>JAZKLR010000115.1:1451231-2902462 GCA_037103525.1 Ganaspis brasiliensis
TTTAACTGTTTTATAAATTTTTAAAATAAAATATTTATTATTAATTTATATTTTTCGTTTTACGAAATTTAAATATAACAATGAAAAGGGATTCCCAGGTCAACTTTTTTTTTGCTTCCCTGTGTCACATGTGGTCTCCTAAGGGAGAGCAGGCTAGCTGCCGCGGCAAGAAATCCAAGACCTGCCGCGGCAAGTAGTTTGGGAATCACTGCTCTATCGCATGTAATGACGCATGAAATAGAAAGGGACAAGAAGAGTAGCATGAAATGGTAAGCATGAAACCTTAAGCTATATTGTCAAGCTTCTTCAAATATTGAACTTCTTGGCCACATCGTTTTAAAATTTTCCTTCTCCTTTCAGTACAAATGTACTACATTTTACAGTTGTAAAATACATAATTTATTCTCCACCAACAGAAAATGCATTGGAACTGTAAAAAATTTAATTGTACTTTGTATTGTGACACGATAGAAATAAATCGCTTTACGTAACACATAGTAAATTTTAACGTATTATGATAAAAATATTCGGTCCGATAAATAAATATTTCACTTATAAATTTCTTATTAGAAAGTAAAGGATTAGGTAAAATAGTAAAAACACATTGATATTAGTAGGGTTTATTTGATTAACACCTAGAATACACTCTACAGTTTCAATATATAAATTTAGAAAACAATTTCGAAGAGCTACTACATTTTTTCAGCACAATTATCAAGTCTCATACAATGTTTTGTACATATAGTTGACAACGAGTTTTTTTTATTATTTCTAATTTAATTTTTCCAGAAGTTCCCTACTAAAAAATCCGGACTAATTCCGTACGAATTCCGGACGAATTCCAGACAAAACAGTCCGGTCTTATCTGGAATTAATCCACAATGTGTCCGGAAATGATCCGCATTAGTCCGAAATTTGTCTGACACAAAAAATTTGATCTGAAATTAATCCGGAATAGTCCGAATCTTGTCCGGCAATTGATTTCGAAATTATTTATAATCAAAGTGAAGTCCGTTTTTCGTCCGGTCACGTCCGGAAACTGTCCGACACAAAATTTAAAATCCGCTTTAAGTCTGGTTTTAACTGGAATTAGTCCGGCATTCGATTCAGAAATTATTTTTAGTTAGAGAGAAGTCCGTTTTTAGTACGGACACGTCCGGAAACTGTCTGGCACAAAAATCACAATCCGATTTAAGTACGGATTTATCTGGAATTAGTCCGGGAGTCCATTTAGAAATTAATGTTAGTAAAAGTTAAGACCGTTTTAAGACTGGTCAAGTCCGGCAGCTTTCCGGCACAAAATTCACAATCTGCTTTAAGTCTGGTTTTATCTGGAATTAGTCCGAGAGTCAATTCCGAAATTATTTATAGCCTAAGTGAAATCAGATTCTAGTCCGTTAACATCCGGAAGTTGTCCGGCATAAATTTTAAATCCGTTTTAAGTCTGGTTTAGTCTGGAATTTGTCTGTCAGTCATGTATAAAATTATTTATAGTCTGAGTGAAACCCGTTTGTCGTCAGTTCACATCCGAAAGTTAACCCGACCAAATTAAAAATTCGTTTTAAGTCTGGTTTTATCTGGAATTACTCCAGCAGTCAATTCCGAAATTATTTATAGTCTAAGTAAAATCTGATTCTAGTCTGATTACATCCGGCAGTTGTCCGGCATAAATTTTAAATCCGTTTTAAGTCTGATTTTATCTGGAATTAGTCCGGAAATAAATTCCGAAATTATTTATAGTCTAAGTGAAATCCGCTTCTAGTCTATTCACATCTGGCAGTTATCCGGCATAAATTTTAAATCCGTTTTAAGTCTGGTTTTATCTGGAATTAGTCCAGCAGTCAATTCCAAATTATATGTATAGTCTTAGTGAAATCCGATTCTAGTCCGTTCACATCTGCCAGTTGTCCGGCATAAAATTTAAATCCGTTTTTAGTCTGGTTTTATCTAGAATTACTCCAGCAGTCAATTCCGAAATTATTTATAGTCTAAGTAAAATCTGATTCTAGTCTGATTACATCCGGCAGTTGTCCGGCATAAATTTTAAATCCGTTTTAAGTCTGATTTTATCTGGAATTAGTCCGGAAATAAATTCCGACATTATTTATAGTCTAAGTGAAATCCGATTCTAGTCTATTCACATCTGGCAGTTATCCGGCATAAATTTTAAATCCGTTTTAAGTCTGGTTTTATCTGGAATTAGTCCAGCAGTCAATTCCAAATTATATGTATAGTCTTAGTGAAATCCGATTCTAGTCCGTTCACATCTGCCAGTTGTCCGGCATAAAATTTAAATCCGTTTTTAGTCTGGTTTTATTTGGAATTCGTCCGGCAGTCAATTCCGAAATTATTTATGGTCTAAGTGAAATCCGATTCTAGTCCGTTCACATCTAGCAGTTGTCCGGCATAAAATTTAAATCCGTTTTTAGTCTGATTTTATCTGGAATAGGTCCGGCAGTCAATTCCGAAATTATGTATAGTCTAAGAAAAATCCGATTCTAGTCCGTTCACATCCGGCAGTTGTCTGGCATCAATTTTAAATCTGTTTAAAGTCTGGTTGTATCTGGAATTAGTCCAGCAGTCAATTCCGAAATTATTTATAGTCTAAGTAAAATCTGATTCTAGTCCGTTTACATCCGGCACTTGTCCCGCATACATTTTAAATCCGTTTTAAGTCTGGTTTTATTTGGAATTAGTCCAGCAGTCAATTCCGAAATTATTTATGGTCTAAGTGAAATCCGATTCTAGTCCGTTCACATCTGGCAGTTGTCCGGTATAAATTTTAAATCCACTTTATGTCTGGTTTTATCTGGAATTAGTCCGGCAGTCAATTCCGAAATTATTTATGGTCTAAGTGAAATCCGATTCTAGTCCGGTCATATCCGGCAGTTGTCCGGCATACATTTTAAATCCGTTTTAAGTCTGGTTTTATCTGGAATTATTTCGGCAGTCAATTCCGAAATTATTTATGGTCTAAGTGAAATCCGATTCTAGTCCGTTTACATCCGGCACTTGTCCCGCATACATTTTAAATCCGTTTTAAGTCTGGTTTTATTTAGAATTAGTCCTGCAGTCAATTCCGAAATTATTTATGGTCTAAGTGAAATCCGATTCTAGTCCGTTCACATCTGGCAGTTGTCCGGCATAAATTTTAAATCCACTTTATGTCTGGTTTTATCTGGAATTAGTCCGGCAGACAATTCTGAAATTATTTATGGTCTAAGTGAAATCCGATTCTAGTCCGGTCACATCCGGCAGTTGTCCGGCATACATTTTAAATCCGTTTAAAGTCTGGTTTTATCTGGAATTAGTCCAGCAGTCAATTCCGAAATTATTTATGGTCTAAGTGAAATCCGATTCTAGTCCGTTCACATCTGGCAGTTGTCCGGCATAAATTTTAAATCCACTTTATGTATGGTTTTATCTGGAATTAGTCCGGCAGTCAATTCCGAAATTATTTATGGTCTAAGTGAAATGCGATTCTAGTCCGTTCACATCTGGCAGTTGTCCGGCATAAATTTTAAATCCACTTTATGTCTGGTTTTATCTGGAATTAGTCCGGCAGTCAATTCCGAAATTATTTATGGTCTAAGTGAAATCCGATTCTAGTCCGGTCACATCCGGCAGTTGTCCGGCATACATTTTAAATCCGTCTTAAGTCTGGTTTTATCTGGAATTAGTCCGGCAGTTAATTCCGAAATTATTTATGGTCTAAGTGAAATCCGATTTTAGTCCGGTCACATCCGGCAGTTGTCCGGCATACATTTTAAATCCGTTTAGGGTCTGGTTTTATCTGGAATTAGTCCGGCAGCCAATTCCGAAATTATTTATGGTCTAAGTGAAATCCGATTCTAGTCCGGTCACATCCGGCAGTTGTCCGGCATACATTTTAAATCCGTTTTAAGTCTGGTTTTATCTGGAATTACTCCAGCAGTCAATTCCAAATTATATGTATAGTCTTAGTGAAATCCGATTCTAGTCCGTTCACATCTGCCAGTTGTCCGGCATAAAATTTAAATCCGTTTTTAGTCTGGTTTTATTTGGAATTCGTCCGGCAGTCAATTCCGAAATTATTTATGGTCTAAGTGAAATCCGATTCTAGTCCGTTCACATCTAGCAGTTGTCCGGCATAAAATTTAAATCCGTTTTTAGTCTGATTTTATCTGGAATAGGTCCGGCAGTCAATTCCGAAATTATGTATAGTCTAAGAAAAATCCGATTCTAGTCCGTTCACATCCGGCAGTTGTCTGGCATCAATTTTAAATCTGTTTAAAGTCTGGTTGTATCTGGAATTAGTCCAGCAGTCAATTCCGAAATTATTTATAGTCTAAGTAAAATCTGATTCTAGTCCGTTTACATCCGGCACTTGTCCCGCATACATTTTAAATCCGTTTTAAGTCTGGTTTTATTTGGAATTAGTCCAGCAGTCAATTCCGAAATTATTTATGGTCTAAGTGAAATCCGATTCTAGTCCGTTCACATCTAGCAGTTGTCCGGCATAAAATTTAAATCCGTTTTTAGTCTGATTTTATCTGGAATAGGTCCGGCAGTCAATTCCGAAATTATGTATAGTCTAAGAAAAATCCGATTCTAGTCCGTTCACATCCGGCAGTTGTCTGGCATCAATTTTAAATCTGTTTAAAGTCTGGTTGTATCTGGAATTAGTCCAGCAGTCAATTCCGAAATTATTTATAGTCTTAGTAAAATCTGATTCTAGTTCGTTTACATCCGACACTTGTCCCGCATACATTTTAAATCCGTTTTAAGTCTGGTTTTATTTAGAATTAGTCCTGCAGTCAATTCCGAAATTATTTATGGTCTAAGTGAAATCCGATTCTAGTCCGTTCACATCTGGCAGTTGTCCGGCATAAATTTTAAATCCACTTTATGTCTGGTTTTATCTGGAATTAGTCCAGCAGTCAATTCTGAAATTATTTATGGTCTAAGTGAAATCCGATTCTAGTCCGGTCACATCCGGCAGTTGTCCGGCATACATTTTAAATCCGTTTAAAGTCTGGTTTTATCTGGAATTAGTCCAGCAGTCAATTCCGAAATTATTTATGGTCTAAGTGAAATCCGATTCTAGTCCGTTCACATCTGGCAGTTGTCCGGCATAAATTTTAAATCCACTTTATGTCTGGTTTTATCTGGAATTAGTCCGGCAGTCAATTCCAAAATTATTTATGGTCTAAGTGAAATGCGATTCTAGTCCGTTCACATCTGGCAGTTGTCCGGCATAAATTTTAAATCCACTTTATGTCTGGTTTTATCTGGAATTAGTCCGGCAGTCAATTCCGAAATTATTTATGGTCTAAGTGAAATCCGATTCTAGTCCGGTCACATCCGGCAGTTGTCCGGCATACATTTTAAATCCGTCTTAAGTCTGGTTTTATCTGGAATTAGTCCGGCAGTTAATTCCGAAATTATTTATGGTCTAAGTGAAATCCGATTTTAGTCCGGTCACATCCGGCAGTTGTCCGGCATACATTTTAAATCCGTTTAGGGTCTGGTTTTATCTGGAATAAGTCCGGCAGTCAATTCCGAAATTATTTATGGTCTAAGTGAAATCCGATTCTAGTCCGGTCACATCCGGCAGTTGTCCGGCATACATTTTAAATCCGTTTTAAGTCTAGTTTTATCTGGAATTAGTTCGGCAGTCAATTCCGAAATTATTTATGGTCTAAGTGAAATCCGATTCTAGTCCGTTCACATCTGGCAGTTGTCCGGCATAAATTTTAAATCCGTTTTAAGTCTGGTTTAGTCTGGAATTTGTCTGTCAGTCATGTATAAAATTATTTATAGTCTGAGTGAAACCCGTTTGTCGTCAGTTCACATCCGAAAGCTAACCCGACCAAATTAAAAATTCGTTTTAAGTCTGGTTTTATCTGGAATTACTCCAGCAGTCAATTCCGAAATTATTTATAGTCTAAGTAAAATCTGATTCTAGTCTGATTACATCCGGCAGTTGTCCGGCATAAATTTTAAATCCGTTTTAAGTCTGATTTTATCTGGAATTAGTCCGGCAGTCAATTCCGAAATTATTTATGGTCTAAGTGAAATCCGATTCTAGTCCGGTCACATCCGGCAGTTGTCCGGCATACATTTTAAATCCGTTTTAAGTCTGGTTTTATTTGGAATTAGTCCGACAGTCAATTCCGAAATTATTTATGGTCTAAGTGAAATCCGATTCTAGTCCGGTCACATCCGGCAGTTGTCCGGCATACATTTTAAATCCGTTTAGGGTCTGGTTTTATCTGGAATTAGTCCGGCAGTCAATTCCGAAATTATTTATGGTCTAAGTGAAATCCGATTCTAGTCCGGTCACATCCGGCAGTTGTCCGGCATACATTTTAAATCCGTTTTAAGTCTGGTTTTATTTGGAATTAGTCCGACAGTCAATTCCGAAATTATTTATGGTCTAAGTGAAATCCGATTCTAGTCCGTTCACATCTGGCAGTTGTCCGGTATAAATTTTAAATCCGTTTTAAGTCTGGTTTTATTTGGAATTAGTCCGACAGTCAATTCCGAAATTATTTATGGTCTAAGTGAAATCCGATTCTAGTCCGTTCACATCTGGCAGTTGTCCGGTATAAATTTTAAATCCACTTTATGTCTGGTTTTATCTGGAATTAGTCCGGCAGTCAATTCCGAAATTATTTATGGTCTAAGTGAAATCCGATTCTAGTCCGGTCATATCCGGCAGTTGTCCGGCATACATTTTAAATCCGTTTAGGGTCTGGTTTTATCTGGAATTATTTCGGCAGTCAATTCCGAAATTATTTATGGTCTAAGTGAAATCCGATTCTAGTCCGGTCACATCCGGCAGTTGTCCGGCATACATTTTAAATCCGTTTTAAGTCTGGTTTTATCTGGAGTTAGTCCGGCAGTCAATTCCGAAATTATTTATGGTCTAAGTGAAATCCGATACTAGTCCGGTCACATCCGGCAGTTGTCCGGCATAAATTTTAAATCCGTTTTAAGTCTGGTTTTAACTGGAATTAGTCCGGCAGTCGATTCAGAAATTATTTTTAGTTAGAGAGAACTCCGTTTTTAGTACGGACACGATCGGAAACTGTCTGGCATAAAAATCACAATCCGTTTTAAATCTGGATTTATCTGAAATTATTCCGGCAGTCCATTTAGAAATTAATTTTTGTGAAAGTTAAGTCCGTTTTAAGTCTGTTCAAGTCCGGCAACTGTCTGGCACAAAATTCACAATCTGCTTTAAGTCTAGTTTTATCTGGAATTAGTTCGGCAGTCAATTCCGAAATTATTTATGGTCTAAGTGAAACCCGATTCTAGTCCGTTCATATCCGGCAATTTATTTGGCAGTCCGGAATAAATTTTAAATCTGTTTTAAGTCTGGTTATATCTGTAATTAGTTAAATTCCGAAATTATTTATAGCCATCCTATTTTCCCTTCCCCGTTCGCTCACCTCCGGATTCCGGTGATTTTGGAGATTCATTGATTTGGAAATTTTCTTAGAACATGCGGAACATTCAATTATATTTTATATGCGACTTTTTTGTTTTTTAATCCCGTCTGAAAGCAGTAAAATATCTGCAAAAGCATTCATTTTCTGTTAGTAGCGAATTGAGCTAATTAAATGAAATTAGGAATCATAAATGTATTTCTAATTCGCTAATGTTTATTGGATGGTGACATCTAAAAAGATTTGCAATGGATCTTAGAAAAATAGAAAATTTTATTGCTTTTAATTATAGGAAGTCGGAAAATAGTTGCATTAAAAATAATTCAATTTCTGAATGATTTTCTTTTACTTTCGCTTCAAAAGATTCTGAATTTTCGTCAGTTAAATTGGCTCGCTGCATTTTCTAAGAAGATCTCCATCTTTTTAACTATTTTTTATTTCGCCCTTTTTACCGGAATACGGAAAAAGTCTGGCATATCTTTTACAATCCAGAAAGAGTCAAGTGAATGGCAAGGAGTCTGGTGAAGTTTGGGTATAATCCAGTACTCGTTTTTAAATCCAGAAAGAGTCCTGTTTAGTGCAAAAATATTCCTGCATTCTTTTTGCGATCCGGAGAAGCCAGACAAATACTGTTTTTATCCGTCACATGTTTTTAAATCTAGATTATAGTACGATTTATTAAGAAAATAGGAAACACATTTTTTAAAACAATTTTTTCTTGAGGTCGTTTAGCCATGTCGTGATGTGTCGTTGTAATGAAAATTATAATAAATAAAAGTAACATTTGGACAAAAAAAAACAGATTACAAAAAACGGATTTCAGTTTGACCATTAATAATTTCGGAATTGACTGCCGTACAATTTTCGGATGTGAACGGACGAAAAACGGATTTTAGTTGGACTATAAATAAATTCGGAATTAAGTACCGGATAAATTCCAGACTAAACCAGACTTAAAGCGGATTGTGAAATTTGTACCTGACAGTTTCTGGACGTGACCGGACTAAAAACGGACTTCACTTTAACTAAAAATAATATATAAATGAATTGTCGTACTAATTCCAGATAAAACCCGACTTAAAATGGATTGTAAAGTTTGTGCCGGATAGTTGCCGAACTTGACCGGTCTAAAAAAGGATTTCACACTTGAGCTATAAATAGATTCCGAATCCATTTTTTATTTGCAGTAAAACCCTCACATATCGGATTCCAAGGGTCTGAGAATTTTTTTCGATATAAGCAGGAATTCTATTTATTCGGGTAAAAATTCATTATATTTTAATTCAAGGGACCGGCAAAAATATCTGATATAAGCGGGAATCCGATATATAGGGTCCGATATACGTGGGTCCTACTGTATTTTCTATATCTCCCTTGTTACCGTGTAATAAAGTGAACTCTATCCGGATTTGAAAACGAGTGCCCGATTATGTCCGTACTTTGCCGTACTCTTTTAGAATTATAAAAAGAATGCTGGATTATTTTTATACTAAACCAGACGCTATCCGAATGTGAAAGCGATTGCCGTATTATTTTCATACTAAACCAGACTCTTTCCGGATTTGAAACGTGTGCCGGATTATATCCGTAGTGTACCGGACTCTTTCCGGATTGTAAAACGAATGTCGGATTATTTTCGTACATACACCGGGTTCTATTTGGAATTAAGAATTAGTGACGGATTATATCCGTACTTTACCGGACTCTTTCCGGATTTAATCCACAGATTACATGTATGTTTGATTTAACAAGTTGAACCTCAGGGCTCGTATAGCTCAGTCGGTTTAGGTTCTGCGTTGCGTGCGTAACATCCCGTGTTCGATTCCCCTCATGCGTGCGATTTTTCTTCTTTAATATAACTGTTGTATATAATCGTTGTAATAAATGTATGAATATTTGTGTAATGTTAAGTTCCAAACATTGTTTAAAAATGACTTAAACAATTAAAAAAATTTTTTTTTTGCTTTTCCGACTAATTCTGGATGAAGTCGGACTAAATCCGGATTACAAAAAAAGTTTAACCAGATTAGTTCCGGACTCTACCGGACTACATCCGGATTTAACCAACGATTAGGACCGTATTTGTTCCGGACTGTACCGGACTACATTCGGATTTAAACAACGCTCCGGACCAGATTTGTTCCGGACTGTACCGGACTACTTTCAGATTTAAACAACATTTCGGACCAGATTTGTTCCAGACTGTACCGGACTATATCCGGATTGTATACGGCCGGATTTATTTCGGATAAGACCGGACTAAATTCCGTGCCAAAAACCTACGTTAAATCGGACACTTTCGGACTAATTCCAGATCCGGAATTTTGTCTGGAATTCGTCCGGAATTCATCCGGATTTCGTCCGGATTTTTTAGTAGGGTTAACTTTAACTTTTCCGAAAGTTAAGGATGTTCTATCTCATTTTCAAAATGATCAGAAACTGTTCACACTTTAAGAATTAAATAATAATAATTACAGAAATATGCCTGTAAAGTTTGATAGAGATAAAGAACCTGGTTTAAAAAATATTCATATTTACACGACGTTTAATGGTAGCTGGAACATTTGTCACATTTTATTGTGGGAATTTATTAATTTTGCCTAGAAAGATGATTAAATTTTTGCGCAGTTTTAGTATGTTATTGTTTAATATTAAAAGTTCTACTGTGGTAAATTTCAATGCAATTTAGAGCCTTGTTTTTGAGAAAAATGTCATTAAAGTTGAAAAATAATAATTTCTTTCGGATATCCCTGATTGGACTTATTTTTAACTTAATGACAAATTATATTAAAAAAAGAATTATCAAATATGCTGTAAATGATAACAAGTCGTGCAATAATATAATGATATTATCGGTATTATAAAGCGTACAAAGCTGAAGTTTTGGACATAACCTAAAAGATCAGGCCATCATATTTGTTTACAAACGTCCTGGAGCTATAAAGTCAACGCAAGTACGCATGCTTTCATAATACGCGCGTTATTTGAAATTTTTAAAAATATATTACTATCTTTTAAAATAGTATTATGATTAAATAATTTTATTTTAAGAAAAAATAAACTTCATGAAATATATTTTATAAAAATAAAGTATTTACATTTTTTAAATATGCTTAAAATAAATGTATTAAAAGTATTTCTAATCAACGCGCATATTTTGACCAATCGCATTTAGGCCAGTAATTTATGTTGGCAGCAGTCAGGTTCGCCAACCAAGAAACAAAAAATGCTGCGTTGCAGCACCTTTCTTCAATTTTTCATTTCCGAAAAGAAATTTTGTTAAAAATACTTAGGATGCTTTCCTTCTTATAGTACAATATTTCTTACGACTTTATATTTGTTGTTCATAAAAAAAATCTATTCTGAAGAAATTCTTTATTTTACTAAATGTTTAAAATATAATATATATATATATATATATATATATATTTATAATTATAAATTACTTTGAATAAAAGTAAAAACTGTTTTTTTTTTCAGGAAAACTTATACCCTACCTTTTAAGATAACTTTTCATTAATGTTCTCAAAAACACTCGATATCAATAACTTTTTTTTTTTTTTGCTACAAGTTGTTCATCCTTATCTTTAACTTTTCCGAAAGTTAACTTTAACTATTTCGAAAGTTTATATAAAATCTTATGGGGTTTACATGATAATTGTATTTAACTTTTCCAAAAGCTAACTTCAACTTTTCGGATAGTCAATTATAACTTTCCCGAAAGTTAACTTTAACTTTGACAAAAGTCAACTTTAACTTCTTTGAAAGTTACCTTAAATTCTTATGGGATTTACATGTTAATTGCATTTAACTATTCCACAAGTTAACTTTTCCGAAAGTTAACTTTAACTTTTCCAAAAGTTAACTTCAATTTCTTTGAAAGAAATCTCTAAACAATTGATGCTTTGAGATTACTATATAGGTTGAATATAGGTTGATCTTATGAATTTTCATTAATTCTTGAAGTTGCAAATTGTAAAATTATTTACCTTTATCAGTTTGTAATTTCTTTGGAATGCGCATTTCCGACGTAATATATATGTAGAAAACGTATAGAAAACTAAGTAATTTACATGTCAAATGTACATATAATGTATATCCAGATAACCAGCGTACAATTCCCTGTCGAAAATCTAGTCAACAATTGTATGTTTTATAAATGCTTTGAAATAGTTTTATTTTGCTTAAACATGGATATCCGTGCTTCCAAATACCATCAAACACGCTTCTATAATTGAACGCAATATGAACACGGCTTTTACGTAGAATATTTTGTTTGGTGTATGATTCACAAAACACTATGAAAACTATTTTTCTACAGATAGAAAAAACACCCATGAAACATTTTTTAAAACAGACTTCAGAGTTCGTACAATGTTGAAAAACTACAATTTCACAAACTATTAGATCTTTCACAAAGTACATAAATGTAACTATTTTATGACACACTTATGTATGTTGTTACAATGTAACAAAACACGATGTCAACAGCTTTTAATAAGCAATAAATCAGTTATGGCTGCCTGTGAACTTCATGTTTCAAGAACACATTTTAAACAGGAAATTAAAAGTGTTATCTGTGTTCTGCAACATCAGACACACACTTTGTCAAGAAGTAAACGAAATACTTTAAACTTTATACCAACATGCATTGGATGTTTGTATAATATTAGAGAAACATCATGTTACAACTTGATGTTGTCATTCAAACTTTACATGTCAACATCGTGTTTTGAGAACATGGTTTTAACAGATAGTTGAAGTTTTATTTGTGTACTGTATAACATTAATCATAGACTTTATTATGAAGTAAATGAAATCCACAATAAACTATGTACCGACACATATTTAAATGTTTGTATAAGGTTATAGAAACATCAAGTTCACAACTTTTGTTATTCAAAATTATATGTATGTGAACATCGTGTTTTGAAACTTCTTCTTTTTCAATAAGAAGAAGAAAAAGAAGTTCCAAAACACGATATTCACATGAACAGTCAGCTTCTATTAAAGATATATAAAATTTCTTTCAACCAGCGATACCAAATTAGGAATGGCCAGACCCCACGCTCACAGAAGTTAAGCAAGGTCAAGCGTGGTTACTATTTAGAGATTCTATAGGTGACCATCTTCGTGATATCGCTACAGCCTAGGTGTTTTTCAATGAAATTTGAAATATTCTGAAATAAAAAGAAATATGAGCAAATACACGGAGAGAAGGATCTTGCTTTTATAGCATGCCAGTAGTTCATGATTTTGTTGTAGAGTCACTTCGCTTGCTACTGACGTATGAAATCATACGTCAGCAGCATGAGTGCCATCTGTACTACTAATGTAAGGTACACACGCTTGTGCTGTTTAAGTCGCATACACAAGCAGTAGGGGCGCCTTACGGTTATTTCATGAAGTATCACCTTACTACTAATGCATGAGACCCATGAAATTCTGGTATGGGAGCCTTGCATTAGATATTTTCTTTCGAAACCACGTGTACTGTTCAGTTGTGTTTATCAGTTAAACTTTTTGTGTTGGTTCCATTTTTTGTGAATTTACTGTTTGTGCCTATTTTGGTAAGTATAAAGAATAGTTTAAATAGTAATGAAAAATTTGTTTTAAATAAATTAAAAATATATAATTATATAGAGATTGCATACTATTATTAACTATATATATATAATTATATGTTCGATAAGTGCAAAAATTGAAATATTTTCGAAAAATTCAAATTATTATTCTGTAGGTTGTACAATAATATTCGAATTTTAAATTTCTAAACTGTCAACAATAACACTTAGATTAAAGGCTCATGACATATAAATATTATTGCTTGAAGTGTTGTAATCTTGTAAAAGTCACAAATAAATAGATGATTTGAGGGAATGTATAATTGAAACTTTTCTTTAATATAAAATTTTGTATTTAATTATAATTATTACATTTAATTATAAAAGTATTTTTTAAATATTTTTCTTTATAAAATTAAGTTTAATACCTGTAGAATCTATAATGCTAAATATTTCCAAATTTTCAAACAGTGGGCATGAAACACTATTTATAACTAATACAATTTTTCGTAAAAGAATTTTTGTTTAATATTTTTTTTTAGAATTTGAAGCAGTTAAATTGTATAGAGAACATTTAAAAAAATATACCATAAATTTTTTAAAGTTATATAAAGATAAAGATTTCGTCAGACGGAGCTATTTTGTGCACGCGAATTATTTTATGAATAAAATCTTTATATTGATTCGTTTAAATTTGGTACCTAGTATAAATATTACTTGATATCTATAGTACTAAATGCAAAGAGTAATAAATAAAATTACCGCTAATTCTTTATCAGAATTAACAACAAAAAATGTATAACTCAAAAAGTAGCATCAATATTTATATTTTTTCAATTAAAGGTTTAAATTTTTTTCCCCTAAATAGCTGAAAATTATTGTATTATATTGTATTATATTAAAGAAAAGTTTCAATTATACATTCCCTCAAATCATCTATTTATTTATATATTTTTAATTTATTTAAAACAAATTTTTCATTACTATTTAAACTATTCTTTATACTTACCAAAATAGGCACAAACAGTAAATTCACAAAAAATGGAACCAACACAAAAAGTTTAACTGATAAACACAACTGAACAGTACACGTGGTTTCGAAAGAAAATATCTAATGCAAGGCTCCCATACCAGAATTTCATGGGTCTCATGCATTAGTAGTAAGGTGATACTTCATGAAATAACCGTAAGGCGCCCCTACTGCTTGTGTATGCGACTTAAACAGCACAAGCGTGTGTACCTTACATTAGTAGTACAGATGGCACTCATGCTGCTGACGTATGATTTCATACGTCAGTAGCAAGCGAAGTGACTCTACAACAAAATCATGAACTACTGGCATGCTATAAAAGCAAGATCCTTCTCTCCGTGTATGAGGGAAAACTTGGTAGTGTTCAACAGTTCTAGACCTTCAGACCTTCAAAGGGAGAAGTTGAACCGATGAAAAATAAAACTGAATAAGAAAATTTTTTTATTTTTTTTTATTTTATAATTATCTTTTGTTTTTGGTTCAATAAATTAATTTTCTTAAATGATTTATCTATTTTTGTGCATAAAATAAACGTTTAATTGTTTTAACGATCCTAGAACTTTCAGTTCTAGTCACGAGAATATTCCTAAAACGATAATAGAACATGCATCTTTGGAAAAAGTAAACATTCTATTTACGATCATACGACACACATTAGACACTGTAATAGTAGAGAATCAATGTGAAGAAAGTGTTAAATGTGTGTTAACACTATAAAATAAGTGTTCAAAGACTGCTTCTACAATGTTTCACAACTACTATTCAACATACTTTTCGTGTATCTGGAACACATTTCTCACAAACAACTGAAATGTAAGAAAGTGTTTATGAAACACTAAAGCGTTCCAATATACATGGATGAAACACACTCAATTGGGTTTCTCAACACCCAACTTACACCAAGTAAACACTGAACAAAACACTCTTTAAACATGGTTCTCACATTATATTTTTGACAGGGTTGCTGTGCGTACCATCTACCATAGCATTATACTACTACTATACGAGTATAATGATACTGATTTTCGAAGTACTGATTCTAAACATGTATAGTGCCAGTATGTATGTACCTTTTTATTACATTTGTACGACGTACTTGTATCATACTAGTATTACAATTGCATGTAATTCATAAGAACTTCAACATTTTCAGTTTGTACGGCGTACTAAATAAATATGGAGTCGTACCTGAGTCGTATTAATCTACTATCTTGCAAAATAATTTGAAAATTTCAGTACACAGTAAGATTATGATCCAAGTACACCCACACAGCACCCGAACTTTCCTGAACATTCCCAACATTCAGGAAAGTTTCAAAACTTGCAGTAAGTTTGCTCGAAGTTCCAGAACTTCCCTGAAGGTTAGAAATGTTCAGGGAAGTTCCGGTGCTGTGTGGGCAGGACCAGTACATCATACTGTTGAAAAAAAGAGTATGCACTTACTGGCATTATACCAGTTTAATGCAAGTAATTGAAGATAATACGTTATACTCGTATCATACTAGTAGAAGGCGAAGGTACATGGCAAGTATAGTGTTGTAAAAACACTTTACTTTTTAGGAAAACTAATACCTAATTTTTTAAGACAACTCTTCATTAATGTTCTCAAAAACACTCGATATCACTAATTTGTGTTTTTTTTTTGCTGCAAGTTGTTTATCCTTAACGCAGGCTTCGCACTCCCCAACTATTTACTACTTTTTGCTACTTTTTTCATGAAAGGCTACTTTTTTTATACTTTTTTCGGCCTAAAGCTACTAAAAGCTACTTTTTTAAAAATTATGGGAAAAAAAGTATTCAGTTATTAGATTATTAATTTTATAAGTGCAAAAATGTATTAATTTACAGCCAAACTTCCATACGGCGGAAAGAAATTTGACGTTTCCGCGGTAGAAAGGTTCGTTAAAATACTATTAGTGAGTAAAGATTCAGGAATGTAACAACCATTTTAAATCATAGGACCTTTAAATATAAAATGGAAATTATAATAATTACTAAAAAATAATTTATCTATTAATTTAGGCTGCAGTGAAAAATAAAAATTTATATAACAATTTGCACAAGTCAGTCTTCTATCGTTAAAATCACATTTTTGAAATCACATTTTTATGAATAAACTCTTCGAATTTTTCAATAGTGAAAAATTATAATTATTTTACAAGTTTACAATAGGCTTAGTTGGGGTAATTCGGGACAAACTATACCTTGCTCACATTTGACAATCAAAAAAAATTTTTTTTTTACGTTTTTGACGTTTTTGACAATTATTTTTAATAAATTTCTACAATTAACAAAAATACAATACTACAATTGACTTATATAGGAACTTGAGCTACAAGAAAAAGAGGTTATTTTGACAACTGGTAAGATGAAATAAAAAAGCTCATTAATGATTTAGATAACATAAATTTCCTTATTGGTAATCCCAGTTAAAAATTCCTACGTAGGATCCCACGTAGGATCCTACGTGGTATCCTTTATACCATATAGTATCCCATATAGTATCCTACATGGTTTCCCATAAAGGATCCTTAGAACAAGGGAACTTGTATACGATCCTTAAGGGATACTGTACCAAGATCCTCCGTGGGATCCTATACTATAGGATCCTATATGGGAACCTTGACAGGATCCTATCGCCAAATTTTTGTTGTTGAAATTATCAGGATATGGGATCCCACGTGTGTACCTATATAGGATCCTACATATAAATCAGGTAACTTATCAGGTAGGGTTCCCTTATGGGATCCCCGGTGTGTTCCCATACAGGATCCTACACATCGCAAAGGTTAGCAGGTGGGGTTCCTTTACAGGATCCTTCATGTGCCAGAGGTTAGCAGGTGGGGTTCCCGTGTGGGATCCCATATATGTTCATGTACAGGATCCTTCATGTCCCAGAGGTTTACAGGAGGGGTTCCCGTACGGGATCCTACGTGTGTTCCTGTACAGGATCCTTCATGTCCCAGAGTTTAGAAGGTGGGGTTCCTGTACGGGATCCTATATGTGTTCCTATACAGGATCCTTAATGTTCCAGAGGTTAGCAGGTGGGGTTCCCGTACGAGATCCTACGTGTGTTCCTGTACAGGATCTTTCATGTTCCAGAGGTTAGCAGGTAGGGTTCCCGTACTAGATCCTACGTGTGTTCCTGTACAGGATCCTTCATGTTCCAGAGGTTAGCAGGTAGGGTTCCCGTACGGGATCCTACGTGTGTTCCTGTACAGGATCCTTCATGCTCCAGAGGTTAGCAGGTGGGGTTCCCGTACGAGATCCCATATATGTTCATGTACAGGATCCTTCATGTCCCAGAGGTTTACAGAAGGGGTTCCCGTACGAGATCCTGCGTGTGTTCCTGTACATGATCCATCATGTCCCAGAGTTTAGAAGGTGGGGTTCCTGTACGGGATCCTATATATGTTCATGTACAGGATCCTTCATGTCCCAGAGGTTTACAGAAGGGGTTCCCGTACGAGATCCTGCGTGTGTTCCTGTACATGATCCATCATGTCCCAGAGTTTAGAAGGTGGGGTTCCTGTACGAGATCCCATATATGTTCATGTACAGGATCCTTCATGTCCCAGAGGTTTACAGAAGGGGTTCCCGTACGAGATCCTACGTGAGTTCCTGTACAGGATCCTTCATGTCCCAGAGGTTAGCAGGTAGGGTTCCGTACGGGATCCTACGTGTGTTCCTGTACAGGATCCTACGTGTGTTCCTGTACAGGATCCTTCATGTTCCAGAGGTTAGCAGGTGGGGTTCCCGTACGAGATCCTACGTGTGTTCCTGTAGAGGATCCTTCATACTCCAGAGGTTAGCAGGTGGGGTTCCCGTACGAGATCCTACGTGAGTTCCTGTACAGGATCCTTCATGTCCCAGAGGTTAGCAGGTAGGGTTCCCGTACGGGATCCTACGTGTGTTCCTGTACAGGATCCTACGTGTGTTCCTGTACAGGATCCTTCATGTTCCAGAGGTTAGCAGGTGGGGTTCCCGTACGAGATCCTACGTGTGTTCCTGTAGAGGATCCTTCATGTTCCAGAGGTTAGCAGGTAGGGTTCCCGTACGTGATCTCACGTGTGTTTCTATATACGATCCTACAAAGCCTACATGTTAGAAGGTCAGGTTCCTGTATAGGATCTCACGTGTGTTCCTGTACGGGATCCTGCTCGTACCAGAGGTTAGCAGGTGGTGTTCCCTTACGGGATCTTATTAAAGTCATATATCTATATGACGCGGCGTATATTGCCATGTGAGGAGTTGTATCCTCACTAATTTCCTGGTCTGCGTGGACTCACTCTTCTTATAATCTTTACGCCTTAAGTTAATAGTGAGAGACACTGATAATAGCACTGCCATGCGGCGAGTATATTAACTAAACAATGTGTTCTTATATGGGATCCTTTATGATTTCCTATAAGTCATTTAAGGGCTAACAGCGTCTTTTTGCCATATAGGAAATCATAAAGGATCCCATATAAGAACCCATTGTTTAGTTAATATACTCGCCGCATGGCAGTGCTATTATCAGTGTCTCTCACTGTTAACTCAAGGCGTAAAGATTATAAGAAGAGTGAGTCCACGCAGACCAGGAAATTAGTGAGGATACAACTCCTCACATGGCAATATACGCCGCGTCATATAGATATATGACTTTAATAAGATCCCGTAAGGGAACACCACCTGCTAACCTCTGGTACGAGCAGGATCCCGTACAGGAACACACGTGAGATCCTATACAGGAACCTGACCTTCTAACATGTAGGCTTTGTAGGATCGTATATAGAAACACACGTGAGATCACGTACGGGAACCCTACCTGCTTACCTCTGGAACATGAAGGATCCTGTACAGGAACACACGTAGGATCTCGTACGGGAACCCCACCTGCTAACCTCTGAAACATGAAGGATCCTGTACAGGAACACACGTAGGATCTCGTACGGGAACCCTACCTGCTAACCTCTAGAACATGAAGGATCCTGTACAGGATCACACGTAGGATCCCGTACGGGAACCCTACCTGCTAACCTCTGGGACATGAAGGATCCTGTACAGGAACACACGTAAGATCTCGTACGGGAACCCCACCTGCTGACCTCTATACTGTGTAGGATCCTGTATAGGAACACATATAGGATCCCGTACAGGAACCCCACCTTCTAAACTCTGGGACATGATGGATCATGTACAGGAACACACGCAGGATCTCGTACGGGAACCCCTTCTGTAAACCTCTGGGACATGAAGGATCCTGTACATGAACATATATGGGATCCCACACGGGAACCCCACCTGCTAACCTCTGGCGCATGAAGGATCCTGTAAAGGAACCCCACCTGCTAACCTTTGCGATGTGTAGGATCCTGTATGGGAACATACATGGGATCCCATAAGGGAACCCTACCTAATAAATTACCTGATTTATATGTAGGATCCTATATAGGTACACACGTGGGATCCCATATCCTGATAATTTCAACAACAAAAAAATTTGGCGATAGGATCCTGTCAAGGTTCCCATATAGGATCCTATAGAATAGGATCCCACGGAGGATCTTGGTACAGTATCCCATAAGGATCGTATACAAGTTCCCTTGTTCTAAGGATCCTTTATGGGAAACCATGTGGGATACTATATGGGATACTATATGGGATACTATAAAGGATACCACGTAGGATCCTACGTGGGATCCGACGTAGGAATTTTTAACTGGGATTGTTAAAAACAGTCTTATTTACTTATATTAATTAATTATTGAATTAATAAGAACAAAATGTTGGGTGAAAATTCCTTTTTAAACTTACTTGCAAAATGTCACAATTTTCAAAGTTCCAATTAAAGTTTTCTATTGAGAATTGAAATATTTTAGTGTTAAATATTATTTTATCTTGAGTCTTTCATAAGACGTACTAACTTTTTAATTTTATAATGGAGAAATATGAAAACTTTTACCTTAATTATTGTAATTTTGAGAAGAAGCAGTGTTTTTAAACTTTAATAACTCATCACCAGAGGCGTGAAAACATCAAATTGTGGTTTTAAAATTCAAGTTTGACCCTCCTTTCCACAGTATCAAAATTTGGTGCTGGAGAATCAGCTACTTTTTTTCTTTTTACAATTTGAAAAATGTGCTTTCTGAGGTGCTTTTAAATACGAATTTGAAGGTTAAAATGCAAGTAGTTTTGTAAAACTAAATTTAGCTGCTGCCAGATTGTAAAATTTAAATTAAAATTTTGTTACTTCGAAAATTTTTAAATTTTGCAAGTAAGTTTTAAAAGTAATTTTTACCTACCATTTTGTTATTATTAATTCAATAATATTAATTAATATGTATGTAAATGAGACTGTTTTTAACAATTACCAATAAGGAAATTTATGTTATCTAAAGCATTAATGCGCTTTTTTATTTCATCTTACCAGTTGTCAAAATAATCTCATTTTCTTGTAAATCAAGTTACAAAGTTAATTTACAAAGCAATTATAGAAAATTTTTAAAAATAATGGTCAAAAACGTATTGTACAGACATAAAAAATAAATATTAAAAATTATCAGATTTTTGTTAAATTAGTCCGCAACGACTTTAGGTGAAATATAATGGTTTGACTCATAATTCATTTTTCTTATTATTAAAAGATTTTTTCTTCTTTTGTTTTTGATATTGTTTGCGGTAGTATTTTGGGTGCTAAATAAGTGTTTAAAAATGGTGTGAAACTTTTTAACATACTTATTATTTAACACCTTCAATACTAAAGAAAAACAGAAATCTAAAAAATAATATCTGTTTTCGATCGACCCAAAAAAATAATCGCTCATTAATTTTTTTGAGTGATTTCGATTTCTTAGAGTTTTAAGTGTATTTTCATATCGTTTCTCGATTTTTAAAAGGTCCAGAATTCAAAAAAATTAATTGTTTATAAAAATTTTTATTTTTTTTATTTTTGAGTAAGTCGAAGTCTGTTTTATGTTTTTTTGATTCTATCCAAGGTACACTTAAATCGAAAAACTCATTTAAGAAATATAAACTTTTATTTAAAAAGTGTTTAAAATTTTCAATTTGCAATAACTTTTATAATCAAAATTTTAAAAAATTTTCGTTTGGTAGAAACATTTTTAGAATCTAATATAATAATTTTTTTAATATTTCGATAAGAAGAAAAATCTGTTTTTTTCTATGAGAGCTGATTTCACTAATTCTGATTCCAGTAGAACTTTTCGGCCCTGAATTTGATGGCACGCACACAGTCATAACTCTCAACGATATAATTCCTTCAACACTTGCCTTATGAGTTTCCGCCGTATGGAAGTTTGACTGTATTATAACAAAAATTTGTTGTTTCAAATATAAAATAAATCTGAAACGTGCTGTGACTAAACAAACATTTAAAACATTCATGTAAAATGAAAATAATAATTAATAGTAAAAATAAATCAAACTTATCTTATTTTCTATTTGGCTCCTTTTTACTACTTTTTTTAATCATGCAAGCTACTTTTTCCTACTATTTTTGAACTCTCAAAACAGTGCAAAGCCTGCGTTAACGTTAACTTTTCCGAAAATTAACTTTAACTTTTCCGAAAATTAACTTTAACTATTTCGAAAGTCAGTATAAACTCTTAAGGAATTTACATGATAATTGTAGTCAACTTTTCCAAAAGCTTACTTAAACTTTTCGGATAGTTAACTATAACTTTCCGAAAGTTAATTTTAACTTTCACAAAAGTCAACTTTAACTTTTCCAAAATTTACCGTTAACTTTTTCGAAAGTTAACTTTAACTTTTCCAAAAGTTAACTTTAACTTTTCCAAAAGTTAATTTTAACTTTTCTGAAAGTTAACTTTAACTTTTTCGAAAGAAATCTCTAAACAATTGGATGCTTTGAGATTACTATATAGGGTGAATATATATATATATAGGGTTCTACTATATAGGGTTCTTTCCGACGAAAGAACGTAGAAAACGTAGAAAGCTGGGTAATTTACATGTCAAATGTATAATGTACATGTATCTACCCAGATAACCAGCGTACAATATTACTGTGCGTACCACGTACCATTGCATTATACTACTACTATACGAGTATAATGATACTGATTTTCGAAGTACTGATTCTAAACATGTATAGTGCCAGTATGTATATGTACCTTTTTATTACATTTGTACGACGTACTTGTATCATACTAGTATTACAATTGCATGTAATTCATAAGAACTTCAACATTTTCAGGTACTAAATAAATATGGAGTTGTACCAGAGTCGTACTAATCTACCATCTTGAAAAATAATTTGGAAATTTGATAGTAAGATTATAATCCAAGTACAGTGGGTACACTGTTAAAAAAGAAGCATAGAATCCTTTACAACTTAACACCGAGTGTGAAGTTGTAAGACTAAAGTGTTCGTAATTTGGTGCGAAGATGCATGCATCCACACTAACCAAGTGTGAACTTCAGAAAAGTTAGCTTTTACACCTGCGCGGTGTGAAAGCACTATCAGTCTCCACGCACGCACGGGTGGCAGACTTGCATCGCGCTAAAATTTAAAAAACCGTAACAATTGTTATTAAATAACTAATAAATATTCAAATCAGTTAAATCCAATTAATCAAAAAGATAACCTCATGTGCACTACAATATAATTATTAAAAAATAAAACAAATAACTAAATAATAAAAACGAAATAAGATTACGTATCAACATAACCTTCAAATATTATATAAATATAAAATTTTTTTTTAATTTTAACCAAACACAAGAGAAGATTTAAAATATGATAGAGAATTTAGAAAATCATATGGGCAAACTTGAACTATAAGAGGAAAAAAAATTGGCAAATAATATATTTTTACAAAAATTTATATTTTTCATCATCCTGAGGACAGTTTTTTTCACTCGAAATTAAAAAAATATTTTTTAATTTAGCCAACTTCGTAAATTGGTTTAAAACATGATACAGAGTTAAAAAATTATTTGAAGAATGTTAATCTCCAATAAAACAAAATTTAACAAAAAATATCTGTTTTGACAAAAATTGAATTTTTTCAGGATCTTGAAAATAATTTTTTTCCCTTTAAAATTAAACAAATATTTTTTAATTTTAATCAATTAGGAAAATTAATTTAAAACATTATAGGGAGGTTAAAAAATTTTTAAGGGATAAATATTCTCAAGTAGAAAAAAATTTGGCAAAAAATATCTGTTTTTACAAAAATTTAATTTTTTCAGGTTCTTGAAAACAATTTTTTTTCCTCAAAATTAGAATATTATTTTTTAATTTTAGTTAATTACAAAAATCAGTTTAAAACATAATACAGAGTCTAAAGATTTATTCGAGGACAAAGAATCTCAAATACAAAAAATTTTTCAAAAAATTAGAGTTTTTACACAAATTCAATTTTTTTAGGATTTTGAAAACTATTTACTTTCCTCAAAATTAGAATATTATTTTTTAATTTTAGCTACTTGCGAAAATCAGTTTTAAACATAATACAGACTTTAAAGAATTTTTCGCGGACAATGTATATTAAATAGAACAAAATTTGGCAAAAAATATCTATTTAACAAAAATTGAATTTTTTCAGAATCTTGCAAAGATTTTCTTTCCCATCAAAATTTTTAAAAATTATTTAAAATTAACCAATTTTAAAAATTAGTTTAAATCATAATACAGAGTCTAGAGATTTATTCACGGACAAATAATCTCAAATAGAACAAAATATGTCAAAAAATATCTGTTTTTACAAAAATTAAATTTTTTCAGGATCTGGAAAACAATTTTTTTTCCTTAATATTAGAAAATTATTTTTTAATTTTAGCCAATTACAAATATCGGTTTTAAACATAATACAGACTCTAAAGAATTTTCCGTGGACTATTAATCTTAAATATTATAAAATTTGGCAAAAAATATCTATTTAACAAAAATTGATTATTTTGAGCATCTTAAAAATAATTTTTTTCCCTACAAAATTAGACAAATATTTTTTAATTTTAACCAATACTGAAAATTAGTTTAAAAAATAATAGAAAGTTAAAAAACTTTAACAGGGACAAATATTCTCAGGTAGAAGAAAATTTGGCAAAAGATATCTGTTTTTACAAAAATTGAATTTTTTCAGCATCTTAAAAATAATTTTTTTCCCTTGAAAATTAAACAAATATTTTTTTTTTAACCAATTATGAAAATTAGTTTAAAACATAAAAGAAATTTAAAAAAAAAAAATTTTTCAGGGACTAATATTCTCAAGTAGAACAAAAAAGGCAAAAAATATGTATTTAATAAAAATTGAATTTTTTCAGCATCTAGAAAAGATTTTTTTTCCTATAAAAATTTTTAAATTATTATTTAAATTTGACCAATTTTGAAAATTAGTTTAAATCATAATACAGAGTCTAGAGATTTATTCGAGGACAAATAATCTCAAATAGAACAAAATTTGTCAAAAGATATCTGTTTTTACAAAAATTGAATTCTTTCAGGAACTTGAAAACAATTCTTTTCCTCAAAATTAGAATATTATTTTTTAATTTTAGTCAATTACAAATATTAGTTTTAAACATAATATAGATAGTCTAAATACTTTTTCGTAGAAAATTAATCTCCAGAAGAACAAAATTTGGAAAAAAATCTGTTTTTACAAAAATTGAATTTTTTAAGCATCTTAAAAATAATTTTTTCTCCTTCAAAATAGAACAAAAATTTTTAAATTTTAACCAATTATGAAAATTAGTTTAAAACATAATAGAGAGTTTAAAAAAATTTTCAGGGACTAATATTCACAAGTAGAACAAAATTTAGCAAAAAATATCTGTTTTTACAAAAATTGAATTTTTTCAGGATCATGAAAACAATTTTTTTTCCTAAAAAATAGAATATTATTTTTTAATTTTAGCCATTTGCAAAAATCAGTTTAAAACAAAATACAGAGTGTGAAGAATTTTTTGTGGACAATTAATCTTAAATAGTATAAAATTTGTCAAAAAATATCTATTTAACAAAAATTGAATTTTTTCAGCATCTAGAAAAGATTTTTTTTCCTATAAAAATTTTTAAATTATTATTTAAATTTGACCAATTTTAAAAATAAGTTTAAATCATAATACAGAGTCTAGAGATTTATTAGAGGACAAATAATCTCAAATAGAACAAAATTTGTCAAAAATATCTATTTAACAAAAATTGAATTTTTTCGGCATCTAGAAAAGATTTTTTTTTCCTATAAAAATTTTTAAATTATTATTTAAATTTGACCAATTTTAAAAATAAATTTAAATCATAATGCAGAGTCTACAGATTTATTAGAGGACAAAAAATCTCAAAAAGAACAAAATTTGTCAAAAATATCTGTTTTGAAAAAATTAATTTTTTCAGGATCTTGAAGACAACTTTTTTCCTCAAAATTAGAATATAATTTTTTAATTTTAGCCAATTGCAAAAATCAGTTTTAAACATAATAAAGAGTTTGAAGAATTTTTCGTGGATTATTAATCTTAAATATTATAAAATTTGGCAAAAAATATATCTATTTAACAAAAATTGATTTTTTTCAGCGTCTTGAAAAGATTTTTTTCCCCATCAAATTTTTAAAAATATTATTTAAATGTAACCAATTACAAGAAACAGTTTAGAACATAATACAGATTTTAAAAAATTTTTCGGGGACAAGTGATCTTAAATAGAACAAAATTTGGCAAAAATATCTATTTAACAAAAATTGAATTTTTTTCAGCATCTTGAAATGATTTTTTTTCCCATCAAGATTTTAAAAATATTTTTTAAATTTAACCAATTTTGAAAATTAGTTTAAATCATAATACAGAATCTAGAGATTTATTCGAGGACAAATAATCTCAAACAGAACAAAATTTGTCAAAAGATATCTGTTTTTACAAAAATTAATTTTTTTCAGGATCTTGAAGACAATTTTTTTCCTCAAAATTAGAATATTATTTTTTAATTTTAGCCAATTACAAAAATCAGTTTTAAACAAAATACAGAGTGTGAAAAATTTTTTGTAGACAATTAATCTTAAATAGTATAAAATTTGTCAAAAAATATCTATTTAACAAAAATTGAATTTTTTCAGCATCTAGAAAAGGTTTTTTTTCCTATAAAAATTTTTAAATTATTATTTAAATTTGACCAATTTTAAAAATAAGTTTAAATCATAATGCAGAGTCTACAGATTTATTAGAGGACAAATAATCTCAAAAAGAACAAAATTTGTCAAAAATATCTGTTTTGAAAAAATTAATTTTTTCAGGATCTTGAAGACAACTTTTTTCCTCAAAATTAGAATATTATTTTTTAAGTTTAGCCAATTGCAAAAATCAGTTTTAAACATAATACAGAGTGTGAAGAATTTTTCGTGGATTATTAATCTTAAATATTATAAAATTTGGCAAAAATATTATCTTTTTAACAAAAATTGAATTCTTTCAGCATCTTGAAATGATTTTTTTCCCCATCAAGATTTTAAAAATATTTTTTAAATTTGACCAATTTTGAAAATTAATTTAAATCATAATACAGAGTCTAGAGATTTATTCGAGGACAAATAATCTCAAATACAACAAAAATTGTCAAAAGATATCTGTTTTTACAAAAATTGAATTTTTTCAGGAACTTGAAAACAATTCTTTTCCTCAAAATTAGAATATTATTTTTTAATTTTAGCCAATTACAAATATTAGTTTTAAACATAATATAGATAGTCTAAATAATTTTTCGAAGACAATTAATCTCCAGAAGAACAAAATTTGGAAAAAAATCTGTTTTTACAAAAATTGAAATTTTTAAGCATCTTAAAAATAATTTGTTCTCCTTCAAAATAGAACAAATATTTTTTATTTTAACCAATTACGAAAATTAGTTTAAAACATAATAGAGAGTTTAAAAAATTTTTCAGGGACAAATATTCTGAAGTAGAACAAAATTTATCAAAAAATATCTGTTTTTACAAAAATTGATATTTTTCAGCATCTTGAAATCAGCTTTTTTGCTCAGACAGTTGGAAAGATATCTTTTAATTTTAACCAGTTGCGTGAATTAGCTTAAAACATGATAGAGAATTTAAAACATGATTCGGGGGCAAATATTCTGAAATACAATAAAATTTGTCTAAAAATATCTGTTTATACAAAAATGTATATTTTTCATCATCCTGAAAACAGTTTTTTTCCTCAAAACTAAAAAAATATTTTTTAATTTTAGCGAATTTCAAAAATTTTTTTAATACATGATACAGAGTGTAAAAAATTATTTGGGGAATTTTAATCTCAAGTAGAATAAAATTTGGCAAAAAATATCTGTTTTTACAAAAATTAATTTTTTTCAGGATCTTGAAGACAATTTTTTTCCTCAAAATTAGAATATTATTTTTTAATTTTAGCCAATTGCAAAAATCAGTTTTAAACATAATACAGAGTGTGAAGAATTTTTTGTGGACAATTAATCTTAAATAGTATAAACTTTGTCAAAAAATATCTATTTAACAAAATTTGAATTTTTTCAGCATCTAGAAAAGATTTTTTTTCCTATAAAAATTTTTAAATTATTATTTAAATTTGACCAATTTTAAAAATAAGTTTAAATCATAATGCAGAGTCTACAGATTTATTAGAGGACAAATAATCTCAAAAAGAACAAAATTTGTCAAAAATATCTGTTTTGAAAAAATTAATTTTTTCAGGATCTTGAAGACAACTTTTTTCCTCAAAATTAGAATATTATTTTTTAAGTTTAGCCAATTGCAAAAATCAGTTTTAAACATAATACAGAGTGTGAAGAATTTTTCGTGGATTATTAATCTTAAATATTATAAAATTTGGCAAAAATATTATCTTTTTAACAAAAATTGAATTCTTTCAGCATCTTGAAATGATTTTTTTCCCCATCAAGATTTTAAAAATATTTTTTAAATTTGACCAATTTTGAAAATTAATTTAAATCATAATACAGAGTCTAGAGATTTATTCGAGGACAAATAATCTCAAATACAACAAAAATTGTCAAAAGATATCTGTTTTTACTAAAATTGAATTTTTTCAGGAACTTGAAAACAATTCTTTTCCTCAAAATTAGAATATTATTTTTTAATTTTAGCCAATTACAAATATTAGTTTTAAACATAATATAGATAGTCTAAATAATTTTTCGAAGACAATTAATCTCCAGAAGAACAAAATTTGGAAAAAAATCTGTTTTTACAAAAATTGAAATTTTTAAGCATCTTAAAAATAATTTGTTCTCCTTCAAAATAGAACAAATATTTTTTATTTTAACCAATTACGAAAATTAGTTTAAAACATAATAGAGAGTTTAAAAAATTTTTCAGGGACAAATATTCTGAAGTAGAACAAAATTTATCAAAAAATATCTGTTTTTACAAAAATTGATATTTTTCAGCATCTTGAAATCAGCTTTTTTGCTCAGACAGTTGGAAAGATATCTTTTAATTTTAACCAGTTGCGTGAATTAGCTTAAAACATGATAGAGAATTTAAAACATGATTCGGGGGCAAATATTCTGAAATACAATAAAATTTGTCTAAAAATATCTGTTTATACAAAAATGTATATTTTTCATCATCCTGAAAACAGTTTTTTTCCTCAAAACTAAAAAAATATTTTTTAATTTTAGCGAATTTCAAAAATTTTTTTAATACATGATACAGAGTGTAAAAAATTATTTGGGGAATTTTAATCTCAAGTAGAATAAAATTTGGCAAAAAATATCTGTTTTTACAAAAATTAATTTTTTTCAGGATCTTGAAGACAATTTTTTTCCTCAAAATTAGAATATTATTTTTTAATTTTAGCCAATTGCAAAAATCAGTTTTAAACATAATACAGAGTGTGAAGAATTTTTTGTGGACAATTAATCTTAAATAGTATAAACTTTGTCAAAAAATATCTATTTAACAAAATTTGAATTTTTTCAGCATCTAGAAAAGATTTTTTTTCCTATAAAAATTTTTAAATTATTATTTAAATTTGACCAATTTTAAAAATAAGTTTAAATCATAATGCAGAGTCTACAGATTTATTAGAGGACAAATAATCTCAAAAAGAACAAAATTTGTCAAAAATATCTGTTTTGAAAAAATTAATTTTTTCAGGATCTTGAAGACAACTTTTTTCCTCAAAATTAGAATATTATTTTTTAAGTTTAGCCAATTGCAAAAATCAGTTTTAAACATAATACAGAGTGTGAAGAATTTTTCGTGGATTATTAATCTTAAATATTATAAAATTTGGCAAAAATATTATCTTTTTAACAAAAATTGAATTCTTTCAGCATCTTGAAATGATTTTTTTCCCCATCAAGATTTTAAAAATATTTTTTAAATTTGACCAATTTTGAAAATTAATTTAAATCATAATACAGAGTCTAGAGATTTATTCGAGGACAAATAATCTCAAATACAACAAAAATTGTCAAAAGATATCTGTTTTTACAAAAATTGAATTTTTTCAGGAACTTGAAAACAATTCTTTTCCTCAAAATTAGAATATTATTTTTTAATTTTAGCCAATTACAAATATTAGTTTTAAACATAATATAGATAGTCTAAATAATTTTTCGAAGACAATTAATCTCCAGAAGAACAAAATTTGGAAAAAAATCTGTTTTTACAAAAATTGAAATTTTTAAGCATCTTAAAAATAATTTGTTCTCCTTCAAAATAGAACAAATATTTTTTATTTTAACCAATTACGAAAATTAGTTTAAAACATAATAGAGAGTTTAAAAAATTTTTCAGGGACAAATATTCTGAAGTAGAACAAAATTTATCAAAAAATATCTGTTTTTACAAAAATTGATATTTTTCAGCATCTTGAAATCAGCTTTTTTGCTCAGACAGTTGGAAAGATATCTTTTAATTTTAACCAGTTGCGTGAATTAGCTTAAAACATGATAGAGAATTTAAAACATGATTCGGGGGCAAATATTCTGAAATACAATAAAATTTGTCTAAAAATATCTGTTTATACAAAAATGTATATTTTTCATCATCCTGAAAACAGTTTTTTTCCTCAAAACTAAAAAAATATTTTTTAATTTTAGCGAATTTCAAAAATTTTTTTAATACATGATACAGAGTGTAAAAAATTATTTGGGGAATTTTAATCTCAAGTAGAATAAAATTTGGCAAAAAATATCTGTTTTTACAAAAATTAATTTTTTTCAGGATCTTGAAGACAATTTTTTTCCTCAAAATTAGAATATTATTTTTTAATTTTAGCCAATTGCAAAAATCAGTTTTAAACATAATACAGAGTGTGAAGAATTTTTTGTGGACAATTAATCTTAAATAGTATAAACTTTGTCAAAAAATATCTATTTAACAAAATTTGAATTTTTTCAGCATCTAGAAAAGATTTTTTTTCCTATAAAAATTTTTAAATTATTATTTAAATTTGACCAATTTTAAAAATAAGTTTAAATCATAATGCAGAGTCTACAGATTTATTAGAGGACAAATAATCTCAAAAAGAACAAAATTTGTCAAAAATATCTGTTTTGAAAAAATTAATTTTTTCAGGATCTTGAAGACAACTTTTTTCCTCAAAATTAGAATATTATTTTTTAAGTTTAGCCAATTGCAAAAATCAGTTTTAAACATAATACAGAGTGTGAAGAATTTTTCGTGGATTATTAATCTTAAATATTATAAAATTTGGCAAAAATATTATCTTTTTAACAAAAATTGAATTCTTTCAGCATCTTGAAATGATTTTTTTCCCCATCAAGATTTTAAAAATATTTTTTAAATTTGACCAATTTTGAAAATTAATTTAAATCATAATACAGAGTCTAGAGATTTATTCGAGGACAAATAATCTCAAATACAACAAAAATTGTCAAAAGATATCTGTTTTTACAAAAATTGAATTTTTTCAGGAACTTGAAAACAATTCTTTTCCTCAAAATTAGAATATTATTTTTTAATTTTAGCCAATTACAAATATTAGTTTTAAACATAATATAGATAGTCTAAATAATTTTTCGAAGACAATTAATCTCCAGAAGAACAAAATTTGGAAAAAAATCTGTTTTTACAAAAATTGAAATTTTTAAGCATCTTAAAAATAATTTGTTCTCCTTCAAAATAGAACAAATATTTTTTATTTTAACCAATTACGAAAATTAGTTTAAAACATAATAGAGAGTTTAAAAAATTTTTCAGGGACAAATATTCTGAAGTAGAACAAAATTTATCAAAAAATATCTGTTTTTACAAAAATTGATATTTTTCAGCATCTTGAAATCAGCTTTTTTGCTCAGACAGTTGGAAAGATATCTTTTAATTTTAACCAGTTGCGTGAATTAGCTTAAAACATGATAGAGAATTTAAAACATGATTCGGGGGCAAATATTCTGAAATACAATAAAATTTGTCTAAAAATATCTGTTTATACAAAAATGTATATTTTTCATCATCCTGAAAACAGTTTTTTTCCTCAAAACTAAAAAAATATTTTTTAATTTTAGCGAATTTCAAAAATTTTTTTAATACATGATACAGAGTGTAAAAAATTATTTGGGGAATTTTAATCTCAAGTAGAATAAAATTTGGCAAAAAATATCTGTTTTTACAAAAATTAATTTTTTTCAGGATCTTGAAGACAATTTTTTTCCTCAAAATTAGAATATTATTTTTTAATTTTAGCCAATTGCAAAAATCAGTTTTAAACATAATACAGAGTGTGAAGAATTTTTTGTGGACAATTAATCTTAAATAGTATAAACTTTGTCAAAAAATATCTATTTAACAAAATTTGAATTTTTTCAGCATCTAGAAAAGATTTTTTTTCCTATAAAAATTTTTAAATTATTATTTAAATTTGACCAATTTTAAAAATAAGTTTAAATCATAATGCAGAGTCTACAGATTTATTAGAGGACAAATAATCTCAAAAAGAACAAAATTTGTCAAAAATATCTGTTTTGAAAAAATTAATTTTTTCAGGATCTTGAAGACAACTTTTTTCCTCAAAATTAGAATATTATTTTTTAAGTTTAGCCAATTGCAAAAATCAGTTTTAAACATAATACAGAGTGTGAAGAATTTTTCGTGGATTATTAATCTTAAATATTATAAAATTTGGCAAAAATATTATCTTTTTAACAAAAATTGAATTCTTTCAGCATCTTGAAATGATTTTTTTCCCCATCAAGATTTTAAAAATATTTTTTAAATTTGACCAATTTTGAAAATTAATTTAAATCATAATACAGAGTCTAGAGATTTATTCGAGGACAAATAATCTCAAATACAACAAAAATTGTCAAAAGATATCTGTTTTTACAAAAATTGAATTTTTTCAGGAACTTGAAAACAATTCTTTTCCTCAAAATTAGAATATTATTTTTTAATTTTAGCCAATTACAAATATTAGTTTTAAACATAATATAGATAGTCTAAATAATTTTTCGAAGACAATTAATCTCCAGAAGAACAAAATTTGGAAAAAAATCTGTTTTTACAAAAATTGAAATTTTTAAGCATCTTAAAAATAATTTGTTCTCCTTCAAAATAGAACAAATATTTTTTATTTTAACCAATTACGAAAATTAGTTTAAAACATAATAGAGAGTTTAAAAAATTTTTCAGGGACAAATATTCTGAAGTAGAACAAAATTTATCAAAAAATATCTGTTTTTACAAAAATTGATATTTTTCAGCATCTTGAAATCAGCTTTTTTGCTCAGACAGTTGGAAAGATATCTTTTAATTTTAACCAGTTGCGTGAATTAGCTTAAAACATGATAGAGAATTTAAAACATGATTCGGGGGCAAATATTCTGAAATACAATAAAATTTGTCTAAAAATATCTGTTTATACAAAAATGTATATTTTTCATCATCCTGAAAACAGTTTTTTTCCTCAAAACTAAAAAAATATTTTTTAATTTTAGCGAATTTCAAAAATTTTTTTAATACATGATACAGAGTGTAAAAAATTATTTGGGGAATTTTAATCTCAAGTAGAATAAAATTTGGCAAAAAATATCTGTTTTTACAAAAATTAATTTTTTTCAGGATCTTGAAGACAATTTTTTTCCTCAAAATTAGAATATTATTTTTTAATTTTAGCCAATTGCAAAAATCAGTTTTAAACATAATACAGAGTGTGAAGAATTTTTTGTGGACAATTAATCTTAAATAGTATAAACTTTGTCAAAAAATATCTATTTAACAAAATTTGAATTTTTTCAGCATCTAGAAAAGATTTTTTTTCCTATAAAAATTTTTAAATTATTATTTAAATTTGACCAATTTTAAAAATAAGTTTAAATCATAATGCAGAGTCTACAGATTTATTAGAGGACAAATAATCTCAAAAAGAACAAAATTTGTCAAAAATATCTGTTTTGAAAAAATTAATTTTTTCAGGATCTTGAAGACAACTTTTTTCCTCAAAATTAGAATATTATTTTTTAAGTTTAGCCAATTGCAAAAATCAGTTTTAAACATAATACAGAGTGTGAAGAATTTTTCGTGGATTATTAATCTTAAATATTATAAAATTTGGCAAAAATATTATCTTTTTAACAAAAATTGAATTCTTTCAGCATCTTGAAATGATTTTTTTCCCCATCAAGATTTTAAAAATATTTTTTAAATTTGACCAATTTTGAAAATTAATTTAAATCATAATACAGAGTCTAGAGATTTATTCGAGGACAAATAATCTCAAATACAACAAAAATTGTCAAAAGATATCTGTTTTTACAAAAATTGAATTTTTTCAGGAACTTGAAAACAATTCTTTTCCTCAAAATTAGAATATTATTTTTTAATTTTAGCCAATTACAAATATTAGTTTTAAACATAATATAGATAGTCTAAATAATTTTTCGAAGACAATTAATCTCCAGAAGAACAAAATTTGGAAAAAAATCTGTTTTTACAAAAATTGAAATTTTTAAGCATCTTAAAAATAATTTGTTCTCCTTCAAAATAGAACAAATATTTTTTATTTTAACCAATTACGAAAATTAGTTTAAAACATAATAGAGAGTTTAAAAAATTTTTCAGGGACAAATATTCTGAAGTAGAACAAAATTTATCAAAAAATATCTGTTTTTACAAAAATTGATATTTTTCAGCATCTTGAAATCAGCTTTTTTGCTCAGACAGTTGGAAAGATATCTTTTAATTTTAACCAGTTGCGTGAATTAGCTTAAAACATGATAGAGAATTTAAAACATGATTCGGGGGCAAATATTCTGAAATACAATAAAATTTGTCTAAAAATATCTGTTTATACAAAAATGTATATTTTTCATCATCCTGAAAACAGTTTTTTTCCTCAAAACTAAAAAAATATTTTTTAATTTTAGCGAATTTCAAAAATTTTTTTAATACATGATACAGAGTGTAAAAAATTATTTGGGGAATTTTAATCTCAAGTAGAATAAAATTTGGCAAAAAATATCTGTTTTTACAAAAATTAATTTTTTTCAGGATCTTGAAGACAATTTTTTTCCTCAAAATTAGAATATTATTTTTTAATTTTAGCCAATTGCAAAAATCAGTTTTAAACATAATACAGAGTGTGAAGAATTTTTTGTAGACAATTAATCTTAAATAGTATAAACTTTGTCAAAAAATATCTATTTAACAAAATTTGAATTTTTTCAGCATCTAGAAAAGATTTTTTTTCCTATAAAAATTTTTAAATTATTATTTAAATTTGACCAATTTTAAAAATAAGTTTAAATCATAATGCAGAGTCTACAGATTTATTAGAGGACAAATAATCTCAAATAGAACAAAATTTGTCAAAAAAATCTGTTTTTACAAAAATTAATTTTTTCAGGATCTTGAAGACAACTTTTTTTCCTCAAAATTAGAATATTATTTTTTAATTTTAGCCTATTGTAAAAATCAGTTTTAAACATAATACAGAGTGTGAAGAATTTTTTGTGGACAATTAATCTTAAATAGTATAAAATTTGTCAAAAAATATCTATTTAACAAAATTTGAATTTTTTCAGCATCTAGAAAAGATTTTTTTTCCTATAAAAATTTTTAAATTAATATTTAAATTTGACCAATTTTAAAAATAAGTTTAAATCATAATGCAGAGTCTACAGATTTATTAGAGGACAAATAATCTCAAAAAGAACAAAATTTGTCAAAAATATCTGTTTTGAAAAAATTAATTTTTTCAGGATCTTGAAGACAACTTTTTTCCTCAAAATTAGAATATTATTTTTTAAGTTTAGCCAATTGCAAAAATCAGTTTTAAACATAATACAGAGTGTGAAGAATTTTTCGTGGATTATTAATCTTAAATATTATAAAATTTGGCAAAAATATTATCTTTTTAACAAAAATTGAATTCTTTCAGCATCTTGAAATGATTTTTTTCCCCATCAAGATTTTAAAAATATTTTTTAAATTTGTCCAATTTTGAAAATTAGTTTAAATCATAATACAGAGTCTAGAGATTTATTCGAGGACAAATAATCTCAAATACAACAAAAATTGTCAAAAGATATCTGTTTTTACAAAAATTGAATTTTTTCAGGAACTTGAAAACAATTCTTTTCCTCAAAATTAGAATATTATTTTTTAATTTTAGCCAATTACAAATATTAGTTTTAAACATAATATAGATAGTCTAAATAATTTTTCGAAGACAATTAATCTCCAGAAGAACAAAATTTGGAAAAATATCTGTTTTTACAAAAATTGAAATTTTTAAGCATCTTAAAAATAATTTGTTCTCCTTCAAAATAGAACAAATATTTTTTATTTTAACCAATTACGAAAATTAGTTTAAAACATAATAGAGAGTTTAAAAAATTTTTCAGGGACAAATATTCTGAAGTAGAACAAAATTTGTCAAAAAATATCTGTTTTTACAAAAATTGATATTTTTCAGCATCTTGAAATCAGCTTTTTTGCTCAGACAGTTGGAAAAATATCTTTTAATTTTAACCAGTTGCGTGAATTAGCTTAAAACATGATAGAGAATTTAAAACATGATTCGGGGGCAAATATTCTGAAATACAATAAAATTTGTCTAAAAATATCTGTTTATACAAAAATGTATATTTTTCATCATCCTGAAAACAGTTTTTTTCCTCAAAACTAAAAAAATATTTTTTAATTTTAGCGAATTTCAAAAATTTTTTTAATACATGATACAGAGTGTAAAAAATTATTTGGGGAATTTTAATCTCAAGTAGAATAAAATTTGGCAAAAAATATCTGTTTTTACAAAAATTAATTTTTTTCAGGATCTTGAAGACAATTTTTTTCCTCAAAATTAGAATATTATTTTTTAATTTTAGCCAATTGCAAAAATCAGTTTTAAACATAATACAGAGTGTGAAGAATTTTTTGTAGACAATTAATCTTAAATAGTATAAAATTTGTCAAAAAATATCTATTTAACAAAAATTGAATTTTTTCAGCATCTAGAAAAGGTTTTTTTTCCTATAAAAATTTTTAAATTATTATTTAAATTTGACCAATTTTAAAAATAAGTTTAAATCATAATGCAGAGTCTACAGATTTATTAGAGGACAAATAATCTCAAATAGAACAAAATTTGTCAAAAAAATCTGTTTTTACAAAAATTAATTTTTTCAGGATCTTGAAGACAACTTTTTTTCCTCAAAATTAGAATATTATTTTTTAATTTTAGCCTATTGCAAAAATCAGTTTTAAACATAATACAGAGTGTGAAGAATTTTTTGTGGACAATTAATCTTAAATAGTATAAAATTTGTCAAAAAATATCTATTTAACAAAATTTGAATTTTTTCAGCATCTAGAAAAGATTTTTTTTCCTATAAAAATTTTTAAATTAATATTTAAATATGACCAATTTTAAAAATAAGTTTAAATCATAATGCAGAGTCTACAGATTTATTAGAGAACAAATAATCTCAAAAAGAACAAAATTTGTCAAAAATATCTGTTTTGAAAAAATTAATTTTTTCAGGATCTTGAAGACAACTTTTTTCCTCAAAATTAGAATATTATTTTTTAAGTTTAGCCAATTGCAAAAATCAGTTTTAAACATAATACAGAGTGTGAAGAATTTTTCGTGGATTATTAATCTTAAATATTATAAAATTTGGCAAAAATATTATCTTTTTAACAAAAATTGAATTCTTTCAGCATCTTGAAATGATTTTTTTCCCCATCAAGATTTTAAAAATATTTTTTAAATTTGTCCAATTTTGAAAATTAGTTTAAATCATAATACAGAGTCTAGAGATTTATTCGAGGACAAATAATCTCAAATACAACAAAAATTGTCAAAAGATATCTGTTTTTACAAAAATTGAATTTTTTCAGGAACTTGAAAACAATTCTTTTCCTCAAAATTAGAATATTATTTTTTAATTTTAGCCAATTACAAATATTAGTTTTAAACATAATATAGATAGTCTAAATAATTTTTCGAAGACAATTAATCTCCAGAAGAACAAAATTTGGAAAAATATCTGTTTTTACAAAAATTGAAATTTTTAAGCATCTTAAAAATAATTTGTTCTCCTTCAAAATAGAACAAATATTTTTTATTTTAACCAATTACGAAAATTAGTTTAAAACATAATAGAGAGTTTAAAAAATTTTTCAGGGACAAATATTCTGAAGTAGAACAAAATTTGTCAAAAAATATCTGTTTTTACAAAAATTGATATTTTTCAGCATCTTGAAATCAGCTTTTTTGCTCAGACAGTTGGAAAAATATCTTTTAATTTTAACCAGTTGCGTGAATTAGCTTAAAACATGATAGAGAATTTAAAACATGATTCGGGGGCAAATATTCTGAAATACAATAAAATTTGTCTAAAAATATCTGTTTATACAAAAATGTATATTTTTCATCATCCTGAAAACAGTTTTTTTCCTCAAAACTAAAAAAATATTTTTTAATTTTAGCGAATTTCAAAAATTTTTTTAATACATGATACAGAGTGTAAAAAATTATTTGGGGAATTTTAATCTCAAGTAGAATAAAATTTGGCAAAAAATATCTGTTTTTACAAAAATTAATTTTTTTCAGGATCTTGAAGACAATTTTTTTCCTCAAAATTAGAATATTATTTTTTAATTTTAGCCAATTGCAAAAATCAGTTTTAAACATAATACAGAGTGTGAAGAATTTTTTGTAGACAATTAATCTTAAATAGTATAAAATTTGTCAAAAAATATCTATTTAACAAAAATTGAATTTTTTCAGCATCTAGAAAAGGTTTTTTTTCCTATAAAAATTTTTAAATTATTATTTAAATTTGACCAATTTTAAAAATAAGTTTAAATCATAATGCAGAGTCTACAGATTTATTAGAGGACAAATAATCTCAAATAGAACAAAATTTGTCAAAAAAATCTGTTTTTACAAAAATTAATTTTTTCAGGATCTTGAAGACAACTTTTTTTCCTCAAAATTAGAATATTATTTTTTAATTTTAGCCTATTGCAAAAATCAGTTTTAAACATAATACAGAGTGTGAAGAATTTTTTGTGGACAATTAATCTTAAATAGTATAAAATTTGTCAAAAAATATCTATTTAACAAAATTTGAATTTTTTCAGCATCTAGAAAAGATTTTTTTTCCTATAAAAATTTTTAAATTAATATTTAAATATGACCAATTTTAAAAATAAGTTTAAATCATAATGCAGAGTCTACAGATTTATTAGAGAACAAATAATCTCAAAAAGAACAAAATTTGTCAAAAATATCTGTTTTGAAAAAATTAATTTTTTCAGGATCTTGAAGACAACTTTTTTCCTCAAAATTAGAATATTATTTTTTAAGTTTAGCCAATTGCAAAAATCAGTTTTAAACATAATACAGAGTGTGAAGAATTTTTCGTGGATTATTAATCTTAAATATTATAAAATTTGGCAAAAATATTTTTTTTTTAATAAAAATTGAATTCTTTCAGCATCTTGAAATGATTTTTTTTCCCATCAAGATTTTAAAAATATTTTTTAAATTTGACCAATTTTAAAAATTAGTTTAAATCATAATACAGAGTCTAGAGATTTATTCGAGGACAAATAATCTCAAATACAACAAAATTTGTCAAAAGATATCTGTTTTTACAAAAATTGATATTTTTCAGCATCTTGAAATCAGCTTTTTTGCTCAGACAGTTGGAAAAATATCTTTTAATTTTAACCAGTTTTATTTTATCGTTACCTGCTTTGTCCAACATTTTTAATATTTGATAGAAATATTTGAATTATTTGTTATTTAGGTTGAACTGACTTTAGTTTCGATTTCGATTTATTGTAAATATTGAAAATTTCGCGCTCTACGTATTTTCACGTATATGTTGAATCACGTGATCGTTTTACCTACCCTATAATATCTGCGTAATTGTGCTTAACTTTTTACATTTATGTTTTAAAGTTGTTACTTATTTGTGGAATAATATTAATCTTTTGAAAAATTAAAATATTAACTTCAGTGTGTATTTGTGTCAGTAAAAATTTGTATTTATAGTTTAAATAGTTAAGAATTTGTGTTTAGATGGAAAAATAAGGTTAAGTGTAATCACCCGTGCTCACTTTTAGCACTCGCACCGTGCGGTGTTAATGTCACGTAAGCTGTGGGAACTTCACACCGTAACACTGGCATTAAACCTTGAAAGTGTGATTGACATAAAATTCACACTTTTGAGGATGTTTGCACATTTTTCACACTTTCTGGTGTAAAGCGTGTTTCTTATTTTTAACAGTGTACATCATACTGTTAAAAAAAAGAGTATGCGCATATTGGCACTGTAACAGTTTAATGCAAGTAACTGAAGATAATTACGTTATACTCGGATCATACTATACTAGTACAAGGCGAAGGTACATGACAAGTATAGTGTTGGTTTACCAGATATTTTAGATTAGTATGCTTGGTTATCTGAGCATGTTTAAAATTTTTATTTTCGCTCGCTGGCAAATGATTAGGTAAATGTACGTGAACCTACGTATGTTACATTATGTAGAAATGAAGAAAGGTAAATTACGTAGGTAATACACATTAATGAGGAATCGCACAAACATTAAAAAATGTCAGGATTTTTCAAATTTTGAGAAATAATATTATTTGGTACAACAAAAAAAAGTATGGCAAAATTTGAGAATTTTTTGCTAAATAATTTAGAAGTTAAAAAAAATATTTATTTATTATGGTCTCTTATGGAAAAACGGTAACCAAGGTACTTTGAAAGTAAATTTCTAATAGATACACTGAAAAAACTCCCTTGCACCCGTCTACAAGGAATCAACCATTTTTCCTTGTTAGTTAAGGCGCCAGTTAGGGGAGGTTAGTTAAAATGACAAGGATATCCCTGTTAAAAATTTCCACGCCGTATACAATGTCGTAAACGACGTACTAAACGATGTCGGAAACCACAAGGTTACTAAAGTTGGAAACGACGTAGGAAATGACGCAGTTTACGAGATGTTCATGTAAGTCGGAAATTGGGGTAGTTTACTACGTGGAAAACTACGTAGTAAACTACGTAGTATACTTTGCGCTATACAACGTCGTGTACAACGAGATACAATAGGTTATATATATATATATGTATAATTTTGGAAAATTCCTATCGTTTCTAGATTTAAAAAGTAAATCGTTATCTTATGATTATTAGGCATCATTTTCAATTTTCATAACAAAATATGGTATAAAAAAAAGTAAGGAGAAAGTCTATAAGCAGTAAACGAAAACACCATAAAAAGAAACTTTGTTATAATGAAATGAAATGTAATTATATTGATAAAGAATTTTAATTAATGAAATTAGTGTAACTGCATTAATTAATAATTCACTGAGAAAATAAGTTGACTAAATATAACAAATTTTTTACTATCGTAGCATAGAGAGGTTGTTAATATAGCACCTGCAAACGGCTTTGTCTACTGTAGCCGATTAAACGCGTACTGTCAACTTTCAAATTCACTTTGATCGCCGGTAACTAGTTTGTTTTGTTCCGAGTACGTTAACAAAGAAATATGCTAGAGGCTTATTTTCTCGGTGTTCAGTAAAATTCAATTAGCTTTTTTTGTTTAAAATATGAGGAACAATATAAATTCAGAGATATATTTCTTTATTGAGTTAATCTTATTTAAACACAAAACCATGAAAGAAAAAAATTAAACGATGAAATAATTAATAATTAAAACAATAATTAAATGTTAAATTATTAATATTAAATGCAAACATATAATTAATTTTTGGAACGTAATCGTAGTTGATTGTATTAAAAAAGTCTTCTCCTGACGTCATACAACTTAGCTCTCATGTAGCTCGGAATCTTTCTCATTCGCAATTCTCGTTGCTTTCCTGACACTCCTGATTCTGTTATTTTGTTAAACAGGCAATCTATATTAAAATTATAAGAACATTATTAAAAACTATAATATATAATTTGTATTTGTATAAAAACAGGGCCACATGCATCTTCCACTAACCTTATTTGACATAATGCACAATTTATATAAACATATTGCATCGAACACTCAATTGTCATAATTTTAATTCTCTAGAATTACCATTTAGTTCTTTTTATTCTATTGTTTATCCATTAGCTCTAATTTTCATTTTGCAGAAATATTATTTTACAGAATTTGTTTTAGCATGAGTAGTAGGGTGGTCCAAAAAAGAAAAATTATTGACTATAAATTATTATTTTTAATTTGTTTATGCAACTCAGGCGTTTTATGGTCACTTTACCTACCTATACAGGCGCATCCTAAGTTCTTCCTTATAGCCCAGCGGTCAATAAAGTGCCCATTATTAACCTAGGGCAATAATGGTTACTTTATTGACCTGCTAGGCTATATTTAAAAACTTAGCATGCACCGGCATAGGTAGCGTAGAGTGACCATAATACGCCTTTGTTGCATAAAGAATCGTATGTACCATGTGTCATAGGTGCGTCTTTCGTCTCGCGCGATATTTCCAAACTCGTCTCCGGCTCTCGCCTGCAACTCGTTGGAAATATCTGCGCTCGACTATAAAGACGCACTTATGACGCTTGGTGCATAATATACTATTAAACTATTTATTATTAAAATTTTATTATTTTTTATTATTTTTTATTATTAAAAAAAGTCTAGCGTTTACTATTATTTATTATAATCTATAATTCTAGTTATTATTTTTTATTTGTTTTTATTATTTATTATTAAAATTTTATTATTTTTTATAATTTTTATTGTTAAAAAAAGTCTAGCGAAAAAAAATTAAAAAAATTAAAAAAAGAAAAATTCATGACTATAATATATTATTTTTAATTTGTTTAAACTATTTATTATTAAAATTTTAATATTTTTTATTATTATTATTATTAAAATTTTATTATTTTTATTATTATTATTATTATTATTAATATTTAATTTAATTTAATTTAATTTAAATTTTATTATTTTTATTATTTTTATTTTTATTATTATTAATTTTTTTTTAATTTTATAATTTTTTTATAATTAAATAACGTTTGCAGGTGCTATATTAACAACCTCTCTATGCTACGATAGTAAAAAATTAATTTGTTTAAACTATTTATTATTAAAATTTTATTATGTTTTATTATTATTTATTATTAAAATTTTATTATTTTTTATTATTTTTTATTATTAAAAAAAGTCTAGCGTGTTGCAGTTTTTTTTTACTTGACTAAAATTAAAAAAAGTAATGGGTAAAATTAACAATAACAATCATTTTCAATTGTTTAAACGAATTATTGTTAATAATTAATAATTCTTTTAAATACACCTACAGAGACAGAATTTTTTTCCAATTTTACAAATTAATTAATTAATTAATTTAATATTGTTAATTTATAACTTTCATCCTAAAACACCTACTTATTCGTAATTTTCTTACCTAGGTAACTTTTTATTTTGAAAGCAATAAGATATTCAGCAAAATTATCTGCAGCCACCAGATAAAATTGTTTAAACAAATTATTGTTAATAATTTTTATTTTATACAAACGCTTCTAAAACAACACAACTTGTAAAACTAGGAGAAATTTGTGTCTTTTTTTGTTTATTTGTAAAATATTAATGATTATTAACAATAATCATTAATTAATAATTAATTAATAATCAATATCTTGTTTATACAATGACAAACGGTAGTTGCAGTTAATTTTTCTGAATATCTTGTGGTCTTCAATATAAGCAATTAATAGGTTAAAAGAAATTACCGCTCGCTAGGTATTTTAGGATAGAAATTAAAAAAAACAATTATAAATTGTTTAAACAAAGTAAAAATAATAAATAATAGTAAATAATTTATCTTATCCTAACCAGAGACCATTAATTTTTAAAATTAGGAAAAATTTTTGCCTTTTTAGGTGCATTTGTCAAGAATTATTAGTGATTAACAATAATTTGTTTAAACAATTTCAAATAGATCTTGTGGTTAATTTTACTGAATCTTTTTTTTCATTTTAAATTTAAAAAAAATAGTCAAGTCAGAAAAAACTGCAACTTGACAGCTTTATTTGAATAATAGCTTAAATTAACAATAATAAATTGTTTAAACAAATTAAAAATAATAATTGATAGTAAATAATATTTCTTATTCTAACCAGAGCCATTAATTTTCTAAAAAAGCCAAATTGTAAAATTAGGAAAAAGTTGTGTTTTTCTAGATGCATTTGTAAAAAATTAATTATTTTTAACAAAAATTTGTTTAAAAAAATTGCAAATTATTGTTATGGTTAATTTTACTGAATACTTATTACAATTTTATTTGTAAAAAATTGTTTAATCAGAAAAAAGTGCACTTTGCTAGATGTTTTAGAATAAAAGTTATAAATGAACAATAAGACTTCTTCCTCTGACTCGTCGGAATTATCACTTGGAAGTTTAGATGTCCCACTTAAGGACATGTCATCTATAAATTAATATTTATCGTATGAATTAGGAAAAAAAGTAAACTACATATTACTCTTTTCAAATGAAACGTCTAAAATAGTAAATTTTTAATAAAATTTGCCTTTTATATGAGTAATTCCACTGACTTTCATCTAAGGGGTGTTGCTGTCAAATCCAAAAATACATTTATTTTATATTTAAGTTATTTTTTAAGAATAATCTCCCTAGAATTCATTTTTAATAAAGATTTGTATACATATTTTCTTATTTATTTAAAAATTCTAATTAAAGACGTAAAAGTAAGGTTAAAATAGCGTTTTCAGTACAAATTTCAAAATTGTTTTAATTAACAAATACATGGTTAAATAAAATTTCGTCAAAATAGAATTCTGAAGATTTCTTTGCAGTAATTTATTTTTTATATAAAACAATAATAATAAGAAAAATTGATCTAAAACCTGTCCATTTTCGTTAGACTTAGAAGCATATCATATTTCTGTAAGCTTTTAAAAAGTTCTAACTTTTAATAAATTTAAATTTGTATAAAAAAAGCACTAAATTCAAATTTCACGAGGGTATTCTGCTTAATTTTTGAAATATTATAGTTTAAAATTTATTACAAAAGAGGTTAATTTTTTTTAAAATAAGATGTTTTCTGAAATTGGTTGGTTTGTCAAAAAATTACTTAAATCAATTTTATGTAAATTCAAAATCATAATTAACATTAATTTGAAAGTAATTATAAATGTAATATGTTTTATTTAGAGGTAATAAATTTATTTCTTTATAATTACTTGCAACTTAATGTTAATTATGATTTTGACTTGAAATGAATTTTATTTAAGTCTATTTTTGCCAAACCAACCAACTTCAGAGTTTACCGAAATTTTAAAAGAATAACCTCTTTTGTGATAAATTTCGAACTTGAATATTTCATAAATTAAACAAAACACCTTCTTAAAATTTAAATATAGTGTTTATTTTGTACAAATTTAAATTTGTGTAAATTATGAACTATTTAAAAGCTTGCAGAAAAAAGATATGATGTGTTTAAATATGTAAAAATTAAATATGTTATCTAATAATTATTATGTTTTATGTTCAAAATAAATTACCACAAACAAATCTTTAGATTATATGTTAACATTCCTTTTTAAGAAAATTTTATTTAAACCTTTATTTATTAACTAAAAAAAATTTGAAATATGTACTGAAAACGCCATTTTAATTTTGCTCTCACGTCTTTAATTACAATTTTTAAATAAATTAGAAAATATTTTTCAAAATCTTTATTAAAAATGAATTTTAGGGAGTTCAATAATGATCTAAATAAGTAAAACAAATTATTAAAAAATAAAGTGTAACGAAACCAATTATCGATTTGGGGGTCATATTTTGTTTCAAATATGGAATTACAGTATGTAAAAAAAGTGTATTAAATTTTAAATCGACAAAAAACGTATATTTAGACTATTTATACTCAATATTTTAGGTTATCATAACAACTTGGCAACTGGATCCTGCACTGTATAAAACGCAAGAGTAGTTTTTAATGTCGGAAGTTGGAAAAAGTGTCAACACGTCAAATGTGGTAAAATAATTACGTACAACGTTGTAATTTTACAAGCGGAATGTAAATTTCAACTTGTTTTCATATCATAAATTTTGTTTGTTTTTGCTTTATAAATGTACAAATTAGTTAAAAAATTAACTTTCACATTTTGTACAATGCATAGTTTATTTGTATTTTAACTTACCATCAAAATCATCGTCAGTGAAGCTTTCGGAATTTTGTGGCATTAAAACTGTGTCGTCTCTTTCCAAACTGTTCCTATCTGACTCATCCATTACTTCTCTATTTTCCATAAGTTTAGCATACTTATTTAAAATATTCTCATTTTGGCTTCTTTTAGCTGCTTGATGAATTTCGGACTCTGGTTGTTTCCTCTTTTTAGGTTCCTTAGAAAAAAGAAATGTTAAATTAATTATTCTTCAATAAAACTGAGACTTTTCGAATGAAGCTTTATGAAAGGATTATTTTCAACATACTTTCTTCTTATTCTGATTTTGATCAGATGATTGGAAGCTTAGGAACTTTCTATTCGGCAATTTTAAACGAGATTTGTTTTTCTCTTTTTCCAAATATTTTTGGCTAGCTGTAAATAGATATATGTAGAAAATTATTTAAATTTTTGTTTTTAAAATTAAGGTTAATAAAGTAATTAAAACTCAAAAAGATTAAAGAATTTTATATTAAAAGAATACTTACCTCCTAATAATAAAATGAATGCGTTCAGTAATATATCATTGTCCTTTCCTTTTCCCGATTTACACCAAACTTTATAATTTTTATTTTTATAAAAATTATTTCTATTTTTGGGATAAAAATTTAAAATTGAACTTGTGGGCACAATTTTCTTTAAGCAACTTTTAAAATAAACATAGGCGTGTAAAATAGCCATTCTTTTTAAAAAATTCGATCAAATAAATTGCAATTAATTTTATCAAATTTTACTGATATCTGTCTTAAGTATAGAAACAAGACAAGTTCGTATGAAAGTTATTTCAAACCGATCTGTTACCTAGGCAACAATAGCTTCAACTTTGTGTTTTTGATAAAATTGAAGTTGTCTGATAAGTACGATTTAAAAAAAGAGAGAATAGGTGTTTTTAAATTGTCAAAGATTTTTGACACTTTGAATTTGTTAAATATTGACATTTTTAAATTGAATAAACCCAAACAATACAAAAGGTTCCTAGAACCTGGGACGGATGAAGAAATTCCACCCACAACCATTTCCAGATATAAATAGTTGAATAAACAAAAAGTAAGTACATAAAAATTAGAATATTAATAAGCCTTTTCAATCACATAAAACCTTATTTTAAAGTTGTTCATTTTCAAGGGAGAACATTTTAAAACCGCAAATCAGGAAAAAGTACAACAGGATACCCATGAAATTATACAAAGTATCGAAAATCGTGATACGCACTCTACCGAAGAGCCCATGGAAAGATTCGATTTTTTTCAAGACTTCGAAATGAATGAGGGGATACATATTGAAGTTTTTCCAGTAAGCTTTTCAAAGAATGATTGTAAAACCATGTCAAACTTCTTTTATAAAAATTAATTTATAACCATTATTTTTATAGCCAAGCACATCATCGAAAATTTCTAATGAAGACAATAAAATTTTCAGGGTCGTAAAATCAGTAGATTTTTATAAAATCTAGATTTTTTAGATTTCTATAAAAACTAATTTTCTGGTTAAAGAATATTAAAAAACAATTTTTATTTTATATTCATCAATTTTATTAACTATTAAACATCTTGCACATATACAAACTAAAAAAATTTCTAGAAGACAATAATAATTCAGAAAAAACATCTTTTCCTCTTACACTAAACTGAAAATATAACAGTTTCTTTCTCCTTCTTTATCTTTCGTGAAAAAAATGCAAAAAGATCTCTATCTCTCTCACTCTCACTGCCGTTCTTCTAAACAAACAAATTTGCAAACAGCTATGTCTTTCACCGTTCTCAATCTACAGGCTCAGTTAATATAAACTTTTATAATTTTTATTCTATAGAATTTTATTTCCTATATAAACTATAAAAATTAATTATTTATTTAAATTTATTATGTATATAAATTTATTATTTTTATAAATTTACTATGTATATAAATTAATTATGTATATAAATTTATTAATCATATAAATTTATTATTTATATAAATTAACAAAAAATTGTCTGTATCAGCAAATCGCTAGAAGTCTTTATCTCTCCTTTGAAACCATAAATGCAAAAAGCCGTTCTTCTTTCTTTCTCTCTCTCTCTGCTCACACATTTTCTTGTAACCAAAAATGAGAAAAGCTCTTTGTTTCGCCGTTTTTATCCACAGCCTGTGTTGGAAAGCTCATCTCCCCATTGCATCAGCAAATCTCTAGAAGACTTTAAGTCTCGTCGAAACTGGAAATGCAAATTTCCGTTTTTCTCCGTTTCTCTTTCGCTTTCTCTCTCTTTTCTTCTCACACACACTCCTATGTAACCAAAAATGCTATAAACATAATAGAAACTTTTAGAATTTTTATTTTATATAATTTTATTTTTTATTTAAAATTTATATAAATTTATTATTTTTATAAACGTATATAAAATTTTTTGTGTTAGTAAATCTATAGAAGTCTTTATCTCTTGTTTAAAACCGGAAATGCAAAAAGCCGTCTCTCACTTTCTCACTCTCTCTCCCTCACTCCCATGTAACCAAAAATGCTAAAAGCTCTCTGTTTTACCGTTCTTTTTCACATCCTTCTTTGGGAAGCTCTTTGCCCCACTGTGTCAGCAAATCTCTAGAAGTCTTTATCTCTTCTTCACAACCAGAAATCCAAAAAAGCCGTCGCTTCCCCTCTCTTTCTCTCTTCCTCTCTTTATCTCTCTCTCTCACTTGGAGAATGAGAAATTCAAATATTCTTTATACTGTTCAAGAATTCATAAAACTGCCAGAGGTTTTATTTCAACCTACTATCTCTATTTCTCTCTTACATAACTCTAAAAAGTGTCAAATGATCAAAAAATATTATCTAAACGAATGCTTTCGAATAAAGTTTATAGTAAGTTATAGGAATTTTGTGGGTTGTAAATGAAGAGAGTAGTGTGTTTAAGAAAATTGTAAAATTTTGTTATTTTATTCACTATAAAGAAACACTGTGTAAAAATAATTTTTTTTTGTAGGAGACTAACGAAATCGAAGATGACTTTTTCGTAGATGCAAATGACGATGATGGTTTTGAAGAGCCTGTGGCTGAAGAAGATGAAGATAATTCGACGTCTTTTACTTCTTTACGAGATGCTATAAATAGTGAATTATTTAAAAAACCAATAACTGTTAAAGTTAACAAAACTGTGGGTTAAGTAGTATTAATGATTTTGAAATTTGTCCTTATTCATGCACTTTCCCTCACTGAAATGACTGATCTTTTTGTTTTGATTAGTTGTTTATTCGCGGAATTATTTTTGCCAGCTACCAGATATTTGATTGATAAAATTTTTTTTCCAAAAAGTACAATGACTCTTTACGCGACATGTACAAACTGTGGTGCATACGTTGGAAAATTTGAAAGAAAGACTTGTTTTCTCAAGTGCAAAATATGCAACACGGATATTAATGTGAAAGATCAAGCGTATAAAGATTTCTTTGTTATGATGGATATTGCAAACCCAATTTCCAAATTAATCGAATCTAATAGCGAATATTATAATTATATTATGCATGAAAGGGTTCATGAAAAAAGAAAGATTCGAGACATCTATGATGGTAAAAAATATGGACAGATCTTAAAGAATTTGAGCAAAGAAGATAGGCGTAAGTACGCTACAGTAGTTTTTAATACTGATGGCGCACCTTTGTTCAAGAGCTCAACTCATTCTATTTGGCCTATTTTTTTGATGGTTAATGAAGTACCAATTCATGTGCGAACCAAAGAATTATTTTTCTAGCTGGTCTTTGGTTCGGAAAAAATAAGCCAAATATGAATGTATTTCTTGAACCATACGTTGAAGAAATGTAAAAGCTTTCTACCAAGGGAGTTGAAAGCATTATAAATGGAGTAAAATCTGTAATTAAAATATTTAACTTGATTTGTTGCGTAAATTCAGTGGCTCGTGCACCAGTGCAAGGGTTTACTCAATTTAATGGAAAATACGGTTGCAGTATATGTCTTCACCAGGGTGAGTGGGTCAAAAACAATAAATCAAATAAACGATCTGGAAATACTAAATATCCTTTAATAAATGAGGTTCCTGAACAAAGAAACGTCAATGATACTTTAAATCATATGAAGGAAGCTGCTACTTCAAAAAAACCTATTTTTGGGGTAAAAAATCCATCGCAATTGATAAATTTGTTGAATTTTGATATAATTTATGGTTGTGTGGTCGAACCTATGCATTGCTGTTCAGGAATTGCAAAACAATTTGCTACTACATGGTTTGGAAATAAAAAAAGGACGGTTTATTTTCGAGAAACGTTATTCCTCAAATTGATAAAAGTATGACTTCAATTAAAGTACCTACTCAAATTTCTAGACTTACCAGAGCATTTTCCGACAAAGAATTTTGTAAGGCACGAGAGTGGGAGAATTTTACACTCTTTTACAGCTTGATTGTTCTTAAGGATATATTACCAGATTCTCTCTTAATGCATTGGGCTTTATATGTTGAAGCTGTTTACTTACTATCAAAACAAGAAATTACAACCAACGAAGTTGGCAAAGCGAACAAATTACTTCATGAGCTTGTTGGTCGTACAGAACTTCTTTACTCAAAAGATTCTATGACCTTCAATATACATTTACTTTTACTTTTATCTAAAAGCGTTTTAGACTGGGGACCACTTTGGTGTCATAACACATATGCGTTTGAGTCTGGAAATGGAGATTTACTGAAAGTGATACATGCTGCAAAAGGGGTTTACCATCAAATTTGTCGACGAGTCAGTTTAAAGTATAGTTTTATTGAGTTAAAGGACCACATTTACACTTTCGCTTCTTTTCCTGTAAGAAATTATTGTGATACAATAGGTAAAAAAGTTGCTAAAAAGACTCTTCAAACAGAAAATGTACGTTATTTTGGATCATCATCACCGTTAAATGAAACGTGGTTACAAAAATTAAAACTAACTGAATATTCTGCTTGTTACAAAAAAATTGTTAAAACTGGTTGTTTATTTATGTCTTCGGTGAAAAATAACCAACGTTCTAGCAATTCTTTTGCGCAGTTGAAAGATGGGACATATGTCAAACTAATCTCTTTCATAGTTGACATAAGAAATCAAGCAGAATATACACTTGTAAATGTAATTCGAACCACTAATGCATACGATAATGCTTTCAATATGTTTCAAAAAATTATAGAGATCATTAACCAAGAATCAGTTGTATTAACTACAGATGTTATTAGAATATGTGTATACATGGAACTTCAAAATACTGGATTTCTCTGTGCTGTGCCTAACTTGTGGCACTATTAATTGATTTTTTAAATATGGATTAAAACATTAAAATACTAAAAATTATGTTTTTTGAAGTGTAGGCTTTTGGGTTTTATTATATTTAATAAATGCATAGAAAAAACTCGCTCATCTCAAACTAAAGTGCATTTCAAATTTATTTACGTTTTACTGGGAATTTTCCAACCAATCTTCAATCAAAACAATTTGAGTAAAGTTTTGAGTTCAGTGGAGTGCTATTGAATAATCTGGTGCATTAGTTATAATTCAAATTAGTATAAATTTCTTTGGTGTATGAATATATGAACTTCACCCACAGTTTTAACACACTTTATTACTGTTCGATTAAAATCGAATCCGTCTCTCTTCACGACAAATATTTAATTTTATTTACGAGACAGAAATAACGTAACATTGCTAAAGGTTTTGATTAATGCGAATACAGAGTCTTATAAAAACCGTAAATTTATTTCCTATTTACTAAAAAACTGTCTTTTCAATAGTTATATAGAATAAGACAGACTTGGTTTTGTTCTAATTGTTGTACGCGTAGAAAAATTTTTCTGTAATTGTGAAAATTTGATTTATAATTAATATTAGGTACAATTTGTTCAATTCTTCAAGTTTGTAATGAAAATAAAAAGGCAAATTTTGTTTAAAAAATAAATTTGTTTTTGTTATTCATGTTATACGAGTATAATTAATCAAAAAAATTTTCTGAAATGAAAAATATTTCTGAAAATTCTACGTTACTTTTTTTCAATAACAATTAAACCTCAGATTCAACGCTCTTTGCACTAAAATATAAAATTTTATGTGTTTATTTTAATTATATGGTCATATTTTAAATAATTTTTTTTTGAAAAATTTAATTATTTCAATTACACTTTTCCCAAAAACGAATAACAGCTGTTTTTCGCTGAAGACTAAAGTTTCTTTTATATTTTTTCTATATGAGTTAATAATTAAGTCGTAATTACGTCGTTTACCACGTCGTTAGCCACATCCTTTACCACATCGTTTACTATGTCGTGTACGACCCCAATTTCCGACTTCACACACGACGTCATTTACGACGTTATACACCACGTGATTACCAACGGGGTATGTTATGTAGTTGACTACATAGTTTCCAACGTAGCTTATAACGTCGTTTACGACGTGGGAATTTTTAACAGGGTGGATCACGAACATCAACCAAAAGATTGGCGATTATTCATCGATGGATCATGCAAAAGTATTTTATTAATTGCACTCTTAAAGCTGAAATAAGTTCTCTATAAACATAGGTCATATTGTATTTTATATTTGCATTTCTTTGGGTTTGAAAGCTGTGTTATTATATAACGAGAATCAGCTGTCATCAGTACCCTTAGCATACGCTACCGATATGAAAGAAACATACCAAACTTTGGCGAAGATACTTAAAGTGATTGATTACTCTAAACATCAGTGGTAAATCGTCTCTGACCTTAAAGTCTTAACGATTCTTTTTGGAATGCAAGGAGGTTACACCAAAAATCCCTGTTATCTCTATGAATGGGACAGTCGTGCCAAAGAGCATTATGATCGGAAAGAGTGGCCATCACGAAAATCATTTTAAATCGGGAAACGCAATGTTATAAATATTCCTTTGGTAGAAGCTAACAAAATTATCTTACCACCATTGCACCTAAACTTAGGTTACATGAAGCAGTTTGTTAAACAACTGGACAAAGACTGCAGCTTTTTTACATCTGAAAATGACTTTCCCCAAGCTGAGTGACGCCAAAATCAAAGAAGGTATTCTACATTGCTTTAACACATACACATCAAAGTGTAATCAAAGTAAAATTTCATTAAGTATTAATGTGTTTAATTAATGTTGAATTTAATAAATAATTTAATTAAATAACTCCGTTGATTTTTAGGGATGTTTGTTGGACCTTAAATTCGTAAAATCATGCGAGATAGGAATTTTATTCAGAAATTAAGTGCAGTAGAAAGAAGGGCATGGTTAAGTTTCATTTCTCTATGCGACAACTTTGTAGGCAAACACAAAAGTAATAACTACGTTGACATTGTGAATGAATTTTTGCAAGCCTACGGAGACATGGGGTGCAGAATGTCAATCAAAGTCCACTTTTTACATTTACATTTGGACTTTTTTCCAGAGAACCTTGGCAAATTAAGTGATGAACAGGGCGAAAGATTTCATCAAGAGATGGCATCAATTGAAAAGCCCTTCCATGGAAAAAGTAAAACACAAATGTTAGCCGATTACTACTGGTCGCTCAAACGCAAAACTAGTGATTTTTCGCTTAAACGACGAAGATCCGGCTAACACTTTTGAAACTTTGAAAATGAATCTGAATCCGAAGTAAAAATTACCAAATTAGCTAAATATTTTAAGATAATTTCAAAAATAATTAATTTCATAGAATTTCATCAGAATTTTATCATCAAAATATAGCATTTGTCTTTTAAACATATTCACCTTGAAAAGAACATATAAAAATGACACAACTGTTATTTTATTTAAAGTGCAATTTAAAAATTTGAGCTAAATTAATTATAAATAATCATGATATCTATGGAATTTAGTAATTAAACTACGTAATCGTTTTGAAAACCCGATATACATTCGTGGCCATATTACTTACTTCAGAAAAAATTACATAACTTAAACAATTTTTGTCCAATTTTATCAACTGAGCAGTCAACCTCTTTAATAATAGAAGCACTTTTAGAATATTAGTAGTCATTTAATATTTTTTATTCAAATTTCGCAATAAACAATGGTCAAAGTTGAAAAAATAATGAGAAAAGCACTTTTTCCAGGCTTACCCGATAAAAACTCATAACATGCTAGTTCTAAATATATATATATATACTATTTAAAAGGTATATTCATTCCCGTTCCAAATCTTTTTTAATTTTGAAAATCGGTCAAAAAATGACCGAGTTATCAACAAATTCGTGTGTAGAGTCCAAAAATACAGTTTTTTTTAAATAAATAAAATTTGGAGGGTTCAAAAAATATAAGAATAGTATATTATGCATCAAGGGAGGGAAGGCCATGTTTTTTTGTCAAGCAAAAATGTTCTCCGAACATTTGTGCGAGACAAAACATCAGCCTCCCGAGGTGCATATGCTATTTTCTATCACAGCTGTACGAAAATCTCGTGTTTCGTACGCATTAGCGGGTCTGCACTCGCAGTTTTCAGGTTAATGACGTTAGAGATAAAAAAAACTTCCGAACAGTGAAAAAAACTCTCATCGTGCAGGCGCACTGCGGCGCGCAAATTTACAACCTGCACCATATCGTTAGTCAGGTGTATTTTCAGTTTTGCACCGTGTAATTGGCAAATTCTTTCATTCATTCATTTTGTCTGTCGATCGACAACTCAAGTTTAGCACTTATATATTTTATGTTTTAAACCAGCTATACTTTTTTAAAAATGTATTATTTACGTTCATCAACATTTTAATTTAAAAATGTCAGTTGATATAATTTCAAATTTATTATTAATAAATCTATAATTTAGTTTTCAAATTACAATTATTCTCCTAAAATTTTGTGATTATTCTTAAAGTTTTTTTAATTATTTTGTTCTGTTGTCGATTATTTTCGTCAGTTTTAGAATTTTTTTCAATATTGTCAATTATTTTCCTCATTTCTCAATTATTTTTTTTAATATTCAAATATTTTCGTTATATTGTAATTTTTCTTTCAATTATTTATTAATTACCTATTTTCTTAGTATTTAAATTTAATTCTTTAATCTTATATTTACTTTTTTTAATTTTTAACTTTTTTTGTCAATTCTCAATTATTTTCCTGATTTTTTTATTATTTTATTCACTAATACTTGTCTCTGTTCAATTATCAATTATTTTCTTGAAATTTCAATACATTTCCAAAATTTCCAGACGATTTCTTTAATTTTGATTTCTTTCCTACAATTTTTTCGTTAATTATTATCTACAGTTTTCAATTGATAATTTATTATTACCCCTCAATTATATAGTTGTTCTTTAATCCTTAAAATTAATTGAAGAATTAAATAATTGAAGCTGTATGATAATAATTGATAACACAGCCCCACAAAAAAAAAAAAGTGTCATGTACTTTTGACCGGAATACCCTAGCCCTATGTATTTTGACGCGCTGAACACGAATCCGAAGTCCATTTTGCTCCATCACGTCAGGATTTTTTTCTAACCTCAAAAAACATGTCGAATTTTGAGAGGTAGGCGATTTTTTAAAAAAATTTATGGATTCACTTCAAACTTGGTATCTGGGGGTTTTGTGGGTCGCTGATTACGAATCTGAAGTTAGATTTTCAAAATTCAAAATGGCGGATCCAATATGGCGGACGAATTTTGAAAAAATTTGAAGATTTACTTCAAACTTGGTATGTGGGGGTTTTTTGGGTCGCTGATTGCGAATCTGACGTCATATTTTCGAAATTTTTATGAAATTTGGTATCTTCAGGTTTTTAAGTTGCTGAATGTGATTTCGAAGCGAGTTTCTCGCATTTTCAAATATGACTTCTATTACAATTTTATCATAAAATATTCCTTGGTAACAGATTGGATATGTTTGGTGCAGAAGCCAAATAAGAAAGTACATTGTTCCATTCTGCATCTTATTCCTGATAAATCTTCAAATTTTTTAAAAATTCGTCCGCCATATTGGATCCGCCATTTTGAATTTTGAAAATCTAACTTCAGATTCGTAATCAGCGACCCAAAAAACCCCCAGATACCAAGTTTGAAGTAAATCCATACATTTTTTTAAAAAATCGCCTACCTCTCAAAATCCGACATGTTTTTTGAGGTTAGAAAAAAATCCTGACGTGATGGAGCAAAATGGACTTCAAATTCGTGTTCAGCGCGTCAAAATACATAGGGCTAAGGTATTCCGGTCAAAAGTACATGACACTTTTTTTTTTGTGGGGCTGTGTAATTGTAAAGAAAATTACAAAATAACGAAAATAATGAAATATTATAAAAAATAATTGTCAAATGATAAAAAATTCGATAAATGGCAAGATTAATGGGCATCAGAAAAAAATAATTTTAAGGATTAAAGAACAACTATATAATTAACGAAAAAATTGTAGGAAATAAATCAAAATTAAAGAAATCGTCTGGAAATTTTGGAAATGTATTGAAATTTCAAGAAAATAATTGATAATTAAAAAGAGGCAAGTATAAGTGAATAAAATAATTAAAAATTAAGGAGTCACTAATTGAAATAGTTATATTTCTACTAACTATTTAGTAAAAAAATAACTAATTATTAGTCAAATTCATTTTTAGGTTATGTCAAAATTACTAATATCTTAGTAACATTCTGTTTACTAATTCAATTAGTCAAATTTTAACTAATTTTTAGCTATATTTTTACTAATAATTAGTCATATTTTACTAATAATTAGTCAATTTTAACTAATTGCAGAAACAAAAACTCAGGCACGATTTTACTAATAATTAGTTATTTTTAACTAATTCAAATTTAGAGAGTTGTTTTAGATTTTAAGGCGTCTTTATATATAGTAATATTATAATGTAATATGATCTGCAAAGGCCTCTTCAAATCAAAAAGAATATATTATTATACAGGAAGACGTCTTAAAATCTAAACCAAGACCCCCTATTTCATACAATTACATTTATAAAGACGCCTTAAAATTTAAAGGAATCCCCTGTTTAATACGAAGAATTTTAAATTTTAGCGCAAAGAATTATAATGCGCAACAACCAGCTCTTAATTAATTAAAATTACAGTAATTTTAAGTTATATCATTGGTTAATAATTTTGTAAGACGTACGCTTATTAGTTGAAATTAAGACACTCGAAAATGTCTTAAAAATGACCACATAAATGTCTTACAATAAGACACCTGTTTTTGCAGTGTAGTTTCTTCACGTACATCAATTTCTCACTAAGTTATTTATCTACTTAACGTCATAATATAGGTATAAACAGCCATAGCTTTTATAAATTATAAGAATACATTATGTACTTTCTATATTAATTAAAAATTATTGAATATATTAAAAAAATTTATTTTACTGGTATGAGAAATAATAATAGGAATGACAAATAAGTAATAAAAAATTAAAAAAAAATCAATAAACAAATGAATTGGAGATTATATTATGGGATTTGTAGAATGTTCCAAAAAGTAATATATGAACATTTAATAAAGGTTTGCAAGAATAATTATACAAAAAATCAAATGATTCAACATAATTGAGGCTAATAAAGGAACATATTTATGAAATAGGATTCTTGAATGCATTATAAAATTCAAGTTTAAAATAGTACGTAGAACAACGCAGTAAATTGTACATTGAAAAAAGCAAAACAGACGGCCGTACGGCCATCGAATGCGCTAGTATAAATAAAATCTAAATAAAAATCAATACCAGACGGTCGGCCGAACCTGGGTCTGATAGTTGGGCCAATGGTGTGTGTTACTGAACTGTCTAGCTATAAGGTTTATTCCTTATTGGTCATTCATATCTCTTATGGGCTGATGGTTAGCCTACTGGACTGGCAGCTGGAAAACCCGGGTTCGAATCTTCATGACTAATGAAATTTTTCTGTTTCAGGTTTTCATTAATATGAAATTTCTACATTTTTATCTGATTATATTTGTGTAATTAAATTTATAACATGTGAATTATGTAATTATATGTGTTAGCCGACTGAAAATTCGCACCTGGGTTAGTTAGCTCTCAAATAAAATTTTTTTTAAGACAACCAAATTTTTTCTTATCTTGAATAAAAAATATAGTTGTGACAACCAAAAGTTTTTGTTATGCCAACAAACAACACTGAACCAAATAATTTAGTTGTCTCAACCAAAAGTTTGGTTGATTTTTCAGTGTAGTTTTTGTTCATACAGAACATGAGTAGTTTCTGAAATCACCACTAAAGATACGTACTTTAACGTATACGTCTTTAAGTTAGACATATTTATAGAGAAGTGAACAATCTCTCCTTAAACATCGACAAAAAGTAACGTGCGCGATAAATTTAAATAAGATTTAGAATCATTTTCGGTAACAAATATTCCACTTGCAAGAACAGCCACACTTGGACGTACATAATACTTTAGTAACGAATCATAAGGGGTTTTCCATAAACCATGTAACCCTATTTTGGACAATTTTTTACCCCCTGCGTAGCCAAGGGTAGCTTTTCATTTAAACCTCTCCCTATTATGGAAGGGGGGAGGTAAGTAGCTTAGTGTAGCATTTTGTCAACACCCCCCTCTGCTACATAGGCTACGTGGTTGATGGAAGACCCCTAACGACTAAACGAGAAACGTTGTGACAGCTGTGTTTACAAACACATTTCAGAAAAATTAAAAACAAAAGTTTAAAAATGAGTAAAATCATTGCTTTTTCACGGTGAGCATGAAGCTGGAAAGTTCTGACCAAAAAAGACGACAAAATCGGCAAACGGGAATGTTTTAAGACACGTTTGGACATTAAAAATTCGTTTGATTTGAAATCATAACTGATCGTTTAAGAGAGTTATCGTGAAATCAATCCCAAATATGACTTAATTTAAAAAATGTCGTTCTTGAAACTTTAAAACTCTTACATCTTAAGACTAAAATTATTTAAAACCTTAGTTTTCATGTTTTAAGGTCGCTGAATACAATTCAATAGTCAGAAGAAAAATACAAAAGGTCGGATTAATTATTTAAAAATCATTAAACTCAACTGAATTCAGATGAAAATTGTTACTCGGGGATTTTTAGGTTCGCTGAATACGAATCCAAGGTCAGCGTTAAGAAATTCAAAAAACTTTCTCTATTAATCCTGATGACGCGCTTCCAAGAATGTCTAAAGTTTTTGCTGATTCTGCGTACGTAGAACACACAGGGATCTTTCTCTCAAAAGAACAATTTCAGAATTAAGATTTTACGTGAAAAAATATTTGTAAAACTCTATATTACTAGTCCTATGTCAAGAGATGGACCTAAATAAAACCATCAAATACTTTGTTCTAATGTTTATGAATATTTTAAAATGTACCTATAAAAATACGTACTGGCGGTCACGAAGTGGAGTCCCTGTCTGTTCCAGAGTATACTGATTCATTCAATTCTAATATTAAAAGAATAAATTTTACTAACATTCAATTAATGGTATTTGCTACATTTCAGTTAGATAAGAAACTGCCATAGAAATATTAACAATGTTTAGCAGTACCTTAGCAAAAATGAAAATATTTTGCGGTCACGAAGTGGAGTTTTCTTTGTGTCGTCGACCACAATTAAATTGAAAAACATACTGATACGGGTTACTTTCTTTTCTTTCATTCTAATTCGCAGTGACCTTAACTGTACAAATACTATAAATATTGTTTACCTGTGCATTGTTATCTAACTAATGTTATTTTAATTAAATACTCATATTTGTGACTAGTCACGCAGTGGAGTTTAATATGGTGCACAAAACTAAATTAATCCTAGAAAATAATATTGCTAATATTTTACTGTATTTCTTCAAGGATCAATGAAAACACAAAATAGTTAGTAGATATTGCTAGACAAACTATATAATTATATTGTAGAATAAAAGTAATATCTTTTGTTTGAATAAAATACGCTTCGTGCATGGTCACGAAGTGGAGTTTTTTCACTATGTAAACATGAATATTTCCGATAATTTGACATTCTTCTTTTCTTTCTCATGTAATTTAGTTGAGGGACGTTAAATATTATCGTATGGCCGGCACAATTTTTATAAATTAAAATGATTTTTTAGAAAAAGTGACGTGAACTTGTCATTTGTCCTTTTTGAGAGAATGTCCCATACGCTGAATTTTCATCAAACGATCGTAAAACTTTTGGAGACACGAATGATAATCAACAACTCATTAACAAAATCCAGCGCGCATTCCTACTTGAAAAGGATCCCGGAATCATATTTTTTGTCAGGATCGGAGCTCTTTTTAATAAAATACAGCAAAAATACCGAAAATTCGCGAACAGGATTCCAAAAAACCCCGTTCTGATCATAAAAACATCAGTTGTACGTGATCAAAACTCCTTCGACGCAAACTGATGACAATCCACAGTCCTATCTTCAAAGGCAAGGTAAAACAGAAAACAAAGATAAACAAGTTAAAATCGTTAAAAAAAATTAAGCAACACCGGAAACTGATTTAAATAATAACGAAATTTATTAACGGCAAATGGATAGCTTACAACAAAATATATACGGAGAAAAATCTAAATACGATAATTTTAAAATCAAAGACGTTAAGGATGCTATACAGTACTATTTCACCCTCCATCTGTTCGTAAGTTGCGCCGCCGTTCCACTTCTAGGGCTTCGCGATCCTCTTGCTCTGCCACGTCGCAGAATCGGGGGGAAGACATAGATCGATCACTTAAAATAATCGTGATGGCGGACAGCAAAACAACGGCCGTGGCAATGGAAACAGAGGAAGTTCTAACAATCGTTATAACAATCGGTATAACAATCGTGTTCATGTTATTGGGACTTGTAATTGTAGGTAATTATTATTGAACCGTTAAATTGAATTAAGGCTCAATAATTGGCCAAATAACCATATTATCGAAATTTACTTTCACGAACGAACGACAACTCTCACGAGACACAATCTTAGGGGAGATTCCACGAGGATCACACCCTCGATGCCCACGAAGATGTTCTGACAATTCACGCAACAAGCTGATCGACACCAGGACAGATTTTGACTCACCAACGATGACTGACTTTTAAAAGATCCTCAGCAATTTCCTCCGGACAGCGCTCGAATGTTCCACTACGTTGGTTCTCAACCGATCGCTCTTGTCGGGAAATAACTCTGGATTCACAGAACCAAAAACAACTACAGAATCTCACTAATTATCAATTTTTAATTAAGTCAATAGACTTCGCACACACTCGTCTATCATAAAGTTCACTCTAAAATCGACAGTTCTTTAACAAATTATATTACACTTCCGACTCAATTAATACAAAATTCGCGACAACTGACATGCGTGTTACACGTTTCACCGCCCGATTACAAAGTGAAGTATCACGTGCCGACGTTCCTCTCGCCCCGCTGTAACGCGAAAACTGACGACTGGCGCACATGGAAAAGGGAAGAAGTGACTGCTGAATTCAGAATATTCAACGACCAAGAAATCAACCAAAATTTACGAGGGAAATTACTTATTAGCGGAAAAACGTCAGTCAGGCTCGTCTCAAAAAAAGTCGAACCCAGGCGCAGATGTTTAACTAATAATTTTCCCTTAATCAACTTATGCAAAATAATACTAATAATACTTAAACTCCTAAGAAACGAAACAATTCGTTACAATTCCCCCCCCCCCCCTAGGCCAATACTGGCTAGTATCGCCGATCCATCACTATTTATAAAACAGAGTACTGTCATTCCTTCACCTCATTTTTTCAAGAATTGTCAAGGAACTCTAACAACAAAGCAAGTCAACTACATCATAAATTCGTTATACTTCTTGGAGTCAAATTGCGCTTCAGATCCGATACGTGGACCTCGGGAACTCTCCGCTTGTCGTCCGTACTCAACTTGTATACCGGTGGGGATAATTGCCGAACTACCTCGTAAGGCCCCTCAAATTTCGGTGCGAGTTTCGCAGAAAACCTCTGACTAGCATTGGAGAGTTTGTGTGTCCTCCACAAAACCTTGTCCACCACGCTGAAGTTTGCCTCTCTCTTATTTCCTTTATACTGCTTCGTCTGCTTTTCACGTTCTTTATCCACAAATCTTGAAACCAAATCTCTTAAGGCATACAGCCTACGCATGCGATCTACCCAAACTTCCGGATCAATCTTCTGGACACTAGTTTTTCCTTCTACCTCTCGTCGCAGACTTTTTACTGGCTTAGGCTGACGTCCAAAATTCAGGAACGCTGGACTAACTTTCGTAGTCGACTGAATTGCTGTGTTCACTGCGTGTCTGAATTCGTGGAGGTGCTTATCCCAGTCTCTATGAACCTGTCCCACTAAGGTTGGAATCATCGTTTTAAGTGTGCGATTGCTACTTTCCACAGGATTAGCTTGTAGATGGTACGCTGGCATGGTAAGATGTCGAACACCATACTCTTCTAAGGTTGTCTTCAGGAATTTATTGTCGAACTCTTTGCCGTTGTCGGTGAGCAGAAACTCAGGTGTTTCCCACCGGAACAAGACCAGCTCCTTAAATGCTTTAGCAATCGCTTTACCATCAGCTGATCTTGTCGGCTTGACTTTGATCCACCTTGTGAACAAATCCTGAAAAAAACAAATCCTGACAACTATACGTTGTCCCATCAGACATTTAGGTCCTTCTCGCGAGACTTTATAACACTGACACTTTAAGCACTCTCTTACGTAATTGTGAACATCCGTCCACATTCCTTGCCAGTCATACTCCCGTGCAACTCTGTAATAAGTTTTTTCGACACCTAAGTGTCCCGAATAAGTCTCCGCATGCGCGTCACTTAAAACTCTTTCACGATGCTCCTGTGGTACTACTAATTTCCAACCGTCCTCATCACCGATAATTGGTGTCAAGAGTCGACTAATCCACAGTCAGCTCAGAGATTCCCGCACACTCAGCAAAAATATTATTTTTGTTTCTCTCGATGGTATTTTCATCATACTCATGCAACTTACGCTGATTCACTCGCCACAGTCCCTTGACAAATTAAGTATCCATTTTCCATTTCTTACAGAAATCCATGCCCAATATGAGGTCATGTGACAGCGTATTAACCCTTTAAGGATGGGACGGACACTTCTTTGTAGTCCTTTTCAACGTTAATTTTTTCTATTTTTGGAGGTATACAAAATTATAGGAATCACCAATTCTGACTTATTTTTTTATCGCTCTTTCAGAATTTGTTATTAAAATTTCAAAGAAAAAAAAAATTTTAAAAAAGTTATGGGCTCATTTTTAAAAAAAAAAATGTGAAATTTTGACAATTTTGTTTAAAAAATGATTTTTTTTTCATATTTTCAATAATCGGAAAAATGTTTCAACTTAAAATATTGCGTCCGTAATATCCAAGCTTGAAAGTGACGAACCGTAATTTTGACAATTTCAAGATGGCGGATCTAAAATGGCGTCCAACGAAAATTTTTTTTCAATGTATGAGCACATAGTGTACGGTTCATTAAAAAAAAATTTATTTTTATGACACTAAGTGTCTAAATGTTTTTTGACTCTCCAAACACGAATCTGAAGTCAGATTTCAAAAATTAAAAATGGCGGATTCAATATGGCGAACGATATTTTAAAAATCGATTGGATTTGTTTGAAAATTGTTACTCGGGGGTTTTTGGGGTCGCCCATCACGAATCCATGGTCAAAATTTAAAAATTCAAAATGGCGGATCCAATATGTCAGACAATATTTTAAAAATCGATCGGATTTGTTTGAAAATTGTTACTCGGGGTTTTTTGGGGTCGCTCATCACGTATCCATGGTCAAAATTTAAAAATTCGAAATGGCGGATCCAGTATGTCAGACGATATTTTAAAAATCGATCGGATTTGTTTGAAAATTGTTACTCGGTGGTTTTTGGGGTCGCTGATCATAAATCTGATGTCAAAATTTAAAAATTCAAAATGGCGGACGATATTTGGAAATCGATCGGATTTGTTTGAAACCATGTGATTAAATATTTAAGGTCCCTTAGCTATTAAAAGTATTTTAAAGTTTCCCGTCTCAAACACTGAATGGAAAAAAAAGAATATGCATTGTCGACAAGTGTTCAATACCGACACAAAACTTTTGTGAAAGGTGTATTGATTATTTCTATAAATATTGTTTTAAAAAATTCCACGAATATTAAATGACTGTCTTTGTTTCGTTTATATAAAATTTTTTTAAAATACAAAAAAATAAAATAAATACAATTACAAAAAAAAAACTCCGAGTAACAATTTTCAAACAAATCCAATCGATTTTTAAAATATCGTCCACCATATTGGATCCGCCATTTTTAATTTTTGAAATCTGACTTCAGATTCGTGTTTGGAGAGTCAAAAAACATTTAGAAACTTAGTGACATAAAAATAAAAATTTTTTTTAATGAACTGTACACTATGTGCTCATACATTAAACAAAAATTTCGTTGGACGCCATTTTGGATGCGCCATCTTGAAATTTTCAAAATTTACGGTTCGTTACTTCAAGCTTGGATATTACGGACGCGATATTTTAAGTTGAAACATTTTTCCGATCATTGAAAATATGAAAAAAAATCATTTTTTAAACAAAATTGTCAAAATTTCACATTTTTTTAAAAAAAAGAGCCCATAACTTTTTTAAAATTTTTTTTTGAAATTTTGATAACAGATTCTGAAAGAGCGATAAAAAATACGTCAGAAATGGTGATTCCTATAATTTTGTATATCTCCAAAAATAGAAAAAATTAACGTTGAAAATGAGTACAAAAAAGTGTCCGTCCCGTCCTTAAAAGGTTAATAGCTTTTACCTCAAATGGGTATGATACACCATCAACAGTCAACTACAGTTTCAATTTCCCTAGTATAGCAGTTGAACTTCCTAAGGTGCTGTGTATTGCTGCCCTAGCTAATATCAACTTCTGTTTAAAACGTTCCGCCAACTGAGGACCAACAACCGATGTCGTAGCACCTGGATCCCACAGTGCAAGATATGGCTGACCACAAAGAACAATTTTCAGGAAGAAACAATTCTCCTCACTCGTGCTATCAACACTCTCATATTCTAACCAAGGTTCAGCTGCACACAGTGCAGCTTTCCCCCTCCCCTGGACAACACGTGCTGGATCATCAACAGCACTGATTTCTTCATGACGAGGGCTTGTAGAAGTTCTGCTCTCCGTCACAAAGGTGCAGGAGTCACTGGAGACTGTTGGGGGTGTACTTTCTGTCCCCTTTTGTCCTCCCATCCTCCTGCCACACTCACACACTAATAACAGTCGACTCTACTGTCCCACTTTCCGTCGGGGGCAGATTTGTCTCATCAATCATCTCAGAAATGCAGGAGCTGTTGGAGGTCAAGGAAGGTAAATCCTCTTCACTCGTCCGTTTTTTCGAATGCTCGCTGCTACTCTTGCTCCCAATAACTGGTAACTCCACTGTCATACTTTCCGTCGTGGGCAGTTGAGTACCATACACACTAGCAGCACTGCTGGAGCTGTTAGAGGTAACACAATCACTGGTAAGTCACCTGTTCCGCCCGAGACATCCCACTTGATATGCCCGCCGGAATCAGACTTAAACGTCGCTCCAGATTTCAAAATACTTCTCAACGGTTAAGTAGACTGCTAACATCGGCTCTTAAGAGGACTTGTGTTCCGTCTACTCCTCATGCTGTCCAGGTTCGTTACTTCGTTCTCATCTAAGTTTCCTCACTCTAAATCACAAACTAACACAGTCTCTGCAATTTCTTTAGCCACTGGTGTCTCAGGAACATCTTCACTATACACCATGGGTATTACTTCCATAAAAACATCATCTGGTCCAGATGATGGGGGCACTATTGTCTCCTTTCGTTTGGCGACTGGGGGGGAAGGTTGGTCTGTCCCCCCCCTTGGCCGTTTCCCATCATCTGTCGAATCCACTCACAATTCAGACAATATCTAAATGTATTGCTTTTAGTACCACACACTTGACAAACACGATAAGTGGTGGGGGCAGGCTTGTTAGGACATTCGGTTGCGAAGTGTCCCGGTGCACGACATCGATAGCACGTGCGTTGTGGGCACTTTAAAGCTCGATATCCCACCACTTGACAACGAAAACACACTCCAAAAAATTGTCTCGGACTACTTGGCGCAGATGGTGAAACCGGACGTTGAACTCTCATCGGTCTGACTGATGGGACAGTTCTTGGGACGGCACTGAAACTCGTAGAATGTGCAGCTACCTGAGCATATGACGTCTGTGGGACGGCAGGAGGTGGCATCGTTTACGCAGTAGACGTAGATTTTTTTGATTGAGTTCCACCCGAGGAACTAATTGCATCTACATGGTAGCTTTCCTCCTTTTTCCCATTATTCGATTTTTGCTTGGGCTTGCTTTTCTTCTTCGCTGTTCGTTTCCCTTTTTTCTTCGGTGTTGCACTTTCAGATTCATTAGACGTTGACATGGATTCTTCATTTAATGCATCCACCTTTGAACTTCGTCCCGTTCCTCTCGTCGCCGCAGATGGAATCCTCATCTTGTCCTTGGTGGGGGATGGGACATAACGTTTGTCCAGGTCTTTCACTCGCTCGTAACGGCGAAGTATCGTCTCCAGATCCTTGATATCTTTAAAACCGGAATAAGTAAGCCGTCGTCGGTATTCCGGAGTTAATCCTTTATAAACAATCCTTAAAAACTGTTCCGACATCAGAGGGCGCTTCAAATGTCTTAGGATGAGTTTTAAGTTGAGAAGATACGAAGAAATCTTATCTCCTTTAGCCAGAGTTCGGCTTCTCAACTCATCCAACACATCGTCTTCCTCAACTGATGTCGCGAATTCACGCTTAAAAAACTTCTTGAAAGCTCTCCAAGAATTAATCTCCTTCCTTACGACTCGAAACTACCTGCTTGCGGATAATTTCAAGACACTTGGAATTGCTTCCAACATGTCTTGGTCGCAGATGGCGTTGCACTTCCTACACTCTTCCGCTCTTTCCAAAAAGTCCTCTGGATCTTCTTTTTTACCACCCGAAAATTTAATATCCCACTCCTTTAACAGTTTAACCACCCGACTACTAATAAAACGATCGCGTCCCTGCCAGCGCCCATTTTCGGACCCATCCCGCTCAAACTCGTCCTCAGATTCAGAGTCACTTGATAAAAATGGCAAAGTGTGACTCGAACCTCCAGTTGACCGCCTATCTTCTCGATGGAGATTTTTTCGGTCTCTACCACCTCTATTTCCTTTAAAAGTCGGCTCTTCATTATTAAAATTTCTTTTAGTCCTTTCATAACTCGGTTGACCCCGCGTGAACTTCGGTGCTTCTTCATAAGACGATTGTCCTTCATTTATTCCTACGGTTGTGTTTCTTCTGAAACTCGGTCCTTGTCTTGCGAAGTCTGGTCCTTGGCTACCGAAATATGGAACTTCTGCGGCTTCCGGTCTACTTCCGCCATTAGGCCGGTTATTATTGAAATTCCTATCGTCTCGGTTGTCCTGCTCTCGCAATGGACCCGGTATTCCAGCACTTCGTCTCGTCCACTCTTCCCCTTCCACGGGACTTATTACTCTTGTAAAAGTCTCTGGTGGTTGGGGTAAGTTGGGCTTAGTTCCACAAACTCCCATTGGTGGAATAAGTGAACCCTGTATGTTGGTCTCAGTCCTACTAAAAATGGACCACCAATTGGTCTGTGCAACCTTGTATGTACTGAGAAACTCTCTCAGTTCAGGACACAATTGCGCACCCGCGGTCCACTCACTGTACTCTAAGAGGTTAGGGCTAATGGTCGCAGATGGAATTCCTACGTGTGACCCGGCCCAGGTCGAGTAAGTTGGAGTACCACTTCCAGCTCCCGAAGTAGTTGTCAATACTGAAGTGGTAGTAGCACTCGTTGTTGTCAATAATGGGGCTGGAGCAGCAGTGGTAGTAACAGGTACACTACAAGTCGGAACTTCTACTCGTTCTGTATTACTATATGTTCCAGCTACGATCTCCCCGCCATTGACCATGTTCTTTGGTTGCTCCTCTTATGCCTCCACCAATGTTTCCGCGAGAAAAACCGATCGCGAATCACCATTATCATATTTATCGTACCACGGCATTAAATGTGAGTTCGGATAAAACAATTTAATCTCGAGTCGCAAAAGTCTTTCTCGAAGCACCTGCAGTGAACCCAAAGTACTACAATCTTGTAGCTCCAATTGCTCGACTACCCTCATGCGATCCATTTTTTAAATTCCCAGCCATAATTTTCCCACTTGTTGACTCTCCAAATATCTCAATACTTTTGCCAGGTAAACCCTTACTTTTTTTTAAAGAATAAAAAAAAATTAAAAAGAGTAAAATAAAATTTTAAAATCAATTACTAAAAAGTAACAAAATCTCAAATAATCACTTTCCCAAAAATCACAAATGATCCCACTCTTTAACTTTCAAAATTCCCAAAAATAACTCAAAACACGCGAATCGATCTTCCCCCACTCCTGTTGTTACTCAGGTGTCCTGGTTACTTACTGAAGTTACTCTACGCTGAAGACAGATCGCGTTGAAACTTTAATTACTCCTTTAATTTTTGTTACCGGGATCCAACACTTCTTTTGTCGGATGACAGACGGAGATGCAGGGAATTAAAAAAAATGAAAATACTTAAAAATAAGATTGTTAACCTAGGCACAGATGAGCACAATATAAAAAACCATAAATGAAATTAAAATAAAAAAATATCAATAAACAAAATCAATAACTTCTAAAAAATCAATAAAAATAATGTTAACAGTTTGTTGACACATTAGCAAAAACATAAAAATTGATAAAAACCACCACCAACAATAACTAAGTAATCAACAATAATAAATAATAATTAAACAATAAATTAAAAGATAAATAAATTGTCGTGTTAACACTGTGTTAACATGGGAGCAAATGATAATAAATTATCAATAACTCACTTAAGAAAAATAAAATCAGGATAAAATAAAACACAGTGTTAACAGTTTTTTAACACCTGCACCAAGAAATTTCAAATTTTCTTAACCCCAGTCAAAAAAACACTCGGTATCCAGAAACAAAAAAGATTTTTAAATAAAATTCAGAAACTGAATTTTTCACGCAAAAGATTCACCAAAAATTTTAATTTTATTACTATTAAAACTTTTATCCAAAAAAATCCATTTTAATTAAAACTTTACATCATATCACTTAACTTTAATTAATTTGATCAAAATTACCACTTACCAACATCCCATAATTTAAAATTATTATTTATTACAATAAAAATAAATTTTTAATTTGTAATCAAAAATCTATTTTCAAAAATTCTTCAAAATTTCACCAAACTAGAAATAATCACAATCATCAAAATAATCAGAATAATTTTAAATTAGAGAATTCCAGGCGCAAATGAAAAATCCACTAAAATAAAATTTATTAATTTTTACTTAGCCATAAACTTTCCAATGGCTACTTCCGATTAATTTATCGGAAATGATGTCACTCAAATTACACCATATGCGAACACAAGGTGTTTAACGAATATTCCACGTAAATTTAATGAAAAGATTTTTAGAATAGTTGACGCGCCGGCGCAGATGGTATGCGAAATTCTAATCGTTGAATAAAATCAAAAACAGAATTTTCTCTAATTTAGATAAATTACACTTATTTAAAACAATCACTTTAATTTAACAAATTGATTTGCTAAACATAAAAATTGTTAAATTTATACACTTTATCCAATTTCGCAAAAATTTCACGAAGTTAATTTTGCACGTGCAAAATTTTCTCAACTTGCGGTGAAATTGGGGATTAAATTAATTTTCAACAATCACCCACACTTCTCAAAATTATTTAATCCACCTGATCAAATAATAAAAATTGAAAATTCACTATAATCACTTAAATATTCTTGAACAATAATTTTGTTCAAAATCCCGGAAAACCACTTTAAAAAAAAATTAATTTTCCTCACCACGTGCTCGGAGTTTATGTCTACCGGTCACCGACCACGTACTCGCGAAAACGAACAAAATCAAAATTTCACGCGTTAAAAATTGAAATATCAATTTCTTGGCGTCGATGATTGTTTTAAAATTACTCCCAACATTAAATAAAAATTTTCTTTTAAAATTAAAAACTGACGACTTTTTAATCAAATCTAACACACAAAAAATATACCGACTCAAACCGACTTTTAATTTTAATACTTTTAAAATTTTCAACCGACCGAATTTTTACACTTTTGAAAATCGTTATTAACGATTTTTCAAATCACTTAACACTTTAAAAATTTCCGAACACAACACTTAACGACTTTTAATCGAGCGACTTTCTCAGTTTTTTCAAGCCGAAAAATATCATTAATTTTTTTCAACAACAATTTAAAATTTATTACCTTTTTCGTGAAGGCGCAGATGTAAATTTTTCGCGCACTTTGTCGATTATTTTCCCGCGAAACAGCATCACGTGCTGGGCGCCATTGTAATGTTGGCAATTACTATTAAACCGTTAAATTAAATTGAGGCCCAATAATTAGCCAAATTACCATATTATCGAAATTTACTTTCACGAACGAACGACAACTCTCACGAGACACAATCTTAGGTGAGTTTCTAGGAGGATCACACTCTCGATGGCCACGAAGATGTTCTGACATTTCACGCAACAAGCTGATCGACACCAGGACAGATTTTGACTCACCAACGATGACTGACTTTTAAAAGATCCTCAGCAATTTCCTCCGGACAGCGCTCGAATGTTCCACCACGTTGGTTCTCAACCGATCGCTCTTGTCTGGGAAATAACTCTGGATTCACACAACCAAAAACAACTACAGAATCTCACTAATTATCAATCTTTAATTAAGTCAATAGACTTCGCACACACTCGTCTACAATAAAGTTCACTCTAAAATCCACAGTTCTTTAACAAATTATATTACACTTCCGACTCAATTAATACAAGATTCGCGACAACTGACATACGTGTTACACGTTTCACCGCCCAATTACAAAGTGTAAGGTACAGTCGCCATTTTTAATTATTATATTATTGCAAAGATGAACAGTTTTTTTTATAGACGTATAAAATAAAGGAAACCGAATTTCAAAAGTATTGACTTATATGAAAAAAAGTTCTTAAAAAACAAAAATTTTACATCGTCGAGAGCGGTGTAAAGAAAAAATTATTAGAAAAATAACTGTTCAAAATTGCAAAATCGATATAACCTCTTCTACGGAATAAAACAAATATTAAATAATAATTTAGGAATTAATTTGAAAATATGCTATATTCTTACCCGGTTCGGATGAAATTCGCAAAGTACTGAATAATACTCTCTGATAAAGCAACTTCTGCTCTCGTATAATTTTTTGGAAAGTGGCTAATACCATCAACAAGAGGTGCACCAAATACAAATGACAGTTCTTCTCCATGTACAGCTCCCATTCTCTAAAATTAAAAAAATAAATGTTAACTTGTTAGTTAAAGATAAACTGATTAAACTTATATTGAAGAAACTATTGAGAATTTCAATTTTTTGACTTCAAAGTAAAAAAATATTTTTCAAAAGTTAATTTTAATAATTTTTCGTTTTTAATTTAATATTAGGTATACATTAAAAGTGTAAAAGGACATTTAAATTTAGAATTAGAACTTAATTAAAATAATTTAATATTTTATACGTAAGTATGATAAGTCTGCAAATTTTCTGTAGTTAATTTGATGAATCTAGTAAATATATGACGTTGTAAAAACCCTCACAGCATCCCAGGGATATCCAAAAGCGTCCCTATGGTATTCCAAGAATATCCCATGTAAATTCCTGGGGATGTAATATGGATATACGGAGATATCATATGAATATTAGGGTGGCCAAAAAAAAAATTCGATTTTCATAAACCCCCAATTTTATTCTTTGGCGAAAAATATGCAATACGTATTTTTTTATTTTATTTTATTTTTTTTTTAATAATAACCCGTGCCACAAAGCCGTTGCAAATTACCATTAAATTCCAATAGGAGAAATGCACTTTTTCGTAAATTTGACATAAAATCGCGAAAAATTTACCTTTTTCTTTCTGTAAACGATATTTTTATTCACGAATGTCCAAATAATAGAAATCTGTCGTATATTTATTAAATAAATTATTTTAACTATTTTTTATGTGACTGTAAAAAAAACCCATAAACGTAAAAAAACTGGAATTTATTAAAAAAAATATTAATTATTATTTTAAATGCTTTTTCTTTATTCATTGATATTATTATCAAAATATATATTATTGTTTATGTTTTACCATGTTACATAATTTGTTTAACCAATTTATTGTTGTTATTTCCCTACAAAATGACAAATAAATCGAGCGTTTTTGCAGTTTTCTTAAACTTTCTAACTTTAGACGTCTAATAAAAACATAAATTTATATATATTTATGTTATATAAATATTTATTATCAAATTAAGACGCTAACAATTGTTTAAACAAATTATTGTTGTTATTAATTAACTTTTTCAGAATTGCTTAAAAAGAGTAGTAGTTTTTTCTTAATTTTGCAAAATGATTTTCTTTAATCAACCACATGTTAATAAATTAAATAAAATTATTATAAAAACAAATATTTAAACAAATTATTGTTGTTTTTTATAACTTTTTCAAAAATGCTTAAAAAAAGTTGCAGGTTTTTCTTAATTTTTACCCAGAGCGGTAAAAATGAGCAAAATGGCGTCATGGCTATTTCTCGATTATTAATGCCTGTCATCATTTTTTATGGATGTAAACATAGTATTCTTATATTTTAGGGTTCGGTGATCAGGAATATAATACTAAAACTTCAATTTTTTAAGGTTTTAATTGTTTTTTAGCAAGTTGAATATCGACGATTTTCAATATTTTTCGTGAATGGCGTCACACGTTTATTCAGTTATTATCCTTGATTTTCGGTTTATTTTCTTTAGACAACTTATATTCATATACTCTTATGTTTATATTATAAACATAAGAGTGTATAAATATAAGTTTTTTTTACATACATAAAAAATTACAACGGACATTAATAATCCAGAAATAGTCATGACGCCATTTTGCTCATTTTTCCGCTCTGGGCTACTTCACGCATGACGCCAATTTTGGCGTCATACCGCCGAAGTGGTTAATTAATTGTTATAATAATAATTTTAATAATTTTATTAACATGTGGTTGATTAAATAAAATCAATTTGCAAAATTGAGAAAAAACTAGAACTCTTTATAAACATTTTTGAAAAAGTTAATAAATAACAACAATAATTTGTTTAAATATTTTTAAAATAATAATTTTATTATGTTTATTAACATGTGGCTGGCTTAATAAAATCAATTTGTAAAATTGAGAAAAAACTACAACACTTTATAAGCATTTTTGAAAAAGTTATAAATAACAACAATAATTTGTTTAAATAATTGTTTTTATAATATTTTTAATAATATTTTAAAAAATATTTTTAAAATAATAATTTTATTATGTTTGTTAACATGTAGCTGGCTTAATAAAATCAATTTGCAAAATTGAGAAAAAACTACAACTCTTTATAAGCATTTTTGAAAAAGTTATAAATAACAACAATAATCTGTTTAAATAATTGTTTTTATAATAATTTTATTTAATTTGTTAACATAAGGTTAATTAAAGAAAGTCATTTTGCAAAATTAAGAAAAAACTACAACTCCTTTTTAAGCAATTCTGAAAAAGTTAATTAATAACAACAATAATTTGTTTAAACAATTGTTAGCGTCTTAATTTGATAATAAATATGTATATAACATAAATATATATAATTTTATGTTTTTATTAGGCGTCTAAAGTTAGAAAGCTTAAGAAAATTGCAAAAACGCTCGAATTATTTGTCATTTTTTAGGGAAATAACAACAATAAATTGTTTAAACAAATTATGTAACATGGTAAAACATAAACAATAATATATATTTGGATAATAACATCAATGAATAAAGAAAAAGCATTTAAAATAATAATTAATTTTTTTTTTAATAAATTTCATTTTTTTCACGTGTGTGGTTTTTTTTACAGTCACATAAAAAATAGTTAAAATAATTTATTTAATAAATATACGACAGATTTTTATTATTTGGACATTGATGAACAAAAATATCGTTTACAGAAAAAAAAAGGTAAATTTTTCGCGATTTTATGTCAAATTTACGAAAAAGTGCATTTTTCCTATGGGAATTCAATGGTAATTTTTAACGGCTTTGCGGCACGGGTTTATTAACCCGTTAAAAAATAAAAAAATACGTATTGCATAATTTTCGCCAAAGAACAAAATTGGTGGGTTTATGAAAATCGAATTTTTTTTTTGGGCCACCCTAATGGATATAAGTAAACAAAAAGCTAATTAACAAAATGAAGAGCGTGTTCAAAATTTTTAAATTTGATATGATTCGCTTCAAACTTGTTACTGGGGGCTTTTTAGGTTAGCTGATTACGAATCCGAAGTCATGTTTTCAAAATTTAAAATGGCTGATCCAAAATGGAGGACACAATTCTTATTTTTTGATTAGATTGGCTACAAACTTGTTACTCGAGAATTTTTTGGGTTTTATAAGGTTTCTAATGAATAGGAAATTATTGCGTGATCGAGTGACATTAATATAAAATGATAAACTGCGATGATCAACCCTTAAAACTCACCCTAGATTCAGATTTTCAATCCCAAAGCTTATTATTGACTTCCTTCAAATCTAAGAATGTTTTAAGAGTTTCTAATGAAATAGAAATTATTTGGTTATTAACTGACCTTAATATAAAATGATATCCTGAGCCGATCAACCCTTAAATCTCACCCGTGAATCAGATTATCAACCCTAAAGCATATTATGAACTTACGTCAAGTCTAAGAATTTTTCGAGGATTTCTAATGAAATGAAAATTTTTTGGTTGTCAACTGACCTTGATGTACACTGATAACCTAAGCCGATTAACCCTTAAAAGTCACCCTAGATTTAGATTTTCAACCTCAAAGCTTATTACTTAGTTTTGAGAAGTCTAAGAATTTATCTCTTGATATCAATGTTAGTTGACCACCAAATAATTTTAATTTCAATAGAAAGCCTTGCAAAATTCTTAGATTTGTCGAAAGTCCATAATATGCTTTGGGGTTAAAAATCTGAATCTAGGATGAGTTTTAAGGGTTGATCGGCTAAGGTTATCATTCTATGTCAAGGTCAGTTGGTAACTAAATAATTTTCATTTTATTAGAAACCCTTAAAAAATTCTTAGACTTGACGAAAGTCAATATTATGCTTTGGGGGAGAAAATCTGATTCTAGGGTGAGTTTTAAGGGTGAATCTGCTTAGGTTATCACTGTATATCAATGTCTGTTGACAATCAAACAATTTCCATTATATAAGAAACCCTTAAAAAATTTTTAGACTTGACGAAAGTCAATAATATGTTTTGGTGTTGAAAATCTGATTCTAGGGTGAGTTTTAAGGGTTGATCGGATCAGTTTATCATTTTATATCAAGGCCACTCGACCACCAAATAATTTCCTGTTCATTAGAAACCTTATAAAAACACAAAAAAAAAACCCAAGTAACAAGTCGTAGCCAATCTAATCAAAATTTGAAAATGGTGTCCACCATTTCAGATTCGTAATCAGCGACCCCAAAGACCCTTAAGTAACAAGTTTAAAGCAACACAGATCAAATTTAAAAATTTTGAACAATCTTTTCATTTTGTTAATCAGCTTTTTCTTCATTTATAACATTATATTGTCTTAAACAAATTTTTAATTATAAAAAGCCATACGGCAAAAGTAACTACATATCCTAAAAGATTCTCCACAGAGAATGCTCCATATATATTGTAATGTAGATTTTTACCCAAAACTAAATTTAACGTTTAACCCCAAATGAATTTTTAATACCTGAAAAGAAATAAAATTAAATTAAGTCTATACTTACTATATCAGCCAATATAAGATAAGAAATTCAAAAATTGCAAAAGCGGCAAAAGAAAGCAAAATATGGCAACAAAATTTAAAATCAAAGAAAGTCACGCCTAGAATCTACATCCAAATTAAGATCCCAGCTTCGAGATCTCCGAATTGCTATAAATGTTCAAAATTTTGTAAATCTTTCAAGTTGAGCGCCAGTTCGTTGCAAAAAAAAATTAATTAAAAATTGATCTATAACACAGGCCTGCAAAATTTCGATCAAGTCTGTTACAAAAAAAACGGGAGGTGATTCTTGTAGATTTTTTGACGCTGAATCCGAATCTGACCTTGAAAATGGCCCATCACGTCAGGATTTCTTGTAATATTAGCTTAAATGGTCAAAAAATGGCCATTTTTGACATTTTCGGGAATTTTTTGTGGGTTACCAAAATTTTTTTTTCCATTTTCCTAAATGGTATCGTGTAGCACCACTCTTAAGCTTCAAAACACATTTTTGGAAATTATTTTACGATTTTTTTAAAAAAAGTTATGCAGATTTGAAATTTTTTTATTTAGTCAAATATGCATATATTTAAGGGGCATTCTACGTCACAGGGACACCGCACTGCCCAACATTTATTTCAACGGAATAAGTTGTAATTTAGCTTCAAATGTAAGTTATTAGTTGCACTTGTAAGTGCAAAATAACACCTTTTGAAATTGCAAAATGGCGGATCCAATATGGCGGAGAATTAAAAAAATTTTTTTAAAAACTAACCGAATGTGCATGAAAATTTTTACTTTGCGATTTTTTGGGTTATTAATTATAAATTTAACGTCAAATTTTTAAAATCCAAGATGGCGGATTTAATAAAGCAGAGAAATTAAGAAAATTTAAAAAATGGGCTGGTTTGCCTGAAACTTGTTACTCAGGTGTTTTTGGGGTCGCTGATTACAAATTTAACTTTATATTTCAAAAATTCAAAATGGCGGATTCAATATTACCAATAAAGGTAAGATGTCGCAGTGGCCCAGCCATATGGCGCCGTTGTTTACAATTCGCTACATGAAAGTCCCATTCCGAAGAGTTGCATATAAATAGAGTGAGGTGTACTTGAATTACAAACAAATTCATGTAAAAAAAAAATTGTTTAAACAATTTTTATTCCCTTCCTTTGTAGAGTCATGCTCTACGATTAGCCATTATTGCATAAGCATTGCAACAGAATACTTCATTGAGCATCTAATAAGGACTGCAACGTTATAGAATACTTTTAGAAGTGTTAATTGCTTTAAACGCAAATTAAACTGCTTCTGTCATCAGTTCTTTTCAGAACTACTTTTTTCTGCAGTTCATTTCAGAACTACATTGCTCATCAGTTCTTTTCAGAACTACATTTTTCATCAGTTCTTTTCAGAACTACATTCTTTATCAGTTGTTTTTAGAACAACTTTATTCATCAGTTCTTTTAAGAACTAAACATACGGTAAGTATCACAAGTATAATACATGCTTACATTTATATTTTTGGGGGTTTTTCAAAATTATCTTTCTCCGCAGTCTTTTCAGAACTAAACTTACGGTAAGTACCTTAAAATGTCAAAACGAGTTTGTATTAATGATCCTAATAAATTTTGCTACATTTGTGGCAAATATGCTTTGAAAAAGCAAAGAAGAGAGATTTCAGAGTCAGTAAAAGTAAACTACCGAAACTGCTTCAGTCTACAAATGAGTAATCTAGATAAATCGTGGGTCCCTCATTCGGTTTGCGCTAGTTGTGTTTCTGCGTTGTCTTTATGGTCTACACATTCTAGAAATATGCCGATATCTAGTCCTATGATTTGGCGAGAACCTCTGTCACATGACGATTGTTACTTTTGCGCATGTAAACTTCAAGGTTTTAATGTGAAAAATAAAGATTCCATAAATTATCCTGACGTGTCTTCAGTTACAAAACCTATCCCTATTAAAGACAAAAGAACACTTTCACCTCTCTTACAATTTGATATTGAAGATAATATTGATGAAACGGATGAAGTTTGCGAGGAATTCGATTTCTCTGTCTTAAAATCTAAACCACAGCCAGAATTATTTACACAAACAGATTTAAATGATCTCGTTAGAGATTTAAATCTTTCTAAAGAGAATGCAGAAGTTCTTGGATCTAGGCTGAAAGAAAAACATTTGCTATGTGAAGATACAACTTTTTCTTGGTATAGAAACAGGGAAGTGGAATTTTTAGAATTTTTTTCAACTTATGAATCATTGGTGTTTTGCAACAATGTTCCAGGATTAATGAAATCTCTAGGAAATGAAAACTATACTGATAACGATTGGAGACTCTTCATTGATTCTTCTAAAAGAAGTTTGAAAGCGGTTTTGCTACACAATGGAATCAAATATGCTTCAGTACCTGTAGCTCACTCCGTACAATTAAAAGAAACGTTCGATAATCTTCAGACACTACTTAATTGCATCAAATATAAAGAGCATAATTGGACAATTTGTGGTGATTTTAAAATCATCACAATGATATTAGGTCAACAGTCCGGATACACAAAATATCCTTGTTTTTTGTGTGGGTGGGACAGTAGATGTCGAAGTGAGCACTGGACCAAAAAAAGTGTGACCAATTAGAGAAGAATTAGTACCCGGGACACAAAATGTTGTCCGTCTTCCCTTAGTACCTACTTCTCTAATTCTATTACCACCCTTACATATCAAATTAGGGTTAATAAAACAGTTGGTCAAAGCCTTAGATAAAGAAGGTGCTTGCTTTCAGTATTTATTTAAAAAATTTCCAGGGCTAAGTGAAGCAAAGATAAAAGAAGGCGTTTTGACTGGACCTGACATAAGGAAACTAATGCAAGACCCAAATTTTGAAAAAACCATGACAAAGAAAGAGAAAGATGCATGGGTAGGGTTTAAAAATGTTGTTCATGGATTTCTAGGCAACCAAAAACTACCCAACTACAAAGAATTAGTACAAAACATGTTGGATGCATACAGAAATATAGGGTGCAACATGAGCTTAAAAGTACATTTTTTGAATAGTCATTTGCATTATTTTCCAGAAAATTTAGAAACTGTTAGTGACGAACAAGGCGAGAGATTCCACCAGGATATTAAGGAAATGGAGAGAAGATACCAAGGAAGATGGGATAATCATATGGTGGCCGATTACTGTTGGAGCCTTAAGCGCGATAATTATGATAAAAGTCACAAACAAAGAAGTAACAAGCGTAAATTTCTTCAAATTGAGTAAACAATGATTTCCATATCTTGATTGTATTTCTAAAATTAACGTTTAATATTAGATTTATTTGTTGAATCATGATCTGAGCTTGCCTTCATTGGCTGGACCACTGCGATATCTTGCCTTCATTGGTTGGGTCATCATTTGACCCTGCCTTCATTGGCCGGGCCACTGCGATATCTTGCCTTCATTGGTTGGGTCATCATTTGACCTTGCCTTCATTGGCTGGGCCACTGCGATATCTTCCCATCATTGGTTGGGTCATCATTTGACCTTGCCTTCATTGGCTGGGCCACTGCGAAATCTTGCCTTCATTGGTTGAGTCATCATTTGACCTTGTCTTCATTGGCTGGGCCACTGCGTTATCTTGCCTTCATTGGTAGGGTCATCATTTGACCTTGCCTTCATTGGCTGGGCCATTGCGATATCTTGCCTTCATTGGTTGGGTCATCATTTGACCTTGCCTTCATTGACTGGGCCAATGCGAAATCTTGCCGTCATTGGTTGAGTCATTATTTGACCTTGCCTTCATTGGCTGGGCCACTGCGTTATCTTGCCTTCATTGGTTGGGTCATCATTTGACCTTGCCTTCATTGGCTGGTCCATTGCGATATCTTGCCTTCATTGGTTGGGTCATCATTTGACCTTGCCTTCATTGGTTGGGCCACTGCGATATCTTGCCATCATTGGTTGAGTCATCATTTGACCTTGCCTTTATTGGCCGGACCACTGCGAAATCTTGCCTTCATTGGTTGAGTCATCATTTGACCTTGCCTTCATTGGCTGGGCCACTGCGATATCTTGCCATCATTAGTTGGGTCATCATTTGACCTTGCCTTCATTGGCTGGGCCACTGCGTTAACTGAGTAACAAGTTTCTGGCGAACCAGCCCATTTTATAATTTTTTTTAATTTCTCTGCTTTATTAAATCCACCATCTTAGATTTTGAAAATTTGACGTCAAATTTATATTTAATAACCCAAAAAACCGCAAAGTAAAAATTTTCAAGCGCATTCGGTTAGTTTTTTAAAAATTTTTTTTAATTGTCAGCCACATTGGATCCGCCATTTTGCAATTTCAAAAGGTGTTATTTTGCACTTACAAGTACAACTAATAACTTACATTTTAAGCTAAATTACAATTTATTCCGTTGAAATAAATTTTGGGTAATGCGGTGTCCCTGTGACGTAGAATGTCCCTTAAATATATGCATATTTGACTAAATAAAAAAATTTCAAATCTGCATAACTTTTTTTAAAAAAATCGTAAAATAATTTCCAAAAATGTGTTTTGAAGCTTAAAAGTGGTGCTATACGATACCATTTAGGAAAATGGAAAAAAAAATTTTGGTAACCCACAAAAAATTCCCGAAAATGTCAAAAATGGCCATTTTTTGACCATTTAAGCTAATATTACAAGAAATCCTGACGTGATGGGCCATTTTCAAGGTCAGATTCGGATTCAGCGTCAAAAAATCTACAAGAATCACCTCCCGTTTTTTTTGTAACAGACTTGATCGAAATTTTGCAGGCCTGTGTAATCAATATCAAAATTTCACGAAATTAAGAATAACGACTCGACGAGGGAGCCGTTAAGCGGTTAATCTAGCAGAAGCCAAAAAAAATTATTAATCACGAAGGTTGTTACGGTCCCGACGTGATATAATCATTCGTGAAGGTTGTTACGGACCCGACACGATAATCAAACTAAACTAAATCCAAAAGAAAAAGACTATTCGCGAAAATACGCGACATAATCTTCATTTTTAACACACCAAGCCGTGTATAAAAATTACCGAAACCAAAATCACCAAATTGATTAAAATAATCGAGTCGTACGGCTGGTTGAGTTTTGTGGAAAGTGGGTGTGTGAATTGTGCTAATGAATCATAGGATTTACATCAACTGGAACCGGTAAAATTTACCGCGTTACAACACCCCTCTCCTTAGGAGAGGCCCAAGCAGGCCTCTTGCTTTAGGCAAGCAAAACTCCTCTAGGAAAATTTTCTGAACCAACCATACAGAGTTCCGAATAAGTAATAATTCAAAGCAAAGATATATTAAAGAAAACAACGATAACTTTCTTATCAAACATCATGTGTATTTTGCATATATAATTCTGTATTACAAAATCATAAAAAAATTAATATTATATAACAAGGCGTAGCGTAGCCAAGAAAAGAGGATAGTAAGGGATTAAACTTTCTATTTCCAATTTAAAGGATAAATCTTTGAGGTTTCTGGTTTCACATCTGCCGAAAATTAGAGGAACATTACATACAACATGTTCTTGCCGAATGTAGCCGTTAATAACGTAGTGAAATAAAGTTAAACAACTTATACTGGCAAGCGTAGCCAGTGTTAAAACAAAATTAAAGTAACAAAATAATAATTTCTTTGGTTGTGGCGAAGCGTAGCCAACGACAAAACAAAATTAAAAATAACAAGTAAACAAAAAAAAAGTGTGGCGAAACGTAGCCAACGATAAAACAAAATTAAAATTAACAATCAAACAAAACTTCAACCAAGTGATTTTCTTGGCTCGGCGTCGCGTAGCCAACGGGGTTTAAACTAAAACAAAATTATTAAATTTCTCCTACCGTGTTCGACCCGAAAAAATAAATAAAAAAAATGGTTCCTGTCGTAATGGCCAGGTGAGAGGGGACTCGGTAGGGAATTCATCTCCTTTGTGTCTCATCAGTCCTACGGATAGTCTGAGGACAACTAGGTCAATCTCGTAGGGTGTGGTCCGTCCTACCACATCGTTGGCAGTAGGTCCTCCTAGCTGCTCTGGGACAAGACGCGTATTTGTGGTCTGGTGTACCACAACTCCAGCACCTGGGACCAGCTGATGGTCGAGGCTCCATTTTATGTGTCGTCAAGGGATAAGCGGGTGTCGGTAGGGATGATAATGGAAGTTCTGAAATAAATGTTAAAAAAAAATAAAACATATTAGTTTAATATATTGCAAAACAAAAGAAAAACTTCTGAAACCATTTTCGTTAATCCTGTTCGTCCTATGGATCGTGAGAATTTCTCGCGAGAATTTGGTATGAGAGTGGGGGAGAATTATCTTGATGTCGACTGTGGTAACGGTCATAATAACCAGATCCTCCATCGTCATAGTCGTCTTGAGGGTCGCACGAGTTTTTCCTAGGACAGTGATACGAAGAGGAGGCGGCCCCATTTTGGCTACGGTTACGGTGGCGTTCTCGGTTACTAAATCTCTCGTCTCCGTATCTGTCTGTTGAACATCGCATATCGTATATACGGTTTCGCGGAGAAGGGGGAATGGAATCGTGTTGATGAAAATTTAAAATAGATCCGCGATAATTACGTCTTTCATCGTCGTGGAAGGGATAAGCTTCCGAATCATAGTATGTAGAATCACATATATCTCGTAATCCTTCCGAAAATCGGGCATCTCGGATAGATCGGTCCCATGGACAATCTACTCTAAATGAGGTCCTAGCATGAACTCCAGATCTATTAAGATGACGAGAATTCAGGCGAGGATCAGGATACTCCGGAAAAGCGTCCTGGAAGTGATCGTTAGCGTAGTGCTCAGGACTTGACGAGTAGTAATCTATATTTCGGTAAGGGGGTCCGATATTCGATTGACCTGGAGGAGTTTGATGTCGGTTAGGATTAGACGTGTTGTTGGTCAAACCGTGATGCTGACCTTCCGGAGGATTTATAGGCTGCGGTTGATTATTTGGTGGAGACATATCAGAGTTAACGCGCGGGGCACGTCGACGGTTTCTATGTGGCTGGTCTTCGCAATCATAATCGCGAGTTAAGTCCCGAAACATTGTATTAGTTATATGATTATCATAACTTGGAGGATATGCTCTTCTTGATGGAGAGGGGCGATGTAAGTGACGATATTTGCGGTGTTTAACAAATTCATCCGTCGAGGAATTATCAGATTCGTGGTTATATTCGGGCTTCGGAATTGCTTCTGCCTCTTTCTTAGGGTTTCGATTAGGATTCCCTAACCCCCTGTTCTGAACAACGTCTTCTGGGAACGGACAATGCTCCTCGACACCGGTCCTAACTCGCGATCTCGTCTTATAGTATCTTAGTCGCTCCGGATTTTCGGCTTGCGAATTCATCCGGTCGTTTCTTACAAGGGAGCAATCCGTCCTACTTTCTGGACTAGGGCTTTGTCTCTTCATACTATCGTTATCGTCTAATACCCTACTTATGTCTCCCTAAAAAGCGCATAAATGTCTAAGTAGACTTTGACATAGTACGGCCTTAGCACCGTCGATTGGTATTCCGCGGTTCTGTAACTGTAATAGTAAGATTCCTTCAATTAGCTTCCACAACCACTGGTCGGGATCTTCTGGTGGCGTGGGAGGGATCGGAAGGAAGTTCGGCAAACTAGGACGCTCAGCGTCGCCATCTGTTTCGGAGGATATGGAAGAGGCTGCGGTTCCATCTACGCCTTCTTCATAAGGGGAATCTGCTTGATCAGGGGGAGTAGTCTGGTTTTGTTCACGATCACTCATCTTGGAATAAGCAATATTTTCTTAAAACGCGAGGGTAAATATATAATAACAAATGACTAAAGAATCAATTAAACAGTCGAATCTATCAACTGGGATTTTTACTATTGAATTAAATTCAATATAATCTTCCAAAACAATATCAATTATTTACAATAAGAAGGAAATCAATTATAATCATAATCAAAACAATTTGTAAATCAATATATATCGTAATCATAAACAATTCTTTAAATCAGAATCCAATATATTCACCAAATCGATAAATAGAGAGAGTATGCGGGTCACGGCTAAGTGATCAGGGCAAAAATTAAAAAAATTGGGCAAGATGACAAAAAATTAATTTAAACAACCTGTTAACAACAGGATTTATCGAAATCAAATTATAAAGTTATTCCCGAAATTTCTGAGCTAAAAAGGAGCTCTAAGAAATTCTCGTTTTTATTACCAAAAAAAAATTATTTTACTGAAGCTAGAAAATTAAGCATCTACTTCATCCCAGAAATCTATAGAATTTAACAGCAAAACAACAACAAAAAATTTTTACAATCAAAAAGAAAGCAAAAAAAATTCAAGACCAAGATTCTAGAATTTAATATACCAAATTTTAAATCGACAAAAGCTAAATAATTAAACAGTTAACTCCCAAAAATGCTAAAAGCAAAAATTCCTATGTATACGCAATTCCAAAATCTCAAAATTCCAAAAAATATTCCAAAGACAAAAGGAAAATAACAATCAGCAACTAAAGCCAAAAAAAAATTCAATACCAAAAAAAAATTTCCGTATACACTAAAGAAATTATTGCCTGAATCAAAATTGGAGAAACTATACCTTCAAAACAAATTCTAAAAAAAATTGACTTAATAAGATCAATAATTTAAATTGTGAACTATAAACTGTTATGAGCAATAATTTGTGACAATCCAGAATTTTTGGCGTGATGCCCCACGTTGGGCGCCATTTTGTAATGTAGATTTTTACCCAAAACTAAATTTAACGTTTAACCCCAAATGAATTTTTAATACCTGAAAAGAAATAAAATTAAATTAAGTCTATACTTACTATATCAGCCAATATAAGAAAAGAAATTCAAAAATTGCAAAAGCGGCAAATGAAAGCAAAATATGGCAACAAAATTTAAAATCAAAGAAAGTCACGCCTAGAATCTACATCCAAATTAAGATCCCAGCTTCGAGATCTCCGAATTGCTATAAATGTTCAAAATTTTGTAAATCTTTCAAGTTGAGCGCCAGTTCGTTGCAAAAAAAAATTAATTAAAAATTGATCTATAATCAATATCAAAATTTCACGAAATTAAGAATAACGACTCGACGAGGGAGCCGTTAAGCGGTTAATCTAGCAGAAGCCAAAAAAAATTATTAATCACGAAGGTTGTTACGGTCCCGACGTGATATAATCATTCGTGAAGGTTGTTACGGACCCGACACGATAATCAAACTAAACTAAATCCAAAAGAAAAAGACTATTCGCGAAAATACGCGACATAATCTTCATTTCTAACACGCCGAGCCGTGTATAGAAATTACCGAAACCAAAATCACCAAATTAATTAAAATAATCGAGTCAGTAACGAACAACTGGCTACGATTGAGAAGCTTAAAAGCAAGCTTCACTTGTAATTAATAATAAATTGCGCGTGGTGACTGTTCACCTGATGGTAATCGCAATTCTCCGACCGATAAAGAATCAAAATTTACAAAATAAGCACGATAGATCTCGAAGCTGTAGGAAATGCTCGGCTTTCAGTAGTGTAAAGGAGAGAGGAGGGGTTTCGGATTGTCCACAAATTATTATAAAGAAAACTCAATATTTAAATTTAATAAAATCCAAAAGTTACAATTTATTCAAAATAAATGACTCGATATAACAAAAACGGGAAACGATAGGGTCAAGAGAAAACTAAATAAACCAAAATTAATAATCAATACTACAATAATAACGGGAATCGATAGGGAAGTACAAAACCTGAAAAAAGAGAAAAAAAATTTTAATAAATCATTAAGATAATCAAATGTTAAGGGGACGCAATATCGAGAAATTATTTATCTCGATTCAGACGCCTGTACATCCAATGTTCGCATCGTTACCTTCGACAGACTGTTAAGTATTATTTACCATACCAATCAATAAACTAAGTTTCAGTGACAAGCCATGTGAAGTCGTCGATACCAGTACATATAAAATTAACCATAATTCAGGCAAATAAAACAACCATTGTTCATAATGACAAGCTTAATAAAAATAGTTAAATTATTTGCAAATGAAAGTTCAAAGGGAGGGGATAAGCTACGTAATCACTGAGTGAGCCAAAGGGAGTCAACCCAAAACTTTAAATAAATTAGAAGAATTTTTCCAAAGAACAAAAATCACTAAGATCTCAGTTTCAGGATACCGGTAAGGTTTACAAAATTCGAATAATATTGTTTATAAAATATCGCGATTATATAAAACGTTACTAAACTCCCTCAAATGAAGGAAGGCTATTCAAAAAAATTTGGTTCCAAATTTCTCTAATTTAATTTTAGAAAACAAAAAAAATTGGAATCTGGTATCTCCGACTTTTAACAATATACATACATCTTTAGCCAAAAAAAAATTAGAAAATCTAAATTAATTTACAATCTGAAAAATTCTGTAAAATATACCAAAGAGTTCGATTACTAGACAAAAATAACGAAAGAAATTATGGAAACATGAATGTCTAGATTATTTGTTGAGATAAAGAAAAAATTTAACAATTTATAATTTTTAACTATATATGGTTGGCTTAACAATTCAAATTTATTTATCGGAACGTTGTTTCGGAAAAGATATTCTGACAAAAAAAATTTAATTCTCGACTTGACTTGTCACGACCATTATTGGTCCCTACTGTACAATACCTTCGGTACAGTCTGTCACATACATTATAGATATACATATAAAATTTAAATATATAAATTAAAAATTCGTGAATTAATAATAAAAAAAGATCTTCTGAACCCAGCCGTGACCGCATCTCTCTATTTTAATTAAATTATTCGCACATTATAAAAGAAAAGCTATGATAAGACACAACATTAATGTACTCTTAAAGTTATACTAATATCGCAATAAAATTTTAAAGAAAATTTAAGATTTCATTAATCTCAATTATTAAACAAATTAGAGAAATTCATTTTTTTTTAAGAAAAATTTGACGTGTGACTCTGTGCTCTACTCTCGGATATAACGAATTTAACACATCTTGATCCTTTATAACAAAGTAAAAGTAAATTTAAATTAGGAAATTATAAAACATTAAATTGTTACAATATATCTCAATCATTTTAGCACTTAGTTTTTAAAATTTACATATTAAAATTTCAATTTAATTTAAAAGCACGTGGTGAGCAACGCTATATTCCATTTCCGGTCAATCAAAAATTTAATTCTTTTATCAAAAGTTTTACAAAAAAAATTAATTTTCAAGATATATATAAATGACGCGAGAAACTTTTACACAAAATAACAATCGTTTGACAATTTCAACTTTTAATTAAAATCTTTACAATCGGCAAAATTCTTTAATTTTCCTAGGAGAAAAGAGTTTTTACTTATCCTAAATATAAAAGACCTACTTACTTGAATTTTTCGATGAATATCTAGTTTCAATTTTAAACAAATTTTCTTTAATTAATAATACTTTTAATTTTTTTTTAACAAATGATATAATTAATACGGTTCTAAATCGATAAAAATGTGGTAATCTGTTACACACCGACCTTCCAACTTCTCTTTCCTGAAGCAGAACACAGAGTGAATTGGACTTCCTTTTTGCTTTCTTTTTCGTCTGAGCACATGTCTTTTCTCCTCTTCTGTCACATACGTCTGTCCACTGTTAATCCTAGAGTGACTCCAGTGGTTATCGGTAGCTCTCTCTCATATCAGGATCGTAATGTTTGCGGTAACCCCTCAGCTATCATCGATTTTAAATCCTTATACCTAACTACGCATAAGACATGAATAAAACCAGAGTCGTACACTCTCAAAATCCGTCTTTGACGAGACCAGACTCTCACAAGATCCAGGATGGCTCGGCAACCTCTACTTGAAGTCAGGAAACACGTCCAAAAACGTCAGGGCCCAGGCACCAGTGCTTCGGATCAACAGATCGAATTTTGACTCTGGAGTTTCCCCAATTAATTTTATAATATTTTACGCTATAATTAAGCTATCGGGTTGTCAAACCAGCTGATTAATTTAGAGAATTTTAGCAGATTCTCTTAAATAACTCAATATTTAGTTTCTAATATCAGAAACATGAAATAGGGTTTGAGTCTGCGCAGCGGTAATATTGAGTACCGGAATTGATTCCGCTTGAAAAGTCGATGATTTACGGGTAGGTGTCGACCTCATTCGAGATTCATATGAGCTAGTATGAGAACTACCGTGTCGGCTGAGTCTTGAGATGGAAGGGGAGTTGGGCGGGGAATTCAAATCTTAGACTATAATCTCCTACTGCTAGATCGATAACCCGTCAAGTGCTGCGAACGAGTGGCGAAAAGAAAAACCAAGAAGCGAATTCGATGTAAGAAGACGGTTGGTCGATATGCTAGGACTTTGTTCTACTATATGCGATGACGTAGTTGATCTCAGCAGACGATGTTTCAGCCTCGTGCAATCGGTCGACGACATAAAAACAAATAAATGTGATTCGCGCGGTTAACAATGTTGTTTAATTAAAAAGTGCGGATTCGGTACGGCTGGTTGAGTTTTGTGGAAAGTGGGTGTGTGAATTGTGCTAATTAATCATAGGATTTACATCAACTGGAACCGGTAAAATTTACCGCGTTACAATATGTTAGAATATACATAAAAGCAAATAAAAAATATAGTTTTAGATCCGTGTAATGCGTGATTTTCATGCTATCAGGAGTCCAATTTTATTGCAGCACCATTTCCCACTGGAAATAACTTTTACATTAAACAATGGCTTTAAAAAACCATACAGTGGTTTTTTATTCAAAACTTCCTAAACTCTCAAATTATTATTATTTATAAAAACATAAACTGATTATTTTTAATAATTTATTTTTAAGCAAAAAAAATGAAATGAAATTGGTTTTTAATTTTTTGAGCGTTTCATAAAAAGCTAGGATTTTTTTTAAACGATCCAAAAAACTTCCCTATTTTATAAGCTTTTTACCCTCGATGTGAAATTTTGGGACAGCATGGTGCATACGAGCTACATATGAATATTCACTAAATAAACTTACTAATTTTCATTTGTTATGACTTGATTAAAAATAATTAATGATTCTTCAAAATTTACGAAAAAGTAAAAGAAAAAAGCCAACTCGTTACTCCCAAAAAATTTAGTAAAAAAATTCAATTTCTAATGTGTTTTTTGGATTACAGTTGACATTAATATTGAATATGAACGCTTGAATTTTATTTCTAGCGGAATTCCTCCTCTTCAAGTTTTTGGATTGGTTACCGAACATTGAATATTGATGGGTAGCTTGATTTCAACTCATGATTCTAAGTTAAAATTTTTACAATATATTTTATTAAACTCCGTTTTCATCTCTTTACAACTTAGACAATGTAACCCTCCGAATGGAAGAGGTTAACAAAACTTCTACTGCTCCATGTTAAGATCTACTAACACTTACTTTGCAAAAACAGGTGTCTTATTTTAAGACACTTGTGTGGTCATTTTTAAGACATTTATGGGTTTCTTAATTACTTTTTAGAAGTTTATGTCACGTAAGTTTACGTTAAGTATGTCCTAAAAAACAGATAATTTAAGTTTGATTACATTCTCTTGTTGATTGGCCAAAAACACATCTTTAAAATTTATCGAAAGATTCTTTAGGATTATGAAGATCTTATATTTCTCCGTGCAGCTCTTAGCTTGTTGGAATATTATTTGCACAACTTGTCATACTGTTACAACCAGCATAACTGAGCCATGGGTCTAACATCCGTTGTATTTTTTTTGCATACTTATAATTGAGTCAGCGCCTCTTTCAGTATGGAATTGAACTATGAAGAAATTAAGGTACTCACTACCTGCGAAGTTAAAAGAAGTCGTTTAAAAGATCTTACGTCACAACTCTTTCTTTTGTCATCCTGAAAACAATTTGCTGACAATGGTAGTAGATCCCAGGAACATCATTAATCTCCCATCGTAACTTGATGACATTCCGTTGGAGGACTTACAGAAGTACCAAGAGCTGGACAATCCGCTATAACTTCATGTACCGAAATTTCCTAATTACACTCGAGCAGTATAAAGGTGCTTCAAACTAGTCACCGAATCAAATGAGTATTTTCTTGAACACGAGGCTAGAGAAAGGTACATTTTAAACAAGCTCAGATTAAGGTATAAAGTTCCTTCATTACAAAAAAAATACTTTAAAGTCGGTGACAAAGAAAGGACCCACATCTGGTTAGGTCGATGGGTAGGGCCTGGGTGGAACTCGAACTGCAGAAACCTCTTTATTGTCAGTTCTGAGTTGCTTAAGGACCCCCATAGCACCTAAACTTGCCTGAAGTTTGCCAACCTTTCCTCAAGTGTCGTCAACTTTCGGAAACTTAGCTGCAAGTTTAGAAACTTGAGGAAAGGTTGGCAAAGTTGAGGCAAGTTCAGGTGCTATGGGGGGAGGTTCTATCGTAAAAAGAATTAGCATTACCATCTTAATCAAATTTGGACCACTGGTAGATAATGGTTTTATAATGATGTAGTTAAATTTTTGAGACCTTAAGGTACTTTTGAAAATACATGTAAAAATATGAAAAACGACTTAATTCCCATAAAACTCAATGTAAAATGTTAAAAACGAAAACCCTTATAAATTTTTTCACAAGTACCTTGAGGTCTCAAAATTTTAACTGCACCATTATAAAACCATGATCTACCAGTGGACCAAATTTGATTAAAATAGTAATATTAATTTTTTTTACGAAAGAACCACCTTAAGTGCTCGAAAATAAGATTTTAAAATAAGATTTTCGTACTATTTCGAGGGAGTGTTTTTGGCTCATCAACAACAGAATGTTATCTAACTTACATTAGCCGCCATTTAGGACATTCTTAACGTTAACTGAGGTGACATATACCTCTAAAAACTTATTCCAAAACCGTGTTTCAATCTGTTGTTGTTGTTATTTTTTCGAAAATAACGGAGTTTAATCCTCCGACAGAACCTCAAGATATGAACCGATTTGAATGTCTTTCTTTGCGTTTTAATAAGCCTAAGAAATAGCAACTTTTATAACTAAGGCACTTGGAATTTCAAAAAAGTGTATTTATGGAGTACTATTATGGAGTATTATGGAGACTCGACTTTACATACCCTATGTTGTAGTCGTAAGAAAGAATGTCACAAACACGAAGTAGTATTAGGAGACGTATCGGAGTGTTGCGTATAGCCCCCCCCCCCCCCCCCCCCCCCAATCGGACGAAGCATATCTCATTTTCTTTTGAGGCTAGCGACCGCAGCACCACAACGGAACATGAGTTAACTAAATTATTTAATTTTCAGTTGCCTATTTATCTTTTTGGGCAGAGGTTGTTATAAATATTGGTGCAATATAATAAAATATTTGTGTATGTGCAATAATGATGTGTGTGCAATAATGCCGTCCTGTTGTATAAAAAGTTGCGATTCGGGTAGCCCATCTCAAATTGAGAGAGATGGAAAATCCAAATCTCTTTTTAAAGTAGGAACAGTAAGTATTTTAAAAGTATTTTTATAATTTGAAAATTTAAAGAAAGTTAATTTAAAAATTATGAACACATTTAAAGTACGTAAATGAAATACAACATTTAAACGCATTTAAATTTTTTTTTTTTTTTTTAATTAATATGATTATTTTGTATTATTAGTTTTGATATAATATAAATATACAACAGCTGCTAAGAAAGTATTAAGAGATTGATTGAAAACATCCAAACTCAATGAATCTTTAAGATACAATAAGTTCAACGTTTGACACATACTCAAAATTGGAGTGGTATTCGCATCTTCAATATAAAATGGTTCAAACCCTCGCAAGAGATACTGAGCAACAGCAATCGGTATTTCAGACAACAAATATTGGCTATTAATCAGACCATGTATAACTTTAAATAAGAATAATACCGCATCAACTTCTCTACGACTTTTAAGTGGGTTTTTATGAAAACACTGACAGAGTTGTGTATAGTCAGATCCCTGGGGTAGCATAGAACCGTATTTTTGATAATGTAGCAATTTTAAAAATCTTTTTTAACATTTGTCAATAGCATTAGACAAGTAGTCAGGTAAATTACGGAAAATAACTGAGCAATAAGTTAATTTAGAACGAACCAAAGAATAATATAAGATTTTTAAAGCATATTCGTTTTTAAAATATTTACAGGTTCTAAACAAAAACCCCAACATTCTGTTGGCTTCACAAACAACTGTGTCGACATGAGTATTAAACTCAAGATTATGTGTAAAGTGAACACCTAGATCTTTGGTGACGTAAACTCTGTCCAATGGGTTACCACCAACATTATACTGAAAACCAACTGCTGTCTTCTTTCTAGTGAAGGTCATTACTTTACATTTTTTAGAATTTACATCAAGTGAGTTACTGCCACACCACTCATAAAAACAATCAACATCCAACTGGAGATCTTCACAATCCTGTATACAGTTAATAGGTTTATAAAATTTAGCATCATCGGCGTATAACAGAACTTCGTTTTTTAAAATAAGGTCTAAGTTGTTCATATAGATAACAAATAACATAGGCCCAAGATTGGACCCTTGCGGGACTCCAGAGGTAGGCGTATATTTGCAAATATCAGTTGATCTTGTCCTTGATCCAATGTGATTTTAGTTTTATCAACAAAAATTATTCTTAAAGAAGGTCTAATATTATTATATTAAATAAATAGAAACTGTTATTAATGAATTTAAAGAAATTGAAAATTGTTAAAACTGTATATTGAATATATATTGATTATAAAATTATATTTTAAATTTTAATTAATTTATTCATTCCATTTTAAAATATTATTAACTTTTTTTATTATGACTTTAATTATTTACTACAATTTCCATATAAAACTTTCATCATTTTCCAATTATATTTTTCTACATTTAACTATTTTTATTATTTTTCAATTTTGTTCCTAAACTTTAAATTTACTTACAATTAATAATAATAGTTTTCTTCAAAATAATTTTAATTTCTTCCTTATGGAATTTAATAATGCAAATTCAATTTTTTTTTCAATGTTTTCAATTATTGTTTTTTGTAATAATTTGCCAAATATTTCTAATAATAAATTTTTTTTTTTTTTAATTTATTAAATTTTTTTTCTTTCTTTTTGTAGAATAAAATGCTGCAATTGTGGTCTTCTGCTTTAAAACCAGAATATTTAAAATGTAAAAAATATACAAAAACAAAAAATGTGTGTAAGCTGCATTTTGAAAAAGGTAACGTAATGACAGAATTTGTGACAAAATTGTCGGATGGAAGTATATCGAGAATAGCACGAGAAAGACCACGTTTAAAAGAAGCTGCTATCCCTTCATTATTTTTAATGCAAACTGTTTCAAATATTGAAAGAGGTATTCAGGACAATTGTGAACTAAATCCTTGGGAGAATTTATGTAAAGATAAAAGTATGGGTAGTGAATTCGATTTAATTTTAAAACATTATAAGTCACTTTCTCTTACAAAAAATTGGAAAGTAATGTTTATCCCAGATTATATTGCATTTGTTAATCTTGTCTCGAAAGAAAACTTCCTTTGCAGAATTCTGAAAATTAATTCTGAAATGAATGTTGAAGTAAGTATTTAAAAAGAGTATCTGTTTTTTTGTTAAATACGTTTAATATAATTATTAAATGTATGTGCAGGTGCTACTTAATAACAAATATAATTAATTAATTAATGACAATAACTTTCAAAAAAGGGAAAGGACTCCCTAATTCTATATAATGAATGAAATTCCTGCGGCTTTGAATTATATTTCAAAGCTTTTTACTTGCGTGGAAAACATTATACCAAGGTATGGTTGTTTATTGTTTTTAGGGTATATAGTTTACAACTATCACAAGCTCCATGTTTACATGCGCTGAAAGCTTCATTAAAAATCGCTCAGAATGAATTTCTATCTACTTTGTCCCCTTCAGCATAAAAAAAGTCGGTTTCATTCGACTGAAAATAATTTTTTTAATATTTCAATACACAATTACTTTCTTTAATTCACAATTATTTTCTTCAAACCTTAATTATTTTCTTCAATTCTACAGTTATTTTTTTCTATTCACAATTATTTTAATTTATTTTCAATCATGTTCTTCCATTTTCAAATATTCTCTTCAATATTCAATAATTTTCGGCTTTTTTCAATATGTTTATCAATTTTCAATTGTTTCCTTCAATATTAAATAATTCTCATTTTTTGCAATTGTTTTTCCAGTTTTCAACTATTTTCTTTAATTTTCAAATATTCTCGGTTTTTTTCAATTATTTTTTTCAGTTTTCAAACATTCTCGTTTTTTCAATTATTTTTTCAGTTTTTAATTATTTTCTTTAATTTTCAAATATTCTCGGTTTTTCAATTATTTTTTTTCAGTTTTCAATTATTTTTAATTTTCAAATATTCTCGTTTTTTCAATTATTTTTCAGTTTTCAATTATTTGCTTGAATTTTCAACTATTTCAATCAATATTCAATATTTCTCGATCTTTTTCAATTATTTTTTCAATTTTCACTTGATTCCTTTAATAGGCAATTATTTTTAATCCAGTTCAATTTTTTATAATCTAATTAAATTTACAATTATTTTTTACAATTACTACAATAATTTTTTTTAATGTTTATTCTTAGTTATTTCTGTTCTAAATCTTAAAATTACATTCTTAATTTTTAAGATTATTCTGTTGAAATGTGAATTTTTTAATGTTACAATTTTTCGAAATTTTTTGCAATTGTCCTTTATTTTCGTCTTTTTTTAATTATTTTCTTTCATATTCGATAATTCACGACTGTACCCTTATAAAAAAAGAGTACTGGATTGAGTACTGGATTGAGTACTGGAATGAGTACCGGAATGAGTACTGGAATGAGTATTGGAATGAGTATTGGAGTGAGTACTGGTAAATGCAATACTAAATTCGCGCAAAGTATTAATTAAAAAAAATTGTCAGAAAATCAGTATCTTAGTATGATATTCACCTTTTTAAAAATGTTTTGTTAAAGAAACAGATGTATTTATGTATTTTTTATTTATTTGAATTTTTAACGGGTTGGAAATACGGTAGGGGGACACTTTTCCCAAAACAAGTTTCCCAACGATTTTTTTTTCCAACCAATTTTTTTCCCAATCAAAACTTTTCCCAAAGACTATTTTACCAAAAAAGAGTGTATAATATATTTTTGTATTATTACTTTAGAATTTTATGTGGTGTCCAACTGTACGTAAGTAAGATAGAACATAATCGTCTTCAATGTATTGTGAATAATTTTGCACAACAGCTGCAAGATGTTCCTCATACTCTCTTCTCTTTTAATCAATCCCTTTTCTTATGCGTTGACCCAACTGCAATTGACGCATCATAATTTCTGTGTCCGCTTGTTCCTTCTGCAACTCTTTCAAAAAAACATACAAGCTCGGATTTCGGGGTGCTCTTCAGCAACTCGTTTTATCCCAACCACTTTTCGTACAGCTTCCACCTCTTCTCGTCTTTTTTGCGGCAATTCCAATATACACGATTTTTCGGAAAAGAATGATAATAATATAAGAAGCCGTCAACATGCAGAAAATGTCCTTTCCTCGATTTAATTAATTCAACTGTACCCATTATTTACAAAAAATTTAGAAATTTTGAAATCAACGAGAGCCACTATTTACTAGAAATTTAGAAATTAAATTAAATCAGAAAACCAAAGGTAACCAAAATTTTGATTGCGGAACTGACACGCAAATGAAGGTAGTTGCAAAAACAAATGCGAATTTGTTGTGAAATAAAATTCGAAATTCATATTTCCGAACATCAATAATTAGGTTGAAAAAATTTTTGGGAAAAGGTTTTGGGAAAATAATACGTTGTTGGGAAAAGTTTTCATTGGGAAAAAAATTCGCTGGGAAAAAAAATCGTTGGGAAACTTGTTTTGGGAAAAGTGTCCTACAATCGGAAATACCCTTTACATTTAAATAAAAGAAATCGATATATTAAGGTAGATACACAAAGTTATTGAAATAAGAAAAAAAAAATATGGCTATATAAACAAAAGTAAATAATTCGAATGAAAAGTATGTTGTCGGAATTTTAAACCGTATACTATATTATAATAATTATTATAATAGTAAGCAAAGAAACAAAGTGTTTCATTAAAGAAAATAGAATTCGATTGCTATTACATACATTTTTATTTGAATCATTTAGACAAAATATTATTTTAATTATGAATATTGTTACAAGAAAACATTTTAAAGTAGTAATTTTAATCAAACAGCTTATGGTTGCACTTTAAACAATAGTTTCTAAAAATAACATAATTATAATAAAAACACGAAAGAACATTGAAATGAAACGTAAATGTATAGAAACGTAAATGTTTCTACTACTTCTTTCTTCTACCATAATTATGCAATTTTCTCAGAAGCGAATTATTAAATAAAATACGATTGTCTTTGGTGTCACCACATCTGGAGAGGACATAATCTGTAAAAGAAAAAAAATTAGTAATACAGTTTGACCCAATACAACCTCGTATACGACTGATTGTGAAAAGTACACACTGAAAAAAATGTTGATTCAAATAACCGATTACTTGACTATTATCAAATAAATATTTATTCCTATCAAATAATTATTATTTGAATGAAATAAATTAAATTTGAATTAATCAATTCAGTATTTAAAACAAATACCATGTAATTGTCGCAAATAATAATTATTTGATATAAGTAAATATTTATTTGATAATAGTCAAGTAATTGGCTATTTGAATCAAATAATTTTTTTTTTCAGTGCATAAATGTGTTTCAGTTTTGTGCGTTTTTAAAAAAATGTTTCTTTAGAGACAGACCTAAAATCTTTTACTAAAAAATAAACTTTTTTCACCTTATATAAAATACTTTTGTCTTTATTTTAATCGCAATTTTTTATTAAAAGATTGCCTTTTTTCCTGATTTTGTTATATACCTATGAAATTATGTCCTTGATTTTTCAAGTAGTAAAAGGCGGATTTGAAAATGGCGGCGGTCAGGGCCGTGCGCAGAGGGGGGGGGGGTTTGGGGGTTCAAACCCTCCCCAGAGAGGTTCGAACTTATTTTAAGCGCTTTCAAATTTTCTAATTAAAAAATTAGTTTTAACAAAAAACGAGGTTTTCAGGATTTTATCCCCCCGCAGAAGCAAATCCTGCGCACGGGCCTGAAGAAGTTTGAAAGTTCTGACTGTATATTTCGGAAAAAATAAATAGGTAAGAGTGAAGCATTTAGTGGAAAATGAAATATTTAAAGTTTAAACATTACTTTTCTCACTTCCATTTTTACTTTTATCAATTTATAATTTTTAAAATATATGATCGGAACTTTTAACCCCCAGCACATTCAACCCCAGCTTCCTCTAATTTTCCCTAATCTTAAAAAACAATATATAAGAAAATGTCGATATATTAGAACTAATAGAGGATTACAATAAAAGCGATTATAATCTTTTTGCTACAGAAAGCAGCTACAATTTATTTTTAAATTATTTTAGAAATTTGAAAATATTTTTTTATAAATAACACATATCACTTTTTAATAGTAAAGAAAATAATCCACCACTTGTGCTACTCCATTATTTTGAATAAGTTGAGATTTGTTGATTTTCTTATCTTTTAAAAGCGAGAAACTGCAACATTAAAATCAGGAAAGAGCATTTTTGTTCACAGACTCTCGTAGCCTGAATGTCTCTAAAGTAAAAAAGTACGCAAGCAATGAGTCAATATTGATATTACCTAACATGCCTTTAACACGATCTGGACAAAGTTGTTTCTTTGGTACACATAGTTCCTTTTTTTTGGAAATTTGACAATTTTCCTGACAAACTACATTCTTCGAGCTCCTCTTGATTGAAAACGAAAGTTGCCAAATCCGCTGTGAATTGTGCTACACTGCTTTTATCAAAGCGAGCTATTCTGCTGGTACTTCACTCTCTGCCTCCTATGATAATAACTTTATCCTGTAAAATTCCGTTTATTATAAATCTACACTACAAATATATTTTGTCTGATTTAATACACAAATGGGTTAACTACAGAAATTATTTAAAGGAGGATTCTGGTCCATCCGAAGGCTTTATTAACTTGTTCTTTAATAATATTATATATCCTTGTTTAAAAAAAAATGTACTCATAAAGGAATACATGTGGGCGATTCCATATCAAATTTACAGTCCACATTTTAAAATCGATTAAATCTATTTTTTATTTGTTCCTTATAAAAAAATATTAGATACGTATTTTAATATTTTTATATAAGTGAACAAATTTTCGAATTATAAATTTTCAAAATTCTAGGTTTTTAAAAGTAGACCTATTTTTAATCACATATAACTCTGAACCTATTGAATTTAGAAAATGTTTGTCAATACATAAAAAGTTAGGTTTTTCTTTAACTTTTAGATAGTGTTTACAAAAAAAAACATAATTTTTTTGTAATTTAAAAAAATATATATTTCAGAAACAATAGTATATTAAGCAACAAGGGGTTAAAGGCAGCCATTTGTTTACACAAACATCATTGTAAACAAATTGGACTGACTTTAAACCCGTGTTGCTTACGATACTTTTTATTCCAAAGGCACAAACATGGTGCTTTTAAATGTTTGTAGGTTAGGGTCTAAATGCATTCACTTGTTTGACCGTATAAAAATGGCGGCCATTTTTGCCCTGTGGTGGAAAAAATGCATGGATCAGCTGTTCATTTTTTCCCTATGGAAAAAATGGAAGCCATTTTTACCCGGTCGAACAAATGAATGCGTTTAGACCCTGCCTACAGGCATCTAAAAGCGCCATGTTTGTGCCTGTGGGATAAAAATTTATTTTTTTTATTTATACAAACCTTAAAATGTCAAGAACATTTTACAAAAAGATATACGAGATTGCTTGGTGAGTATTATGAGTTTAAATAAATTTACAAACTCTACCTGTTCTCACCATGTTTTGTACTGTACCCGTTTAAACTAGAAACAATTGATTTGCTTTGAATATAGCTGCATCTCTTCTTTTTTTAATACCAAATCCAATTCAATAACCAAAATGTCTTAAAATTTCATTCATTTTCGATAAGACAAGAGCATCAATCTAGCGATTTAGAGTCCTGTCAATACAAATTATGTTGAATTAGAGAATAACCTGCAATATTTTCAATACATTCTTGGTTATTTGAATTTGATTTGGAATTAAAAAAAGAAGCGATGCAGCTACATTCAAACCAAAGCAATTGTTTCTAGTCTAAACGGGCACTGTACAAAACATGGTGATAACATGCAGAGTTTGAAAATTAATTTATACTTATAATACTCACCAAGCCATCCTCAATCTTTTTGTAAAATGTTCTTGACATTTTGAGGTATGTATAAATAAAAAAAATAGTTTTTTAGTCAGATCTAAATTTAAAAAAAATGAATTTGTTTCTAAAATATTGGTTTTTTTTTAAATTAAAAAATATTATTTTTTTTTGTAAACACTATCTAAAAGATAAAGAAAAACCTAACTTTTTATGTATTGACAAACATTTTCTAAATTCAATAGGTTCAGAGTTATATGTAATTAAAAATAGGTCTACTTTTAAACACCTAGAATTTTGAAATTTTATAATTCGAAAATTTGTCCACTTATATAAAAATATAAAAATACGTATCTAATATTTTTTTATAAGGAACAAATAAAAAATAGATTTAATCAATTTTAAAATGTGGAGTGTACATTTGATATGGAATCACCCATGTGTACGTCCGCATTGAAAGGTCCCATTTTGTCGATTTTATTTTCCGAGATATTCGCATTTTTCTAAAAGAGGTTCAAGGTTCGATTTATTTTTTATTGACGAAAAACAATCATGCGTTTATAATAACTTTTTTATCCCACAGGCACGAAAATGACGCTATTTTATGCCTGAAAAGAGAGCCAGAAGGAACTCATTTTTCCCGGCGGTTAAAAATGATTTTTTTTCCCTTGGGAAAAAAAGGAGGGTAAAAATGAAATTGCTAGTCAAAAATACGCTTATTTTAATCTATAAGATTATTTTTTACCAACGCAGTTCTATCATTGTAAGTGGGACAATTAACGTTGAACGAATAGTATATTTTCAAAGTACCGCAGCCAATCAGAATGCTGCTTGTATTGCGATCGGGTCCTTCCGCAGTATTTCGGATACTGTCGGGTTCCGCTGAAAGCAAAAATTGATAATGCATATGTCCGTCTCCATTGTACCTCTATATGCTTAACCTGTTGCTTTTATTGTTTAAAGTTCGTTTCAAATTGTGTAAAATGAGTGAAGCTAAAGTGAATCACGTTCCGTCCGAAATTTTGGAAGCAGCTGAATCTGCATTAAAAGAGATTTTACCAGAAAAATCGAAGAAAGTCTATGAAACGGCGTATGCGTCATACACGAATTGGAAATCATCAAAAGGTGTAGTTGGAACAAACGAAAAAATTCTCTTGGCCTATTTTAAAGAATTATCTAATGATTACAAACCTCCAACTTTGTGGTCAAATTTTTCAATGATCAAGTCTATGATAAATTTGAAGGAAAAAATAAACATTGAAAAATTCTTAGAAGTTTCCGCGTTTTTAAAACCAAAGTCTCGCGGATATGCTTCAAAAACATCAAAAGTGTTTTCTGCAATTGAAGTAAACAACTTTTTGAAAAATGCTCCAAACGATTATCACTTGGATAAGAAGGTAAAATTATGTTTTACATAAAATATAAGACTTAAAAGTTTATATAGAATAAATGGAATAGCATGCAATAAAATTTATTTAAAAAAAAGTTGGTATAAAAAATGAAACAATAACGTGCAATAAAATATATATAAAAAAGTAAAAAATAAAAAAATCTACAAAGAATTAAAGATAACGTAACAATTTTTTTAAAAAATAAATAAAATGCTACTAAAAATGAGTATTTTAAAATAAATATAAAAACAAATTAACAAGCAAAAAAATCTCAAATTATTGTAAAAATTAGAGAAAATAAGAGAAATAAACATAATAAAATAAAAAAATAAATCCGAGAAATTAAAAAACTAATAATAAAATTATTTGTGTAAATAATAACAACAATGTTTTATAGGTTATCATGCTTTTTGGAATATCCGGAGCACTTCGTGGAGACGAATTAAAACAAGTCGCCGTGAAGGACGTGGAAATATGTAGAAATACACTGGCATATTGTACCGGCGAAATTTTTTTTTTTTTTTTGGCTTTTTGGGGTATTTGAACAATTTTTTGAGATTATTATCACAAAAAAAATGAAAGCACGCTCCTTCGTAATTCCTAAAGAATATTGCTCCTACGTTGAACACCCAGTAAGAAGGAGGAAATTGAAAAAGATTGGAATTTTATGATTTTCGAAGAAAAAGACAAATTATGTAATCTTTTTTAATACGTTTTCTGTCCAATCCATTTGTATCTGGTGATAACACCTACTTTTATCCGCAAATCAATCCTTATTAATATGGGTTCAAATATTTGTCAATCCAAATTAATCCCTTTATAAATACAGAAAACAAAATGAATATTTTTTAATGTCCGCAGTTCAGGTTATTCAATACAAATGAATCCCTTTATAATGAAATTAAAATTTCTGAAAAATCAATATTTTTGAAGACCTACAGTTCAGATTTAATTAATCCAATTGAAACCTTTTATAATTAAAAAAATGATATAAATTTTTTTTAATACCTACAGCTTAGATTATTCAATACAAATAAATCTCTCTATAATAAAATTGAAATTAAAATAAAACTAATATTTTTAAATACCGACAATTCATTTCATCTCTACATGTGATTGAAACTTAATATTTGATAAATTTTTATTTATTTCAGATGAACTCATTTATAATGCGTCTTCGGCGCAAAAACTCTTCCAGTTATAAATACTTGAAAAAATCGATTTTCTATGGATTAATGGATTTTCTTTAAATTGTGAGAAAACGCTATTTTATATGTGCCTTCTATCTGATTAAGATTTCAGGACCCTTTACCGTCTAAAATTTGAGATATTCTTGTTCGAAATTTCAATTTTTTATCATTTTGCATGTAAAATTGAAATTTCGAACAAGAATATCTCAAATTTTAGACGGTAAAGGGTCCTGAAATCTTAACCAGATAGAAGGCACATATAAAATAACGTTTTCTCACAATTTAAAGAAAATCCATAAAAAACGATTTTTTCAAGTATATAACTGCAAGAGAAATACCTTAATTGTGGGTTAAAAAGCGAAAAATACGTAAATTTGAAGATAATTTTTAGTGATCTTTATAATTTATTAAGACGTTGATAAAAGTTTCTTAAAAGTGTTCATCAATAAAATTTTTTTTTTACTTAAATATTATTCTTGAATACATTTTTAAAGAATTTAAATTAATCATCTTTTGAAGCTTTTTAAATCTGAATTAGTGGTTTTCTACTATTGAATTAGTGAAAGGTGAGCTACTATTAAATAGTAATAATTTTACTAATTTTTTAGTAGAAAACTACTAATTGAAGAAGTGAAACTTTAACATTTCAATTAGTAGTTTCGTAATATTTAAATTAGTAATTTTTTATTAAAAATTAGTAGTTTTCTACTAAAAAAATTAGTAAAATTATTACTAATTTTACTAATTTTTTATTAATTTTTCTACTTTTCAATAATTCATTAATAGAAAAACACTAATTCAGATTTAGAGAGAAAGTAATTAAATTTTTTTTTAGACTTTATTAAAAAAAACTTTTTTGAAATCTGTTATTGACAGTGTGTAATTTTTAAAAGAAAAACACAACTTCAATGTATGCCTCGATGTATGCTCAGTCAACATCATTCTTCAACTTAAACCTAAGAATAAAATAACACAAAGATGATGTTTATGAACCACCTAATTAATGGACTGCCTGTTTTGACGACCATACTTTCTATTTTAATAAAGTAAAAATTGAGGCAAAAATTTTAGACAGAACGGGAAATTATAAAAAACGTATGATCCTTGAAATGAATTAACGGATACAACAGCAGTTAACGAACGTAATGACAGTAACAACTTTTCTGTTTTTTACCAATCAATTTTATAGTTTTAATCTCAGCAATATTTCTGTTTATATTTTCACGAGTATTTTCATTTACATCGTCACAAAAATGTTTCCCAAGGTCTCTAAAATCTTGACCCCTTCAACAATGCACCCACACAAACAAGTTTTTTTTCCCTATCGAGACAACTGAAACTTTTTTTGAACCCTCGCTTGATCCTTTTATGACTTTTAACATGTGTTTCATCTCAACTGTCACTTTCTTTGTAAACTCAGTTTTCGTTAAATTTTTATCCGGTCAACACGTACCAAAAACGCTCATTCAAAACTAAAAATTAAATTATACTGACACAATTTTTTTCGGTTTTCATTATAAAAACTATAAAAACGGTTGTGAAAGTGCTATATGGACTGCCAGATTTTCTGGATAGAAAAATGGATACTATTACTATGTAAATTTCAGGTATATATTATTTTCGTTTTTTACACCACAAATTATTAGCAATAGTTATAATATTTAATAGTTAATTATTTTCGTCATATTGTAATCTTTCTCTTAATTATCAATTATTTTATTGAAATTTCCATTTAATTCTTTAATTTTCAATTTATTTCTTCAATTTTTAATTATTTTCTTTAATTCTCAAATATTTTCTTTAATTTTTAACTATTTTGATCGATTTTCAATTAATTCCTCAATTTCCAATAATTCCCGGACTTTTTCAATTATTTTTTACACTCATAAAAATTGTTTCAAAATTGCAAATCAATTATTGAATTCTAGAATTCTTCATTTCTCAGTTATATTCTTCAAATTTAAATTCCACTTTTCAATTTTCAGTTATTTTCTTTAATATTAAAAAATTATCGCTTTTTTTCTACTATTTTGTTCGATATCATTAAGTTTCTTTAATTTTAAATACAATTATTCAATTATGTTCTTTAATTTGTAATGCCATTCTTCAATTTTTATTTCCAATCTTCAGTTGTAATTTTTTTTCAGTTATTAATTATTATTTTTTAAAATTTTAATTTAATTCTTAAATTTTCGATGTATTTCTTCAATTCTCAATTTATTTCCTCGATTCTTTAATTTTCAATTTATTTCTTCAATTTTTAATTATTTTTTTCAATTCACAAATATTTTCTTTAATTTTAAATTATGTTTATCGATTTTCAATTAATTCCACAATTTCCTATAATTCTTGGACTTTTTCAATTATTTTGTACACTCATAAAAATTGTTTTAAAATTGCAATTATTCATGTAATTTTCTTAATTTGTCAATTTGCAATTATTTTCTTTAAATTTAATATTTTTTGTTTAATTTTTTCAATTATTTTTTCAGTTGTCTATTAATCTAGTTATTTTTCGAATTTTGTTTTCAATTGACATTTATTTTCGTCATTTTTTTACTATTTCCTTCAATATTATTAATCATTTTCCGCAGTTTTAATTTATTTCCTACAATTTTTCAATTTTCAATTATGATCTTAAAATTTTATAACTATTCTTCGATTTTTTAAGTTATTTTGATCGGTTGTGTATTAATCTAGCCATCTTTTGAATTTTGTTTTCAATTGTCAATTATTTTTGTCATTTTGTAATTTTGTTGTTTATTATCAATTATTTTTTTCAAATTTTCAATTTATTTCCTCCATTTTTATTATTTTCTTCAATTTCAATTATTTTTATTGATTTTCAATACAGTTGTTCAATTTACAATTAGGTATTTCCAACAGTTCTTCCTATAATTTTTCAACTATTTTGTTTAAAATTAAAATTCATTGTTAAATTTTTTAAACTATTCTTTTCAATTGTGTAATTATGTAGCTATTTTTCGAAATTCGTTTTCAAATGTCAATGTATTTTTGTCATTTTTCAAATATATTCTTCAATTTCGTAAGTTTCATTATTTGAATTTGCAAAAATTTATGTTTTTAAATGACCAATAATGCAAAGGTTGTCGCGCGCTTGAGCGCGCATTAATGTTGCTAGTAAATAATAATTGACAGTCAACAATTTTTATTTTTCTAACCATAGGCCATTAATTTGTAAAATTAGGAAAAAGTTGTGTCTTTCCAGGTGAATTTGTGAGTAATTAAACATTATGAACAATAATTTGTTTATAACAATTGCAATTGGTTGTTGTGGTTAATTTTACTGAATAAATTATTGTTTTAAAATATAAAAAAATAGTCAAGTCAGAAAAGACTACAACTCGCTAGGTTTATTTGGATATTAGTTATAAATTAATAATTACATAAATTGTGTATAAATACCCCCCATTTATGGGAGTTGTTTATAACCCTATAAATCGAAATTAATGAAATTAATTTCAAAAATTGAAATTCTTTGTTACTTCTTTGTTCTTTGTTTACACCTTACAGTGATTTCAAATGTGCTCTTTTAATCTGAATTAGTGAAAAACGGTCACTAATTCGAATTAGTGTAACTTTCTACTAATTTTTAGTCAATTTTCACTAAAACTTTAGTAAAGAATTTAACAAAATTAGTAGAAATTTAAACTAATTTGAATTTCTTCAGTGACTTTTCACTGATTTATTTTTAAAGAGATGAGTATTTAGAACAATGGATTTGGTTTTATTTATTTAAATTATAAAGAGATTAATTTGGATTGAATCATCTGAACTATGTGCATTCAAATATTAAAATTTCATTTTTTTCATTATAAGGGTATTTATTTTGATTAAATAAAACTGAATCGTGAGTATTTAAAATGTTCATTTTATATTTTTCAATTATAAGGGTATTCATTCGGATAAATTTTCATTTTATTTTAATTGCATTTTTATTATAAAAATATTCATTCAGATTGAATAATCTGACGTGTGGGTATTTAAAAATAACTAGTTTATTTTTTCATTATAAAGGGATTCATTTGTATTCAATAACCTGAACTGCAGACATTAAAAAATATTCATTTTATTTTTTTTCCATTATAAAGGGATTCACTTGGATTGACAAATTTTTTCAACCCATATTCATAAGGTTTGATTATCGTGTAAAAGTAGGTGCTATCACCGGATACAAATGTATTGGACAGAAAACGTATTCAAAAATATTAAAATTTTTTAATATTTTTTAATTACTCTCTTCTTACTGGGCAGTATATAAACCTTCGTCCGAAAGTCGCCAACACGGATAGCTTCTTTCTAAACTATCAAAATGGAAAATGTACTGTTCAGGTAATTATAAATTATATTTAAAGAGGTTCACTCTATTGTTTAAGGTTATGTAAATGGAGAGAATCTCCCTTAATTAATTAAATTGTACCAACCTTTTATTATAATTAAAAATAAATCTAATCTTTTCATTTAAAGTTCAGTTTTTATAAAATTTTTGTTATCTACTAGTCAATAAAAGCAAAAAATGTTTGTTTCTATACTTTACGTTTTGTAATTAAAATTGAAAATATATTTTATAATTTCTGATAATATACCGTTAAATTGAATATTATTTTATTTTTAGGTAATAGGGAAAAATAAATTTGCAGCAGTACCGCAGAAAATTGCAGAGTTTTTGAATCTGTCAGATTCAGAAAAATATACAGGCCATAGTTTCAGAAGAACATCAGCAAAAATGTTGGTAGATGGTGGCGCAAATATGCCAACTTTAAAGAGACACGGAGGTTGGAAAAGCGACGCAGTCGCAGAAGGTTATATTGAGGAGTCTATTAAAAATAAAACAGACATAGGCGATATTCTTTCAAAAATGATTGCTGGACAATCAACTTCCACATCACCTACTCTGTCTTCTAAAAGCCCTAAAACTCAGGACGATAACGTTGATAAAAATAGCGAGATTTTTGAACCTTCGAAAGACGAGGTTGTATTAAGAGAAAAAAACGTTAAATTCGAAAATTGTAATGTAACTATTACCTTTAATTAGTTAAAAAGTCTTCGTCTATATTGTTCACTTCACGAATTTTACTTTCCGCTCATTTTGACTTTCTAGTCTATTTAATATTTTTTATTAGAACGTTATTTTTGTGATTAATGTCTAAAACAAAATCTACGCTAATATGTTTTTTTACGAATTTAACTTTAAAATCGTTTTGACTTTTTAGTCTTATTTCATATATATTCTTATTAATTAAACGTTATTCTTAAGATGAAAGTCTATTGTGATATTGCTAGTTCTAGCCATTCTAATATTATATAAAGACTGAAAACGTTTAAACTAGTTTTAATATATAAAATTGTATATTATTGAAATAAAAAGTATTCTATCAATTTAAACAATAAAAATATCTTTATTGATTTTGTAATTATTTTGATTTTCACTACTTTTTTTACGATTTTATTAAGTTAAATGCCCATATTTGAATAAATTTTAATTTAATGATAATATAATTTATTAATACTGTCAAATCTTTAAATTTGGTTTTTTTGTTGGGGGGGGGGGGTTCCGCCACCCGAACCCCCCTTCATGATACCAGTTCTTGTGTATATATCTATAACAAATTTAAAGTATATGCCTTTATTATTATTTAAAAGTTTATTCAAATTATTTTTGTGCCTTTGGAAAAAAAAATATCGTAAGTGACACATGGCTACGCCATTTATTTACTCGATCGCTGTTTGTAGCGCTCGTTTGCGGCTCTGACGCCTTCGGCGCCCTCGCCTACAACTCGTGCTACAAACATCGGCCTCGTAAATAAATGACTACCGTTAGCCACTTGTCGCTTAATATACTATATAACAATTAAAAAACAAAAAAACCTTATTTATTATTTTTAACATGCATATGGGCGCTAATGGTAATCTTGAACTTCAAACTCGTTTTCCTCAAAAACTAGGACTTTGACACTTCTAACTTTGATTGTTTATAATTTTGTGAATTTTTCATCTAAAAGGGTCTTAGACGTCTTAAAATGTTCAAATAAAGAACATTTTCAAATTTAATGAAGAATATAGTTGTATAGATAAGTTAAATAGTGCCAAAGTGGGACCTTTTCATGCGGACGTACACATATATAGAAGAAAGTTTGCACATAATATTTAATTTAAATCAGCGGAAATTCTAGAGTCCATAAAAGTAGTTTAAAATATGAATCTCAAAAACTTTTTCGTTAAGAACATAAAGTGCCAATATACCTCAATTTCTAAACAACAAATTTTTTTAAGATTAAAAAAAACAGAAAAAACTTGGTAAAAAAGTCAACCTTCATTTTGCTGTAACTTTTTTCTGTATTACCGAATTCATGAACATTTCTGGTTCTTACGCATGTTAATTTAATTACCTTCAATTACCTTCATCTTCAAATGTTAGTGAGATTTTTAAGCAAAAATAAAAATAATGAACTTTTATAAAGGGTTTAACCAGATTTTACCCTAATGCAACAAAATTTGTTTTGATTCACCAAGTTTTGCAATAGAAACATTGAATAATAAAAATAATAAATAAAATTTTACATAAGAATATCATGAAATCTTACTTTGTCCTTTAATGGAAGCTTTTTAACTCTGAATACTTTCGGTTTCTCTATTTTCTGTATTTGTAAAGGTAACTGTTGTTCCATACAGGATGCAGCCTCTGGAATTGGGGGTAAAATAACTTGTACTACAGTTTCAAGGATGGAAGTACTAGGCTTGACTGTTGACTGTGAAAATGAAAATAGTATTGTAGTAATAGATACGATATACTGTTTAATGAAAACAAAATTCTATGCAGTTGCTAAGACATACTTTTTCATGCGAATTATCTAGATGGTCATTGTTACCCATCTGTAAAATATCATGACGCAAAAAGTCGGTGGACGTTAAATACTTGTTAAATGCTTGTGGTTGTACCAAAAAAAAAAAACATAGTTCTTAAACTACATTGAAATCACTATAAGAAATTTGCTTCATCCCATTTTTCATTTTGTGACGACACACATACCTTGTTAGTTTAATCATCTAGATCATCATTTTCCCCCAATAGTACCGTGTCATAAGAATCAAAGTCAATTAATCTTGCCCCTTTTCGTTGTTCCTTTCAAAAAATTGTTAACTTTTGTTCAATAATAAAGAATTATCCAATTATAATGAAAAAAGTTACAATAGCTATTACACTGTGAAACAAAAAAGAAAAAACTAAATACACCTGACTAATGACATCGTGCAGGTTGTAAATTTGGTCGAATAGTACTTAAAAATATTTTTCTTATATTTTTTGAACCCTCCAAATTTTATTTATTTTAAAAAAACTGTATTTTTGGACTTTACATACGAATTTACTGATAACTCGGCCATTTTGTGACCGATTTTCAAAATTAAAAAAGATTTGGAAAGGGAATGAATAGACCTTTTAAATAGTATACAAATATTTATTTTTAGAACTAGATTGTTATGAATTTTTATCGGGTAAGTCTGGAAAAAGAGCTTTTTCCCTTATTTTTTCAAATTTGACCATTGTTTATTGCAAAATTTAAATAAGAAATATTATTTTCCAAGAAAATGACTCACGTCACTTAGTTCCAGATTCACATATTTAGAATAAAACAAAAAACAGGATATAATCTGGATATATGAAATTTATTGTGATCAATTGTTAATATAAATCACAACGTTTCGACACTAACGTTAGTGTCCTCTTCAGGTGAATTTACATCAAAGTATTCACATTAATCCAATTTAAAATTTACATATTAAAAATTTTTTTTCTTATTATCTAATATTCAAAACATGTTCTCTTATAAAGAGAAACATGTTTTTTTATTTAAACTTATTACATTTTAATCTAGAAAATACATCGCCATGCATCGAAGAATTTCTAAGAAAACATATTTTTCTTCGAAGAATTTCTTAGAAATTCTTAGATGCATGGCGATGTATTTTCTCGATTAAAATGTAATAAGTTTAAATAAAAAAACATGTTTCTCTTTATAAGAGAGCATGTTTTGAATATTAGATAATAAGAAAAAAAATTTTTAATATGTAAATTTTAAATTGGATTAATGTGAATACTTTGATGTAAATTCACCTGAAGAGGACACTAACGTTAGTGTCGAAACGTTGTGATTTATATTAACAATTGATCACAATAAATTTCATATATCCAGATTATATCCTGTTTTTTGTTTTATTGTAAGAAATATTATTTGACTGCTAATATTCTAAAAGTTTCTTCATTGTGGAAGCGGTTCACTACTCGATTGATGAAATTAGACAAAAATTGTTGAAGTTATGCAATTTTTTCTTAACTAAGAATCATGTATTTAGGTGTATATCGAGTTTTGAGCCTATTCACTGAAGTATGTAACTGACACGTTTTGAAAATCTTAAAGATTATTTAATTGGTGGACAATTGAAAGTTGAAGTTGTCTGATAAACGTTGTTGACTGTTTTTTTGACATGTCAAATGTTTTGCAGAAGCCATAAAGATATTAGAAAATGTTACTAAGTCACGTTGCGTTTCGTAATTATATTGTTATTTAATCAGTTTGTAAAGATGTGTGACAAACGGAATAATTTCTGTTATGTTTGTTGCTATTTTGTTGATAAGCACCATCGCCGCGAATTAAAAACAAATAATGCTGTGATTAAAGCATACAATCTTCACTTTAAACGCGAGTATAACGGAAGTAGCTCGTATGAACCGGAATATATCTGTTCGACTTGCACAATTTCACTAAAAAAGTGGAAATCTAAACAGTGTGATCAAAATCGTTTACCATTTGCGAGTCCAATGATTTGGCATCGTCAGCTCATTCACAAGCCAGAAGACTGCTACTTCTGCCAAACAAACCTTTCAGGTCATTGATACACTGAGAAAATTCTATCTGTGATGATTACAGAACTAACCTGTACTGCAGGGACGAAATGACCATTTCTGTTTTATTTACTTATTAACCTTGTTGTTCTTAAGAATATGTCTGCTAATTTTACAAAACGTTCTGTAATCTGTCATAAGCTGTACTATACTTCGCATCAAATTTTTGTTCTGTTATTATTACAGGATTAGGAGGAAAAAAATTACCTTTAAATACAGTGGTCTGTCATAAAAGAAAGTTAAATTATTACAAAACTCATTATATAAAGCTGTAAGGTTCCTTTAGGCACAGAGTGCAGTATAGACAAGATAATTTTACAGAACTGCTTTGTAAGCATTACGTACGCAACATTAAAGAAGGTAACATTCGGCAGCTTTCGGCTTCTTCCGGCATCTCACGGCTTCACTCGGCAACAGACGACGCTACACACGACGTTGTAGTTCATATAGACGGGTCAAAACTAACTGACATGTGCTGTAATAGCTGTGGTCGTTAAGGCGTTCGTGATAGAGTCCGGTCAGGTGGCGCGAGTTCGAATCTTTCACCATGCGAATTTGTTTTCAAATAGTTAAAAAAAATATATTTGTAAGCAACAGGAAGGAGGATGTATCAGTAAATAAGTGTAGGCTACGTGCGAGTTGCGTACATAAATTAACTGAAAGAGAACAACTGAAAAACTGGAAGAGAAATTTTTTATATGTGAACAGGTTAAATTACAGAACTGTTTTGTAACGTTTCACGGTGAGTTTATATCTTTTTCCAAGTTATAACATAAGTATTTCTTAGACTCTTTAATACTCGTTAAGCATATTTTGTCTTGTAATTTTATCACTACGTACGTTAATTTCTTTGTTCCTGTAACATTAAATAGTTTGAGACAATCTCGTTTTTTTATAAGATCATTTTATATACTATTTACTGAAGATGGCGTTTCGTCCCACCAGTACCATAGCAGTTCTGTAATCGTTACAGATATAATTTTCTCAGTGTATAAAACACGTGACAGCATACAGTATCCTGATGTGCTGACTGTCACTAAACCATCTCTGAATGAAAACATAAACGATGAAGTTGAAGTCGAAGAAGGAGAAAATGATTTCCCATTTAATGATGAAACTCCATCTTGTAGTGAAAATGGTGACCCATTCATCCCACATGGATCAGCCTCGACAGAGAGGCACTTTATGTCAGATTATGATTTCCATGACCTAGTGCGCGATTTGGAACTCTCAGGGAGACAAGCGGAAATTTTGGCTTCAAGGTTGAAACAGTGGAATCTTGTAGAGAGTAACTTCAAAATAACGTCCATGAGAAAAAATGTCGAGCGGACTATTTTCAAACAAAATTTCAAAGTTGATGAAGTTGACGAAAACCTCACGTATTGTATTGACATAGACGAATTATTTTATTGCTTGGATCACGAACATCAACCAAAAGATTGGCGATTATTCATCGATGGATCATGCAAAAGTATCTTATTAATTGTATTCTTAAAGCTGAAATAAGTTCTCTATAAACATAGGTTATATTGTATTTTATATTTGCGTTTCTTTAGGTTTGATTGCTTTGTTATTACATAACGAGAATCAGCTGCCATCAGTACCCTTAGCATACGCTACCGATATGAAAGAAACATACCAAACTTTGGCGAAGATCCTTAAAGTGATTGATTACTCTAAACATCAGTGGCAAATCGTCTCTTACCTTAAAGTCTTAACGATTCTTTTTGGAATGCAAGGAGGTTACACCAAAAATCCCTGTTATCTCTATGAATGGGACAGTCGTGCCAAAGAGCATTATGATCGGAAAGAGTGGCCATCACGAAAATCATTTCAAATCGGGAACCGCAATGTTATAAATATTCCTTTGGTAGAAGCTTACAAAATCATCTTACCACCATTGCACCTAAAATTAGGTTACACGAAGCAGTTTGTTAAACAACTGGACAAAGCCAGTGAAGCTTTTTCACATCTGAAAATGACTTTCCCCAAGCTGAGTGACGCCAAAATTAAAGAAGGTATTGTACATTGCTTTAACATATACTCATCAAAGTGTAATCAAAGTAAAATTTAATTAAGTATTAATGTGTTTAATTAATGTTGAATTTAATAAATAATTTAATGAAATAACTCCGTTGATTTTTAGGGATATTTGTTGGACCTTAAATTCGTAAAATCATGCGAGATGGGAATTTTATTCAGAAATTAAGTGCAGTAGAAAGAAGGGTATGGTTAAGTTTCATTTCTCTATGCGACAACTTTTTAGGCAAACACAAAAGTAATAACTACGTTGACATTGTGAATGAATTCTTGCAAGCCTACGGAGACATGGGGTGCAGAATGTCAATCAAAGTCCACTTTTTACATTCACATTTGGACTTTTTTCCAGAGAACGTTGGCAAATTAAGTGATGAACAGGGCGAAAGATTTCATCAAGAGATGACATCAATTGAAAAGCGCTTCCATGGAAAAAGTAAAACACAAATGTTAGCCGATTACTGCTGGTCGCTCAAACGCAAAACTAGTGATTCTTCCCTTTAACGACGAAGATCCGGCAAACACTTTTGAAACTTTGAAAATGAATCCGAATCCGAAGTAAAAATTACCAAATTAGCTAAATATTTTAAGATAATTTCAAAAATAATGTATTTCATAGAATTTCATCCGAATTTTATCATCAAAATATAGCATTTGTCTTTTAAACATATTCACCTTGAAAAGAACATATAAAAATGACACAACTGTTATTTTATTTAAAGTGCAATTTGAAAATTTGAGCTAAATTAATTATAAATAATCATGATATCTATGGAATTTAGCAATTAAACTACGTAATAGTTTTGGAAACCCGATATTCATTCGCGGACATTTTCCTTACTTCAGAAAAAATTACATAACTTAAACAATTTTTGGATAATTTTATCAACCGAGCAGTCAACCTCTTTAATAATAGAAGCACTTTTAGAATATCAGTAGTCATTTAATATTTTTTATTCAAATTTCGCAATAAACAATGGTCAAAGTTGAAAAAATAATGAGAAAAGCACTTTTTCCAGGCTTACCCGATAAAAATTCATAACATGCTAGTTCTAAAAATATATATATGTATAATATTTTACAGATATATTCATTCACTTTTCAAATCTTTTTTAATTTTGAAAATCGGTCAAAAAATGACCGAGTTATCAACAAATTCGTGTGTAGAGTCCAAAAATACAGTTTTTTTTTAAAAAATAAAATTTGGAGGGTTCAAAAAATATAAGAAAAATATTTTTAAGTTCTATTCAACCAAATTTACAACCTGCACCATGTCGTTAGTCAGGTGTATTTTCAGTGTCGCACCGTGTTATTGTAAAATTTTTATAATTGTTCTTGATTAATCATTAGGTATGTTCTCGCTATCTACACTTGCTACACTCGAGTGTAGGAAGGTGTAAAACGGAGCATGCGCATTAAAGTAAAGTACAGAAACTAACGAGAACAGAATAGTGTAGATCTGTTACACTTTTTTTCAAATTATGTAAGACATTAAAAGTAGTTATACTGTCAAATTTTGAACTTATTTTATTACATCATAAAATTACCTTAAAAATATATATATTTAAAACAAAAAATCTAAGAAGGTTCATAAATAAAAAACAGTGAATGGTTAGTTAGAAAGCATAGATATTGAATTTATAATAATAAAATTTTACCAACATTTGTTTAAGTTGCTTGATAAATATGCAATTCTTTTACTAGAAATTAATTAACAATATGAATGAAACTTTATTTTCTTTAATTAAGATCATTCTTTCATTAAAATTTTTATTATATTCCTTTTAAACAAGGCTGATAAAAATCATAATTTTTTTAAAAAAGTCAAACAATCCGACTTTTTTTTTATTTAAATCGGATTTTCTTTATTTAAACCAAAAATTGATTTTTTTAAAAATCCAATCAGTATATAAAATCTTCAAATGATTATTTGTTAGTAGTTTATTTTTCAAACTTATATATAGAACATTTAATAAGAAATAATGAATAATAAAACATTTAATCAAAATCAAATAAAGTATGTCGAACAAATGAGAAAATTTTAAAAAAACACCTTCAAATTTATATGAATGCAAACTTAGGAAAATTAGGTAAAAGCAACAAAAAGGTAATAAATTATAAAAAAAAAAAAACAAGAACGTAAAAAGATAAGAAAACAGTCTATTAAAAAAATGAGAAAATTCTTTTAAATAAAAAATGTCATGGCAATAATATTAAAGAAATGAAGAAAAGATTAAAAAAACAACACATGAATGAAACAGTGACATAAAAATATATAAAAAGCAGAAATTCTTTTCAAAAAATTAAACTATTTACGGACATTTTTTTTATTAAAAAATAATTAAGAAGATAATTATAAAAACGTTAAAATATATTACAAAAGAGAAGAAAATTTTAAAATTAGAAAAATTAGAGAATTATTCACAAATTGAAGAAAAAAAAAATGAAGCAAAGTTGGGAAAATTTTTAAAGAAAAAACATTTTATGAAATAGAAGAACGATGTTAAATTAAGAATATTTAGTAAAAGCCTAAATTTACAAAATAAAAAATAAAAGAATAAAAGTCTACAAAATAATGTAGAAAGTTGAGAAATTTAAAAAATTATAACAGCATCGAACAAATATTTTCAAAAATTCGTAAGTACAGGATAGAAACAAAAAAAATTTAAATAAAGAAAAAAGATGTATAAGAAATGGAAAAATGACGACAAAAGTTAAAGAATTAATTAAAACGAAAGGAATGACTAAAAAATAGTAAAACATGAAAAAATTAAATAAATAGGAAGAAAATGGAGAAATGTTTTTTTTCCTTATAGTCTTACAAACTGTAAGAAAGTGTAAATACATAAGTATGAAAATCAACAAAATAAAAAGTTTAGTGAATGTTATAATAACAAAATTGTGTAAAATAATATTAAATAATTTGCATAAAAAGAAGAAAATTAAAGAAAATCCTAAAATGAAAAGACGCAAATACAAAAAACAAATCAGACGAAAAAGGAGAAAAAATCTTAAAATTTTGTAAAAATAAGAAATTATAAGATAAAAATTAAATAGTTTCTAAAAAGTGAAATCTCTTAGAAAAACTTTAAGAATTATTACAAAAAGGTTTATTGTGAATATGAAATATAAATAATGTTATTTAATTATGTTGTATTAATTAATATGCATTTAAATTTGAATTAAGTGAAATTTAAAAGCTTGAACAAATTGGAATGTGAGTTAATTGACGTTTAGAATTTATTAAAATTATAATGACTTAAAAATATATGTATATAAATTTAATAATAATTTGTGCTGTATATATCTTCATACCAAAAATTGTTAGATAGTAGGTATTTTGATCATCAGTATTAGCACAATTTCTTTAATTTTATCAAAAATTAAATATTTTATTGTAAAGTTTTTTTTAATTTAAATCCAATGATTTATATATATATATCATGATTTAAAACAATTATAAGAGCCCTGCTTTTAAATGTGAAAATTGTAACCCTTCAGATTTAGATTTTACTCAAAATCAAATAATTTTAATTCATATTATTTAATGATAATAATTAAACATTTTTAAATATTCAAATTTTTGTTTACATATTTCATTAATTTCATTATTTCTCTATATAGCGTTTTATTTATTTACGTATATAATTAATAAATTTAATAAATAAATAATTTCTTTAATAATTCTTTTTTTAATTAAATTTTTTTTTTATTTTTGTTATTAATTACATAAATGTTTAATAAACATATATATGTATATATAAATAATATTTTTTATTTGAGGTTAACCTGCATTTTGTGTTAATTTTATCAATTACTAATTTTTATAATTTCTATAAACAAACTATAGGTTACGAAAAAATCATAAACATAAGTAAATGACTTTGAATTTTTATCATTAACAAAATTTTAATTTTGAATTAGATGCCACTTTTGCGCCATTTCGTTTACTCCACTTTTTACACTCGCTTGTAGTCGAGTGTAATGAAATAGGGAAAAGTGCAACGGCAGCTAGGGATTTGAGTGTACACTATCTCGTCACTTCTGGTAGCGAGAACGCAAAAGTGTACACTTTTGTGAAAAGTGTAGAAAGTGTAGGTAGCGAGAACATACCTATTGTTGATGAATTATTTGCGACAAGATACCTCTTTATTTGATTCATCGAGACCACAATTATCATCCATTAGTATCGTATCCTGAGAGTAAAAATCAGTGGATGTTGAGGCTCGTGGATTTATCTAAAAACAATAATTTGCATACTATAAATTACAAAAAAAAAATACAAAAGAAACAAAAGAAATTAATGTTGTTAAAGGTCTTTCCAAATTATATTAATAAATTTTGTCAGTACATTGAAAATAAGAAATGAGATTAATATAAATTCATTATACAGAATAATAATACATTCCTAACAATAGGTATGTCACCCGGAAAAGGGATTGCACGTAAAAAGCCAGTGCCCACTCTAGAAGGTTGAAAGAACTGCATAACCGCTGAATGACACCTAAATGACACGCTAAACGACAGTGTAGGCACGGGATTTTACCGTGCACTTTAGGCGGTGCACCTAGATTTTCGGTGATCGCATACATAGGCTGTGTGTACTCACCGCCTAACAACGTTACACGTCACACTACACCGTATTTCTTCGTGATGGCACGGTAAAAGAACGTTGAATTTTCTTTCCGTGCATAATAAATAAAATGTTCCCAATCTGTACTTTCAATTTATCTAATAATGCGTTTTATGTTATTGAGTCAGAATTTCTGAAACTGAACACCTAAACAAAAAAAAATTTATTTTCCACCGAAAATGATTTTCTACCACACATGCACGAAAACCTCGTGTTTTTGTTTGAGTTAAGGGGGACAGAACTCGCAGTTTTTAGGTTATTGAACACTTTTTTCTGGCGTTCACTAACCTGAAAGCTTCGAGTACGGCCCACTTCACGCGTACAAAACACGAGTTTTTCGGCCATATGTGATAGAAAATAGCATATGCACTTCGGGAGACCGATTTTTCGCCTCGCATAGGTTCAAAAAAAGGTCTAAAATTTTGAGGACAAAAACATTTTTCTGGCGATCTTGTTGACCGATTTGAAAATAAAAAATGGTTTTACACTGTAAAAACAGGTGTCTTACAAGTGTCTTATTTTAAGACATAAGACGTTTAGAAAGCGTCTTACAGGTAATTTTAAGACACTTTCTTAATAGTTTAAAATTTAGACACACTAAAATGTCTTAAAAGTGAGGACAAAATAAGACACTTGTTTTTAGAGTGTATTTGTTATGAAATGCAGTATTCAAATATTGTTTTTTAATAGTTTTTTATATTATTTATTTACAAAATGTTAATGAAAAATGGTGTTCTTCATGTTCTAGAAAAAAGGGTAAAATTGTCTGTTATTACTTACACATCCCAAAGTTTTTTTATAGAAAGTTAAGAAAAAAATTTAACTGAAATAACGAGTCACTTATAAATGTAAACAAAGTCAATAAATAAATAATAACTTAGAGACATGTGAGTAATAAAAGACCATTTTTCCTATTTCTGTAGGACTTGAAGACCACCATTTGTTATTAACATTTTATGAATAAATAATATAAAAAATTATTAAAAATACAATTTTTTAAGTACTGAATTTCAAAACAAAGAAAACCCTCTTTTTCTATTTTCAAATCGGTCAATTAGATTTTTGATGCCAGCAAAATTTTTCAAAAAAAATTACATTAATTTCTTTCTTAAATAAAGTATTATTTTAATTTTTATGTGAAATTTTCAACAATGTATACTTGTCCTTAACCATACTTTCAGATGCTTTAAATTACAAGATTTTGCAATTAATGAAAGTTATTAGTTCTGTGTTAGGTTCCTTTTAAGTTAATGAAATGATAAACATATTTTTACAAGAAAATCGATATTCGGTTTACATTAAAGAAAGTTATAAGCTTTTAAAAATTGTCTTTCACTTTTAACCTTTTTGAGGGTACTCCTCATATTTAGGACTTTTCTTTTTTAAGACAATTGGCACACTAAAATAATTTATGAGAAATGAAACTGAAAGCCATCATAATTATTTTAAGATATATTAAATTAATGTGCTTCATATCATTAAGAAAATATTGTAATTTTTATAAGTGAAAAAATGTGCGTACAAAATTTTGTAATGACCGTAATATAGGTGATACTCTGCAAAACACAAATAAAAATATCTAAAAATTGCTCAAATATATTTCAAATGTTGCTATTTAACTTTCTGTTAATGTGCTTCGAGAAATATTAATTTATTGCAGAAATTATATAAAAAGATTTGTCGATTTCGGTCGGTGAAGTTGACCGTAATTGACCGTAATCTATTAGAAAGAGTTTTTAAGCATCTGAAGTTGCTGAATGATTAAAAATACATAAAATTTTATATACAAACTGTCAACCTTTATAAAGTTAGGGTTAAGTTATTTATTTTGAAAGATGGAAAAAGATTAATTAAAATTAAAAAGAGCGATAATGAGGGAAAAAAGGAAATTGGAAGCTGAGAAACGAGAAAAAAACTAATGAATTTAAAAAAATTAAATTTTAAGAGAAAAACTAAATCATTGAATAGGTGAATATTTAAAAATTTACGTCTTTATAAGTTTTGAATTAAATTTATTTGAATTGGAAGTCGCTTATAAAATCAATTTTAAATTTATAGTATTTCATAAACACAAGAAAAGTATGATGTCGATCAGTGGCGGATCCAAACAAGGTTTTTGGAGGGGGTATTGCATGAGAGAGAAAGAGATAGCACTATAGTGCTATCTCTCTCACTCTCATTGTTAAATATGAGGCTTTTGGGGGAGGCCAAGCACCCGTAGCCCCCCCCCCCTGGATCCGCCAATGATGTCGATAAAAAATTGTGTACATAGAACCTCCCTTCTCTAACTCAAACTCCCTTTCTTTTAACGAGCAACAACAGAAATTTCTTGCTCGGTCATTCAAAAAAAAAGTCACAAGGATTTTAATTCATTTACATGAATTTAAATTTATTTCAAATCATTAAAAAAATTAACAATTCCTGTAAAATTTGAATTATTTGAAAATGAATTGAATTTAAATTCTCTAATTAATTATATCTAGTGTTATTATAACTATATATTATTTTAAATACCCTGTTTGAAAATTGAAGTACAGAATATTTATCTATTTATATTGTTAATATTTATTTGTATATCCAGTGAATAAATAGTAATATCTTATCATTTTTCATTGTAAATCAAAATTACTGAAACTTAAACAATTTTGTTACAACTATAACCTCAGTCGTTAATTTCTTTCGATTGTTTTTAGTTTAATAAACAACCACCAGTACGATTTCTTTTTTTCTAGGTTAAATATTATATGTATTCTTAAATATTTAATAATTTTTTTGAAAAAAAGATGTTTCATTTGTGCACTTGCTGAATTTAAAAGTTTGTTACTCAAAGTATGTATAAACAAAGTTTCAATACAGTGCTCTGATAAAAAATTTCTCATTATTTTTTTTCGAAAAGTTAAAGATTACAGAGATATGCCCCTATACATTTAAGACCCTTTTTTCGACCCTACACCCAGAGAAGTGATACATTTGACTCAAAGATATGTTATTTGTGCCAAATAAAAATATATTTGTCTCCCAGCCAACTAACTTTTTATTTGTTTCAAATAAAAAAATTTATTTGAATTACATAAAATTTTATTTAACACAAAAAAAATTTATTTGAAACAAATACAAAGTGACTTGGCTGTGAGACAAATATATTTTTTCTCTGGGTGTATGAAGAGTAGGTAATGAAAATCATTTTCGGTGCAAAATAAAAATTCTTTTTTCAGTGTAGGTGATCCGCTTTAGAAATTCTGACCCTAATCTAACTGGTAAAGATTATTAATTATAATTACCTCTTCTTCGTCTTTTCTTATGTGCAAAGGTGATTCCATATCTTTTTTCTTACAATTACACAGGCCTGCAAAATTTCCCCTTTTTCAGTTTCTAAAATGGGTTAGGGTGATTCTTGTAGGTTTTTTCGCGCTGAACACGAATCTGTTGTCCAAAATGGTACATCACGTCAGGATTTTGAGTAATTCTAGGTCAAATGTCCCAAAAATGGCTATTTTTGCCATTTTTGGGAATTTTTTCTAGAGAACCGAAATTTTTGCATTAATTTTCTATATTAGTTTCGTATAGTATGTATTGTCAGCTTTAAAATCCATTTTTAGAAATTAATTGACCATGATTTTTAAAGAAGTTATAAATATTTAAATTTATGAGATTAACCACATTAACCCTCCTGCGCATGAGTTCACTGTAATAACAAGAGTCTTATTTAAAGACATTTTTGTCCTCACTTTTAAGACGTTTTAGGGCGTCTTAATTTTAAACCAATGAGAAAACGTCTTTCAAAATTATTGACCAATGGAATTGCTTAAAATAACCATAAGACGCTTTCTTAATGTCTTGTGTTTTAAAATAAGACACTTAGAAGACAGCAGTTTTGCAGTGTTTCTACCTAAAAAGACGTTTCCAAATGTATACATTTTTCAGACTGATACATTTTCATATAACTTGTTACCTTGGGGTTTTTGGGCTTGCTAATTACGAATCTGAAGTCAAAATTACAAAATTCAAAATGGCGGATCCAATATGGCTGACGAATTTTTAAAAAATTCTTGGATTTTAATATAACTTGGTATATTGGGGTTTTTGGAGTCGCTGATTACGAATTTGAAGTCCGAATTACAAAATTCAAAATGGCGGATCCAATATGGTTGACGAATTTTTAAAAAATTCTTGGATTTTAATATAACTTGGTATATTGGAGTTTTATGATTTTTTTTTAGAAAGCAAAACATATTTTTTAATCAGCGACCCCAAAAACCCCAAGGTACCAAGTTACATTAAAATCCTACAATTTTTTTAAAATTCGTTTGTCATATTGGATCCGCCATTTTGAATTTTGTAATTCTGACTTCAGATTCGTAATCAGCAAGCCCAAAAACCCCAAGGTACCAAGTTATATGAAAATCCATCAGTCTGAAAAATGTATGCAATTGGAAACGTCTTTTTATGTAGAAACTCGTGCGCAGGAGGGTTAATGTGGTTAATCTTATAAATTCAAATAAATTTTTTTTCAAAATATGGCTTTTAAAGCTGACAATACATACTGTACGAAGTTAATATAGAAAATTAATGAAAAAATTTTGGTTCTCCAGAAAAAATTCCCAAAAATGGCAAAAATAGCCATTTTTGGGACATTTGACCTAGAATTACTTAAACTCCTGACGTAATGGACCACTTTGGACAACAGATTCGTGTTCAGCGCGGAAAATCCTACAAGAATCACCCTAACCCATTTTAGAAACTGACCCTTGCAGGACTGTGTTATTTATGTTGCTGCTACTGCAAACATCAGGAGTTTCGCAATTATCTCCTGAAATGATACCTTCAGGAAAAAATATTCATTATAATTTTCTTAATAATTCAGACATTTTTAAGATAGAATCAGACCAATGATCGGAAAAAGTGTTATTCCAACCCTATATTAATAAACAATACTTTTTGTTAAACATTTCTCTTGAAATATAACCAGTGGTAATAATATTTTTTGTACTTGTATTTTTTAAAAAATTCCAATTCGGAAATTAAAATTGATCTTCTACAGAAAATGACCCATATTTAAAATACAAAAACAGTTCAACTTCAAGACTGTTTTGATGAAAGAATAAAAGAAATTAATTTCTAACAGGGTGTTCAATTGGTTTACATTCAAATAAAAATTACAATTTTCTATTCATAGGAAACGATTATCAAATCTTTGTATTTCTTTCCGAATCATTTCCAATAAATGAAGACTTGTAACTTTTATTAAAACGCAACTTTTAATAGATGAAAATATAAAGAGAACATTGTTTACCATTTCTTTAATACCCATCTAAAATTGAAATTGTTTTTCAATTTAAATATACGAACAACTTTTTTTCGATTGTTTGTCTTATTCTTCTTTCAGATTCTGGCAAAATGGGAAGTTTTCTTAAATTTTTTTTTCGTTTAAGGTATTTCTCTCGCAGTTATACTTGAAAAAATTGATTTTCTATGGATTTTCTTTAAATTGTGGGAAAACGTTATTTTATGTGAGCCTTCTCTCTAGTAAAAATTTCAGGACCTTTTACCGTTTAAAAATTGAGATATTCATGTTCGAAATTTCAATTTTTATCATTTTGCATGTAAAATTGAAATTTAAAAAATGAATATCTCAAATTTTAGACGGTAAAAAGTTCTGAAATTTTAACCAGATAGAAGGCACTTATAAAATAACGCCTTCTCACAATTTAAAAAAAAATCCGTAGATAATCGATTTGTCAAGTATAATTGAAAGAGAAATACCTTAAAGTTAATTCTCTTTTGTACGATAGAACATGTTATAAAGTTTTTTAAGGAAAAAATAAATTTTTTTTATTCTAAAGCAAAAATATACAAAAAATGTTATCACATTATATTTTACAACAGAATAAGGAATAAATAATAATTTTAAAAACAACTAAGAATGGGGAAAATTACCAAAATTCCGAGATTTGAAATAAGTATCTGCAAAAATCTTATTTTTATTTTAAAATCTTACTTTTTAAAATCTTTAAAATCTTAATTTTTTTATGTAATTGTACCTCGTTTTTTACTTTGTTCATCTTGTAGTTGAGTTCTGAGTTTTAAATTCTTTTCTTCCAGTTGTTTATATTTGCCTATCAATTCCAAATTATCCTTTGAATTTTCACTACTAGAAGTTCTCTTGTCTGAATCAGGAGACATTCTGTCGTCACTTATCTGTCAAATTAATACAATAATTAATACAATATTAATACAATTAATACAATTTATTAATATTAATATTAATACAATAATTAATACAGTATTCACCATTCTAGTATATTTTCAAGTAGCTTATATTTACTACTGACAAGAGGGAAACCAAAAAAAACTTAAAGCAGATGGTTATTTGTGGTAAAAATTTTCTTTAAGAGGAAGAATCATTATTATCATTATTATCCTTATTTTTAGTCATTTAAATTTTAATTATTTCAGAGTTATTTTACTTTTCTTACATAATTTAAGACACAAAAACTTGCGGGAGATATGAAACTTTAATATCTGAACTTTTGACCACTTTATAACTTATATTCTTACAAATTAAAATTCATATTATACAAGATCTGTTCTAATATTTTTAGTATTTTGCATTGTTAGAAATGGAAATTTAATGCAATTTGTATAATTTTTAAAAAAATTTTAAACGATAAGGGATGGTGTATTTTGTATTTTAAAACATTTGTACACAAAAATAAACAAAGAAACTCAAAATACATGATAATTAACAACTTCACTTTATTGTAAGAAATTATTTAATTACGCAAATCGCATATCTTGTCTCTATTTATCGCCCTTTCTAACACGATTGTTTAATTATTAATTCAAAACACTTGCCCGAATTTTCCAAAATTTTAATTTTCAAAGAAATCACAAAATCTAAAATTTCAAAAAAATGTATTCTTTTATTTTTTCTGACATAATATAATTTTAAACTAAAAATTATTGTAAAAACATAAGCAACCCTAACTAAATGAAATCATATTTTATTGGTCACTCCACTTCAATATTGAATTTTTTTTTACAATTTGCACTGTTTTTCATTGACAATTTTTAATACACATTTTTAACGATTTTACACAATCAATGTCTGAAATTTATGCAATTTTATTTTTTCTAATGAACAAAAATTCTTAATTTATAAAGATTTAGAATTTTGTATTTTTGATTGATCTACATTTTTATACCGAATGATACGTACAAGTAAAAGATGTAACTTCTAAGGTCACTAAAATTTAAGGAACTCCAATTAAGGGTGCTGTCACTTCTTAACATTAAAAGCTGTTTTTGCTTCAATGAAAAATACCATTATGAATTATAAATTCAATTAGTTCTTTTCATGTACAAATTTTAACGTAAATAACAATTATTTTTTTCAATATAAATTATGATTTTTAAAAAATTTATATCATTTTGTTAAGATAGTTCTCCGGCAGTTATACTTGAAAAAATCTATTTTCTATGGATTTTCTTTAAATTGTGAGAAAACGTTATTTTATATGTGCCCTCTATCTGGTTAAAATTTCAGTATCCCTTGCGATGCTCAAAATTGAGATATTCATATTCGAAATTCCTATTTTTTATCATTTTCCATACAAAATTGACATTTCCAACCTAAATATCTCAAATTTGAGCATCGCAAGGAGTACTAAAATTTTAACCAGATAGAAGGCACGTAAAAAACAAAGTTTTTTCACAATTTAAAGAAAATCCATATAAAATCGATTTTTTCAAGTACAACTGACGGAGAAATACCTTAAGAAAGACATATATGAAACTTCTTAAAATTTTCAAAAAATTACTCTGTTTTCGAATTGTCGTGGAAAAAAGTTAATGTTTTAAACCAAAAATCTATTTTAAACAAACAAAATTAATTTCATTCAACTATATCATTTTAAAACTTGTGCATAGGAAATGAAATTTTTATGAAGGTCGTAAATAAATAAAATAGTTTAATCTGAATAATGATATTATTTAAAAAATTTTGTCAGCAAGTTCCAAATCTTTCAGAAAATCTTTGTTTTTATTATCCTCTAATGTTCTTAATATATTGCCTTTTTACCCTTCCTTGAACCCTGAAATTAATTATAAATAACTCATCTAAGTTGAGTTTATTTGCAACTTCTAATACAAAATTTGATTTACAAACCTCTTTGAATTTTTTCGTTTTCTCCTCATTCTCTTTATTCTTGTCAGTGTCAAGATTTTTCTTTTTTAGAAGTTTTCTGGTGTTTTTTGTCGAGTATAAATCGTTTAAATCGATAAAAGTTTTAGCCTTTTCGCACATTTCAACCCAACCTGAAATTATGAATAATTCTGTTGCAAAAATTAAAAAAATCTATTACTATATACGAGGCAATTCTTGTTCACATTCCAAGATATTTGATATTGTTAAAAAGAGATAGGTTATGTAATATTTTCAAAAAATTTTTGATAAAAATATAAAATTATGTAAATAAATTTTCTTCCATTCATGCACAAAAACTCACGTTTTTTTACGCGTGAGCCATGGTTCACCCGCACAAACGTGAGTTTTGCGCATTTGTAAAAGAAAATAACGTATGAACCGCGGGTGGACCTCGTTTATTGACTCACACAATGTTCTCCGAACTCGTCTTCGCACTCGTTTCACTCGTGCTTCGACTCGTTCATCGAACATTATGCTCGTCAAAAAACTCGGGTTTTCCACCCTTGGTGCATAATATACTATTCATCAATCTATTATATCGATATAAAATGACAAATTTTTGGAGGTAAAAATAAAAGATCTAAGAAAAAGTGACCACATGGTTTTAATTCTAGATGCATATGAGATATATAAAGTTTTAACTGCGAAGTCTTTGAATTTGAAGAAGTCAAATCAATTTTCCTTAATTTTGAAATGAAATACGTATACTTACTTCCCGCTGCAAGGATTTTGGCAACACACGTTTTCTAATTGAGGCTTCGAATCAAAGAACCAGCTCTTGGCGTTAAGGGGAGTCCCCTAGTATGGCGCGTACGCGCCGATCCAGCCAGGGGACTTCGGTCCGAGCGGAGAGCTGGTTCTTTGATCTGAAGCCTCAATTATTGCACACATCAATCTTTTTCTCATTTTTGACGCCGCGCCGGTTCAACATCACAATCCGGCCACTTAATCGATATTATTTCTTTCTCTTGAATTGTGAACGTCAATTCTTCATCAGTCAAAGAGGAAACAATCCAATCTTGGGAACCCACTGCGATTAAATTATCTTCATTAAAGAAGTCTAATAACAGACACTTTGAGTCCTTTATCGCGTTACACTATCATGCACTGAATACACGCCATGTGAGTCCAATTTCAAATTTCGAATCTCATATTGCACATGCGCTGTGACGCAAAGATTAATTTCTCTTTCTATTGAACTGTGAAAAAGAGAAACATATACTGCGCAGCTCACTCACTGCGCAGTTTCGCGTAGCATGTATCAACTGGTATCAACGCTTTGTTATATCGGCGTCCATTTTTGTATGAAGTCCAATGGCTGCGCATACTCATATGCGCACTAAGTTAAAGTCGTTGTCGATATGTCCGTTTGAAATGATTTGATCATTTCAAAATGTTTAGAGAAAAATGATCGACAAAAATAACCAAGTTACTAAGAAGTTTTGAACTCAGTGAGAAATTGAATTCGACTAACCTCACTTTCGGCATGCTAATTTAATATGCACTTATTAGAATCTTTTTTAACTTGAATTAATCGCACATGAAATCAGAGATTATTCTTTTAATTTAAATTTAAAAGTATATGGAAATAACTTATTGAAAATTTTTAATGAGAGATATCAATGAAATATGTATATATATTATAACCTTAACCTCCGACTATTAATCTACATATATATGTTACAAAAAAATATTTGGAAAAACAGAGTATTTTGAAAGAACCAAATAAGAAATTGTTAGAGATTAATTTGCCCGCGTTTTTGTTCTGGTTTCTACAAACATGCTTTGAAACTTGTTTTTTCTTGTTGAATTGTTTTTAAGGAAGAATACTACCTTGTGTGCTATTCTGTTCTATTTTTTTTAGGAATTAACTATGAGAGAATGAAAATTTTTATTAAAAAACGGGTTCGTATACATAAAAGTACATACTTAAAAGTGTATAATAAATTTAAAAAAAAATGTTAAACAGAATGTCGGCGTATCAGCTGTTTTAGTAGGGTGCTTTATTTCTCGGTCACCGCATCGGGCGTACCGCTACAAATGTCAATTTTGCAACTAAAACAAAAAAAAATTTCTTAAAATTTAGATTAAAATCTAGTGCACATCGAGGGTTTTTTTTCGAAAAATTTAAATTTGTCGATTCTACAGCCAATTTTTGAGCAAATTCTTACAAAATAAATATAAAAAAATTCAAATTGACGCCATTTCGATTAAAAATTTTTTTCGACAAAAATCCTCGATAATTTTTTTCGACAAAAATCCTCGATGTTCACTAGATTTTAAGATAAATTTTAAGAGAAAAATTTTGATTTATATTCTAGGTGCAAATACGCCGACATTTTGTTAAAAATTTTTTTTTTACTTTTATTATACACTTTTAAGAATGTACTTTTATGTACATACGAACCTGTCGTTTAATAAATATTTTCATTCTCTCATAATTAATTCTGAAATCTGACCCTATTTTTTCAGCACACAAGGTGATATTCCCTCTTAATTTGTCACTTTTATGCATTTTTATGTTTTTAAAAACAAAAAGTGTAAATGAACTTGTGGAAAAATAATTATCAACGGGTGTATCTTTTTGTGGGTGCAGTTCCGAATAGGACAACCCTCCGATTCTGATGAAACTTTGTATACTTACGTAATTTGATGCGCTGATTACGAAAATCATAGTGAAAATTGGCGACTAGGCCATCTTCATTGTAAAAAACATGTATAAAAAATCATAAAAATTTAGGTTTTTTGCGTTTATCTCTTTAAATATTACAAATATCAAAAATTTCTTTTCACAAAAGTTGTAGATCTCACAAAAATACATATTTTATGTTTAATGCATTTTTTACTAAAACTCATTAGTTTACGAGAAAATTGCAAAAAACATAAATCACTATAAATACGATCAAATAAGCACATTACGTCAACATTAAATTACACTTAGTCGTAATTAGGTAATTACATTACGTAACTACGTAATATTACGCAATTACATTGCGTAACTACGTAGAATTGTTGGCCATATTCCACTGTCATTGGTCACCCCAACCCCCCCTTAGTAAACCCTGGTGATCGGGGTTCGGGGGGCGGTGCCCCCCGAAACGGGAAAACCGACTCTAAAGATTTAATATATTGATCTCTCATATTTTTTAAATTTTTCTCGAAGAATATTAATTATTGTTTAAAAATATATACTTTCTAAAATATGTACTTTAAGGTCCTCTGCAACTTTTGTCAAGAACATTTTTTTGCATTTTGCGGTTTTTACGAGTTAAATGCGAAAAACAATGAATTTAAGGATTTATGGTTTTTTATGGGTTTTTCCATGGAAATGATCAACTCGACAATTTTCACTATGCTTTTCGTAATCAGCTCAACAAATTACTTGAGAAATAAGTGTGATGATTTGAATTTCCCTAATTTTGATGTAATGTGTGTATAGGTTGATTTGATGGTGATTTCTAGTTTTTTTCATTTTTCTCATAAACTAATTGGTTTTAGGAAAAAATGTTTTACACATAAAATGTGTATTTTAATGGAACCTACAATTTTTGTATAAAGCAATTTTTGATATTTATAATATTTAAAGAGATAAATGCAAAAAAAATCCATTTTTATGATTTTTTATGGTTTTTACCATGAAGATGATCTAGTCACCAATTTTTACTATGATTTTCGAAATCAGCGCATCAAATTACGTAAGTATACCAAGTTTCATCAAAATCGGAGGGCTAGCCTATTCGGAACTTTATCCGAAGACTGTCTGTTGGACTGAGTTTGTCCTGTTTTTAATTCTTATGGACATTATTTTAGATAACTACTTATGGGGCTGTTCAAAAAATACGTAACGCTTTTCTAAATATATTTTGATCCCCCCCTCCCCCTGTATGCGTTACGTATTTTTTGAACGGCCCCTATGTTCACCCCACTCTAAAATACATATAACATTTCAACTAACTATTAATAAAAAAAAATGGAGGGCGAAGGTGGTTATAAACAATATTTGCATCAAGACACGGGAACTATACCAAAATCAACACTAACTTACAAGCTAACTTACAGCAAGTATTGTGTGACTCTGACAAAAGTGATGTAAGGATACATAAGATATTCTTACACAGTTTTATTTTAGAAGATGTAATTATTTTACTCTTAGCACTTATTAAAGCGAATTTTCATGATTTTTTCAATTTTTTATATTGGGTTATTCAACGTTTCTTCTAATTCACAATTTTCATATTTACTTGATCATAACTAAAAAATGAAAAAAAATCATTATTATTTTTTAGACCTTTCAGAATTGATAATTATTATCTATTAACACTACATTAACGCGTTTACAATAAGCTTTAAAAAAAATTCAATTGACAAATTGTTTTAGTGGTTTTGATAATTTCCACTCAGTATAACTTTTTGGATCAAAGGCCAATAAAATTTATTGTGCATGATAATAAATAGAAATTGTTTCATGTTAAAAAGGGTCAAACCATTGATTTGATTAGGGTTGTCGTCGACGTATATTTTAAAAAAAAAGTGTTACAATTTTTGAAACTAGAATTTTTTTCTGTATTCAGTAACCATAATATTATGGTGTAAATTTTATTTCTTTCCGTGTTATTATCAATTCAAATAGTAAATACACGGTGTAGTTTCGTAACCTCAAACGTTGTACTTTTTTAAACACATTATAATTAAAAAATTATTTAAAATTAGAAATCAAAACTCTTTTTATTTTAACTTTAATACGATAAAAATTTGTTTGAAATACAAATTTATGATATTTTTAAGCAGATATCTTTTTTGTAGGAACTCTTACAAATTTGAAATTTAATATATATATTTTTATTTCTATATATAACTGACTTGCCATTAAAAATTGGCTAAGGTGTTTTGCTTTATTTAGAAAATATTACATTTTTAAGTTTTGTATTCAAAAGGATTAATTCTGGAGCGTCGAGTAAACAAATCAATTTCACATTTAGTCTATTTAAATAATTTAACTTAAATTTTAAACTTTTGAAATACAAAATTTAAAAAATTAATTTTTTCTAAATAAATAAAATCGCCTTAGTCAAATTTTCTTAGCAAGTAACTCATAATATGAATATGAAAGTTTATTCAAAACCTCAAATGTGTAAGAGCTTCCAAAGAAAAGGACGTAAACTTAAACATATGAACATTTCTAGAAGACATTTTTAAAATAATGTATTTTAATAGAATTTGCATCGTTTCTAGAGTTAAATAAAGAGATTTATATTTCTGGTAAGTTTAGATTTTTTAACTTTAAATATTTTTTTATTTTAACGTGCTTAAAAAATGTGCCACATTATTTTGATGCTATTTCCGAATGTTTAAAAGCGTTTTTCTCAAAACCAAGTTTTTTAAGCTGGTGCTAAAGATTATTAAAATTTTATTCAACCTATAGGGCTGAAATTTCTTAACATTAGTCTACACATGAATGGCTATATTTCTGACTACAACTATGAATTTACAAAAATAATTTCTTATTTTTTTAAAACAAATTTTGACAAAAAAGCTCTTGATTTTTGAATTTTTTTTCAGTATCCGACATTTTGTTATTTATTAAGATAAATTATTAATTGTGATCCAGACGATAGATGCAAGTCTAGAGATTAAAAGTACGTTTAATTTTCTGGTTTCCGATAATATTAAATAGAGATATCCTGGGCTTTACCCACCCACCTTTTTTTGAAGCATTCAACACTGGCCACAAAAACCTACACTGAGGAAAAAGTCCAACCTTTATAGCATAAAGTTCATCCCTGCCTTTGCAGTAGGAGTGCCCTTATGAAAAATAAGTATTGGATTAAGTATTGGATTAAGTATTGGATTAAGTATTGGATTATGTATTGAAGTATTGAAATAAGTATTGGTTTAAGTATTGGAAACTCCAATACTTTTTTCGCCAAACATTCTTAAAAATTTTACTGGTTGCGCACTAAGTTTCTATAGCTCCCAGCTCTGCGCAGTAGTTTTTTGTTAATTTAATACGTAGAAATACATGGAACGCAAAATCACAGTTCCACATAAAATTAAAAAAAAATTTGTTTAAAAATATGTTACGCGAAAATAGTAATGGAGTTTCCAATACTTAAACCAATACTTATTCCAATACTTCAATACTTATTCCAATACTTAATCCAATACTTAATCCAATACTTATTTTTCATAAGGGTGGGTTCTATTGCAAAGGGAGGGAAGAACTTCATACTATAGATCTCCTGCATTTTCTCCGAAACTCAACTATCAAAAGATCCATTTGACTGAATTTTATTTGCCCGAAATTGCATTTATCAGAAATCTAAATTTTTCAGAAATTTCAAATAACAGAAATGTCATTTTTCAGAAATTGCATTTATAAGAAATTTAATTTGTCCGAAATTTCATTTATCGGAAATCTAATTTGTCAGAAATATTATTTATCAGAAATCTGATTTGTCAGAAAGCTGATTTGTCAGAAAGCTGATTTGTCAGAAATCTTATTTATCAGAAATATCATTTGACAGAAATTTTATTTATCAAAAATCTAATTTGTCAGAAATTTTATTTATCAAAAATCTCATTCGTCAGAAATCTTATTTATAAGAAATATATTTTTGTTAGAAATCTAATTTGTCAGAATATCCAGTTTTCCGAAATCTCATTTACCCAAAAGTGCATTTTCCAGAATCTCATTTGCCCAAACTTTAATCATCCCGACACTTTTTTTTCAATCGAGTTTCTCATGCCTGAATAAGAGGTAAAGCGACTATATGTCGCTCCAACTTGCGAGTAATAATTTAAATCCATAACGATTTTTAAACAATATTTAAATTTTTCTACTTAAATCGAGCGACATCTTTTCCACTTTACCGACTTGATTAGGGAAGGGAAACTTGCTTGAAAACAAAAGTGTCGGGATCAGGAAAGTTTACGCAAATGAGTTTTCTGGTAAATGCGGTTTAGGATAAAAGAGATTTCAGACGATTGGATATTCTGACAAATTTTTATTAAACAATTTTTTTTGGAGTATAAGCTTAAAATTTCACCATCCACATAGGAAAAGTGCTTTAAGAATCTTTACTCTTAAGAAAAAACTTAATTTTTCTTCCAACTAAACTTATTAAAATTAAATTTAACACGTAATAAAATGTTTTTTCTTCATATTCTTTCATATTAAGGCACATCTCTCAGTTAAAAACAGGCCATCAGAAAAATAAATTCAATGACCTTTAAAGGATTTAAGATTTTTTTGGAACTATATTTTTTGGAATGTATATATGTCCTTTCTTAGGAAAAAAGTTTGTTTTGTTAAAAACACAGCTATACAAAAATAAAAAAGTGTCTTGGTCGAGATACTACACTAGTCTTTAGACTCTAATAGTGTCTTTCTACGTATTTTTTCTGCTGAATCCGATTCCGAAGTGAGAATTGTTGGATTGGCTTCATTTTTTTAGATAATCTAAAAAAAAAATAATCTCACAAATTTTTAAAAACCAATAAAAGAAAAAAATTTTTTTTAGTTTTTAAGACTCTATTTATCTGTACTTGTATGTATTTTTCTTCTACGAATATGAATCTGAAGTCAGAATTGCCAGGTTGCTTTCAGTTTTTGATATTACTTTACAAATTTTGCTGATTTTGGTAATTCTGACTTTAGATTCATATTCATTGGAGAAAAATACATACAAGTACATGTATGTAGAGTCTTGAAAACTAAAAAAAAAAATTTGTTTTATTGGTTTTTGAAAATTTTTGAGATTATTGTGTTTTTAGATTATCTCAAAAAATGAAGCCAATTTGAAGCAATTTGGATGAGTAAAAAATAAACTGATATGATAGCGTGATGTCACACTACAACCAACCCCCCCTACCCTTGTCACACATTGTCACAAAATCCATAACCCCTCCCCCCCCTAAGTTGTGACATAATTTATGGACGACCCCAAATGAACATAATGGTTTTGAATCCACGACTTTTCTCAGTAACGATCCTGTAAAAATCAAAGTGCATACTCTCGTTTCTCCAGTAGATTCAGGTGCACGTCCAATGGTGCAAAATATAATGCAATACAATTGACGATTCGGTTGCTCTTATTGTCTTCATACTGGTGAAAGAATAGCTGTGGGGTTAGGACATGCACGCGTTTTTTGTAGGGATATTCAAGAGTTGCGAACATTAAACCAACACAATAGAGATGTCAAAAACGCAGATGAAACAAGCCCATTAGAGGTGTAAAAGGATATTCAGTCGTTAGTCTAATTCCTTTATTTCACGTTATTAAATGTTTTCCACCAGAATATTTACATTCTGTCTTAGAAGGTGTTGTCAAATTACTTGTAAGTGCCCTTTTTAATTCTATAAATTCTGATAAAGTGTGGTATTTGGGGAGAGAAATAAATCGTATTGAAAATAAATTGATAAACATGAAGCCTCCATGTGAAGTAACAAGAACACCACGTTCGTTAAAACACATTGACAAATGGAAAGCTTCCGAATGGAGAACTTTCCTTTTGTATTACTCATTAGTATGTTTTGAGGATTGTTTAAATCCTAGATATTTACAACATTGGCTTCTCCTTGTTTATTCTATACCAATTTTTTCCAAACCCAAAATCACTGATGTTGAATTTTCGAAAGCAAGTAAAGCACTTTGCACTTTTATTTTGAGTGTAGAAAATCTGTACGGTAACAGTATATGAAATTTAATATTCATATTTTACTGCATATTCCTCACGCCGTACGTAATTTTGGTGCTCTATGGGCCTGGTCAACATTCCCTTTTGAACACTACAATGGCGTTTTGAAAAAATTATTTCATGGCACTCAGTACATTCCTGAACAAATTTGTAAATTTTTTTCAAGACTCAGTTTTATAAACTCACCTTCTGAAATTTTTTCTAGACCAAATTGTAGCGAGAGAGGAAAGAAATTATTCCGTTCTTTAATGAAAGAGTGTAGAGTTAAATGATGTATTCATTATGACGATTTTTTGAGAATATTCGGTGCTCCAAAAAATGTAAATTTAACTTAAACTGAAAAAGTTGTAATACAAGAAACTCTTGGAGAAACGGTTGACGAAAAAGCTAAATCTTTTTCACGTTTTATTTTTAAAAATGTGTTATATCACACTTCTAATAGTAATAGGGTAATGAAAAGAAATAATGGTACAATTAAAACATTTGATGGGCGTTTTATGGTTATATCAGATCTTCTAATAGTAAAACTCACTGCAAATCAAGAATATAAACACATAATTATCGGTAAAGAATTAAAACAGCAAAATAGAATATTATGTAGTAAAGACGATGTTTCTTCCATCGAATTTTCTTGTCTTGTAAAGGAAACAAACAACATTATTTCCTGTTCTCTTTCTTCAGTGAAAAATAAATGTGTAAATGTTCGAATTAAAGATACTGAGTTTAACATTGTACCTCTTGTTAATCACATTGTAACGGATTGACAGTAATTTTGAGTTAGAAAAGATATGTCGGGAACTTTTTTGTTATTGTATATAATTTGGTTTAACATGTGTATAAATAAAGTGTTCAAATTTTATAACTATATTAGTTTATTCATTACCAAAATATTTTTAAAAAGGTGAATATAATGCTAAGATACTGATTTTCTGACAATTTCTTTAATTAATATTTTGCGCGAATTGAGTATTGGATTTACCAATACGCATTCCAATACTCATTCCAATACTCATTCCAGTACTCAATCCAGTACTCAATCCAGTACTAAATCCAGTACTCTTTTTTTATAAGGGTAGGTATTCAATTATTTTTTCAATTATTAATTATTTTCTTGAAATTTCAATTCAGTTCTTTAATTCTTCAATTATTTGTATTTAATCACAATTCTTTTCTTTTATTGATACTTATTTTTTTCATTTTATTATTCTTTCAATTTTCAAGTGTTTTTTTTTTTAATTTTAATACAGTTTAATCTTTCAAAAAGCAATTAAGCTTTAAATTGTTTCTAGAATTATTTCTATCATTTTCTTTCTTTTTTAGTTTTTTTTAAAATTCCATGTTTATCTTTTTCTGTTTAAAATTATTTCCGTTAATTGTCAATTTAATACTCTTGCCATGTTTAGAATTTTTTCCAATTTATTGGCAATTATTTTCTTCAATATTCAATAATTCTCGGCTTTTTCCGATGATTTTTTCAATTAAGAATACTGTTCTTGACCTTTCAATTCAATTTTTTAACTATTCTCTTTCATACTTACAAAAAATTTTTTCTTTAATTTTGAATTTTTTTTCTTTTCTTCTAATTTTCAATTATTTTCTTCCAAATTGCGATTATTTTCTTCGATTTTCAACCAACTTTAATTTTTTGAAATCCCATTCATTTTTCAATTATTTTTTATAATTTTTCCTACAGTTTTCTTCACTTTTTAATTGTCAATTATTTTCTTAAATATTTAACTATCCTGGGCTTTTTTACTTCTTTTCTACTATTTATTTATTTATTAATATAGTAATTTGTAAACTATTTATTATCAATATATTTATTATCATTTTTCATTTGTAAATTATTTTCGTAATTTTTTAATTATTTTAGGTCGATATTATCAACTGGAGACGATATTTTTGTCAACAATATCGATACGATATTTGGATGGTCAAGAGATTTTGAGATCAATATCAATATTGCTTAAATATCGTATCGTCTTGATATCGTGAAGCACTAAGAAATAATCATCAAGAGAACAAAATAATTAAAAAAGTTAAAGATTAGTTATAAAATTTTATGAGAAACATTGAAAATTGAAAAAATTGAAGGAGATAATTTAAAATTGAAGAATGTAATGGAGATTTAAAAAATATAATTAAAAATTGAAAGAAGTAATTGAAAATGTCTAGAATTCTTGAGTATAGTAGAAAATAATAATTGAAAACTGAAGAATGGAATTGAAAATTGAAGAATCGGATTAAAAATTGAAGAATGGAATTGAAAGTTAAAGATAATAATAATTATAAGAATTGTAGAAAATAGTTGTAGAGTTAAACAATTTAATTAAAATTCTACAATTTCTGTAATTGAAAAGAAAAATAAAAGAAGCCGAAAATGATTAAATGTTGAAAAATTAATTGAAAACAGAAAAGAGTAATTGAAAATTAAATAAAATTTAATTACATAAATTAAATTATTAATTGGACCTACAAAAATACCGGCCCACCTGGCGGCGGCCCACCGGGATTTTTCCAAGTATTCTGAATGGCAAATCCGGGCCTGACGTATTCTCTTATTAAACCACCCAAGGGGTGTAATGTCAAAGGAAGGGATATTTTGGACACACTATTAGCCCTAAAAGACGTTTCAGACTTAAATGAAAGACGAGAGCATTAGGAAGGATTAGGGGACACAATTTTGGATAGAGGAAATGGAAGTAATTTAATAAGCGAAGCAACACAAGTCATGATTGATCATAATTACTCTCTATCAGAAACTTCTGAATACGCTCTTTCCTACATAGCAGGATATGTGATCAGGAAAGGCTCTCGTTTTGCAAAGTTTCTTAAAAATGGAAAAACATTTTTATGCAAAGATTGTATAGAAAGTTTAGTTTTATCAGTTACAGAAGTTATACTTCAACGACATAAATTAATTGAAATGAAATCAAGAGGAAGTTTAAAACACCCGTTGGTTTTATTATATGATCTCATTAGTACCCTTGAAAATGCCGTTTTAAAAACGGTCAAAAACCGAGTTATTAATATAAACACTTTTGGGGAAATAACAAATATGTTAGACGAACTTTCCCCAATCCCGTTTGTAGGATGTTTACATCATTCCCAGTTACTCACAAGGCGAATTTTGACGTTTTATTTGACTATGAGAATGCACTTTGTTTGCAAAAAGTTTAATAAAACTCATAATGAAATTAGGAAAAAAATCTCGAGAGAGACGAAAAACAGCAAAGTTAACGTCAGTACCAAAAGCTTATACTGACAACAATAGTTTTGACGTATTAAAAGATAATGCCTGTGACAATTTAAACGAATTTAAACAAAAAACACCAAGGAAAAGGAAAAATAATGACTAAAAATAAGAATCCAAAAAAACCAAAAATTAAACCTTCGCATGCACCAAGAAAAAGGAAAAATTCTAACCAAGAAAATATCAGTTACAGACAAAAAATTTTTTTTCTACAACCTCTGTCTCAAATTGCTCTGCTAAGGTTCTTGAAGACATTAGCAATAAACCTTAAATTATTAATGGGCAAAAAGAGTTGTAAGTTGTTTGTAAAATATTATGTTTTATTATTTTTATTATTTTGATTCTTTATTTATATGCGTTATAAATTATTTGAAATTTTTAAAATTATACCATTTTTTTCATTATGATGTACAAATATACAGTTTAGGTACTTAATTTATAACTGTTTATTACTTTCATTATTACAATGTTTAATAGATATATTTTTCTTTGATTTAAACACATTTCTGTAATTAAAAAAAGCTTTCATTTTTCTTTTATTTCAAATTTTCTTCCTGTACATAAACCTTTTTTTGAAATGAAATAAACCTTCCAAAGTAAAGTATTTTTTAATTCAACTACATTTTTTCCTTGAGTATACATTTTACCTACAAAAATTTATATGTATTTTTTTATATTGTATTTCATACATACTAAAATATTTGCTTTAACAAAAACATCAAAAGTTTCCAGTAAAATATGTAGTTTAATAAAGAAATACTTTCAACGAAGGAGTCTATTAAGTTTAAAAAAAAAAGTTTTTAATTAAAAGAAAATGTATTTGATTACAAAAAATGGTCAGCGGCGCCTGCCCCTTTTGAAATAGATTTCATTAATTTAAAACTAATAATTTTTAAAAGTAACTTTTCTAAAACAATTTCTCGAAAATTAATTTTAAAAAAATAAGAAATTACTTTTCCTCCTTATTCCCAGGTTTTGTCAACTGCCTTCAAAAGATTAATGAGTTCATTCACGGTTTTAAAATGTAAGTATGTTGACAGAGAAATTAATTCGGAGTCAATCAAAATCTTCATACTCAGATCACTAAGAATTATAATTTTCTTCTTCACTATGGCATCATTTTCTACTTTAACAAATCCAAAAAAATTTTCATCTCCTTCAAAATAACACCAACTTTCAGAAGGTAGTGGCGTGTTTACTAAAGTTTCCTTAAACATTGCAAACTTTATTTTTTCCTTAAAACATTCCATTCTTCTTAATTTTACACGTTAATTTTTACGTATAAATTACTTTCCCTTTGTAAAAAATGTGAAAAATCGAAACTGCAATCTACAAATAAACATGACAAATATACGTTTCTTGAAAAACACTCACTACTTTGTGCTTTTAACATATACATACTGTTGCGTTCACTGATTCTCCTTTTTTCACTTTTCTTCTCAATTGTGCTTTAAATGTGAATACATTTTAATAAATGCCTTACTTAAAAATAAAGAAATGTAAAAACAACAAATGAACACTTCAGACAAAACAAAAACATAGCAGACGATATTGTTAGTCAACTCATTTTCCGTTACGGTGCTGCGTTCGCTAGTCTCAAAAGAAAATGAGATATGCTTTGTCCGATTGGGGCCCATGTTGTATTTCAAAAATACATGGTCGATACGTCTCCTTATACTACTTCGTGGTCACAAGGATAGTAAATAATGAGATAAAAAAGGATAAAACATAAATAGCAAAATACCTTCCTTTGTAAATGTTGGATTTCAATTGAATGCAGATGCAACCATAAATTAAGATTTTCGTATGTAGAACTTTTTTACTTATCTAAATTCAATGTAATTTTATTATCCTCCTAAATACTTGATTAATAAACATGCCCTGGCGAACTCGAAAACATCAAACACTGTCAAACTTGATAGCGTTTGATGGCGTTTGATAGTGTTTGATAGTTTGGTCAAGTTTGTATTGAAAAAGAGGTAAAATAGGAAAACTGTTCTCAGGATTAATTAATAGAGTCATAATAAATGTTTTTCAATTGTTATTAGTTTGAAAAATAACGTAATTTTATTGAAAATGTTGTAAATATGTTGGCATGTCAGGTTAGATTTTAAGAGTTGTAAAATTCAGAAAAAGAACATTTGATTATGTAGAAATGATCAATTTAATCAAATATTGGACTAATATATCAATTTTAAATAATAGTGTGACTAATAATTCACTGAAAAGCATAAATAAAGTTTATAAATTATTAAAGTTTTGGTTGGTAAATGTGTTGTGCACGATCACATTTTTATCATACGGCAAAAGGTTTTGTCTGTAATTATAATCACTGTTCATCAAATCCTCAAGATAGCGCTGCATAACAATGTTAAAAAAGTTAAAAAGCGGCAAAAAGGAGAAAGCTATATTACGTGCTCGTTGTCATGTGCGTCAAGTTAGCACAAGAACAATAAAAAACCAACTTTTTTATAATGGAATCGTTTGGTCATCGTTTCCCGAGTCGAAAGGACCCCGCACACAAAGCATTGAATTTTGGGCCCGGTTAAATTGGCCAATACTTCAGTATTTTGTAGTTCAAAGACTCGCAAACAAAAAACTTTTATAGCAAAATACTTAAAAATCAAAACTTTTTCAGATAAATTACAATTAAGATAAAAAAAAATAGAAAAATTCACGTTCTAATACAAGACCAATTAACGCATGTCATAAATGTTAGTTTTTACACTTTCTTTTATGCTGAACATAAATAAGTCACAAAAATAAAAAAAAAACTTTCTAGACATCCAAAGAAAAAAAAAAATTACCCGAACATCATCAACCCTTCAAACTCACCCCTAATCGATATTTTGAACCCTCATAGCTTTTACTGACTTTGATGAACTTTGTTATATGTCAGTAGACATAATATAAGCACAGATTTTCAATCTGTGCAACGACCTTGCTTCCCGAAAGGAAAATCTAGCCGAAAATTTCTACAGACTAGTATGATTCATCAATGATCGTCACTGACCGACGTTTACCTGATAGTAACCCGAACCTTTTCTTGTCTCGGTACTTTGTTTTCTTTCTCCCTCTGTTTCATGGGTTTCTTTGCTCTCTCTCTCCTGCTTGCAGTACGCTCTATCTTTCCTTAATTTTCAATTTTCTATCCAGAATGAAAACTTTTGGTCGTTACACCCTATAACTACAGAAATAAAATGCGCAATTTATTTCTGTAATTGGGATGTGAAGCTCAAAGGTTTGGGAAATATCAGGCTTACTTTAGATTTTTTTTTAATTATTATAAATGTGATAAATTGTATTCTTTCGAAAGGGAACGTGCATCGAGTACAAAGGTTAGTTTATAGTTCCGGAACAAATCAAACGTTAAATTGAAATGACTAGTATTATCAGCGTTACCATATATCTAATTTGTTTATTTCTTTATTTAACCTTGTTTAACTTTTGTATTAACTTATGGATAAGGCCTTTTTTTTTGTAGAAGGTTTTTATTTGCTACAGTATCGTTTCGAGATATAGTTTATACATGGTCTATTACGTACTATATATTATATAATGTTATTTTTATACATAATATATTATGTTATATTCTGGGATATAGATATCGTATATTATGTGTTGTATTTGTACATTATACTTTATATATTATTTTTAACGTTATATATCAAGTTATTGATATTAGGAAATTTTTATAATTTATATCGCTCACGACCTTTTTGTAATCTCAACGAATGAACATTATTTTATATACTTTATTTTATATACTTTATTTTATATACCTTTTATATACATTTTATAGATGCATTATTTTATTTTAAATTTTAAAAATATCATTGGCTACAACTATTTGTTTTACTTTAATCAATTTCGACTATTATTGTTTAATTTTAATTCACATTCAATTCGTTAGTTGACCAGAGGGACGGTAGGTGGCAGCGAGAGACGGACGTTATTTTAGTTTCTAACATTCTTCTATCGCGTTTTAGCCAATCAAGTCCGAACGCCAGTCCCGCCTCTACCCTCTCTCCTGGGCCTCAAGCGAACGGGAGCCCAAGCGCGCTGCCTGCGAGCAGTGAAGACACAGACCGTCTCCGATAGCATTGACGTACACACTCCGCGAACCGCTCCGGAGTTTTTCTTTGAGTATTCTGAGTTTTTATATAATAAAGTATTTTATATCCCCGTACATTCAGTGTGATTTTTAAACAAATCCTCACCTTACGTGTCCTCGTGCCTCATCGATATTGAGTGAGAATCTTTGATTTTTGAGGGATTTGTGAAGAGATCAACATGGCCAAAATCGTCGCCGCCGTTCCAGTGTCTTCTCACCTTGCCGAGCCTCCACGTTTCGTCATCGATGTCGAATCTTGCAGCCGAATCAATTCTGCTGATTTCTGATCTTGTTTAATAATTTGTTCTTTCATTTATCTCTGTTTCAGGACAAGTCTCAGTTTCATTTCATTGTTTTGATATTTATTGATTTAACCATTTTTAATTTGTTTGTCATTCATTGTGAATTTAAAATGCCGTTCGTTTTTCCCCGCGAGTTCTCTATTTTAAATTCTTTGTGTTCGATACAATTTTAAACGAAGTGTTTCTCTAAATTCAGTGCGGTTCGTGTTATAAAGTTAACTAGTTCTTCTTTTAAATCACACATTTATTTTTATTTATTTTTCTCTTTTCTAATCATTTTATTAATTAATCTCTGAACTTGAACGAACTGTGAAAGCAGGACGACAAGGACAAGATTCGTTATCGTTTCGCGTCATTCATAAATCCCATGTCTCGTGAACAGTTTGCGTCGAACGCGTTCTCTTTTCGTGCCCGCTTAAACGTAGCCGCGTATCGCGTGCGCGCCACCTCCACGGGATTTTCAATCAAAAACGTTCTCGGAGTTTCGCGGCCTAAGAAAACGCCCGGTCAGGGAGCGCGTCAACGGGCGCGGAGACGCCAGCAACGTGTAGCCACCTCCATTCCCACTCGTGATTTTCCCCACTCAGAGTCGTTTACCGGGGCGCATTCCGCACAACCGACTTTTATCCCGCCACCGTTGGTCCTCTCGGAGAAGCCTTTTCGACCCGTAAAAGTTCCGGAACTTATTTTCTCTCCTCTTCAAGGACTACCATCCCCGGGAGAATTGTTTTCCCCGGACACATTGTACATCCCAATCGAAAGCTCGCCCGAAAAATTCCCCGCGACACCGGAAAAATGTTGGCCCCCGCTTAAGGTACGACGCGCCTTGTTTTAATCTTCCCCCCCCCCTGAATTGAAGAAAAATCCTTTTCGTTCCTTTTAATTTTCTCGCACGCGCAGGAACGTAACAATTTGGCGGCCCAAAACGTGGGGCTCTTCTCGGAACTATTTCTTTTTCTTAAAAGAAAGATATTCCTTTTGGAATTTTGACAGTCGTCAGAATAAGAACCGTACACCCTGAGTCATGATTCGCTCTCCAAATCCATCACCAACGCGTAGTCGAGGTAGACCCCCTCGAATGAATACGCGTCAAAACCCTGGTTCCGGGTTAAACCAAGAAAACCCGGTGGCGCCCGCGGAAAACCCCGAGATGGAAAATGCAGATCGCCCTGTAGAATCCCCTCCCCCACCATACCACAATCTACGGCAAACACGACAAAGAAGAAGCCGTTCTGTTCCTTCGAGACCAGAAAACCAGCCACGAGTTGCATTTAGCGAACCATTGGTTTCTGGTCAGCAACAACAAAGTATTTCACGTGTCCGAGACAATGCACAACCGGGCCCTAGTAATCGACCAGACGCGATGCATCCTATGGAAGCTCCTCACCTTCCTCGAAACCAATCAAATTTAAACTCATCGGCAAATTCGATGTCGCAACCGCCTTCTTCATCGGTAGGTCCGAATAACGGCCGAGAACAGGCATATTATTTTCCAACAAATCCGCCTGTCGATCAACCTTCTCGTTCAACGGATTGGCGCTCGTTCATGCGTGCCTTCCGTACTCCAGATATCCCTCGCCCAACATTCGCCGGATTAGATCACGAAGACCCGCACATATTTCTCGAAAATTGCGAACAATTTTTCATAGGGGCTGCGATCGAACCAGAATTCTGGGGTAGAATGGTAACTGAATCCTTGACCGGAGAAGCACAAAAATGGTTCGAGTCATATAAAAATTTAGCTCTGTCGTGGGCCAAGTTTCGGTCACTTTTAATTGCCCATTTTGCTGGTAACTCTAAAATAAACAAGTTGTTTGTCAAATTATATTCCGGCAAACAAGAAGACAAGGAAACTATCGGCGTTTTCCTACAGCGGAAATACCTTCTCGCCTTACGGTTACGCCCCGAAGCGTCGGAAGAATGTGTTGTCTCCCTGTTGCTCGAATCTTTACGCCCCTCGATTCGTAAAGTTTTACGCGCCGCTCAGATTAGTTCTTTTGAGGAATTATTTGAACGAGCAGTGTTAGCGGAAGCCGACGAAGCCGAGGAAGCTCCCCTCAAAGAGAACCCAAAGAAACCCAAGGAAAAACAATCCGCCACAACACCTGAATCTAGGCCGCCTGGACCTGCCCCTCGCCCACCCCCGCCTTGTCACTACTGTCCGGAAAGGCATTATCACAGCGACTGTCCGGTTTTGAAACAACGGTACTCCCGAACAGTTCCGGAAAACTGGAGACGCCAGGCGGCCGGGGCCAGTACAACGCCAGCCCTTGCCGATCCTGGCGCACCCCTGTCCTAAACGCCGTATATACGGATCGCGACGCGGTACCTAGAGTGCGAGTCCTCATAGAAAATCGTGAAGTCATCGCCGAGATCGATACTTTAGCCTCAGACAATTTTGTGAATTCTTCCGTTTTAAGCAAAGAAATGCTCTCCTCTCTACAACCAGGTCCGCCATTCGCGATGTTAGCCGCCGTAGGAGCGACTCTTCAGCTCCAGGGTACCCTGAGGTTAAACCCCGTTGTACAGGATGTTTCTTACCCAGACTCTTTCCTAGTTAGTTCGGAACTACGAGCTGAACTGATCCTCGGTAGACCTTGGTTACGTAAACACCAAGTAATCCATGATCACGGGGCCGACTGCATCTTCGTCGGAAAAGAGGGAAGACAGCGCGTTTATCTCAGCCCTCTCTCATGCGAATATAAAATCGCACCAACTTCTTAAAATCTTGATGTTCAACACGAATTTCCCGATCACCTCGCAAAAAGGTTTGATAATTTATTGAAGGAACATAGTACGATTTTCGATAACGGAGGATGTCTCAAACAAACCCGAGCAGCAGTGTCCCATGAAATTCAATTAAAAGACTATCGACCTTTCCGAGAGCCCCCAAGAAGATATTCGGAGGAAAAGCGGCTTTATATCGATTCTCAAGTTCGAGAAATGCTTCGTGATGGCATGATTGAACCCACCTCTTCGCCATTCAGTTCCGCAGTCGTTATCGCGGGTAAGAAAAACGGCGACTATCGTTTTTGCGTGGATTATCGACGTTTAAACGAAATCACAGTCGACGCTCCCCAATGCCTTCCCAGGATTCATGAGACTTTGAAAGATTTAGGAAACGCAAAGGTATTCTCCACATTAGATCTGAAAAGTGGTTATTGGCAAATTCCAATGGCTCCAGGTTCGCGCCAATTCACGGCTTTCTCAACTCCTGGAGGAGGACAGTTTCGATTTCGAGTTATGCCCTTCGGTTTGAAAAATGCCCCTGGTACTTTCCAGAACTTAGTCCGCCAAGTCCTGGCTGAACAATGGGGCATCTTTGCTATTTCATATCTGGACGATATTGTTATTTATTCACCCGATTGGGATACTCATCTTCTACATCTTGCTCTTGTTTTCGAACGTCTGGCTATCTATGGTCTCACTGTCTCCCTCAGCAAATGTAATTTTGCTAAAACCACTCTCCCGTATCTCGGTCATATCATCAGTAAAGACGGAAATACAGCTCAATCTCTTCACATCGAGGCGATTTGAGACGCCGCTCTTCCCCGCACTCGAAAAGAGATGCGTTCGTTTTTAGGGATTTGTAACTGGGTTAAAGAATATGTACCAAACTCTTCGGTAATTTTAGCCCCACTTACAGACTTGCTTTCTCCTAAACGACCTTTTAAAATTACCGCTGCTCTTCAGGCAAGTTTTGAAGCTGCTAAACAGGCTTTTCAATAACCTGTGACCTTGAGTCGGCCTGATCCTTCCTTGACGTTTGTCCTACAAACTGATGCAAGTGCTATTGGTATGGGGGCCGTCCTATATCAAGAAGGGTCGAATGGACGGCGTATTATATCATTTGCCAGCGCTAAGTTTTCGCCCGCCGAGAGTCGTTACCACTGTAACGAGCAGGAATGTCTGGCCGTTATCTGGGCCATTAAAAGGTACCGTCCGTTTTTGGAAGACCGACCCTTTACGTTGCGGACAGACAGTAAGACCCTCACTTGGTTGGATTCGGCTAAGGACACTCGCGCTAAACTAGCGCGATGGCATCTTCTCCTTAGCGATCTTTCATTTAAGGTGGAACATTGTCCCGGCAAAGAAAACGAATTACCCGACGCGCTCTCTCGAAATCCTGACCCAAAATGCAGTTCTCCTGGCGAACCAGACGTTGAGCGAATGTTGCCTCCCACAAATACGTGTCACGATGCTTCGGCCTCAATCCCCACGCTCAGCGCTATCTATTCCCCGCCTCTTTTCGAAGAGGTCATCGCTGAACAACAAATGGATCCAATCATAAGTCGTGACGCGCGTCGTTGGCGTACTTTGGTTGATCAACAGGTTGTTAATAAGGAAGAGCAAATATTTCTTGAGAATAACCGCTTAGATGAGTGCGGTTTTTGGCGCCGCGAATTATCCGACGGAAAATGGCGTCTTCAAGTCCCAACCTCTTTACGTGCACGCGTTCTCTGGGAATATCATGATGCACCACTTTCAGGCCACCCGGGAACGGACGAAACTATCCGTGACATTCGTCGTTGCTTCTTTTGGCCCGGAATGACTCGAGAAATCCGTCGTTACGTAGCAGGCTGTCACCTGTGTATCTGTTGCAAACCAGTGCACAGCAAACATTACCCGAATCTTCGCCCTAGATCCACCCAGAGTCCTTGGGAAGCGGTCGCAGTTGACCTCATGGGACCTTATCCGCGCACAAATAAGGGTAATCGGTTCATATTGGTTGTCACGGATATGTTTACACGATGGGTAGAAGCTTTTCCCCTCCCAAATTCCGAAGCCCCCCGATTAACAAAAATTATAGAAAATGAAGTGTTTTTTAGATTTGGCTACCCACGACAAATTCTAAGTGACAATGGAACCCAGTTTACGGGACAAGTTTGGGCTAACGCTGCGGAGAAGTGGGATTGTGAGCTTTGGACAACACCAATTTACCATCCACGTGCCAATCCCACCGAGCGGCGCAACCAGGAAGTAAAGAAGGGGCTACGGTTGCGTCTGTACCGTGCCAATCAACGTACCTGGGACGAGAACCTGCCTGCTCTCCTTTTTGGTTTAAGGAGGAGAACCAATGCCGCTACCAGGACAACCCCTAGTCAACTCCTACTGGGGAGGACCCTCGCTCGACCGGGCGAATGGAGGTTTCCCCAGACTCATAAAGGGGATCTGACGCAGGAGCGACAACAACATGAGGAAGATGCACGTCGTTTCCAAGCGGCGTACCAGGCCAAGTATGCTGCCCCACCAGCCGAACCTAGGTTTCAGGTCGGGGACCTGGTCTACACCAGAAATCGACAACTGTCAAACAAAGCTGCGGGTTACAACGCTAAACTCGCAGAGCAGAGAGACGGTCCATACCCGATAACCAAATGTATCTCAGGCGAGGTATATTTCATCTCTAAAGATGGACACGAGCAGAAGGTGCACGGGGATGATCTGGTCCCGTTCAGAAATCATGGCATTCCGATTGTTCAAGTGGATCCGCAATTCCCTCAGGCCGAGGAAATAACAGTCGAGCAACGACAGCAGCCGCTCATAAGCCGTGAGTTACCAGATTACATAAGTAGCGATGGGCAATCGCTACCTAACCGAGATCCTGGGGAAGACGAGGCTTCCATCGCAGCCGATAGCGAGAGATTCCATTCTCTCATTGATGTAGCCGAAACGGTGCCACTGCAAGCATCAGCAACGGAGAACGGTGCAAGACCCATTTCTTGTGCCGCTTCTGACGCAACTGAGACTCCGGATTATGCGGAAGACGCCAGGAGGCGTTACGATATGCGGGCACGAGCCTCACGCAACTACCGAGAGAACCGGCCGTACGCGTCTCAGGTGAGGCGAACCAGGAGATAAAGTTAAGTAAGCAACCTTGTTAGGTCGACTAACTACAGAACATGTATTAGCAAAAGGTTTTTGATAGATTGTAATATATTTATATTTGATAAAAGGATAGGTCGATACCGTTCCTGAAACGAAAGAAAAGGGTAATTTTATTTTCATTTCGACAAGCAAGGTCTTTCCGGGTGAGGATGGAATTGTTATATGTCAGTAGACATAATATAAGCACAGATTTTCAATCTGTGCAACGACCTTGCTTCCCGAAAGGAAAATCTAGCCGAAAATTTCTACAGAATAGTGTGATTCATCAATGATCGTCACTGACCGACGTTTACCTGATAGTAACCCGAACCTTTTCTTGTCTCGGTACTTTGTTTTCTTTCTCCCTCTGTTTCATGGGTTTCTTTGCTCTCTCTCTCCTGCTTGCAGTACGCTCTATCTTTCCTTAATTTTCAATTTTCTATCCAGAATGAAAACTTTTGGTCGTTACACCCTATAACTACAGAAATAAAATGCGCAATTTATTTCTGTAATTGGGATGTGAAGCTCAAAGGTTTGGGAAATATCAGGCTTACTTTAGATTTTTTTTTAATTATTATAAATGTGATAAATTGTATTCTTTCGAAAGGGAACGTGCATCGAGTACAAAGGTTAGTTTATAGTTCCGGAACAAATCAAACGTTAAATTGAAATGACTAGTATTATCAGCGTTACCATATATCTAATTTGTTTATTTCTTTATTTAACCTTGTTTAACTTTTGTATTAACTTATGGATAAGGCCTTTTTTTTGTAGAAGGTTTTTATTTGCTACAGTATCGTTTCGAGATATAGTTTATACATGGTCTATTACATACTATATATTATATAATGTTATTTTTATACATAATATATTATGTTATATTCTGGGATATAGATATCGTATATTATGTGTTGTATTTGTACATTATACTTTATATATTATTTTTAACGTTATATATCAAGTTATTGATATTAGGAAATTTTTATAATTTATATCGCTCACGACCTTTTTGTAATCTCAACGAATGAACATTATTTTATATACTTTATTTTATATACTTTATTTTATATACCTTTTATATACATTTTATAGATGCATTATTTTATTTTAAATTTTAAAAATATCATTGGCTACAACTATTTGTTTTACTTTAATCAATTTCGACTATTATTGTTTAATTTTAATTCACATTCAATTCGTTAGTTGACCAGAGGGACGGTAGGTGGCAGCGAGAGACGGACGTTATTTTAGTTTCTAACATTCTTCTATCGCGTTTTAGCCAATCAAGTCCGAACGCCAGTCCCGCCTCTACCCTCTCTCCTGGGCCTCAAGCGAACGGGAGCCCAAGCGCGCTGCCTGCGAGCAGTGAAGACACAGACCGTCTCCGATAGCATTGACGTACACACTCCGCGAACCGCTCCGGAGTTTTTCTTTGAGTATTCTGAGTTTTTATATAATAAAGTATTTTATATCCCCGTACATTCAGTGTGATTTTTAAACAAATCCTCACCTTACGTGTCCTCGTGCCTCATCGATATTGAGTGAGAATCTTTGATTTTTGAGGGATTTGTGAAGAGATCAACATGGCCAAAATCGTCGCCGCCGTTCCAGTGTCTTCTCACCTTGCCGAGCCTCCACGTTTCGTCATCGATGTCGAATCTTGCAGCCGAATCAATTCTGCTGATTTCTGATCTTGTTTAATAATTTGTTCTTTCATTTATCTCTGTTTCAGGACAAGTCTCAGTTTCATTTCATTGTTTTGATATTTATTGATTTAACCATTTTTAATTTGTTTGTCATTCATTGTGAATTTAAAATGCCGTTCGTTTTTCCCCGCGAGTTCTCTATTTTAAATTCTTTGTGTTCGATACAATTTTAAACGAAGTGTTTCTCTAAATTCAGTGCGGTTCGTGTTATAAAGTTAACTAGTTCTTCTTTTAAATCACACATTTATTTTTATTTATTTTTCTCTTTTCTAATCATTTTATTAATTAATCTCTGAACTTGAACGAACTGTGAAAGCAGGACGACAAGGACAAGATTCGTTATCGTTTCGCGTCATTCATAAATCCCATGTCTCGTGAACAGTTTGCGTCGAACGCGTTCTCTTTTCGTGCCCGCTTAAACGTAGCCGCGTATCGCGTGCGCGCCACCTCCACGGGATTTTCAATCAAAAACGTTCTCGGAGTTTCGCGGCCTAAGAAAACGCCCGGTCAGGGAGCGCGTCAACGGGCGCGGAGACGCCAGCAACGTGTAGCTACCTCCATTCCCACTCGTGATTTTCCCCACTCAGAGTCGTTTACCGGGGCGCATTCCGCACAACCGACTTTTATCCCGCCACCGTTGGTCCTCTCGGAGAAGCCTTTTCGACCCGTAAAAGTTCCAGAACTTATTTTCTCTCCTCTTCAAGGACTACCATCCCCGGGAGAATTGTTTTCCCCGGACACATTGTACATCCCAATCGAAAGCTCGCCCGAAAAATTCCCCGCGACACCGGAAAAATGTTGGCCCGCGCTTAAGGTACGACGCGCCTTGTTTTAATCTTCCCCCCCCCCTGAATTGAACAAAAATCCTTTTCGTTCCTTTTAATTTTCTCGCACGCGCAGGAACGTAACAACTTATTCAATTTTTTTGAGCCTAATCAGCAATAAGATGTTTTTTCTTGAAACTCAAAAAAAGATTTTCTTTGATTACCGAACATCATCAACCCTTTAAACTCACCCCTAATCGATATTTTCAACCCTTATGGCTTCTACTAACTTTGAAGAATTTAATAATTTTTTTTGGGCCTAATCAGCAATAAGATGTTTTTTGTTGGACCCCAAAAAACGATTTTCTTTGATTACCAAACATCATTAACCCTTCAAACTCACCCCTAATCAATATATATTCAACCCTTACGGCTTTTACTGACTTTGATGAACTTAATCAATTTTTTTGAGCCTAATTAGCAATAAGATGTTTTTTGTTGAACCTCAAAAAAAGATTTTCTTTGATTACCGAACATTATCGACCCTTCAAACCCACCCCTAATCGATATTTTCAAACCGTATGGCTTTTACTGACTTTGATGAACCTAATAAATTTTTTTGAGCCTAATCAACAAAAAGATGTTTTTTGTTGGACCTCAAAAATAGATTTTCTTAGATTACTGAACATCATTAACCCTTTAAACCGACCCCTAATCGATATTTTCAACCCTTATGGCTTCTACTAACTTTGAAGAATTTAATAATTTTTTTTTGGCCTAATCAGCAATAAGATGTTTTTTGTTGGACCCCAAAAAACGATTTTCTTTGATTACCAAACATCATTAACCCTTCAAACTCACCCCTAATCAATATATATTCAACCCTTACGGCTTTTACTGACTTTGATGAACTTAATCAATTTTTTTGAGCCTAATTAGCAATAAGATGTTTTTTGTTGAACCTCAAAAAAAGATTTTCTTTGATTACCGAACATTATCAACCCTTCAAACCCACCCCTAATCGATATTTTCAAACCGTATGGCTTTTACTGACTTTGATGAACCTAATAATTTTTTTTGAGCCTAATCAGCAAAAAGATGTTTTTTGTTGGACCTCAAAAATAGATTTTCTTAGATTACTGAACATCATTAACCCTTTAAACCGACCCCTAATCGATATTTTCAACCCTTATGGCTTCTACTAACTTTGAAGAATTTAATAATTTTTTTTGGGCCTAATCAGCAATAAGATATTTTTTGTTGGACCCCAAAAAACGATTTTCTTTGATTAACAAACATCATTAACCCTTCAAACGCACCCCTAATCAATATATATTCAACCCTTACGGCTTTTACTGACTTTGATGAACTTAATCATTTTTTTTTAGCCTAATCAGCAATAAGATGTTTTTTCTTGAACCTCAAAAAAAGATTTTCTTTGATTACCAAACATCATCAACCCTTCAAAATCACCCCTAATCAATATATATTTAACCCTTACGGCTTTTACTGACTTTGATGAACTTAATCAATTTTTTTGAGCCTAATTAGCAATAAGATGTTGTTTGTTAAACCTCAAAAAAAGATTTTCTTTGATTACCGAACATTATCAACCCTTCAAACCCACCCCTAATCGATATTTTCAAACCGTATGGCTTTTACTGACTTTGATGAACCTAATAATTTTTTTTGAGTTTAATTAGCAATAAGATGTTTTTTGTTGAATCTCAAAAATAGATTTTCTTTGATTACCGAACATCAGCTACCCTTTAAACACACCCCTAATCGATATTTTTAAAGCTTATGGCTTTTACTGACTTTGATGAACTTAATAATTTTTTTGAGCCTAATCAGCAATAAGATGTTTTTTTTTGAACCTCAAAAAAAGATTTTCTTTGATTACCGAACATCATCAACCCTTTAAACCCACTCTTAATCGATATTTTCAAACCTTATGGCTTTTACTGACTTTGATGAACCTAATAATTTTTTTTGAGCCTAATCAGCAAAAAGATGTTTTTTGTTGGACCTCGAAAATAGATTTTCTTTGATTACTGAACATCATTAACCCTTCAAAATCACCCCTAATCAATATATATTTAACCCTTACGGCTTTTACTGACTTTGATGAACTTAATCAATTTTTTTGAGCCTAATTAGCAATAAGATGTTTTTTGTTAAACCTCAAAAAAAGATTTTCTTTGATTACCGAACATTATCAACCCTTCAAACCCACACCTAATCGATATTTTCAAACCGTATGGCTTTTACTGACTTTGATGAACCTAATAATTTTTTTTGAGTTTAATTAGCAATAAGATGTTTTTTGTTGAATCTCAAAAATAGATTTTCTTTGATTACCGAACATCAGCTACCCTTTAAACACACCCCTAATCGATATTTTTAAAGCTTCTGGCTTTTACTGACTTTGATGAACTTAATAATTTTTTTGAGCCTAATCAGCAATAAGATGTTTTTTTTTGAACCTCAAAAAAAGATTTTCTTTGATTACCGAACATCATCAACCCTTTAAACCCACTCTTAATCGATATTTTCAAACCTTATGGCTTTTACTGACTTTGATGAACCTAATAATTTTTTTTGAGCCTAATCAGCAAAAAGATGTTTTTTGTTGGACCTCGAAAATAGATTTTCTTTGATTACTGAACATCATTAACCCTTCAAACTCACCCCTAATCGATATATTCAACTCTTATGACTTTTACTGACTTTGATGAAATTAATAATTTTTTTGGAGCCTGATCAGCAATATGATGTTTTTTTTGAACCTCAAAAAAAGATTTTCTTAGATTACCAAATATCATCAACCCTTAAAACCCACCCTAATTGACATTTTCAACCCTTATGGCTTTTACTGACTTTGATGAACTTAATAATTTTTTTTGAGCCTAATCAGCAATAAGATGTTTTTTGCTGAATCTCAAAAATAGATTTTCTTTGATTACCGAACATCAGCTACCCTTTAAACCCACCCCTAATTGATATTTTTAAACCTTATGGCTTTTACTGACTTTGATGAACTTAATAATTTTTTTGGAGCCTGATCAGCAATAAGATATTTTTTGTTGAACCTTAAAAAAAAGATTTTCTTTGATTACCGAACATTATCAACCCTTCAAACCCACCCCTAATCGATATTTTCAAACCGTATGGCTTTTACTGACTTTGATGAACCTAATAATTTTTTTTGAGTTTAATTAGCAATAAGATGTTTTTTGTTGAATCTCAAAAATAGATTTTCTTTGATTACCGAACATCAGCTACCCTTTAAACACACCCCTAATCGATATTTTTAAAGCTTATGGCTTTTACTGACTTTGATGAACTTAATAATTTTTTTAAGCCTAATCAGCAATAAGATGTTTTTTTTTGAACCTCAAAAAAAGATTTTCTTTGATTACCGAACATCATCAACCCTTTAAACCCACTCTTAATCGATATTTTCAAACCTTATGGCTTTTACTGACTTTGATGAACCTAATAATTTTTTTTGAGCCTAATCAGCAAAAAGATGTTTTTTGTTGGACCTCGAAAATAGATTTTCTTTGATTACTGAACATCATTAACCCTTCAAAATCACCCCTAATCAATATATATTTAACCCTTACGGCTTTTACTGACTTTGATGAACTTAATCAATTTTTTTGAGCCTAATTAGCAATAAGATGTTTTTTGTTAAACCTCAAAAAAAGATTTTCTTTGATTACCGAACATTATCAACCCTTCAAACCCACCCCTAATCGATATTTTCAAACCGTATGGCTTTTACTGACTTTGATGAACCTAATAATTTTTTTTGAGTTTAATTAGCAATAAGATGTTTTTTGTTGAATCTCAAAAATAGATTTTCTTTGATTACCGAACATCAGCTACCCTTTAAACACACCCCTAATCGATATTTTTAAAGCTTATGGCTTTTACTGACTTTGATGAACTTAATAATTTTTTTGAGCCTAATCAGCAATAAGATGTTTTTTTTTGAACCTCAAAAAAAGATTTTCTTTGATTACTGAACATCATTAACCCTTCAAACTCACCCCTAATCGATATATTCAACTCTTATGACTTTTACTGACTTTGATGAAATTAATAATTTTTTTGGAGCCTGATCAGCAATATGATGTTTTTTTTGAACCTCAAAAAAAGATTTTCTTAGATTACCACATATCATCAACCCTTAAAACCCACCCTAATTGACATTTTCAACCCTTATGGCTTTTACTGACTTTGATGAACTTAATAATTTTTTTTGAGCCTAATCAGCAATAAGATGTTTTTTGTTGAATCTCAAAAATAGATTTTCTTTGATTACCGAACATCAGCTACCCTTTAAACACACCCCTAATCGATATTTTTAAAGCTTATGGCTTTTACTGACTTTGATGAACTTAATAATTTTTTTGAGCCTAATCAGCAATAAGATGTTTTTTTTTGAACCTCAAAAAAAGATTTTCTTTGATTACCGAACATCATCTACCCTTTAAACCCACTCTTAATCGATATTTTTAAACCTTTTGGCTTTTACTGACTTTGATGAACCTAATAATTTTTTTTGAGCCTAATCAGCAAAAAGATGTTTTTTGTTGGACCTCGAAAATAGATTTTCTTTGATTACTGAACATCATTAACCCTTCAAAATCACCCCTAATCAATATATATTTAACCCTTACGGCTTTTACTGACTTTGATGAACTTAATCAATTTTTTTGAGCCTAATTAGCAATAAGATGTTTTTTGTTAAACCTCAAAAAAAGATTTTCTTTGATTACCGAACATTATCAACCCTTCAAACCCACACCTAATCGATATTTTCAAACCGTATGGCTTTTACTGACTTTGATGAACCTAATAATTTTTTTTGAGTTTAATTAGCAATAAGATGTTTTTTGTTGAATCTCAAAAATAGATTTTCTTTGATTACCGAACATCAGCTACCCTTTAAACACACCCCTAATCGATATTTTTAAAGCTTATGGCTTTTACTGACTTTGATGAACTTAATAATTTTTTTGAGCCTAATCAGCAATAAGATGTTTTTTTTTGAACCTCAAAAAAAGATTTTCTTTGATTACCGAACATCATCAACCCTTTAAACCCACTCTTAATCGATATTTTCAAACCTTATGGCTTTTACTGACTTTGATGAACCTAATAATTTTTTTTGAGCCTAATCAGCAAAAAGATGTTTTTTGTTGGACCTCGAAAATAGATTTTCTTTGATTACTGAACATCATTAACCCTTCAAACTCACCCCTAATCGATATATTCAACTCTTATGACTTTTACTGACTTTGATGAAATTAATAATTTTTTTGGAGCCTGATCAGCAATATGATGTTTTTTTTGAACCTCAAAAAAAGATTTTCTTAGATTACCAAATATCATCAACCCTTAAAACCCACCCTAATTGACATTTTCAACCCTTATGGCTTTTACTGACTTTGATGAACTTAATAATTTTTTTTGAGCCTAATCAGCAATAAGATGTTTTTTGTTGAATCTCAAAAATAGATTTTCTTTGATTACCGAACATCAGCTACCCTTTAAACCCACCCCTAATTGATATTTTTAAACCTTATGGCTTTTACTGACTTTGATGAACTTAATAATTTTTTTGGAGCCTGATCAGCAATAAGATATTTTTTGTTGAACCTTAAAAAAAAGATTTTCTTTGATTACCGAACATTATCAACCCTTCAAACCCACCCCTAATCGATATTTTCAAACCGTATGGCTTTTACTGACTTTGATGAACCTAATAATTTTTTTTGAGTTTAATTAGCAATAAGATGTTTTTTGTTGAATCTCAAAAATAGATTTTCTTTGATTACCGAACATCAGCTACCCTTTAAACACACCCCTAATCGATATTTTTAAAGCTTATGGCTTTTACTGACTTTGATGAACTTAATAATTTTTTTGAGCCTAATCAGCAATAAGATGTTTTTTTTTGAACCTCAAAAAAAGATTTTCTTTGATTACCGAACATCATCAACCCTTTAAACCCACTCTTAATCGATATTTTCAAACCTTATGGCTTTTACTGACTTTGATGAACCTAATAATTTTTTTTGAGCCTAATCAGCAAAAAGATGTTTTTTGTTGGACCTCGAAAATAGATTTTCTTTGATTACTGAACATCATTAACCCTTCAAAATCACCCCTAATCAATATATATTTAACCCTTACGGCTTTTACTGACTTTGATGAACTTAATCAATTTTTTTGAGCCTAATTAGCAATAAGATGTTTTTTGTTAAACCTCAAAAAAAGATTTTCTTTGATTACCGAACATTATCAACCCTTCAAACCCACCCCTAATCGATATTTTCAAACCGTATGGCTTTTACTGACTTTGATGAACCTAATAATTTTTTTTGAGTTTAATTAGCAATAAGATGTTTTTTGTTGAATCTCAAAAATAGATTTTCTTTGATTACCGAACATCAGCTACCCTTTAAACACACCCCTAATCGATATTTTTAAAGCTTATGGCTTTTACTGACTTTGATGAACTTAATAATTTTTTTGAGCCTAATCAGCAATAAGATGTTTTTTTTTGAACCTCAAAAAAAGATTTTCTTTGATTACCGAACATCATCAACCCTTTAAACCCACTCTTAATCGATATTTTCAAACCTTATGGCTTTTACTGACTTTGATGAACCTAATAATTTTTTTTGAGCCTAATCAGCAAAAAGATGTTTTTTGTTGGACCTCGAAAATAGATTTTCTTTAATTACTGAACATCATTAACCCTTCAAACTCACCCCTAATCGATATATTCAACTCTTATGACTTTTACTGACTTTGATGAAATTAATAATTTTTTTGGAGCCTGATCAGCAATATGATGTTTTTTTTGAACCTCAAAAAAAGATTTTCTTAGATTACCAAATATCATCAACCCTTAAAACCCACCCTAATTGACATTTTCAACCCTTATGGCTTTTACTGACTTTGATGAACTTAATAATTTTTTTTGAGCCTAATCAGCAATAAGATGTTTTTTGTTGAATCTCAAAAATAGATTTTCTTTGATTACCGAACATCAGCTACCCTTTAAACCCACCCCTAATCGATATTTTTAAACCTTATGGCTTTTACTGACTTTGATGAACTTAATAATTTTTTTGGAGCCTGATCAGCAATAAGATATTTTTTGTTGAACCTTAAAAAAAAGATTTTCTTTGATTACCGAACATTATCAACCCTTCAAACCCACCCCTAATCGATATTTTTAAACATTATGGATTTTACTGACTTTGATGAACATAATAATTTTTTTGAGCCTAATTAGCAATAAGATGTTTTTTGTTGAACCTCAACAAAAGATTTTCTTTGATTACCGAACATCATCAACCCTTTAAACTCACCCCTAATCGATATTTTCAACTCTTATGACTTTTACTGACTTTGATAAACTTAATCAATTTTTTAGAGCCTAATCAGCAATAAGATGTTTTTTTTTGAATCTCAAAAATCGATTTTCTTTGATTACCGAACATCATCTACCCTTTAAACCCACCCCTAATCGATATTTTTAAACCTTATGGCTTTTACTGACTTTGATGAACTTAATAATTTTTTTGAGCCTAATCAGCAAAAAGATGTTTTTTGTTGGACCTCGAAAATAGATTTTCTTTGATTACTGAACATCATTAACCCTTCAAACTCACCCCTAATCGATATATTGCACTCTTATGACTTTTACTGACTTTGATGAAATTAATAATTTTTTTGGAGCCTGATCAGCAATATGATGTTTTTTTTGAACCTCAAAAAAAGATTTTCTTAGATTACCACATATCATCAACCCTTAAAACCCACCCTAATTGACATTTTCAACCCTTATGGCTTTTACTGACTTTGATGAACTTAATAATTTTTTTTGAGCCTAATCAGCAATAAGATGTTTTTTGTTGAATCTCAAAAATAGATTTTCTTTGATTACCGAACATCAGCTACCCTTTAAACACACCCCTAATCGATATTTTTAAAGCTTATGGCTTTTACTGACTTTGATGAACTTAATAATTTTTTTGAGCCTAATCAGCAATAAGATGTTTTTTTTTGAACCTCAAAAAAAGATTTTCTTTGATTACCGAACATCATCTACCCTTTAAACCCACTCTTAATCGATATTTTTAAACCTTTTGGCTTTTACTGACTTTGATGAACCTAATAATTTTTTTTGAGCCTAATCAGCAAAAAGATGTTTTTTGTTGGACCTCGAAAATAGATTTTCTTTGATTACTGAACATCATTAACCCTTCAAAATCACCCCTAATCAATATATATTTAACCCTTACGGCTTTTACTGACTTTGATGAACTTAATCAATTTTTTTGAGCCTAATTAGCAATAAGATGTTTTTTGTTAAACCTCAAAAAAAGATTTTCTTTGATTACCGAACATCAGCTACCCTTTAAACACACCCCTAATCGATATTTTTAAAGCTTATGGCTTTTACTGACTTTGATGAACTTAATAATTTTTTTGAGCCTAATCAGCAATAAGATGTTTTTTTTTGAACCTCAAAAAAAGATTTTCTTTGATTACCGAACATCATCAACCCTTTAAACCCACTCTTAATCGATATTTTCAAACCTTATGGCTTTTACTGACTTTGATGAACCTAATAATTTTTTTTGAGCCTAATCAGCAAAAAGATGTTTTTTGTTGGACCTCGAAAATAGATTTTCTTTGATTACTGAACATCATTAACCCTTCAAAATCACCCCTAATCAATATATATTTAACCCTTACGGCTTTTACTGACTTTGATGAACTTAATCAATTTTTTTGAGCCTAATTAGCAATAAGATGTTTTTTGTTAAACCTCAAAAAAAGATTTTCTTTGATTACCGAACATTATCAACCCTTCAAACCCACCCCTAATCGATATTTTCAAACCGTATGGCTTTTACTGACTTTGATGAACCTAATAATTTTTTTTGAGTTTAATTAGCAATAAGATGTTTTTTGTTGAATCTCAAAAATAGATTTTCTTTGATTACCGAACATCAGCTACCCTTTAAACACACCCCTAATCGATATTTTTAAAGCTTATGGCTTTTACTGACTTTGATGAACTTAATAATTTTTTTGAGCCTAATCAGCAATAAGATGTTTTTTTTTGAACCTCAAAAAAAGATTTTCTTTGATTACCGAACATCATCAACCCTTTAAACCCACTCTTAATCGATATTTTCAAACCTTATGGCTTTTACTGACTTTGATGAACCTAATAATTTTTTTTGAGCCTAATCAGCAAAAAGATGTTTTTTGTTGGACCTCGAAAATAGATTTTCTTTAATTACTGAACATCATTAACCCTTCAAACTCACCCCTAATCGATATATTCAACTCTTATGACTTTTACTGACTTTGATGAAATTAATAATTTTTTTGGAGCCTGATCAGCAATATGATGTTTTTTTTGAACCTCAAAAAAAGATTTTCTTAGATTACCAAATATCATCAACCCTTAAAACCCACCCTAATTGACATTTTCATCCCTTATGGCTTTTACTGACTTTGATGAACTTAATAATTTTTTTTGAGCCTAATCAGCAATAAGATGTTTTTTGTTGAATCTCAAAAATAGATTTTCTTTGATTACCGAACATCAGCTACCCTTTAAACCCACCCCTAATCGATATTTTTAAACCTTATGGCTTTTACTGACTTTGATGAACTTAATAATTTTTTTGGAGCCTGATCAGCAATAAGATATTTTTTGTTGAACCTTAAAAAAAAGATTTTCTTTGATTACCGAACATTATCAACCCTTCAAACCCACCCCTAATCGATATTTTTAAACATTATGGATTTTACTGACTTTGATGAACATAATAATTTTTTTGAGCCTAATTAGCAATAAGATGTTTTTTGTTGAACCTCAACAAAAGATTTTCTTTGATTACCGAACATCATCAACCCTTTAAACTCACCCCTAATCGATATTTTCAACTCTTATGACTTTTACTGACTTTGATAAACTTAATCAATTTTTTAGAGCCTAATCAGCAATAAGATGTTTTTTTTTGAATCTCAAAAATCGATTTTCTTTGATTACCGAACATCATCTACCCTTTAAACCCACCCCTAATCGATATTTTTAAACCTTATGGCTTTTACTGACTTTGATGAACCTAATAATTTTTTTTGAGCCTAATCAGCAAAAAGATGTTTTTTGTTGGACCTCGAAAATAGATTTTCTTTAATTACTGAACATCATTAACCCTTCAAACTCACCCCTAATCGATATATTGCACTCTTATGACTTTTACTGACTTTGATGAAATTAATAATTTTTTTGGAGCCTGATCAGCAATATGATGTTTTTTTTGAACCTCAAAAAAAGATTTTCTTAGATTACCACATATCATCAACCCTTAAAACCCACCCTAATTGACATTTTCAACCCTTATGGCTTTTACTGACTTTGATGAACTTAATAATTTTTTTTGAGCCTAATCAGCAATAAGATGTTTTTTGTTGAATCTCAAAAATAGATTTTCTTTGATTACCGAACATCATCAACCCTTTAAACTCACCCCTAATCGATATTTTCAACTCTTATGACTTTTACTGACTTTGATAAACTTAATCAATTTTTTAGAGCCTAATCAGCAATAAGATGTTTTTTTTTGAATCTCAAAAATCGATTTTCTTTGATTACCGAACATCATCTACCCTTTAAACCCACCCCTAATCGATATTTTTAAACCTTATGGCTTTTACTGACTTTGATGAACTTAATAATTTTTTTGAGCCTAATCAGCAATAAGATGTTTTTTTTTGAACCTTAAAAAAAGATTTTCTTTAATGACCGACCATCATCAACCCTTCAAACCCACCCCTAATCGATATTTTCAAACCGTATGACTTTTACTGACTTTGATAAACTTAATCAATTTTTTAGAGCCTAATCAGCAATAAGATGTTTTTTGTTGAATCTCAAAAATAGATTTTCTTTGATTACTGAACATCAGCTACCCTTTAAACCCACCCCTAATAGATATTTTTAAACCTTATGGCTTTTACTGACTTTGATGAACTTAATAATTTTTTTGGAGCCTGATCAGCAATATTATGTTTTTTGTTGAACCTCAAAAAAAGATTTTCTTAGATTACCAAATATCATCACCCGTTTAAACCCACCCCTAATCGATATTTTTAAACCTTATGGCTTTTACTGACTTTGATGAACATAATAATTTTTTTTGAGCCTAATTAGCAATAAGATGTTTTTTGTTGAACCTCAAAAAAAAGATTTTCTTTGATTACCGAACTTCATCAACCCTTTAAACTCACCCCTAATCGATATTTTCAACTCTTATGACTTTTACTGACTTTGATAAACTTAATCAATTTTTTAGAGCCTAATCAGCAATAAGATGTTTTTTTTTGAATCTCAAAAATCGATTTTCTTTGATTACCGAACATCATCTACCCTTTAAACCCACCCCTAATCGATATTTTTAAACCTTATGGCTTTTACTGATTTTGATGAACTTAATAATTTTTTTGAGCCTAATCAGCAAAAAGATGTTTTTTGTTGGACCTCGAAAATAGATTTTCTTTGATTACTGAACATCATTAACCCTTCAAACTCACCCCTAATCGATATATTGCACTCTTATGACTTTTACTGACTTTGATGAAATTAATAATTTTTTTGGAGCCTGATCAGCAATATGATGTTTTTTTTGAACCTCAAAAAAAGATTTTCTTAGATTACCACATATCATCAACCCTTAAAACCCACCCTAATTGACATTTTCAACCCTTATGGCTTTTACTGACTTTGATGAACTTAATAATTTTTTTTGAGCCTAATCAGCAATAAGATGTTTTTTGTTGAATCTCAAAAATAGATTTTCTTTGATTACCGAACATCAGCTACCCTTTAAACCCACCCCTAATTGATATTTTTAAACCTTATGGCTTTTACTGACTTTGATGAACTTAATAATTTTTTTGGAGCCTGATCAGCAATAAGATATTTTTTGTTGAACCTTACAAAAAAGATTTTCTTTGATTACCGAACATTATCAACCCTTCAAACCCACCCCTAATCGATATTTTTAAACATTATGGATTTTACTGACTTTGATGAACATAATAATTTTTTTGAGCCTAATTAGCAATAAGATGTTTTTTGTTGAACCTCAACAAAAGATTTTCTTTGATTACCGAACATCATCAACCCTTTAAACTCACCCCTAATCGATATTTTCAACTCTTATGACTTTTACTGACTTTGATAAACTTAATCAATTTTTTAGAGCCTAATCAGCAATAAGATGTTTTTTTTTGAATCTCAAAAATCGATTTTCTTTGATTACCGAACATCATCTACCCTTTAAACCCACCCCTAATCGATATTTTTAAACCTTATGGCTTTTACTGACTTTGATGAACCTAATAATTTTTTTTGAGCCTAATCAGCAAAAAGATGTTTTTTGTTGGACCTCGAAAATAGATTTTCTTTAATTACTGAACATCATTAACCCTTCAAACTCACCCCTAATCGATATATTGCACTCTTATGACTTTTACTGACTTTGATGAAATTAATAATTTTTTTGGAGCCTGATCAGCAATATGATGTTTTTTTTGAACCTCAAAAAAAGATTTTCTTAGATTACCACATATCATCAACCCTTAAAACCCACCCTAATTGACATTTTCAACCCTTATGGCTTTTACTGACTTTGATGAACTTAATAATTTTTTTTGAGCCTAATCAGCAATAAGATGTTTTTTGTTGAATCTCAAAAATAGATTTTCTTTGATTACCGAACATCATCAACCCTTTAAACTCACCCCTAATCGATATTTTCAACTCTTATGACTTTTACTGACTTTGATAAACTTAATCAATTTTTTAGAGCCTAATCAGCAATAAGATGTTTTTTTTTGAATCTCAAAAATCGATTTTCTTTGATTACCGAACATCATCTACCCTTTAAACCCACCCCTAATCGATATTTTTAAACCTTATGGCTTTTACTGACTTTGATGAACTTAATAATTTTTTTGAGCCTAATCAGCAATAAGATGTTTTTTTTTGAACCTTAAAAAAAGATTTTCTTTAATGACCGACCATCATCAACCCTTCAAACCCACCCCTAATCGATATTTTCAAACCGTATGACTTTTACTGACTTTGATAAACTTAATCAATTTTTTAGAGCCTAATCAGCAATAAGATGTTTTTTGTTGAATCTCAAAAATAGATTTTCTTTGATTACTGAACATCAGCTACCCTTTAAACCCACCCCTAATAGATATTTTTAAACCTTATGGCTTTTACTGACTTTGATGAACTTAATAATTTTTTTGGAGCCTGATCAGCAATATTATGTTTTTTGTTGAACCTCAAAAAAAGATTTTCTTAGATTACCAAATATCATCACCCGTTTAAACCCACCCCTAATCGATATTTTTAAACCTTATGGCTTTTACTGACTTTGATGAACATAATAATTTTTTTTGAGCCTAATTAGCAATAAGATGTTTTTTGTTGAACCTCAAAAAAAAGATTTTCTTTGATTACCGAACTTCATCAACCCTTTAAACTCACCCCTAATCGATATTTTCAACTCTTATGACTTTTACTGACTTTGATAAACTTAATCAATTTTTTAGAGCCTAATCAGCAATAAGATGTTTTTTTTTGAATCTCAAAAATCGATTTTCTTTGATTACCGAACATCATCTACCCTTTAAACCCACCCCTAATCGATATTTTTAAACCTTATGGCTTTTACTGATTTTGATGAACTTAATAATTTTTTTGAGCCTAATCAGCAAAAAGATGTTTTTTGTTGGACCTCGAAAATAGATTTTCTTTGATTACTGAACATCATTAACCCTTCAAACTCACCCCTAATCGATATATTGCACTCTTATGACTTTTACTGACTTTGATGAAATTAATAATTTTTTTGGAGCCTGATCAGCAATATGATGTTTTTTTTGAACCTCAAAAAAAGATTTTCTTAGATTACCACATATCATCAACCCTTAAAACCCACCCTAATTGACATTTTCAACCCTTATGGCTTTTACTGACTTTGATGAACTTAATAATTTTTTTTGAGCCTAATCAGCAATAAGATGTTTTTTGTTGAATCTCAAAAATAGATTTTCTTTGATTACCGAACATCAGCTACCCTTTAAACCCACCCCTAATTGATATTTTTAAACCTTATGGCTTTTACTGACTTTGATGAACTTAATAATTTTTTTGGAGCCTGATCAGCAATAAGATATTTTTTGTTGAACCTTAAAAAAAAGATTTTCTTTGATTACCGAACATTATCAACCCTTCAAACCCACCCCTAATCGATATTTTTAAACATTATGGATTTTACTGACTTTGATGAACATAATAATTTTTTTGAGCCTAATTAGCAATAAGATGTTTTTTGTTGAACCTCAACAAAAGATTTTCTTTGATTACCGAACATCATCAACCCCTTAAACTCACCCCTAATCGATATTTTCAACTCTTATGACTTTTACTGACTTTGATAAACTTAATCAATTTTTTAGAGCCTAATCAGCAATAAGATGTTTTTTTTTGAATCTCAAAAATCGATTTTCTTTGATTACCGAACATCATCTACCCTTTAAACCCACCCCTAATCGATATTTTTAAACCTTATGGCTTTTACTGACTTTGATGAACTTAATAATTTTTTTGAGCCTAATCAGCAATAAGATGTTTTTTTTTGAACCTCAAAAAAAGATTTTCTTTGATTACCGAACATCATCAACCCTTTAAACCCACTCTTAATCGATATTTTCAAACCTTATGGCTTTTACTGACTTTGATGAACCTAATAATTTTTTTTGAGCCTAATCAGCAAAAAGATGTTTTTTGTTGGACCTCGAAAATAGATTTTCTTTGATTACTGAACATCATTAACCCTTCAAAATCACCCCTAATCAATATATATTTAACCCTTACGGCTTTTACTGACTTTGATGAACTTAATCAATTTTTTTGAGCCTAATTAGCAATAAGATGTTTTTTGTTAAACCTCAAAAAAAGATTTTCTTTGATTACCGAACATTATCAACCCTTCAAACCCACACCTAATCGATATTTTCAAACCGTATGGCTTTTACTGACTTTGATGAACCTAATAATTTTTTTTGAGTTTAATTAGCAATAAGATGTTTTTTGTTGAATCTCAAAAATAGATTTTCTTTAATTACCGAACATCAGCTGACCTTTAAACACACCCCTAATCGATATTTTTAAAGCTTATGGCTTTTACTGACTTTGATGAACTTAATAATTTTTTTGAGCCTAATCAGCAATAAGATGTTTTTTTTTGAACCTCAAAAAAAGATTTTCTTTGATTACCGAACATCATCAACCCTTTAAACCCACTCTTAATCGATATTTTCAAACCTTATGGCTTTTACTGACTTTGATGAACCTAATAATTTTTTTTGAGCCTAATCAGCAAAAAGATGTTTTTTGTTGGACCTCGAAAATAGATTTTCTTTGATTACTGAACATCATTAACCCTTCAAACTCACCCCTAATCGATATATTCAACTCTTATGACTTTTACTGACTTTGATGAAATTAATAATTTTTTTGGAGCCTGATCAGCAATATGATGTTTTTTTTGAACCTCAAAAAAAGATTTTCTTAGATTACCAAATATCATCAACCCTTAAAACCCACCCTAATTGACATTTTCAACCCTTATGGCTTTTACTGACTTTGATGAACTTAATAATTTTTTTTGAGCCTAATCAGCAATAAGATGTTTTTTGTTGAATCTCAAAAATAGATTTTCTTTGATTACCGAACATCAGCTACCCTTTAAACCCACCCCTAATCGATATTTTTAAACCTTATGGCTTTTACTGACTTTGATGAACTTAATAATTTTTTTGGAGCCTGATCAGCAATAAGATATTTTTTGTTGAACCTTAAAAAAAAGATTTTCTTTGATTACCGAACATTATCAACCCTTCAAACCCACCCCTAATCGATATTTTCAAACCGTATGGCTTTTACTGACTTTGATGAACCTAATAATTTTTTTTGAGTTTAATTAGCAATAAGATGTTTTTTGTTGAATCTCAAAAATAGATTTTCTTTGATTACCGAACATCAGCTACCCTTTAAACACACCCCTAATCGATATTTTTAAAGCTTATGGCTTTTACTGACTTTGATGAACTTAATAATTTTTTTGAGCCTAATCAGCAATAAGATGTTTTTTTTTGAACCTCAAAAAAAGATTTTCTTTGATTACCGAACATCATCAACCCTTTAAACCCACTCTTAATCGATATTTTCAAACCTTATGGCTTTTACTGACTTTGATGAACCTAATAATTTTTTTTGAGCCTAATCAGCAAAAAGATGTTTTTTGTTGGACCTCGAAAATAGATTTTCTTTGATTACTGAACATCATTAACCCTTCAAAATCACCCCTAATCAATATATATTTAACCCTTACGGCTTTTACTGACTTTGATGAACTTAATCAATTTTTTTGAGCCTAATTAGCAATAAGATGTTTTTTGTTAAACCTCAAAAAAAGATTTTCTTTGATTACCGAACATTATCAACCCTTCAAACCCACCCCTAATCGATATTTTCAAACCGTATGGCTTTTACTGACTTTGATGAACCTAATAATTTTTTTTGAGTTTAATTAGCAATAAGATGTTTTTTGTTGAATGTCAAAAATAGATTTTCTTTGATTACCGAACATCAGCTACCCTTTAAACACACCCCTAATCGATATTTTTAAAGCTTATGGCTTTTACTGACTTTGATGAACTTAATAATTTTTTTGAGCCTAATCAGCAATAAGATGTTTTTTTTTGAACCTCAAAAAAAGATTTTCTTTGATTACCGAACATCATCAACCCTTTAAACCCACTCTTAATCGATATTTTCAAACCTTATGGCTTTTACTGACTTTGATGAACCTAATAATTTTTTTTGAGCCTAATCAGCAAAAAGATGTTTTTTGTTGGACCTCGAAAATAGATTTTCTTTAATTACTGAACATCATTAACCCTTCAAACTCACCCCTAATCGATATATTCAACTCTTATGACTTTTACTGACTTTGATGAAATTAATAATTTTTTTGGAGCCTGATCAGCAATATGATGTTTTTTTTGAACCTCAAAAAAAGATTTTCTTAGATTACCAAATATCATCAACCCTTAAAACCCACCCTAATTGACATTTTCAACCCTTATGGCTTTTACTGACTTTGATGAACTTAATAATTTTTTTTGAGCCTAATCAGCAATAAGATGTTTTTTGTTGAATCTCAAAAATAGATTTTCTTTGATTACCGAACATTAGCTACCCTTTAAACTCACCCCTAATCGATATTTTCAACTCTTATGACTTTTACTGACTTTGATAAACTTAATCAATTTTTTAGAGCCTAATCAGCAATAAGATGTTTTTTTTTGAATCTCAAAAATCGATTTTCTTTGATTACCGAACATCATCTACCCTTTAAACCCACCCCTAATCGATATTTTTAAACCTTATGGCTTTTACTGACTTTGATGAACTTAATAATTTTTTTTGAGCCTAATCAGCAATAAGATGTTTTTTGTTGAATGTCAAAAATAGATTTTCTTTGATTACCGAACATCATCAACCCTTTAAACTCACCCCTAATCGATATTTTCAACTCTTATGACTTTTACTGACTTTGATAAACTTAATCAATTTTTTAGAGCCTAATCAGCAATAAGATGTTTTTTTTTGAATCTCAAAAATCGATTTTCTTTGATTACCGAACATCATCTACCCTTTAAACCCACCCCTAATCGATATTTTTAAACCTTATGGCTTTTACTGACTTTGATGAACTTAATAATTTTTTTGAGCCTAATCAGCAATAAGATGTTTTTTTTTGAACCTTAAAAAAAGATTTTCTTTAATGACCGACCATCATCAACCCTTCAAACCCACCCCTAATCGATATTTTCAAACCGTATGGCTTTTACTGACTTTGATGAACCTAATAATTTTTTTTGAGCCTAATTAGCAATAAGATGTTTTTTGTTGAATCTCAAAAATAGATTTTCTTTAATTACTGAACATCAGCTACCCTTTAAACCCACCCCTAATCGATATTTTTAAACCTTTTGGCTTTTACTGACTTTGATGAACTTAATAATTTTTTTGGAGCCTGATCAGCAATAAGATGTTTTTTGTTAAACCTCAAAAAAAGATTTTCTTTGATTACCGAACATTATCAACCCTTCAAACCCACCCCTAATCGATATTTTCAAACCGTATGGCTTTTACTGACTTTGATGAACCTAATAATTTTTTTTGAGTTTAATTAGCAATAAGATGTTTTTTGTTGAATGTCAAAAATAGATTTTCTTTGATTACCGAACATCAGCTACCCTTTAAACACACCCCTAATCGATATTTTTAAAGCTTATGGCTTTTACTGACTTTGATGAACTTAATAATTTTTTTGAGCCTAATCAGCAATAAGATGTTTTTTTTTGAACCTCAAAAAAAGATTTTCTTTGATTACCGAACATCATCAACCCTTTAAACCCACTCTTAATCGATATTTTCAAACCTTATGGCTTTTACTGACTTTGATGAACCTAATAATTTTTTTTGAGCCTAATCAGCAAAAAGATGTTTTTTGTTGGACCTCGAAAATAGATTTTCTTTAATTACTGAACATCATTAACCCTTCAAACTCACCCCTAATCGATATATTCAACTCTTATGACTTTTACTGACTTTGATGAAATTAATAATTTTTTTGGAGCCTGATCAGCAATATGATGTTTTTTTTGAACCTCAAAAAAAGATTTTCTTAGATTACCAAATATCATCAACCCTTAAAACCCACCCTAATTGACATTTTCAACCCTTATGGCTTTTACTGACTTTGATGAACTTAATAATTTTTTTTGAGCCTAATCAGCAATAAGATGTTTTTTGTTGAATCTCAAAAATAGATTTTCTTTGATTACCGAACATTAGCTACCCTTTAAACCCACCCCTAATCGATATTTTTAAACCTTATGGCTTTTACTGACTTTGATGAACTTAATAATTTTTTTGGAGCCTGATCAGCAATAAGATATTTTTTGTTGAACCTTAAAAAAAAGATTTTCTTTGATTACCGAACATTATCAACCCTTCAAACCCACCCCTAATCGATATTTTTAAACATTATGGATTTTACTGACTTTGATGAACATAATAATTTTTTTGAGCCTAATTAGCAATAAGATGTTTTTTGTTGAACCTCAACAAAAGATTTTCTTTGATTACCGAACATCATCAACCCTTTAAACTCACCCCTAATCGATATTTTCAACTCTTATGACTTTTACTGACTTTGATAAACTTAATCAATTTTTTAGAGCCTAATCAGCAATAAGATGTTTTTTTTTGAATCTCAAAAATCGATTTTCTTTGATTACCGAACATCATCTACCCTTTAAACCCACCCCTAATCGATATTTTTAAACCTTATGGCTTTTACTGACTTTGATGAACTTAATAATTTTTTTGAGCCTAATCAGCAATAAGATGTTTTTTTTTGAACCTTAAAAAAAGATTTTCTTTAATGACCGACCATCATCAACCCTTCAAACCCACCCCTAATCGATATTTTCAAACCGTATGGCTTTTACTGACTTTGATGAACCTAATAATTTTTTTTGAGCCTAATTAGCAATAAGATGTTTTTTGTTGAATCTCAAAAATAGATTTTCTTTAATTACTGAACATCAGCTACCCTTTAAACCCACCCCTAATCGATATTTTTAAACCTTTTGGCTTTTACTGACTTTGATGAACTTAATAATTTTTTTGGAGCCTGATCAGCAATATTATGTTTTTTGTTGAACCTCAAAAAAAGATTTTCTTAGATTACCAAATATCATCACCCGTTTAAACCCACCCCTAATCGATATTTTTAAACCTTATGGCTTTTACTGACTTTGATGAACATAATAATTTTTTTTGAGCCTAATTAGCAATAAGATGTTTTTTGTTGAATCTCAAAAATAGATTTTCTTTAATTACTGAACATCAGCTACCCTTTAAACCCACCCCTAATCGATATTTTTAAACCTTTTGGCTTTTACTGACTTTGATGAACTTAATAATTTTTTTGGAGCCTGATCAGCAATATTATGTTTTTTGTTGAACCTCAAAAAAAGATTTTCTTAGATTACCAAATATCATCACCCGTTTAAACCCACCCCTAATCGATATTTTTAAACCTTATGGCTTTTACTGACTTTGATGAACATAATAATTTTTTTTGAGCCTAATTAGCAATAAGATGTTTTTTGTTGAACCTCAAAAAAAAGATTTTCTTTGATTACCGAACTTCATCAACCCTTTAAACTCACCCCTAATCGATATTTTCAACTCTTATGACTTTTACTGACTTTGATAAACTTAATCAATTTTTTAGAGCCTAATCAGCAATAAGATGTTTTTTTTTGAATCTCAAAAATCGATTTTCTTTGATTACCGAACATCATCTACCCTTTAAACCCACCCCTAATCGATATTTTTAAACCTTATGGCTTTTACTGACTTTGATGAACTTAATAATTTTTTTGAGCCTAATCAGCAAAAAGATGTTTTTTGTTGGACCTCGAAAATAGATTTTCTTTGATTACTGAACATCATTAACCCTTCAAACTCACCCCTAATCGATATATTGCACTCTTATGACTTTTACTGACTTTGATGAAATTAATAATTTTTTTGGAGCCTGATCAGCAATATGATGTTTTTTTTGAACCTCAAAAAAAGATTTTCTTAGATTACCACATATCATCAACCCTTAAACCCACCCTAATTGACATTTTCAACCCTTATGGCTTTTACTGACTTTGATGAACTTAATAATTTTTTTTGAGCCTAATCAGCAATAAGATGTTTTTTGTTGAATCTCAAAAATAGATTTTCTTTGATTACCGAACATCAGCTACCCTTTAAACCCACCCCTAATCGATATTTTTAAACCTTATGGCTTTTACTGACTTTGATGAACTTAATAATTTTTTTGGAGCCTGATCAGCAATAAGATATTTTTTGTTGAACCTTAAAAAAAAGATTTTCTTTGATTACCAAACATTATCAACCCTTCAAACCCACCCCTAATCGATATTTTTAAACATTATGGATTTTACTGACTTTGATGAACATAATAATTTTTTTGAGCCTAATTAGCAATAAGATGTTTTTTGTTGAACCTCAACAAAAGATTTTCTTTGATTACCGAACATCATCAACCCTTTAAACTCACCCCTAATCGATATTTTCAACTCTTATGACTTTTACTGACTTTGATAAACTTAATCAATTTTTTAGAGCCTAATCAGCAATAAGATGTTTTTTTTTGAATCTCAAAAATCGATTTTCTTTGATTACCGAACATCATCTACCCTTTAAACCCACCCCTAATCGATATTTTTAAACCTTATGGCTTTTACTGACTTTGATGAACTTAATAATTTTTTTGAGCCTAATCAGCAATAAGATGTTTTTTTTTGAACCTCAAAAAAAGATTTTCTTTAATGACCGACCATCATCAACCCTTCAAACCCACCCCTAATCGATATTTTCAAACCGTATGGCTTTTACTGACTTTGATGAACCTAATAATTTTTTTTGAGCCTAATTAGCAATAAGATGTTTTTTGTTGAATCTCAAAAATAGATTTTCTTTGATTACTGAACATCAGCTACCCTTTAAACCCACCCCTAATCGATATTTTTAAACCTTATGGCTTTTACTGACTTTGATGAACTTAATAATTTTTTTGGAGCCTGATCAGCAATATTATGTTTTTTGTTGAACCTCAAAAAAAGATTTTCTTAGATTACCAAATATCATCACCCGTTTAAACCCACCCCTAATCGATATTTTTAAACCTTATGGCTTTTACTGACTTTGATGAACATAATAATTTTTTTTGAGCCTAATTAGCAATAAGATGTTTTTTGTTGAACCTCAAAAAAAAGATTTTCTTTGATTACCGAACATCATCAACCCTTTAAACTCACCCCTAATCGATATTTTCAACCCTTATGGCTTCTACTAACTTTGAAGAATTTAATAATCTTTTTTTGGGCCTAATCAGCAATAAGATGTTTTTTGTTGGACCCCAAAAAACGATTTTCTTTGATTAACAAACATCATTAACCCTTCAAACTCACCCCTAATCAATATATATTCAACCCTTATGGCTTCTACTAACTTTGAAGAATTTAATAATCTTTTTTTGGGCCTAATCAGCAATAAGATGTTTTTTCTTGAACCTCAAAAAAAGATTTTCTTTGATTACCAAACATCATCAACCCTTCAAACTCACCCCTAATCAATATATATTTAACCCTTACGGCTTTTACTGACTTTGATGAACTTAATCAATTTTTTTGAGCCTAATTAGCAATAAGATGTTTTTTGTTGAACCTCAAAAAAAGATTTTCTTTGATTACCGAACATTATCAACCCTTCAAACCCACCCCTAATCGATATTTTTAAACCGTATGGCTTTTACTGACTTTGATAAACCTAATAATTTTTTTTGAGCCTAATTAGCAATAAGATGTTTTTTGTTGAATCTCAAAAATAGATTTTCTTTGATTACCGAACATAAGCTACCCTTTAAACCCACCCCTAATCGATATTTTTAAACCTTATGGCTTTTACTGACTTTGATAAACTTAATAATTTTTTTGGAGCATGATCAGCAATATGATGTTTTTTTTGAACCCCAAAAAAAGATTTTCTTAGATTACCAAATATCATCAACCCTTAAAACCCACCCTAATTGATATTTTCAACCCTTATGGCTTTTACTGACTTTGATAAACTTAATAATTTTTTTTGAGCCTAATCAGCAATAAGATGTTTTTTGTTGGACCTCAAAAAAAGGTTTTCTTTAATGACCGACCATCATCAACCCTGCAAACTCACCCCTAATCGATATTTTCAACCCTTACGGCTTTTACTGACTTTGATGAACCTAATAATTTTTTTTAAGCCTAATTAGCAATAACATGTTTTTTGTTGAACCTCAAAAATAGATTTTCTTTGATTACCGAACATCATCAACCCTTCAAACTCACCCCTAATCGATATTTTCAACTCTTATGACTTTTACTGACTTTGATGAACTTAATCAATTTTTTTGAGCCTAATCAGCAATAAGATGTTTTTTTTTGAACCTCAAAAAAAGATTTTCTTTGATTACCGAACATCATCAACCCTTTAAACTCACCCCTAAACAAAGAAAAACTTCTTTTGAGGTTCAACAAAAAACATCTTATTGCTGATTAGGCTAAAAAAAATGATTAAGTTCATCAAAGTTAGTAAAAGCCATAAGGGTTTAAAATATCGAATAGGGGTGGGTTTAAAGGGTTGATGATGTTCGGTAATCAAAGAAAATGTTTTTTTGAGGTCCAGCAAAACACATCTTATTGCTAATTAGGCTCAAAAAAAAATTTTAAGTTCATCAAAGTCAGTAAAAGCTATCAGAGTTGAAAATATAGATTAGGGGTGACTTTAAAGGGTTGATGATGTTCGGTAATCAAAGAAAATCTTTTTTTGAGATTTGACAAAAAACATCTTATTTCTAATTAGGCTCAAAAAAAATTATTATGTTCATCAAAGTCAGTAAAAGTCATAAGAGTTGAAAATATCGATTAGGGATGAGTTTAAAGGGTTGATGATGTTCGGTAATCAAAGAAAATCTTTTTTTGAGGTCCAACAAAAAACATCTTATTGCTGATTAGGCTCAAAAAAATTGATTAAGTTTATCAAAGTCAGTAAAAGCCGTAAGGGTTGAATATATATTGATTGGGGGTGAGTTTGAAGGGTTGATGATGTTTGGTAATCAAAGAAAATCGTTTTTTGGGGTCAAACAAAAAACATCTTATTGCTGATTAGGCCCAAAAAAAATTATTAAATTCATCAAAGTTAGTAGAAGCCATAAGGGTTGAAAATATCGATTAGGGGTGAGTTTAAAGGGTTGATGATGTTCGGTAATCAAAAAAAATCTTTTTTTGAGGTTCAACAAAAAACATCTTATTACTAATTAGGTTAAAAAAAATTATTATTTTCATCAAAGTCAGTAAAAGCCGTAAGGTTTAAAAATATCGATTAGGGGTGGGTTTAAAGGGTTGATGATGTTCGGTAATCAAAGAAAATCTTTTTTTGAGGTTCAACAAAAAACATCTTATTGCTGATTAGGCTCAAAAAAATTGATTAAGTTTATCAAAGTCAGTAAAAGCCGTAAGGGTTGAATATATATTGATTGGGGGTGAGTTTGAAGGGTTGATGATGTTTGGTAATCAAAAAAAATCGTTTTTTTGGGTCCTACAAAAAACATCTTATTGCTGATTAGGCCCAAAAAAAATTATTAAATTCATCAAAGTTAGTAGAAGACATAAGGGTTGAAACTATCGATTAGGGGTGATTTTAAAGGGTTCGGTAATCAAAGAAAATCTTTTTTTGAGGTTCAACAAAAAACATCTTTGTGCTAATTAGGCTAAAAAAAAATTATTATGTTCATCAAAGTTAGTAAAAGCCATAAGGTTTAAAAATATCGATTAGGGGTGGGTTAAAAGGGTTGATGATGTTCGGTAATCAAAGAAAATCTTTTTTTGAGATTTGACAAAAAACATCTTATTTCTAATTAGGCTCAAAAAAAATTATTATGTTCATCAAAGTCAGTAAAAGCCATAAGGTTTAAAAATATCGATTAGAGGTGGGTTTAAAGGGTTGATGATGTTCGGTAATCAAAAAAATCTTTATTTGAGGTTCCACAAAAAATATCTTATCGCTGATTAGGCTCAAAAAAATTGATTAAGGTTATCAAAGTCAGTAAAAGCCGTAAGGGTTGAATATATATTGATTAGGGTGAGTTTGAAGGGTTGATGATGTTTGGTAATCAAAGAAAATCGTTTTTTGGGGTCCAACAAAAAACATCTTATTGATGATTAGGCCCAAAAAAAATTATTATGTTCATCAAAGTCAGTAAAAGCTATAAGGTTTAAAAATATCGATTAGGGGTGGGTTTAAAGGGTTGATGATGTTCGGTAATCAAAGAAAATCTTTTTTTTAAGTTCAACAAAAAACATCTTATTGCTGATTAGGCTCAAAAAAATTGATTAAGTTCATCAAAGTCAGTAAAAGCCGTAAGGGTTGAATATATATTGATTAGGGGTGAGTTTGAAGGGTTGATGATGGTCGGTCATTAAAAAAAATCTTTTTTTGAGGTCCAACAAAAAACATCTTTTTGCTGATTAGGCTCAAAAAAAATTATTAAGTTCATCAAAGTCAGTAAAAGTCATAAGAGTTGAAAATATCGATTAGGGGTGAATTTAAAGGGTTGATGATGTTCGGTAATCAAAGAAAATCTTTTTTTGAGGTTTAAGAAAAACATCTTATTGATGATTAGACTCAAAAAATTGATTAAGTTCATCAAAGTCAGTAAAAGCCATAAGGGTTGAAAATATCGATTAGGGGTGGGTTTAAAGGGTTGATGATATTTGGTAATCTAAGGAAATCTTTTTTTGAGGTTCAACAAAAAACATCATATTGCTGATCAGGCTCCAAAAAAATTATTAAGTTCATCAAAGTCAGTAAAATTCATAAGAGTTGAAAATATCGATTGGGGGTGAGTTTGAAGGGTTGATGATGTTCGGTAATCAAAAAAAATCTTTTTCTGAGGTCCAACAAAAAACATCTTTTTGCTGATCAGGCTCAAAAAAATTGATTAAGTTCATCAAAGTCAGTAAAAGTCATAAGAGTTGAAAATATCGATTAGGGGTGGGTTTAAAGGGTTGATGATATTTGGTAATCTAAGAAAATCTTTTTTTGAGGTTCAACAAAAAACATCATATTGCTGATCAGGCTCCAAAAAAATTATTAAGTTCATCAAAGTCAGTAAAATCCATAAGAGTTGAAAATATCGATTAGGGGTGAATTTAAAGGGTTGATGATGTTCGGTAATCAAAGAAAATCTTTTTTTGAGGTTCAAAAAAAAACATTTTATTGCTGATTAGGCTCAAAAAAATTGATTAAGTTCATCAAAGTCAGTAAAAGTCATAAGAGTTGAAAATATCGATTAGGGGTGAGTTTGAAGGGTTGATGATGTTCGGTAATCAAAGAAAATCTATTTTTGAGGTTCAACAAAAAACATGTTATTGCTAATTAGGCTTAAAAAAAATTATTAGGTTCATCAAAGTCAGTAAAAGCCGTAAGGGTTGAATATATATTGATTAGGGGTGAGTTTGAAGGGTTGATGATGTTCGGGTAATTTTTTTTTTTCTTTGGATGTCTAGAAAGTGTTTTTTTTTTTATTTTTGTGACTTATTTATGTTCAACATAAAAGAAAGTGTAAAAACTAACATTTATGACATGCGTTAATTGGTCTTGTATTAGAACGTGAATTTTTCTATTTTTTTTATCTTAATTGTAATTTATCTGAAAAAGTTTTGATTTTTAAGTATTTTGCTATATAAGTTTTTTGTTTGGGAGTCTTTGAACTACAAAATACTGAAGTACCGGGCCCAAAATTCAATGCTTTGTGTGCGGGGTCCTTTTGAAGCTACTTTGAAGCTCATGACGAACTTTAGCTTCTACTTAACGACTTCTTAATTTTTAGCCTCTTCTTTACTTCTAATAATAATATTTCCTTCTACTTTACGTCTATACACATGTTTCATTTTTCCAATCATTAAAATTAGCAGCTCTTTTAAAGCTCCACATTCCCAGTTATAAAGAAATGAAAATTTTTATTCTACTTTAAACCTGCAAGTGAAACTCAGTCATTTTTTCCATTGAAATATACTTTTTTATTTAACATATAAGAAAAACGGGAGTTAAACTAACTTTTTCTTCAATTATTGTTCCTCTGATTAGCCCTTAAGAGGAAAAAATTTTAATCTATAACCAAAACCCAATAATTTGTAAAATTAGGGAAAATGTGTATCTTTCTAGATGCACTTGTAAAAAAATAACAATTATTAACAATAATTTGTTTAAACAATTTTGAGTGGTGATTGTTGTTAATTTTGATAAATATCTTATTTTTTCAATATAAAAAGTAAACAAATTAAAAAACTACTACTTGCTAGGTGTTTTTAAATGTTATAAATTAACAATAATAAATTGTTTTAAAATATAAAAATAATAATTTATGGTCAATAATTTTTATTTTTCTAACCAGAGCCCAGTAATTTATTTGTAAAATTAGGAAAAATTTGTATCTTCCTAGGTGTATTTGTAAAGAATTAATAATTACTAGCAATAATTTGTTTAAAAAATTAAAATTGATGAAAATAAAATTAAAAAAATGTATATAAAAAGTCCAGAAAAGAAAAGTAAAAATCCTTCAGAAAAAAAAAGTTTGGGCAAATTAAACCAAAAACATTTTTATAATATTACACTGAAGCAAGTCCAACAATAAATTTAGAAAAATAAAGAAAATCTAAAAATTCTATAAAAGAATAAGTACTAAGTTTGCAAAAAACCTCGCAAAAACTATCCAAGAATTAAAAACAAATTGAATAGGTGCATTAATAAAAAAATAAGCGTATTTATTTTTAAAAATATGAAAAAACTTATGAAACTCAACGAAATAATAATAAATAATAATTATTATTTATTATTTATAATTTATTTATTAATAAAATAAAATGACAAATACAACAACAACAAAAATACCATTAGTAAAAGGAGAAAAAATCTTTAAATTTTGTAAAAATAAGAAATTATAAGATAAAATTTAAACAGTTTCGAAAAAGAAACTGAATTAGAAACTAAAGAAGAATTACAAATATTGTAAGACTTAAAAAAAGGATTATTGTGAATATGAAAAATAATTAATATTATTTAATTATTTTGCATTAACTAATGTGTCTTTAAATTTGAATTAATTGACATTTAAAAGTTTGAAAAAATTGGAATATGAGTTTATTGACGTTTGGAATTTATTTAAATTATAATGACCTAAAGATATCAAAATTTGATATTATTTTTTGCTACCTTCATACCAAAAATTTGTAAATCGTAGGTATTTTGATTATCTATATTAGCCCAATTATTTAAATTTTATAAAGATTAAAATATTAAAATTGAAATTTTTAAGATTTATCCACAAATTTGTGGTTTTTTTAATGGTTTGTGATTTTTTACATGCAGTATTAGACATCCGGAGAATTGTAAAGTTTTTTTTTATTTAAATCATGATTTTAATGCAAATGCTTCAATGATTTAAATCAATATCAGCCTGTAACTTGACAATAATAAATTGTTTAAACAAATGAAAAATACATAAAAATCTCCGTAAACATTCAGAAATTGGTGATATGTAACAATTTTGTTGAAAAGTCCTAAAAAAACTATTCGTAATTTGTATCATAAGGACACTGAGAAAATTAAATATTAAGTTCATAAGCGTCGGTAGCGTAGGGGTTAGTGCGTTAGATTATAAGTGTGTAGGTCGTTATGTCGTGGGTTCGAATCCCCACTTGCGTTATAATAATTTATTTAGTAAGTTTAGACTATTTCCAGCTTGTGTGTATTAAGTGTGACGAATTCTAAAAGCGCATGAATTTTGAATATTTATTTTATATTTTTTTTTATAATTTCATTCATATTAATTTCAGTTTTATTCGCAAAAACAGATTCTTTCTTTGTTTAGACTTTAGAAGATCAATAAAAAGGGGGTCTTGAGCGTTAAAAGAGGCCTTAATATAGTTGAATATTAGCTTCTACTTTAACGCTCTCATCGCGGAAACAGGAAATTTCTTCCAATAATAGCACCAAAGTAGAAGCTAAATTGTATTGAATTTGCTTCTACTTTAAACCTCTATTTCCTAAAAATTTTGGACTATGTAGCGTTAAAGTAGCCTCAAAATTTCGACTCGGGTTGGTCATGTTTGGAAACCAAGTTTTGGCGTTTGGATACAAAAATTGTAGAAAATATGAAGATTTCAAATTTTTTGTGCTAACTTCACGTTTGCACAACAAAATTAATGTTTTTATAAAAAACCAATGACAATCGTTTGTTCATCGTTTGGATGTGTTTGGAAGCTGGTTTTTAGTATTTGGACGATAGAAATGAGTAAAGTATAAATTTTTTTAAATATCCACTTTGCACAACAAATTTTCTTTTTTGCAAATATCTTCCTATGGTCTATTTAGAAATCGTTTTGTCACGTTTGGAAACCAAATTTTGTTCTAGAATAATCAAAATTTAAATAATTACACAATTTTTTATGTGTGCCTTAAAATTTGTTTCTTATGCACACATATTTGCGGATTGCCATTCTTGTCGAGAAAAATTTAAATCGTTCCCATTAAAAGCGGTGGGCATATTTATTATTAAATGTAAAATTTAATAATTGAATTAAAGTAATGTAATTATATTATTTAAAGAAATTTTTCCTTTTAATTTCAAAAATTAATTGAAATTAAATTAGTTTATTATAATCCAATGATAAAATTAAATTAATGTGAATTGAATATTAAGTTTTAAATTTAAATTAAATAAAACATTTTTCTGAAAATTAAGTTTTGAATAATAAAATTGTATCAATTATATTAATTAAATTTTTTTTAAATAATTGAAATTAAAATGGATTATTTTAATCCAACGATAAAATTAAATAAATTTTAATGAAATAATAGAAATTAACTTTTAAATTAATAAAACAAAAAATTTTAATTAAATTGAATAGAATTTTTTTAAATCATAAATTAAAAACATGAAATTGAATTAAAAATTTAAAATTCAATTAAGATAATTAAATGATGTATTAATTGTATTTAGCAATTTTTAAATTTAAGTTAAATTATAGGCCACGGCTGATAAAATTTAAATCAAAAATTGATTTTTTTTATTTGAAAGTAGTTTATTAAAGAAATGAAGACAAAATTAAAAAACAATACAAGAATGAAACAGTTACATAATTATGTATAAAAAAGTAGAAACCCTTTTCAAAATATTAAACTTTTTAAGGACATTTTTTTAAATTAAATTAATAAATAAGAATATATATAAAAATACGACGTTTAAATATATTACTAAAGACAACACAAATAGAATAAAAAAAGAATCAATAACATTTTGTGAAATATAAAAATGATGTTCAAATGATTAAATTCACATAATAAAAAATAAAGAAATATAAGCTTTCAAAAAAGTATAAAATTGGGAAAATTAACAAATGTAGATAAAAGCACTAAATAAATGTTTTCAAAAATTTTGTAATTATAGGATAAAAAACTTAATAATTAAAAAGAAGAGAAAATGCTTTTTAGAAATAGAAAAATTAATTAAAGCACAAAAAAGAAGTATAAAAAATAATGAAACATTAAGAAAATTTAATAAATAGTTAGAAAATAGAGAAATGTTTTTTTCCTTAATCTAACCAACTAAAAACATGTAAAAAGTACAAAAAATATAATTAAAAAATGAATATATCAAGATAAATTAAAAGAAAGTCTATAAAGGAAACTTAAAAATCCTCTAAAAATAAAAAAGTATTATCAAATTAAACCAAACACATTTTTGTAATATTACACTTAAGGGGTTACGCCTAGTTGTCGTAGGCAAAAAAACAGTAATATTTGACAACTTTTTTTTCTTTTTCATAAAATTTTTTTTAAAAAAGTAATAATTTATTTAAACGTGCATATATTTTAACACTTAAAAATCATTTAACAACCAAAAAATATTTAAAAATATTTAACTTGCAATAGGTTCATAAAAAATGCATTTTTTAAAAATGTTTTTGCGGTGGACAGCTTTTTTCGGAAACAGCTAGTCTGAAATCAAAAATCCAAAAATTTTCTGTTAGTACGATGCCATACGCAGTTCGTGAACAAAGGGTTTTAAAAAATTTTAATTTTTAACAAAATGGCAGCCATTTTTGTCAAAAAAACGATTTTTTAAGCAAAAAATTTTGGATTTTCATTAATAAAAATGAAAGTTTTTATTCAAATAAAAAATCCTTTGTTCACGAACTAGCAATTTATGTGTCAAATAATCCCTATAAATTTGAAGCCGATCGGTTCAGTAGTTTTTGAGAAATCTTGTCCACCGCATGGCTATTTCTTGAAAAATGTAATTTCGAGAAAAACGCATTTAAAGTTTTTAGAACGGAATTTTATTTTATTTTTACGAATCTGAAGTCAGTTTTTCAAAATTCAAAATGGCGGATCCAATATGGCGGACAAAATTTTAAAAAAGTTTTTGATTTGCTTGAAACTTGTTACTCGGGGGTTTTTGGGGTCGCTGATTACGAATCTGAAGTTAGTTTTTCAAAATTCAAAATGGCGGACAAAATTTGAAAAAAGTTTTTTATTTGCTTGAAACTTGTTACTCGGAGGTTTTTGGGGTCGCTGATTACAGATCTGAAGTCAATTTTCTAAAGTTCAAAATGACTGATCCAATATGGCGGACAAAATTTTAAAAAACTATTTAATTCGATTAAAACTTGTTACTCGGGGGTTTTCGGGGTCGCTGATTACGAATCTGAAGTCAGTTTTTTAAAATTCAAAATGGTGGATCCAATATGGCGGACAAAATTTGAAAAAAGTTTTTGATTTGCTTGAAACTTGTTACTCGGAGTTTTTTGGGGTCGCTGATTACGAATCTGAAGTCAGTTTTTCAAAATTCAAAATGGCTGATCCAATATGGCGGACAAAATTTTAAAAAACTATTTAATTCGATTAAAATTTGTTACTCGGGGGTTTTCGGGGTCACTGATTACAAATCTAAAGTCAATTTTTCAGAATTCAAAATGCAGGATCTAATATGGCGGACTATGTTATATACCAGTTATATTGTAAAAAGCGACACAAATCAAAATAAAACATACTGACCAATACTTGGTATTTTATTAATTATTTGATGTAATTAAAAAATATACTGTTAAAAAAGAGTGTAATTTTAAAATACATTTGTGCAAAATGTGATTTTGTATAAATGTATAAATTTATCGTAGATTTGTATATTTGACTTCATTTACATGCACTGCATATTTGCTTTACATAAAAGTTTATTACAATTCTTTGGATGTGAAGATTTTCCAGCATTTTGATATGCATATTTATGTATTGCATATATTTGCTTCCCAAACATTTATATTTTTCTGAACGAATTACATTACAGCTTAATTTCACCTTACAAAATTTCAAGAAGACTATGCTTTTGTAATACATTTAATCCAGAGAAATGTAATATACAAGTTTGGAAAGCAAATGTATGCAATACATGTATATAAATATCAAAATACTGTAATATCCTTCTTCAACAAAAATGTAACATACTGTTATGTGAAGCAAATATAACACACGTGTATATTAAATTAAATATCAAAATTTATTATATTTAATATATACAATTACATTTGACACACATGTATTGCAGAATTGCAATCAGGGATATAGTTCCGAAAGCGAGGTACCTCCGATTTTTTTGACACTACGTATACTTACGTATTTTGATGCGCTGATTACGAATATGATAATGAAAATTGGCGCAAATTTGATTTTCATGGTAAAAACCATAAAAAACCCATAAAAATTCGGTTTTTTGCAATTATTTCAATTAATATTAAAAATTTTGAAAAATTTTTTAAACAAAAGTTGTAGGCATTCCAAAAATACATATTTTAAGTTATTTGATTTTTTTTTATATCTCTAATAGTTTGGGAGAAAATCGTTGGTGAAGTTGCTGGTTCACCAGAAAGAGCGGACATTATGACATTAATGCAAAAAACTGAAAATCAATAATAATAATAACAATAAAGGCTAGGGGCTTCGCCCCTAGCCCCGTCAGAGGGGTGGGGGAGGGGGTAATTTTGGTAATTTTGGTCGCTATATTGGATCGGCCATTTTGAATTTTTAAAAATCGACTTCAGATTCATAATCTTTAAGTATTATACTCTCAGAAAATGCAAAAACCCAAAAATCGATTTTTTGACCTAAACAACTAGGCGTAACCCCTTAAAATAAGTCCAGCAAAAAGTTTAGAAAAATAAAGAAAATCTAAAAACTTTATGGAAAAATAAGTAAGTTTGCAAAAAATCTCACAAAAAAATAGACAAGGTGTGAAAAAAATTGAACAAACTTTCACAAAAGTGTAATGGATTAAAATGGAAGAAGAGCCCAAATAAATGGAAAACTGACAGTACAATCACCAGGGAAGATTTTGAGGGAAACACGTGACCGAAGGGAAGCAGGAAAATTTGAGGAGCGACGAGGGACGAGCAGAACCAACCGGTAAGCCCGGGGAACCGGTTGTGTCATTTATATATATCTTGGTTATAATTATTGTCTGATTGTACATTGTCTATATAAATGTCCTTTTTGATTTGGTAGACTTGCCATACGCTCTGAAAATAGTGCTTTTTGCTACGGACGTGATTTTTAGACGACGGGGACGCCTGTCGCAGCAATCTTGGTCGTTTTCCTGGAAAAAAGAACTCAACGTCTCCGAATTGGTACACGAAGTACAAGAAGTCATCTCCACGGGACACGAGGGCCTTATAGGACTGTTTCAAGCAGGGTAGTGAGCATTGAACTGGAATTTGTGAGGCAACTGAAATTTCTATGTGTTCTTTTTGTATTTGAGAATCTTCTATTATATTAATACGATACCGAGAAAACTTCGTTCATCGTCGTACACACTTCAAAGTTCACCTACTTTTTTCAATAGGCAACTTACAAAAATGTTCATTTTACAATGTTATTACAGTTTGTAACAATGCGCACTGACACTATTCGTGTCAAGCATGTTAAACTGAACATTTTTTCATGCATAACATATTGTTGCACATGCGCAGTAGTGCACCGCAACTGTGTAAACGTGCGCACTACAACACAAACATTTCATATGCGCAGTTGTTTTGTATTGCTGTTACACATGCGCAATGATGCACAGTGATAGTCACACATGTGCTCTGACCAAATTTAAAAATTACGCATGCGCAGTGCTGTACTTTACCAGATAAATATATTTTCAGTACACATAGTATACTTTTTTTAATAAGTGCGCAGTAGAAATCCGTTTTATTATTGCGCATGCGTAACACTGTAGCATTGTAAGTGCACATGCGCAAAGGTACCTTTATTTAACTTTTTTTTTTTAAGTCCGACGAAATTTAAAATTTGGTTTTTCTCCACTTGTAAAATTTTGTGCGTTCAATTTAGTCTTCAAAATTATATGTTTTAAACATTGGACTAAACTTTTTTGCTAACTTGTTTTTTAATGTCAGTTCATGTTGAAATTGTTAAGCAATCATTATTTGTTACGATTTTTACTACTGCGCATACCTAACGTTTGCATAAAGCTACTGCGCATGTGTAATGTTAGTAAAAAACTGCTGCGCATGTGTTAAATCGAGAAAAACTTACGCGCAATTTTTTTTATTGGTTTTTTAAGATTAATTTTTTATTTTGTATGCTACTTTAAGTATATTTTTCTTACATTTCGAAATAATTGGTTTAGAAATAATAAATTTTATACTTTTTTTGTGTTAATACATTGTTTTTAAGTTTTAGTTAACAAATTGTTTGTGAAGCATATTTTGCTTTTTAAACCCTTCCAATGTTAGTCGTTATATATATTTTGTATACAATGTTGCCCAAGTCCCACGACGTGGACGTCTTGGATAGGTATATATATTTATATATATTTATAATATGTCCCTACTAGAAGTAAAGAGATAGAAATCTTATCACTTTTTATCTTTTCTTATCCCTGTTATAGAAAGAAATGCAAAAAAGCTATCATTTTCAAACTCGACGCTATATCTCCTTATATCTTTCTATCGACGCCAATCTCTTTCAATCTCTACCTTAATCACGATGACCAGCTTATCGCCATTAATCGGCTGTTCCCTATAACTTTTAATCTCTAATCTTTACCATCCTATACCTTTCTATTGCCTCCAATCTCTTTCAATCTCTACCTTAATCATAATGACCAGCTTATCGCCATTAATCACCTTTTTCCTATAACTTTCAATCACTAATCTATACCTTTCTATCCAGTTCTATCCCTACCTTAATAGACATAGCGAGTTATCGCTTTTAATCATTTTTTTCTATGACTTTCAATTAATTTCTAATACCTTTATATTATTTCCAAATCCCACCTGAATGAACATGATGAGCTTTCCCTTTTAATCACTTTTCATCAATACTTTTTAATAACCTATAACATATCCACATATTTTTTGCTATTCCACTCTATCCAGCATCATCAGTTATCGCTTTTAATCACGTTTCTTCTATAACTTTTAATCTTTCACGTATCACCTTCTATCCCTTCCTATCCCTTTCTATCTCTTTCTATCTCTTTTTATCCCTTTCTATCCCTTTCTATCCCTACTTATACTTTCCCATCCCCAACTGAAAGAACATGATCACTCACTAGACTACTGAAAGTAATGAAAGCAAAGTGATTAAAAGCGAAAAATGATCATGTTAATACAGGTGGGATAAGAAAATATAAAAAGGGATAGAAACGGATAGAAACGGATAGAAAAGGATAGAAAGAGATAGAAAGGGATAGAAAGTGATAGGTCAAAAATAGAAAGTTATTGAAGGAAAGTGATTAAAAGCCATAAACCGATAATGCTGGTTAAGAGAAGAATAGCAAAAAACATGTGTATATGACATAGGGTATTGAAAATTATAGATGAAAAGTGATTAAAAGGGAAACAACATAGTGTTCATTCAGGTGGGGTTTGGAAATGATGTGAAAGGATTAGACATTAATTGAAAGTTATAGAAAAAGATGATTAAAAGCGATAACTTGCTATGTCCATTGAAGTAGGGATAAGGCGGGATAGAAAGGTATAGATTAGAGATTAAAATTTATAAGAAAAAGGTAATTAATGGTGATAACTGATCATTATGATAAAGGTGGAGATTGAAAGAGATTGAAAGCAGTAGAAAGGGAAAGGATGGTAAAGATTAAAGATTGAAAGTTATATGGAGAAGGTGATTGATGGGAAAAACTAATAATTATGATTATGGTAGAGATTGAAAGAGGTTTGAGGTCAATAGAAAGGGTTAAGAAGGTATACAGTCGGGACTGAAAATTATACGTTTTCTGTATCCCTTTCTATAACAGAGATAAGAAAAGATAAAAAGTGATAAGATTTCTATCTGTTTTTTTCCAGTCCCACACAGCACAATTCCTTCCCTGAAGTTTGAGCGAAGTTGGCACTGCAAACTTCGCAAGTTTACATTTGAGATTTATGAAAACTTGACCTAACCAACAAAATGTCCGCTTGTGCAGGAAGTTTGACGTTTGAAACTTGCTGGAAACTTTCACTGCTAATTTCAACTTGAGGCCTTGCGCAGTTAATTTCTATGATAGCTAGGGCTGCGCAATAGATTTTTTTAAACCTCCCATAGGGGTCACAATGATGTGTTACAAATTCATTCAATCCACACAAAAAAATTTTTTACCTTTAAATCGAACTTTTCTAGAACCTTTCCTGAAACTTGCGAGGAAAGTTTTCAATTACCAACCAGGTTATACTTGCCGCAAGTTGTCCCGTCAAGCTTTCTGCACAAGCGGACATTTTCTTGGTTAGGTCAACTTTTCATAAATGTCAAATGCAAACTTGCGAAGTTTGCAGTGCCAACTTCGCTCAAACTTCAGGCAAGAAATTGTGCTGTGTGGGGTATGGATCTCCAAAAATATAAATACCATGTGGGATAGAAAAAGATAGAAGAGGAAGATTAAAGGAGATGGGAGTAAGAGTGATAAAAGGCAGTCAAGTAAAGGAGTGATCTGTAGTGTATCGTTCGTTAGCTCAGTTGGTAGTGTGCTTAGGTTAATGCGCACGAGGTTAGGGGATCGCTCCATCATAGCTGACGATTTTTCAGTAATTTACGCGTCAAATATCAGATTAATTTCAGTATATATAGATATATATAATACCATATAAAATAACTAAAGAAATTGGGTATTTAAAATGCTAAATAAGCGAAAAGATAGATGGAGATTAAATTTTTAAAGAAGAGGATAGAAAGGGGATAGAAGGAGATTCACTTCTTATAGAAAAGGAAAAAAAGGGGATAGAAAAGGGATAGTACAAAAGACCCAATACAAATGGCGTTTAACGAAAAATCGGGTAAAAATCAATTAAAATCGCGTGGAAATGTTGGAAATGACGACAGAAACGAAATAAATAATGAAACTCGTAGAGATGTAAACCATGAAAATATAATGGGCCAGTTTTCCGAAATGATTTCAGCAATGAAAGACGCGTTTGTGAATTTGCAAAATATACCGACAAATAATAAAGAAAAGAGATTATTCGATCCGGAGGAGCAAAATTGTGTAGGTAACTAACACTAACACATTAAATAAATTCAAATATTAATTTATTAGCGACGTTTCGTCTACAATTCGTAGACATCTTCAGGCTGTAACAATAACAAGTGTGAACACTTAGTAAAATTTTTTAACAAGTACCAAACACAGAATGTACATTTTGAGAAAAGGATTTTTACCTCATACGGAAATTAAAAATATTTTAAGACATCACAGAGAGTGATTTGTCAATGTGTTCACTAGTCCTAGGTCATGGACAAACTAACAGAAAAATGTGATAATGACGATTAAACGTCTAGATGACGAAAACAAATACAGAATAACATTGAGAAATCAAAACAAATCAAAAATAAATTAAATTAGGCAGTTAAAATTACGATTAAAATAAATCAAGAAATGGGAAAATTTTTTTGTAAAAGCTGTTTGTAAGTTTTGTTTAAACCATCGAAATTTTCTTTAACATTAATGCTATTCGGGTCACTATTAATAAAAATCATTTCACACAGAACACGCTTTCTCCAATCACGTTCGTAGTCAACAATTTTTGTATTTTGATAGTCAAATTTATGATTATTATTACTACAATGACAATTAGTAACAAAATTTGGGTTTTTATTAGTTTCATGTTCAGAAACTCTCTTTCCAAGAAATCTCTTGGTTTCGCTATAGTAAACCGCATTGCAATTTTTACATGGCATTCTGTAAACAACACCACATTTTTTCCATTTGTCTACTGGATCCTTGCCTAATTTTACAATACTATTTTTAAGGATTTTTCAACTTTAGGAATGGTGCAGATGTTATAGTTTTTTAAAGTATGTTTACATTTAGAGTAAAAACGTACATTTTTAAAAGGAACTGAAATTTTAACTTGTCTAGCATACAAAGATTATGGAAAGTTTTATGTGTGAGAGAAATAGCTCTGTCGACTAGATTAAACACAATATTACGTTTTTGATTAACAGCATGATTAGATAAAAAGTTTAACAGTCTTCCGGAACATTTATGCTATTCGGGTCACTATTAATAAAAATCATTTCAGACAGAACACGTGAACACGTGGTTTTTGGGAATGTTAACATTTTTTAATTTTTCTTTAAGCTCAAAACTATTGTTAATATATGAAGAGAGTTTCTGAACATAAAACTAATAAAAACCCAAATTTTGTTATTAATTGTCATTGTAGTAATAATAATCATAAATTTGACTATCAAAATACAAAAATTGTTGACTACGAACGTGATTGGAGAAAGCGTGTTCTGTCTGAAATGATTTTTATTAATAGTGAGCCGAATAGCATAAATGTTTCGGAAGACTGTTAAACTTTTTATCTAATCATGCTGTTAATCAAAAACGTAATATTGTGTTTAATCTAGTCGACAGAGCTATTTCTCTCACACATAAAACTTTCCATAAAAAAAACATTGAATTGGCCAAAAATTTACTTATAAAAAATAGTTATCCAAAAAGTTTCATTAATAATTGTATTTCGGAAAGACTCAAATGTATTAGTTTAAGGAAGAAAGATAACAATGAAGATTTGACAGCACAAAAAAAATCTTTGTATGCTAGACAAGTTAAAATTTCAGTTCCTTTTAAAAATGTACGTTTTTACTCTAAATGTAAACATACTTTAAAAAACTATAACATCTGCACCATTCCTAAAGTTGAAAAATCCTTAAAAATAGTATTGTAAAATTAGGCAAGGATCCAGTAGACAAATGGAAAAAATGTGGTGTTGTTTACAGAATGCCATGTAAAAATTGCAATGCGGTTTACTATAGCGAAACCAAGAGATTTCTTGGAAAGAGAGTTTCTGAACATGAAACTAATAAAAACCCAAATTTTGTTACTAATTGTCATTGTAGTAATAATAATCATAAATTTGACTATCAAAATACAAAAATTGTTGACTACGAACGTGATTGGAGAAAGCGTGTTCTGTGTGAAATGATTTTTATTAATAGTGACCCGAATAGCATAAATGTTAAAGAAAATTTCGATGGTTTAAACAAAACTTACAAACAGCTTTTACAAAAAAATTTTCCCATTTCTTGATTTATTTTAATCGTAATTTTAACTGCCTAATTTAATTTATTTTTGATTTGTTTTGATTTCTCAATGTTATTCTGTATTTGTTTTCGTCGTCTAGACGTTTAATCGTCATTATCACATTTTTCTGTTAGTTTGTCCATGACCTAGGACTAGTGAACACATTGACAAATCACTCTCTGTGATGTCTTAAAATATTTTTAATTTCCGTATGAGGTAAAAATCCTTTTCTCAAAATGTACATTCTGTGTTTGGTACTTGTTAAAAAATTTTACTAAGTGTTCACACTTGTTATTGTTACAGCCTGAAGATGTCTACGAATTATAGACGAAACGTCGCTAATAAATTAATATTCGAATTTATTTAATGTGTTAGTGTTAGTTACCTACACAATTTTGCTCCTCCGGATCGAATAATCTCTTTTCTTTATTATTTGTCGGTATATTTTGCAAATTCACAAACGCGTCTTTCATTGCTGAAATCATTTCGGAAAACTGGCCCATTATATTTTCATGGTTTACATCTCTACGAGTTTCATTATTTATTTCGTTTCTGTCGTCATTTCCAACATTCCCACGCGATTTTAATTGATTTTTACCCGATTTTTCGTTAAACGCCATTTGTATTGGGTCTTTTGTACTATCCCTTTTCTATCCCCTTTTTTTCCTTTTCTATAAGAAGTGAATCTCCTTCTATCCCCTTTCTATCCTCTTCTTTAAAAATTTAATCTCCATCTATCTTTTCGCTTATTTAGCATTTTAAATACCCAATTTCTTTAGTTATTTTATATGGTATTATATATATCTATATATACTGAAATTAATCTGATATTTAACGCGTAAATTACTGAAAAATCGTCAGCTATGATGGAGCGATCCCCTAACCTCGTGCGCATTAACCTAAGCACACTACCAACTGAGCTAACGAACGATACACTACAGATCACTCCTTTACTTGACTGCCTTTTATCACTCTTACTCCCATCTCCTTTAATCTTCCTCTTCTATCTTTTTCTATCCCACATGGTATTTATATTTTTGGAGATCCATACCCCACACAGCACAATTTCTTGCCTGAAGTTTGAGCGAAGTTGGCACTGCAAACTTCGCAAGTTTGCATTTGACATTTATGAAAAGTTGACCTAACCAAGAAAATGTCCGCTTGTGCAGAAAGCTTGACGGGACAACTTGCGGCAAGTATAACCTGGTTGGTAATTGAAAACTTTCCTCGCAAGTTTCAGGAAAGGTTCTAGAAAAGTTCGATTTAAAGGTAAAAAATTTTTTTGTGTGGATTGAATGAATTTGTAACACATCATTGTGACCCCTATGGGAGGTTTAAAAAAATCTATTGCGCAGCCCTAGCTATCATAGAAATTAACTGCGCAAGGCCTCAAGTTGAAATTTGCAGTGAAAGTTTCCAGCAAGTTTCAAACGTCAAACTTCCTGCACAAGCGGACATTTTGTTGGTTAGGTCAAGTTTTCATAAATCTCAAATGTAAACTTGCGAAGTTTGCAGTGCCAACTTCGCTCAAACTTCAGGGAAGGAATTGTGCTGTGTGGGACTGGAAAAAAACAGATAGAAATCTTATCACTTTTTATCTTTTCTTATCTCTGTTATAGAAAGGGATACAGAAAACGTATAATTTTCAGTCCCGACTGTATACCTTCTTAACCCTTTCTATTGACCTCAAACCTCTTTCAATCTCTACCATAATCATAATTATTAGTTTTTCCCATCAATCACCTTCTCCATATAACTTTCAATCTTTAATCTTTACCATCCTTTCCCTTTCTACTGCTTTCAATCTCTTTCAATCTCCACCTTTATCATAATGATCAGTTATCACCATTAATTACCTTTTTCTTATAAATTTTAATCTCTAATCTATACCTTTCTATCCCGCCTTATCCCTACTTTAATGGACATAGCAAGTTATCGCTTTTAATCATCTTTTTCTATAACTTTCAATTAATGTCTAATCCTTTCACATCATTTCCAAACCCCACCTGAATGAATTTTCCGATTTCTTGATTTATTTTAATCTTAATTTTAACTGTCTAATTTAATTTATTTTTGATTTCTTTTGATTTCTCAATGTTATTCTGTATTTGTTTTCGTCGTCTAGTCGTTTAATCGTCATTATCACATTTTTCTGTTAGTTTGTCCATGACCTAGGACTAGTGAACACATTGACAAATCACTCTCTGTGATGTCTTAAAATATTTTTAATTTCCGTATGAGGTAAAAATCCTTTTCTCAAAATGTACATTCTGTGTTTGGTTCGTGTTAAAAAATTTTACTAAGCGTTCACACTTGTTATTGTTACAGCCTGAAGATGTCTACGAATTGTAGACGAAACGTCGCTAATAAATTAATATTCGAATTTATTTAATGTGTTAGTGTTAGTTACCTACTCAATTTTGCTTCTCCGGATCGAATAATCTCTTTTCTTTATTATCAACAATGGAGAGCGACAAAACATTACCTTCATACCGACAAATAATATAAATTCAGAAAATGGTAGAAGAAGGAATAATTCTAGAATTGAGATGGCTGTTCCGCAATTTTATGAAGAGTACCAAAATAATCCTATAGAATTTTTGGACGATATAAAACAATATATCAAAATAAAAAATATACCAAGCGAATGAGAAGCATTGATTATTAAAAGCGAGGTGAAAGGAAGAGCAAGGGCATGGTTTTTCGCGAATTCTAATAAATGGGATAATTTTCAGAAGTTTGAAACGGATTTTCTGTCGGAATTTTTTTCCATTAAATTCAGAACGGAAATGACGAATTCTTGGAGAGATAGGCAGTTTACAAGAAAAGATGGAACATTTGTTAATTTTTTCCACTAACAGGTACGTCAGGCTTACTATTTGGAGCCGCCATTGTCCGATTATTCAAGAAACTTTTCAATTATTAGACAGTTACCGCGAAGAATTCAGGATTCAATGGAGGCAGTAGATTTGTCGGATACGAGTAAAATATCAAAAACCCTCACGTGGCTGGATGGGACCGAGAGAAAAGAAGATAAAACGTTTAAACGAAATCGCGAAATTAAATGGAATTAAGAAAATGAATATAATAATGATAGATTAGAAAATTATAAAGATGGAAAAATAAAGTCAGAACCTCGATTGGCGAATAATAAAAATTTTGAACAAGAACGTGAAAATTATTCTAAAAATTATCAACAATATCATAGAGATGATAAAAATGAGGGAGACCGATACAGAAACGATAGATATAATAGAGATAATTATAGGGAAAATAGAAATATTCAACAAAAAAGCGAAAATTTTTCGGGAAATAATCAACATTATGGTAGAGATGATAAAAATTGGGGAGATAGATATAAAAATGATAGAGATAATAGAGAAAATAGAGAAAATTTAATGAGAAATTGGAGAAACAGAGAAGGTCGAGGTGATGATAGAAACGAAAATCATTATAATAATTGGAGAAATGAAGACAGAATTCCAAACAGAAATTATAATGACGCACGTAACCGATACGATAATAAGATAAATAGATATAATCAAGCAGATAATAAACACGGGAGACCAAACGCAAGACCTCTCAGAGTAGCAGCAATACATAATGATAGTAATTTAAATGATGATGACAAATTTGAAGAAATAAATTCGGATATTGAAGAAGTTTTTGAACGTCGCGATTTAAACTAAAAAACGACTGTAAAAAGGGTCCCTTTACATGTCGATGGATAGGAAATATTATAGAGGATCTAGTCTTCGATATTGAAGGAAAAAGAGACGAGAAAATGATACTGGAATATAAATTAGTAAAATATAAATGCCCCCTTATTAACGTGAAATATCAAAATATGAATCATAATGCTGTTATTGACACGGGATCTAAAGTCGATTGTATTTCCGAGGAACTATTCGATAAATTAAACCCACCTGAATTATCAGTACTACCAGTTTCAAATATAAAGTTAGTAAGTGCGTTTGGCGGAAAATCATACAATATAAAAAAACAATTAATGATAAAAATAAAAATTAACGAACAAGAAATTAAATCGATTTTTTTGGTGGTACTAAAATTAAATTTTGAATTTATCCTAGGAACAAATTGGTGTGCTGCTAATAGAGTCGATATAAAATATTCAGATAATTCTGTAATAATAAATAGTCAAATATTCCGTGAACCAATAGTAATGAAATTAGAATTTGTTTAGACGCGAGGTTTGTAAATGAAGTTATAGAATCAAAACATGACGGGCCTCCTGATATAGATGATATCTTTCAAAAATGTGAAGGGATGAAAGTTTTTAGCATTACAGATCTATCTCAGGGTTTTTTTCAAATCCCACTAAAACAAGAGTCGCGAAAGTATACGGCATTTATTTTTGAAGGTAAAGCTTATCAGTTGCGTCGGGTCCCGTTCGGGATAAAAACCGCGAGTAATGGATTCGTCAGAGCACTTTATAAAATATTTAACGGTGAATTTAATGAGTTTTGCACAATATATGTTGGTGACATACTAACAACCTCGAGAACTTTTGATGAACATTTTGAACATTTAAACAGATTTTTTGAAAAAATACTATAAGCAGGATTAACAATAAATTTAAACAAATCATTTTGGTGCAAAAAAGAAATAAAATTTTTAGGTTTTATATTAACACCGGAAATGATCAAACCAGACCCAGTCAGACTAAAGACTATACTAGATATACCACCTCCAACAAACCGATCTGCACTCCAGGGCATTATCGGTATGTGTGGATATTATAGCAGATTTGTGAAAAACATTCTAATTTTATAAACCCATTTCGAGATTTGTTAAGCGCGAAAAATCGATTTAAGTGGGAAGAAAAACACTATAAGTTGTTTAAGGAATTAAAAGAAAATTTTTTGAATACAGTACCACTCTCACATATAATTTAAATAAACCGTTCTGTTTGCAAACAGATGCAAGCAGAAAAGGAATTAGCGCGATTCTATTTCAAATTGATGAAGAGGGGTCTGATATATACTGACCATTTAGGTTTAACATTTTTACTAAAAACGCAATTTCATAATTCAAGGTTAGCTAGATGGTCATCGTTGATGTCAATTTTTTCATTTGATGCGATTCACTGTCAAGGAGTGGATAATATTGCAGCAGATTATCTTAGTAGAATAGTATCGGGAAAAAATACAAAAAAGATTGAAAATCAACTAGTTATAGCAAAAACAACTAAAATAAAAGATAAAGTGTTAGCTAAAAATGAAAACGAGGAAAAACAATTAGTAAAAATTATTAAAAATTTAGAAAAAGTGCAAAGTAACAGTAAAGAAACCGAGAAATTATATAAAGATTTAAAAAATGCTAGGGAAATAAAAAATTATTGTATGAAAAATGATATAATATTTCATAAAACCGAAAATTATAAAAAATTGCGTGCGTTAATACCAAATGATATTAAGAACGAAGTAATAGACCTAATGCATGCAGAAATTGTTCACGCAGGTGTACAGAAAACAATAAAAAATATAGCGGAAAATTTGTACTGGAAGGGTCAAAAGCGCGATAGTGTTACGTCCGACAAAAAAATTCAGACGTTTTTCCTTTTCTCCTTTTTAGTTTTATTAGTTTTTATTTTTTTTTAGGAAACGAAGCAAGGTTTACCTTTTATCTCATATACAAAGATAAAACGGAACTTAGCCATTAGGGAAGTTTAGCTTACAAAAATAACTATAAATTCCGGAGAAAAAAATATAGGATAAGAATAAGGCGGCTAGGAAAATTTATGATTTAGATAGAAAATGCACTTTTAAGCCTAAAAATCAACAAGGTTTGGAACGAAAAATCTTTATCAAAAAAAAAAGTACCATTAGAAATGCCCTTGGTTTTTATAACCAAACAATGTCTTCGGGACTAAAAGCATCTAGTAATTTAGACTAGTATTTGTACAGGACGGCGAAGGTCTAAAGAGTTTTGATGTTATCCTGTATAACGCCCGAAACTATAAGAATTGCGTCAGAATAGATATATTTAAATGTAATCTTTAGACAACATTACCAACTAGCAAATAGCTTCAGATTGATAATGAGTTTCTTAATGTGAAATTCATCAGTCTTCTTTTAGGTAATTTTAATTATTAACTAATTAAGTTAGGTGTCATTATGTAATACCAAGCTCAGACAAATTATTTCGTGTAAATAAAATTAAATTCAAATTTGTTAATTGACAAAATGAAAATGTCAATTGACAAAAATCAAATTTAAAATTGTCAAAATTCAAATTTGTTAATTGACAAAATGAAAATGTCAATTGACAAAAATCAAAATAAATATTGTTAAAATTCAAATTTGTTAATTGACAAAATGAAATTGTCAATTGACAAAAATCAAAATTTAAAATTGTTAAAATTCAAATTTGTTAATTGACAAAATGAAATTGTCAATTGACAAAAATCAAAATTTATATTGTTAAAATTCAAATTTGTTAATTGACAAAATGAAAATGTCAATTGACAAAAATCAAAATTTAAAATTGTCAAAATTCAAATTTGTTAATTGACAAAAAGAAAATGTCAATTGACAAAAATCAAAATTAATATTGTTAAAATTCAAATTTGTTAATTGACAAAATGAAAATGTCAATTGACAAAAATCAAAATTTAAAATTGTCAAAATTCAAATTTGTTAATTGACAAAATGAAAATGTCAATTGACAAAAATCAAAATTTAAAATTGTCAAAATTCAAATTTGTTAATTGACAAAATGAAAATGTCAATTGACAAAAATCAAAATTAATATTGTTAAAATTCAAATTTGTTAATTGACAAAATGAAAATGTCAATTGACAAAAATCAAAATTTAAAATTGTCAAAATTCAAATTTGTTAATTGACAAAATGAAAATGTCAATTGACAAAAATCAAAATTAATATTGTTAAAATTCAAATTTGTTAATTGACAAAATGAAAATGTCAATTGACAAAAATCAAAATTTAAAATTGTCAAAATTCAAATTGGTCAATTGACAAAATAAAAATGTTAAAATCAAATTTTTCAAGCAACGAAATAAAACAGACACATAATTTAATCATATTCCAAAGTAACAAAGTAACATCTCAATAATGTTACTATGTTCAAATCATTTTCAAATTAATTCAATTAACAAAGATTGTAATGTTAATTGATAAATAAATTTTAAAAGTAACAAGGTAATATTTTTAATAATGTTACCATTTTCAAAATTTCAAAGTAACAAAGTAACATCTCAATAATGTTACTATTTTCAAATTATTTTCAAATTAAATCAATTAACAAAGATTGTAATGTTAATTGATAAATAAATTTTAAAAGTAACAAGGTAATATTTTTAATAAGGTTACCATTTTCAAAATTTCAAAGCATCAAAGTAACATCTCAATAATGTTACTATTTTCAAATTATTTTCAAATTAAATCAATTAACAAAGATTGTAATGTTAATTGATAAATAAATTTTAAAAGTAACAAGGTAATATTTTTAATAATGTTACCATTTTCAAAATTTCAAAGCAACAAAGTAACATCTCAATAATGTTACTATTTTCAAATTATTTTCAAATTAAATCAATTAACAAAGATTGTAATGTTAATTGATAAATAAATTTTAAAAGTAACAAGGTAATATTTCTAATAATGTTACCATTTTCAAAATTTCAAAGTAACAAAGTAACATCTCAATAATGTTACTATTTTCAAATTATTTTTTCAAATTAAATCAATTAACAAACATTGTATGTTAATTGATAAATAAGTTTTCAAAGGCAACAATTTAACATTCCCAATTATTCTCAACTTAATTGTTTTCATAAAGATCGTAATGTTAACCGACTTTTATGTAACATTAACATGGTATTACACACAAATTGTATTTTACGCGAATTAAAAACCTTTCAAGTTTATATACATAATTGTTATTGTACACGGCAAATTAACGATGGCTGATAATTACAATTGTACTTAAATGTTAAGTCTCATGTTAATACTTATTAGTTGAGAAGGGAAGCACTTTAAATAATTCAATTTCCTAACAAAAATTTGGAAAAATTGGTCAATTCTCACGGAAAATGATGTTGTGGGGAGAGGATCCATAAGGGCTATAGAAAATCTCTATCCCCTCCAAATTTCGAAGTTGGGCCAGTGTATAAAAGCTCTACACCCACGCTTTTTGTACACACTTTTACGAATCGTTTCTTGCTGTTAACACTTGGTGTTACCAGACGTTTTTTTTCATCTCAATTTTATCGAAATTTTCTTTTAAGTTCATTTCTAAATTTTAGACGTTTTTAACAAAACACTTCAATATTTTTCTGATATTTTTTTCTTTTCTTTCGAAATTTTATTTGGATTTTCTACAAAATCATTCCTGAGATTTCGACGAGTTTTCCGAATTTTTGGAAAGTTACTTCGCAACGCAAATTTCCTGTGATTTCATTTAAACCTTCTCAACGTAAGTACCAGAATTTATTTTAATAAAAGTGAACAAAATTTTCCAATTAAATGTTTCATTTGTGTTCAATTCTTTTATCACCACTTTTTCCGGACAACTACAAGGAACATTGAAATAGTATCGTTCCGCTGTTGTCCACATATCTCCCTTCACTCTTAATTGCATTTTCATTCATATCATTTTTGTTTTTGGATATCAATATTTTACATTGTTCACTTTTTAATCATTTAAACACAATTTCTCCACAAAGAGTATTAGGGTTGGAGGCTCAATGATCGAATCCTAGACTATAGGGATTTAGTTATTCTTGGTCTAAAAACAAACTTTTTACATTACTTTTAATGTTTGAGTTCAAAAAACTAAATTTAATTTAGATTTAAAATTATGTCGTAATTGACATAACAAAATTGGAGGCCCCAGAGTTTTCATTTGAGTTTCCAATACTTTTTTTTTTTTTTTGGGAGTTTGTTTATTTGACACTTATTACTTGATATTTGCTTTATATGCTCCATATACTATTGAATGTCTTTCAATGTTCTTGTATAAAAATTGTGCAATATTCTCGAAAATTTTAATCCTATTTTTACACAATCTTTTAAATATTTTCATTTCTATATCGTGCGTTTTGTCTTCTCTAGTTTTTCCCTATTTTTTGCATCTACATTTTCTCTTTGCATTTGTGAATTTCATAATTTTAAACAATTAATCATTTCTTTTACTGTGGTTTAATATATTTTTTTTTTCTCTTTTCCTTTTTTTTGTTGTTTTGTTTTAGTTTGATTAAATCAAAAAGAAGAAGAGTTATTCTCTCTCTTTTATCTCTCATCATTTTCAGTTTTATTATTTTTTTTTTTAAGAAAAGAAGAGAATCGTTTTTAATTAGATCAAAATTTAGAGATTAGCTTTTAGCTAATTATTCAATTCACTTTCTCATAGATTTAATATAACTAAGCGGCAGCTTTAAGTTTGAGATCTATTGATGAACTTGGAGACTTTTGATTTATTTAAATTCAAAAGAGTAATTTTGATTTGGAAAATTTCCTTTTCTTTATCAAAGTTAATCACACTCTCAAGCTCACACTTAGCGAAAAAAAAAGTAACGGGTGTAGTGGCGTTGAGTGCTCTTTAATTTTTTTAATTTTTTTTTTATTCTTTCTTTTCTTAAATTGTTTCAATTTACTTGTACTTGCTTTTATTCATTCTTTTTTGTTTTATACGTTTTAAGAAAAAAGGGGGTATCGTTTTTAATTAGATCAAAATTTAGAGATTAGCTTTTAGCTAATTATTCAATTCACTTTCTCATAGATTTAATATAACTAAGCGGCAGCTTTAAGTTTGAGATCTATTGATGAACTTGGAGAATTTTGATTTATTTAAATTCAAAAGAGTAATTTTGATTTAGGAAATTTCCTTTTCTTTATCAAAGTTAATCACACTCTTCAGCTCGCATTGATGAAAAAAAATAGTAACTGATGCAGCGGCGCTGAGTGCTCTTTGTTCTTACATATACCTTTTCTTTTCCACGTTTTTAATTACGAATGTGTGATTTTAGAATCAAAATTCTATTTGTCGAATTAAATTTTTTTTTTTATCCATTAAGATGACTTTGATTAATCATTTTTAGTTTTTGCGAAATGATTTATTGTTGAGATTCTTGTGAATTCAAACCCTGTTAGGAATTGTTTTTCTCATCCAAATGGGTAATTTCGAAATTCAGTAATTTATTTGGATAAGATTAAGAGAGACTGTCTACAGGCTCTATCCCCACCGCGCTACTCCGTTATCGCGCCTGACTCGCGGAAATCTCGTGCGTAAAAACCTAGAAAGAATTGTTCCTCGCGGTTCTAAATACGTTTTTTACTTTTTACCAATCTTCTTATAGAAGATTTCTTTTTTCTTAAGAAAAAAGAAAGAAAGAAAAAAATCTTCTTATACATTATCCATCAATATTTAAAATTTTAATTAAAATAATTCGCGTTTTCGCGGCTATACTAAAAATCAATACTGTGTCCACCATAGACTTAAAGTCTGTGTATGGGAACCACTATAGCCATGTCTTTATAGTGGACTATAGATTGTCAACTCGGCTCTCGCTTGACGTAGATCGCCTGGTATCCCCACCGCGCTACTCCGTTATCGCGCCTGACTCGCGGAAATCTCGTGCGTAAAAACCTAGAAAGAATTGTTCCTCGCGGTTCTAAATACGTTTTTTACTTTTTACTAATCTTCTTATACATTATCCATTAATATTTAAAATTTTAATTAAAATAATTCGCGTTTTCGCGGCTATACTAAAAATCAATACTGTGTCCACCATAGACTTAAAGTCTGTGTATGGGAACCACTATAGCCATGTCTTTCTAGTGGACTATAGATTGTCAACTCGGCTCTCGCTTGACGTAGATCGCCTGGTATCCCCACCGCGCTACCCCGTTATCGCGCTTGCCTCGCGAAGATCTCGTGCAGCATCTCGCGAACCACGCAGTATTCAGCGTTCTAGATACGTTTTTGTTTTTATCACCCTTTATATATACCCCTACTAGTATTTAAAATTTTAATCTAATTTATTCGTGACGCATGGTCAAAAGTGAACACTGCCGGGAATAAGCACAATAGACGCAAGACCTATGCGCAGGACTCACTATAGTATATTTTTCTAACACACTATAAGTTGACAATTCTCTCTACACTGAACTTTGTTTAGTTTACCCTCATTATAATATTTCACTTGGTTAACGCGTTGAATATTATGTATCAAATTAAGAATCAAATTTTTTTTTTTTCTCTCTTCACCTTTTCAGTTGTCATGAGGCCCAATAATGTTGTATCCATTAGATTGTCCATTGCATGGATTACATACTAGAATCTATGATTTGAAAAGAAATATTGGACTTTTGCGCAATTTAGATAAAAAACGGTTAGAAACCATAGAGAGTTTGTGTAAAAATCAATCTATCCTAAGAAAGTTAGTAATTTCGTTAACTATTCAAAATCAGGCGTTAAATAAATCGATTCAGGAAATTTTACCTAATACAAACACTCCTAATCAAGAAGAGTTAATTAAAGATTTAGAATCCGCATTTAGGAATTTAAACATTGAATAATTTTTCTTCCACTCTTATTTTTCTTTTTTTTTTAATCTCTTTTCTCATGCGTAAATTTAATTTAACATGAATTCTGGATTGTTGGGAATTTTTTTTTTGACCTTCCCTTACGATAAATCTCATAGGATTTCAAAACAAAAATTAACGGGTCATTTACTTAAATGCAGACGAAATATTCTTCCCCAATTCTCTGAGAGAAAAATTTGTCCACTTAATAGCGAACACAGTGTTCGGCGTATGGAATTAATTTTTCATATGACAATTTGTAGAAACCGTACGGGTGTATTCGTTTGCGAATAAAAGATTCTTTGGATTATTTTGCCTTGTGTAGTCGAAAAACTTTATAATTCTAATTCATCAAGCGCACTAAATTACTCCTTTTTAAGTTCTTTTATTCTTAGTTTTTTTTTTTTTAAAAAAAATCATGGTTTTTTTTTCAGATGTCACCAAACCCAAAACCACTGTTTAAACCGAACCCGGGAACAATCACACAAAAACGGAAAAAGAATTCAAAACCGAAACGGAGAAGCCGTAAAATTAAAACTATTCCGGCATTAAATATTTTATACAGGAGTTTACTTCTTCCCTGTGAAAAAAATCTACCAAAAGCCATGGTTAAACCTAGGAGCAAAACACCTCCTCTACCTTCGGTCGTGCGAGAGGAAATAACCGTGATCGATATTGACTTACCGATCGCGGAAGCGATCGAAAACAGAATCCGTGCCCAAGCGGAACAAAGATTCGTAGTAGTAACTTTAGATTAAGTTTTCCAATTTTAAAGCACGAACAAATTCTTGTTCTCTTTCTTTCTTTCTCTGTTATTTTAATAAAATCAGTTAAACCCATATCGAGTTATATTTTCTTTTACTTACTCTCTTTTCCTCTTTCATCTTTTTCCCTTTGATCGGTTTCTTCTTTCTTTTTCCTTTCTATTTTTTTTTTATTTATTACATTTTTTTTGATCCTGATATTTATTAGCTAACAAACATTTTTTTTTTCATTTTTTTTTTATTATATTTTATTTCAAAATACAGGACATTGACGAGGCGATTGATTTATATTGTGCTAATGTACAGTTTTATAGGTTTTTTTTTCTCTTTCAAGAGAATATTAATTTAAATCAAATGCTGTAGTTTTCCCTTCTCATTGTAATTATGTTTTAAAGGGAAATTTTATACATACTCTATGAATAACCAACCTGGATATTCCACAATAAAAAGAAAAATATTTGCGTATAAAAATAGACGAGCATACAAAAGGAAATTAGAAAAGCGAAAACTCGAACAGGAAGCTTCTATCTTTCCTCCGCTTCCTAATTATATACAATCACCACCTCCTCCACCACCGATTACTTTACAAAATAGAATTGACTTATTTAAACAAAGTCGGTGTGAGAATTGCTTAAGTTTAGGATCGGCAAATTCCTGCCCTAAGTGTAAAACACGGCAAGGTTGAATCCGTTTTATCTGACTTTATTTTAGTTTTTGAATATAATATTATGTTACAAAATCTTCTTTTTTTTGTAGATGATCCCCACAATCGAGTTTAATCCCCATGAGGCATATTTTGATAGCCAACTAAAAATCGTGCAAGAGAAACTTGATCAAACATTGATAGATGTCGAGGGTATCGCCATTGGGTTCAATCTAAGAATCTTCAACTACCAAATTGGAGTAGAGGCAACGATAGAAAAAAACAACGAGGATACTTTGAGTAGTTTAGAAAACCTAAAAATCGACTTAACAAATAAAGTCTCATGTTTAAAGTATCTCACCGGTGATATAGTAAATCGGAAGTTTGCAAACGCGAAACTTAGAGTCGAATTACTGAGGAAACATGTCGACACAATAGCGAATGAGTTAAATTCAACTATAGGGAATTTCGAGGTATTTAAAAACGAACTTAATTATTGTAAAGATGTACTAAGTTCAAGTCAAAAAGAAATTAAAGTTCTTAAGGAACAATATTTAAATCACGTCGTAGAAATAGTTAGCGAATCCCTTAAAAGCGAGCGGCGAATAAAAAACCTCGAAGACGAAGTACGTCTTCTGAGGAAAACTTCGTTTTGTATACTTATTTCTGCAATAGCAATGTCGATGGTAACAACCTGTTTATGTCTAAAACGCTAAAGCATGTATCAAATGTATAATTAATTTTTTTTTTCCTTTATCTTATAATAAATTAAAACCTTTATGTGCTTTGTTTCTTCTAATTTTTGCTTGCTTGTATTTCTCCCCTATTCTTTCCTTTTTCTTTAGCTTGTATATCTACATTTTCTTTTCCGTTCAATATACGTTTTTCATTTTTATAAAATTTTTTTTGTTTCTCATTTTCTTCAAATTTGTTTTAATAATAAAATTTAAAAAAAAAGATAATAATAATAGTGATTCAAACGAGAAGATAATAATAGTAAAATATATTGACATTTATATAGAATGTAATTAAAACTTTAGTTTGCATTTAAATTCTTATTATATTACTTTATTCTTAATTTATAAGTGTTATTTGCTTTTTGCTTTAATTTTTAAATTATGCTACAATATAGATAATCGCACAACCATTACCGCAAGTGTAACCTATTTGTGGGATTTAATAATCCTTTAAACATTATTTTCTAATCTCAAGAAAAAATATTATAAATATATAGTGTATAATGTGTTTTCTTTTCCTCCCTATTCTCTCTTTTGCTCTCTGCTGTATACTGTGTTGTAAGGTTTAATTGTTTTCCTCTTCCTTTCTCATCATGGCTTTAATATTTTTTTTATAGATGAGTCAATCAAGAAATTATAGACTTGGAAAAGAATTATTAAATTTAAAAGAAAGTATCGAGAAATTGGAAATCAAAGTCAGGAAGGATATCGACTCTTTGCATGTCGAACACGCAGATACCACAAGAGATTACTTTGATACAATTCTTGTGTATCGTCGTGACGTAGAAAATTTAAAAAAGAGTTTAAGGATTCATCAAAAAGGCCAAACTGGATTAAATTTATTTTTATTAAAACTAAATTTTTGTGTTTTAATTTCAAATATAATAATTTTAAATTTTCAAGGCTCATTTATACCAATTGTGTTATTAATTTTTGTGCTTTTGTTCTCGAGGGTTTAACTCACTGTATTCTAAAAACAAAGTCTAACTTGACTAAATGTATTAAACTTTATTAATCAATTAATCATTTGTCTTTCTTTAGTTTATTCGTTTCCTGTTTCTTTTCCTCTAGTAAGTTAGTCCATTCTTTTAAAATCATAATTTTTAGTTAAGCTAATAACCATATGTAAATTAACTGATATTGTTAAACGTTCAGCTTTGTGAGTATTGTGTTTCATCTCAGTGGAATTCAATCTTTTTCACCTTTCAACTTCTTCTTGAACAGCTTTTCTTTTAATAAGTAATAGTTAATTTCTCTAGTTAAGTTACTGTCATCTTTTGGAAATACTACATTAAAAAATATTACTGTCATGCATGTCTGACAATCAACGGGTTACGCGTAGTCAAGCCAAAAAGGCATTCGATGAAAAAGATAATTTTGATACATCGTTAGAAGAGGTTACAGAAGAACCTATAGATGAACTAAATGCCTTCAAATCTAAACCTAAATTAAGTAGGAGCCCTGAACCCGAATATCGGAAAGATACATCGGACGAGACAAGTAATATTAACTCTGATACTGATAGTTCTAATTTAGAAAATACAACGATTGTTCAAGATTCTAACTATAAATCACAAAATAATTTCCAATCATCAACACCTCGGAAACCTAAACCTAGTGGTTCGCTTTACCCATCTTTAGATGGTTTTGATTTTAGTCTAGATCATACAGCCGAATTTAGTAATAAAACATTAGTTAATTTAAATACAATTATTAAGCCTAATTTAATTTTTCAAAGCCTAAATTTAAACGGTAACATGGCGAACGAAGCTCAACCCCAACAAATCCTGGTGAACACCCAGATTGTATCTCTTCGTGATGCTGCGTCTGTGGTACCAGAATTTGTAACTACACCCGAGGGGTGTAGTTTGTTTATCGAAGGATGTAAAGAAGCAAAAGCAATGGTGGAAGCTACATCCGAAGCCAATCTAGTAAAATTAATCCGAACCAAAATTAGAGGCGAAGCTCGGGAAGCTGTAGGAGGAATGACTTTCGTTACTATTGATGAATTGACTAACTTTTTGAAAGCAATCTATATTCCGCCAAAATCTTTAAATAGGCTATTGGGAGAATTAGAAGTCGAGTTCCAACGCGATGAAGAATCGGTAATCGCATACGCTAATAGAATTAGGAGCATTGGGACAAAAGTTATAGAAGCAAAAAAATTAGCAAGCGAAAATGAGTTAACCGCGGGACAAAGGGCGGAAATCGATGCAATAATCGTTAATGCTTTTAGAAATGGACTTAGGGTCGAGATTGAACAGAGCTTAGGTGAAATTAATACCGTAAATGATATCGTTAAAAGCGCGATAGAAATCGAGAAAAAATTCGCGGCACAAAAAGAATTACGCAACGCCGGAAAACAACAACAGCCTAAACAAGAAAAATTAGTATCCTTATTGTCATGTCAATTATGCAGTAGGAAGGGCCATGAAGCTAAAGAATGTAGGCTCAATTTAAAATGTAGCATATGCGATAAACTAGGACATTCTTCCGAACGATGTTTCAAGCGCATTGCTACAATCGAAGCTCAAGTCATTGCGTGTCAGTTGTGCTCTAAGTTGGGACATTCTGCGAAAGAATGTAAAATAGTTGAGGAATGTCAGTTATGCAATCAAAAGGGACACTCGGCGAAAGACTGTTCCCAAAATCAACCCAGACAAACTTGTCAAATTTGCACTAGATTTGGACATACTGCTGCTACTTGTCGCTAATTGAACCAAAATGTCCCCCAAAAATCTTCTCCTTTAAGATGCAATAATTGCAATAAATTAGGCCATTTAGAAGCGACTTGTAGAATCACTTCCCCAAACAAAATTTGCAGCTATTGCCAAAATACCGGTCACAGTATCAATGAATGCAGAAAAAAATTATATAATGATCAACGTGCGGGAAACGGTATGTTCTCTCGGTTTCCGAATGCAAACAGAGAGAACAGAACCCCTCAAATGCATTCGAGCCCTACCCCTTAACAACTGAACCATCAAATCTCCATTCCTACGGATTTAGCAGCAGAATTGCTACCATCGACCTAAATACAAAGGTGTGCCGAATTCCATTTGTTACTTTAAAGAACTCATTTAATTGCAAAAATCTATCATTTATGATCGATACAGGCGCGGAAATTAGCATTATCAAATTACGACTGGTGCATAATCCTTTGATTATAAACTCGAATATGCTCAAGTGGATTAAGGGAATCGATGAAGATATAATACCATCGTTAGGCACAATAACATTTAAATTCATGGGTTACAATATTAATCTCGTTGTAGTAAGGGATGATTTATCAATTCCGTGTGACGGTATAATTGGCGCTGATTTTCTCAAATCAGCTATGGCCATTTTGAATTTCAAAAAACCGACATTAACCAACAACCACTGCTCTATTTCATTCAAACAAGCAAACACTCAATTAATGGAATATAAGATCGGAGGCGTTAGAAAATGGGAGAAACCAACTTCAACCGAAGTTATACCATATGTCGACATTTATAATCCTCCTTCAGGTACTCTTGGTAAATTCATGGTGGACTCAGGCTCCGAATTGAATTTAATCAAAGAAAATTTATTACCTGTAGAAATCGACCTGAACACGTATAAAACGGTGTTAATAAAAGGTATTGGTGAAGAAAGATATGTCACGTGTGGAACTATTGAACTTACTATTTTCAATAGAACAACAATATTTCACGTTGTGCCCGAAAGCTTCGATATTCCGTGTGATGGCATAATTGGAGCTATATATCTGACAGAGAATGAGATTATTCTGAACTTTGAATATGAAACCATGCAAATGGATGATTTCATAATCAAGTTAAGATTTAACAATAATCTAAACATTTCTCGGCCCCGATTATGTATGGCTGCTTACGAGCAAGAAGGGAATCTTACCGATTCAGTTTCTGATTGTAGTCTTCAGGGCCAATGTCAAATTGAAGAATTAGAGGAAGTCATTAATGACGAACCTAATTCGGAATCATATGAAAATGACCGCATGGAAGATTTAATTTCCAAACATCTCAATATCTTTGCCGATGAAATATACATCGAGCCGTTCTCACAATCAGAAGTTAGGGAAACTCGTGAAACATTATTACAAAATGAAATTGGAAATGACGTCAAACATGTTTTTACAATCCAACATGAAGAGCAAGAGCTCTTCAACCAGTTACGTTTAGATCATTTAAATGATAGGGAAAAAGATATCGTAACAAAAGTGGTCATCGAAAATAAAGATCGGTTTTATCAGGAAGGTCAGAAACTTTTAGCCGCGACAAAAGTTACCCATAAAATTCCAACCACCGACGACGAACCGGTTAATATAAAACAATATAAAATTCCAGTCTCTTTAAGAAATGAAGTAGAAAAACAAATTCAGGATATGATAGATAATGAGCTTATCAAACCTTCAATGTCTCCATATAACTCACCATTATGGATAGTACCGAAAAAGGCCGACATCCATGGTAAACCGAAATGGAGAGTAGTTCAGGACTACCGGGCATTAAATGACAAAACTATCGCGGATCGATACCCAATACCCGATATTAGCCAAATTATCCATGAAATCGGTGGTCATAAATATTATACGACTCTTGATCTCGCAAAAGGCTTTCAACAGATTCTTCTAGACCCTTTGAATGCACACAAAACTGCATTTAGCACTCCCTTCGGACATTACGAGTATGTTCGTATGCCTTTTGGTTTAAAAAATGCTCCACCTACGTTTCAACGTTATATTGACGAAACTTTCAAAGGTTTACAGGGTAAGATAATGTTTTCGTTTATAGATGACATTATTATCTACGCGGATACATTAGAAGAATTTCTGGAAAAAATAAATTTAGTAATGAAACGCCTGCAAGAATCAAACTTTCAGATAAATGTTGAAAAATGCGAATTTTTAAAAGACAGCGTATGCTACTTAGGGCATATTTTAAATACTAATGGAGTTAGACCGGATCCCAAGAAAATAGAAGCGGTAAAAAAATTTCCTTACCCCAAAAAAGTTAAGAATGTTCGGCAATTCTTAGGACTCGCAAGGTATTATCGTAGATTTATAAAGGACTTTTCGCATATTGCAAAACCCCTTAGCCGATTATTACAAAAAGATGTAGACTTTAAATGGTCGGAAAAAGAAGAAATGGCATTCAATTTACTTCGTGATAAATTATGCACAGCCCCGATTTTACAATTTCCAGACTTTACAAAAGATTTTATTATCACAACTGATGCATCAGGGTATGCAATTGGTGCGATATTATCCCAAGGCGATTTAGGCAAGGATTTACCAATTGCTTATATATCCAGGGTGTTGAGAGGAGCAGAATTGGCATATGAGGTATACGAAAAGGAAGCTTTAGCTCTGGTCGAAGCGGTTAAAACTTTTAGGAATTATGTCTACAATAAAAAAATTAAGATCGTAACTGACCATAAACCTCTCCTTTGGTTTAAAACAGCGGAATGTAATATACGAGTTCAGAAATGGAGATTTCAATTATCTGAATTCAATTATGAAATCATTCACAAAGCTGGTAAAATAAACCTCAATGCTGATGCACTCTCACGGAACCCAGTGGAACCAATAGAGGAATTACATTGTAACACCTTTACTCGCTATCAAAAACAGAAACAAATTGAATGCGAACAATCAAGTAAGGCATTGCCTAATAATCCTCTGCAGAGTCCACATTCTGATAGCACTGAAGCTTTAAACAGTTCTCAGTTATCTACGCGGTTGGTAAACTCCGAACTAAATCAAAATGTAGGTAATGAAAACAACGAATGTGTCGCACCAGAAAATGTTCTTAGCACGGTTAAAATGACTTCACATGACTCCTCAGTTGCAAATCCCGAACCCGAACCCCTAATAAACGCGGATATGAGAAGAAAACAACCGAAACGCGCAATTAACAAAGTAAATTATAGGGAATCACTACCGTGCGGGTCCAATTCGATTGATGAGTTTCTTGAAAAAGTGGACGATCAGGACTACTCAAAATGTTTTAGAAATACTTCACTTAGAAAACCTAAAATTAGAGAACCAGATAAAGAATTACTTGAAAATAGTATTGGATTCAGTGATAATTCATCCACCGATGGCCTATCATCAATAACTACTGAAAAAAATGTTTCAGTTGATTCACGTACTAAATGTCAAATTTACGAAATAAAAGATTCAATCGAGTTTAGAATAGATAATATAGTGTATTTCGTTAATGACAATGGAAAACCCTGCGATGTGGGTGGTGAAAAGTTAGTCCAAGTTGGAAAAATTGAGGGTAATCAAATCACGGATTTATCGTCAGTTAATTTTATCAAACGAGGAACAAAATACTTTTATTTTTCAGTTTGCATTTTTGAAAGTAGCGGTCAAAGTATTCTGATTACCAAAGAAATTCTATTCAAAGCATTAAAACAATTACGAGAAATCCTTATTGAAAAAAATATCTCGTGTTTTAGTTTAGCAAAAGGAACTCGTGTTGCAAATCTGGACTGGAATGAGGTTTTAGTCCTAATTAAAACAGTATTCTGCAACGATAAGTTTAAAATTCTTATTTGCAGAGGATTAGTCAAATTCGCCCCGGTTGAAAAACGCGATGAAATCTTTGAAGAATTGCATTCTTCACCCATCGGTGGACACCGAGGGGTGTCTAAAACCTATAACCGTATTAAAATCAAATATTATTGGGAAAATCTAAAGAATTATATCCAAAGACGTATACAACAATGTTTAGGTTGCCAATTAAAGAAATTAGTAAGGTTAAAAACGAAACAACCCATGATAATTACCGATACGCCGGGTACGGTTTTTGATAAAGTAGCTTTAGATATAGTCGGACCGTTACCGAAAACTAAAAACAACTTCGAATACATCCTGACTATGCAAGATCAACTATCAAAGTTTTGTTTAGCAATCCCTCTCAAGGACCAATTAGCATCCACAATTGCTGATGCATTTGTTAAACGTTTTATGTGTATCTTTGGAGCACCTAGAGTAATTCTTACGGACCAGGGACAGAATTTCCTCAGCAAACTCATGGCCCGCGTTGCTAGCCGTTTTAGAATTAAAAAAATTCGTACAACTGCGTTTCACCCTCAATCGAATGGATCTTTAGAAAGATCTCATCATGTACTCGGTGAATTCCTTAAACAATATGCGAATGCAGATCATGAATGGGATGAGTGGGTGGACATTGCGATATTAAACTACAATACGTGTGTTTCAGAAAGTACCAAACACACTCCATTCGAGGTGGTCTTTGGCCATTTAGCCAGATTACCATCTGGAGAACCCCTGCGCGATTGCGATGTAGTCCCTACTTATAAAGGGTATATAATAGATTTAGTTACTCGATTAATTGGTATTAGAACGTTAGTTTATGATAATCTGGTTAGTGCAAAAGAAAAGTCAAAGAAGTATTATGACAAAACGATAAATCCTAGAAATTTTGGAGTTGGAGATTATGTATTTTTATTGAAGGGCCCCAAACAGAACAAATTTGGTTCACACTATACGGGACCCCATAAAATTCTAGAAATTTTAGATAAAGTTAACGTACGTATCAATTTGGGAAAAGCCAGTAAAATTGTACATGCAAATAGATTAAGAATCTCGAATATCAGCCACCAAATCAAGACAAAATATAATAAGGGTCTTGGTAAAACAAATTTAACTGATAATTAATACATCTTCCTATGTTACAGATGTATTCTTGCGTATTCTTCCTTTTATTGTCATGCCAGCTGACTTTAGGTATGATAGGATACGACTGTGGCTCTAAACTGCTGAATGTAACAACGTTATCCCCTCTGGATGTTGCGGAGTGCGACATTCCCGAGGACAACATTAACGTCACCTACAAATATGTTCAACTACTCCAAATTAGCGATTATACAGAAGTCGCTGTTAAGCAGTGTAAAATAATGATACATCGCACGGTATACCATTGTGGTATGTTTGGCCATGTATCAATCGTGGATAACGGGGAAAACGAGTATTTGATGGACATCGGTAAGCATGCGTGTGATGACGCTCACCTTACAGGAATCATCAGATTATCGAGTTCTCATGTTGTACACGGACTCAAAATTAATCAAACTATCACTCACGGTTTGACTCTCGCGGGCTTTGTCGATGGAAACGGAGATTGTTCTGGTACTGGATATTCTGACCCGTTTGGAACTTGGAAAGATGTGGTAGTCCAGTCCATGGTAAAGATTACTTTAATGGAACAAATAACTCGCGTCAGAATTGACTCAAACTCGGTTCACTTAAGATCTGGTACCAAGTGCTCCCTTTCCGAAGGCAACTGCATTGATTCAGATGGAGGTTATTCGTTCTGGAGCCCTTTACCTATTGATAGATGCAATTTCCAAAAATTCAGTATTCTTTACGAAGGCGTAGCATCTAAAGTCATAGATTTAAATGTAAATAATAAGAATGTAGTATATTCCGTTACAACCAAAGACATAACGTTTGCCCTAGCAGTAGAGGGAGAAGAATTTGTTTGTGGTTATAAAATTATCAAAACGGAAAGTCCAAAATTGGTCATCTTTGAAACCAATAAAGGAGGTAGTTTTGTAGATAGGCACGATATAACTGTTGCTAACTTAGATATCTTTTTATATGTCAATGCTAAATTTGTTTATTTAGAAAAGCATATTAGAAATCAAATTAAATTATTATACAAAGACGTGATTTCCCAACGTTGCAAGTTGGAAAGAGAGACTTTAAAAAACGCTTTATCCTTCGCAACACAATCCCCGGATCAGTTTGCGTACGATATGATGAAAGGACCAGGATATATGGCTTTGATCGCGGGTGAGGTTGTACACATTATTAAGTGCGTTCCAGTGGAAGTGAAACTGCAACACGGAGATACATGCTACAATGAATTGCAAGTGTCAAGGAACAATCAAACGTTCTTCCTTACTCCCCGAACTCACATCCTGAAGGCAAAAGGTACGGAGGTATCCTGCAACAGAATCCTTCCCGCATACTATCAAGTGAACCAGAGGTGGTATAGGATCCTGCCACTACCCACTGAATCTAAAGCACCAACTGTCGTTAAACCAATGACAACTAACACTTGGGAATATATCATTCCAGAACAATTGGCTACGAGTGGAATCTATTCAGAGGACGAAATTAATCAACTTCGGGAAATGATTATGTTCCCAGTTGAGAAACCGGCTATCCTTAATGACCTAGCAAGAGGGATGCAAGGACATCAAATTATAAATCAAGATGAGGGAATTCTAAAACTCCTCAATGAAGATGTTGTGGACAAGATTATCGACAACACCTGGAACAAATTTTGGAGCAGATTTCTGACCTTCGGCACAGTCAGCGCCGGTGTAATTGCCATTTTGACCATCATTCATTTAAGCAAAATGGTAGTTGACATCGTCATTCGTGGCTACGCTATCCATTCCATTTATGGTTGGTCGGTTCATCTTCTGGGAGCAATATGGAGCTCCATTTCACATCTATTGATAACTCTACACCGACCAGATCCTATGCAAGAAAAAACCAAACAAGAGCTACAAGAAATTCAGAACCACCAAAGTATTCAGGAAACCGAATTTCGCCATTCAAATCAAACACCTCAAGAACCCACTGCAACAACTTCCAAAACCTTCCTTCAATCTATCTGAGATGCCTTCGTTTTATGTGCATCATCCAGGTGACCAAAGACATTGTCCTATATTTGCAAATAATGATCTGGAGATTGGATTTTGATGGGATTTCGTTTGAGTTTCTCTACCAAGGATTCTTGTTAGAGCATGTTCACTTTTTAGCTTTGCTTTCAAGTAACCATTCAACGATGGGGGTGTTACGTCCGACAAAAAAATTTAGACGTTTTTCCTTTTCTCCTTTTTAGTTTTATTAGTTTTTATTTTTTTTTAGGAAACGAAGCAAGGTTTACCTTTTATCTCATATACAAAGATAAAACGGAACTTAGCCATTAGGGAAGTTTAGCTTACAAAAATAACTATAAATTCCGGAGAAAAAAATATAGGATAAGAATAAGGCGGCTAGGAAAATTTATGATTTAGATAGAAAATGCACTTTTAAGCCTAAAAATCAACAAGGTTTGGAACGAAAAATCTTTATCAAAAAAAAAAGTACCATTAGAAATGCCCTTGGTTTTTATAACCAAACAATGTCTTCGGGACTAAAAGCATCTAGTAATTTAGACTAGTATTTGTACAGGACGGCGAAGGTCTAAAGAGTTTTGATGTTATACTGTATAACGACCGAAACTATAAGAATTGCGTCAGAATAGATATATTTAAATGTAATCTTTAGACAACATTACCAACTAGCAAATAGCTTCATAATGATAATGAGTTTCTTAATGTGAAATTCATCAGTCTTCTTTTAGGTAATTTTAATTATTAACTAATTAAGTTAGTTGTCATTATGTAATACCAAGCTCAGACAAATTATTTCGTGTAAATAAAACTAAATTCAAATTTGTTAATTGACAAAATGAAAATGTCAATTGACAAAAATCAAAATTTAAAATTGTCAAAATTCAAATTTGTTAATTGACAAAATGAAAATGTCAATTGACAAAAATCAAAATTAATATTGTTAAAATTCAAATTTGTTAATTGACAAAATGAAAATGTCAATTGACAAAAATCAAAATTTAAAATTGTCAAAATTCAAATTTATTAATTGACAAAATGAAAATGTCAATTGACAAAAATCAAAATTAATATTGTTAAAATTCAAATTTGTTAATTGACAAAATGAAAATGTCAATTGACAAAAATCAAAATTTAAAATTGTCAAAATTCAAATTTGTTAATTGACAAAATGAAAATGTCAATTGACAAAAATCAAAATTAATATTGTCAAAATTCAAATTTGTTAATTGACAAAATGAAAATGTCAATTGACAAAAATCAAAATTAATATTGTTAAAATTCAAATTTGTTAATTGACAAAATGAAAATGTCAATTGACAAAAATCAAAATTTAAAATTGCCAAAATTCAAATTTGTTAATTGACAAAATGAAAATGTCAATTGACAAAAATCAAAATTAATATTTTTAAAATTCAAATTTGTTAATTGACAAAATGAAAATGTCAATTGACAAAAATCAAAATTTAAAATTGCCAAAATTCAAATTTGTTAATTGACAAAATGAAAATGTCAATTGACAAAAATCAAAATTTAAAATTGTCAAAATTCAAATTTGTTAATTGACAAAATGAAAATGTCAATTGACAAAAATCAAAATTAATATTGTCAAAATTCAAATTTGTTAATTGACAAAATGAAAATGTCAATTGACAAAAATCAAAATTAATATTGTTAAAATTCAAATTTGTTAATTGACAAAATGAAAATGTCAATTGACAAAAATCAAAATTTAAAATTGCCAAAATTCAAATTTGTTAATTGACAAAATGAAAATGTCAATTGACAAAAATCAAAATTTAAAATTGTCAAAATTCAAATTGGTCAATTGACAAAATAAAAATGTTAAAATCAAATTTTTCAAGCAACGAAATAAAACAGACACATAATTTAATCATATTCCAAAGTAACAAAGTAACATCTCAATAATGTTACTATGTTCAAATCATTTTCAAATTAAATCAATTAACAAAGATTGTAATGTTAATTGATAAATAAATTTTAAAAGTAACAAGTTAATATTTTTAATAATGTTACCATTTTCAAAATTTCAAAGTAACAAAGTAACATCTCAATAATGTTACTATTTTCAAATTATTTTTAAATTAAATCAATTAACAAAGATTGTAATGTTAATTGATAAATAAATTTTAAAAGTAACAAGGTAATATTTTTAATAAGGTTACCATTTTCAAAATTTCAAAGCAACAAAGTAACATCTCAATAATGTTACTATTTTCAAATTATTTTCAAATTAAATCAATTAACCAAGATTGTAATGTTAATTGATAAATAAATTTTAAAAGTAACAAGGGAATATTTTTAATAATGTTACCATTTTTAAAATTTCAAAGCAACAAAGTAACATCTCAATAATGTTACTATTTTCAAATTATTTTCAAATTAAATCAATTAACAAAGATTGTAATGTTAATTGATAAATAAATTTTAAAAGTAACAAGGTAATATTTCTAATAATGTTACCATTTTCAAAATTTCAAAGTAACAAAGTAACATCTCAATAATGTTACTATTTTCAAATTATTTTTTCAAATTAAATCAATTAACAAAGATTGTATGTTAATTGATAAATAAGTTTTCAAAGGCAACAATTTAACATTCCCAATTATTCTCAACTTAATTGTTTTCATAAAGATCGTAATGTTAACCGACTTTTATGTAACATTAACATGGTATTACACACAAATTGTATTTTACGCGAATTAAGAACCTTTCAAGTTTATATACATAATTGTTATTGTACACGGCAAATTAACGATGGCTGATAATTACAATTGTACTTAAATGTTAAGTCTCATGTTAATACTTATTAGTTGAGAAGGGAAGCACTTTAAATAATTCAATTTCCTAACAAAAATTTGGAAAAATTGGTCAATTCTCACGGAAAATGATGTTGTGGGGAGAGGATTCTTTTATCAATTTTATCAATTCTTTTATCACCACTTTTTCCGGACAACTACAAGGAACATTGAAATAGTATCGTTCCGCTGTTGTCCACATATCTCCCTTCACTCTTAATTGCATTTTCATTCATATCATTTTTGTTTTTGGATATCAATATTTTACATTGTTCACTTTTTAATCATTTAAACACAATTTCTCCACAAAGAGTATTAGGGTTGGAGGCTCAATGATCGAATCCTAGACTATAGGGATTTAGTTATTCTTGGTCTAAAAACAAACTTTTTACCTTACTTTTAATGTTTGAGTTCAAAAAACTAAATTTAATTTAGATTTAAAATTATGTCGTAATTGACATAACAATAGGATACGATTTTGTACCTTTAAAATTTTGATTCTTTGAATCGAAAGGATTTAAAATATGCATGAGTTTTCTTTCGGCATCGGGGAAAAACTTTTTTTTCATTCAGGACAGGTGTAAGTCGCTGATTACTAATCTCAAGTCGTTTTTTAATAATGTTAATTGGCGGATCCATTATGGTTAACAAATTTTTGAGAAATGAATAAATGTACATAAAAACTATTTACTTGGGCGATTTTAAGGTCGCTGAATACGAATTTGCTATTTACTTTTCGAATTTAACAATTTCGATTCTAATGTATCTTGTTACTCGGAAATTTTTTGCTTTACTGATTTCAAATCTTAAATTGACCGCCATATTGTATCCGCAGTTTTAAAATTTTTAAACTTGACTTCAAATATGAAATCAACGACTCCGAAAATCCAAATATACCAAGACTCATGCAAATTCAGTTAATTTTTAAAAATTTGATCGACATATTGTATCCATTTTGAATTTTCAAAATATGACTTCGAATTTGAAATCAGCGAACCTAAAAACCCCCATATACCCGGATTTATGCAAATTTAGTCAATTTAAAAAAATTCGACCGCCATCTTGGATCCTTCATTTTGATTTTGTGAATCATGTCGAGAAATATATATGAATTTTTAATTTATTTATTTTTAGTATAAAAATACAAAATTTGAATTCTATTGAAGCATTCGTACATATATTATTGATAAACTTAAGGAATTATTATTCTTGAGAAAAAGTATCCAATTTTACAAATTTCTTTAGGCTACATCTACTCATCAGAAAAAGTTTTAAATAGTCTTGTTTTATTCCTAAATGAGTCTACTATCGGGTCAAAAAGAATAGTCCTCTGACTTTGAACCTTAATAACTCAGGTAAAAAAAATGATACAATAATGTGTCAAAAAGTAGTTATTAGCTACAAGTATATTACGTTAGTGATAAGAGTTTAGAATGAGAAAAAAATTTTGCCTCGCAGTTACAGATTTTTAAAGACCAAAATACACCCTATTTTTCTATCTTTTATTTTTATGTCAACTTTGATGGTCTATAAAGCCAACAATTTATCAGCTATCAACTTCCTGATTTTTTTCTACATTACTCAATCATTCATTAAGAATTCTATTTAAAAAAAAAAACCATTTTGACAGTAAATTTACAAGATTAATTAAACAAACCTTGAACATTCCATCTCTGATTCAAACAGAGATACAAATATGAAACAAAATCAAGATTACGTGTCAGAAAGCACTGGTTTCAACGTGATAAAAATTATGTACCAGAAAAATAAATTAATTAAAATATTTGATTTTTTGTGCTTTGACTTTAAGTTTATAACAGCAATAAAGTAAGGTGGAGCATGAAATAGATACTTCCTATCATCGGCGTAGGATTAAGAAAAATTGCTCTACAATTGTCCCTTTATACCTGAAATTTTTTGACCCATCCCACTGGTTTATGAGTTTAAATATTTTAACTCCATAATACCTTAAAGGTGTAGACAAAATAATAATAATAAAATTATCAGCACTGGACCAATACTGGCGTAACACTGGTTCTGCGTGCCTTACACACTTTTCCCATAATGTTGGAGTTACCTCATTCATTGCTTGTACACAAAGTTCTTTAACATCTGTGACTTTAAAAGTTTTATTATGTTTTGCAACATAATTTTTTGTGTATGCCCATATAAGTTCAATGGGGTTGTATTCGCAATGAGCGACAGGTAACCATAGTGATATCACGTCCCCCCCCACGAACTTCATTTGCAATTTTATCAAGCATATATTGTTTAGGATAACGGTAAGGCTTCGTTATCTCTAAAAGTTGATATTTCGTTAAGTCATTGAAGTTTTCTTTGCGCTGGGGTAGTGGCACTTCGCGCTTAATGAGCCAGTCAACTATTTTTGCTTTCCGCCATTGACCAGTTGGATTCCGAATATCTGGATCAAGCATTGTATGATAAGGAACTTGATCTAGTACAATGACAGACTTGCTTGGAAGTACATTCAATACATGACGAAACCACTCTTCATAATGTTGAGCATTCATCTCTTCGTGATAATCAGCAGTTCCTTTTTTACCAACGAAACATTTCATGCAACCATCAACAAAGCCGTCTTTGCCACCTATTATTCTCACGCACAACGAATTTTTCCACCCATCCAAATTTTCTGCTGTGATTCGCCCCGCACCACGTTTCGTCTGTGTAAAATATATTATATCCATTATCCCGATAAAATTTAATATCATCTAAATATACATCTCTTTGAGCAGCTATTTTTGTGCTCTCCATCCAAACAGGCTTTTTAGACAATTTTTGGTACCGAAAATTCATCATTTTCATCCACTCTTTTAAAGTTGTTAACTTAAATTCAGGAAGATCTGGTACATCACTTTGTAACTGTTCGAAAAACAATTTAGTTGTTGGGTATTCTCTGTTAATATAAAATTGATGAATTTTTCTTCGAATTACACCTTGCAGAAATTTTATCACACGGAATTGATGGTCTCCCACTTTTAGGCTTAATTTCTAAATCCTTTTGTGCCGCCCGTTCTTTTGAAATTCGTATTACACTCCTTTCTGATACCTGCATACACTCTGCTGTTCGTTGTACCACTTTATTTGCATCATTATATCCCATTATTTTTTCGTCTTCAAAATAATCTCTTGCACTCATAATTAACTTCTTTTCTCGCACTGAAAAATAATGCCTATCATTGTAAGCCCTTTTTTTAAAGTATTTTCTATCTTTTCGAATACACTCTTCAAATTCTGAACATGATTCATCTTCAGAAGATTGTAAAGACAAACTTGTAGATGTTCTTCTTTTTCGAGCACTCTCAAATACATTTAAACTTTCTTCAATATTTTCAAGCCATAAGTCCTAAATCATACTCAAAGACATAAGTTCTCGTGTCATATCATATTGATTCACTGCACTGTTCATAGGGACGCAATTATTACCTTCAGTGTCATTAACATTACAGTCATTCATTTCAGAATCATTTCTTTCACATACATTTTTTTCTGGCACAGTGTTTTCACATACATTTATTATTTCACTTACACTTATTTCACAATGATCTTTTTCACTTGAATTTTTTTCACTTATACTATTATCACTCGCTACATGTTCTTTTACATGATCTTTGAAGAATGAATTTTTGTCAAACATCTCTTTGTTGCATAGAATCAAAATAGAAAAATGTCCGTCCTTATCGGATTGACAATGATGTCCTGTGAAGAGTAAAACAATTTCTTCTATTGCACCAATTTTTTTAAACTTAAGTATGTAATGTTGATTGTTTTCAATTTCTTGAACGACAGTTACATTAATGTTGTATGCATTTGCAGCTGCACGACATTCTAACATAGAACCATAAGTTTTCGGATTTCCCATATAATATTTGTATTGTTTTGGATTGGTCACATACAAAGTGTATAATACTTCTTCCTGATAATCTTTCCAGTTGTCAGTAACATAAGAAACGATTTTGTGTCGAACTTTTTCACTGCTTCTCACCTCACAGTGCGTTGCAAAGCACCTAAAAAGACAATCTCCATTGCCTCCAACGTCCTTCACATAAAAAGCACAGTTCTTAATATTTACTGTACGCATTGTAATGAAAACCTTGAAAATATATTAAAGAAGTGTTAAAATCAGAATTAAAACTGTCAAGTAGTAGACGTTATTAAGGTATCACAACCTCTGTAACAGACAACAGTTCAAAACTGACTGGCTGGAAATATACAAAATTAAAGGCTAATGTTAGTTTTTGGCAATTATATATTTATATATAATTATTATTTCAGGAAAAGGAAGAATATCACAGTCAGTCAGTTTCATAGAAATATAAAATTTGTATACAATTTGCATTCACACCAATCTTAAATTCTTAATGCTTTCTTAAAGCATTTTTAATGACTACAAATTTCAAACAGCTTAGCTAATCCTTACTAAGAAAGAAGTTATATGCAAATGAGTTACCGGGTAACGCGTTACCAAGTAACGGTCTGGTTGGAGAGAATTTTGCCTCTTTTCCTAAAGTATAAAGGTTCGCTCGAAGGATAATGGGCCTAGCAGGTGGTCTATTGTTTGGATTTCGAAAATTTTGCCTCTTTTCCTAAAGCCATTAGCCTTCATTAGGTAAAGGTTCGGTAGAAGGATCATGGGCATAGCAGGAGGTCTATTGTTTGGATTTAGAAATAAAATTTAAAAATAAAATTTCAAGAACAGAATACTTTTATAATGAAATAAGTTTTCTGTAAAATGTAGATTCAAGTCATTTGTACTGAAACTGCTGCTGACGCTGGTTGTTATTTATAAATTTATTATTTATTATTTATTATTATTATTATTAACAAAGAGAGAGAAGGAGAGAGAAGGAGAGAGAGAGAGAGAGAGAGAGAGAGAAACAGAGAGAGAAACAGTGAAACAGACAAATAGTTAAGCAGATAAATAGAGAAACAAAAAAATAGAGAAATAGAGAAACAGAGAAATAAAGATACAGAGAAGTAGATAAATGCTGAGAAAGAGTTAAATGCAGATTTTTGATATTTACAAATTTCAAGTATGAGTAATTAATCCCCATCCACATTAAAAGAACCAATTATGCCAAAGAATTGTCGCAAAAAAAAAAGAAAGGAAATCAAGGGCAGAAATTAAAAAAAATTATCGTGAAAGGCTTAAATTGAAGCGAAATGTTGATTGTAAAGAAGCTACAGATAATATTAATTCAAGTATAGATGAATCTCTTCCATCAACATCTAACGCATCATGTTCTCATATAAGTGATTTAGGTTTATCTAAAAATAAATATCGGAAAACCCGGTCAGAAATTCAAAAAAATTATCGTGATAGATGCAAACTAAAAGGAAATGTTCATTGTGAAGGAGCTACAGATAATATTAATTCAAGTATAGATGAATCTCTTCCATCAACATCTAACGCATCACGTTCTCATGCAAATTCGTAATCAGCGACCCCAGAAACCCCAGATACTAAATTCTGTAAAAATTCAAAAATGTTTTATTAAAATTAAAGGATTTTAAAAGCATATTCTTATAAAATGAGTTTAACTCTGTCAATAACAAAAGATACAAAAGAATGTACACTTAAAACTCTCAACTGTTTCTTTTTTTTTCTTACCGCAAAAAACACAAATTTTTTAAGGTGGTGAAAACATTACATTCGAATATCCCTTTTCAAGTCAATTTTTAAAAACGATAGAAAATAGTATCCCTGTGCAACATTTTAATTTTTTTAAGTTTTTAGTGAAGCAAATAAACATTTCAGAGATTAAGATTTAAAATAACGTTCAAGAACTTTCTCTCTTATTCATAAAAGCAAAAAAAGGAGACAATTACAATAAAGCAATAAACAAAGAGAAAAATTTAAGTTCAAATAAATAAATCGCCATAGTCTCTAGAAGTATCTTTCAAAATAATATATGTTACCTCAGATATTTTCATGCACTTCTTTTTTATACATTAAAAATGCATATAGCAAGAAATAAATTTCTAATTTTTAACTTTTCAAAGAGGACCATCATCAATAGTCAAAACAAAAAGGCGCGCGTAGCGCGCAAATGTTTGTGCTAGTTCATTATAGTTTGAGTATAAGAAGAGACATTAAGATTGTCAAAAATATAAATTAATGTCTAGAAATTTATGTCTAAAAAAACAATGTCATATAACATTTTTCAAAAATTGCATGTTAATATACTTGCAATACTAAAAGTTTTATTATTTTAAAGCAGTTTCAACTACATTCCAGCACTGTGACAGATTCTTGTTCAGTTAGACAGTCCCAGTACTGTACCAGTAGACTTTCTAAGTTTTCAGCATGAAATACTACATGAAAAAGATATGTTTCACTAAAAACAAAAACGCAATTTGTCTGATAATATTTCCTGTCAAAGCAAATTTCTTTAAATGTAGGACTATTCCTGTAATGACCATAACAACAAATCAGTACTGTGTCAGTACTGGTTGCCCAGTATTAGGACAGTCATGTCCATAATAAAAAATTATTACTGCGCCAGTACTCGCATGCCAGTACTGCATAGACACTGGAAGATTTTACGAGTAGACCTTTTTGTCTATTGAATATATTCTGTTTGAATATTGTCTATTTGAAAAAACCTAATTTGTCTGTCTTATTCTAATGCACGTGCCATCGCATGAGCTGGAAGAAGACAGAAGTGCTTCAATTTAAAAAAACTGATACAGGAAATTTATGGTAATTTATACGGTAATTTATAATAATAATACAAAACAAAATTCAAGATTCAAAAAACTAATGCAATGGTTTGTGATAATTTATGGAAATTTATGTTAATTTACGCGGTAATTTATAAAAATTTTGAAGTAATTTACAGTAAATAAAAGAAAATTGATAAAACTAATTTTGAAAATTTATGGAAATTTATAGGGTAATTTATGAAAATTTGTGATATAATTTGTGAAAATTTATGGAAATGTATGTTGTAATTTTATAAATTGTTTTAAAAACATTTATTTAATTTATTAACACATAATTTAAACTATGGAAATCAGTTGTTTGCAATATACTGCCTAAAAAGAAAATTCTATGCTAGATCGAATTTCAAGTATCGCTGCCACTACACTAACGACCAGAAATGCACCAATATTGGAATATTATTCACAATAAATAATTAAATTTTCATTAATTCTTTGCTAGTACTGTTGCAGTGCAGATATCAGAATGAAAAATTTGTATGGAAATGTAAAAATATAAAATAATAATAACAATTATTGGGAATACTGCATAATGCATTTAAAATATTTAAAAGTAAATTATTTATCTCACGTTTCAAAATTTCATTCAAATTCCAATATTACCTTTCGTAAAAATTTAAAAGATATTTTTCTTCATTTCTTTTTCTATTCTTGGAATATAATTATACATTTCTACCTGCTTAGTCCGGTGACGAGAGTAAAGTTTATGGCTCTTTAGAACTTTAATTTTCGACGCCTATGGTAAGATGGTTGATGACTTGCTCCACCTTACTTTATTGCTGTTATAAACTTAAAGTCAAAGCACAAAATATTAAATATTTCAATTAATTAATTTTTCTGGTACATAATTTTTATCACGTTGAAACCAGTGCTTTCTGACACGTAATCTTGATTTTGTTTCATATTTGTATCTCTGTTTGAATCAGAGATGGAATGTTCAAGGTTTGTTTAATTAATCTTGTAAATTTACTGTCAAAATGGTTTTGTTTTTTAAATAGAATTCTTAATGAATGATTGAGTAATGTAGAAAAAAATCAGGAAGTTGATAGCTGATAAATTGTTGGCCTTATAGACCATCAAAGTTAACATAAAAATAAAAGATGGAAAAATAGGGTGTATTTTGGTCTTTAAAAATCTGTAACTGCAATGCAAAATTTTTTTTTCTTTCTAAACTCTAATCACTAACGTAATATACTTGTAGCTAATAACTACTTTTTGACACATTATTGTATCGTTTTTTTACCTGAGTTATTAAGGTTCAAAGTCAGAGGACTATTCTTTTTGACCCGATAGTACTTTTGGATAATCAAATGAAAAACAAATTGATTTTTTTTGTCATTTTTCCATTTAGGCCCCTTAATTATTCTTCAATTAATTTTCTAGATTTTAAAATATTTTTCTTAAATTTTAATAATTTTCTTTAATTTTCAATTATTATTGTTATAATTGTTATTATTTTCCAATTAATTTCTTTAATTTTTAATTAATCTCAAATTTTAGTTTTTAATGAAATTCCTAAATTTTCAATTATTTTTATCAGTTCACCAAAATTTTTCTTCAATGATTCTAATTATTTTTCAATTTTTCCCCTAAATTTTAAATTCAAAATTTCCGCATGTGTAAATAATTTTCTTTAATCTTTTCAAATATTAATTTTTCAGCTTAAATTATTTCCTTCAATAATTACTTTCATTATTTATTAATCAACTATCAATTTCTTTCGTCATTTTTTAATTATTTTTACAAAATATAATTTTTGTTTTTTAAGTTGTAATTTTTTTCTTCAAATTACAATTAATTTCTTCAAAATTGAATTCTAAATGTCAATTTGTAATGTCATTAGTTCTTGATATTCAAAAACTTGTTTTAGCCTTCATAAATTTTTATTAAATTTTTATTTATTGTTTTTACGTTTTAGTTGTATTGTTCAAGTATTTAAATATTTTTTAATAAATTCTCTAATTTTTATTATTTATCTCAAATTCCAGTTATTTTTTCAATTCATTTGCAATCAATTTCTTTAATCTTTAATTGTTTTTACTATTCTTGAATTAAATTCCTAAATTTTCAATTATTTTTTTCAAATTTCAATCAAGTTTGTAAATCTTCAATTTCTTTTTTAATTTGTAATGTTTTTCACAAATTTTATATTATTTTGATTATTTGTTTATTAATTACGAAAATTAACTCGAAATCAAATAAATTGTCAATTTTTGCGTTACAATATTTAGACTAATTAAGAACCTCTTTAATTTAATGTTGTTTTATTTCTTTTCTCCACCCTCCTCCCCTGGTCAATATTAACTATACACATGGCAAAATTTTACAAGTCGCCGCTCCTGTAACTATTTAATAATAAATATGCCCACTGCTTTTAATGGAAAGGATTTTAATTTTTCCCGCCAAGAATGGTAATGCGCAAATAAGTGTGTGCAAGAGACAAATTTCAAGGCACACATAAAAAAATGGTGTAATTATTTAAATTTTGATTATTCTAGGACAAATTTGGATTCCAAGGGTGACCAAACGATTTCCAAAAACACCATAGCAAGATATTTGCCAAAAATAAAATTTGTTGTGGAATGTGGATATTAAAAAAATGTTATAATTCAGTTATTTTTATCGTTTAAACACTAAAAACCAGCTTTCAAACACATCCAAACGATGATCAAACGATTGGCATTGGTTTTTTATAAAAACATTAATTTTGTTGTGCAAAACGTGAAGTTAGCACAAAAAATTAGAAATCTCCATACTTTCTACAGTTTTTGTATCCAAACGCCAAAACTTGGTTTTCAAATATAACTAAACCATAAGCAAACGATTCCAATTGTTTGAAAAAGTTGGTTTTTTATGGTTTTTGTGCTAACTTCACGTACATCTCGTTGGCTTCGTAAATAAAACCGAATACCCTCAAGTGGGGCTATTTTGTGCATCAAAGTTTGCTTATTTATAAAATTGTGTAAAAAAATTATTTTAATCTGCTAAAAATTGTATTTTACAAACATGAAAAACGACTAGTTTCTAAAATAACTTCTCAAAGACGAAAAATATTTTTAAATTTTTTTGGCCTTACCTGACTGTTTTTTCTTCAATTGTTTATAAATTAGTACCGAATTACACAAAACCGGGTCTTTTAATTAAATCTAGATGATTTGTGACGAAGCGTTTTGCCACGAACGAATTGTTATATTTTATTATTGTTGGATATATTAGTTTATTTTTATGTTAAGGGGGAAATAAGCAACAAAGGTTCCATTTTATTTACGGCCCTGACTGGCGCTGTTTCCGCTTCGTCGCAGTCCCTTCAGATAACCCTTTTTAGTTCACGTGGGGTAAGAGCACAAATCAAAGTGCTGAGAAATTGTTTCGCGTTATTTTCCAAATTTTCCCTCGCTTTACCGGGGCAACATCTTTTCCCTTGTTTCAGGTGTTAAATTAGGAGTGACGAAGACCGAGGGCGAATTTTGGAGGTACCGCGTGGTCGTCGTTGGCGGCAGTAGTCCTAGGACCGAGAGAAAAACGACACACGTGTGTGCTGGCTAGAACTAATTTTCGATTTTGTGATAAAACGCGTATTATTTGTGAAAGGCCAGGCAGGATGTTGTCGGAGTTCTTTTTGTGCTGAATAAATAATAATTGAATGTGATTAATCGAACAGGAGTGTTTTGCTTGGGTTTACACTGTCTTCCAAAGAAATTATCTGGGGAAGGTAGCAGAGAAAGCTTATGCACAGCACCGATTACTGGAGTTAGAACAATTGCGTGCCCATAATGCGTTTTTGCTGGAACATCTTCACCTCAGTTCCAACAATTACCAAAACGCACAGGCCCAGGGCGATGGGAGAGGGGAAGGTAGGCGGAGACATCCGGTACATGTCAACCCCGAAGAAAATCGCGAATGGGACAAGAGGGGGGTACCAATAATAATAGGAGACACGAGGACACATCTCCCCCACTTCCACCCCTTCTCCCCCCACCGGGAAAATTTCCGGAGGTGGATAAGAGGAAGGGGAAATCCACGGGAAGTAGGACTTCTGGTTCAAGTAGGAAGAGAAAACATCGACACGTCGTGTTGTCATCAAGTGAGACGGAAACGGAGACTGTTATGTCCCATATCAGAAATTTAAAAAATTTAAATAACAATTTCCGCAACAATTTACAAATAAACATAATATACTGCCTTTCGCACTAATATAATTTCATATCACACTGGGTGAGATGCGTGTGTGTATGTGTGTGTGTGTGTGTGTGTGTGTACTTGCATGCACATATGTGAAAATGCACATAGATGTGTATCTTGTGTAGACATGTTCCATGTATTGTACATTATGTTATTGTTTTGTAGAAATTTTATATTATTAATAATTTGCGCCTTACAATAGGCAGCCCTATCAGCATCATTATCAGGATATTTAGGTAAAAACATCTCTGTCTATGCAGCGTTTTGAAAGTGCCTCGACTCAATAGCAGAACCAGAATTTAGTTAAAAAGTGAACTTTCCATGAAGTTTATAAATAGTAAAGTTTTATAAAAGATAATTGTCACAGATCTAGAATCAATGTATCATTATAACGAGCGTTCAACCGTAGGTAACGATTCTAATGATAATGAGTCGTTGTCTCATGTTGATAACGAAGTCAGACTCTGCCCACGATAAAGTAGAGCAGCTGCGATATATTATCATAAAGAGATATGTCATCTAGTTACCATAGCTAGTTATTAACAACTGAAGAAAGGTATCCATAGGTAACATGTATAGAAGCGCAACACTTTCCTGTAAACACGAAAAAGGAATACGATGAGGGCTGAAATCTTCGATGATTTTGTTATGTTATGTTATACCTATGAGTTTCTTTTAGGTAATTAGCTTTATACTAAATCGCATAATCGACGCGATGTGAAACTTGCTCACATACATGTTGAATTAAGAAACAAAGGTCAATAAGATATCCGCCCTTGCCGTTTCTTTGCTTGAGCCCTGGCCCAATACTGGTTTTTCATTTGGAGATTTTGGCAACAATTGTAATGAGGTTTTATCAGTTAAGTCAAAACCAGTGGAACTTCCTTACAATTTTTCACGAGGCTTGCAGAATCACCTTTTTGCGCTGAGACAAGCAGAATCACCTTTTTGCGCTGAGACGATCCGAATCACATTTTGTCGCGGTGCATGTAAAATCACCTTTTTGCATGATCTTACTCCCATAATCCCGCAGCCAACTCCCACATTCGACTTCACAATGGGAAGATTTGTCTTTAAATACTAGCGACGCGCTACATCTAGTTGTCAAAAGTTCTATAAGCAGAATATAGTGCGGATCATGAGTAGACCCGTCGTTCGTCGTCAAATTTCTAACTACGGTGTAGCCAGTACTGGCTAAAAAGTTCTGAGCGCGTCTGTCGATATTTAGGCCTAACAATAAATCTGTTTCTGCGCAAGTTTGGCAGTAGAAAAAACTAGATTTTAGGGCAAAGTACGAAAAACCAGGCAAATACCGTGGTTCTAAATGACACGACAACGACGTTAATTTTCGAGTCGTGAAGTGTTCTATCCTTTAGACGACTGAAACTCACTGTTCTTTTAACTCATCGCCATTGTCGTTTTGTATGTTTATGGTGTCGTCGGTACTGGTCCATAGTCTGACAAGTTAGTTAGTTTTCACACTTAGTAATAACCCAGTTTCTGCGCAAGTTTGGCAGTTGAAAAAACTGAGCATTTAATAATAAAGTAGCGATAATAAACGAGCAGTCACCATAATTCTAAACAATTCGACAGTGTCGTGAAGTTCTGAGTCGTGAAGTGTAAAAACGAACTCAAAAACCATAATTTTCTTGTACCAGTGTTTGGCCAGCGTTCATACGTTATCACGCCAGTATCAGCAAAGCTTAGCGTGTTTCAACCGTAGCTATCAACCGTAACTTTCTAAAAAGTAAGTTTTATTGTATTTTTTTCTATTCCTTATAAACTAAATTGCAAATTGTCAAATAATCTTTGTTCAGACGGATAGTCCCATAGAATTTTATGAATTCTATATTATACTCGACCTTGCATATACACGGATAACGAATTTGTATAACTTTAAATTGTTATAAATAAATCATCATATTCTCTAAAGGAAGCATTTTTATCATTTATTTAACACGAGCCCCTTAGGCTTGATATTATAAACGATCCCCATTAATAAAAAATATAAAGATTAGATCTCAGGTCTAGTTGTTTAGCTGTTATTCACTTGATTGTGTTAAGTTGATACTTAACATTTTGATTAGAATAGCCTCGCTCTGCTCGGACATAACAGAGACCGACTCTACGTCGAATAAAAATTATCGCAATAGGCGTTTTTATTCGAATGTTAGTGGGGGGTCGAAAGTTGTCAAAATCTTAAAAGATTGAGACATCAAGTTTTCCGAAGGGGAGAAAGAAGACGCGAAGGAATTTTTAGAGAGGGTTGAGGATTGCAAGGAGTGCAACCTCCTGAGTGAATCAAAAATTTTGTCAGCCCTTCCGAGTGTTTTACGCAAGAATGCGAGCCGGTGGTTCCGACTAGTGCGTAAGGACCTGTGTTCTTGGAACTCGTTTAAAAAACTTTTTAAACAAGAATTCTCAGTGGCGTTGGTTGACAACTATATCCAAGATGAGGCCCGAGCCAGGACACAGGCGAAAGGCAAAACGATTTCGGATTTTATTTTGAACATAAGGGTAATTGTGGGACACTTAAGACGCCCAATTTACCGAGAATCCTTTATAAGGATAGTGTTGAAAGGGCTGTCGCCGGAGTACCGACGTTAATTGCCGAATTCGGAATTCGACAATATTGAGGAATTAGAGCGAGTTCTAAAACGTTATGAGCGAGTTAAAGATCTCGATAAGAGGTACGTCCCACCTCCGTCCAGGGACAAGATGAGAATTCCGTTCGCGGCTCCGAGGGGAAATCTGAGAGGGGCGAAAGTAGATGCTTTGCTGGGGGTCTTGGGCTCTGAGACAAGTGGGGAAGACAGTGGGACAGTCTGAACTGTCTCTACAAAAAGGGGAAGGATAAGAAAAATAAGGGGAGTCCAGGGAATCCAGGGACATCCAAAGTAGAGAAAGGAACAATAGAGGGGAATGTGGATCAAGGGACAACTGGGACAGTTCCAGAAGCGGCTGGTTCTAGAGGGGTGTTTATATCGGTTCAAGGATGATCCATTATTATTGCCGTATACAGGGGATGAAGAGGGGTCGAAATTGGTCGTGCCATTAGAGTATCGTGAAAGAGTGCTCAAGAGTGCGCACTCAGAGTTCTCGGCAGGACATTTGAAAATTGAGAAGACCTACGATCGAGTGGCGAGAGAGTACTATTGGCAGGGTGTGTGGCACGATGTTTAACAATTCGTGCGAGCGTGTCCTCAATGTCAGTATTATAAGGACTCACAGGAAGGTCCTCAAGGCCTTATGAGACAGAAAATCGTTGAAAAACCCTGGGTAGTAGTGGCAACTGACTGCATGGAATTTCCTCCAAACAAGAGTCAGTGCCGCTACCTAGTGGTCTTTCAAGACTTATTTTCTCGCTGGGTGGAGGTCAAGCCTTTAAGATCTGCGGATGGCAAGTCAATTGCACGGGTGTTTGAGGAGTTAATTTTGTTCAGGTGGGAAACTCCAGAGTTTTTTTTGACGGACAATATGGCAAGGAATTTGACAATAAATTCCTAAAATCAGTCCTGCGTGATTATGAAGTCCAGCATCTCACTACGCCGTCTTATCATCCGCAAGCAAATCCTGTCGAGAGGAGTAACCGAGTGTTTAAAACTATGGTCGCGACTTTTATAGGGGAGGATCATAGAGAGTGGGTCAAGCATATTCCTTAGTTCCGTCATGCCATGAATGCTGCTGTCCAGTCGACAACGAAGTTCTCGCCCGCGTTCCTGAATTATGGACGGAACACTAAACCGGTTAAAAGTCTATGAAGAGAGGTAGAGAGGAGGAAGGTTGTCGAGAGAATTGATCCTGAGGTGTGGAACGACCGATTAAAGAGGTTAGATGCGTTGCGAGATTTGGTGGCAAGGTTTATTGATGAGGAGAGAGAGAAACAAATATCGTATTATAACCGGAATATGAGAGCGATGGAATTTTTTGTGTGAGATCGAGTGTTGTGGAAAACACATAAGTTATCTAACGCGAGTAAAAAGTTTTTGGCCAAAGTAGCACCTAAATAAGAGGAACCGTTTGAGATAGTAGTAACGTGTCATCTAATGTAGCATGTCTTTCTATGTTTTAGATTTTGACTGATTATGCCAGTGTGGAACGGTAAGGGCTGGGTGTGTAGTCGAGGTGGGTCATCAGCAGCGGCAGTCACACCCCAGTCCAGACCAGGGAGATCGTCCGAGTTACGCTGCAGAGCGTTCGGCAGGGGTTTGAGTGTCGGACTAACCTCCGATTCCCAGTCTCGGGTCGGGGTAGTAACGTTGGTCGAAGAGTTGGCGGTAGTTTTTGAGGGCAGAGTGGAGGAAGGAGTGGGTGGAGGTGTGCCAAAGGAAGAATCTAGAGGGGAAGAGTATAGAGAGGAAGGATCTGGAGAGGAAGAATCTAGGGAGGAAGGTGAGGAGGAATTGACAATAAGACGTGATGATGAAAAGGTAGTGGATTGGACGGAGGACGACCAGGATCGGGAGGTCCCGAGTATGGGGGTGTCGATGTGGGAGTCCGACTCGAATACTACCGTGTCTCGTGCTCCTTCGGCCGATCTCACGATCGACGAGTTCGATGAAGAGTGCCGCCAAGCTGTCCGGGAGTTGGTCCAACATGTGGCCGAGGAGGAGAAGAGAGAGCATAAGAAATTAAAGAGGCTCCGGGAGAAGCAGCAGGTAGAAATTTGGAAGATCTGTAAGAGCGTCATCAACAAGGACGACTTTGATAGTCCTCGGGACGTTTCGCCTTCTCCTAGGCCGATCACTCCACCGGGACCGCCTGAGCGTCGCCAGCAGGACTGACAGGCACCTTTGGGGACGTCCATATATTACGTAACGCTTTTTTCTGATATTTCTGGACCCCCCCTCCCCCTTCGTAATGGAGCTTTACATGTAAAAGTTCATTTCTTCTTTGTCAGGAGCCATTCCACGGGCCTTGAAACCTTCACGTTCTGCCCAACCGCCTGTGTCGTCATCACAGAGTCAGGGAAGTGCGGTGGTAGCTTCGTCTTCGAGTGGAACGGGGACGGCTTCAACGAGACCTCCTATCAAAATCAAATTAGTGGCAGGATTTTTGTATGAACTGTGGGAGGAAAAGGGTGCGAGTGAATCGGTGTCCGCGATGTGAAATCGCGTATATGCGTTACCAGTATGGGCGAGATGTGCTGAATTGTGGACGCCGATCCAATTCCTCTCGGGACGAGGATCAAGATGACCAACGAAGTGAAAGGGGAAGTGAAAGGGCACGATGTTTTAAGGGGAGACCGGAAGAGGCGAGAGAGGATGAGGGGGCGGTGGTGTTACCCACCAGAGAAGAAGAGATGAGGAGACAGTCACCAAGAGAGGCGTTGGAGGACCAACCCGAGTTATTGCGGGATATCATCCGTCTCAATTGAATGTTGAGGCATTCCCCTCAATATATACTAGATGAAGCGGTTGCCCAACTGTTAGAGGATCGCCGGCGTCGAGAAGGTGACCACGGTTGGCCATGTTAAGAACGTGACATTTTGAGGGGATCGTGGAGAGAGTTGTTTTCTGGGGTAAGTAAGACTTGAGGGTCTTTTTTTTTTTGTTCTGTTTGTTGATTAGTTTATTTTGGTGTAGGCGATACTAGAAGAGAAGTATCGGCCTAGGGGAGGGGATTGTGATGAAGCATTTCGTCACGAACAAATTGTTATATTTTATTATTGTTGGATATATTAGTTTATTTTTATGTTAAGGGGCAAATAAGCAGCACAGGTGCCATTTTATTTACGGCCTGACTAGCGCTGTTTCCGCTTCGTCGCAGTCCCCTCGGATAATCCTTTTTAGTTCACGTGGGGTAAGAGCACAAATCAAAGTGCTGAGAAATTGTTTCGCGTTATTTTCCGCATTTTCCCTCGCTTTACCGGGGCAACATCTTTTCCCTTGTTTCAGGTGTTTAATTAGGAGTGACGAAGACCGAGGGCGAATGTTGGAGGTACCGCGTGGTCGTCGTGGGCGGCAGTAGTCCTAGGACCGAGAGAAAAACGACACACGTGCGTGCTGGCTAGAACTAATTTTCGATTTTGTGATAAAACGCGTATTATTTGTGAAAGGCCAGGCAGGATGTTGTCGGAGTTCTTTTTGTGCTGAATAAATAATTGAATGTGATTAATCGAACAATAGTGTTTTCATTGGTTTTACCCTGTCTTCCAAAGAAATTATCTGGGGAAAGTAGCAGAGAAAGCTGGAAAGTTTTGGTCGTCGAAGTGGTGAGTAAAAATTCTGATTATTCGTGTCGTTCTCCATATAATTCATCGTTGGCTTCCTGACTAGAGATGCATTGCGAGCGAGAAAGTCTCGTTTTTTTAACCGAGTATAATTATTCAACGAGTATATATAATTAACGAGACTAACTATTGTCATTTGTTAATAATATTCTCTTCTCGCTTGTATTCATGTTATTGATTCTCGCTAAAATGTCATTGTAAAAAAGAGTTTTTAAAATCTGAAAGAACCCCAAAAGATAGAAATTTGTAAACATTAAGTTGTCAAAATAATGTAACTATCTTGAAGGGTTATGTTAATTTTCATTTTTAAGTTTTATTACAAATTCTTTTAAAACAGGGCTAAAACTCTATTATTTATTTTTTTGGACATCTATTTCAACAAATTTATTTAGATGTCTGCTCCAGTTAATAAAAAATCCACAATATATAGAAAATATTGCTGTTTTGTGGTTACTTCACTATAAGTATAATAATATTTTTTAGATTTTCATGGAGAATATTTTCATTTGATATTTAGATCTTAAGAATAAAATGTAAGGATTACCTTTTTGAAATAATGGATCATTTATAAATGTTAATGTTTAACAGGACTTCCCAGAAGAAGTTACTTTTTTATTTTAATATTCAGTATTATTTGGACTCATAGGTGAAAAAAAGTAATAAAATCAATGGGCAATAAAAAAAATAACAGTATTTTAACTGTGTTTTAAAAAAAAATTGTAATACAAGCTGAAAAAGAGAAAATATATTAATTAACATAACCCTTCAAGATAGCTGTTTGCCAACTCAATGTTTTAAATGTCTATTTTTGGGGTTATTTCAGATTTAACTTATTCTTGATGTTACACTAAATTAATATTTTTAAGGATAACACGAAAAAAATGTTATTCTTAGTTTTATTTACCTTATTATAACAGATGTAAAAAATCATAATTTTATGCATCAATAAGCAATAAAACGGACCCTCATAACAATCATTAATTAGATTATAAATTTTGTATTAGGATGGAGTCATCTTCACAAATGCTTTAGAAAATATATGAACTTAAACATCCTAGAAAATTCCTCGTAAAAGATACTGTTTTACGCCAAAATCACTTGACTGATTTATTAAGATATCAGCAACCTTTTATACATGATAAATGTAATATATTTTTTAATTTTCAGCAAAAATTTCAAGGAAAAATTAAATTCTCATCACCTAGATTAATAAAATAATTTTTCAGGATGACATCCTTCCAAAAATGGAAGAAAAGAAGTACAATTTTAGTCTTCATAAAATTTCCTTTGGGAAGATGTTGATATTATACCTCTTCTGGTTTTACTTCTATACTTAGGATTTATTTATTAACATGTAAAATAATGGTAAAATAAATAAATAAGATTTACTTATATAACAAAACATATTTTTCGCTCGTTCTCGTTCGTCGGACGAGAATATATTTTTATTGAACGAGAACGAGACGAGATTCATTAATAAGAAACGAGAATCATTCTCGTTATTCTATTTTTCTCGATCGTCTCGCTCGCAATGCATCTCTATTCCTGACGGAATTCCGCTTTGGGAAGTTGAGAGTAAGTAGGTGGTAAAATAAGAGAAAACAAAAGTAGAGTCTTAATTAATAACAATAGAAAATATAATTTTAAAAACAAATTATAAATACACTGTTATAGATTTTATCGGCCAAAAAGTGTATTTTTAAAATATGAATAACGACTTCTTTCTAACTACACATTTCATAGACGAAAAATATTTCTAAATTTGTTCGGCTTTACCTGACTGTTTTTTCTTCAATTGTTTATGAATTTGTACCAAATTATACAAAACCGCGTCTTTAAATTAAATCTAAAAGATTTAATCGGCCAAAAAGTGTATTTTTCAATTATGAAAAACGACAAGTTTCTAACAATAATTTTGTTTGACGAAAAATATTTCTAAATTTTTTTGGCTCCACCTGACTGTTTTTTCTTCGATTGTTTATGAATTTAAACCAAATTACAAAACTAGGTCTTTAAATTAAATCTAGAATATTTTATCGGCCAAAAAGTGTATTTTTAAAACATGAATAGGGACTACTTTCTAAAATAACTTTTCAAAGACGAAAAAAATTTCTAAATTTGTTTGGCTTTACCTGACTTTTTTTTCTTCGATTGTTTATGAATTTGAACCAAATCACAATATTCTGGGCCTTTAAATTAAATCTAGAAAATTTTACTGAATCTTAAATGGACCATAAACGAAACTAATTCTTAACATTTATAAAAGTTTTAAAAAATTTACAAACTTAATGTACGTAATTTAAGATGTAAAAATGTAGAAAAATCATAAGATTTAATGTAATTTAAAATTTCCTTGGAAAATTAATCTATTTTATTTAGGCAATCGCAATAAAGTTTATATTAAACAAAACCGTAAAGGAAACGATTTTTTAACATTTATATAGTTTTTAAAAAAATGACAAATATTTTATTGTGTTAAATCTAAACATCTCAGGAAATAGAAATATTTCTTGAAAAATTAATTTATTGTCTCCAACAATTAAGTTCTTATTTGTCAAAACCATAAACAAAATAAGGTTTAAGTATAAAAATCAATTTGTAAAAATTTATTAATTTATTACTCTGTATTTAAGATGTAATAATGAATTGTGAATTTTTTGAATCAAATTGTGAATTTGATTTCCAGTAATCACAAATTTTCTTGTATTTATAATAGTGCCAATAGATATTTGTAATTAAGTTTTAACACAACTATTTCAAATTTAATTGTCAAAAGATATTTTATCCAAAACATATTATTTATTAATTTTAATTTTCTTATTTTTTTAATCTACTGTCTCAGAAATGACTTCATGAGGATTGTTAGTATTAATTTGATAAAGAAATAAAATTAATGTAATTTGTTACTATTTTTTATTACTATATTTATTGTATTTGGGTTTCAAGAATATAATTTTCATTTTTAATTTTACTTATTTTTTAATTCTTAAATTTAATTTTTTGTAAATTCACGTTAAATTAAAGATTTCTTATATATATATATTTTTTTTTGTATTGAATTATTTTACTTTCAATTTTGATTAAACTCATTTCAACATTCTATACGATTTTATATTTAATTTTGTTTGTGTTTAAATATTATAAATTTTAATTTAATTTTTCTATGGTTTTATTGTTTTATTTATAAATTTAGTGAAATTTAACTATAAGTTTCTGAATTTTAAATTTATTTAATACATTGATAATAATTGAATCCATAAACTGTGCTGTACTCCTTATAGCATTATCCCTTTGGCGGGATTCGAATACATCGTTCATTGAATCTATATAAATTATGCTATAAGTTTTATAGCACGATGCTTTTGACGGAGTTTTTCCAAGTTTTGTCTGTACATTGCTTCGAATTTAAAAAATCATGTATAATTTTCCATTTCAAGTTGAAAAAACTCCAAAAATGACATTAAAAAAATTTTTGTCTGTCTGTCGGCACCAAAACTTTGTTCGGGCATCACGCGAGAACGACTCGACCGAATAAAGTGAAATTTTGTGTGCAAATGTCTATTAGCACAACTAAGGATCTCCAATTTACAGACTTCGAAAATATTAATTAGAACCTGAGATATGCCAGTGCCACATAAGTACACATACACATGCATAGAAAATCATTTTTTGAAGTTTTGCAAAAAATGTGTTCATTTCCGTATTATTGTAGTTCATTAATATTGAAATACATTTTTGGGCCCAAAATAAAAATTGTGCCTTATAAGGCCCAAAATAAAAAATGTAGTTTTGTACACTTCTGACCTGAAAATCTTTTAAAATATCAGAAATTTTGTAATTCTGTAACTAATAATACAACTGTTCATTTTGGGCCCAAAATAAAAATTGGGCCTTATAAGACCCAAAATAAAAAATGTAGTATTGTACATCTCTGACCTGAAAATCTTTTGAAACATAAGAAATTTTGTATCTAATAACAGAGCTGTTTATTTTTGGCCCTAAAATACAAATTGGCCCTTATAGGACTAAAAATACAAAATTCTCCTGTGTTGTAAGTGTAAAGTTTTTTTCAATATCATAAAATATGCAAATAAAAGTATATCAAATTACTTTTGGAAGTGAAATAAAGATTGGGCCTTATAAGACCCAAAATAAAAAACGTAGTTTTGTACACTTCAGACATGAAAATCTTTTAAAATATAAGAAATTTTTCAATTTTGTAATTGTAATTAATAATATAGCTGTTCATTTTTGTCTCTAAATAAAAATTGGGCATTATAGGGCACAAAATAAAAAATCATTTCTGCACACTTATATGTTCAAAATTAGAAAATGTTAGAAAATAAGTAAAAGGTGTACTTTCTCAAACGATGACGTACCTAGCATTTTAATGAAACTTGATACGCTTATGTATCTTAATACGCTAATTACGAAAATATTTTAGACAATAGTTGTAGATCGAATAAAAATAGACGTTTTGTGTTGTATATATTTTTTACCAAAAGTTTACAGTTTTCTAAAAAAAAAAATACAAAAACGTGTCAATGCCGATGAAAATAGTCTACATGAATAGTCTACATGAATAGTCTACCTATCAATTTTTATTTTAAAACAGTTTTTATTTTTTATGACACCCGAATCACCCTGTATTAGTTTAAAAACAATTCAGTTTATTATAGCACCCCAACCCCTCGGTACCCCTGTTAAATTAACCCAACTAATTATGGAATACCAACGCCTCCTTCACCTCCGTTAAGAGGGGCCTTATAAGACCCAAAATAAAAAAGCAATTCGACACAATTCTGTTTACAAATTTTTATAAAAAATCAAAAAACACGTAAAAGATTAAGTCGCAATTGATGTTTTGGTCTAAAATTAAAATTGGGGCTTATATTGCCTAAAGTGTAAAATGTTGTTTGATACAATACTCTAAAATCTTTTATTAAAAAAAAAGTTATTTGAGTATTTTGAAACATTTTTAAAATGTTCTTTTACAACTTATTACACCAATATATTTTTCAAATGTTGGCCTTATAAAGAAAGATTTTATGATTTTAAGTTAGACAATATTTAAAACAAAACAATAACTTAACTTAATTTTATCACAAATCAAACATTTTTAAATTTATTGTAAACCGTTTTATAAAATTTGAACGATGCAGTTTTCTTAAAACTTTCATTTTTTTCTATAATCATACTATACCTTATGTCATTGTGACAGTGTATTTATAAACATTTCAAAAATAATAGTTGATGGTTTGTGTATAGGGGTGTACTATAGGTCGGTAACTCATATTTTATCTGAAATAAAAATTGGGCCTTAGAAGGTCAAAAACAAAAAATGTAGTTTTGTACACTTTTGTTCAGAAAATCTTTTAAAACATAAGTAAGTTTGTAAATAATAATATAGCTGTTCACTTTTGGAAGAAAATGACAGTGAAAATTAGCGCAAATTTGGTTATTATGGTAAAATTCATAAAAAACTATTATAATTATTCACGGCTTTTCGCTATTATCTCATAAAATATTCGAAATTATAAAAAAGATTATAGACAAAATTTGTAGATCTTATGAAAATACACATTTTAAGTTGTATATATTTTTTACTAACAGTTAATAATTTCTTAAGAAATACAAAAAAGTGTGAAGGAAGATGAAAAGAGTCTACAGTTGTATTATTTCTGAACAATGAACAATAACAGTCTGATACGCCTGAAATCTGAAACAAATGTTATCTGTGTATTTTGATATAAAAATAGTTTCAATTTTTTATGACACCCCAACCACCCTGCATCTGTTTAAAAAATTTAATTTCTTAGAGCACCCCAACCCCCCTGTATTCGTTAAAAAAATTCAACTTATTATGGCAACTGAACTCCTCCTTTACCCGTTTAAATTAGATTGAAATTATAAAAAAAATATCACGGAAAGAAATTATAAAATAATATTTAAAAATGACACTATAAAATTTAATATTGAATATATTGAAAGGAAACTAATAAAGACCTACTGGAAAAAACTAATTGGGTTACTTTTAAACTGTTACATTGACAAAAAGAAAATTTAATAGTGACTATATTAATATTCAAAATTTCGTTTTAGTGTTTAATATAGTCTCTACTAAATTCTCTTTTCTTTACTGTAACAGTTTAAAAGTAAAACAATTAGTTTTTTCAGTAGATCTTGAATAGTCTCCTTTCAATAATCTTATATTAAATTTTATTTTAAAATTTCTTTCAGTGTAAACATGTGATTATAAAAATAAGTTTTTTTACACAAAATTCTATTATTTATTATGTTGAGTTGAAAATGTTTTTTTTTCATTGTGGAGTTTAATGAAAGATATTATAGATCTTATAAAAATACATATTTCATGTTTTATACATTTTTTACCAAAATGTGTCAACGACCATGAAAATAGTCTGTAGTTATATTATTGTTGAACGTTAGTCTGGTAAACTAAAACAATTGTTACCTGTGTAATTGGATTTAAAAACAGATTCCAATTTTTATAGCACATCAAACCCCTGCATCCTTTTAAAAGAATTAGACTTATTATGACACTGACCTAAGTATTTTTATCAGAAGTACAACTATTGTCTAAAATATTTTTTGAAATTAAGAATATTTTATGAGATAACAGCCAAAAACCATAAAATGTACCTATTTGTTTTTTACTTTTTAACATTATAATAAAATTTGCGTCAATTTTGATCATGTTTTAGTTATCGTAATCTGCGCATCAAAATATGTAAGTATAATACGCAGTTTTAAATAAATAGGAAATATGTGTTAATCTAAAAGTTTATATCTTTATTTTGCATGTAAAAAAATTTTTTTTTTGGCGTCAAATTTAATAAAAGATATTAAAATATAAAAATTTTTTGAAGAGAATTATGTTGTTAAGAAAAGTTTATTTCAAATACGTTTAACTCGGAAATATTTTATGTCACAATAGTATAGTATGCACCAAGGGTGGAAAACCCAAGTTTTTTGACGAAAATATTGTGTGAGTCAATAAACGAGATCCACCCACGGTTCATCCGTTATTTTCTTTCACAAATGTAGAAAAACTTAAGTTTGTACGTGTGAAGCGGTTAAAGTCAAAGTTGTAGGTGAGATGACGTCAAAGAGGAAAAAATGACTCAAGGTAGTGAAAAAAAAATGATGCGCAGACGCGAAGCGGCTGCGCAGCACTTTTTTCACTGTCCTGAGTATTTTTTCCTTTCTGACGTCATCTCACCTTAAAACTTTGATTTTCAATCCTGCTTCACACGTACAAACTCAAGTTTTTGTGCATGAGTGGAAGAAAATAATTTTTGGCAAAAAATATTGTCTGTCAGAAAATACTTTTTGTCAAAAAATACTTTCCATCATAAAATACTTTTTGTCAAAAAATACTGTTGGTGGCGCGCCACTAGATTTCGATGCCCGCCGAAGGCGGGCTCGAAGGCTAGTATGCTATAGATTTCATAGCATCTGCTGATGTTTCAGATTAATTACACTTTTGAATTCAAAGCACACTGCTATTCGTTTAAGAACATATTTATTTATCTTAAACTATACTATTGTATAAAATAAATCAATATTTATTTAAAATAATTGCAAGTACTATAGCTTTATATAAATGTGAAAATTGCTTGTCATTAGTACCATATTCTTAACTTTGTGTAGTTTCATCGTGTTAATTAATTAATTTCTAATAATGGGCATTCTCTGGGAAAAAAGCCACCCAAAAAAAATTTGTTTCGTTAATGATTTTATGTCATAATATACATAAAAACAAATATAAAAAGTAGGGTGTTAGGTCAGTGTAATGCTTAGTTGCCATATTATCAGGGGTTAAATTTTAAGGTATCATAATTTTCATCTGCTTATAACTTTTTTCCTAATTATTGATTTTGAAAATCTTATGGATGTTCTTTATGTACAATTTTCCAAACTTTTAAATTATATAACAATAATTTTAAAAAATTTAGTTTTAACAAGAAAAATGAATAATTATTTTTTAATGCAATTTTTAACACTTGTGCCACCCTAAGATTTTTTCTAGTATTGCCAGAAATTTTCCTTATATAATAAGCTTTTTATCCCTCAAATGGGAGTTTGGGACAGCAAGGTGTATACAAGCTACAATTGAATTATTACTTGAAACAACTAACTAATTTGTAACTTATGTTCTCGGGAGACTTATAATAATTCATGCATTGTTTAAAACTGTTTCAGAATTATTTTAAAATGATTTTTAACCATTTTTGCGACTGCTAAAACCATTAGATGCGAATTACATTTTTTCATCTATAAAGTAGAAGAAAATAGTAAATTTTTTACAAACTATTTAAATATTAAAAAGTGGTTTCGTTTATGGTCCTTTCTAGCAGGGAAGACCGAGAAGGAAAGTAACAGAGGTGGAAAGTAACAACGCTTATAACTTCTATACCAATGAGCGGACAGACATAGTCCTTAAATAATTTTAAGTCAGTTTTGCCCCCCTCTACCTCCCCCAAATGATGTTAGGGGTCTACCGGAAGCTATATATCTGATACTGCCATTTTGTGCAAAAATTACAACAAAAGTAAGTTTTTGCCTAAATTTTCAAAATTTCATATTTTTTGATTTTATAGATATTTTAAATATGCTTTTCGTTTTTTTGAAGTTTTTTTTATTTATCTTTAAGTCATACTAGTGCATAATTAAAAAATGTGAAATACTTTTGTGTAATTTAAACTGGTTTTTTGAAATCCAAGGTAAAGAGAGGGGTGAGGTGGAAAGTAACACGTTGTTACTTTGCTCCTCATCTTATGCTTTATTTTTATAAACCTCCTCCTTTTTTATAACTATGTGATTTTATATGTTTATTTTATATTTTGAAGATTAATAATTGGACTTTTGATTTGAATTTTTAAAAAACGATGCTTTTTTAATGTCATTGCTATTTAACGAATACTAAATAGATAAAAAAAACTTGATTTTAAAAAAGTGCAAAAATATCTGCCAATTATTATGTACAAAATGTAGTTAATATCACATTGTCTTTTTATATGTTCATAATAAAAATAATTTAAATTAATAGCAGTTTTATATTTAAAATGCTAGCCTTCATTTTATGGTGTTACTTTCCTCCTTCGTGCTGTTACTTTCCACCTGAGGGGTGAGGAGGAATGTAACAAATAAATAGCTGATTAAAAAGTCTTGCAGTGAACTATCAAATTATGATTAATGTTTAATTCCAATTTTATTTAATAGGTAAAAGTGCGAGCTTACGATTAATATGTTTACATAACTTATCCGACAAATAGTTTTAATGCTAGCATCAAAAAACTGATTTTTGATACTTTCCTCCTCGGTCTCCCCTATAAACTTTATTGCGATTGTCTAGCGGAAAAAAAATTTTTTTTAAGAAAGTTCTCGATTAATTGAAATCTTCAGATTTTTACAATTTTTCAACTATAAAGTCGAAGTTCAACCATATAAATATTAAAAAGTGTTTTTATGGTCCTTTTGAGTATAAAATTTATTGCGATTGTCTAGAAAAAAAAATTTTTAAGAAAATTCTCGATTCATTAAAATTTTCTGATTTTGGCCATTTTTACATCTTAAATTTTCTATTTTAAATTTGGATATTTCTTAAAAACCCTATAAATGTTAAAAATTGGTGTCGTTAATGGTCCGTTAAAGATTTAATTAAATCTTCTAGATTTTAATTTAAATGCCCGGTTTTGTGTAATATGGTTCAAATTCATAAACAATCGAAGAAAAGAAAGTCAGGTGAAGCCAAACAAATTTGGAAAAATTTTTCGTCTTTGAAAAGTTATTTTAGAAACTAGTCTTTTTTCATGTTTGTAAAATACAATTTTTGTCAGATTAAATCTTCTAGATTTAATTTAAAGGCCCGGTTTTGTGTAATTTTGTTTAAATTCAGAAACAATCAAAGAAAAAAAAGTCAGGTAAAGCCAAACAAATTTAGAAATATTTTTCGTCAAACGAAATTATTGTTAGAAAGAAGTCGTTTTTCATGTTTTAAAAATACACTTTTTAGCCGATTAAATCTTCTAGATTTAATTTAAAGGCCAGCTTTTGTGGTAATTTAGTTCAAATTCATAAATATTTGAAGAAAAAACAGTGGAGCCAAAAAATTTAGAAATATTTTTCGACTTTGAGAAGTTATTTTAGAAACTAGTCTTTTTTCATAATTGAAAAATACACTTTTTGGACGATTTAATCTTCTAGATTTAATTTAAAGGCCTAGTTTTGTAATTTGGTTCAAATTCATAAACAATCGAAGAAAAAACAGTCAGGTGGAGCCAAAAAAATTGAGAAATATTTTTCGTCAAACGAAATTATTGTTAGAAAGAAGTCGTTTTTCATGTTTTAAAAATACACTTTTTAGCCGATTAAATCTTCTAGATTTAATTTAAAGGCCAGCTTTTGTGGTAATTTAGTTCAAATTCATAAACAATTAAAGAAAAAAAGTCAGGTGAAGCCAAACAAATTTAGAAATATTCTTCATCTTTGAAAAGCTATGTCATAAAATATTCGTTTTTTATGTTTGAAAAATACATTTTTTGGCCGACGAAATCTTGTAGATTTAATTTAATGGCCCGGTTTTTCGTAATTTAGTTTTTATTTGTATTTGAAAAAGAGAAAGTATGTAGGTGGTGCCAAAAAAGTTTATAAATTGTTTTTGAAAAAAGTCTTGTTCAAAAATAGGCTGTTTACAGAGGCTAGAATAATGCAATTTTTCTTTGAGCCTATCCTTGTAACTTTTGAGATATCGAAGATTAGTTTTTTTCTGTTTGGTTTGATTTGGTCAAGAAATAAAAAAAACAGGTGGAAGATACTAAAAATTTTAGGAATATGCATTATTTCATTTCAAATTTCATGTTTGCTTTAATCGTATGGAATACTCATAGTTATCATTTTATAATTTTGAAATTTATAAGGTATGTAATATATTGCGTCAAAATCTAATTTCCAATAACAGTAGTTTCCTAAAAGCATCATATAAGTAAAAGAAGTGCTTGAGTTAAAAGATTTGCGTGTTTTGTATAATTTAACCTCAAACTTTTAAAATAACAGCTTTGCACAGAGGAACTGACAATATTCAACCGAGACATAAATTATGCACATTTTTCCGAAAAACGTATTTTCAAAATATACAAAAAATATGTACTGTCAAGTGGGGCTATTTTGTGCACGCAAGGTTTTTAATGAATAAAATCTTTATATTCAGTAGCTTAAGTTTGCTACTTGGCATAAATATTTTCTGATATCTAGACTACAGAGAGTACTAAATGAATTTACTCAATCTTTTATCAGAAATCAGAAAAAAAAATCGTAAAATCGTGAAAATCAAACAGAAAAATTTCCAAGTTCTCAAAATTCTGTTCAGATCTCCAAAAGTTTAACAGTGTTTCTAAAGGTATTAATAATACTTGTTGACCATTTAGTTGTGATGATGCATACGTGATGCGCTAACTTTTTATTACATATTTTAAAAAAAAAAGTGTAAAAAACTGAAAAACCAGGATTTGGTGGGTTATTTTGTGCATTCTTTAAAATTAAGTTTTCTCCAATAATTTGTTTTGTAGCTAGTAAAAATTACTTTAGAATTTCGTTTTGAAACATTTTTGTCTTATTTTTGTTATAAAAAATAAAAAATAAGCTTAAAAAAATAAGCAAATTCAGTTAATTTTTAACAATTCAACCGCCATATTTGATCTGCAATTTTGGACAGCGACCTTTTCTTGGTTTAGAGAATAATTGACGTCTATAGTTTGTCTATAGTTGTCTATAGTCAGTAGAAACAGCTTTTTTCTTAAAGAAACACTAATTTTCAATTATTATTAACTTACAGTACCTTCGTTATTAATAATAATTATTGAATAATAAATTTTTTTAACACTTTTTTATGCCGAAAGGAACTTATGTATAAGAAACACTGGATATTTATTTTTAAAAATTCAATTGAAAAATAAAAAAACTTCAAGAATCAAAGTGGGTCTCTGAGAGACCCATCATGACACAAAGGGTTAATATTCTTACAAGGTTTCGATATTTTTTGTGAGATTTTTTGCAAACTTACTTATTTTTCCATAAAGTTTTTAGATTTTCCTTATTTTTCTAAACTTTTTGTTGGACTTATTTTAAGTGTAATATTATAAAAATTTGTTTGGTTTAATTTGATTAAACTTTTTTATTTTTAGAGGATTTTGAAGTTTCCTTTGTGGACTTTCTTTTTATTTATCTTGATATATTCATTTTTTAATTATATTTTTTGTACTTTTTACATGTTTTTAGTTTGTTAGATTGAGGAAAAAAACATTTCTCTATTTTCTAACTATTTATTTAATTTTCTTAATGTTTCATTATATTTTTATACTTCTTTTTTGTGCTTTAATTAATTTTTCTATTTCTTAAAAGCATCCCAATAACAATGAATATTCCATTCACATTCCGGGAATATTCCATTGGAATATTTATAAATTTTTTAAAGCAGAGAATAGTTTTTAGTTTTTAAATTTATTAATTCTTATAAGAATTATTCATTATTTTATTTTTACGCCTTATACAAAATTAAAAATTTTAAACGCGACAGGAGGATTCGAACCCTAAACTTCTGACCTATCTAACGATTTAACGCTCGCAGCTATTTTATCGGTATGAAAATAAGAAACAAAACCGAGTTGATAAACTTTTAACACATATCTAAAATAGTTGAATTTCATCCAGATTTATTGTAGAATTTTCATACCGATAAAATAGCTGCGAGCGATAAATCGTTAGATAGGTCTTAGGTTTAGGATTCGAATCCTCCCGTCACGTTTAGAATTTTTAATTTGTTATAAGGCGTAAAAATAAAATAATAAATAATTCTAATAAGAATTAATAAATTTAAAAACTAAAAAAAATTTTCTCTTCTCTGCTTTAAAAAATTTATGAATATTCCAATGGAATATTCCTGCAATATTTCAAAAGAATGTTCCTGCAATATACCAAAACAATGTTCCTGCAATATTCCTAAAGAATGTTTCAAAGGTAGGACATTAGAATATGCCTTGAATATGGATGGAATATTCCTTTGGAATATTCCGAATGTTCCAATGGAATATTCCCGGAATGTGAATGGAATATTCGGTGTTATTGGGGGCATAGGAAGATATTTGCAAAAAAGAACATTTGTTGTGCAAAGTGGATATTTAAAAAAAATTCATAATTCACTCATTTCTATCGTCCAAACACTAAAAACCAGCTTGTAAACACATCCAAACGATGACCAAACGATTGTCATTGGTTTTTTATAAAAACATTAATTTTGTTGTGCAAACGTGAAGTTAGCACAAAAAATTTGAAATCTTCATATTTTCTACATTTTTTGTATCCAAACGCCAAAACTTGGTTTCCAAACATGACCAAACGATGACCAAACGATTCCATTATAAAAAAGTTGGTTTTTTATTGTTCTTGTGCTAACTTGACGCACATGACAACGAGCACGTAATATAGCTTTCTCCTTTTTGCCGCTTTTTAACTTTTGTAACATTGTTATGCAGCGCTATCTTGAGGATTTGATGAGCAGTGATTATAATTACCGACAAAACCTTCTTCAACTACTATTATTCAAAATTGATATATTAGGCCAATATTTGATTAAATTGATCATTTCTACATAATCAAATGTTCTTTTTCTGAATTTTACAACTCTTAAAATCAAACCTGACATGCCAACATATTCACACTATTTTCAATAAAATTACGTTATTTTCCAAACTAATAACAATTGAAAAACATTTATTATGACTCTATTAATTAATCCTGAGAACAGTTTCCCTATTTTATCTCTTTTTCAATACAAACTTGACCAAAATATCAAACACTATCAAACGCCATCAAACGCTATCAAATTTGATAATGTTTGATGTTTTCGAGTTCGTCAGGGCATTTAACACTGTGATAAAAATCTCCTATGAAATGTACTATTTAATAATAAATAAGAATAAAGTTTATATGGAAGATAGTCAAACAAGATTGCAACCTTTTAATAGCATGTATGTCAGCTAGTCCGAAACTCATAAACACGAATGCGCAACACAATGCAAACTGTGCTCTTTTTAGATGTATGATTAAGAGATAATTTTTTTGTTTCAATTACACTTACTTATATTAAATTCTTGTCCTTGTCACATTCTTTCTCACTATTAAAAAATTTCTTGAACAAATAGTTAATAATTTTCAATAATAAACAAATTCAATTGACAAATTCCTTTGACAAATAAAATTCTCAGAAATCGGAAGGCATAAATTATATTTTTATCCCGTAGGCACAAAGATGGAGCTGGTAGATGCCTATAGGCAGGATGTAAACGCATTCATTTGTTTGACCGTGTGAAAATGACGCTCATTTTTTAACTAGAGAAAAATGAACAACTGACCCATGCATTTTTTTGCCTTAGGGACAAAATTGAGGCCATTCTCATACGGTCAAACAAATGATCGCATTCAAACCCTGTCTATAGGCATTTAAAAGCACCTGGTTTGTGCCTTTGAAATAAAAAGTATGGTAAGCAACACGGGTTTAAAGTGAGTTTAAATTGTTTAGGTTGGTGTTTGTGTACTCGTTTACGTGTCGGGATCACTTTATTCGCCCTCGACTATCACTTGGACCCAAACATCAGCATAAACAAATGGATGCCTTTAACCCCTTGTTGATTAATATACTATTGATATAAAGTAATCTAATTAAAGTATGTGACTTTCTATGCTTGCAACTTCCGAACCCTCACACGAAAACATGAACATAACACAGCTCACAGACATATGCACTAACACATTTTGGCCCTGAACGCCGCTGATATATCTGCTTACATAATTTCAAATAATTTTTTTACAATATAGGTCAACAAAATTTTATCTTTTTGGCGTGTACGATATTCTTGAAGTGTAACATTACAAAATAAATTTTTTTTGCACTTTTGTCGCGTTTTAAGTATAACATTCAGGCATCCTATATATGTATATCATCTCTGTTCTCGAAATTCTGTAACGCCTACCTCATTGGTTAATTACAGCTTAAAATTTTTTTTATTGGTTGAACTTATTGGCTGCACTCGAGTTGCGGCAGCGGTCACAATTCTAAGCGGCAATAGGGGAAGCTCTGTTCCCCCTCTTCTGCCTACCGAGTGCAGAGTTGCGGCAGCCTCCCCTCAACTACGAGTTGCGGTAGCTTCCCCTCCACTATACGTTCTTCTACTCTGCCGTACGAAGCAAAGACTTACATTAGATAAGTCATATTTTGCCGAAAAATCAGTTTTTAGTAACAATGAATTTGTCAGAAGAAAACGCGTCTGATACTGGAAGTATGCATACGCACAATTTTTCCTTTACACTTTCCCCAGGCTTAGGACTGGCAGCATCTTCAACTTATTTAAAAAAAATTTTTATTTCTGGCGTGTTTAAAAAAATGTGGGCCACGAGTATATAAAAATTTCATTTTTTAACGATTGTTTTACTAAAAAAAAATTGTTAACTTGATTAACTCTTGCATTTCGATTAATATCCGCATTTTCATGTGAGCAATTATTTACTTTTTCAATTATTTTTTTTTTGCATTTAATTTAATAAAAGAATTACACGTTTTTTTAGAACACATCCACCTTTCAATATTATTTTGTAAAATATTTTTGAATCGAAAACTACACCCATCAATTAAATAATAATAATCTCCGTAAACTCCTGAAGTTAGTTACTATTTATATTTATTCATCTTTTTCTGTCTATGTTTTAAAATCCAGAATGAAGTTAATTCCTGTTTCTTTTTTTTATTAATTTTGATTCTCTTTATTAAAAAACTTTAAAACTGTTTTAGTTTACAGACAAAATATGCAGATGAGGTAGCCTTAATGACGAGATATTAATTATAAATAATAGGTACTAATTTATATATTACACAATTATATGAATTTTAATAATATTTAATAAATCTTGCAGGGTTGCCATTATTGTGCCAATTTTCAAGTATCTTTGCGATTCTGAATTAAATTTTTTCAAATATCAATTATTCTTTTCAGTCTTTAAATTATTGTCATGAATATTTAAATTTATTACACAAGTTTTCATTCACTTTTGTCATTTTTCAATTTTTTTCTCAACATTTCAATTATTTTTTTCTATCTTTTAAATTATTGCCAGGAATATTTAAAGTTGTAACACCAGTTTCTATATTCTACTTTTGTTAATTTTCAATAATTTTCTTAAAATTTAAATTACTTTTGTCATTATTCAAGTATTTTTGTCATTTTACGATTATTTTCTTCATATTTGTATTATTTTTTCAATTTTCGAACAATTTTCTACAAATTTTAATTATTATTTTATTCAAATTATTGAATGCTACCTATTAATATTTAATATAGAAATTATTATTGTTGTATCAAATTTAAATTTTATTGTTACTTTAAATAAATTTTTTAATTTTATATTGTAATGGGCTTTTGTCCGTAAATAAATAAATAAATTTAATTATTTTAATTGCCATGAATTTTTAAATTTATTATATTAGTTTTCAATTATTTTCTACAAATTTCAATCATTTTCTTAATTATTGCTTCCTCATAGAGGAAGTATTGTTTTATCCTCAAATCCTCAATTGCAATTTTTTGACATTTCTCGACATAATTCGACCCCAGGATGTCAAAAATGATGTTTAGAAAAAATGTCCGGGTGTGTGTGTGTGCGTATGTTAACTTTACGCTTGGCCCAATATCTCGAGAACCGTTATAGTTAGAAGCATCTTTTTATACCAAATAATAGGTCTCTCAGGGGGACAAATTCTGCAATATGTTTGAATCCGATCGATCAGTTCCAGATATTTTTTTTTTAGATCTTAAAATTTTCAAAAAATCTTTTTTTATCAAAATTATAAAAAAAAATTTAAGAAAGTTAAAATGTAAGCTTTTGATCTTTTTTATTTTTTAAAAACGCATCGATTGACCTATTTACGAACCATCCAGCTCCGTTTCGTATGGAGTTATCAAGCTTTTAAAAATGGAAAATTTTAATAATCAATTTTTGCTTCCTCATAGAGGAAGTATTGTTTTACCCTCAAATCCTCAATTGCAATTTTTTGACATTTCTCGACATAATTCGACCCCAGGATGTCAAAAATGATGTTTAGAAAAAATGTCCAGGTGTGTGTGTGTGTGTGTGTGTGTAAATTTTACGTTTGGCCCAATATCTTGAGAACCGTTATAGTTGTAAGCATCTTTTTTTTACCAAATAATAGGTCTCTCAGGGGCACAAATTCTGCCATATGTTTGAATCCGATCGATCAGTTCCAGATATTTTTTTTTTAGATTTTAAAATTTTTAGAAAATCGTTTTTTAGCAAAATTATAAAAAAAAATTTAAGAAAGTTAAAATGTAAGCTTTTGATCCTTTTTATTTTTTAAAAACGCATCAATTGACCTATTTACGAACCATCTCGCTCCGTTTCGTATGGAGTTATCAAGCTTTTAAAAAGGGAAAATTTTAAAAATCAATTTTTGCTTCCTCATAGAGGAAGTATTGTTTTACCCTTAAATCCTCAATTGCAATTTTTTGACAATTCTCGACATGATTGGACCCCAGGATGTCAAAAATGATGTTTAGAAAAAATGTCCGGGTGTGTGTGTGTGTATGTTAACTTTACGTTTAGTCCAATATCTCGAGAACCGTTATAATAAGAATCATCTTTTTTTCACCAAATAATAGGTCTCTCAAGGGGACAAATTCTGCCATATGTTTGAATCCGATCGATCAGTTCCAGATATTTTTTTTTTAGATTTAAAAATTTTCAAAAAATCGTTTTTTAGCAAAATTATAAAAAAAAATTTAAGAAAGTTAAAATGTAAGCTTTTGATCCTTTTTATTTTTTAAAAACGCATCGATTAACCTATTTACGAACCATCTAGCTCCGTTTCGTATGGAGTTATTAAGCTTTTAAAAATGAAAAATTTTAATTATCAATTTTTGCTTCCTCATAGAGGAAGTATTGTTTTACCCTCAAATCCTCAATTGCAATTTTTTGACATTTCTCGACATAATTCGACCCCAGTATATCAAAAATGATGTTTAGAAAAAATGTCCGGGTGTGTGTGTGTGTATGTTAACTTTACGTTTGGCCCAATATCTCGAGAACCATTATAGTAAGAAGCATCTTTTTTCACCAAATAATAGGTCTCTCAGGGGGACAAATTCTGCCATATGTTTGAATCCGATCGATCAGTTCCAGATATTTTTTTTTTAAATTTAAAAATTTTCAAAAAATCGTTTTTTAGCAAAATTATAAAAAAAAATTTAAGAAAGTTAAAATGTAAGCTTTTGATCCTTTTTATTTGTTGAAAACGCATCGATTGACCTATTTACGAACCATCTAGCTCCGTTTCGTATGGAGTTATCAAGCTTTTAAAATGGAAAATTTTAATAATCAATTTTTGCTTCCTCATAGAGGAAGTATTGTTTTACCCTCAAATCCTCAATTATAATTTTTTGACATTTCTCGACATAATTCGACCCCAGTATATCAAAAATGATGTTTAGAAAAAATGTCCGGGTGTATGTGTGTGTGTGTGTGTTAACTTTACGTTTGGCCCAATATCTCGAGAACCGTTATAGTAAGAAGCATCTTTTTTTCACCAAATAATAGGTCTCTCAGGAAGACAAATTCTGCCATATGTTTAAATCCGATCGATCAGTTCCAGATATATTTTTTTTAGATTTTAAAATTTTCATAAAATCGTTTTTTAGCAAAATTATAAAAAAAAATTTCAGAAAGGTAAAATGTAAGCTTTTGATCTTTTTTATTTTTTAAAAACGCATCGATTGACCTATTTACGAACCATGCAGCTCCGTTTCGTATGGAGTTATCAAGCTTTTAAAAATGGAAAATTTTAATAATCAATTTTTGCTTCCTCATAGAGGAAGTATTGGTTTACCCTCAAATCCTTAATTGCAATTTTTTAACATTTCTCGACATAATTCGATCCCACGCTATCAAATATGATATTTAGAAAAAATGTCCGGGTGTGTGTGTGTGTATGTTAACTTTACGTTTGGCCCAATATCTCGAGAACCATTATAGTAAGAAGCATCTTTTTTCACCAAATAATAGGTCTCTCAGGGGGACAAATTCTGCCATATGTTTGAATCCGATCGATCAGTTCCAGATATTTTTTTTTTAAATTTAAAAATTTTCAAAAAATCGTTTTTTAGCAAAATTATAAAAAAAAATTTAAGAAAGTTAAAATGTAAGCTTTTGATCTTTTTTATTTGTTGAAAACGCATCGATTGACCTATTTACGAACCATCTAGCTCCGTTTCGTATGGAGTTATCAAGCTTTTAAAAATGGAAAATTTTAATAATCAATTTTTGCTTCCTCATAGAGGAAGTATTGTTTTACCCTCAAATCCTCAATTGCAATTTTTGGACATTTCTCGACATAATTCGACCCCAGGATGTCAAAAATGATGTTTAGAAAAAATGTCCGGGTGCGTGTGTGTGTGTGTGTGTGTGTATGTTAACTTTACGTTTGGCTCAATATCTCGAGAACCGTTATAGTTAGAAGCATCTTTTTCTTACCAAATAATAGGTCTCTCAGGGGGACAAATTCTGCCATATGTTTAAATCCGATCGATCAGTTCCAGATATTTTTTTTTTAGATTTTAAAATTTTCAAAAAATCGTTTTTTGCAAAATTATAAAAAAAAATTTAAGAAAGTTAAAATGTAAGCTTTTGATCCTTTTTATTTTTTAAAAATGCATCGATTGACCTATTTACGAACCATCTAGCTCCGTTTTGTATGGAGTTATCAATCTTTTAAAAATGGAAAATTTTAATAATCAATTTTTGCTTCCTCACAGAGGAAGTATTGTTTTACCCTCAAATCCTCAATTGCAATTTTTTGACATTTCTCGACATAATTCGACCCCAGGATGTCAAAAATGATGTTTAGAAAAAATGTCCGGGTGCGTGTGTGTGTGTGTGTGTGTGTATGTTAACTTTACGTTTGGCTCAATATCTCGAGAACCGTTATAGTTAGAAGCATCTTTTTTTTACCAAATAATAGGTCTCTCAGGGGAACAAATTCTGCCATATGTTTAAATCCGATCGATCAGTTCCAGATATTTTTTTTTTAGATTTTAAAATTTTCAAAAAATCGTTTTTTAGCAAAATTATAAAAAAAAATTTAAGAAAGTTAAAATGTAAGCTTTTGATCCTTTTTATTTTTTAAAAATGCATCGATTGACCTATTTACGAACCATCTAGCTCCGTTTTGTATGGAGTTATCAATCTTTTAAAAATGGAAAATTTTAATAATCAATTTTTGCTTCCTCACAGAGGAAGTATTGTTTTACCCTCAAATCCTCAATTGCAATTTTTTGACATTTCTCGACATAATTCGACCCCAGGATGTCAAAAATGATGTTTAGAAAAAATGTCCGGGTGCGTGTGTGTGTGTGTGTGTGTGTGTATGTTAACTTTACGTTTGGCTCAATATCTCGAGAACCGTTATAGTTAGAAGCATCTTTTTCTTACCAAATAATAGGTCTCTCAGGAAGACAAATTTTGCCGTATGTTTGAATCCGATCGATCAGTTCCAGAGATATTTTTTTTAGATTTTAAAATTTTCAAAAAATCGTTTTTTAGCAAAATTATAAAAAAAAATTTAAGGAAGGTAAAATGTAAGCTTTTGATCCTTTTTATTTTTTAAAAACGCATCGATTGACCTATTTACGAACCATTTAGCTCCGTTTCGTATGGAGTTATCAAGCTTTTAAAATGGAAAATTTTAATTATCAATTTTTGCTTCCTCATAGAGGAAGTATTGTTTTACCCTCAAATCCTCAATTGCAATTTTTTAACATTTCTCGACATAATTCGACCCCAGGATATCAAAAATGATGTTTAGAAAAAATGTCCGGGTGTGTGTGTGTGTATGTTAACTTTACGTTTGGCCCAATATCTCGAGAACCGTTATAGTAAGAAGCATCTTTTTTTCACCAAATAATAGGTCTCTCAGGAAGACAAATTTTGCCGTATGTTTGAATCCGATCGATCAGTTCCAGAGATATTTTTTTTAGATTTTAAAATTTTCAAAAAATCGTTTTTTAGCAAAATTATAAAAAAAAATTTAAGGAAGGTAAAATGTAAGCTTTTGATCCTTTTTATTTTTTAAAAACGCATCGATTGACCTATTTACGAACCATTTAGCTCCGTTTCGTATGGAGTTATCAAGCTTTTAAAATGGAAAATTTTAATTATCAATTTTTGCTTCCTCATAGAGGAAGTATTGTTTTACCCTCAAATCCTCAATTGCAATTTTTTAACATTTCTCGACATAATTCGACCCCAGGATATCAAAAATGATGTTTAGAAAAAATGTCCGGGTGTGTGTGTGTGTATGTTAACTTTACGTTTGGCCCAATATCTCGAGAACCGTTATAGTAAGAAGCATCTTTTTTTCACCAAATAATAGGTCTCTCAGGAAGACAAATTTTGCCGTATGTTTGAATCCGATCGATCAGTTCCAGAGATATTTTTTTTAGATTTTAAAATTTTCAAAAAATCGTTTTTTAGCAAAATTATAAAAAAAAATTTAAGGAAGGTAAAATGTAAGCTTTTGATCCTTTTTATTTTTTAAAAACGCATCGATTGACCTATTTACGAACCATTTAGCTCCGTTTCGTATGGAGTTATCAAGCTTTTAAAATGGAAAATTTTAATTATCAATTTTTGCTTCCTCATAGAGGAAGTATTGTTTTACCCTCAAATCCTCAATTGCAATTTTTTAACATTTCTCGACATAATTCGACCCCAGGATATCAAAAATGATGTTTAGAAAAAATGTCCGGGTGTGTGTGTGTGTATGTTAACTTTACGTTTGGCCCAATATCTCGAGAACCGTTATAGTAAGCAGCATCTTTTTTTCACCAAATAATAGGTCTCTCAGGAAGACAAATTTTGCCGTATGTTTGAATCCGATCGATCAGTTCCAGAGATATTTTTTTTAGATTTTAAAATTTTCAAAAAATCGTTTTTTAGCAAAATTATAAAAAAAAATTTAAGGAAGGTAAAATGTAAGCTTTTGATCCTTTTTATTTTTTAAAAACGCATCGATTGACCTATTTACGAACCATTTAGCTCCGTTTCGTATGGAGTTATCAAGCTTTTAAAATGGAAAATTTTAATTATCAATTTTTGCTTCCTCATAGAGGAAGTATTGTTTTACCCTCAAATCCTCAATTGCAATTTTTTAACATTTCTCGACATAATTCGACCCCAGGATATCAAAAATGATGTTTAGAAAAAATGTCCGGGTGTGTGTGTGTGTATGTTAACTTTACGTTTGGCCCAATATCTCGAGAACCGTTATAGTAAGAAGCATCTTTTTTTTACCAAATAATAGGTCTCTCAGGAAGACAAATTTTGACGTATGTTTGAATCCGATCGATCAGTTCCAGAGATATTTTTTTTAGATTTTAAAATTTTCAAAAAATCGTTTTTTAGCAAAATTATAAAAAAAAATTTAAGAAAGTTAAAATGTAAGCTTTTGATCTTTTTTATTTTTTAAAAACGCATCGATTGACCTATTTACGAACCATCCAGCTCCGTTTCGTATGGAGTTATCAAGCTTTTAAAAATGGAAAATTTTAATAATCAATTTTTGCTTCCTCATAGAGGAAGTATTGGTTCACCCTCAAATCCTTAATTGCAATTTTTTAACATTTCTCGACATAACTCGACCCCAGGATGTCAAAAATGATGTTTAGAAAAAATGTCCGGGTGTGTGTGTGTATGTATGTTAACTTTACGTTTGGCCCAATATCTCGAGAACCGTTATAGTTAGAAGCATCTTTTTTTCACCAAATAATAGGTCTCTCAGGAAGACAAATTCTGCCGTATGTTTAAATCTGATCGATCAGTTCCAGAGATATTTTTTTTAGATTTTAAAATTTTCAAAAAATCGTTTTTTAGCAAAATTATAAAAAAAAATTTAAAAAAGTTAAAATGTAAGCTTTTGATCCTTTTTATTCTTTAAAAATGCATCGATTGACCTATTTACGAACCATCTAGCTCCGTTTTGTATGGAGTTATCAATCTTTTAAAAATAAAAAATTTTAATAATCAATTTTTGCTTCCTCACAGAGGAAGTATTGTTTTACCCTCAAATCCTCAATTGCAATTTTTTGACATTTCTTGATATAATTCGACCCCAGGATGTCAAAAATGATGTTTAGAAAAAATGTCCGGGTGCGTGTGTGTGTGTGTGTGTATGTTAACTTTACGTTTGGCTCAATATCTCGAGAACCGTTATAGTTAGAAGCATCTTTTTTTACCAAATAATATGTCTCTCAGGGGGACAAATTCTGCCATATGTTTGAATCCGATCGATCAGTTCCAGATATTTTTTTTTTAAATTTAAAAATTTTCAAAAAATCGTTTTTTAGCAAAATTATAAAAAAAAATTTAAGAAAGTTAAAATGTAAGCTTTCGATCCTTTTTATTTTTTGAAAACGCATCGATTGACCTATTTACGAACCATCTAGCTCCGTTTCGTATGGAGTTATCAAGCTTTTAAAAATGGAAAATTTTAATAATCAATTTTTGCTTCCTCATAGAGGAAGTATTGTTTTACCCTCAAATCCTCAATTGCAATTTTTGGACATTTCTCGACATAACTCGACCCCAGGATGTCAAAAATGATGTTTAGAAAAAATGTCCGGGTGTGTGTGTGTGTGTATGTTAACTTTACGTTTGGCCCAATATCTCGAGAACCGTTATAGTTAGAAGCATCTTTTTTTTACCAAATAATAGGTCTCTCAGGGGAACAAAATCTGCCATATGTTTAAATCCGATCGATCAGTTCCAGATATTTTTTTTTTAGATTTTAAAATTTTCAAAAAATCGTTTTTTAGCAAAATTATAAAAAAATTTAAGAAAGTTAAAATGTAAGCTTTTGATTCCTTTTATTTTTTAAAAATGCATCGATTGACCTATTTACGAACCATCTAGCTCCGTTTTGTATGGAGTTATCAATCTTTTAAAAATGGAAAATTTTAATAATCAATTTTTGCTTCCTCACAGAGGAAGTATTGTTTTACCCTCAAATCCTCAATTGCAATTTTTTGACATTTCTCGACATAATTCGACCCCAGGATGTCAAAAATGATGTTTAGAAAAAATGTCCGGGTGCGTGTGTGTGTGTGTGTGTGTATGTTAACTTTACGTTTGGCTCAATATCTCGAGAACCGTTATAGTTAGAAGCATCTTTTTTTTACCAAATAATAGGTCTCTCAGGGGGACAAATTCTGCCATATGTTTAAATCCGATCGATCAGTTCCAGATATATTTTTTTTAGATTTTAAAATTTTCATAAAATCGTTTTTTAGCAAAATTATAAAAAAAAATTTAAGAAAGGTAAAATATAAGCTTTTCATCTTTTTTATTTTTTAAAAACGCATCGATTGACCTATTTACGAACCATCCAGCTCCGTTTCGTATGGAGTTATCAAGCTTTTAAAAATGGAAAATTTTAATAATCAATTTTTGCTTCCTCATAGAGGAAGAATTGGTTTACCCTCAAATCATCAATTGCAATTTTTTGACATTTCTTGACATAATTTAACCCCAGGATATCAAAAATGATGTTTAGAAAAAATGTCCGGGTGTGTGTGTGTGTATGTTAACTTTACGTTTGGCCCAATATCTCGAAAACCGTTATAGTAAGAATCATCTTTTTTTTACCAAATAATAGTTCTCTCAGGGGGACAAATTCTGCCATATGTTTAAATCTGATCGATCAGTTCCAGATATATTTTTTTTAGATTTTAAAATTTTCAAAAAATCGTTTTTTAGCAAAATTATAAAAAAAAATTTAAGAAAGGTAAAATGTAAGCTTTTGATCCTTTTTATTTTTTAAAAACGCATCGATTGACCTATTTACGAACCATCTAGCTCCGTTTCGTATGGAGTTATCAAGCTTTTAAAAATGGAAAATTTTAATTATCAATTTTTGCTTCCTCATAGAGGAAGTATTGTTTTACCCTCAAATCCTCAATTGCAATTTTTTAACATTTCTCGACATAATTCGACCCCAGGATATCAAAAATGATGTTTAGAAAAAATGTCCGGTTGTGTGTGTGTGTATGTTAACTTTACGTTTGGCCCAATATCTCGAGAACCGTTATAGTAAGAAGCATCTTTTTTTAACAAAATAATAGGTCTCTTAGGGGGACAAATTCTGCCATATGTTTGAATCCGATCGATCAGTTCCAGATATTTTTTTTTTAGCTTTTAAAATTTTCAAAAAATCGTTTTTTAGCAAAATTATAAAAAAAAATTTAAGAAAGGTAAAATGTAAGCTTTTGATCCTTTTTATTTTTTAAAAACGCATCGATTAATCTATCTACGAACCATCTAGCTCCGTTTCGTATGGAGTTATCAAGCTTTTAAAAATGGAAAATTTTAATAATCAATTTTTGCTTCCTCATAGAGGAAGTATTGTTTTACCCGCAAATCATCAATTGCAATTTTTTGACATTTCTTGACATAATTCGACCCCAGGATATCAAAAATGATGTTTAGAAAAAATGTCCGGGTGTGTGTGTGTGTATGTTAACTTTACGTTTGGCCCAATATCTCGAAAACCGTTATAGTAAGAATCATCTTTTTTTCACCAAATAATAGGTCTCTGAGGGGGACAAATTCTGCCATATGTTTGAATCCGATTGATCAGTTCCAGATATTTTTTTTTAGATTTAAAAATTTAAAAAAATCGTTTTTTAGCAAAATTATAAAAAAAAATTTAAGAAAGTTAAAATGTAAGCTTTTGATCCTTTTTATTTTTTAAAAACGCATCGATTGACCTATTTACGAACCATCCAGCTCCGTTTCGTATGGAGTTATCAAGCTTTTAAAAATGGAAAATTTTAATAATCAATTTTTGCTTCCTCACAGAGGAAGTATTGTTTTACCCTCAAATCCTCAATTGCAATTTTTTGACATTTCTCGACATAATTCGACGCCAGGATGTCAAAAATGATGTTTAGAAAAAATGTCCGGGTGTGTGTGTGTGCGTATGTTAACTTTACGCTTGGCCCAATATCTCGAGAACCGTTATAGTTAGAAGCATCTTTTTATACCAAATAATAGGCCTCTCAGGAGGACAAATTCTGCAATATGTTTGAATCCGATCGATCAGTTCCAGATATATTTTTTTTAGCTTTTAAAATTTTTAAAAAATAGTTTTTTAGCAAAAGTATAAAAAAAAATTTAAGAAAGTTAAAATGTAAGCTTTTGATCCTTTTTATTTTTTAAAAATGCATCAATTGACCTATTTACAAACCATCTAGCTCCGTTTCGTATGAAGTTATCAATCTTTTAAAAATGGAAAATTTTAATAATCAATTTTTGCTTCCTCACAGAGGAAGTATTGTTTTACCCTCAAATCCTTAACTGCAATTTTTTGACATTTCTCGACATAATTCGACGCCAGGATGTCAAAAATGAGGTTTAGAAAAAATGTCCGGGTGTGTGTGTGTGTGTATGTTAACTTTACGATTGGCCCAATATCTCGAGAACCGTTATAGTTAGAAGCATCTTTTTATACCAAATAATAGGTCTCTCAGGGGGACAAATTCTGCAATATGTTTGAATCCGATCGATCAGTTCCAGATATATTTTTTTTAGCTTTTAAAATTTTCAATAAATCGTTTTTTAGTAAAATTATAAAAAAAAATTTAAGAAAGTTAAAATGTAAGCTTTTGATCCTTTTTATTTTTTAAAAATGCATCGATTGACCTATTTAAGAACCATCTAGCTCCGTTTCGTATGAAGTTATCAATCTTTTAAAAATGGAAAATTTTAATAATCAATTTTTGCTTCCTCACAGAGGAAGTATTGTTTTACCCTCAAATCCTTAATTGCAATTTTTTGACATTTCTCGACATAATTCGACCCCAGGATGTCAAAAATGATGTTTAGAAAAAATGTCCGGGTGCGTGTGTGTGTGTGTGTGTGTGTGTATGTTAACTTTACGTTTGGCCTAATATCACGAGAACCGTTATAGTTAGAAGCATCTTTTTTTTACCAAATAATAGGTCTGTCGGGGGCACAAATTCTGCCATATGTTTGAATCCGATCGATCAGTTCCAGATATATTTTTTTTAGATTTTAAAATTTTTAGAAAATCGTTTTTTAGAACAATTATAAAAAAAAATTTAAGAAAGTTAAAATATAAGCTTTTGATCCTTTTTATTTTTTAAAAACGCATCGATTGACCTATTTACGAACCATCCAGCTCCGTTTCGTATGGAGTTATCAAGCTTTTAAAAATGGAAAATTTTAATAATCAATTTTTGCTTCCTCATAGAGGAAGTATTGGTTTACCCTCAAATCATCAATTGCAATTTTTTGACATTTCTTGACATAATTTAACCCCAGGATATCAAAAATGATGTTTAGAAAAAATGTCCGGGTGTGTGTGTGTGTATGTTAACTTTACGTTTGGCCCAATATCTCGAAAACCGTTATAGTAAGAAGCATCTTTTTTTAACAAAATAATAGGTCTCTTAGGGGGACAAATTCTGCCATATGTTTGAATCCGATCGATCAGTTCCAGATATTTTTTTTTTAGATTTTAAAATTTTCAAAAAATCGTTTTTTAGCAAAATTATAAAAAAAAATTTAAGAAAGGTAAAATGTAAGCTTTTGATCCTTTTTATTTTTTAAAAACGCATCGATTAATCTATCTACGAACCATCTAGCTCCGTTTCGTATGGAGTTATCAAGCTTTTAAAAATGGAAAATTTTAATAATCAATTTTTGCTTCCTCATAGAGGAAGTATTGTTTTACCCGCAAATCATCAATTGCAATTTTTTGACATTTCTTGACATAATTCGACCCCAGGATATCAAAAATGATGTTTAGAAAAAATGTCCGGGTGTGTGTGTGTGTATGTTAACTTTACGTTTGGCCCAATATCTCGAAAACCGTTATAGTAAGAATCATCTTTTTTTCACCAAATAATAGGTCTCTGAGGGGGACAAATTCTGCCATATGTTTGAATCCGATTGATCAGTTCCAGATATTTTTTTTTAGATTTAAAAATTTAAAAAAATCGTTTTTTAGCAAAATTATAAAAAAAAATTTAAGAAAGTTAAAATGTAAGCTTTTGATCCTTTTTATTTTTTAAAAACGCATCGATTGACCTATTTACGAACCATCCAGCTCCGTTTCGTATGGAGTTATCAAGCTTTTAAAAATGGAAAATTTTAATAATCAATTTTTGCTTCCTCACAGAGGAAGTATTGTTTTACCCTCAAATCCTCAATTGCAATTTTTTGACATTTCTCGACATAATTCGACGCCAGGATGTCAAAAATGATGTTTAGAAAAAATGTCCGGGTGTGTGTGTGTGCGTATGTTAACTTTACGCTTGGCCCAATATCTCGAGAACCGTTATAGTTAGAAGCATCTTTTTATACCAAATAATAGGCCTCTCAGGGGGACAAATTCTGCAATATGTTTGAATCCGATCGATCAGTTCCAGATATATTTTTTTTAGCTTTTAAAATTTTTAAAAAATAGTTTTTTAGCAAAATTATAAAAAAAAATTTAAGAAAGTTAAAATGTAAGCTTTTGATCCTTTTTATTTTTTAAAAATGCATCGATTGACCTATTTACAAACCATCTAGCTCCGTTTCGTATGGAGTTATCAAGCTTTTAAAAATGGAAAATTTTAATAATCAATTTTTGTTTCCTCACAGAGGAAGTATTGTTTTACCTTCAAATTCTCATTTGCAATTTTTTGACATTTCTCGACATAACTCGACCCCAGGATGTCAAAAATGATGTTTAGAAAAAATGTCCGGGTGTGTGTGTGTGTATGTTAACTTTACGTTTGGCCCAATATCTCGAGAACCGTTATAGTAAGAAGCATCTTTTTTTCACCAAATAATAAGTCTCTCAGGAAGACAAATTTTGCCGTATGTTTGAATCAGATCGATCAGTTCCAGAGATATTTTTTTTAGATTTTAAAATTTTCAAAAAATCGTTGTTTAGCAAAATTATAAAAAAAAATTTAAGAAAGTTAAAATGTAAGCTTTTGATCTTTTTTATTTTTTAAAAACGCATCGATTGACCTATTTACGAACTATCTAGCTTCGTTTTGTATGGAGTTATCAAGCTTTTAAAATGGAAAATTTTAATAATCAATTTTTGCTTCCTCACAGAGGAAGTATTGTTTTACCCTCAAATCCTCAATTGCAATTTTTGGACATTTCTCGACATAATTCGACCCCAGGATGTCAGAAATAATGTTTAGAAAAAATGTCCGGGTGCGTGTGTGTGTGTGTGTGTGTGTGTATGTTAACTTTACGTTTGGCCCAATATCTCGAGAACCGTTATAGTTAGAAGCATCTTTTTTTTACCAAATAATAGGTCTGTCGGGGGGACAAATTCTGCCATATGTTTGAATCCGATCGATCAGTTCCAGATATATTTTTTTTAGATTTTAAAATTTTCAAAAACTCGTTTTTTAGCAAAATTATAAAAAAAAATTTAAGAAAGTTATAATGTAAGCTTTTGATCCTTTTTATTTTTTAAAAATGCATCGATTGACCTATTTGCGAACCATCTAGCTCCGTTTCGTATGGAGTTATCAAGCTTTATAAAAATGGAAATTTTAATAATCAATTTTTGCTTCCTCACAGAGGAAGTATTGTTTTACCCTCAAATCCTCAATTGCAATTTTTTGACATTTCTTGACATAATTCGACCCCAGGATGTCAAAAATGATGTTTAGAAAAAATGTCCGGGTGCGTGTGTGTGTGTGTGTGTATGTTAACTTTACGTTTGGCTCAATATCTCGAGAACCGTTATAGTTAGAAGCATCTTTTTTTTACCAAATAATATGTCTCTCAAGGGGACAAATTCTGCCATATGTTTGAATCCGATCGATCAGTTCCAGATATTTTTTTTTTAAATTTAAAAATTTTCAAAAAATCGTTTTTTAGCAAAATTATAAAAAAAAATTTAAGAAAGTTAAAATGTAAGCTTTCGATCCTTTTTATTTTTTGAAAACGCATCGATTGACCTATTTACGAACCATCTAGCTCCGTTTCGTATGGAGTTATCAAGCTTTTAAAAATGGAAAATTTTAATAATCAATTTTTGCTTCCTCATAGAGGAAGTATTGTTTTACCCTCAAATCCTCAATTGCAATTTTTGGACATTTCTCGACATAACTCGACCCCAGGATGTCAAAAATGATGTTTAGAAAAAATGTCCGGGTGTGTGTGTGTATGTTAACTTTACGTTTGGCCCAATATCTCGAGAACCGTTATAGTTAGAAGCATCTTTTTTTTACCAAATAATAGGTCTCTCAGGGGAACAAATTCTGCCATATGTTTGAATCCGATCGATCAGTTCCAGATATTTTTTTTTTAAATTTAAAAATTTTCAAAAAATCGTTTTTTAGCAAAATTATAAAAAAAAATTTAAGAAAGTTAAAATGTAAGCTTTTGATCCTTTTTATTTTTTAAAAATGCATCGATTGACCTATTTACGAACCATCTAGCTCCGTTTTGTATGGAGTTATCAAGCTTTTAAAAATGGAAAATTTTAATAATCAATTTTTGCTTCCTCACAGAGGAAGTATTGTTTTCCCCTCAAATCCTCAATTGCAATTTTTGGACATTTCTCGACATAATTCGACCCCAGGATGTCAAAAATGATGTTTAGAAAAAATGGCCGGGTGTGTGTGTGTGTGTGTGTATGTTAACTTTACGCTTGGCCCAATATCTCAAAAACCGTTATAGTTAGAAGCATCTTTTTTTACCAAATAATAGGTCTCTCAGGGGAACAAATTCTGCCATATGTTTAAATCCGATCGATCAGTTCCAGATATATTTTTTTTATATTTTAAAATTTTCAAAAAATCGTTTTTTAGCAAAATTATAAAAAAAAATTTAAGAAAGTTAAAATGTAAGCTTTTGATCCTTTTTATTTTTTAAAAATGCATCGATTGACCTATTTAAGTACCATCTAGCTCCGTTTTGTATGGAGTTATCAAGCTTTTAAAAATGGAAAATTTTAATAATCAATTTTTGCTTCCTCACAGAGGAAATATTGTTTTACCCTCAAATCCTCAATTGCAATTTTTTGACATTTCTCGACATAATTCGACCCCAGGATGTCAAAAATGATGTTTAGAAAAAATGTCCGGGTGCGTGTGTGTGTGTGTGTGTGTGTATGTTAACTTTACGTTTGGCCCAATATCTCGAGAACCGTTATAGTTAGAAGCATTTTTTTTTACCAAATAATAGGTCTGTCAGGGGGACAAATTCTGCCATATGTTTGAATCCGATCGATCAGTTCCAGATATATTTTTTTTAGATTTTAAAATTTTCAAAAACTCGTTTTTTAGCAAAATTATAAAAAAAAATTTAAGAAAGTTAAAATGTAAGCTTTTGATCCTTTTTATTTTTTAAAAATGCATCGATTGACCAATTTACGAACCATCTAGCTCCGTTTCGTATGGAGTTATCAAGCTTTATAAAAATGGAAATTTTAATAATCAATTTTTGCTTCCTCACACAGGAAGTATTGTTTTACCCTCAAATCCTCAATTGCAATTTTTTGACATTTCTCGACATAATTCGACTCCAGGATGTCAAAAATGATGTTTAGAAAAAATGTCCGGGTGTGTGTGTGTGTGTATGTTAACTTTACGTTTGGCCCAATATCTCGAGAACCGTTATAGTTAGAAGCATATTTTTTTTACCAAATAATAGGTTTCTCAGGGGAACAAATTCTGCCATATGTTTGAATCCGATCGATCAGTTCCAGATATATTTTTTTTATATTTTAAAATTTTCAAAAAATCGTTTTTTAGCAAAATTATAAAAAAAAATTTAAGAAAGTTAAAATGTAAGCTTTTAATCCTTTTTATTTTTTAAAAATGCATCGATTGACCTATTTTAGAACCATCTAGCTCCGTTTTGTATGGAGTTATCAAGCTTTTAAAAATGGAAAATTTTAATAATCAATTTTTGCTTTCTCACAGAGGAAATATTGTTTTACCCTCAAATCCTCAATTGCAATTTTTTGACATTTCCCGACATAATTCGACCCCAGGATGTCAAAAATGATGTTTAGAAAAAATGTCCGGGTGCGTGTGTGTGTGTGTGTGTGTATGTTAACTTTACGTTTGGCCCAATATCTAGAGAACCGTTATAGTTAGAAGCATCTTTTTTTTACCAAATAATAGGTTTCTCAGGGGAACAAATTCTGCCATATGTTTGAATCCGATCGATCAGTTCCAGATATATTTTTTTTAGATTTTAAAATTTTCAAAAAATCGTTTTTTAGCAAAATTATAAAAAAAAATTTAAGAAAGTTAAAATGAAAGCTTTTGATCCTTTTTATTTTTTAAAAATGCATCGATTGACCTATTTTAGAACCATCTACCTCCGTTTCGTATGGAGTTATCAAGCTTTTAAAAATGAAAAATTTTAATAATCAATTTGTGCTTCCTCACAGAGGAAGTATTGTTTTACCCTCAAATCCTCAATTGCAATTTTTTTACATTTCTGGACATAATTCGACCCCAGGATGTCAAAAATGATGTTTAGAAAAAATGTCCGGGTGCGTGTGTGTGTGTGTGTGTGTGTACGTTAACTTTACGTTTGGCCCAATATCTCGAGAACCGTTATAGTTAGAAGCATCTTTTTTTACCAAATAATAGGTCTCTCAGGGGGACAAATTCTGCCATATGTTTAGATCCGATCGATCAGATCCAGATATATTTTTTTAAGATTTTAAAATTTTCAAAAAATCGTTTTTTAGCAAAATTATAAAAAAATATTTAAGAAAGTTAAAATGTAAGCTTTTGATCCTTTTTATTTTTTAAAAATGCATCGATTGACCTATTTACGAACCATCTAGCTCCGTTTCGTATGGAGTTATCAAGCTTTTAAAAATGGAAAATTTTAACAATCAATTTTTGCTTCCTCATAGAGGAAGTATTGTTTTACCCTCAAATCCTCAATTGCAATTTTTTTAAATTTTTCGACATAATTCGACCCCAGGATGTCAAAAATGATGTTTAGAAAAAATGTCCGGGTGTGTGTGTGTGTGTGTGTGTGTGTACGATAACTTTACGTTTGGCCCAATATCTCGAGAACCGTTATAGTTATAAGCATCTTTTTTTTACCAAATAATAGGTCTCTCAGGGGGACAAATTCTGCCATATGTTTGAATCCGATCGATCAGTTCCAGATATATTTTTTTTAGATTTTAAAATTTTCAAAAAATATTTTTTAGCAAATTATAAAAAAAAATTTAAGAAACTGAAAATGTAAGCTTTTGTTCCTTTTTATTTTTAAAAAATGCATCGATTGACCTATTTACGAACTATCTAGCTCCGTTTCGTATGGAGTTATCAAGCTTATAAAAATGGAAAATTTTAATAATCAATTTTTCCTTCCTCACAGAGGAAGTATTGTTTTACCCTCAAATTCTCAATTGCAATTTTCGGACATTTCTTGACATAATTCGACCCCAGGATATCAAAAATGATGTTTAGAAAAAATGTCCGGGTGTGTGTGTGTGTGTATGTTAACTTTACGTTTGGCCCAATATCTCGAGAACCGTTATAGTTATAAGCATCTTTTTTTACCAAATAATAGGTCTCTCAGGGGAACAAATTCTGCCATATGTTTGAATCCGATCGATCAGTTCCAGATATATTTTTTTTAGATTTTAAAATTTTCAAAAAATCGTTTTTTAGCAAAATTATAAAAAAAAATTTAAGAAAGTTAAAATGTAAGCTTTTGATCCTTTTTTTTTTTTAAAAATGCATCGAATGACCTATTTACGAACCATCTAGCTCCGTTTCGTATGGAGTTATCAAGCTTTATAAAAATGGAAATTTTAATAATCAATTTTTGCTTCCTCACAGAGGAAGTATTGTTTTACCCTTAAATCCTCAATTGCAATTTTTTGACATTTCTCGACATTATTCGACTCCAGGATGTCAAAAATGATGTTTAGAAAAAATGTCCGGGTGTGTGTGTGTGTGTATTTTAACTTTACGTTTGGCCCAATATCTCGAGAACCGTTATAGTTAGAAGCATCTTTTTTTTACTAAATAATAGGTCTCTCAGGGGAACAAATTCTGCCATATGTTTGAATCCGATCGATCAGTTCCAGATATATTTTTTTTAGATTTTAAAATTTTCAAAAAATCGTTTTTTAGCAAAATTATAAAAAAAAATTTAAGAAAGTTAAAATGAAAGCTTTTGATCCTTTTTATTTTTTAAAAATGCATCGATTGACCTATTTTAGAACCATCTACCTCCGTTTCGTATGGAGTTATCAAGCTTTTAAAAATGGAAAATTTTAATAATCAATTTGTGCTTCCTCACAGAGGAAGTATTGTTTTACCCTCAAATCCTCAATTGCAATTTTTTTACATTTCTGGACATAATTCGACCCCAGGATGTTAAAAATTATGTTTAGAAAAAATGTCCGGGTGCGCGTGTGTGTGTGTGTGTGTATGTTAATTTTACGTTTGGCCCAATATCTCGAGAACCGTTATAGTTAGAAGCATCTTTTTTTTACCAAATAATAGGTCTCTCAGGGGGACAAATTCTGCCATATGTTTGAATCCGACCGATCAGTTCCAGATATATTTTTTTAGATTTAAAAATTTTCAAAAAATAGTTTTTTAGCAAAATTATAAAAAAAATTTAAGAAAGTTAAAATGTAAGCTTTTGATCCTTTTTATTTTTTAAAAATGCATCGATTGACCTATTTACGAACCATCTAGCTCCATTTCGTATGCAGTTATCAAGCTTTTAAAAATGGTAAATTTTAATAATCAATTTGTGCTTCCTCACAGAGGAAGTATTGTTTTACCCTTAAATCCTCAATTGCAATTTTTTTACATTTCTTGACATAATTCGACCCCAGGATGTCAAAAATGATGTTTAGAAAAAATGTCCGGGTGCGTGTGTGTGTGTGTGTGTGTGTATGTTAACTTTACGTTTGGCTCAATATGTCGAGAACCGTTATAGTTAGAAGCATCTTTTTTTACCAAATAATAGGTCTCTCAGGGGGACAAATTCTGCCATATGTTTAAATCCGATCGATCAGATCCAGATATATTTTTTTTAGATTTTAAAATTTTCATAAAATCGTTTTTTAGCAAAATTATAAAAAAAAATTTAAGAAACTTAAAATGTAAGCTTTTGATCCTTTTTATTTTTAAAAAATGCATCGATTGACCTATTTACGAACTATCTAGCTCTGTTTCGTATGGAGTTATCAAGCTTATAAAAATGGAAAATTTTAATAATCAATTTTTCCTTCCTCACAGAGGAAGTATTGTTTTACCCTCAAATCCTCAATTGCAATTTTTGGACATTTCTCGACATAACACTACCCCAGGATGTCAAAAATGATGTTTAGAAAAAATGTCCGGGTGTGTGTGTGTGTGTATGTTAACTTTACGTTTGGCCCAATATCTCGAGAACCGTTATAGTTATAAGCATCTTTTTTTACCAAATTATAGGTCTCTCAGGGGAACAAATTCTGCCATATGTTTGAATCCGATCGATCAGTTCCAGATATATTTTTTTTAGATTTTAAAATTTTCAAAAAATCGGTTTTTAGCAAAATTATAAAAAAAAATTTAAGAAAGTTAAAATGTAAGCTTTTGATCCTTTTTATTTTTTAAAAATGCATCGAATGACCTATTTACGAACCATCTAGCTCCGTTTCGTATAAAGTTATCAAGCTTTATAAAAATGGAAATTTTAATAATCAATTTTTGCTTCCTCACAGAGGAAGTATTGTTTTCCCCTCAAATCCTCAATTGCAATTTTTTTACATTTCTGGACATAATTCGACCCCAGGATGTTAAAAATGATGTTTAGAAAAAATGTCCGGGTGCGTGTGTGTGTGTGTGTGTGTGTGTGTATGTTAACTTTACGTTTGGCTCAATATGTCGAGAACCGTTATAGTTAGAAGCATCTTTTTTTACCAAATAATAGGTCTCTCAGGGGAACAAATTCTGCCATATGTTTAAATCCGATCGATCAGATCCAGATATATTTTTTTTAGATTTTAAAATTTTCAAAAAATCGTTTTTTAGCAAAATTATAAAAAAATATTTAAGAAAGTTAAAATGTAAGCTTTTGATCCTTTTATTTTTAAAAATGCATCGATTGACCTATTTACGAACCATCTAGCTCCGGTTTGTATGGAGTTATCAAGCTTTTAAAAATAAAAAATTTTAATAATCAATTTTTGCTTCCTCATAGAGGAAGTATTGTTTTACCCTTAAATCCTCAATTGCAATTTTTTTACATTTCTTGACATAATTCGACCCCAGGATGTCAAAAATGATGTTTAGAAAAAATGTCCGGGTGCGTGTGTGTGTGTGTGTGTGTGTGTGTATGTTAACTTTACGTTTGGCTCAATATGTCGAGAACCGTTATAGTTAGAAGCATCTTTTTTTACCAAATAATAGGTCTCTCAGGGGGACAAATTCTGCCATATGTTTAAATCCGATCGATCAGATCCAGATATATTTTTTTTAGATTTTAAAATTTTCAAAAAATCGTTTTTTAGCAAAATTATAAAAAAAAATTTAAGAAACTTAAAATGTAAGCTTTTGATCCTTTTTATTTTTAAAAAATGCATCGATTGACCTATTTACGAACTATCTAGCTCTGTTTCGTATGGAGTTATCAAGCTTATAAAAATGGAAAATTTTAATAATCAATTTTTCCTTCCTCACAGAGGAAGTATTGTTTTACCCTCAAATCCTCAATTGCAATTTTTGGACATTTCTCGACATAACTCGACCCCAGGATGTCAAAAATGATGTTTAGAAAAAATGTCCGGGTGTGTGTGTGTGTGTATGTTAACTTTACGTTTGGCCCAATATCTCGAGAACTGTTATAGTTATAAGCATCTTTTTTTACCAAATAATAGGTCTCTCGGGGAAACAAATTCTGCCATATGTTTGAATCCGATCGATCAGTTCCAGATATATTTTTTTTAGATTTTAAAATTTTCAAAAAATCGGTTTTTAGCAAAATTATAAAAAAAAATTTAAGAAAGTTAAAATGTAAGCTTTTGATCCTTTTTATTTTTTAAAAATGCATCTAATGACCTATTTACGAACCATCTAGCTTCGTTTCGTATGGAGTTATCAAGCTTTATAAAAATGGAAATTTTAATAATCAATTTTTGCTTCCTCACAGAGGAAGTATTGTTTTACCCTTAATACCTAAATTGCAATTTTTTTACATTTCTTGACATAATTCGACCCCAGGATGTCAAAAATGATGTTTAGAAAAAATGTCCGGGTGTGTGTGTGTGTGTGTGTGTGTGTGTGTGTATGTTAACTTTACGTTTGGCTCAATATGTCGAGAACCGTTATAGTTAGAAGCATCTTTTTTTACCAAATAATAGGTCTCTCAGGGGGACAAATTCTGCTATATGTTTAAATCCGATCGATTAGTTCCAGATATATTTTTTTTTAGATTTTAAAATTTTCAAAAACACGTTTTTTAGCAAAATTATAAAAAAAAATTTAAGAAAGTTAAAATGTAAGCTTTTGATCCTTTTTATTTTTTAAAAATGCATCGATTGACCTATTTTAGAACCATCTACCTCCGTTTCGTATGGAGTTATCAAGCTTTTAAAAATGGAAAATTTTAATAATCAATTTGTGCTTCCTCACAGAGGAAGTATTGTTTTACCCTCAAATCCTCAATTGCAATTTTTTTACATTTCTGGACATAATTCGACCCCAGGATGTTAAAAATGATGTTTAGAAAAAATGTCCGGGTGCGTGTGTGTGTGTGTGTGTGTGTGTGTGTGTGTATGTTAACTTTACGTTTGGCTCAATATGTCGAGAACCGTTATAGTTAGAAGCATATTTTTTTACCAAATAATAGGTCTCTCAGGGGGACAAATTCTGCCATATGTTTAAATCCGATCGATCAGATCCAGATATATTTTTTTTAGATTTTAAAATTTTCAAAAAATCGTTTTTTAGCAAAATTAAAAAAAAAAATTTAAGAAACTTAAAATGTAAGCTTTTGATCCTTTTTATTTTTAAAAAATGCATCGATTGACCTATTTACGAACTATCTAGCTCTGTTTCGTATGGAGTTATCAAGCTTATAAAAATGGAAAATTTTAATAATCAATTTTTCCTTCCTCACAGAGGAAGTATTGTTTTACCCTCAAATCCTCAATTGCAATTTTTGGACATTTCTCGACATAACTCGACCCCAGGATGTCAAAAATGATGTTTAGAAAAAATGTCCGGGTGTGTGTGTGTGTGTATGTTAACTTTACGTTTGGCCCAATATCTCGAGAACCGTTATAGTTATAAGCATCTTTTTTTACCAAATAATAGGTCTCTCAGGGGAACAAATTCTGCCATATGCCATATGTTTGAATCGGATCGATCAGTTCCAGATATATTTTTTTTAGATTTTAAAATTTTCAAAAACTCGTTTTTTAGCAAAATTATAAAAAAAAATTTAAGAAAGTTAAAACGTAAGCTTTTGATCCTTTTTATTTTTTAAAAATGCATCGATTGACCTATTTACGAACCATCTAGCTCCGTTTCGTATGGAGTTATCAAGCTTTATAAAAATGGAAATTTTAATAATCAATTTTTGCTTCCTCACAGAGGAAGTATTGTTTTACCCTCAAATCCTCAATTGCAAATTTTTGACATTTCTCGACATAATTCGACTCCAGGATGTCAAAAATGATGTTTAGAAAAAATGTCCGGGTGTGTGTGTGTGTGTATTTTAACTTTACGTTTGGCCCAATATCTCGAGAACCGTTATAGTTATAAGCATCTTTTTTTACCAAATAATAGGTCTCTCAGGGGAACAAATTCTGCCATATGTTTGAATCGGATCGATCAGTTCCAGATATATTTTTTTTAGATTTTAAAATTTTCAAAAAATCGGTTTTTAGCAAAATTATAAAAAAAATTTAAGAAAGTTAAAATGTAAGCTTTTGATCCTTTTTATTTTTTAAAAATGCATCGAATGACCTATTTACGAACCATCTAGCTCCGTTTCGTATGGAGTTATCAAGCTTTATAAAAATGGAAATTTTAATAATCAATTTTTGCTTCCTCACAGAGGAAGTATTGTTTTACCCTTAAATCCTCAATTGCAATTTTTTTACATTTCTTGACATAATTCGACCCCAGGATGTCAAAAATGATGTTTAGAAAAAATGTCCGGGTGCGTGTGTGTGTGTGTGTGTGTGTATGTTAATTTTACGTTTGGCCCAATATCTCGAGAACCGTTATAGTTATAAGCATCTTTTTTTACCAAATAATAGGTCTCTCAGGGGAACAAATTCTGCCATATGTTTGAATCCGACCGATCAGTTCCAGATATATTTTTTTAGATTTTAAAATTTTCAAAAAATCGTTTTTTAGCAAAATTATAAAAAAAATTTAAGAAAGTTAAAATGTAAGCTTTTGATCCTTTTTATTTTTTAAAAATGCATCGATTGACCTATTTACGAACCATCTAGCTCCGTTTTGTATGGAGTTATCAAGCTTTTAAAAATAAAAAATTTTAATAATCAATTTTTGCTTCCTCATAGAGGAAGTATAGTTTTACCCTCAAATCCTCAATTGCAATTTTTTTACATTTTTTGACATAATTCGACCCCAGGATGTCAAAAATGATGTTTAGAAAAAATGTCCGGGTGCGTGTGTGTGTGTGTGTGTGTGTATGTTAACTTTACGTTTGGCTCAATATCTCGAGAACCGTTATAGTTAGAAGCATCTTTTTTTACCAAATAATAGGTCTCTCAGGGGGACAAATTCTGCCATATGTTTAGATCCGATCGATCAGATCCAGATATATTTTTTTAAGATTTTAAAATTTTCAAAAAATCGTTTTTTAGCAAAATTATAAAAAAATATTTAAGAAAGTTAAAATGTAAGCTTTTGATCCTTTTTATTTTTTAAAAATGCATCGATTGACCTATTTACGAACCATCTAGCTCCGTTTCGTATGGAGTTATCAAGCTTTATAAAAATAGAAATTTTAATAATCAATTTTTGCTTCCTCACAGAGGAAGTATTGTTTTACCCTCAAATCCTCAATTGCAATTTTTTGACATTTCTCGACATAATTCGACTCCAGGATGTCAAAAATGATGTTTAGAAAAAAGGTCCGGGTGTGTGTGTGTGTGTATGTTAACTTTACGTTTGGCCCAATATCTCGAGAACCGTTATAGTTAGAAGCATATTTTTTTTACCAAATAATAGGTCTCTCAGGGGAACAAATTCTGCCATATGTTTGAATCCGATCGATCAGTTCCAGATATATTTTTTTTAGATTTTAAAATTTTCAAAAAATCGTTTTTTAGCAAAATTATAAAAAAAAATTTAAGAAAGTTAAAATGAAAGCTTTTGATCCTTTTTATTTTTTAAAAATGCATCGATTGACCTATTTTAGAACCATCTACCTCCGTTTCGTATGGAGTTATCAAGCTTTTAAAAATGGAAAATTTTAATAATCAATTTGTGCTTCCTCACAGAGGAAGTATTGTTTTACCCTTAAATCCTCAATTGCAATTTTTTTACATTTCTTGACATAATTCGACCCCAGGATGTCAAAAATGATGTTTAGAAAAAATGTCCGGGTGCGTGTGTGTGTGTGTGTGTGTATGTTAACTTTACGTTTGGCTCAATATGTCGAGAACCGTTATAGTTAGAAGCATCTTTTTTTACCAAATAATAGGTCTCTCAGGGGGACAAATTCTGCCATATGTTTAAATCCGATCGATCAGATCCAGATATATTTTTTTTAGATTTTAAAATTTTCAAAAAATCGTTTTTTAGCAAAATTATAAAAAAATATTTAAGAAAGTTAAAATGTAAGCTTTTGATCCTTTTTATTTTTAAAAAATGCATCGATTGACCTATTTACGAACTATCTAGCTCCGTTTCGTATGGAGTTATCAAGCTTATAAAAATGGAAAATTTTAATAATCAATCCTTCCTTCCTCACAGAGGAAGTATTGTTTTACCCTCAAATCCTCAATTGCAATTTTTGGACATTTCTCGACATAACTCGACCCCAGGATGTCATAAATGATGTTTAGAAAAAATGTCCGGGTGTGTGTGTGTGTGTATGTTAACTTTACGTTTGGCCCAATATCTCGAGAACCGTTATAGTTATAAGCATCTTTTTTTACCAAATAATAGGTCTCTCAGGGGGACAAATTCTGCCATATGTTTGAATCCGATCGATCAGTTCCAAATATATTTTTTTTAGATTTTAAAATTTTCAAAAAATATTTTTTAGCAAAATTATAAAAAAAAATTTAAGAAACTTAATATGTAAGCTTTTGTTCCTTTTTATTTTTAAAAAATGCATCGATTGACCTATTTACGAACCATCTAGCTCCGTTTCGTATGGAGTTATCAAGCTTATAAAAATGGAAAATTTAAATAATCAATTTTTCCTTCCTCACAGAGGAAGTATTGTTTTACCCTCAAATCCTCAATTGCAATTTTTGGACATTTCTCGACATAACTCGACCCCAGGATGTCAAAAATGATGTTTAGAAAAATGTCCGAGTGTGTGTGTGTGTGTATGTTAACTTTACGTTTGGCCCAATATCTCGAGAACCGTTATAGTTAGAAGCATCTTTTTTTACCAAATAATAGGTCTCTCAGGGGGACAAATTCTGCCATATGTTTGAATCCGATCGATCAGTTCCAAATATATTTTTTTTAGATTTTAAAATTTTCAAAAAATATTTTTTAGCAAAATTATAAAAAAAAATTTAAGAAACTTAATATGTAAGCTTTTGATCCTTTTTATTTTTAAAAAATGCATCGATTGACCTATTTACGAACCATCTAGCTCCGTTTCGTATGGAGTTATCAAGCTTATAAAAATGGAAAATTTAAATAATCAATTTTTCCTTCCTCACAGAGGAAGTATTGTTTTACCCTCAAATCCTCAATTGCAATTTTTGGACATTTCTCGACATAACTCGACCCCAGGATGTCAAAAATGATGTTTAGAAAAATGTCCGAGTGTGTGTGTGTGTGTATGTTAACTTTACGTTTGGCCCAATATCTCGAGAACCGTTATAGTTAGAAGCATCTTTTTTTTACCAAATAATAGGTTTCTCAGGGGAACAAATTCTGCCATATGTTTGAATCCGATCGATCAGTTCCAGATATATTTTTTTTAGATTTTAAAATTTTCAAAAAATCGTTTTTTAGCAAAATTATAAAAAAAAATTTAAGAAAGTTAAAATGAAAGCTTTTGATCCTTTTTATTTTTTAAAAGTGCATCGATTGACCTATTTTAGAACCATCTAGCTCCGTTTCGTATGGAGTTATCAAGCTTTTAAAAATGGAAGATTTTAATAATCAATTTTTGCTACCTCATAGAGGAAGTATTGTTTTACCCTCAAATCCTCAATTGCAATTTTTTTACATTTCTTGACATAATTCGACCCCAGGATGTCAAAAATGATGTTTAGAAAAAATGTCCGGGTGTGTGTGTGTGTGTGTGTGTGTGTGTGTGTGTATGTTAACTTTACGTTTGGCCCAATATCTCGAGAACCGTTATAGTTATAAGCATCTTTTTTTACCAAATAATAGGTCTCTCAGGGGGACAAATTCTGCCATATGTTTGAATCTGATCGATCAGTTCCAGATATATTTTTTTTAGATTTTAAAATTTTCAAAAAATATTTTTTAGCAAAATTATAAAAAAAAATTTAAGAAACTTAAAATGTAAGCTTTTGATCCTTTTTATTTTTAAAAAATGCATCGATTGACCTATTTACGAACCATCTAGCTCCGTTTCGTATGGAGTTATCAAGCTTATAAAAATTTGAAAATTTTAATAATCAATTTTTCCTTCCTCACAGAGGAAGTATTGTTTTACCCTCAAATCCTCAATTGCAATTTTTCGACATTTCTCGACATAACTCGACCCCAGGATGTCAAAAATGATGTTTAGAAAAAATGTCCGGGTGTGTGTGTGTGTGTATGTTAACTTTACGTTTGGCCCAATATCTTGAGAACCGTTATAGTTAGAAGCATCTTTTTTTACCAAATAATAGGTCTCTCAGGGGGACAAATTCTGCCATATGTTTAAATCCGATCGATCAGTTCCAGATATATTTTTTTTAGATTTTAAAATTTTCAAAAAATCGTTTTTTAGCAAAATTATAAAAAAAAATAAAGGAAAGTTAAAACGTAAACTTTTGATCCTTTTTATTTTTTAAAAATGCATCGATTGACCTATTTACGAACCATCTAGCTCCGTTTCGTATGGAGTTATCAAGCTTTTAAAAATGGAAAATTTTAATAATCAATTTTTGCTTCCTCATAGAGGAAGTATTGTTTTACCCTCAAATCCTCAATTGCAATTTTTTAAAATTCTTCGACATAATTCGACCCCAGGATGTCAAAAAAGATGTTAAGAAAAAATGTCCAGGTGTGTGTGTGTGTGTGTGTGTTTACGTTAACTTTCCGTTTGGCCCAATATCTCGAGAACCGTTATAGTTATAAGCATCTTTTTTTACCAAATAATAGGTCTCTCAGGGGGACAAATTCTGCCATATGTTTAAATCCGATCGATCAGTTCCAGATATATTTTTTTTAGATTTTAAAATTTTCAAAAAATATTTTTTAGCAAATTATAAAAAAAAATTTAAGAAACTTAAAATGTAAGCTTTTGATCCTTTTTATTTTTAAAAAATGCATCGATTGACCTATTTACGAACCATCTAGCTCCGTTTCGTATGGGGTTATCAAGCTTATAATAATGGAAAATTTTAATAATCAATTTTTCCTTCCTCACATAGGAAGTATTGTTTTACCCTCAAATCCTTAATTGCAATTTTTGGACATTTCTCGACATAACTCGACCCCAGGATGTCAAAAATGATGTTTAGAAAAAATGTCCGGGTGTGTGTGTGTGTGTATGTTAACTTTACGTTTGGCCCAATATCTCAAGAACCGTTAGAGTTAGAAGCATCTTTTTTTTACCAAATAAAAGGTCTCTCAGGGGGACAAATTCTGCCATATGTTTGAATCCGATCGATCAGTTCCAGATATATTTTTTTTAGATTTTAAAATTTTCAAAAAATATTTTTTAGCAAAATTATAAAAAAAATTTAAGAAACTTAAAATGTAAGCTTTTGATCCTTTTTATTTTAAAAAAATGCATCGATTGACTTATTTACGAACCATCTAGCTCCGTTTCGTATGGAGTTATCAAGCTTATAAAAATGGAAAATTTTAATAATCAATTTTTCCTTCCTCACAGAGGAAGTATTGTTTTACCCTCAAATCCTCATTTGCAATTTTTGGACATTTCTCGACATAACTCGACCCCAGGATGTCAAAAATGATGTTTAGAAAAAATGTCCGGGTGTGTGTGTGTGTGTATGTTAACTTTACGTTTGGCCCAATATCTCGAGAACCGTTATAGTTAGAAGCATCTTTTTTTACCAAATAATAGGTCTCTCAGGGGGACAAATTCTGCCATATGTTTAAATCCGATCGATCAGTTCCAGATATATTTTTTTTAGATTTTAAAATTTTCAAAAAATCGTTTTTTAGAAAAATAAAAAAAAAATTTAAGAAAGTTAAAATGTAAGCTTTTGATCCTTTTTATTTTTAAAAAATGCATCGATTGACCTATTTACGAACCATCTAGCTCCGTTTCGTATGGAGTTATCAAGCTTATAAAAATGGAAAATTTTAATAATCAATTTTTCCTTCCTCACAGAGGAAGTATTGTTTTACCCTCAAATCTTCAATTGCAATTTTTGGACATTTCTTGACATAACTCGACCCCAGGATGTCAAAAATGATGTTTAGAAAAAATGTCCGGGTGTGTGTGTGTGTGTATGTTAACTTTACGTTTGGCCCAATATCTCGAGAACCTTTAGAGTCAGAAGCATCTTTTTTTTACCAAATAAAAGGTCTCTCAGGGGGACAAATTCTGCCATATGTTTGAATCCGATCGATCAGTTCCAGATATATTTTTTTTAGATTTTAAAATTTTTAAAAAATCGTTTTTTAGAAAAATTATAAAAAAAAATTTAAGAAAGTTAAAATGTAAGCTTTTGATCCTTTTTATTTCTTAAAAATGCATCGATTGACCTTTTTATGAACCATCTAGCTCCGTTTCGTATGGAGTTATCAAGCTTTTAAAAATGGAAAATTTTAATAATCAATTTTTGCTTCCTCATAGAGGAAGTATTGTTTTACCCTCAAATCCTCAATTGCAATTTTTTTACATTTCTCGACATAATTCGAACCCAGGATGTCAAAAATGATGTTTAGAAAAAATGTCCGGGTGCGTGTGTGTGTGTGTGTGTGTGTATGTTAACTTTACGTTTGGCCCAATATCTCGAGAACCGTTATAGTTAGAAGCATCTTTTTTAACCAAATAATAGGTCTGTCGGGGGGACAAATTCTGCCATATGTTTGAATCCGATCGATCAGTTCCAGATATATTAGTAAGTTTTATTCCTTCCTTGTTTGATATAATAAGAACTTTTATTCGATTGAGGAAGATAAGAAATAAAAAACACACTAAGTTTTTCTATTCATGACTGCGACGTTTCGACAGCTTGGTACGCTGTCATCATCAGGCTGATTTTATTTTAAAAAACACCAAATTATAAACTTTTATAAAAATTAATCACAGAAGTAACACAAACAATATAAATCAAATAATTTACCTTAAATAAATATTCTGTTTACATATATACGACGTCAAATTAATAAAAAACAATTCGAATAAGCGTCAATAAAATATAATAAAAGATTTTTTTTATTTTTTTTTTAATATATTTAAAATTAATAAGATTCAGTATTACTCGCAATGACATGATTGTAACGAGGTAATACAGTCAACTGAACATTTAATTGTCGTGATTTGTATTAAATACAATAATCAAGGATAGCAGGCTCTAATCAAAATAAGGAATGTTTCAATTATATTTTATTTTTCTTTATAACGGAGAATATGAATTACTAAGAAACTGAATATCTTCTTTTTTATTAACCGTGTGATTGTTACACTTAATATGAATCATTTCAGAGATTAATCTTTTTTTATAATCAAATTCGTAATCTAAAATTGAAACATTTTCAAAATTAAAAGAGTGACTAAAATCTTCTTGGTGTTTATATATAACAGATTCTGGATTAGACGTGTTAATGTGTTCGTTAATTCTAGTCTGCAACGTTCGTTTTGTTTCTCCAATATATGTGGCTGGGCATCATTGCAAACAAATTTGTAAACAAGATTCTTTTTCATCATTTTTTTTGTAGGATCTTTTCCCAGTTTTATAAAAGAGGTAAAATTCTTTTCAACAATCGGAATCGAAAGTAAGCGCTCTAATCATGTGTCATTTAATAGTAATTTTTGTAGAAATAAGTTTAATGATTTTAACAATAACTATTCTCGTTCTCTTTTGAATTTAGAAATTAAAGACATTCATTTTCATATTAACTATTTAAATAAGAATTTTCGGTATTTAAAAAAACAGATTCTGGATTCTTCTCTTGATTTGACAGTTAAAAAACAGTTTTTCACATTTTCAGATAAAAAGTTTCTCTCTATTCGTTTTAACCAAAACAAAAAATTTATTAAGAAATTTAACTCATTGTGTAACAATAAAAATGTTCGACAAAATTCAAATAAAAATAATTGGGTTGTGAATCTAACTGAAACAGTAATTCCACAAGAAACTGTTGATATTGTGTCCTTGGGTCCGGGTTTTAGTTTTGCAAAACAAGTTACTAAACAAAATGTCATTGAGGTTATTAAGAATGTGGAATCTTTAATTTCTCATTTAGAATTTAATACGGATACCAAAAAAGAAATAAGGGAAAAAATCAGTACTCAAATCATTCGTAATCTTAATACAAAAAAGCATACTGATTTTGAAGAAAAATGTTTTTTAAATAAACTAAAATCCACCAAACAATTTCTTAAAAATAATCCAAACCTTTTTTTCACAAATTCTGACAAGGGCAATGTTACGGTTTGTTTGGAAAAATCTGATTATTTAACAAAAATGGATAATTTATTTTCAGATAAATCAACTTATGAATTAATTAAAAGAAACCCTCTTACAAAATTACAATCAGAAACTTATGACATTTTAAAAGAGCTTAATAATAATGATTTTCTTAAATATAAATATCACAAAAATCAATTAACTATGACTAATACTAGTTTAGCGAAAGGCTATGGACTTCCAAAAATACATAAGGAAGGTGTTCCATTCAGACCTATCATTTCTCTTGTAAACAGTCCTACTTATTTTTTATCTAAAGTGATTTATAATGATTTAAAAAATACAATTAGTCCTCCTGTTTCACATATTAACAATAGCTTCGAATTAAAAGAAAAATTAAAAAATGTTTTTATTCCAGATGACTTTGTGTTATTATCTTTAGACGTCAGTTCACTTTTTACCAATATTCCGTGTGACTTAGTCATCCAAAGTTTGGAAAAAAGATTTTCACAAATACATAATAAATGCAAAATCCCGTTTGAAGATCTTATTGCTGTTACTGAATTTCTTTTCAACAATACTTATTTTGTTTTTAATAATAACATATATAGACAAATTTATGGAACGCCAATGGGCTCACCAATTTCACCTCTGTTTGCTGATATTGTGATGGACGATTTGGAGACTAATTGCCAAAACTTATTAAAGAATAAATATAATTGTAAATTTGTTTTCTTTTTTAGATATGTAGATGACATAATTTGTTGTATTCACAAGGACCATGTTGAACTAGTTATGAAAAATTTTAATTCATATAACCAAAATCTAAAATTTACTTTCGAACTTGAAATCAATAATAAAATCAATTTTTTAGATATGACTTTATCAAAAAGTAATAATTCAATTCATACTAATTGGTATCAAAAAACTATGGCTTCGGGCAGATTGGTGAATTATTATTCAAATCATCCAATGCAACAAAAAAAGAACATCATTTTCAATCTCGTGGACAGAGCTATTCTATTGTCAGATTCTTCTTTACATAAAGAAAATTTAATAATTATCACAAAAATGTTAGAAAATAATGATTATCCAATCAGTTTCATTAAAAAAAATATTAAATTACGTTTAAATAAAATTAAATTTCAAAAACCAAAAAATAACTATCTAAATGAGATTTACAGACGTGTTCCAAAATATGTCTTCCATTTAATAATTGTTATTATCAATTATCTAATATCTTAAAAAATTATAATTTATTTTCGATTCCGATTGTTGAAAAGAATTTTACCTCTTTTATAAAACTGGGAAAAGATCCTACAAAAAAAATGATGAAAAAGAATCTTGTTTACAAATTTGTTTGCAATGATTGCCCAGCCACATATATTGGAGAAACAAAACGAACGTTGCAGACTAGAATTAACGAACACATTAACACGTCTAATCCAGAATCTGTTATATATAAACACCAAGAAGATTTTAGTCACTCTTTTAATTTTGAAAATGTTTCAATTTTAGATTACGAATTTGATTATAAAAAAAGATTAATCTCTGAAATGATTCATATTAAGTGTAACAATCACACGGTTAATAAAAAAGAAGATATTCAGTTTCTTAGTGATTCATATTCTCCGTTATTAAGAAAAATAAAATATAATTGAAACTTTCCTTATTTTGATTAGAGCCTGCTATCCTTGATTATTGTATTTAATACAAATCACGACAATTAAATGTTCAGTTGACTGTATTACCTCGTTACAATCATGTCATTGCGAGTAATACTGAATCTTATTAATTTTAAATATAATAAAAAAAAAATAAAAAAAATCTTTTATTATATTTTATTGACGCTTATTCGAATTGTTTTTTATTAATTTGACGTCGTATATATGTAAACAGAATATTTATTTAAGGTAAATTATTTGATTTATATTGTTTGTGTTACTTCTGTGATTAATTTTTATAAAAGTTTATAATTTGGTGTTTTTTAAAATAAAATCAGCCTGATGATGACAGCGTACCAAGCTGTCGAAACGTCGCAGTCATGAATAGAAAAACTTAGTGTGTTTTGTATTTCTTATCTTCCTCAATCGAATAAAAGTTCTTATTAGTTCCAGATATATTTTTTTCAGATTTTAAAATTTTCAAAAAATCGTTTTTTAGCAAAATTATAAAAAAAAATTTAAGAAAGTTAAAATGTAAGCTTTTGATCCTTTTTATTTTTTAAAAATGCATCGATTGACCTATTTACGAACCATCTAGCTCCGTTTCGTATGGAGTTATCAAGCTTTTAAAAATGGAAAATTTAAATAATCAATTTGTGTTTCTTCACAGAGGAAGTATTGTTTTACCCTTAAATCCTCAATTGCAATTTTTTTACATTTCTTGACATAATTCGACCCCAGGATGTCAAAAATGATGTTTAGAAAAAATGTCCGGGTGCGTGTGTGTGTGTGTGTGTGTATGTTAACTTTACGTTTGGCCCAATATCTCGAGAACCGTTATAGTTAGAAGTATTTTTTTTTACCAAATAATAGGTCTCTCAGGGGGACAAATTCTGCCATATGTTTGAATCCGATCGATCAGTTCCAGATATATTTTTTTTAGATTTTATAATTTTCAAAAAATCGTTTTTTAGCAAAATTATAAAAAAAAATTTAAGAAAGTTAAAATGTAAGCTTTTGATCCTTTTTATTTTTTAAAAACGCATCGATTGACCTATTTACGAACCTTATAGTACAATTTTTTTTTTTTTTAAGTCCTTCATGCGTCTTAATATTTGAGTTCTGTCCTTTTATAAGAAAACTGTTTAGTAAAGGAGATTTAGGATATTTACGCTTACTTTTAGATATAGAAAAAATTTATTTTGTAGAAGATTTTTTTTATGCCATATGAATCATTTAATGTTGAGCCGCGCAGGGTCATTGTTCATATTTTCTTACTGTCTATTATTAATTTATTTACCGTTGTGTTACATATTAGCTTTAAGCTTATTTTGTATATTTATTTAGAAAAATTCTCCCCAGGGTAGTTGAGGACCATATTTTTCACACTTTTTCAATTTTATATTTAATATTGTCATCTGTGTTGAAATTTCTTTATTTTATAGTTTTTATACTTATTGATCAGATTGTTTCCTTGGTTACAAATGTGAAAGGTTTTTTTTTAATGGCGGATAAGTTTGTAGCAAAAAAATCTAGGAACATTTGATTTTTTTTTTTTTTTTTTTTTTACAAAAAAAGTTTATGGGAGAAAAAAGTGCATTTACGCACTTGTTCGTGTGGGACTTGACCACGTGCTGTGGTAATACCTCACTAAAACAACCTCTCCCATTCTTGCTTTACATATTCCAATCTGCTATTGATCCATCCGTCCTGGAGGGTAAACAAAAGCGTGATTCATTTGCTAGAGTTGTTATTCTCGTTTCTTACACTGTTGTTCTCACCCATTGCCGCTGATTTTCTTAAGCGGTGGTCAAGAACGTTGTTGGATGCTTTTTTAGAGCTACCGAATAGGATGTTATAATGAACAGTGCTGCCGAACCAGATTGATTATTATTATTTTTTTTTTTTTTTTTTTTTACAAAACAAGTTTAGGAGAGGAAAAAATGCTTTTACGCACTTGTTCGTGTGGGACTCAACCATGTGCTGTGGCAATACCGCACTAAAACAACCTCTCCCATTCTTGCCTTACGTACTCTTATCCGCTTTTGCTCCTTCCGTCCTGAAAGGTAAGCAAGAGCGCGATTCTTTTGATCGAGGTGTTTTCAGTTCACTGTTCTGTAGGTGTCCCTGTCCCTTGCCGCTGTTGTTCTTACTCGGTGGCCAGAAACGCTATTGGATGCTTTTTTAGAGCTACCTTCGTTATATTATATTATGAAGAACAGTGCTGTCGGACCAGATTAAGTGAACCCAGAAGGACAGCCTTTTGCATACGAACCGTCAATGCTTCAGCTTGACGTTCGCAGTTTGGTATCTTTTTCAATTGGCTTATAAATGAAGCTTTAATCCCTCCCAAACAGCCTAGTATGAGAACAATTAATCGGATTTTATAACCTGGATACATTCGGCTCAGTTCAAACATAAGGTCTTGATATTTCGTCCGTTTCTCATCCTCCTTTTGTATGATGTTGCCCTCAGCAGGAGCCGAAAACTCTATCACACAAATGATCTTACTTTTATGATCCTGGAGTACAATATCAGGCTTAGTAGCTCTGATACGATGAGTTGTAGAAAAAGAAAAATTCCAGTAGATCTTACACTGTTCATATTCCACAACGGATTCCTGATCCCCTTGGGCATACGGCAAGATGGGTTCTTTATCTATACCATACTGGTGTCGAAGGTGATAATACAACACCTTAAGCGCAGCATTGTGTCTTTCAATATACCTGCAACACGCGTACTTCGGACATGCACTTAGAATGTGACTAAGTGTTTCCGGGTATTGCTTACATGCTCGACAGTTGTTATTGTCGACAGGTATATGCATCACACGACTGCGGTACACCAGAGTATTAATTACACCATCCTGACAAGCAAACAAAAATCCCTCAGTCTCCGATCTCAAACCAGCAGATTTAAGAAAAGCAAAAGTCAAGCCTTGAGACAATCATATTTCACCTATGAGATTATAGAACTGCCCGTGAACAGGTTTGCTTTTATGTTCCTGTAACAAAAGCGCTTGTTCTGCCTCCTTGACACACTTTTTAAGCATCAATGGTGTTAACGATGCTAACCCGTGCTCCATATCACTGGCTTCAAATGGGAGACTAAGTTCATTTGCAGCTCTTTCTGCCGCACGATATAAAAATGCCCCAACATTTGCAATTTCATGATGGTGGACAAATTGCATAAGGGGATCTCTACTGTTCATCACCAAACATGCTGCAGCCAGTACAATTCTTTGATGAAGACACTCTAAATTTAATAAAACTCTTCCTCCCCGGTCTCTTGGAAGGTAAATTCGTTGCACGGAAGACCTTGGATGATGACTACGATGGATTGACATCATCTTGCGGGTTTCTCTATCTAGTATTTTCAACTCATTCACATTCCACTTAACAGCTCCAAAGGTATAGAGAAGTAAAGGAATGGCTAATGTATTTGTGGCCTGTATTTTGTTCTTCCCAGACAATTCGGAAGACCAAATTTTTCTTAGAAGCCCACGATACTTTGTTTGGAGTCGATCTTTAAGCCCACACACATCTTGAGTCTCCGACTGTGGAATTCCAAGATATGTGTAAGTCTCTCCACCAGCAAGATGTTGAATGGTGTTGCCACCAATGAGTTGAATGTTCTCAGAGTCCCTCGGAATTTCAGATGCTTCATTTCTTCCTTTAATCAGATGGATGACGGCACATTTATCCAATCCAAAATCCATTCCTATGGCTCTGGAATACTCGGCCACTGCAAACACCAAAATTCTAAGTGCATCCTTACTGGATGCATAGAGCTTCAGATCGTCCATATAGAAAAGATGGTTGTTCTTATAGACTCTATTTCTTGGTTTGCCACACATGTATCCAGAGTGTTTTTCTCGAAGTGCAATAGACAGAGGTAAGAGGGAGATACAAAAAAGAAGTGGACTAAGGGAGTCGCCTTGAAAAACTCCTTTTCTAAACGAGATGATGTTAGTCATCACCTGCTGTTTGTTAGATGTTATAACAAACCTTGTCCTCCACTTAAGCATTAGATCCTTTAAGCATCTCACAATGCTCGGATGTACCTTTAAACATTCAAGGAGCTTGATAATCAGCTCGTGACTCGTGGAGTCGAATGCTTTGCGGTAATCAATCCAAGCCATTGACAGGTTACGTCGATAAAATATCGAATCTTGGGTAACACACCTATCTATTAATAGGTTCTCCCTACAACCTGACAGGCCTCTCTTACATTCTCGTTGTTCACCTATCGCACTCCAGACTGGTTCTATAGATGACAATATCCTCTCCTTGAGAATCCCAGTAAATAGCTTGTAGCAGGTGTTAAGACAAGCAATTGGTCTGTAATTTTTTGGATTGGACAAATCTCCTGATTTTGGTAGAAGTACCGTTCGTCCTTCCACCAACTACTGTGGTATTGCATGTTCCCCGTTGAGATAGGTAGGGAATATACGGGCCAAATGTTGGTGAGTTGAAGTAAACTTCTTCCACCATAGATTATTAATCTTATCTGGCCCGGGTGCTGAAAAGTTCTTAGTTCTAGCTACTGCTTTTCTTACCTCCTCTTCAGTAATTGGTGGACATATCTCTGCAAATTGGTCAAGCCCCTGTCTGACACAGAAGCTGCGAAAGAGTGACAAAGATAACCCTTCATCGTTTACTGAATGGGATGTCCCATAGATGTTGCTCCAGAAAGTTTCAATCTCTTCACGACATGGAGGCCTTTCAACGGTTGTTGATGGTACACTGAACAGGCGGGAAGGATTAGTAGCAAAGATATTATTTTGCTTTATCCATTTCATCCTCCGTTCTAAACGTTCCCTTATGACGACAAGAGAACGTATCTTCTCAATCCAGTGTTGCTTGATGGTCTGCAACTTTGACTTTTTTAGAGTGTGATGCAATCTTTTAAGAGTTTGGGCTATTTCCAAAACTCTTGGAGTAAACCTTCTATTTAATTCCAGATATGCAATCACACTCTGCAATTGAGAAGCATGTCGTCGAGCTATCCCGATCTTGATCTGCACTTGTTTGATTCGCTGGCAGGTTTTAGCAACGCGTTCCGCAACAGATTTTCTGTTACTTTTGCGAAGTAAGGACACAGCTTTTTCATACACAGCACAGTTCAATGTCCAGAGATCTACACTCTCTGAGAGTAATGAGAGTTCATTGTTCCCTTCAGAGATTTTATCCATTTTAATGGAAACCTTGAGATGAATTTTGGTTTCCCTCGAACTCATGTTTCCATCTTCGGCTGCGGGCGTTGGTGTTTCACACAAAATTTGTGTATTCCCTGAGGGGTCTTCCTGGTCTTGGAGAAGAGCTTCATATCCCCTTTTTCTCAGAGAGGATACCTGATCTCTTAAGTACTGAGGCGTCATTTCCGCGTATTGTGGGTGCATATTGATCCATAGCGCATGTAACCTCTGCATGTATCCTCTTCTGTTAGGGGAACTATTTTTGCCAACACAACAAAATGTCCCTCCGAAGTTGGTCTGTCCACTTTAACCTTAATCGAGCTTGTCCCTGGTCGTTGCTTAGTCGTCGCCTGGGTTCTATCCTATTGCCACGCCCAACTGAACCCTGATCTCCATCCGAGAGAGACCTATTGTGGGTGGCACTGCGTGTTACAGTCGTCGTAACCGCAAATACTCTGTGTGGGAGGTTATCCCAACACAGAGTGGACAATTATATCGGGTGCCCACCCCTATTTGACTTTTGGTCCGCCCCGGGTGTTTTGATTTCCTCGGTAGCTCCCATATCTGAGAGGCCTTCCCCTATCCGCCACCTGGGGAGGCGCCCGATTGGGGTGTCAAAAACCCCATCTCAAATGCCATTCAAGTACTTGACCCAGTCAGCTCAGAAATTCTGTGATATCCAGTAAAGGGTACCACAACTCCCTTACCAACACGATCAAACACCTATACGATGTTCTGCAATGGTCATTTTAGTACTGAGCCAAGTAGGACCAGTATCTTTGAGCTGCTTGGTAACGGAAGCACCAAGCAACCCATTTCGGGTTATTATTATTATTATTATTGTTATTATTATTATCATTATTATAATTATTATTTTTATAATGCCTATAATAGTTATTGTATTTTGAACTGATTGGTACTTAGCCAATGTCATTGAAAATTGCTTCCTCATAGAGGAAGTATTGTTTTACCCTCAAATCCTCAATTGCAATTTTTTGACATTTCTCGACATAATTCGACCCCAGGATGTCAAAAATGATGTTTAGAAAAAATGTCCGGGTGTGTGTGTGTGTGTGTATGTTAACATTACGTTTGGCCCAATATCTCGAGGACCGTTATAGTTAGAAGCATCTTTTTTTTACTAAATAATAGGTCTCTCAGGGGGACAAACTCTGCCATATGTTTGAATCCGATCGATCAGTTCCAGATATATTTTTTTTAGATTTTAAAATTTTCAAAAAATCGTTTTTCGGCAAAATTATAAAAAAATAATTAAGAATGTTAAAATGTAAGCTTTTTATCCGTTTTATTTTTTAAAAACGCATCGATTGACCTATTTACGAACCTTATAGTACAATTTTTTTTTTTTTAAGTCCCACATGCGTCTTAATATTTGAGTTCTGTCCTTTTATAAGAAAACTGTTTAGTAAAGGAGATTTAGGATATTTACGCTTACTTTTAGATATAGAAAAAATTTATTTTGTAGAATATTTTTTTTATGCCATATGAATCCTTTAATGTTGAGCCGCGCAGGGTCATCGTTCATATTTTCTTACTGTCTATTATTAATTTATTTACCGTTGTGTTACAAATTAGCTTTAAGCTTATTTTATATATTTACAGTAAAACCCACGTATATCGGACCCACATATATCGGATCCCGCCTACATCAGATATTTTTGCTGGTCCCTTGAATTTATATATCATGCATTTTTACCCGGATAAATCGGATTCCCGCTTAGATCGGAAAATTTTCTCGGTTCCTTGAAATCCGATATACGTGAGTTTTACTGTACTTAGAAACATTATCCCCAGGGTAGTTTAGGACCATATTTTTTCACACTTTTTCAATTTTATAATTAATATTGTCATCTGTGTTGAAATTTCTTTATTTTATAGTTTTTATACTTATTGATCAGATTGTTTCCTTGGTTACAAATGTGGAAGGTTTTTTTGTAATGGCGGATAAGTTTGTAGCAAAAAAATCTAGGAACAATTGAAATATTTTTTTTTTTTTTTTTTTACAAAACAAGTTTAGGAGAGGAAAAAATGCATTTACGCACTTGTTCGTGTGGGACTCGACCACATCCTGTGGCAATACCGCACTAAAACAAAAAGAGAATTCAAAAGAACTGCTTTTTGCATTCTACCTGCTAACAAATTGGCTTGACGTTCGCAGGTTGGGATCTTCTTCAGTTGGCTCACAAATGAAGCCTTCATCCCTCCTAAGCAGCCGAGAATTAAAACAATCAAATGGACTCTATATCCTGGATGCATTTTACTCAATTCGAATAAGAGCTCTTGATATTTGATCCGTTTCTCATCCTCCTTTTTAATGATGTTTCTCTCGGCAGGAGCCGAAAACTCAACTACATAAATGATCTTACTTTTATGATCTTGGAGGACCATATCAGGCTTGGTGGCACTGATATGATGAGTGGTGGGGAAAGAAAAATTCCAGTAGATCTTGCACTAGTCATTTTCTACAACGGATTCTTGATCCATTTGGGCATACGGCAGAATGGGCTCCTTATCTATACCGTACTGGTGACGAAGGTGGTAATACAAAACCTTCAGTGCAGCATTGGGTCTTTCATTATATTTGTTATATGCATAAATCGGACAGGCACTTAATATATGACTAAGTGTCTCCGGGTATTGTTTGCATGCACGACAGTTGGAATCGTCAACAGGTATATGCATCACACGGCTGCAGTACATTAAAGTATTAATCACTCCATCCTGACAAGCGAACAAAAATCCCTCTGTCTCCGATTTTAATCCAGCCGATTTAAGGAATGCAAAAGACAAACCTACAGACAATCCCATTTCTCTGACAATATTATAAAATTGTCCGTGAACAGGCTTACTAACATGTTTTTCTAAAAGAAGTACATGTTCTGCATTCTTGACATGTTTTTTGAGCATTAAAGGTGGTAATGACGCTATTCCATGTTCGGTATTATTTGTATCAAATCGAAGATTAAGTTCCTTTGCCGCTCTATTTGCCGCTTGATATAAAAATCCCCCATTATTTGCAACTTCATGATGATGGACAAATTGCATTAAAGGATCCGTACTATTCATCACTGAGCATGCCGCAGCCAGTACAATACGGCGATGAAGACACTCTAAACTTAGTAACCCTCTTCCTCCCTGATCTCGCGGAAGGTATATTCGAGTTACGGAAGACCTTGAATGATGGCATCGATGTACTGTCATCATCTTGCGCGTTTGTCTATCCAGTATCTTTAGCTCATCCACATTCCATTTAACAGCCCCAAATGTGTAGAGTATTAAAGGAATGGCTAATACATTTGTGGCCTGTATCTTATTCTTCCCTGATAATTCGGATGACCAAATTTTTCTGAGAAGACCTCGATATTTAATTTGGAGTTGATCTTTAAGCCCACGCACATCTCGAGTTTCCGATTGTGGAATTCCAAGATATGCGTAAGTTTCTCCTTCACCAAGATGATGAATGGTGTTGCCACCAATAAGCTGAAGATCGTCTAAATCGCCTGATGTTTCAGATGTTTCCAGTCTTCCTCTATTCATATGGACAACAGCACATTTATCAAGTCCAAAGCTCATTCCAATTGCACTGGAATACTTGGCCACTGCAAACACTAGAATTTTTAATGCTTCCTTACTGGAGCCATAGAGCTTAAGATCGTCCATGTAAAACAGGTGGTTAATCTTGTGAACTCTATGTCTTGGTTTGCCACACAAGTATCCAGAGTGTTTTTCACGAAGCACAACAGACAGAGGCAAGAGGGAGATACAAAACAATAGAGGACTAAGAGAGTCGCCTTGGAAAACTCCTCTTTTGTAGATGATGACGTCAGTCATCTCCTGTTGCTTGTTTGATGTTAATACAAACCTTGTTCTCCATAAATGCATAAGCTCTCTCAAGCATCTCACTATGTCTGAATGTACCGCAAGACATTCAAGAAGCTTAATAATAAGCTCATGACTGGTGGAATCAAACGCCTTACGGTAGTCAATCCAAGCCATGGACAAGTTTCGTCGATAAAATATCGAGTCTTGGGTGACACACCTATCAATCAGTAGGTCCTCCCTACAACCTGCCAGACCTTTCTTGCATCCTCGTTGTTCGCCTATTGTACTCCATACTGGTTGAATAGATGACAAAATTCTTGCCTTCAGGATACCAGTAAATAGCTTGTAGCAGGTGTTAAGACAAGCTATTGGTCTGTAATTCTTTGGACAAGTCAAATCTCCACATTTTGGCAATAGTACCGTACATCCATCCACCAACCACTGTGGTACGGGATGTTCTCCGTTGAGAAAAGTTGAGAATATGCGGGCCAGGTGTTGGTGTGTTGAAGTAAACTTCTTCCACCACATGTTGTTAATTTTATCCGGCCCAGGCGCTGAAAAGTTTTTAGTTTTAGCAATTACATTTCTCACTTCCTCCTTAGTAATTTGTGGGCATTCCTCCGCATGATGGTCAAGCCCTTGTCTAAGACAAAAGCTACGGAAAAGAGGCAAAGAAGCGTCTTCTTCATTCAACGAATATGAGGTTTCATAGATGTTTTTCCAGAAGTTTTCGATCTCTTCGCGACATGGTGGTCTGTTAACGACCGGCGATGTTATACCGAATAGGCGGGAAGGATAAGTTTCGAAAACATTATTTTGTTTTATCCACTTAACCCGACGTTCTAAACGTTCTCTTATGACTACAAGAGAACGTATCTTCTCAGTCCATTGCTGCTTGATGGTCTGCAGCTTAGATTTATTCAAAGTATGATGCAATCTTTTCAGAGATCGGGATATTTCTAACACTCAAGGTGTAAATCTCCGATTTGTCTCCAGATAAGCAATCACACTCTGAAGGTGAGAAGCATTCCGTCTAGCTACCCCAATTTTGAACTGAACCTGCCTAATTCTTTTACAGGTCTTGGCAACGCGTTCTGAAACAGATTTTCTGTTACTGTCACGAACCAAGGAAACTGCTTTTTCATAGACTGCACAGTTCAATGTCCAGAGATCTACATCCTCTGGAAGTAATGAAATTTCTCTGTTCGCTTCAGCCATTTTGTCCATTTTAATGCAAACCTTAAGATGGATTTTGGTTTCCCTTGCTCTTATGTTTACATATTCAACTGTCTGCAAAGGTGTTGTTGTGAGAACTGATGGTATGTTCTCAGAGGGTTCTTCTTGAAGAACTTCATGGCCTTTCCTTCGCAAAAAGGATACCTGATCTCGTAAGTACTGAGGTTTCATTTGTGCGTATTGGGGATGCATATTGCTCCATCGCTTATGAAGCCTCAACATGTAACCTCTTCGGTCCGGAGAGCTCTGTCGCCAACAGTCTAAGATGTCCCTTTGAAGTTGGTCCGTCCATTTTAAACGTGTACGAGTTTGTCCCTGGTCGAAGCCTGGTCGTTGCCTGGGTTCTATCCTGTTGCCACTCCCAACTGAACCCTGGTCTCCATCCGAGAGAGACCCATTGTGGGTGGCGCTGCGCGTTACTGTGGTCGTAACCGCAAAAAACTCTGTGTGAGTGGTTAGCCCAACACAAAGTCGACAATTATATTGGGTGCCCACCCCTATCTGACGTTGGTCCGCCCCGGGTATTTGAATTGCCCGGTTCCACCCATATCTGGGAGGATTTCCCCTATCCGCCACCTGGGGAGGCGCTCGATTGAGATGTCAGAAACCCCATCTTAGATGCCACTCAAACACTTGGTCAAGTGGATCAAATATTTCCTTGGTGTTCGGAAGAGGGCATCTTACCTGACCTAGCCGGTCAGGCAATTCTGTGATATTCGGTAACGGACGTTACCATTTACCACAGAGATATCAAGTTTTTTTTTTTTTTTTTTTTTTACAAAACAAGTTTAGGAGAGGAAAAAATGCATTTACGCACTTGTTCGTGTGGGACTCGAACACATCCTGTGGCAATACCGCACTAAAACAACCTCTCCCAATTCTTGCTTTACATACTCTTATCAACTTTTGCTCCTTCCGTCCTGGAAGGTAAGCAAAAGTTTCTTTTTTTTTTACTCTGTACAGTTTCAGCATTCTGTTCTTTGGGTCTTCATGTTCATTGCCGCCGATGTTCTTATGCGGCCGACATAAAATTGTTGGATGCTTTTTTAGAGCTACCTCTAAAGATGTTTTTTTACAAGGAACAGTGCTGTCGGACCACAAAAAGAGAATTCAAAAGAACTGCTTTTTGCATTCTACCTGCTAACAAATTGGCTTGACGTTCGCAGGTTGGGATCTTCTTCAGTTGGCTCACAAATGAAGCCTTCATCCCTCCTAAGCAGCCGAGAATTAAAACAATCAAATGGACTCTACATCCTGGATGCATTTTACTCAATTCGAATAAGAGCTCTTGATATTTGATCCGTTTCTAATCCTCCTTTTTAATGATGTTTCTCTCGGGAGGAGCCGAAAACTCAACTACATAAATGATCTTATTTTTATGATCTTGGAGGACCATATCATATTATTAATTTTTTTTTTTTTTTTTTTTTTTTTTTTTACAAAACAAGTTTAGGAGAGGAAAAAATGCATTTATGCACTTGTTCGTGTGGGACTCGACCACATGCTGTGGTAATACCTCACTAAAACAACCTCTCCCATTCTTGCCTTACGTATTCTTATCCGCTTTTGCTCCTTCCGTCCTGAAAGGTAAGCAATAGCGCGATTTCTTTGCTCGAGGTGTTTTCAGTTCACTGTTCTGTAGGTGTTCCTGTCCGTTGCCGCTGTTGTTCTTACGCGGTGGCCAGGAACGCTATTGGATGCTTTTTTAGAGCTACCTTCGTGATGTTATATTATGAAGAACAGTGCTGCCTGACCAGATGAAGAGAGCTCAGCAGAACTGCCTTCTGCATTCGACCTGCCAATGCGTCAGCTTGACGCTCGCAGGTTGGAACTCTTTGAAGCTGGCTAACAAATGAAGCTCTCATCCCCCCTAGACAGCCGAGAATAAGGACAACTAAATGGACTTTATAGCCTCTGTGTATTCTCCTCAATTCGAACAGCAGGTCTTGATACTTTTGCCGTTTCTCATCCTCCTTCTGAGCGATATTGCCCTCGGCAGGAGCCGAAAACTCAATCACGCAGATGATCTTACCTTTATGATCCTGGAGTACTATATCAGGCTTAGTAGCACTGATACGATGAGTGGTAGAAAACGAAAAATTCCAGTAGATTCTGCAATTCTCATTCTCCACAACAGCCTCCTGATCCTCTTGGGCGTATGGCAAGACAGGTTCCTTATCTACACCATATTGGTGTCGAAGATGGTAATACAATACCTTAAGTCCAGCATTGTGTCTTTCAATATACCTGGAACATGCATACGTCGGACACGCACTTAGAATGTGAGTAAGTGTTTCCGGATATTGTTTACATGCTCGACAGTTGTAATTGTCGACAGGTATCTGCATGACCTTACTGCGATAATATAAGGTATTGATAACACCATCTTGGCAAGCAAATAAAAATCCCTCAGTCTCCGATCTTAAACCAGCAGATTTCAGAAATCTAAAAGACAGATCCTTAGACAACTCCATCTCCCTAAGAATCTTATAGAATTGCCAATGAAGAGGCTTATTAATATTATTATTATTTTTATTATTATTATTATTATTATTATTATTATAATGCTTATAATAGTTATTGTATTTTAAACTGATTGGTACTTAGCCAATGTCATTGGAAATTTTTGTTTTCTTTTAATGGAAGTATTGCTTCCTTATAGAGGGAGTATTTTTTTTTCTTATATTTTATCCGACTCGTATTTTTTTCAATTTTTTTTAAATGCATATTTTGTGTTTTTGTTAATTTTTCCATGTTTTTTTCCAATTGAAATTTATTAAAACTTTTTAGTACATTTAAGTGCATTTAATATCTATTAAAAAATTGGAGAATTGATGTTTAAAAAAAAAAGTTAAAATATAAATATTGCTTCCTTATAGATGAAGTAATGCTATTTGTTTTTGAATATTTTAATAATTTTTTACTTTTTTATATTATATTTGAAATTGTAAGTTTTAATTAATATATTTTCATCAAATTTTACGTAAATCAATAAACCGTTTGCTCACTTAATAGCGTAGTCTTGTAAAAAATATTTTGTTTACAACTTATATTAACATAATAACATAAAAATATTACAAGAAAGTACTTTTTATCCATTTTGTCTAATAATAATTTATTTTTTTTTTAGACCATTTTGTTATCCAGTTTTGAAAAAGAAAGATTTATTATTTCTCTATGAGGAAGCAATGTGTTCAAAAAATGAACACAAATGAAAAAAATAATCTACGAAAGTAAATACCCGACGTAGAACTTTGCAGCGGTTTTTTTTATTATTGTCATGAGTTTATTAAATTTGTACATTTTTTTTCAATTAGTTTAAAAAAATTTCAATTATTTTCTTTAAACTTTAATTATTATCTATAAATTTTTTATTTATACATCATCTTTCAATTATTTATGTCATTATTAAATCAAATTCCTAAAATCTCAATTGTTTGGTCAATTTTTCAAGTATTGTCTTTAAATTTTTAATTTTATGCACCAGTTTACAATTATCTTGTTATTTCAATTATTTTTGAAACTTTTTAATTATTTTTTTAAAATTTCAATTGTGTTCTTCAATCTTCAAATTATTGTCAGGAATATCCGAATTTTCTACACAAGTTCAATTCACTTTTGTTATTTTTCAATTATTTTCTTTAAATTTCAATTACTTTTGTCATTAATCAATTATTTATGTCATTTTTGAATTCTATTTTTCATATTTTTGTTATTTTTGCCATTTTAGAATTATTTTTTACAAATTGCAATTATATTATTTAATTTTTTTTTATTGTCATAAACTTTTAAATTTCTTACACCTATTTTCAATTATTTTCATCTTCATTTTTATTATTGTCACGAATTTATTAATTTTTTTACACTTTTTTTAATTATTTTCTTCAAACTTTAATTCTTTTTTTCATATTTGAATTTTTTGCCATTTTTTAATTATTTTCTTCAAATTTCAACTATTGTATTTAAACTGCAATTAATTTCTTTAACTTTCAATTATTTTTATCAAACTTATATTATTTTTCTTTTCTTTACAATTATTGTCTATAATTTTTTAATTTTTACACTAGTTTTGAATTATTTATTTCAATATTAAAATTGCTTTGTCAAGTTTTTAAGTATTTTCTTCAAATTAAAATTTTTTTTAAAGTTATCAATTATTTTTGTTATTTCTCAATTATTTTTCCAAATTACAACTATTTTTGTCAATATTCAAATATTTTTGACACTTTGGAATTTTTTCTTCAATCTTTTTATTATTGGCATGAATTTATTAACTTTTGAAGATCAGTTTTCAAATTATTTATGTCATTATTCAATTAGTTTCTTCACATTTTAATTATATCGTTAATTTTTGAATTATTTTATACAATTTTGCAATTAATGTATTTGATTTTTTTACTTCATTTTTGAATATATTTCTCATTTTTTATTAATTTTTTTTCAAAATTTCAGTTATTTTGGTCATTATTTGACTATTTTCTATACATATTCATTTTTTTGATATTTTCAAATTTTTTTTTTCAAGTTTCAATTAGTTTCTTGAAAACTCTATTATTTTTTTCAATTCTTCAATTATTGTCTAAAAAGTGTAATTTTTACACCATCTTTTATAATTATTTATGTCATTATTCAATTAGTTTCCTTACATTTTACTTATTTCTTTAATATCTCAATTATTGTGCGAAAATTTAAATTTTTTACAGCAATCTCAAACTTTTGTTTCAAATTTTAATTATTTTAATTATTTTAATTATTTTTTTGTAACTTCAATTATTTTTGAAACTTTTCAATTATTTACTTTAAATTCCAATTCTTTCGTTTCAATTTTTGTGATCATTTTTTGATTTTTTTATCAATTTTTCAATTCGGTAGTTTTGTCAAATTGAATTATTTTTGTCATTTTTTAATTATTTTCTACATATTTCAATTATTTTTGCAATTTTCGAATTGTTTTTTCAATTTTGAATGGCTTTTTCTGCTGGTGCCCCCCAATTTAATATCAGTAATATAAAACTCGATTTTGCTTATTCACTTTTTTTTATTCAAAAACTTACCATTTAATCACTTTCTTTTCTTTTTTTTCACTATTTTCAATCTGTAAGTCCACTAAAAGCCCTCCTTATTCGATAAATATTATTCATCGATTTGTTTTATTTATTATTATATAGTTTAATTTCTAAAATGCATGGAAAACTAATCGCGCGCTCGCGCGCGTTCTATTTTTCTAGTAACTAAATAAATTACATAGAGAGTACTCGAGAGTATGATAGACTAGAGGGACAGGGGAAGCAAGCGCAACTCTGTAGGGCATTGGGAGGCTGCCGCAACTCGGTAGACGGTAGAAGAGGGAGAATAAGCCTTCCCCTATTGCCGCTTAGAAATGTGACGACTGCCGCAACTCGAGTGCACCGAACTTATTTCGATTTTTTTAAAATCTAATTTCTAATATTTTCCTATTATTTTCGTATTTCTATGCTTAATATATATATTGTTTAATATTGTAATCTTCATTTAATTAGAATTGAAGCGTTGGGTGCAATAAGGGCGTTAGACAAAAAACGACGATCGGAGATATTTTAACTCAAAGTTTTAAAACTTTTATAGTTTAAAAACTGTAAATGCGAATTAAATAAACTTTTTTCATTTGATTAGCCATTTATTAAAATCTCCAATTCATGTGTTTACTTGACTTAAAGTTGTGATTAACTATCAAAAACTAATTTTTTTCGTAACCAATATTAACGCCCTTTTTGCACCCAACCACTAAATGGTTTAGGCGTTAGTAAAATTTTGAAATTAAACTTAAGATAACTTTAATTTTAAAACATATTTCGTTATATTCTATTATTTTCATAAATTCTTAATCTTAACACATAATTTTAAGTCTTAAATTATTTAAAAAATGTAAATTTTCAATGTATAAAAATCAAGATTTTTTAAAACTTTTTTTGTTACTTTTGGAATGATAGAATAATAATTGTTGATTGGTAAAAAACCTTCTTATTTTTTTCTTTATTATTTTAAAAGTTAGGTTTAGGATCATTTCAACTTTTTAAACTATTATTAAATCTATGCATTCAGTATATCTAAAATTTTGTAACCTCCTTTAACTATATTCAAAGCAATAAAATTATGTGACATACTTCCAGATATTTATTCTTAACATCCTAAAGAAGCCTTAGATTGAAATAAATTTTTGTAAATATAAACTAGAGTATATTGTTACCATTCGGAATAAATAATATCAAAACGGGCGTTAGCTGTCTAACGCCCTTATTGCACCCAACGCTTCAATTATATTTTTCAAACATTGTTTCCTTACCTTTTTTTTTAGGATGTTTGGAAAATGCATTACAGCACCATAGAGGCACTTCACAATGAATGATGCAAGCATCATTTAAAGAGGGCGCTCCCCGTGTGTGGGACTAGAATCCAGAGAATAGTTTACTTGGGAATGTAAATATTCCCCCGCAAGTTTGTCTCTGGGTAATACCCACTAAATCTTCCTCGCTTTACAGGAGTATTTAACACTCAGCGGGACGATTGTGCTAAGCAACCAAGATCGCCGAGTTGGCGATCCACCCAAACCCATAGATCCCTCAGCCCAGCATCAGATCTCGATCAGCTTACGAATCAAGGGGGTAAGAAACCCCTCCGATCAACGGTTGATTGCGAAGTGATGTCAGGTGGAGGATTCTCTACAGATTTCTTCCTAGCCTTTATATCTTCCCATGTCTTTAGATTAACCCTGATTACGTCTCCTGTGTCCATCGATGTCCTTTGTTTTCGTTACCTAAGTAATGAAGGATTCAATGCGCTGTCACGAGTCCACACTTCTCAACGTAAGGTCAATAATGTTTTCGAGGGTGATATCAGTGACCATCACCCGAAACATATCTTGCCTTTTCTCCTCCCACTGTTTGCAAACATAGAGGGTGTGCTCGGAGGTGTCCACGGGGACATCGCTATAAGAACATGATCCCTCTTTTCTTAATTTAAAGCGTTTCAAATACTCGTTGAAACAATCGTGAACTGTTAGCGCCTGCGTAAGTTAATAGCTTACGTCGGACTTGTACAGGACTAGTAGGTATAGTCCCGTAGACTGAGACTATTCTCAGCAGAACCATTCTTTGATCTGAAAGTAGTCTCATAGAGATAGCGTGTTTTTCTAGGGTTGATGCCCACACTGGAGCTGCATAAAGCAGTCTCGAGTTTACCACTCTCGCTACTAATCTTCTTTTCGCTTTGCTGGGACCATCAATCTTTGGCATATGCTGAGAAATATTTCCTGCACATTGGATGGCTCTGATCGTTGCAGATGTTAAATGTTAGTTAAAGCTAAGCTTCTTATCCAACTCGACGCCCAGGTTCTTTATGGTCTGTCTCCATTTTACTTCAGTCTCATCGATCTGAATAGATGAGGCCATTTCCAAGCCAAGTTTCATTGACCCTTATGCCAAGAATTTCTGTAGTTTGGGCACCGCATACGATAATTTTGTCGTCCGCGAAGCTGAATGATTTGGTGTCCGTAGGTTTTTTTAACCGCAGAGAATCATCACACATGACGTTCCACACAAATGGCCCTACCTTTCACCCTTCCGGAGCTCCACAAGTCATCTCCTCGCAAATCTGAGTTGTTTTGCCCTCATACTCGATCTACCAATCGCTAAAATAGTATTCCATCATTCGCAATAGGTATGCGAATATTTCCTTCTCATTGACTCGATGCAGATGTTCCATTTCGCGGAATTAAACGCATTACTTACATATGTTGCTATTAATGCGCAAAATCTTTTCTTCTTCCCCGTGCCTTCTCTGTCCTTCTTTGCCTTTTCTACCACTGCCGAAATAGCGTCGACAGTGGATCGGTATTTGCGAAAACCGTACTGGTTTTTTGATAGGTCATTTTCGACAGTCTGAAGACCTTGAAGTTTTTGCAAAACCATACACTCTAGAAATTTACCCATTGTGTGCAGAAGACATATGGGTCTATAGGATGTCGTCTAATCTAGGGGCTTGTCTCTTTTTCTCGGAAGAATTAACTTTTGCTTTTTCCAGTCCATAAAGAACCTTCCAGCACTGAGGCAGTCCTCAGTGGGCCAGAAAGGGGTAATTTCTGCAAAAATTCATATCTCTGAAAGTACATAAAATTTATGAATTCCAATTATGTTACCTACTGTTTTTGGTGTCTTTGATTACGAATCTGATGTCAGATTTTCAAAATTAAAAATAGCGTATCCAATATGGCAGACGACGTTTTTAATAAAATCATTAAAAATGATTAAAACTAATAACTTAGGGGTTTTTTGGGTCGCTTATTACGAATCTGACGTCCGACTTTTAAAATTCAAAATGCAGATCCAATATGGCGGACACAAATTTCAAAAAACTATCGTATTCGGTTAAAACTAGTTACATAAGAGTTTTTGGGGTTGCTGTTAACGAATATGATGTCGGGTTTTAGAAATTCAAAATGGCGGATCCAATATGGCGGACACAAATTTAAAAACCGAACGTATTCGTTTAAAACTAGTTAGCTAGGGGTTTTTGGAACTTTTAATGAAGTTCTAAAATGTCGGCAAATACTGAGAAATATGATTTCTAATTTTTCGAATTAATAACCAGAATTGTCATTCCTTAAAAATCACCCCTGAGAAAAATAGTTGAGAAAATATTAAAAAAGATTATCAATTTCTACCACAAAATTCTAATGAAGTTCTGAAATAGAGGAAAATACTTAGAAATATGTACCTTAATTTTGACAATTGATAACCAGAATTATCAACCTCTAAAAACTGTGCCAAAGAAAAACAATCGACAAAAAATTTAAAAAAAATTATCAATTTCTACAAAATTTTTTTATGAAGTTCTACAATGGCGGAAAATACTTAGAAATATGCCTCCTAATTTTTCCAAGTGATAACCAGAATTATTCTCCCCTAAAAACAATCCTTGAGGCAAATAATAAAAAAAAATTTTTAAAAATTATGTTCAAGTTCTAAAATAATGAAACATACTCGAAAATATTTCCCCTTTTTTTCAACCATTTAGGAACTTTAAGTGTCCGCCATATTAAATTCGACAAATTGTATCTGCCATTTTGAATTACTAAAAATCGACATCATATTCGTTAACAGCGACGCCAAAAACTCACATGTAACTAGTTTTAACCAAATACAATAGTTTTTTAAATTTTGTGTCCACCATATTGGATCCGCCATTTTGTATTTCTAAACTGAGAGTGAATTTGCATTTAGCAAGTCAATATATCATAATATATGCTATCCTGGTGAAGAAAATACATTTTCTTCTTTTTTATAGGAATTTTTGTGGTAAAAATGTATTTTTTTGTGTTTTTTCCTAATCGAACCGTCATTTTGAGGTTATGCTTAACGATTTTTGTAAAACACTAGATGGTATCAAAAAGTAGACTTCATAACAAAAATTTTGATGTATGTAAATAAAAAAAGCACGAAAAGTCACAAATTTTTCTTGAAGAGTATATTTCAGAGAATAGATCCACTTAAACTAAAACTTAATATCTGGTTGAACTTAGGGGAACCATAATTCGAAAATATGTGCAATATTAAAGATCACGTTTATTTTTGGAAAATATAACAACAAAAAATACATTTACGACTATTTTGAAAATTATGAACTATTATTTTAGACTTACATAACATAATTAATTGTGGTAAAACAATAAAACACTTTATATTATAGAGAAATAAAAATTGATTAGTACTTGAAACAAAAAAATTTAACTTAACCTGCGCAAAATTCTTGAATACATCTCCTTGTCAACAACGTATTTTTTAACTAAATGCTTTAAAACTCTAGTAAATACTAGTTAAATATATCTTTATTAAGGACAACTAATTATGTTTTTGAAATTCCGAATAGTGTTTTTTGACAACTTTTGGTCCTTCCGGGCCCACTGTGCAGTCGTTCAAAGGGTTAAGGAGAAGTTCAGGGTTCACATCAATCACAAATTTCAGGATCTCGTTAGGTATTCCATCCCTTCCTGGCGCCTTGCCAGATTTTAACTCTTGTCCCGCAGTTCTTAGCTCCTCAAGCATAAAAAGATCTGTGCTCCGTACAAGGCAAGAGAAATAGTCCTCTCGAAACCATGTTTCTACATATGTGAATGAAACTTTTTTGATCTGTCGAAACCAATCAGGTTTGTCTAGACCAGGGGTCTGTTGTTTAATAACCAATTTCTTGGTCACAATCTTAAACGCTAGTCCCCATAGGTCGTTTTCGACGTCGCTGATTAAGTTTTTTCAGCACTTCCGTTGACTACGCCTTTTTCCCTGCTTAAAAGCTTTTTTTGCTTTTTGACATTTCTGCTCAAGCGAGATGTCTCCTTTTGAGCGGGTATATATCCATCTCGCTTTATTGCACTCATTTTTTAGAATAGATAATTCCTCGTTCCACCAGTATGTTGAGTTCTTGCTGGAATAATCGCTTCTACGTCGAGGCATAGAGTGGTTGCAAGCTGCAGTCACCTCACACCTCGCGGCACTCACCCTCTGCTCAACCGTTTCCGGTTCCCTTATCCAGCCAAGTTCGGAGATCAGCTTTACTTTTTCTAGGTACTTTCTTGCCTTATATCTATTTAGCTTACTGGCGTTCCATGAGGGGTTCTTACTAAGACTACCGGATCGTTTGCCTCTTACAAGCTCTTCCATCAAGATAACGAACTCAATATACTAGTGGTCGCTCAAGGTTGTTTCATCGAGCACTTCCCAGTCCCTGATCTTCCGTGCCAAACCAGGCGAAGCAATTGTGAGATCCAAAATTGATCCCGATTCACCTCGCTGAAATGTAAACTCCTGGCCCGGTTCACTACGACCAGGTCATTTCTGGCCACCATTTCGCTTATCAAAGTGCCCCTCCTGTCTAAACGAAATTCACCTCACTCGGGATACTTACCATTAAAGTCTCCCGTTATGAAGGTCCTCCCGCTAAAAGCTTTTATGCTTTCTTCAAGAGATTGCACTTTAGCCTCGAAATCTTTAAAGCGATCGTTCGTTGTCGGTCTGCAGAAAATCGCTGATGCTTAGATCCGGGTTGCACACTTGAATCTTAGATCTACATGTTTTGTTCTGGTACCATACAGAGTGGTCTGCTTTCTTACAATGTTCCCTAGGGTGGTCCATAAAGACGAAATTCTAAAATATTTTGCTCCTACCCCCCAAAAAGTTTTCAAATAAAAAAAAATACTCCTATCTTTTTTTTAAATCGGACAATATTTAGGGGTGACGCAAACCACTTGAAACTTCCCATTGATTTTACATGATAAAAACTCACTTTTTTTTGTAAATTTGATACAAAATTCACAAAAATCACTTAAAACATCAATACAGCGAATCATATCTTGAAAAGTCCTTCAACAACAATATTCCATAATTTATTTCATAATTTATTAATATTAACTATTTTTTATATGGTTATAAACAACCCCCATAAAAGCAAAAGAATGATAATTTTTTTTAAATTACAAATTAATAGTTTCTTCAGGATTTTTCAACTAAATTGTAACATATCGTCAATTCACGAATGTTTATATATATTTTTATGTATTTTTCCTTTGTTTAAACAATTTATTATTGTTAAGTTAAAACTATTATTCTAATAAACCTAGCGAGTTGTAGTTTTTTTTTGCATTAACTATTTTTTATATTTAAAACTAAAAAAGGATTTAGTAAAACTAACCACAACAACCATTTGCAATTGTTTAAACAAATTATTGTTAATAATTATTAATTCTTTACAAATAGACCTAGAAAACACATTTTTTTCCTAATTTAACAAATTAATGGGCTCTGGATAGAATAAGCAAAATTATTGATTATAATTATTATTATAATTATTATTTTTACTTTATTTAAACAATTTATTATTGTTAATTTATAACATTTATCCTAAAACATCAACGATTTGTAGTTTTTTTATCTTGGTAACTTTGTATTTTAAAAGCAATAAAATATTTAGCGAAAATATATGTAGCCATCACTTAAAATTGTTTTAACAAATTATTGTTAATACTATTAATTCTTTACAAATGCTTCTAGAACGACACAACTTATAAAACTAGGAAAAATTTGTGACTTTGTTAGTTTATTAATAAATAATTAATGATTATTAACACAAATTTGTTTAAACAGAAAAAACCGGCAGTTGCAGTTAATTTTGTTGAATATCATGTGATCTTAAATATAAACAATTATAAGGTTAAACAAAATTACAACTCGCTATGTGTCTTAGGATAAAAGTTAAAAATTAGCAATTGTAAATTGTTTAGACCAAGTAAAAATAATAAATTATAGTACCTAATTAATTTGGCTTATTCTAACCAGAGCCCATTAATTTGTAAAATTAGAAAAAAATTGATTTTTAGCTGCATTTGTAAAGTATTAATATTATAATAATTATAATAATAATATAATAATATAATAATATATAATAATATATAATAATATAATAATAATAATAATAATTGTCATGGATTTTTTTTTATAAAAACACTATAAAAACCTATAAAAACACACGTTTAAACATACCGTCAAGTGGGGCTATTTTGTGCACAAAACCACTCTTTTTACACTCTATGCTTTATTAAAATTCAGAATTTGAAAAAATAAAGAATTTTTCTATTCAGTTATGTTGTAGACAACCTTCTAAAGGTGTCCTATGAGTTAGCCGACAACAAAAAATTTTTTGCCTGACTTATAGAAACTCAAAGTTGTGCACAAAATAAACCCCCATGGTGGGGCTATTTTGTGCATCAAAGTTTGCTTATTTATAAAGTTGTGTAAAAAATTTTTTTGAACGTTTTTGCTGTATGAAGTATTATTTCTAGATATTCTAGAGTACAATAAAGAAAAACGAAGCCAGAAATATTTTCTTTCTAGGAATTGTTTAATTAATTTGAAAGTAAAACACTAAAATTTCACAAAAATGTAGATTTACAAAAAAATTTATTTCTTTAACAAAATTTTACTTAAAATAACTTCTATTACACTTCTTGAGTTATTTTAAGAGAAAAAGTTTTAAAATTAACTTGAAAAGCATGTAATTATTAATGTTACTTTTTTGAGGTTTTTAAGGCACCATGTGTAAAACTGAAATTTTATGCTTATTTCTTATCTTATATAATAAAAATAGAACAAAAATGTTTTAAAATGAAATTCTAAAGTAATTTTTACTAACTACAAAACAAATTATTGAAAAAAACTTGATTTTAAAGAATGCACAAAATAACCTACCAAATCCTGGTTTTTCAGTTTTTTACACTTTTTTCTTAAAATATGCAATAAAAAGTTAGCGCATCACGTGTACATCATCACAACTAAATTGTCAACAAGTATTATTAATACCTTTAGAAACACTTTTTTTATACCAAGTAGCAATCTTGAGCAACTGAATATAAAGATTTTATTCATTAAAAACCTCGCATGCACAAAATAGCCCCACGGTGCACAAAATAGCCCCACTTGACAGTACATAATAATATATGACCTTCAGATTCAAAAATTTAGCCCAAAAACATCCTCTATTCTAAATTTTAAACTGAACCTCTATAAAACATATACAACAAGGTAGTTTTCTAGAATAAGGGAAAAAATATATAATCATACAATGTTTTCAATTTAGTAAAGAACGCAAACTAAAAACTACCACTATTACCTTTACCCTTCTAATTAAAAATGATTTAAAAAATAAAAAATAAAGTTACAAACATTTTGATGCCATTTCATATTTTATTTCTAGAGCTTTATTAAATCTAAATTTATTTAAGAAACTTATTTTTGAGTTGTTTATTGTGATTATGATTGCAATCTACCCCAAAGAGCAACCCTTATATTGTCAAAGTGTCCGTTACCCCTAACTTTTTTCCATAGTATATTAAAAGGTTTTAGGGGTTGCTCATGTTAGTTAATCACAGGTCACCATTTTTATATGTCCCACAAGTAGATTTCAATTTATAATGTAAATAAAAAATTAAAGGGGTTGCAAACTATGAGTAAAAGTAGGTTTTAGGGGTTGTTTATGTTAGCTAATCACATGTCATCAGTTTAAAATGTCCCACAAATAGATTCCAACTTATAATGAAGCTTTAACAAATTTAATATCTTCTACAAGTAAATAAAAATTATAGGGGTTGCAAATTATGGGTTAGAATTGAATTTAAGGGTTGATTATGTTAGCTAGTCACAGAACATAATTATTAGATGCCCCACAAATAAGTAATCATAATCATGATAGGTTATCACATGTCATCATTTTTAAATATCTTACAAATGGATTTCAACTTAAAAGGAAGCTTTAAAAATCAATATGTTCTTGGATGTAATTAAAAGTTATAGGGGTTGCAATTCTTAAGTTACAGTAGTCGTTAAGGGTTGATCATGTTAGCTAATCAAATGTCATCATTCCTAGATGTCCCACAAATAAATTTTAACTTGCAATGAAGCTTTAAAAAAATTAATATGTTCTATAAGTAAATAAAAAGTTTAGGGGTTGCAAATCTTGAGTGAGAGTAGGTTTTAAGGTTTGAACATGTTAGCTAATCACATATCATCGTTACTAGATGTCCCACAAATAGATTTAAACTTAAAATGAGGCTTAAAAAAATTCAATATCTTCTAGAAGTAAATAAAAATTGTAGGGGTTGAAAATTATGGGTTAGAGTGGGTTTTAAGGGTTGATCACGTTAGCTACTAACATGTCATCATTACTAGATGTCCCACAAATAAATTTTAACTTACAATGAAGCTTTAAAAAAATTAATATGTTCTATAAGTAAATAAAAAGTTTAGGGGTTGCAAATATTGAGTGAGAGTAGGTTTTAAGGGTTGAACATGTTAGCTAATCACATATCATCGTTACTAGATGTCCCACAAATAGATTTAAACTTAAACTGAGGCTTAAAAAAATTCAATATCTTCTAGAAGTAAATAAAAATTGTAGGGGTTGAAAATTATGGGTTAGAGTGGGTTTTAAGGGTTGATCACGTTAGCTACTCACATGTCATCATTACTAGATGTCCCACAAATAAATTTCAACTTACAATGGGGCATTAAAAAAATCAATACGATCTATAAGTAAATAAAAATTTTAGGGGTTGTTCATGTTAGCTAATCACATGTTATCAATTTAAGATGCCCTACAAGTAGATTCCAACGTATAATGAAACTTTAAAAAAATCTATATGTTCTAAAAGTAAATAAAAATTATAGGGGTTGCAAATTATGGGTTACAGTGGGTTTTAAGGGTTGATCAATTTAGCTTATCACGTGTCATCATAACTAGATGTCCCACAAATAGATTCCAACTTAAATGAAGCTTTAAAAAAATCAATATGTTCTATAAGTAAATAAATATTTTTGGGGTTGCAAATCTTGAGTAAGAGTATGTTTTAGGGATTGTTCATGTCAGCTAATCACATGTCATCATTATTAGATGTCCTACTAGTAAATTTTAACTTATAATTAAGTTGTAGAAAAATCAATATCTTCAGGATGTAAATAAAAATTTTAGGGGTTGCAAATCTTGAGTAAGGGTTGTTTTTAAGGTTTGATCATGATAGGTTATCACATGTCTTCATTATTAGAATTCCTACAAATAGATTTGATCTTATAATGAAGCTGTAAAAAAAACAATATTCTATAAGTAAATAAAAATTTTTGGGGTTGCAAATCTTGAGTAAGAGTAGGTTTTAGGGTTGTTTATGTTAGCTATTTACATGTCATCATTTTAAGATGTCCCATAAATAAATTTCAACTTTTAATGAACCTTAAAAAAAAACCAATATGTTCTAGATGTAAATAAAAATTTTAGGGGTTGCAAATCTCGAGTAAGGGTTGGTTTTAAGGTTTGTTCATGATAGGTTATCACTTGCCATTGTTTTTAGATGTCTCACAAATAGGTTTCAACTTACAAGGAACCTTTACAAAAATCAATATTTTCTTGGTTGCGATTAAAAGCCATAGGGGGTAAAGATAATAGGGGTAGTTTTGAGTTTGCACTTTTTACCAAATTGAAAACATTGTATGATCATATATTTTTTCCTTAGTCCATAAATTACGTAAGGCTGTTAGGGTGGGTGGGTGGTTAAGCTATTTCTTACGACCAGCAGAAAAAATGGAGCTAATGTATGTAAAAGTGTCTTACACAGGGGGGTGGGTGGGTTGAAATTTTTAAAAAAAGTCTTACGTAATTTATGGATGACCTCTTATTCTAGAATACTACCTTCTTTTTTTATTTTTTATAGCTGTTAAGTTTAAAATTTAGAATAGGGTATTTTTTTGGGGTGAATTTTTAAGTTTTAAGGTCTATAATATTGTGTATGTTTAAACGTGTGTTTTCATGTTTATAAACAATAAACCATTAATATTTTTATAATTAATCTGATAAAAAATTTTACATTTTTTTGCATTTAAAAAAAAGAATTTTTAAGGGGTAAGTTTTGGGGTTGTTTTTGATATTAAAGGATGAAACCCGATTATCTTAATTCTTTGACATTGTTTGTGATCAGTTTTAGTTAGTTTGCTTTAATTTAGTGCTCTCAATTAAATAATGGGTCAAGTTTCAGTTGTAAAACTACTTTTTTGGGTCAAAAACCAAAAATTTTAAATTCAAATATTTTGAAAAATTGGCTAGCGCCATTAATTTTGGCATACCCAAATTAGGTATACCCACTAGGTCCCATCTTTGTTCATTTTTTGAACTTGCACAGTGTAATTATTCACAATAATTTGTTTAAACAATTGCAAATAGGTGTTGTGGTTAATTTTACTGAATCATTTTTTAAATTTAAAATTTAAAAAATAGGTTATTCAGAAAAAATTACAATTCGCTAGGTTTATTTGAATAAGAGTTAAAAATTAACAATAATAAATTGTTCAAACAAATTTAAAATAATAAATAATAGTCAATAATTTTTATTCTTCCAAACAGAGACCATTAATTAATAAAATTAAAAAAAAGTTATTTCTGTCTGAATACTTTTTTTAATTTTAAATGTAAAAAATAGGTAAGTGAGAAAAAACTACATCTCGATAGGTTTATTTGAATAATATCTGTAAATGAACAATAATAAATTGTTTAAACAAATAAAAAATATATATAAACATTCGTTAATTGACGATATGTTACAATTTTGTTGAAAAATCCTAAAGAAACTATTAACTCTTTGCGGCATAGTGGTAGATATACTTACCATCTTTTTTCTTCTAACAATAAGCTTTGTTTCGGATTGAATATTTTTAATGCAATAACATTAATTTCTTTTTTATGTGATATGTTAAACATTGCAGAATGTAAACAAACTGAAATAAATGTATGATGTAAAAATTATAAACAATTATAAATAAACAATTTCGAAAATTCGTTCTTTTTTTTAAAAAAATTATTTTTGATCTACCTATGGGGAAAAATATAACAAAACTTTTACTTTAAACATTTTAAGGTCGTTGATTACGAATCCGTAGACGTATTTTAAAAATTCAAAATGTCGGATCCAATATGGCGCATGATATTTTTTAAAAATTGACTTATTTTAGTGAGACATGGTATGTAGGGGCGTTTGGGGTCGCTGACTACGAATCCGTAGTCACACTTCAAAAATTTAAAATGTCAAAGCCAATATGTCAGAGGATATTTTTTAAAAATTAGCTAATTTTTGTGAGAATTGGTATCTAGGGCTTTTCGAGGTCGCTGATTACGAATCTGCGATCGGATTTTAATAATTCAAAATGGTAGATCCAATATGGTGGATGATATTTGTTAAAAATTGGCTAATTTCTGTGAGACTTAGTATCTAGAGATTTTTGGGGTCGCTGATAACGAATATGCAATCAGATTTTAAACATTATGAAAATGGCGGATTCAATATGGCGGATCCAATATATGGCTGACGATATTTTTTAAAAATTAACTAATTTTCGTGAGACTTGGTATCTAGGGTTAGGTGTCACTGATTACGAATATGCAGTTAGATTTGATAAATTCAAAATGGGGGATTCGATAAAGCAGATTTTCAATGATTGCCAATCAGTACTTTCATTCCAGTCCAAAAATTTAAAAATAAAATGTAAAAAAAGAGTAACTAAATGTTTACCACCATCAAGTTGTTAGTTCTGGGTAATGCTAAGAGAAATCTTGGAATTAGCCAAAAAAAATCTTATTTGATCCATCACTTTTGAAATAATCGTAACTTTTAACCTTTAGAAACAAAAATTTTGTGAAATTCAGAAAAAAAATTAAAAATTCATCGACAATATTGGATCAGCGAATTTGAATTCTTAAAATCTGATTGCAAATACATAATTGTCGACCCCCAAAATCCCTAGATACAAGTCTCAAGTAAATAAGCCAATATCTAAAAAATATTGGCTGCTATGTTGAATAGGGTGGTCCTAAAAAAGTAAAATCGGAATTTTAATGCTATTACCCCCTAGGATTGTTCTATATCGAAAAAAAATACCCCCTTTTTTAAATTTAGAGGGGGCTCAAAGCGCTCAAAGTTTCCCATGCAAAATGCATGGGGAAAAAAGAACTTTTCGTAAAAATTTGTAACGATAAATTAATTATATCAATAAGACTAAAACAAATCTCGTAAAAATAATCGAAATTATTATAATTATTACATAAATTTAAATATATAAGATTAATAATTCTCTCGAAAAATAAATATCACAAATAATTAACAACGTTATAGAAAATCGAGAAGTAAATTGATAAAAAAGAATGATATTAAATGAGATTTGTCAACTAAATAAATTATAAATAAATCTTACCACAAGTAATCAAAATCATTAAGAAATTACGCAAGGTATTCAATATAATAAAAATACAACAATTAAAAACCTCAAGTTTAAAATATAATTTACGACTCAGTTTACAGTAGTTATCTTAAAAAATACGATCCCTGAGATGCATCTCTAAATTATAAATCTAACATGAAAATTGTAATACATATAAAATAAATATAATAGTCTAAAATGAGGCTCGTGTCAAATAAATAGTGATAATCAAAATAACAAATAAAATTTCGAATTGAAATTTTTATCCAAATCAGTCAATCATTAATAAACAAAAAACCATATCATACTTAAACATATAAAGACATATAAAAAAAAAAAAAATTAAACAGATAATTTAAAAAAAATAACTTATCGCTCTAAAGATCAAATTTTGATGAGGAAGATCGGTGAGTATATGAGCACGTGGTGAAGCGAGGACACAATGGCGACAATTCCTTTAATAATTGGCTTAAGAATTTCCCATAAAATTTCCAAGAAGATTAAATTCGTTCACCGAATTCCAATTTATAGTAGAATCATGGATCTCTTTTAATTTTACAATCCTCCAAGGCTTCAGGCTCCCGTACTCTTCCAGATTTTTGAAATTTGCTTATCCACCCTTAAATATTCTGCCACACCTATTTAATTTGAACAATTTCCCCATTTAAACAACAATTTTAAAGTTTTACAATAAAAATAAAAATGTTAATTTTCGACTGAACACAAAAAGAAAATATAATAATATTTAAATTACTTATGTATCATCGGCGATGCACATGAGGGTGACACAAACTTTCTTATTGAATATTCCAGAGCGAAAAGACCCTGAAGCCCCAAAAATTTTCTTTTATTGATACCCATGATTCCACTTCTACCTATGGCCCTGATCCCGCCCATATCCACATCGATCTCTCTCATCTTGACGGAAACACTATTTCCAAATCCGAAATTAATCGATCGTTCTCGGACATGAATAATACTCGCCGATATCCTAAAAGTCATGCGTTGGACATTATAGTTTTATTCTTAATCGAATATAATAAATTTATTCAATTTTCAAAACACAGACACATAAATTCAAATTAAATACATCCTTTCAAATTGTACAGAATTCATGAAAATCAATATTTTTTGACCGGGTTAGTCTGTTTCTCTTCAGGAAGCTCCAAAGAATAATACCCAATTGTTTATTTAACTTTTTATAAATATTAACTATTTCTTATCGGGTCCCCAAAAAACCCCCCCAAATTTTCAAAAATACAAAAATAGCTTTAAAAATAGTTTTTATGGTTTTTTTTGAAAAATTTTGGCATGATTTTAAAAAAACAGTATAAGTCAATGTTTATAAACAATATTTTATATAATAAAGAAATTGTTTAAACAAATTATATTGTTTATTTACAATTTTTTACCAAATTGAGCTACGAGCTTGCAACTTTTTCCTACTTTTGCAACTTCTGGAGGCCATTGGAGTCAAGCACTAACAAAAAAGTTAAATTAAAAATTTTAACAGTTGTTTAAACAAATTATATTGTTTATTTACAATTTTTTACCAAATTGAGCTACGAGCTTGCAACTTTTTCCTAATTTTGCAACTTTTCGAGGCCATTGGAGTCAAGCACTAACAAAAAAGTTGAATTAAGAAAAACTTGCAATTTTGTAGCTTAATTTGTAAAACAGTTGAATAACAACAACAGAATTTGTTTAAACAATTGGTAGAATTGTAATTTTTAATTTGTCAGTAATTTGGTTCAATTCGGTATGAAAAGTTGTAAAATTAGGAAAAAGTTGCAAGCTCGTAGCTCAATTTGGTAAAAAATTGTAAATAAACAATATAATTTGTTTAAACAATTGTTAAAATCTTTCATTTAACTTTTTTGTTAGTGCTTGACTCCAATGACCTCCAAAAGTTGCAAAATTAGGAAAAAGTTGCAAGCTCGTAGCTCAATTTGATAAAAAATTGTAAATAAACAATATAATTTGTTTAAACAATTTCTTTATTATATGAAATATTGTTTATAAACATTGACTTATGCTGTTTTTTCAAAATTATGCCAAAATTTTTCAAAAAAACCATAAAAACTATTTTTTAAGCTATTTTTTGTATTTTTGAAAATTGGGGGGGTTTTTGGGGACCCCATAAAAAATAGTTAATATTTATAAAAAGTTAAATAAACAATTGGGTATTATTCTTTGAAGCTTCCTAAAGAGAAACAGACTAACCTGGTAAAAAAATAATGATTTTCATGGATTTTGTACATTTTCTACGAAAAGTTATTTTTTTCCCATGCATTTTGCATAAGAAACTTTGAGCGCTTTGAGTCCAACAAAAATTTGCCAATTTTTAAAAAAGACATCAGTATTGAACTTAAAAATGGTAAAAAAGTTTTTTTTTACATTATAAGGTTAAATTCCCCAAGGAAGTTTACCTTAACGACCTTGAGATTAGATTACTGTGGAAAACCGTGTTGCAGTTGTTCTTCACATTTTAAGGTCAACTTTCCAAATAAGGTGGCCCAAACGTCCGAGACATCCGATTTGCTCTTAAAAACGGTGTAGCAGTTATTTTTTACATTTTGAGATTAACTTCTTAAAGAAGTTGACCCGAACGACCTAGAGATCGGATTTGCACTTGATCACGGTCGAGCAGTTATTTCTTACATTTAGAGATTAACTTCTTAAAGAAGTTGACCCGAACAACCTAGACATCGGATTTGCTTTTAATAATGGTGTAGCAGTTTTTTTTACATTATGAGGTTAACTTTTCCGACGCAGTAGACTTAAACGACAAAGTCACTGGTTTTGCTCTTTACAACAGTGTCGCAGTTATTTATTACGTATTGAAGTTAACTTCCTCGAAGAAGTTGATCCATACAAACTAGACATCGCATTTGCTTTTGAAAACAGTGTAGCAGTTGTTATTTAACTTTTTGAGGATAACTTCCCCGAAGAGGTTGACATAAACGACTTAGACATCAGTTTTGCACGTAAAACCGTAGTAACCGTTAATTTTCATGATTTGTAGTAAACTTCTCCAAAGAAGTTAAATCTAACGACCTTAACATAGGATTTGCTCTTGAAAACGATGTAGCAGTTATTTTTTATTTTTTGACGTTAACTTCTCCGAAGAAGCTAACCCAAAAGACCTAGATCTCCGATTAGCTTTTAAAAACAGTGTAACAGTTGTTTTTTATTTTTTAGGTTAACTTCGACAAAGAGGTTGACTCGAACGACATAGACATCAGATTTACTGTTGAAAAATGTGTAGGTAGCAGTCCATTTTTACATTTTAAAGTTAACTTCTCGAAAGAAGTAGACCAGAACCGCCTAGAGATCGGATCTGCACTTGATAACGGTCGAGCAGTTATTTTTTACATTTTAATATTAACTTCTCCAAAAAAGTGACCCGAGCAGCTTAGAGATCGAATTTGCACGTGATAACGGTCGAGCAGTTATTTCTTACATTTTGACGTTAATTTCTCCGAAGAAGCAAACCCAAAAGACCTAGACATCCGATTCGCTCTTAAAAACAGTGTAACAGTTGTTTTTTTAAATTTTTTAGGTTAACTTCCCTGATGATGTGCACCAGAAAGTCCCAGAGATCGAATTTGCTTTTAAAAACAGTGTCGCAGTTATTTTTTCGATTTTAAGATTAACTTTCAAAAGATGTTGACCCCAGCGACCTTGACATCAGAATTGCTCTTAAAAACATTGTAATTGTTGTTTTACACTGTTTGAGGTTAACTGGCCTGCGGAGGTTCACTCGAACGACCTAGACATCCGATTTGCTCTTAAAAACAAATTGTAATTGTTGTTTGAGGTCAACTTTCCTGCGGAGGTTCACTCAAACGACCTAGACATCCAATTTGCTCTTAAAAACGGTGGTTTTCTCCAGTGATTAATGAATAATGACCTTGACCTCGTCCAGAATCAATCAGCCGGTGGATCCCTTTCCTGCAATCTTCTTCCTACCTCCGTCCTTGTCCCTCGGTCTTGTGATTGTTCCCTTGATCCAAGAACCCAAAAACCTACGAAAACGCTCGGAAAACGAAGCTGACCTCACGCAACTTATTATTTAATAATCCTTATTGAATAAGGAAAATATATACTCTAATCAATATGATCAAAAAAATAACTTTATTTTTCTGTCTCAATAAAGCTTACATTTTCCCTGGAAACGACAAAAAACGGAATCACAACCCGTTTCCCGGGAAATAACAAAAAGAAAACTTAAAACTGAAAATGAAAAGAAAAATATCAAAAAATTTAGATTTTTTGATATTTTTCTTCATACGCAGATACATAGTGGTCCAAAATCCCAAAAAGATGGCCAAAAGTCGTAAAAAAAAAAAAAATTTCGAGTTCTTTTTCACATGAATTTGTTAAAGAATACTTCAGGGCATTAGAAAATGCCAACGATAATAACTAGATGTCGTCACAAATGCTACTTTATTTACATTATAAACAAAAGTGGAAGTGTCAAACGTTACAAAAGTAATTCTTCACTATTCACGCAATATGGAGAACTATTTTTATTAAAAAACAACGGGTTTAATTTTAAATCGGCAAAATGGATTATAATAATAAATGGGTGTATTTTTGACTTAATATTTGCTTTCTCAGTACTGTAAAATGTTATAATTCTGTAAGTAACTTAAATCGGTAAAACGCATTTATTTTGCACCCAAAAAAATCTGAGAAAAGTAGTGCTGTAAAAAAAGTCTTGATAGATCCTGTCAAATTTAAGTTCTTAAATTAATTCTTATACATTTTGACAAATCATATTGCAAAATTAGCTGCCACGAATTGCCTCTGCATTTTTGTGGTTACCTTTTGTGCAAAAAGTGAAATCAGTTCTCACGTGCACTTCACAAAAATATTATTTTTTTGTATAAACAAATTTATTATTATTGTTTTTTACGGTTTCAGGCTATCATACAACATCTCTTAGTCGACAGGAAATATTTTACACATGAATAAAATATGTTTATAGTTTTAAAGGTTTACAGCAAGTACTGGCTAAGTTTATTAATATATGATGCATTTCACGTCAACTGTCCAGCCAAAAAAAAAATTTTGTTTAATCCTTTCCCAATTTTTGTTATCAGTTGTGTTATAGGTAAGTAATTCGTCAGCCAAATATTTTTGGATTATTAAAAAATTGCTCGAGAGGGAGAGGGTTATAGTTTTAAACTTTTTGTTAAGACGCTCTCATTTGTTTATTTATTGAGCTTAAAAAAAATGCTAAAAAAATTTTTTGGTACATGATTTTTCTAGATTTTTCCATCAGCTTTCGATTGGCGTGGTCTATTTAAAAAATTTTTTTTTTTTGACCAAAATTTTTGAAAATTAAAAATAAATTTCACTTTTTTTCGTCTTTGGGCTAGTTTAATTTTTTTTATTTTATTTTTAAAAGAAAGCTGAGATTTTTTCCTACAAAATATGTAATTTTCAAAAAACCCTTTTTAATTTGTTTTTGAGAAATTTAATGTTGAAGTTAGCGCGCCATGTCAAGGCGAAGTCCCACTCTACCGCCCCGCTTGTCACTGTGCGCTGTTTGCATCATTACGTGGATATTTAATTATTCTAACTTTTAATTGAACTTTTCTCTGCATTTTACAGTGCTGAGACTGACATGAAAACAATTAAGTGCCTGCACTATAGTTCTTTTGTTTATTTTTTTATGTTTAAATTTTTTTGGTAATTTTTTGATATTGGTTTCTTATAGAGAAAGTATTGTTTTACCTCCACAGGATAGATTATGTGTGCATGTAGTTATGTATGTTAAGATTTTGTTAGGCTCTATTTTTCGAAAACAATAATAGTTAAAACAATGTTTTTTTTGCGAAATTATATGTCTTTAAGGGGGGACAAGTTATGTATTCCAATCGATGTGGTTTTAAAGTCTTCGCAAAAGCGGTGTATATAATTTCTTATAAAATGTAAATAAGATTCCGTAAGTTACGAAACTTAATTTTTTTTTAACAATAATAACTCTGAATAACATTACATTAGACCGTTCGCAAAGAGCTCATTTGATTAATTTTTAGTGACCTACAAGTAGTCAGATATATATTAAAAAAGCAACAAAATATAAAAATAAAATTGTTAAAGAACATAATTTTCAATATTTTTTTTGTTTATAGAATATTAATAACTTTTTATTAATTTGCACTGAAAGGATCGCTCAGCTTTCTTTTAAAAATGAAATAAAAAAAATAAAACGAGCCCAAAGACGAAAAAAAAGTGAAATTTATTTTTAATTTTCAAAAATTTTGGTCAAAAAAAAAAAATTTTTTAAATAGACCACGCCAATCGAAAGCTGATGGAAAAATCTAGAAAAATCATGTACCAAAAAATTTTTTTATCATTTTTTTTAAGCTCAATAAATAAACAAATGAGAGCGTCTTAACAAAAAGTTCAAAACATTAACCCTCTCCCTCTCGAGCAATTTTTTAATAATCCAAAAATATTTGGCTGACGAATTACTTACCTATAACACAACTGATAACAAAAATTGGGAAAGGATTAAACAAAATTTTTTTTTTGGCTGGACAGTTGACGTGAAATCCACCATATGAGATTTGTGATGTGGACATCAATTTGGTTATCAACGGCTTAAATAATCCTAGTATTTTATTTATTTATTATTTAATTATATAATTGTTATTCTACAATATCTCACAGGCAAGTATAACTATATAAATAAATCAATCAAAATTGAACAAAAATTCCTAAACACCTATTTTTTTTTAAATTAATTTTCATTTTTTCCTTTTGATCCATAATACTGGATTGGCCACTATGCTTTTCCAAAAAATATTATCAAATTCAAAAGCAGTGACCTCAAAAACCACTGAGAAACGAGTTTTAGAAAGATTTGAGCAGTTTTTGCATTTTAGGTTCAACATATTGGATCAGCTATTTTGTTTTTCAACAAAAAAATATCGAATTCAAAATCAGTGACCTCAAAAACCCCGAAGTAATGATTTTTAGAAAGATTTAAGCACTTTTTAGACTTTTGACCACATTTTTGACGATTTGGACCATTGTGAGATAGTCTCTATCACCACATCACTTATTTTCTCTCTCTCTTCTTTTTACTCAAAAATAGGGCCATCGCCTCCTGGGCGATTTCCGGCGGATACCTCCTCAATAGTTCCGTTAACTCACGAAGTTAAGCCAAAAACTCCCGGCGTTCCCCCTGGGCGGTCTCCTCTTGAAGTGGCACCGCCAATTTGACTTCCACTTCTTCCATGTGAGGCGAAAGCTCGAAGGATTGAATGCGAGGAATATTATTTGCCTCGGCAAATTGCTGGAAATCCGCAAAAACCTCTGGAAGTATCTCAGGAAGGGAGAATTCGCCAACTTCCCCAGCATCCGGGATGATTGGCACGACCTCCTCCTCGCATCCTTTCGCCTCTTCCTCTTCTACCACGGGCTCGGGTAAAACGTCAGGCGTCTGCTTCAAAAGAACTTCATCCTTCCCTTTCGCAGAATCCTCTCCCTCCCCTGATCTGCGTTGAGAAAAACTTCCAGTCTGTGGGACGAAAGGCTGACCTCGAGCGCCTTTCCCGATGTTGGTTCATGCTCTGAGAATCAAAACGAGCCTCCATATCCAGACGATGGCACTCGGAACATCGGATGCACTGCCTCAGAGTCGCGCCACGCCTTCCACAATTCCAGCAATAAATGCCACTGACTAGATCAGGGCACTGCTTTCTGTTGTGCCCTCCATGGCCAGACGACTTTGCCACTCTTCATAAGACTCTCCCTCCTTTTGAGGCGAAGAAGACTTATTCAGCTTCTTCCTTAAAGTTCCTTCCTGACTAGGCCCAAAGGAAACTTTTTTCTGAAAGCTCCCTTTGAAGAGTGGCCTTGTGAGACCTTCAGATCCTCGTCTTCTGAGACGACAGGAGAGGGCGTAACCCTATCCACGGAAAATTCCTCATCTGCTGACATCGCCTCCTCTGACGGCTTCTCTTCGTCCGACATTCTCACGCAGATACTCGAATCTAAAAAAAATCATAATCAATAAATAATTAAAATAAACAAAATTACTCTTGAACATTGCGAGGAGGCAGATAGCGTTTTAAGTCCAATACATGAACGTTCGCGACTCTATGCGTTTTTCCGCTCGAAGCATATATACCGATGGTGAGAGTTTTTCAATGTTCTTAAAAGGACCCTTAAATTTCGTCGCTAACTACGCTGAAAATTTCTAACTCGCGTTCGATAGTTTATGAGATTTTCATAGAACTAAGTCGCCGACGCTAAAATTTGCCTCACGCTTGTTGTTATTATAACACCTCGTTTGTTTCTCACGCTCTTTATCGATAAATCGCGCAATTAAATCTCGTAACGCACAAAGTCTTTTTAGTCGATCCACCCACACTTCCGGATCAATTTTAGTTACCGATGATTTGTTCTCAACTTCTCTGCGCAAATTCTTTACAGGCTTAGGGTGTCTACCATAGTTTCAAAATGCCGGAGATATTTTCGTGGTTGCCTAAGTTGCTGTATTGACAGCGTGCCTAAACTCGTGCACATTTGTATCCCCCTCTCTGTGGTCAACGCCCACATAAGTCGCAATCATAGTCTTGAGAATCCGATTACTTCTCTCGACCGGATTGGCTTGCGGATGATAGGGAGGAGTTGTCAGATGACGCACGCCATACTCTTCCAGAGTCTTTTTAAGAAACTGATTATCGAACTCCTTCCCATTATCAGTGAGCAGGAAATTTGGAGTTTCCCACCTAAACAAAATCAATTCTTCGAAAGCTCGTGCAATTGATTTGCCGTCAGCCTTTCTGAGTGGTTTGACTTCGATCCATCTGGAGAACAAGTCTTGAAATACCACCAGAAAGTGGTGTACATCGTTCCAGACTCCTTGCCAATAATACTCTCTCGCAACTCGGTAGTAGGTATTGTCGATCCCTAGATGTCCCGCTGATTTTTCTGAATGCACATCACTCATAATTCTCTCACGATATTCGGCTGGTACCACTAGTTTCCACCCATCTTCGTCTCCGATGAATGGCATTAACAAGGGATCGCTTCGAAAATGGTACAGTCGGCTATCTTCCACTTTCCAGCCTGGAAATCGTTCTCGACTAACTCACGCCTTTTTATATACCATCCGTCAATGGTGTCCTTAAACGCTGCTACGTCATCAGTCGTTTTCTCGAAAATCCGGGACAATGCATCAGGGACATGATGATGTGCTCCAGCTCTGTGGATGATATCAAAGTCCCACTGCTGCATTTCCAGGGCCCAACGCGCTAATCGACCTGATGGTTCTTTCAAGTTCCGTAGCCACTTTAACGCAATGTGATCAGTGATCACTTTAAACTTGTATCCCTCTACATAAGGTCTTAGCTTTTTGATCGACCATATCAACGCAAACACTCTTTCTTGGTCACGCTATAATTTTTCTCTGGCGCAGATAATGCTTTGCTGATAAAGACAATAAGATGTTCTCCATCCTCTGACTCTTGCGTTAGCACAGCGCCCATAGCAAACCCACAAGCATCACACTGAATGGTAAACGGGTTAGTAAAATCTGGTCGAGCCAACACTGGAGCTGAAGTAAGTTTCAATTTCAACGCTTCAAACGCTGTCTCTTGCTCTTTTCCCCATTCCCACGCTTTATCTTTTCTCAATAATTTTAACAAAGGCAATTTTAACTCACTGTCATTTTCAATGAAACGTGAGTACCATCCGACCATTCCCAGAAATCGTCTTAATTGTTTTAGATTTAGAGGTGCAGGATAATCCAAAACAGGATCTACTTTCTCTGGATCTGGTCTAAGGCATTCGCTATCGAGAACATACCCCAAATACGCTACTCGGGAACATCCGAACTCATACTTCTTAGGATTGACAACTAATCCGGCTGACGCTAATCTATCTAATACAAGTTTGAACCACTTCATGTGTTCATCAAAATCGTCAGTGACAATGATGATATCATCTAGATATCCAAACACTACAGGCTCAAATTCTGAACCAAACAGGGCATCTACCAAACGCTGAAACGTCCTTGGAGCGTTTGTTAAACCAAATGACATTCGCTTAAATTGTCAAAGTCCTGACCCAGGAATGGCAAACACTGTGTACTTTTTACTCTGTTCAGCCATTGGTACTTGGTGGTACGCCTGCTTCAGGTCTATTTTTGAGATAAAACGCGCTTTCCTGAGCTTGTCCAAAATTGAATCCATGCTCGGGATTGGATAAGCGTCCCGGATGGTCACTTTGTTTCGGAACGCTGATCTCTGGTCAACTCCGAAATCCCTACACATTCGGCTAAAATCTTCTCATCGTTGCTCTGATCAATGTCTGGGAACTTGTGCCATTCTTGTTCGTTTATTCTTCACAACTCTCTTTTAGGCCACAGCTGGATATCCAGTTTGCGAAAAAAATCACTTCCCAGGATAATGTCCTGTTTCGTTGTGTCAACTCCTTTTAGTTCCAAAGAGCTCGGAATTCCATCAACATTGACCCACAAACGTAATTTCCTAAGAGTACCACTTATACCACCAAATACACTCTCAATGGCGGAGTTCGCTGATTTCATTCGATCTTTATATACTTCGAAAAGTTTTCGTCCGATAATACAAACTGTGGCACCCGTATCCACCATCACTAAATAAGAGCGACCCACAGTGGTCCAAATCGTCAAAAAAGTGGTCAAAAGTATAAAAAGTGCATAAATCTTTCTAAAAATCATTACTTCGGGGTTTTTGAAGTCACTGATTTCGAAATTGATATATTTTTTTTTGAAAAACATAATAACGAATCCAATATGTCGGAACTGAAATGTAAAAACTACTTAAATCTTGATAATAATCGTTACTCGGGGCTTTTAATGTCACTGATTTTGAATTCGATATTATTTTGTTGAAAAACAAAATGGCGGATCCAGTATGTTGACCCTAAAATGCAAAAACTGCTCAAATCTTTCTGAAAATCGTTTCTCAGTGGTTTTTGAGGTCACTGCTTTCGAATTTGATATTATTTTTTGGGAAAACATAATGGCCGATCCAGTATTATGGATCAAAATGAAAAAATGAAAATTTATTTTAAAAAAAATCGGTGTTTAGGAATTTTTGTTCAATGTTGAAAGATTTATTTATATAGTTATACTTGCCTGTGAGATATTGTGGAGTAACAAATATATAAGTAAATAATAAAAAAATAAAATACCGGGAATATTTGAGCCGTTGACAACCAAACTGATGTCCACAACACAAATCTTATATATTAATAAACTTAGCCAGTACAAGCGAGCTAGTGATGATTGCTGTAAACCTTTAAAAGTATAAACATATTTTATTCATGTGTAAAGTATTTTCTACCGACTAAAAGATGTTGTATGATAGCCTGAAACCGTAAAAAAACAATGAGAATAACTTTTTTTTATACAAAAAAATAATATTTTTGTGAAGTGCACGTGAGAACTGATTTTCACTTTTTGCACAAAAGATAACCACAAAAATGGAGAGGCAATTTGTGGCAGCTAATTTTGCAATATGATTTGTCAAAATGTATAAGAATTAATTTAAGAACTTAAATTTGACAGGATCTATCAAGACTTTTTATACATCACTACTTTTCTCAGATTTTTTTGGATGTAAAATAAATGCTTTGCACCGATTCAAGTAACTTACAGGATCATGACATTTTACAGTACTAAGAAAGCAAATATTAAGTCAAAAATACACACATTTATTATTATAATCCATTTTGACGAATTAAAATTGAACCCGTTGTTTTTTAATAAAAATAGTTCTGCATATTGCTTGAATAGTGAAGACTTACTTTTATATTTTCTAATGCCCTGAACATTCTTTAACAAATTCATGTGAAAAAAAACTCAAAAAAAAAATTTTTTTATGACTTTTATCCAGCTTTTTGGGATTTCGGACCACTGTGCGACCGCTGATTGCTATTCTTATATAGCGTCTAGTTTCGTTGATAGCCCCATCTAGCATCTCACTCTCTATATTTTGATCAACTACATTAGATGCAGTTTCTCCCCTCCCCTGGACTTCAGGTGCTGTGTAACGAAGTTTAGATTAATTTAAAATAAAATCTCTCCTTAAATTTGCCGGATTTGAACTCGCCGAAACAGGGTTCGAATTTTCTAGAGGAGTTAAACTAAGCTACAGTAACTACACGATATCGAATTCAGTTTAATACATATATTTTGAAAGTTCAAACTTAATTTACAGTACCTCGTTAGAGCAAGTGTCGCTCCTGTGGCCACGTTGGCCACAACGCCAACAACATTCATAACGATTGTACGCATCGTTTATTTTGTTTGAAACTACCGCTAAAGTGGTAGTTTTCTTGGTTTCACGAGGCTTACGAGCCTCGGACTGCGTTGTTCCGGGTTGTGGGGGAGGTTTATAAGATTTTTCTTGAATAAGAATCATCTCAAACTCATTTGTTAATTTTATTAAATCGTTAATACTATTAACTTCTCGTCGTCGTATGTACCTCCGGTACTCGGGTCGTCAATTATTGTACAATCTGTCTAATTTACTCGCGTCACTCATTCGTCCGTAACGTCTCATCATTGTTTGTAAAGCCGTCACATAATCGCGGGCATTTTCGTTAATGCCTTGTGTTCTCTTTCGTATTTCTTCTTCGAGTTGACGCTCTCTGTCAACCGGAAGGAAGTATTCTTTTAAGTCGTCGCAAAAATCTAACCATGTTTGCCAGTCTCGTTTGTTGTTGCGATACCAAAGTATCGCTTTATCTTTTAACAAAACTGGTATAAAAAGAATGAGCCCATCTAGACATAAGCCGAATGTCAGGGTGAGTTCTTCCACGCGTTCTATGAATTCTAGTGGATCTTTATTTTCGTCAAAATAAAGATTCCACTTTCTTAATTGTTCGGCCTGGCTCTAGTTTTGTGGTCGCTGCTCGCGAATCTGTTCGTTCGGAAACTGTTCTCGCAATCTTCTGTTAAAATTTATGCTTTCTAGACTCTCCACGCCACGCGATGAGGGACCAGCACCGCCCTGGTCGTACCGATTTTGTTGGTTGTGATTTCGATATTCGTTATTTTGTCCACTGTGCTCCTGATTGTTACGATTCTGGTTATTTCCATTTTCTTGGTCTTGATTATTACGATTTTGATTAGCGCGATTTCGATTATCTCGATTTTGATTATCTCGATTTTGATTATCTAGATTTTGATTATCACGATTTTGATTATCGCGATTTTCGTTGCCGTGATTTTGATTTCCGTGATTTTCATCTCCGTGATTTTGGCTACCTTCGTGATTATCAAGATTATCGTCTACGTTATTTTGATCCAATTGATTTTGATAAAAACGCCTCTGATCGCCGTCTTGTTCATTGTAATCGTCTTGATTACCGCCCACGTTAAAGATAACATTTCTTAAAATGTTTCTCAAAATTTCGCGTGTCGTGCCAGCGGGAATTTCTAAATTACGTGCACGGATTTCGTTCTCGAGTGCAGCTTTATTCATCTGCCATGATTGATCATGAGTAATAATTCTCTGTTCATCTGCCATGATAAAATCTAATTTCTAATAATATTTATTTAATATTAAATTAAGTAAAGTATAAAAATGATTTACATTCATCGTCCCTGTTTGGGCGACACGTAATTATCTGTTACGAAGTTTAGATTAATTTAAAATAAAATCTCTCCTTAAATTTGCCGGATTTTAACTCGCCGAATCAGGGTTCGAATTTTCTAGAGGAGTGAAACTAATCTACAGTAACTACAGGATTTCGAATTCAGTTTAATACATATATTTTAAAGTTCAAACTCAATTTACAAAATAAAATTACATTTATTATGAGGAAGCGTATTAATTATTCGTGAATAACAAATTGTGATCTTTTTTTAAAAACTGTGATAATCTCGCAAGATTTTTAAACGCCGTGGTATTTTGCGTGAGCCCTTGATTTTTCGATTAAACGTTTTGTTAAATTTAAAGTAAAAAAGATTAAGAATAAAAAAAAGTGAATATCAATTATAATCTCGTATGCCTGAGTTTTACTCACGCTTTTCTATCTAAACTGAGCGGCCTTGCCAGCTCAAACTAGTCTTACCCGTATTTTTAAGTCGAGTCTCACTCGCTTTAAACAGGTGAGCTTTACTCTCCTGTTTAGCCCTATTGTAAAATACCGAGTAAGAATAAAATAATAAAAAAATGAAACCTAACCCCGTTCGCGTCGCGAGGAATTTCAGGAAAAGGAAAGATTATATAAATTGTCTTTATTAAACCATGCTTCTTCTTCTGTGAAGAAGCCAACGTAAAGAGCTCCGTGCTTTTGTAATTCCTCGTTTAAATATCTCACGTATCGTGAGAACCGCTGCGTGCTCTGTGAATCGTCGTATCCACAGAAGAGAAAGAGAGAGCCGTTGTGCTCTCGCCGAATTTTCGTATCGACTGTACGACCGTGGAATCCGCTGGGCTCGTTCGTGGCAGTATTACTGCCCGTTCTTCGTCGCCGGTTTCCTTGAGTGGTCTTACCACTCCGCAAAGGAAGGTTGAGAGCGGTCTTACCGCTCGGATCAGAATGACCATTTCGAACGCGAAGACTTACTTTCATGAAAAGGGTACCTGAGCGGTGATTGGACGGTAGCGAGAAACCGGGGTAAACGCAACGCCATTGGTCCTTCCGAAAAAACGGGGGTACTCGTCGCTCTTGCCTTGCGCTCTGGAACTTGACAGTATCACGACTGCTCGCGCTTGAGGTACAATTCCTCCGGCCGCTCAAATTTTCGGTTTTTCGTTCGTGTCATGACAAAATTTTCAGGTTCTTCGTCACACCCCCCTTTCGTGAAAGAAAAAAAGGCTTTTCTAAACAAGACTTCTTTTCTATGTTTTCACAAGTTAATTCTTCGTAGGAAATATTTTTTTCTTTTTTAGGGTTCCGTACACAAACTGTCCAAACGGAACCCTTATGTTTTCACTCGTTTGTCCGTCGCCCAAAACCATTACCCCCCCCCCCAGCGGCCAAACTATTTAAGATAGAGAGTTAAAATTTGGTACACTTATGTATTTTCACGTGTAGATTACAGGAAAAATATAGCAAACATGATTGAACGTGATGTTCATAGCGTTGTCAAGGAAATAACAAGATTTTTTTAAAAAATGCATTAAAATGCCTATTTCCCCCCCCCCCTTATCTCCTAAACTATTTGACCTAGAGTATTGAAATTTGGTACACATATGTATTTTCGCGAGTAGAGTTCAGGAAAAATATAGAGAACATGACTGGAGGTGATGGTCATAGCGTTGTCAAGGAAAAACTTTTTTTTTAAAAAAAAACGTGTCCCCCCACAAACGTAATTTCCTAAGAGTACCACTTATACCATCAAATACACTCTCAATGGCGGAGTTCGCTGATTTCATTCGATCTTTATATACTTCGAAAAGTTTTCGTCCGATAATACAAACTGTGGCACCCGTATCCACCATCGCTAAATAAGAGCGACCCACAGTGGTCCAAATCGTCAAAAAAGTGGTCAAAAGTCTAAAAAGTGCTTAAATCTTTCTAAAAATCATTACTTCGGGGTTTTTGAAGTCACTGATTTCGAAATTGATATATTTTTTTTTGAAAAACATAATAACGAATCCAATATGTCGGAACTGAAATGTAAAAACTACTTAAATCTTGATAATAATCGTTACTCGGGGCTTTTAATGTCACTGATTTTGAATTCGATATTATTTTGTTGAAAAACAAAATGGCGGATCCAGTATGTTGACCCTAAAATGCAAAAACTGCTCAAATCTTTCTGAAAATCGTTTCTCAGTGGTTTTTGAGGTCACTCCTTTCGAATTTGATATTTTTTTTTTTGGGAAAACATAATGGCCGATCCAGTATTATGGATCAAAATGAAAAAATGAAAATTTATTTTAAAAAAAATCGGTGTTTAGGAATTTTTGTTCAATGTTGAAAGATTTATTTATATAGTTATACTTGCCTGTGAGATATTGTGGAATAACAAATATATAAGTTAATAATAAAAAAATAAAATACCGGGAATATTTGAGCCGTTGACAACCAAACTGATGTCCACAAAACAAATCTTATATATTAATAAACTTAGCCAGTACAAGCGAGCTAGTGATGATTGCTGTAAACCTTTAAAAGTATAAACATATTTTATTCATGTGTAAAGTATTTTCTACCGACTAAAAGATGTTGTATGATAGCCTGAAACCGTAAAAAAACAATGAGAATAACTTTTTTTTATACAAAAAAATAATATTTTTGTGAAGTGCACGTGAGAACTGATTTTCACTTTTTGCACAAAAGATAACCACAAAAATGGAGAGGCAATTTGTGGCAGCTAATTTTGCAATATGATTTGTCAAAATGTATAAGAATTAATTTAAGAACTTAAATTTGACAGGATCTATCAAGACTTTTTATACATCACTACTTTTCTCAGATTTTTTTGGATGTAAAATAAATGCTTTGCACCGATTCAAGTAACTTACAGGATCATGACATTTTACAGTACTAAGAAAGCAAATATTAAGTCAAAAATACACACATTTATTATTATAATCCATTTTGACGAATTAAAATTGAACCCGTTGTTTTTTAATAAAAATAGTTCTGCATATTGCTTGAATAGTGAAGACTTACTTTTATATTTTCTAATGCCCTGAACATTCTTTAACAAATTCATGTGAAAAAAAACTCAAAAAAAATTTTTTTTATGACTTTTAGCCAGCTTTTTGGGATTTCGGACCACTGTGCGACCGCTGATTGCTATTCTCATATAGCGTCTAGTTTCTTTGATAGCCCCATCTAGCATCTCACTCTCTATATTTTGATCAACTACATTAGATGCAGTTTCTCCCCTCCCCTGGACTTCAGGTGCTGTGTAACGAAGTTTAGATTAATTTAAAATAAAATCTCTCCTTAAATTTGCCGGATTTGAACTCGCCGAAACAGGGTTCGAATTTTCTAGAGGAGTTAAACTAAGCTACAGTAACTACACGATATCGAATTCAGTTTAATACATATATTTTAAAGTTCAAACTCAATTTACAGTACCTCGTTAGAGCATGTGTCGCGCCTGTGGCCACGTTGGCCACAACGCCAACAACATTCATAACGATTGTACGCATCGTTTATTTTGTTTGAAACTACCGCTAAGATGGTAGTTTTCTTGGTTTCACGAGGATTACGAGCCTCGGACTGCGTCGTTCCGGGTTGTGGGGGAGGTTTATAAGATTTTTCTTGAATAAGAATCATCTCAAACTCATTTGTTAATTTTATTAAATCGTTAATACTATTAACTTCGCGTCGTCGTATGTACCTCCGGTACTCGGGTCGTCAATTATTGTACAATCTGTCTAATTTACTCGCGTCACTCATTCGTCCGTAACGTCTCATCATTGTTTGTAAAGCCGTCACATAATCGCGGGCATTTTCGTTAATGCCTTGTGTTCTCTTTCGTATTTCTTCTTCGAGTTGACGCTCTCTGTCAACCGGAAGGAAGTATTCTTTTAAGTCGTCGCAAAAATCTAACCATGTTTGCCAGTCTCGTTTGTTGTTGCGATACCGAAGTATCGCTTTATCTTTTAACAAAACTGGTATAAAAAGAATGAGCCCATCTAGACATAAGCCGAATGTCAGGGTGAGTTCTTCCACGCGTTCTATGAATTCTAGTGGATCTTTATTTTCGTCAAAATAAAGATTCCACTTTCTTAATTGTTCGGCCTGGCTCTAGTTTTGTGGTCGCGGATCGCGAATCTGTTCGTTCGGAAACTGTTCTCGCAATCTTCTGTTAAAATTTATGCTTTCTAGACTCTCCACGCCACGCGATGAGGGACCAGCACCGCCCTGGTCGTACCGATTTTGTTGGTTGTGATTTCGATATTCGTTATTTTGTCCACTGTGCTCCTGATTGTTACGATTCTGGTTATTTCGATTTTCTTGGTCTTGATTATTACGATTTTGATTAGCGGGATTTCGATTATCTCGATTTTGATTTTCTCGATTTTGATTATCTAGATTTTGATTATCACGATTTTGATTATCGCGATTTTCGTTGCCGTGATTTTGATTTCCGTGATTTTCATCTCCGTGATTTTGGCTACCTTCGTGATTATCAAGATTATCGTCTGCGTTATTTTGATCCAATTGATTTTGATAAAAACGCCTCTGATCGCCGTCTTGTTCATTGTAATCGTCTTGATTACCGCCCACGTTAAAGATAACATTTCTTAAAATGTTTCTTAAAATTCCGCGTGTCGTGCCAGTAGGAATTTCTAAATTACGTGCACGGAATTCGTTTTCGAGTGCAGCTTTATTCATCTGCCATGATTGATCATGAGTAATAATTCTCTGTTCATCTGCCATGATAAAATCTAATTTCTAATAATATTTATTTAATATTAAATTAAGTAAAGTATAAAAATGATTTACATTCATCGTCCCTGTTTGGGCGACACGTAATTATCTGTTACGAAGTTTAGATTAATTTAAAATAAAATCTCTCCTTAAATTTGCCGGATTTTAACTCGCCGAATCAGGGTTCGAATTTTCTAGAGGAGTTAAACTAAGCTACAGTAACTACAAGATTTCGAATTCAGTTTAATACATATATTTTAAAGTTCAAACTTAATTTACAGAATAAAATTACATTTATTATGAGGAAGCGTATTAATTATTCGTGAATAACAAATTGTGATCTTTTTTTAAAAACTGTGATAATCTCGCAAGATTTTTAAACGCCGTGATATTTCGCGTGAGCCCTTGATTTTTCGATTAAACGTTTTGTTAAATTTAAAGTAAAGAAGATTAAGAATAAAAAAAAGTGAATATCAATTATAATCTCGTATGCCTGAGTTTTACTCACGCTTTTCTATCTAAACTGAGCGGCCTTGCCAGCTCAAACGAGTCTTACTCGTATTTTTAAGTCGAGTCTCACTCGCTTTAAACAGGTGAGCTTTACTCTCCTGTTTAGCCCTATTGTAAAATACCGAGTAAGAATAAAATAATAAAAAAATAAAACCTAACCCCGTTCGCGTCGCGAGGAATTTCAGGAAAAGGAAAAATTATATAAATTGTCTTTATTAAACCATGCTTCTTCTTCTGTGAAGAAGCCAACGTAAAGAGCTCCGTGCTCTTGTAATTCCTCGTTTAAATATCTCACGTGTCGTGAGAACCGCTGCTTGCTCTGTGAATCGTCGTATCCACAGAAGAGAAAGAGAGAGCCGTTGTGCTCTCGCCGAATTTTCGTATCCCCTGTACGACCGTGGAATCCGCTGGGCTCGTTCGTGGCAGTATTACTGCCCGTTCTTCGTCGCCGGTTTCCTTGAGTGATCTTATTACTCCGCAAAGGATAGTTGAGAGCGGTTTTACCGCTCGGATCAGAATGACCATTTCGAACGCGGAGACTTACTTTTATGAAAAGCGGCGATCCGTGGGCTCACGCCGCCTGAGCGCTGATTGGAGGGTAGCGAGAAACCGGGGTCAACGCAACGCCATTGGTCCTTCCGTAAAAACGGGGGTACTCGTCCCTCTTGCCTTGCGCTCTGGAACTTGACAGTATCGCGACTGCTCGCGCTTGAGGTACAATTCCTCCGGCCGCTCGAATTTTCGGTTTTTCATTCGTGTCATGACAAAATTTTCAGGTTCTTTGTCGCAGCTGGTGCACCATCAGCACTGACTGTCCCATACGCTTCAGGACTCAATGTCCCATTTACACGCTCAGAAATTTTATTATTTTCCCCTGAAGCAGGTAGCGTTTGATCGACTGACGTATTGAACGGCAGGCTCACGCTATCCTGAGTAACCTCTACAGGTGTCCCATCTGTCCTACCTGTCACTCTCCATAAAATTCTTTGAGTGGACTGTATGTTCACGTTATCAGTGACCGACTCGTTCGTTAACTCTTGATTAATTCCCTGGTCAAGATTTTGTGAACTTGTCCCACTCTCTGGCTCAGTGGCCATACTCGCAGAAATTTGTCACCGTTCATTGCTAAAGGTTCATCTTAATTATTTTCGCTATACCTCATAGCTACTAGTGAAGTGAATGCTTTTCTCTCCCCGGTTGGGACATCTATTGTCACGCCTGGGATTGTGGAGTTCTGGGACACTCCGCTGCATAATGTCCCTGCTGATTGCAGCGTCTGCAAGTTCGAAAACTACACTCAGCTGCACGGTGTCCCACTACGTTGCAATGGTAGCAAGCGCCTAAAAATAGACGCTGACCCTGCACGTTAGCACTCGGAACAACAACTTGCGGCATCTGCTGCCGTGGTGGAAACACACGCTGAGTTTGTCCCATCCTGGGAACCACTGGAGGGACACTTATCATCGCTAGTGCGAAATTAACTGGCATAATAGGTGCTGACTGTGAGGGTCCCGACTGAGACAGCCCAGTGGTCTCCATTCTTGTCCCCCTTTTTCTTAAACGCGTCCCACTTGTCCCCACGGTCTTGAAAGCGTTAACACTAGCCTGTTTCGGTGGACCTGACGCTTTCGCATTGTTTTTCTTTCTCTTCTTACTTTTGGACTGTAACCCATTCGCTTGTCCCGACTCTCGCGGAGACTGGCTGGAATCTGAGGACGTCTCCTCGATCAAGTCATCCAGCTTAATTAATCTCTCCGTTTTAGGAGCAGCGAACGGAACCTTCATCTTGTCCCTGGAAGGGGGTGGTGCGTAGCGTTTGTCCACCTCCTGGATTTTCTTAAGGCGTCTCAACACACGCTCAAATTCAACAACTGTGGACACACTCTGGTACACGAACTGACGCCTATATTCAGGAGTAAGACCCTCAAATGCAATTTTTAGAAATTTCTCTTCAGATATGGGACACTTCATAAGTCCCATAATTGTGCGGAGTCTTAGCATGTACCCAGACACTTTTTTCCCCTTTGCTTGCGTACGCTGTTTTCACTCAACAAGCAACTCTTCGTCTCTCATGGACGCTAAAACTGACGCTTAAACACACGCTTAAAATTCCATAGCGACGAGATGTCCTTTTTTAAAACGCGATACCACCTACTAGCCGTACCACGCAAAACACTGGTCAACACTCCAAAAATTTCTAAACCCGATAGACGATAACACTCCTGACAGTCATTTAAACGTTCCAGGAATTCGTCTGGATCCTCTCTCTCACTCCCAGAGAATTGTATCTCGCACTCCTTCAAAAATTTTACTGCTCTATAGTCAATTCCTCGTGGGGGACAACGCTGGTATCGAGATTTTTCCCGGTCCGAGAAAAGGTCCGATTCTGACTGATCGAATGAGTCAGAATCACTCGACGAGAGCTGAAGTGGTGACTTCGGTCGACTTCGTGAAGTGTTATCACTACTACTACTTTTATTCACCGGAGGTGACTTCGTCCTCGACCTTTTCTCTGAAGAAGCCCTACGCTTTTTCTTCTTCCACTTCCTTTCGTTCGTTGACCACTTTTTTTCTACACTCAATTGCGCCCATTCGACCTTCTCAGACAGCACCAGTATCACTTTCTGCTCCAGTGAGGGTGGGGGTGGGAGCCATAGAGGTATAAGAATAGAGGACGTGAGTCAGTACGAACTCCATAGGTGGGAGCGTCTGGCCGATAGAAAGAGTCAGATAGTGTACTTAACGTTCCCTCTTCTTACTCTCTCTACAATCGCATGCGCAATAAACGTCACGCGTATTCAACAAAAACAGCTGTATCTACTAGAACGCATTAGCGCGAATGCGTTCAGAAATAAAGACAAAAGAGGGGACGTTAAGTACATTAGTTGACTCTTTCTATCGACTTGACGCGTTTTCCTGCCTTTCGCGTCCTCTATTCTTATACCTTTATGGTGGGAGCACTCGAGATTTGGTAGATGGAAGTTTTGCTGACCCCTTGGAGGGCCCGAGGTAAATTAGCTAGGGGTTTTTATGCAACCCAAGATTTTCTCCAGTGGCCATATTATAGCCTGCTTGCCGGTGCTGGTAAAGCATCGACTGCAAATCCGTGCTCATCTGCAGACGTGCCCTCATCTCACGCAAATCTTTTACGTTGGGGGACATCGTGGCAGACATTACCGACCCACCTGGCCCTGAAAACACGGTCGAAGTAATCGCGCCCGGGGTACTTTGCCACATACCCGACGTCACAGACGTCGTTACGGGAATCGTTGTGGTAAATGTCGTCATTGGAAACGCACTTATATTCCCTCTTACGTTTGATGACGTAACACACACACACTAGTCATCACAGACGTTGACGTCGTCACGGTACTTGTCCCGGAAAGGTACTCGGAAGTATCACATTTAAAGCTATTGACGTAACGGGCACATTACCAATATTGATTTGCTCGCGAAACAAATCATTTAATTTACCCTGTTGAGGTCCACTATTGGTCGATTCACCACTTGCATTTAGATCACTCGCCGATTCTAAGTTCAGTTTCCCCACTTCCTCTCCGTTCAATGCTTCTATGAGAAAAATCGATTTTGACTCGGCCGAATCGTACGTGTCATACCAAGGCAAGTTTAGCGATTCTGGAAAAATTAATTTCATTTCAAATCTTAAGAGTCTCTCGCGGAGGACCTGGAGTGAGCTTCTGGTGCTGCACTCTTCAGCTGTTAATTCCGCGATCACTTGGTCCGGTGATATTCGCCTAATCCCCATCCATACCTGACTCAACTGATCGGCTTTTAAAAATTCTAATAATTTTCTTCGGTAACCCTCAATTGCGAACGATCAAGAATTTCGAAAATAAAATAATCAAAATGTCTAACACAACACTATAATTTCTCCACGAAAAAAAGTCTATTAAATTCTCGTAAAATAAACAAAAGTTTATAAGCACCCGTTTTGATTTTTTTTTAATCCTTACACACGCAGAAATTCCAGTATTGAAATCATTCGGTCAATTGGACTGGGGGAGGTAATCCTGATTACCGCTCCTCTATAACCGAAATCTCAAACTCGAATTATTTTCGCGTTGGTACAAAAATCAAATAAATCGAAAAATTACTCCCAAAAGAAGAGAGTGAAAAAAAAATTTTTGAAATTCACTTTTGAAAATAAAATCCGACCGGTCACAAAAAGTCCAAACGAAAAATAGAAATTTCACTCTTGAAGAAAAACGAAAATTACACGAGGTCTCACTCGCGCCAAAATTCTTCCGTTGCGGTGATGAAATATCGCGAGAACCTTTAATTCAAAAATCAAATTAAACTTAACTTAAACCATGTCCACAATTTTAAAAACAATATAGAATTTAAAAAACGTTTCTTATAATAATGATTCTGCTCACAGAATTATTTAAATTCTCTTTGAGAAAAATTTCTCACACGAAATCTACTCATTCGAGACTTTTCTAAAAAAAAATGAAGAAAATCACTTCTCAGATATTGGTGAAATTTTCTCATATTACTTAGCATCAGAAACTCGATTCGCCGGGAATCAAGAAATTTTTCACTAATTCGCGAACACGTGGTTAACGAGAAAAATCTTCACGTCAATTAAAATAAATTTCTGTATTTATTCTCACACGCTTCGCGAACTAAAAATCCCATAAATTTTCCACAGACCAAATTAAAACTTAACATCAATTCTCTAATTTAACGTTTTTCATTTTTAAATCAAACATTTTGAAATCTAAAAACCGTTAACACTTTTTCAATTGGTATTTGTTAAAATTCTCTGTCAATTTTCGATTCACTTGATTTTTTAAAATCTCAGCAATAAATTTTGATTTAAATTCAATAATTACTTTTTCTAAAATCTCAAATTTCCATAAATTAATAAAATTCTTATTATTTTAGTCTCATTTTCTAACGCAGAAATTTCAAAAATTCAACGTCTATTTGACGTCATTTCCGAGCACATGTTCGCGAAAAATTTATAAAAATCGGAATTCAGTGTATTTTTCCGATTCTCAATAATGAAAAGTAAGCGGAAATCGAAAAAGCTTAGACCCCAAATTTATTTATAATTTTATTTAACGAGAATCCACTAAAAATAACACATTTTCGTTTCGCACACTTTTTCCCGAACACGTTTTTCTGTGACTTAAAATTTCGAAAATATGCCGATTTTCACTAAAGGAAAATTACTCTATTAATTTTCAGAAAATTTTCTTCTGTGAAATTGTATTGGTTCTTTTGACCGGTACGCTGTCTCTCTCCTCACTATATTCATTTAATTTCTCACGCAGAAAGTCGAGTCTCTTGGATTTGGAAAACTTCCTCACAAGGGATGCCAATTGTAACGAGTTACTAATTATTTAAAATTTTGGATCAAACTCGAAACGCGAAACTCTGATTCTGACTTTTCACCTCGAACAAACGGAAATTTAATAAGAAAAACTAACCAAACGGCTTTCCGCTGAAAAATAGCACAACTTGTTGCCGGCCCCGGCAACGCAGAAAATAAAATTTAGAAAACTACTCGAATTAGAATTTCCAATGAGGAACACACGATTTCACAAATTTGTCTTTTTATTTCACTGATAATATACTCTTACACACCAATTTTACTAATGTAATTTCTCAGTATAATATTCTAGTTAACAGCTTTTCGCGAGCGCGTGGTTTTCTCCAGTGATTAATGAATAATGGCCGTGACCTTGTCCAGAATCAATCAGCCAGTCGATCTCTTTCCTGTGATCCTCTTCCTATCTCCGTCCTTGTCCCTCTGTCCTGTGATTGGTCCCTTGATCCAAGAACCCGAAAACCTACGAAAATGCTCGGAAAACGAAGCTGACCTCACGCAACTCATTATTCATTGGACACTCAAGCCAACGACCAAAATCACACGCAAAAACGAATAAGAGAAATGATAGAATGCAACAACTAAAGAGACAAGAGATACTTTTTACAAATAGAGAATACTTTTAAGATTTTATTTGAACAATAAAAAAGTATGATTCTCAATAACTTAATAAAATACAATATTTTATAATAAAGTTTGCACAGCCTTTTTATGTAGGTTTTAAACTATCGCGCGTCTTTTGTTTTCTTGTGTATTGTAACAAGTTTCTACAACATATTTAAAGTCTTCAGAGTAACATGCAAATCATTTCATTTCTTGATTAGTGGAGCGTAGAAATGATAATTTCTTGTATTTTTAATCGATTGCGCTTTCAGAACGAAAAATTGTCCGCGAAAACATTAAAAAAGTTATTTATTTTTTTGACAGTTGTGGAGAGCAGTAGAAAAACAAATTTTATTTAGTCAATTTAATCGAACATAAAAAATGAATTAAATGTGAAAGCTGAGTGGGATTTTTTTTGCGACTAAAGACGGTAAAGGTGCACCTTTTCTTACACATATTATTTAAATATTAATTTTTTTGCGACGGATCGCAAAAAAATTCTACCCAGCTTTCACACCAAATTCATTTTCATGTTCGATTGAATTGACAAAATTAAATTTGTTTTTGTACTGCGTTCCACAACCGTCAGAAAAATACATAATTGTTTTAATGTTTTCGCAGCTAATTATTCGTTTTAAAAGCGCAATTGATTAAAAATACAACAAAATATCATTTCTACGCGCCACTAACCAAAAATGAAATGATTTGCAAGTTATACAAGACTTTAAATATGTAAGTAGTGTAACAGGGCTGGTTCCAAAACATAGTTCCGATGTTCGCCACCAGGTGGCGCTGTTACCCTCAGTCGGTATTACCGTTCGTCGGTAAAATAGATTTACCATCGGTCGGTAATGCAGATCGCTGTCGGTAATGATCACTGCTAGATGGCGCTAGTTTTATAATTACCCTCGGTTGGTAATGCAGATTTCTGTCGGTAAGTTACCGCTAGATGGCGCTGAAATTATAATTTGCATAAACAATATATTGTTGTTAACTTTGGTACTACCACCCACCACCCACCCAACCAACCACCCAACCCAACATACCCCCCCCCCCAAAACCACCCAACCACCCACATACCAAAAATAATGTATTGGGACTTAAATTTTCAAAATACCACCCACCGCCCACTTTGCATATATGATCTCAAATTTTAAAAATCGTAATAAAAACCGCGAGGGATGAAAATCTACATAAAATAGTTATAATGATATCGGACACGTATTGTATTGCTGAACATATGGTATAAGGCATTTCAACTTGTGACGTACACTACCGGCCAAAATTGTGGGACCACTTACAAAAATGGGATTAAAAACATGATCGTCTTAAAATTTTTATAACTCTGTCAGATAATAAGCAAAATGAAATTTATCATAGTCCATTGAAAAGCTTATAAAGTTTTCCAATAAACGGTCCTATTTTAAAGTTTTTTTGATTAACAGAAACTGAGATTCAATGTAATAAAGACAGATGAATTTTTCGATTTTTGTGAATTTTCATTGTTCAATTTTAGCAGGCTGCTTTTTCTGGTAAAGTACTTGGAAAAAATTTGAAAAATCAAGCTACATAAAACCTTGAACTTCTAACTTCAAAATAAGTAAAAGAAGACTTAAATATCTTGACTAGTTCTAAAGTTATAAGTAAATGTATCATACAAAAAAACGCAATGATTCTAGTGCTCGCTCCACTTTTGAATGCTTAATACACTGCAAATAGGCAGGGAGGGGAGGAAACGAAGAAATTATTGCGTTTTGTTCTTTATACACATATACTTACATATCAAATAAAACAATATTTACATTGCTCATAATAAGATTTCAAACAATTGGAAGTATGATCCACTTGGATTGGTGTAACTAAACCCCAGCGAGTCCCTGCGGTGCGGGGAGGCCCGCTGTTTTAAGGGGGCCCAATCTGAGCCCTTATCGTTTTGACAAAAACTTTTTTTGTAGTTCATGTTATATTGTTTAACCTAAAGTAATGTTAGTAGTAGAGCTATACCGATTCTGGGGCACTTACCCTGCAGGAATCTGCCTTACCGGTCGCGAGTAGAAATCTGTTTACCGGGAAGGAATCTGTTTTACCCTAGTTACCGACCAGATGGCGCAGTGTGGGGGATTCTCCGCGCCATTTTGGATTTTTACCCCCACTTTTGCGCGGGAATTTAAATTTTACTCATACTTTTGAGCGGGAAGTTAAATTTTACCCCCACTCTTACGTTTTTTAAGCGCGCTATTTTGAATTTTTACCCCCACTTACCCTTTATTTAAACTGACGACCTTGTATTTTTATAAAACTTGGTATCCAAAGGTTTTTAAAGTCGACGATTATGCGAGGATTATCAAGCGAGGATTTCCCTACTTTTGAGAGGGCTTTTAGTCTGTTAGTGAGAGTTCTACGTTACCGATAGCCATTTTAGTGAGTAAGCACACCGGCCACTACTGATAGACGGCGCTGCAATCGAATTGCCTTTTTCAAGCACGCGATTTTGAATTTTTACCCCCACTTACCCTTTATTTAAACTTGCGACCTTTTAAAAAATTTCATAATCTTAGATAAGCACAGGTTTTTTTTTAAATTGCAATTTTTCAGGGCTTTCTTTTTAATTCAAAATTTTATCCAAAATAATCCCTTTCTCTAATTATACATCTGAATGGCTTGAGTTTTAAAAATATTTATTTATACTCAAAGTTATTAGAACAATCTAAATATAAATTTCTAGAAAAAGTATTGAGTAAAGTTGATGGAATCGAGTACTTTCCATATAGTGAGCATGAAGAAGTGGTTTCGCCTAAAGATGCTAAACCAAGTTTAGGTTTTCCGAAAGTTAACTTCAACTTTTCCGAAAGTTTACTTTTACTTTTCTAAATGGTAACTTTAACTTTTCCAAAATTTATCTTTATCTTTTTTGGGATTTACATGTTAATTGCATTTAACTTTTCCAAAAGTTAACTTTAACTATTCCGAAAGTTAGCTTGAACTTTTCCAAAAGTTAACTTTAACTTTTACAAAAGTTAACTTCATCACTTATGGGATTTTCATGTTAATTTTTACAATGACTTTCCATGACTGTTAAATTCAATTTCTCTAAACTTTTCTGAAAGTTATCTTTAACTTTTTCAAAAGTTAACTTTAACTCTTAGTTAATAGATTATTCAGAAGATTCCAAAAACTTACTAGGATTTGAAATAAAACTAAAAATCTGTGGAAAATGCATCGAAATCAGGGGTGTTGCAGGGCGGGGGGTTATGAAAGTTAAACTTAACTGTTCTGAGTAAGAGAATTTTATCACAGGAGTCGTAGATGGGTGGTCTGGGATGTTGGTTGAGCTGGCGGGGATTGCAGGAGGATTTGGAGTGGTAAGTGGAGTGGGGGGAGGGGGGGTGTTTTACCTTTTCTGAACATCCATACGCACTGGGCTTTCCACCAGAGAATTAACATTACTATTTTCATCAAATTTGGTTCACTGATAGACAAAGGTTTTATAATGATGCAGTTAAAATTTTCAGACATTCTGACATTTTAAAATGATGATTTTGATAACACATGAAAAATACTCACATTTAAAAAGTAAATAATGTAAATAAAGTTAATAAGTAGAATTGAGGGCCCGAATGCAATAACTACGTTTTCGCTCGAAGGCCTAGACTGTCTCCTTTTTCACAAGATAATTTGACGGGAAAATTATCTGGAAAAAAAGTTGAAGGAAATTGAAATTTAAAAATTGATATCAATAGAGGAGATAAAGACGCACATTTTTTCTTAATAATGTTTTTTTGTCAGAATGTTATGTAGTTGAATAAAAATTAAAAACTAATTTTTTTCAGACATTGAAAATAATTATATTTTTACAATCAACTCGTGATATCTCAGAGTCATATGGATAAAAAAAGTTGCAACTTCACCTGCATAATTAAAAAACATTGCAGATCCTAATAAAATGGTTGTAATAATGAAAAAATTGTAATTTGTTATTGATTTTTAATAATAATGTAGTCGCTATCATTACTGTGCTTTACTAACTTTGAGCAAAAAATCTCTGTTACAAAGTTTCGAATTTTGAAGGTTCGAATTACACAAGTTGTTCAGTAAGGTATTAAAAAATTTTCCCAAAAAGAATTTTTTCGATTCATTAAATATTTCAGCTTTTATAAACAATTTTGTTTGAAGCTACTGCGCGTCACGCGTTAACATTTGGTCAGCTGACTGGCTGAGCTCTAAGCCGTGAGCGGAATAAGGAAGGATGCACTTCGGAGTGGCTATGGCGAGAGAGAGAAAGCGACTGTTTTTACTGTAGAAATCAACTTTTTTATTTTCTATTTACATATAACTGTTAATAAATTAACACACTTTTAACGAATAAATAACATCATAAAACGATAACAATTAAATCAAAATATTTCTTCGAGAGCGGCAAGGACTTTTAAGAACAAAACATTTTGTTTTCAATTTTTGTAAAACCAATTTTGCAGTACAAATTTCATTATTTAAACACTTTTGAAAACAAATAAACTGGACAGAAAATATTAATCTCCTCTATTGATATCAATTTTTAAATTTCAATTTCCTTCAACTTTTTTTCCAGATAATTTTCCCGTCAAATTATCTTGTGAAAAAGGAGACAGTCTAGGCCTTCGAGCGAAAACGTAGTAATTGCATTCGGGCCCTCAATTCTACTTATTAACTTTATTTACATTATTTACTTTTTAAATGTGAGTATTTTTCATGTGTTATCAAAATCATCATTTTAAAATGTCAGAATGTCTGAAAATTTTAACTGCATCATTATAAAACCTTTGTCTATCAGTGAACCAAATTTGATGAAAATAGTAATGTTAATTCTCTGGTGGAAAGCCCAGTGCGTATGGATGTTCAGAAAAGGTAAAACACCCCCCCTCCCCCCACTCCACTTACCACCCCAAAACCTCCTGCAATCCCCGCCAGCTCAACCAACATCCCAGACCACCCATCTACGACTCCTGTGATAAAATTCTCTTACTCAGAACAGTTAAGTTTAACTTTCATAACCCCCCGCCCTGCAACACCCCTGATTTCGATGCATTTTCCACAGATTTTTAGTTTTATTTCAAATCCTAGTAAGTTTTTGGAATCTTCTTAATAATCTATTAACTAAGAGTTAAAGTTAACTTTTGAAAAAGTTAAAGATAACTTTCAGAAAAGTTTAGAGAAATTGAATTTAACAGTCATGGAAAGTCATTGTAAAAATTAACATGAAAATCCCATAAGTGATGAAGTTAACTTTTGTAAAAGTTAAAGTTAACTTTTGGAAAAGTTCAAGCTAACTTTCGGAATAGTTAAAGTTAACTTTTGGAAAAGTTAAATGCAATTAACATGTAAATCCCAAAAAAGATAAAGATAAATTTTGGAAAAGTTAAAGTTACCATTTAGAAAAGTAAAAGTAAACTTTCGGAAAAGTTGAAGTTAACTTTCGGAAAACCTAAACTTGGTTTAGCATCTTTAGGCGAAACCACTTCTTCATGCTCACTATATGGAAAGTACTCGATTCCATCAACTTTACTCAATACTTTTTCTAGAAATTTATATTTAGATTGTTCTAATAACTTTGAGTATAAATAAATATTTTTAAAACTCAAGCCATTCAGATGTATAATTAGAGAAAGGGATTATTTTGGATAAAATTTTGAATTAAAAAGAAAGCCCTGAAAAATTGCAATTTAAAAAAAAACCTGTGCTTATCTAAGATTATGAAATTTTTTAAAAGGTCGCAAGTTTAAATAAAGGGTAAGTGGGGGTAAAAATTCAAAATCGCGTGCTTGAAAAAGGCAATTCGATTGCAGCGCCGTCTATCAGTAGTGGCCGGTGTGCTTACTCACTAAAATGGCTATCGGTAACGTAGAACTCTCACTAACAGACTAAAAGCCCTCTCAAAAGTAGGGAAATCCTCGCTTGATAATCCTCGCATAATCGTCGACTTTAAAAACCTTTGGATACCAAGTTTTATAAAAATACAAGGTCGTCAGTTTAAATAAAGGGTAAGTGGGGGTAAAAATTCAAAATAGCGCGCTTAAAAAACGTAAGAGTGGGGGTAAAATTTAACTTCCCGCTCAAAAGTATGAGTAAAATTTAAATTCCCGCGCAAAAGTGGGGGTAAAAATCCAAAATGGCGCGGAGAATCCCCCACACTGCGCCATCTGGTCGGTAACTAGGGTAAAACAGATTCCTTCCCGGTAAACAGATTTCTACTCGCGACCGGTAAGGCAGATTCCTGCAGGGTAAGTGCCCCAGAATCGGTATAGCTCTACTACTAACATTACTTTAGGTTAAACAATATAACATGAACTACAAAAAAAGTTTTTGTCAAAACGATAAGGGCTCAGATTGGGCCCCCTTAAAACAGCGGGCCTCCCCGCACCGCAGGGACTCGCTGGGGTTTAGTTACACCAATCCAAGTGGATCATACTTCCAATTGTTTGAAATCTTATTATGAGCAATGTAAATATTGTTTTATTTGATATGTAAGTATATGTGTATAAAGAACAAAACGCAATAATTTCTTCGTTTCCTCCCCTCCCTGCCTATTTGCAGTGTATTAAGCATTCAAAAGTGGAGCGAGCACTAGAATCATTGCGTTTTTTTGTATGATACATTTACTTATAACTTTAGAACTAGTCAAGATATTTAAGTCTTCTTTTACTTATTTTGAAGTTAGAAGTTCAAGGTTTTATGTAGCTTGATTTTTCAAATTTTTTCCAAGTACTTTACCAGAAAAAGCAGCCTGCTAAAATTGAACAATGAAAATTCACAAAAATCGAAAAATTCATCTGTCTTTATTACATTGAATCTCAGTTTCTGTTAATCAAAAAAACTTTAAAATAGGACCGTTTATTGGAAAACTTTATAAGCTTTTCAATGGACTATGATAAATTTCATTTTGCTTATTATCTGACAGAGTTATAAAAATTTTAAGACGATCATGTTTTTAATCCCATTTTTGTAAGTGGTCCCACAATTTTGGCCGGTAGTGTACGTCACAAGTTGAAATGCCTTATACCATATGTTCAGCAATACAATACGTGTCCGATATCATTATAACTATTTTATGTAGATTTTCAACGCGAAATTCAAAATTTTAAATAATACTTAAAATAAAAATATAAATATATACTTGACATCTGACTAATGCTCGTTACATTTTTAAAATTAAAATAAAAATAAATAAATTATTAACTCATTATTACTAAAACGTCAATATTTTTTTACTTAAACTAATGTTTGGTATAAGAAATTAGCATGATTTGTCAGAAGAAAACAAAGCTTTTGACAGTAACTGTACTGTTCGGAAACCTAAGAAAACAAAATTTGGGGAAATTTATTTCCGTATTTATTTTTAACTTTATGGTAAATAGCGTATTTTAATATTTAATAAACTAAAATGTATCGCAATATACAATAATCAGATTTATTTTAGTGTAAATATAAGTGTTATTTTTAATTCCAAATTAACCTCAAAATCTTAACAACGTGTCATATCTAAGTTTTATTTTTCAAAGACTGTTAGCAGCGTTTGAGCATCGGAGGGTTAGGTTGCTTGTTTGAGTTTTGACAAATATTGCGCTTAAATACGTAAAAATCACAGTGAAATTGAAATGACAGTTAAAAGAAATGTCTACAGTAATTTATAAGTGGAATAATATTTAAATATTTATAAATAAATAATAATTGACAATCTTTAAGTAAATTGAAAAAACTTTAATATTTATGAATTTGAATTTAGCGCGCTTGTAGCCGGAACTTCTTACCTGACTCAAACCTAACTTACGTAATCTACGTTCTTTACTACAATTGACAGCTTTACAGCGTTGCCACATCTAGACTGAATAATTCGAAGAATCTTGAGAATTTATTAGTATTTTAAACATTTTTGCTTTTAAATGATCTGTAAGGTTACCAAACTTTTCTAATTTATTAAACCTTAAATATTCATCTTTCAAATACAATTATTCCAAGAAAATCTGGCATTGATATCTATTAGAAATTTACTTTAAAAGTACCTTGGTTACCGTTTCTCCATAAGAGACCATGACAAATAAATAATTTATACATCTAAATTATTTAGCAAAAAATTCTCAAATTTTGCATGCTTTTTTTGTTGTACCAAATAATATCATTTCTCAAAACTCGAAAAATTTCTGACATTTTTTAATGTTTGTCCGATTCCTCATTAACGTATATTCCCTATATAATATACCTTTCTACATTTCTACATAATGTTGCATACGTCAGTTCACGTACATTATTTTAATCATGTGCTATGTATGTACCTTCGCATTGAACTAGTATGATACGAGTATAACGTAATTATCTTCAGTTACTTGCATTAAAATGGTAGAGTGCCAGAATGTGCATTTTTTTTAACAGTATGATGAACTGGCCCTGTACTTGGACTAGAATCTTACTATGTACTCCAATTTCCAATTTATTTTTCAAGGTTGCTGGATTAGTACAACTCTGGTATGTAATACTAGTACGATACAAGTACTTCGTACAAATCTAATAAAAAGGTACATACATACTGGCACTATATTAATTTAGAATCAGTACTGTGAAAATCAGTATCATTATACAGTAAGTTCTTGATAAAGTGAAGGACTTCATACAGTGAATATTCCACTTTTCACTCAGCAGTTCTCCTCTTTTCCTTTTATTTATGTGTGAGTTAATTGCTATGCTTGCACAATTTGTACAAACGATGTGCGCGTAAGGGGGGGAGTATACAAACACGTGTCATATTTTTAGGTTATGCTAAGTTAATATTTTAAGTTCAGGTGAAGTTAAACATATTTAGAACTTCAAAGAAAAGTGAAAAAATAGGAAAATTGCAGGATGTTTTGAAAATAACGAAATAAAATCAAACAAAGTTCATTAACGGTTTTAATTGTCAAAACCGTTTCATATCCGGTTGACTTCCAGTGGGGATAATTTTCTTCATTATATCAAGTCTTAAACATTCACTATATTCAGGTCTTCACTTTATTTAGCTTCACTATATCAAGAACCTACTGTACTCGTATAGTAGTAGTATAGTAGTATAATGCAAAGGTGGGTGGTACGCACAGTAATTGTACGCTAGTTTTCTGGGTAGTTATACATTATACATTTGACATGTAAATTACCAAGCTTTCTACGTATATTACATCGGAAATTCGAATTTCAAAGAATTTACAAACTGATAAAGGTAAAAAATTTAACAATTCGCAATTTGAAAAATTAATGAAAATTTATAAGATTAACATATATTCGACAGATATAGTAATTCCATAAGAATTTAAGTTAACTTTCGAAAAAGTTAAAGTTAACTTTCGGAAAAGTTAAAGTTAACCATCCGAAAAGTTAATGTTAACTTCTGGAAAAATTAAATTAGAAATATTAGAAAAGACTCGTTGTCAACTATATATGCACTTAAATTTCACTGTAACGACCTTCGATATTACGAGTTCTCTCTATAACGAGCTGATAAATTCTCCCTATTACGAGCTAAACAACTTCAATGCATAGTTTTCATTGAACTCGTGTTTTTTATTATTTTTCCGTAAATTATGTACATAAAACAAAAAAAATCATTTAAGAAGCTATTTGTTCCACGAAGATTAATATTTCAAAGCAAGTAATGAATTAAAAACATTTAATTTTTATTCTATTATGTACTGATAATTATATCGCATGTGAAAATTTCAAATTTAATAAAAAAGGAAATTGGTTTTTTATAAATTCATTGTTGATTTATTATTGTATCATTGTTGTTTCATTATTAATTCATTAGTGAATCATTGTTGGTTCATTGTTTGTTCATTATTAAATCATTGCTGAATCAATATTGATTCATTATTGATACATTGTTGATTCATTATTTAGGCTAGACCGAATATATATACACCGCTTGAGTATCTGTTTACATTGGTCATGCGCATCTCGTTGCGCACCATGCATCAAGTCAGGCCCAACGCGACCCACCCCACTAATCCACCAGCTAATTTCGCGAGGTATTTTACATTCTACGGTCTTTTGAGGTCTTCATTATGATTTTTTGAAATTTGAGATCATATATGCAAAAGTGGGTGGTGAGTGGTATTTTAAAAATTTAAGTCCTAATACATTAGTTTGGTAGGTGGGTGGTGTTGGGAATAGATTAGTTACTCTGAAAACATATACTAAATGAGTGGTGGGTTGGTGGGTGGAGGGGGGGTCTTCGGCATATGATACATACATTGAAAACATATACGAAATGGATAGTGGGTGGTAGTACCAAAGAAATGTAAATTATTTTTAAGATAAAAGTTAACAACCAATTAATGTTTATGCAAATTATCAAACTCGCGCCATCTAGCGGTGATTATTACTGACACAAGGTAATTCAGAAATCTGCATTACCGACGGGGGGTAAAACTATGCAGATGCTAACATATACGAAATCTACCTTACAGATGGAGAATAAACTAGTGCCATCTAGAAGTGATCATTACCGACAGCCCCACTACCTAAACTTTAGACAACGTTCACATTGGCCACACGCATCTCGTTGCGCACCATGCGTTGAGTCAGACCCAGGAGCACACGCATCTCGTTGCACACCATGCGTTGAGTGAGGCCCAGTGCGGCCCACCCCCAATCCACCCGGCTAATACTGCGCGGTATCGCGCGATTCAGCCATCCCTCGCGGTTTTTATTACGATTTTTAAAATTTGAGATCATATATGCAAAGTGGGCGGTGGGTGGTATTTTGAAAATTCAAGTCCCAATACATTATTTTTGGTATGTGGGTGGTTGGGTGGTTTTGGGGGGGGGGGTATGTTGGGTTGGGTGGTTGGTTGGGTGGGTGGTGGGTGGTAGTACTAAAGTTAACAACAATATATTGTTTATGCAAATTATAAATCCAGCGTCATCTAGCGGTAACTTACCGACAGAAATCTGCATTACCAACCGAGGGTAATTATAAAACTAGCGCCATCTAGCAGTGATCATTACCGACAGCGATCTGCATTACCGACTGATGGTAAATCTACCTTACCGACAAACGGTAATACCGACTGAGGGTAACAGCGCCACCTGGTGGCGAACATCGGAACTATGTTTTGGAACCAGCCCTGTTACACTACTTATGTTGTAGAAACTTGTTACAATACACAAGAAAACAAAAGACGCGCGATAGCTTGAAACCTACATAAAAGGGCTGTGAAAACTTTATTATAAAATATTGTATTTTATTAAGTTATTGAGAATCCCACTTTTTTTTATTGTACAAATAAAATCTTAAAAGTATTCTCTATTTGATTCTTAAGAAAAAACTTTAAAAAAAGAGGGAGAACACATTGTTTTTTAACCTCAAAAATTAAAAACTTAATTTATTTAAACAAATTATTATTTTTAATTAAAATTTTGTTCATTTATCGTAAGTACAATTCCTCATTAAGCTTTCTTCCAATTTTTATTAAAATCGGTTCATCCACTCGCGACTAACTGGTTATTTACTAAAACGCTGCAAAAAACTTTGACCTTTAATAAATTTTGCAAATATTCGAATTTCGGAAAACTATTTACAGGTTTTTATTATACCATCATTGGCTATCGAAGCATATAAGAATGAGAAAAATTCATAGACCCACAAAAATTTAGGGGCCTACTTCAGGAATTCTTACCCATAAGTAACGATCCACAACGTTACAACCCTTACAGTGGCTTTACAGCAATCTATCGTGCTATTTGGGCATATTCTTTTGTAACTTTACATTGCGAGAATAGTGTAGTGGTAAAAAAGATGCAAGTGTGTCAAGCTATAGTGTAAAAAATTCATTCGAAATTTTGTTCGTAATTATCCCAAATTTTCGAAGTCTTCGGCTAATAGCGAACGGATATTATTATTATTCAAATTTGCAAAACACAATAACCCTAGTGAATTTTAATTATACCATTAAGGGGTCAGTATGGATTTATATTTTAAAAAAAAAATTTTCTTATAAACATTAATTTTGTATACTATATACCTATAGAAATAAGATAAAAACTAATATATAGGTAGTAGAGTTTAAAAACATGCTAAAAAACGCGATACTGCAGAAGCATAAGGCGCATACCATAGCAGTAAAAAATTGTTTAATTTAAATATTATTGTAACATTATTAGTAAAATTTATTATTTGATGATACACAGCAATGTTAGAGAAAAATATTTATGTATTTAAGTCCTTTTTACCATAAAAATTAAATGTGCAATAGAATATTTATATTGCGTGACCAGCGCGAGCAGCTTTTGGTTGCGCGAATGTTTAACGCCTTTTTCTCAAAACAACGTTTTTCGTCCTGGCCGACACGATTTAAGAAAAACTATTCAACCGATTAAGCTCAAATTTTCAGGGATTCTTCTATGCACGTGCCGCTTTAACATGAATTAGGAAAATAAAATTCCATGAATATTTAAACCTTTTTTTAAACAAATTAACCCTCTGCCTACTCAAATGACCGTCATCGTCTAAAATCGTCTATTTGGGCATATGGTAGGGGACTAACCAATCACAGCTCTCATATACATAAAGGGTCATGTGTTAGTTGGATTTAAATTCATTTGAACGGATCAGGGGCGTATTACAAAAAGTTTTATGGGGTTCAGGTGCCCCGTCGGAGTAAAATTGAAGAAATAGGCTTAAAAATTAAACAACAATTTTCTGAAAATTATTTATTTAATACAATGTTTAAAATTATATTGATTTTGAATTGCAGTATTATTAATATATGGAATTAAATAGTTTTTGAAAGGCAATCCACCATAAAATAATTAAAATCGAAACATGCAGAAATTAGCACTGAAAAAGAAATATTAACTTTTTAAAAAAAAATTTACGTTTCATGAAATAAGTTAGATACTAAATTTTTATAAGGGATTTCAACTGAATCTAGTAGAAAGTGAAAACAAATCGCTTTTGTTGCTTAAAATAATCTTTAAAAATAAATAGTAAATTACAATTTTTAAAACTCGAATAAATGAATTTTTCATATTTTGTAATTAAATAAAAATTTAGTGTAAGTTAAATTTATTAATTTTTTTTTCAAATGTATGTCTTGTAGATAAATAAAAATTTACTAAAAGTCAGTATAAAATAAAAATTTTAATTATTTACGAATCAAATAATTTGGGAAAGTTACTTACATTTAATTAGTTTTTTCTTGGAGTAAAAGAAATTGGACTTTACATGCAGGTGTGTCACATTCTTGACACATGTAAATAGTTCTTTTAAAAATGTCTGGTGATTTGCAAAAGACGACATCTTCGTTGGCTTCCGGGAATTTATATCAAGTGATTTATGGATCTATCTGGATCTCGAATCTGATCCAAGCTAGCAGTACGAGTTGGTAGATGATATAAGTTTTCAGTAAACTGTACTCTTGAAGTGAAATACCCTATCAATTGCTTCACAAGCTGTTTTCGAAACTTAACTTGTCTGTTTCCATGACTAGTGTTTTGTGGCTGATTTGTTTGATCAAAAATAATAAAACTGTTTATAATAGAAGTATCAATAACGAAATTAAGAATAAATTTCCACCATTTCTTACTTGATCGTCCAACTAAGTAATAAGTCCTTTTCTGATCGGCTAAATCGACTCCGCCCATACTTTCACAATATTTTTTTATTGCAAGGGGACATACAACTTGATTTGTAATATTTTTATTTTTTTTCTCTTGTTTAGTGGGATCGATACCTGAAGAAATTAATCGGACGTCTCGTTTGTCATGCCAGATCATTGTTACAATTTCTTCGGAGTGAACGATTTTGGATTTTCCTCGCTTTAGTTTCGTAGATTTATTTAATTTCAAATCTTGAGGCCATCTTACTCTTCCGTTTCGAAAAGTACCACAGGCATACGTTTTTTTCTGCAACAAATTCTGAACTAACTTGAATGATGTAAAGAAATTATCAAAGTACACGCTGTAATATTTATTCAAAAAATCGTGCATTAAATCTAATACCACTTGCTCGCCCAATAATAGATTTTTATTTGTTACTTCTTTTTTCCCTAGATAAACTTTTAGAGTTAAAATATAGCCAGTGGAACTATCTGCTAGTGCCCAAACTTTAATTCCCCGTTTCGTGGGTTTATTTGGCATGTATTGTTTAAAACTTAGTCGACCTTTAAACGGTAACATAGCTTCATCTACAGATAAGTTGCGTTCAGGCTTAAAATAATTTTTATATGATTTTGTAATTTCTAAAACTGATTTTTACTTTATACAAAAGATCATATTTCGAATCACTTTCATTAACTCTTTTTGATTAATTTAGAAGAAGGTATTTTGATAGTAATTGAAACTTTTCTCGGGTCCTACCATTTCGAACAAGTTTACAGTCACAAAAGTCAGTCAAGAAATAGTCTTCAATCTCAGGAAGATCAACAATTCCCATATAAATGAGAATTCCTACATAAGCTTTCATTTCTCGAGCGCTACTTTCATGCCACTTAGCATCTTTTTTTTCTAATAAATTTTGGAGGTACATTGCATATTTATTGGTTTAATTTGCCATCATTTCATAAAACTTATTATTCAAAAATAAAGATAAAAAATCTTCTTCACTGCTTCCTGGTGGTAAATCATGAACTGGTCCTACTTTTTCGTTGCATGTTTTTGGTTTAATTTCTTTTAAATTTGTTTTCCACTTTAGAGCAGTATTAGATTTAATGTCTTTCTTCATTTTTTTCTTTCTAGGCTGATATTCTTCCTCACTAAAATCTTCACTTTCTGATTAACATTTCCGAAAATGTGATTTTCATCATTTGAACTTGACTCACTATCCATTTTGAAACTTTTATTTTTAAAAAACAATGTAAATAAAATAAGACTTTTTCAATAAAAAGGTTTTAAAAACGCGACAGTCAATTGTTTTACTAAACAGCTGTACAGTTAACTTGTAATAGTCTCCAGAAAGTCTGCGAAAAATCTGCAGAAAGACTGCGGAAAGACTGCGGAAAGTCTGTGGAAAGTATGCGAAAAGTCCGAACAGTGGTCCAAATTGTCAAAAATGTGGTTAAAAGTCTAAAAAGTGATTAAATCTTTCTGAAAATTATTACTTCGGGGTTTTTGAGGTCACTGATTTTGAAATTGATATTATTTTTTTGAAAAACAAAATGGCGAATCCAATATGTCGGAGCTGAAATGTAAAAACTACTTAAATCTTTATAATAATCGTTACTCGGGGCTTTTAATGTCACTGAGAAAAATGAGTTAGCTACTATATGGATAGCTAATTTTTAGCTGTGGTAGCTAATATTTAGCGGTTTCTGCAAACAAAATTAGCTGTGGAAGCTAATTAATAGTTGTGTTAGCTTAAAAATTAGCTATCCATATAATAGCAATTAAAGTTAGCTAAGGTAGCTAAGGCTTAGCTTTAACTGCTAATTCTTTTTCTCCGTGCAATATGTTGACCCTAAAATGCAAAAACTGCTCAAATCTTTCTAAAAATCGTTTTTCAGTGGTTTTTGAGGTCACTGCTTTCGAATTTAAAATATTGTTTGGAAAAGCATAGTGGCCGATCCAGTATTATGGATCGAAATGAAAAAATGAAAATTAATTTTAAAAAAAATCGGTGTTTAGGAATTTTTGTTCAATTTTGATTGATTTATTTATATAGTTATACTTGCCTGTGAGATATTGTGGAATAACAAATATATAATAAAATAATAAATAAATAAAATACTGGGATTATTTGAGCCGTTGATAACCAAATTGATGTCCACATCACAAATCTCATATATTAATAAACTTAGCCAGTACAAGCAAGCTATTACAAGTGATGATTGCTGTAAACCTTTAAAAGTATAAACATAATTTATTCATGTGTAAAATATTTCCTATCGACTAAGAGATGTTGTATGATACCCTGAAACCGTAAAAAACAATAATAATAAATTTTTTTATACAAAAAAATAATATTTTTGTGAAGTGCACGTGAGAACTGATTTCACTTTTTGCACAAAAGGTAACCACAAAAATGCAGAGGCAATTCGTGGCAGCTAATTTTACAATATGATTTGTCAAAATGTAAAAGAATTAATTTAAGAACTTAAATTTGACAGGATCTATCAAGACTTTTTATACAGCACTACTTTTCTCAGATTTTTTTGGGTGCAAAATAAATGCGTTTTACCGATTCAAGTTACTTACAGAACTAGCATTTTCTAATGCCCTAAAGTATTCTTTAACAAATTGCAGCAAATCTGCAAAAAGTCTGCAGAAAGTCTGCGGAAAGTCTGCACAAAAACTGCAGAAAGTCTGCGGAAAGTCTGCAGAAAGTCTGCAGAAAATCTGCAGAAAGTCTGCAGAAAGTCTGAAAAAAGTCTGCAGAAAGTCTGCGGAAAGTATGCAAAAGTCTGCGAAAAGTCTGCGGAAAGTCTGCAAAAGTCTGTAGAAAGTATGCGGAAAGTCTTCGGAAAGTTTGCAGAAAGTCTGCGGAAAGTCTGCAGAGAAGCTGCAAAAGTCTGCAGAAAGTCTGCGGAAAGTCTGCAGAAAGTCTGAAAAAAGTCTGCAGAAAGTCTGCGGAAAGTATGAAGAAAGTCTGCGAAAAATCTGCGAAAAGTTTCCAAAAGTCTGCGGAAAGTATGCGGAATGTCTGCAAAAAATCTGCGGAAAGTCTGCAAAAGTCTGCAAGAGTCTGCGAAAAGTATGCGGAAAGACTGAGGACAGTCTGTGGAAAGTCTGCAGGAAGTCTGCGAAAAATCTTCAGAAAGTCTGCAAAAGTCTGCGGAAAGTCTGCGAAAAATCTGCATAACTCTTGGGAATGTCTTCAGAAAGTTTGCGGAAAGTAAGGAACTACATACATTCTGCAGACTTTCCGCAGATTTTCCGCAGACTTTTGCAGACTTTTCGAAGATTCTTTCAGATCTTCTGCAGACTTTCCGAAGGCTTTTTGCACACTTTGTGCTGTTTTTCCTCGGACTTTTCGCTTACTTTTCACTGACTGTCTGCAGTCTTTCAGCAGTCTTTCTACAGACTTTTGCAGACCTTCTGCAGACTTTCCGGAGTCTTTTTGCACATTTCTGCAGTCCTTCTGCAGACGTTTCTTATATTTTTGCGGTCTTTCTGCAGATTTTCCGCAGACATTTCGCAGACTTTCTGGAGACTTTCTGCTGACTTTCTGCAGACTTTCCGCAGACTTTTTGCAGAGTTTCAGCAGGTTTTCCGCGGACTTTTCGCATACTTTCCGCAGCCTTTCCACAGTCTTTGTGCAGACTTTTAGCAGGCTTTCTGCAGACTTTTCGCAGATTTTCCATAGACTTTCCGAAGTCTTCTTGCAGACTTTAAGCTGTTTTTCCGCGGACTTTTTGCTTACTTTCCACAGACTGTCTGCAGTCTTTCCGCAGTCTTTCTACAGACTTTTGCAGACCTTCTGCAGACTTTCCGGAGTCTTTCTGCACATTTCTGCAGTCCTTCTGCAGACGTTTCTTATATTTTTGCGGTCTTTCTGCAGATTTTCCGCAGACATTTCGCAGACTTTCTGGAGACTTTCTGCTGACTTTCTGCAGACTTTCCGCAGACTTTCTGCAGTCTTTCTGCAGGTATTCCGCAGAAAATCTGCAGACTTTCCACAGACTTTCCGCAGACTTTCTGCAGTCTTTCAGCAGACTTTCCGAAGCCTTTTTTCAGACTTTCAGCAGGTTTTCCGCGGACTTTTCGCATACTTTCCACAGTCTTTCTGCAGACTTTTCGCAGACTTTTCGCAGACTTTCCGCTGACTTTTTGCAGACTTTCCGAAGTCTTTTTGCAGACTTTGTGCTGTTTTTCCGCGGACTTTTCGCTTACTTTCCACAGACTGTCTGCAGTCTTTCCGCAGTCTTTCTACAGACTTTTGCAGACCTTTTGCAGGCTTTCCGGAGTCTTTCTGCACATTTCTGCAGTCCTTCTGCAGACGTTTCGTATATTTTTGCGGTCTTTCTGCAGACTTTCCGCAGATTTTCCGCAGACTTTCCGCAGACTTTCCGAAGTCTTTTTGCAGACTTTCTACAGTTTTTTCGCGGACTTTTTGCATACTTTCCACAGACTTTCCCCAGTCTTTCCGCTGTCTTTCCGAAGAGTTTTCGCAGACTTTCTACAGACTTTCTACAGACTTTCCGCAGTCTTTCCACAGTCTTTCATTATTCATGATTCTCAAACTAAATTTCAATATAATTCTCAAACGTATTCTTAATAATTAATTTTTGGCCTAACTTAGTATATTATTTCTGATTAATTTAAAAATTTTATCTTGCACAGGGTTCCAATTCTTTTGTTATGATTACAATCCTGAAACTTGCTTACCAACACATGCATATTTCGTTTCTGTGATATGAGCACGTGGTTAGTCACCAAGGTGGGAATTTTGTAGCGTAGGCAGAGGGTTAAGTTGTAAAAAAAGGGGTTAAAAAGTTAAACTTCCGACATTTTGTTTTCTTTCATCGGAATTAAAAGATCCTAGTTCATGCGATATTTACAGATCCAAATTTAAAGAAAATACTTGAATTCTTGATTCTAGACAATCCAAACTACAGATATCGTGTCGGCCATTAAAATGTAAGGTTAACTTCAAGCAGCTATTTCGCAGAAATAAACAATCAAAAATAAAAATGAAAAATATTTTTTGTCACTTTTAAGTGTCAATTTTTATGTCTAAAAAGACTGGGTTATAAAAATATATTTTAATATAAAAAATAAATTCTTGAAAATGTGTACAATAAACCCATACTGACCCCTTTATAACAGATAAGAGAAAATCTTTGTTTTATTTTTAGGATTTTGTTGATTTAAATACGATACAAAATACTGAAACAATATTAATTTAATTGTCAACTTTTTGTGGATTAGGAATTATCTTTCCATACTCTGCTGCCAATTGACAATCGAAAAATTGTCAAATACTTAGAACTTTTTGTAGGTGTGACCTGAGGTTAAAACATTGGTATCAAACTTACTTAAAAATATCTTTAAAAAAATTCACAATATTGCCTTGTTATTACCCGGTCAAGATATACCTTCTAGTACCTATTGGAAAATTTATATTTTTTCGTCTGAACTAACATATTTCAGTAAAAAAAAAATCGTAGCTCAATGGCGGGTCCAGACAAGTTTTTTCGAAGGGGTATTATATGAGAGAGAATGATTTCTCTCTTACATAAATATAAGGCTTTTGAAGGTGGTCAAGCACCCGTGCCCCAACCCCCTCCCTGGGTTCGGCAATGACGTAACTCCGGAACGTAGGAACCTCAAAACTTGAGCAAAATAGGCGCAGAAATTCGGTCACCCACGTGTATTGCAAAAAACAACTGTTTTTTTGAAATTCGAAAAAATCCAATCATGTAAATGCTAAGTTTCTTGCCAAATTCGACAGCTGTGAATAAAAATGGAGTGAAAAAAGTAGTAGGACTTCTGTATATAATAATTTATTATGTTACTAAAACTAAATCAAGTTTTGCAAAAAACAATCGATTTTTTGCACATGGCAACAAAATTCTCAGTCGTTGCGTTGTTTAAACATAGCCACTGGTGTTTTGAATAACATATCCAATTTTCAGATGATTTGGCTCAATAGTTATTTTTTATTCACAACACCATGCTAAAGAAGTAGTTTCGAGATAAATGTAACCCATTAACATAACGCCTGAAATCTCCAAATTGTAGCCTTGTTTTGAAGTAGTACTAAAAGTAGAAGAATTGTTTATAAAAAAATTTTTCGAGGTTGCTCAACAAGATTCAGGAATCAGATTTTAATTGTATTTAAATACAAAACCAAAATTGCATCTTTTTTGCAGACCGTTGCGTTGTAGTGGACGTGAAAAGTTTTTCTGATCGAATCAGATGTAGAACCTGAAATACTGTTAATATTTTTATAAAAAGTTTACAGTGTATTGTTGAAATACTTTACTTTTTAAATATAAGAAAAAAAAGATTTTTTCAAAATTCTAGACCATCGGGTCCCCTTAAAAATCCTTTAATTGTAATTGTGTTTCCTAAAAGTGTAAATAGTTTTTAATAATTTGTCTGAATAGAAAACCAATTCAGAAGCAAATCTGTCTTCAGATTCATTTACAAAGTTAAATTTAATTTAAATTAATTATTGTATTAAGAATATTAAACATAAAGATTGAATATAAAGAGGTGATCATTACTGGTGCATTTACTCTATATTATTTTTTATCTGGTTCTTTGCTAAAAATATGAAAAGTAAATTATTTTCCTACCTGTGGGTAGTCGCCATCTTTCGTCTGATAATCGAAAACATAAAAATAAGTTCTTGGTACCGGCTCTTTTTCGCTTTCTGTTGTTTGAATCAAATGAGGTAAATTTGCTTTTTTCGTATGTCTCAGTGTAAAAAGATCTCCCATTTGTATCAACGGTGCTACATATTGAGCGTCACTAAGAGCTTGGACGCAGGAATCTCTAATATTAACTGGATGCTGAACAGTCCTTTCCCAGTCTGTGTACTCATTAACAATCTTAAAATCAAAAACACAATAATGTATATGTACATATAGGTTCGATACAGCTTAACTGTGTTAATAAAATTAGATTTATTTTTTTTAATTTCAAAACTTTTATGAAAATCTGTAATTCATGACAAAAGAAAAACACGTTTATCCGTTTTTAGGGTTCCGTACACCACAGATGTACGCACGGAACCCTATTGGAAAGACTTTGTCGAAAATCGTATCCCCTCCCCTAGCCGCCAAACTATTTGACTTAGAAAGTTCAAATTTGGCCCACATATGTATTTTCACGTGTAGATGAAAGGAACATTATAGAGAACTAGATTCTAGAGGTTAATCATAGCATTGTCAAGAAAACAACAAGATTTTTGAGAAATTTTGATATTTTTTGGCTAAAAACTCTTGCCATTTCTTTTACAACGCTATCACCAACACGATCTCTATATTTTTTGTAATCTACACATGACAATACATTTGTGTATTAAATTTGAACTATCGAAGTAAAATATTTTGGCAGATAAGAGGGGAATACTGTCATTTTTTTTAGAAAAAATGCGTTTAATTTGTACAATTCCTGCCCTTCTATCTGCCAAAATATTGTACATAGAGTGTTAAATTTGGTACACATATGTAGTTTGACGTGTAGATTACAAAAAAACTATAGAAAACTTTGCTGCAGGCTGTTATCATAGCGTTTTCGAGCAAAAAAAACTATTTTTTATAAAAATGCTAAAAAAAAGACCGTATTCCCCCCCACCCTTAACTTCCAAACTATAGGACTTAGAGAGTTCAAATTTTGTTCACAAATGTATTTTCATGTATAGATTACAGATAAACTATAGAGAACATGGTTGTATGTGTTTAACAAAGCGTTGTCAAGAAGATACAAATATTTTTGAGCATTTTTTTAACATAAGTAGATAGGCTGTGGGGTATCTGGATAAATTAGTGTGTGTCCGTGTGAGCTATGTATGTGTGTGTCTGTGTGAGAGCCAATCAGAAGCGACCTTTACAACGGAATGGACCAATCCGGAGCCAGGATTTTGATGACGTCATAGTGTATGCCTCGTTTTAAACTAGGTATGTAACGCGATGCCTAGTTAGAGCCCCATCAGGTAGGTGAGGTAAGGAATTTAACCTTGAAAAAATGGGGGAATTACATGAAAAATATATTGCGTAATTCTGCGAAATTTGAATCACCGACAAATTACGCGTGTGTGACCTTCCAGATCCCTCTAAGCACGTGCGTGTGACCTTGGAGGGGGACATTTACACGTGTAATTGGAGGGGGTAACCTTCAGAAAGGGAGTGGGGGTAAGGAATTTAACCTTGAAAGAAGGGGGTTTGTCTCAGAGTAAAGTACATAACCTCGAATAAGGGTGGGGATTACATAAGAATACATCGCACATTTCTGTGAAATTTAATTTACATACGTGTGTGTGTGTCTGTGTGACCCCACAGAAGCTTCTAGAACATTCAAGGGGGCTCATTTAACCTTGAAAAAAGGGGGGATTGCATGAAAAATATATAGCGTAATTCTGCGAAATTTGAATCACCGACAAATTACGCGTGTGCAACCTTCCAGAACCCTCTAAATAATTTGGATTTTAGGTGGTGGGGGTTACTTTTTTACACGTATGACCCCTGCAGAACCCTGATTTTACGTACGGGTGCGTGACCTTTCAGAAGCTTCTAGAACATTCAAGGGGGTGGGGGTTACTTTTTTACACGTGTGACCCCTGCGGAACCCTCCAGAAGCTTCTAGAACATTCGATTTCAGTGTGAGGGATTTTTTCTGTACAGTTGAAAGTGGGGGTATTTTTCATTTATTTGATGCGTAATTTAACCTTCGAGAAATTTCTAGAACTTTTTTATGGGGAGTCAGAGAGGTGGGGGGTGGGGGTATTTTAAACGCATATTGTCCTATTCTGCGTGCAATTTTTTTTGTGACCTTCGAGAACTTTCGTGAACGAATTTGAGGGGGGGGGGGGTAGTATTAGAGTTGACATTTTCAAATTTTTTAACACATCTTAGAACATGAGTTTATATGTAGTGTAATATACTTTCAAGAAATTAAGAACTTTGCATGATATTTGACGTGTTTTAATAGTTTTTACAATTTTTGAAAATTTTGAAAATTCTTGAATTTTTTGATTTTGAAAAATCTTATTGAATAGCTTTCATAAAAATAGTCTACCCTTAGGAAACCCGTAAATTTCATCAGATTTTGCGTATCTCTCACCGTTTACGAGATATTTTGGGAAAAGACTTTACAAAGGTGAGGCTCATTTAACCTTCAAATTTACGTGAAAAACATATTGCACAATTGTGCAAAATTTGAATCATTGGTAAATTTAACATATGTGTACGTGTCTGTGTGACCCCTTCTAAACCCTTTAGAAGCTTCTAAAACATTTGATGTATTAAAATGACGACACGCATTTTAGCTATATAAGGAGTTCGCGAAACGTCTTGACATCATTTTTCATTAAGACATCAGTTGGATAAGTTATTAAAAAAAAAATGGATTCCAAAAAGCGCAAAACGTTTGTTAGTTGTGCACAAGAAGCATATCGGCTTATTAGTGTGAATGAAGATGGACCATGCCCCAGGGAGTGTGAAACATTAATTAAATGAAACAAACAAAGTGTTTACAAAGTGAATAAATATCTTAGACAGAATAAACAAAATTTGTCAGTTTATGAGAGACGAAGTGTCATTGCGTCTCTATCATTACTCAAGGCTTATCAGCAGAAGTTTCCACAATTGCTAGAAATAAGTGGTGGACGTTTGGTGGCTACGAGACAAGAAGAGACAGAAGAGGAAAAAGAAGAAGAAGAAGAAAAAGAAAAGGAAGAAGAGGAAGAGGGTGGGAATCGCATAAAGTGGCAAAATTTAAAGAATGCTTTTGAAAATCGGGTTAGAACGGGTTCAATAGTGAATTTAAAGCATAAAGACGTGCGACATTTTTTGGAGGATGCAAAGTCACTAACCATTAAGAATGTAAAAAACAGTTTAAATGAGCATTTAAATTTGAAGGTAAATGTCAATTTTTATAGTAAATTTGAAAGTTCAAAGGAAGGTGAAATGATTGAGAATATAATGCATGTTAGTACTAAAAGTTCAATCATTTTCCTTTCAACAGATTTAGATGATTGGTACAATAATAAAGTTAAAGATCGTGTACTAGTAGAACTTGAGAACTTGCAAGAAAAAGAATCAGGTTGGAGTTTAAAGGAAGTTTAAAATTTAGTTGTAAATATAAATCAGTATGATGCATTTCTAGTGGGCAATTCCACTTATGTAACATTACCAGTATTTATTCAAAATAAAAAAGCTGTCATCAATATTAAAAATGATGATCCTTATTGTTTTTTGTGGTCAGTGACAGCATTTTTGTTTCCTGCTAGAGATAATGTATCTATTCCTAAAGCATACCCCCACTACAGTAGCATGTTAAATGATGGTCTTACATTTCCAATTAGTTTTTCCGATATTAGAAAATTTAAAAAATTAAATAATTTAAGAATAAATGTTTACGGTTTAGATGAAGATTCTAATAGTGGTAAAGTAGATATTGTTCCGGTTTATTTGAGTAAAGAAAATCCAAATTTTAGACTAGTACATTTATTATTAACTGAAAAGAAAGAGAACGATGAATCAACACCCATTCATCATTTTGCTTTAATAAAAAATCTTTCACGTTTAGTTAAATCTCAAGTAACGAAACACCATCACAGTATTTTAATATGTGACCGATGTCTGTGTCATTTTGTGAAAAAATGTTCATTTGAACGACACAGATTATCCTGTGAAAAAGTGAACAAGTGTAGGGTAATTTTACCTGACAAGGAAAATAAAACAGTTGAATTTAAAAATTATCGCTATAAAGATAACGTCCCATTTGCTCTGTATGCGGATATTGAATGTCTTTTAGAGCCTATTGCAGAGACAGAAGCCAACACATGCAACGTTCAAAAGCATGTTCCGACCAGTATAGCTTACAATTTACAGTGCAGTTTTGATGAGTCACTATCCAAAACAAATCTCTATCGCAGTCCAGATTGTATGCAGTGGTTCATTAACGAATTAAAATGTATTGCTGAAAATGTTTAACAGAGAGTATTTTTCCAAGATTGTCCCCATGAAAAAACTGACTAGGCAACAGGAAATAGATTTTCAAACTACAAGATTGTGTCAAATTTGCGAAAAACCTTTTCAAAAAGATGAAATTAAGCACCGTGATCATTGCCACTTTACTGTCAAATATCGCGGTCCAGCTCATCAAGCCTGCAATGTCAATTTTACATATTCACACACTATTCCCGTTGCATTTCACAATCTATCGGGATACGATTCTCATTTTTTTATTCGAGCTCTGGCAACTGGTTTTGAGGGAAAAATCGGCTTATTACCCATTAATAAAGAGAAATATATTTCTTTTACAAAAGATGTAAATAATACAAACATTAAATTCCGATATATTGACTCTTTTCGCTTTATGGCGAGTAGTTTAGAAAAATTAGCATCTTACTTAACAGACGACAAAAAGACAATTACTAAAAAGCACTGTAACAATGACCAAGAATTTCAACTACTTACTAGAAAAGGTGTATTCCCATATGAGTACATTGATGCATGGTCGCGATTGGACGAAGAGTGTGTTCCTCCGAAAGATACATTTTTCTCGAAATGAAACAATGAAGCTATTTCGGATGAAGACTATCTTCATGCACAAAACGTATGGAAAGCGTTTAATTTACAAAATTTGGGTCAATATTCCGATCTTTATCTCAGAACAGACATTCTTCTCCTTGCTGACATTTTTGAAAATTTTCGTAAAACTTGCATCTCTACCTATAAACTAGATCCCTTACACTACTACACTGCACCGGGACTTGCTTTTGATGCAATGTTAAAATTTACAGAAATAAAACTTGAATTATTGACCGATGCTGAAATGTTGTTATTTATCGAATCAGGTATAAGGGGTGGCGTCTCTCAATGCTGCAATAGGCACTCAAAGGCAAACAATAGATACATGGAATCTAAATTTAATCCCTTCGAACCCGAGAAATGTATAATGTACTTTGATATCAATAATCAATATGGTGCGGCTATGTCAGAATGTTTACCTTTTGAAGAATTTGCTTGGGTGCAGGATATTTCAAAAATTGACAACCTGAATGTAGCTGATGATTCACCAGTCGGCTATATTCTCGAAGTTGATTTGGAATATCCTGAGGAATTGCATGATTCACACAAGGATTTACCCTTGTGTCCTGAACACATTGTGCCGCCCCTGTCAAAGTGTAAAATTTCGAAACTGATGACAACTCTTTACACCAAGAAGCAATATGTAGTACATTATCAAAATTTAAAATTATATCTTAATTTAGGTATGAAATTAACGAAAATTCACAGAGTTTTGCAATTTAAACAGAAGCCTTGGTTAAAGAGTTATATCGATCTAAACACTGAATTGCGTAAAAAATCCTCTAATGAGTTTGAAAAAAATTTCTATAAATTATTGAACAATTCAGTTTTTGGCAAGACCATGGAGAACGTTCGAAAATACAAGGACGTTCGACTGGTGACAAAATGGGAGGGGCGATACGGTGCAAGATCTCTAATAGGTAAACCGAATTTCAAAAGTTGTACCATATTTGACGAGGATATGGTGATTATTGAACTGAATAGAACAAAAGTTACTTTCAATAAACCAATTTATGCTGGCTTAAGCGTTTTAGATATTTCAAAAATTATCACCTATGATTTTCACTACAATTACATAAAAAAGAATTTTGGTGAAAAGGCAAAATTACTCTACACCGACACTGATAGTTTAATTTACGAAATGTAAGTTCCCGATTTCTATCAGTACATGAAAAGAGATATTGTAAAATTCGACACCTCAGACTATCCTCCAAACAATGTCTACGGTCTTCCTCTAGTCAATAAAAAAATTTTGGGCTTAATGATGGATGAATGTTGTGGAGAAATAATTGAAGAATTTATTGGGCTGTGATCAAAATTGTACACATTTAAAATTTGTAGATAAAATTCTGAAAAGAAAAGAGCAGAAGGTGTTAAAAGGGGTACACTAAAAACAATAACTTTCAAAGATTACGAGCATTCTCTAAATGCCCACAATAATTTGGTGAAAGATCAATTTCTCATTCGAAGCCGCAAACATGAAGTCCACACGGTGAAACAGCGAAAAATTGTCTTGAGTTGGCAGGACGATAAGAGACAGCTTCTTTCAAACACCACAGATACATATCCCTGGGGCTATAAGAGTACTAAAAATATGTAATTGAATATACGAGTACGAGTAAGTTTGTTTATAAAATTATTAAAAATATTTTCTCCATTTCCTAATTGTTAATATAAACTTTTAGAATTAAAATAATTTCTTAAAGACAATAAACTATTTAAAGTTTATAAAAAAAAATGTGAATAAAATATTTAAAATTTTCAAAAATTGTATTTAATGTAAATAAATAATATAAATTGTTTATAAGTCTATGTTCTTTTCAGAGTTAAATATGTGCTACTAACAATATTGCTGTACTCTATGAGTGGCTGGAGGTGACCCGAGTCTTTAAAATGGAGATGCTGCAGAAAGCAATTGCTGCGTTAATTCTTCACGCTGAGATGACAGAAACTGTCAATGTCAAATTCTTTGTTTCGTAAACCACAAATCAGCAGAGCTACGTTTTTTCTACAAATGTGTTTATTACAAATCTTTTATGTAAAAAAAAGTGTCTTCACATTTTTAAAGTCTTGTACGAAATAGAGTAGTGATGACTTATAAATAAAAAAAAAAGTGAAAAATATGTGTTTTATTTATGAAAAAATATTAAATTGAAAAAAAATTTTACAAAAACATATTATATAATTTCTATTAACATTTTTTTAACTTTTTCAAAGAATTTTACAAAAGGAAGACTAATATTTAAAAAACATTATTTATTAAGTGAAGAATCAATAAATATAAAAATTACTTAAAAGTAATAATTTAATTTTATTCAAAAACTATATTTCTCCCACCACTTCTCTCTTTTCTTTTAATGCTATTTATATTATTTTTTTAACACTACCACTGATTGGTCGATATTCTACAATTCTATCATGTAAAATTAGACAATAGGCAGCTGTTTGATCGAGAAAATTATCCTTTGCCTCAAATTCAAGACGAATGTCAACAGGACCGTATTTCAAGGATTCATTTTGTTTTGAGCAGTCAAGAACGATAAGTGGCGCGAAAATAAAAAAATCTGCTTTTGTTAAAAATGGTTGTGGATCTCTAGCGTAGTAACTAGATTAAAAACTATTGTACATGTCATACAGTAGAGCGTATTGTTTTTTATCAACATCAAGGTTCAAATTACCATATGGATAACACTGATTGTTTAGGAATAATTTAACGTTTGTTATTCTACAATGATCAAAGTGACTGGCATTTCTAGTTGTAACATTTTTTCGATTCGTTTGAAAGCCCAGAATGACAAATCGAGGTTTTTCCAATTGTGTTGAAGTCTTGGCAGTCCAAACGTGATTCGGTGTTGTTAGTAGCAATAGATATTCATACAATTACCACGTACGAAAGCTAATTGGAATGAGAGGATCCTTCTCAATATACTTAAGCAACTTCAATTTTCGTGCATCTGATAAGCGTACATTGGGCAGCAGCCATTCAATTTTATTAATTATAATTTGCGCTTGTTCTTCTGCTGTTTGAATGATTGTATTCACATCACTTTTTGCTCGTGTTGAAATCAACTTGTGTCTAGCGTTAACGACAATTTTTTGATAACCTTCAGCAAAACCAAACATTAGGTTCACAGGTATGGATATGTCAAAATTACCAGCATCATCGATTAATGTGATGTTATCTGCATTGCATGAAGTAAACCAACCTGCATTCTCCAAATATTTACTTTGTACACTGGAAACTGAAACGTAATTTTTCATGAGACTCGTGAGTCCGACATTTTTGATTTTGTCAATTTCAATGGCGTTTATCTCATAACGAGCTTCCTCAAATAAATGACAGATCCCATTAATAATAAAGCTGGTACTAGTAACCGGCGTTCCATTGTTTTTCACCAATTTTCCCTGGATGTGAAGTGAACTTTTACTTGGTACAAGACAGTGATCCTGGTTTTGAACGATAATTCGAATTTCATCGCTGTTATTGAAGGTTGAAGAGGCGTACGGTAAATAAGAATGCACCTCAATGTGTGCAATAGACTCATCATAGACAATTGGTTTAGCAATATTTAGTATTTCGTCTTCCATGTTTGACAAATTTTTAAACGTCTAAACAGTAAAACAACGAAGCAAATGCAGATAAATTTGACTCTTTTTATCCTCTTCTTATCTTTTTGTCTCTTCTTCTCTGCTCTTTCACTTTCAGTCCAAGACTCTTCAATAGCTGAATGTTTGGAGGTGTTAGCAGCTTGACTGCAGACTTTCGACTGATTTCCTTTAGGCATCCTGCATTCCTATTATAGCTGAAGCCTATTTTTCGATTAAAGACAATTCCCATTCTGTTTTTTCTACAATGCTTTAATGTGAAGTCTAATTGTAATGGTTTCACCTCGAAAATTTACAAGATGTCCGTCTTGATCGACTATTCGCAACTGAATTTGATCAATGGTCTTAACGGCGACCGGTAGGTAAATGACGTGAGAAGGCACTTCAACTATCTTATATCCTGGTGGTACGCTGGGAAAAAATTCGTGAATAGTGTGTACTTTCTGATTATTAATATACGCACCTGTAGTAATACTACACTCAATTCTCAGTGCATTAACTTTTATTACAGAGACTGGGGAGTCAGACTCATAGAATTTACCAGCGTCTAGTTTTTGTGCCTCAAATCCTAGCAAATGGGCTATTAAATCTTCTTTCAGAAAATTTATCTCACGATTACAAAAAATCTCACTACGTAAAGTACTGTTGTTTGGCCGAATCTGTATGTCGATTCCCTTTGGACTGAGAATTGTTTGCAGATAGCGTTGAATATCGTCTATCTCATAGCTACCAGTCGGTATAGTAATTTCTTCTTTACCAACATAGTATTTATTTTCACCAATGTCTACATTGGGAATCGAATTAAAGGTTAAAAATTCAACGAGTCCCAGAGCGTAATTTTTGTGCGGTGAAAGTTTAATAGGTCGAAAATACTGAGCTTCCAAGACGGAGGAAGTACCCGATACAGTTAACGTTAGTGTATCGTTCATGCTGGTGGTTTACACTTGACTAAAGTTAATGGAGTTAATATAAGTTTATTTATATAAATTAAATACACTTTTCACTTTAAGCTGATTACACAAGAATTTTAAGCATAAATGACCACAGACAAATGTATTATAATTTTGATATCTGTCGTGATTATAATTTTTACGCGCAACACTGAGATATTTTACAAGATCTGTAGGTGGTCTAAGGTTACAAAAACTATCAAAAAACAGGATTTTATTTCCACTTTTTCTGTAGGCAACCCAGTGTGTACCACTGCTATTTTTATTATCCAATTTGACAACTGCTGATTCAAATTTTAGAGGTTCCCTCTTGGCAACTCATCTCGCATAAAAACACCTCGAAAGTGTGGTATCTTTATCAATTTAGCATATTTAAGTAAATCAACATCAGTCAGTGCTCGTCGCGGTAATTTTATTTTGTTTGACATTTTTTTTTTAATCCTAATCCTTTCTGATGAGGCTTGAGGTAGAGTCCTTTGCCTAGTGCTATCGACTCCATTGTTTGGTTATGTCGTTGACTCTCTTCAAGTTTCTTTTTCGCTGTACTTGCGTCATTAACAGCTTTAGCTATTCCAGCAGCGCCAACTGACAGAGCACCAATGGCACTAAGGCCTGCAAAAAGTGGCATCAGAAACGGTAGAAAACCACCAACTTTTCTCGATAAAGGTAAAATTCGAGGTTTCTTCACACTGCCCTTTCCACCTGCTTGTTTTACAGCTAAACGGGCTCCTTTAAGAGCTGATTTTATAACAGATCGTGCGTCATTTTCAGATACTAAAGACTGTTTCGCTGCTGCCACAATAGTTTTCAATGGTAGCATTGTTTTGGTCTTCTTACGTCGTTTTATGCTCGGTTGAAGCCCCATTCCGAATTTGGTTTTCACTTTCATGGCGTTTGTAATTGCCCAAGCATGTGCCTTTTCACCAACCCCTGAATCTCTGGCTAGTACACGATTCCAAGCTTTTTCAGCAAGAATCCTATCAGCTACGTTCCTCTTTGCAAGATTTTCCCTATTCTGAGAATAGGCAATATCGTGTTCCTTACAAGCTTGATCAAGCGGATTGATGCCAGGATCACCACGTGCTAATCGTTTAGCTAATTTCGTACCAGGTCCACAGTACTGATAGCTGGGAATATGTAATTCGAAGGGTAAATTATTGATTAGTTTGTTGAAAACTCCCTGACCACGTTTAACTCGCTTGCCGGTCTCTCGATGACTAACTGACTTCCTCGTTTCAATCATGCTTTTATTATGTTCACTCGTAAAAAACAAAGTATAGACTGACTTGAAAACTTATAAAAGGTGGGTATTTATGGTTTTGTGTGTCAGTTGATCTAGTGCTCTCTTATTGCACAGAACCTTTCCACGAATCACCAGACCTTCACTCTACCATATCCAAGTTCAAAATGATTTACAACATTCTTCTCCAAAGAATAGTCGGATCAATAGTTTACCCAGATCAGCGTCTCAGACTGGTTTTCTGAACAAGTGTACGCCGAGTTGAAACAAACCGTTCCAAATCTTGAACAATTATCTCAAAGTAATTTCAACACCCTTTATAATAAGACTGTTGAACAAAACATTCTCAGGAATTATCAGTCTAATAATATGAGCACTGTTCGTCAGGGACAGATGTTGACCAGATCGTTTAAAGGCTCTAAACAAACTGCTACGGAAACTATAAAAGACCTGATATTTATAGTTTTCTACTAATCAAGATGGAGTTTGAAGCGCAAACTACGAATCTTCCTGTGACAAATTTTGACAAAGTAACGCAAAGTCAGGGTGCAAGAAAACGTCATGGAAATCTTCTACTCAGCACAGTAAGAGCCATTTTTTGTGGTCCATCCAATTGTGGAAAGACGACTGCATTACTGACTCTACTCTTGCATCCCAACGGACTACGCTTTGAAAATGTCTACATCTTCTCGAAATCGCTTGATCAGCCCAAGTACAAATTTCTAGAAAAGGTTCTTCAACCAATCGGAGAAATTCGATATTTTCAATACTGTGAACATGACGAAGTAATTCAACCGAGTGAAGCTCAGCCTAACTCTGTAATAGTCTTTGATGACGTGACTTGCGATAAGCAGGATCGAATTCGAGCCTTCTTCTCAATGGGACGTCACAGACACATTGACTGTTTCTATTTGTGTCAGACGTATACACGAATACCAAAACATCTAATTCGAGTCAATGCAAATTTTTTGGTTCTGTTTAGGCAGGATGAAATGAACCTCAGGCACATCTATGATGATCATGTCAACACAGACATGACATTTACAAAATTTAGAGACTTCTGTTCACCTTGCTGGAATAGTGATAAACATGTGTTTCTTGTGATTGATAAGGACAGTGAACTTGGACAAGGTCGGTATAGAAAATGTTTTGACTGTTTTCTAATGCCTGACGACTTGAAGCCAGAATAAAGGGTGTAAAACTAATCGTGGAAAGCAGTATTCTTCAAGACCTTGTCCAATCAAGATGTCGTCCTCGAGAACTGAACAGCTCCAGAGACAAAAAGATCTCGCACAGCAATTGGCAAAAGCGAGTGACGTCGTTCGTCGAAAGCATAAATTGATGAAATTGGGTAAAGAGTCCTTTGAGCGGGCACTGGGTGAAACTTTTAGGCCTATAGTGAATCCTCTGGAAGAACTTGTCGGTGACATGGAGACGTTCAAGGATAATGTAAAAGCAGAAAAAGACGATGATTCAGTGAAAAATGAAAAGAAAGAAAAATTTGATAGCTATGAGGATAATTATGATGATACTATACATGAATCATCATATAAATCAGCTTTCAATGATGGAGATCGCACTCTAGAAAGTTTTGATGAGCAACCAACTACCTCACTCGATGAGGATACAAAAATGTACCTTACACAGTTGATAGGAAGGAGCAAAGATCTGGATTATACGTATGGTGTACGAAAACTATCAAAAGATAGATTAGTCATTGGTGATTCACCGATTAATTTTAGTGAAAGTTCTATTCACGTTAGTGATTTGCCTCTACCAACTAGTAAAGGTTTACTTGAACTTATTTTTAAAAAAATTCCCGAAGAATCCATTATAACAGCTGAGGATCTGAAAAATTATAAGAAAATTCTTCTTACAACAAACGCTCACAGAAAACACTACAGTGCAGAAGGTGAAATACGTGAGAGTAAATCCTATAAATATACAAATTTTATTGATAAACTAATTTCGAAACCAACAGCTAGAAAAGTGGTGGTAGGAAGAGTTATTCGGGTACAGGTATCTTACCACAGTACATGACTGCAAGAGAGGAAAATCAGTTGGACTACGTGTATTGGGATGGTCCGAATGAATTGGTGGATCGATTACGTTTACTTTTAGCATCTCAGTCGGCTGGAAACCCGAGTCGATCATCGAGGAGCTTCGAGAGGCAAACATCATTTATTAGAAGGTGTTTCTGATTATTTTACATCAGTTTCAAGATGAGCATTGATGTGTTCGGACATCATCTCGATCGTAGTGGAGCTTTGAGAGCACAGCGAGGACCTCCTGGACCTTCTGGAGCTGGTTTTAAGGTTAATTCACAGGGCCATTACGATCTTGAGGGAAAAAGAATGTGCAATATAGCTGATGCTCAGGATCCAAACGATGCAATTAATTTAAAATCTACACAAGACTTGATAAAAGTTCAAACCGATCTGACCAATAGTATTTTACGGTATTTGAGTGAAGAAGTTAAAAAAAATTTAGTACTCATTACTCAATTGGAAACCAAGTTGAAAGCATTGGAAAAAGAATATGGTGGATCTAAAACTGCAGTTGGTGAAGGAGTTGCATAAGCCAGCAAGAAAAAATTATAAACGCAGAAGTGTTGATATTCAAGGCATTGATGAGACCTGGCAAGCTGATTTAGTTGAAATGCAAACCTATTCAAAGGAAAATAAGGGCTACAAATACATCCTGACAGTCATTGATATCTTCTCAAAATTTTCCTGGGCTATACCTGTAAAGAATAAGACTGGTCAAGATGTTGCAGCTGCAATGAAGTCAGTGCTGGACCAGGGACGTGTACTAAAACATTTACATGTTGATCGAGGCAAAGAATTCTACAACTCGCACTTTCAAAATCTCATGAAACACCATAAAATTAATATGTACTCTACATTTGGTAATTTAAAAGCGTCAATTTGTGAACAATTTAATAGGACATTAAAAAATAAAATGTGGATGCAATTTAGTCTGCAAGTCAGTTACAAGTGGTTAGATATTTTAGAAAATTTAATTTTCTCATACAATTCTACTGTACATCGAACAATTAAAATAAAACCAAAAAATGTAAATAAAACGAATGAGAGAAAAATCTTTTTTAATGTATATAAAAAATTCATTGTAAAATCCCGGAAAAAGAGAGAAAAATTTAAAATTGGTGATAAAGTACGAATCAGTAAATTCAAACATGTTTTTGTGAAAGGCTATACACCAAACTGGACAACAGAAATCTTTACAATTACACGTATTGGCAACACTGAACCAACGACGTACTTGCTGAAAGATTATCAAGATAATCCTGTATCTGGTAGTTTTTATCAACAAGAAATTTCTTTAGTTAAAAATTCTGATGTATATTTAATTAAAAAAGTACTTAAAAAACGTGCTAATCAAATTTATGTAAAATGGTTAGGTTTTGATAATTCTCACAATAGCTGGATTAATAGAGATACTGTGTAAAAAATTTTTAGTTTAATAAAGAATGATTTTTAAAAAATATACATTTTTCTCATTTTATTATGCGCATATTTTCATGTCAATAACTCAATAATAAAACACAATTATTTTAAAAATTTTTTTTATTTAACACATTTTTTTTTCTCTTCATTTACAATAGTTTTACACAAATTGTTTAAATGAAACGTAATGAGTTAATAAAACAATCTTGGAATATATACATAACGTAACCTCTCTTCTTGCAGTCTTTTTAAAAGCATTGGAAATTTAATTTTTACAAACTTTTCTACACTTTCAACTGTACAAATATCATTTTCCTTGTGCACTAATCGTGCAGTTAAATATATAATATTGTTTACAATAAACTGCACTGGTCCTATTTTTATATCCACTAAATTTTGTCTAATACATGGAAGAAGATTTTTCAATACTTTAAACGTTGTTTCATTCAATGAAAATGGGTATGATGTATCCTTCTCATCAGTTCGTTGCAGAGTAACCAAGCGTTCATTCAGGAAGATTGTAAATGTCATTCGAAAAGCATCACAGTCAAAGATTTGTGGATTCATTTCATGTTGGAAAAATTTTGAAATCAATGTAAAATGACTAGTGAAGAGTTCCCATTCCTCTGGAGAAAATATAATCCTTGATTGAGGAAAGCCACCGGACAATTTCACTTTTATTGATAAATTTGTTAAACTATTAACATTAACACCAACAATAACTTGCTTGGTAAAAGATGAATTGAGATTGTATGTCGTACAGAGTAACATTTGATTCCTTGGAAGATACGCCATTATTCGTCGTCAGCAGATTGAAATTCAAACTGATTGTACCTTCCACCCAAATATTTCAAGTTTACACGTCCTCTGTGTATTTCTTCTTTTAATTTCAGAAAGGCAACAATTTCCTCATCATCAAGGAAAAAAATGTCCACCATACGGTGAGGTAAAAACACTAGATATTCTGCGTTAACTTCCACTACAGCTCTTAGTCCATATTTTGTTTGAAGTTTTTTCAAGTCTGTTAATCGAAGAATTTCACCAATTTTCAGCTCTTTCATCGATTTAATAGAAAACACACTATTTGCCACTTGGTTTAACTGTTGGAAATCCATTCTCTTGTTCTTGCAGAGATAATCCTTTAAAATCTCGAATCACTACCTCAGTTTCTCCTCGAAACTTTATCAACTTTTTAATTGTTTCAATACTTTTTAGCAGTCCACTTAATTTAACTTTGATTTCTTTTTGCAACTGTTCAACTCTTGACATAACATGTATAAATGAAAAATTTAACTGGCACACTCCCCTTTTTATATCTTCAGTTTACCCCACCACTTTTGCTTACTTCTCACATAATCCCCTCTTTTTTTTATATAGAGAGATGACTCATCGAATGTTCTAGAAGGTTCTCGAAAGTTCTCGAAGGTTACCAAAAAAATTGTACGCAGAATAGAACAAAGTGCGTTTGAAATAATCCCCCCCCACCTCTCTGACCCCCCATAAAAAAGTTCTAGAAGCTTCTCAAAGGTTAAATTACGCATCAAATAAATGAAAAATACCCCCACCATCTCCACTGAAATCGAATGTTCTAGAAGCTTCTAAAAGGTCACGCACGCGTACGTAAAATCAGGGTTCTGCAGGGATCACACGTATGTAAATTAAATTTCACAGAAATGTGCGATGTATTCTTATGTAATCCCGACCCTTATTCGAGGTTATGTACTTTACTCTCAGACAAACCCCCTTCTTTCAAGGTTAAATTCCTTACCCCCACCCCCTTTCTAAAGGTTACCCTCTCCAATTACACGTGTGAATGTCCCCCTCCAAGGTCACACGCACGTGCTTAGAGGGTTCTGGAAGGTCACACACGCGTAATTTGTCGGTGATTCAAATTTCGCAGAATTACGCAATATATTTTTCATGTAATTCCCCCATTTTTTCAAGGTTAAAATCCTTACCTCACCTACCTGATGGGGCTCTAACTAGGCATCGCGTTACATACCTAGTTTAAAACGAGGCATACACTATGACGTCATAAAAATCCTGGCTCCTGATTGGTCCCTTTCGTTGTAAAGGTCGCTTCTGATTGGCTCTCACACAGACACACACATATATAGCTCATACGGACACACACTAATTTATCTAGATACCCCACAGCCTATCTACTAACATATTGGCTTAAATTTAGTGTTATAACTTTGATAGCGCTATTATCATCACTTTCTCCATAATTTTCCTGTAATCTACACCCAAAAATATATTTGTGTCCAAAATTTCAGCTCTATAAGTCAAATAGTTTGCCCGTTAAGGTATATAGGGTCATTTTTTTTAGCAAAAATGCATTAAAAATGTACAATTCATACCATATATCTGCCAAACTATTGTACTTAGAGTGTTGAAATTTGGTACACATATGTAGTTTGACGTATCGATTACAGAAAAACTATAGGAAACTTTGTTGAAGTCGGTTATCATAGCTGAACAAAAAACCACGATTTAAAAAAAATTCTAAAAAATGACCGTATCCCCCTCTTTAATTTCCATATTATTTATTTATTTATTTATTCATCAAAAGTTCCTAGGGCTAATTAGCCCTTAATAGAACAAAATTTACAATAACAAAAATATAATGCACATGGCCTTAAACCTGAAGAGTAATATAACAAACAAAGTATTTTCTTTAAATTTAACACAATTTTTTTTTAACACATTTTCATTAATATACTACTATCCCTCTCTAAACTAGTAGATGTAATCTCAATTACCAGTAAGTAATATCATACACAGTACCACCTGAGTTAAATAAGAATCTAAATAATAATTTTTTAAATATAAATTGCGACGATACATTCCTAAGACTATCCGGGATTTTATTTCACAAACGTGTACCTCTTACAATAAAGGAACGCTGCAATTTACATGTACGGTGCGGAGGTACTTTAAGTACTGAATTTCTTCCACGAAGATTACGTGAGTCAGAATCATTGTTTTCATTATTGTTTTTAAAGATAAATAAGTCAAACAAGTAATTCGGGACTCCGCTCTGGAAAACAGAATAAAGAAGGTTACCCATAAACAGTTGCCTTCTTTTAGCCACGTTCAACAACCCAGCCCTTTCTCTAAATGGACTAACATGAGTGTCCCGTGTCAAGTTAAAAGCAAACCGGATGCAAGCATTCAGTGCCCTCTCCAACCTATCATTCAACTCATTAGTTATTTCATCATAGACAACACATCCGTAATCTAAAAACGGTATTTGACTTAGAAAGTTTAAATTTGGTACACAAATGTGTTTTGACTGGTAGATTACAGTGAAATTATATAGAACATTAATGTAGTGGTTGATAATAGCGTTGTTATGAAAATAAAAAGATTTTTGAGCATTTTTTATGCATATTGGCCTAAATCTAGTATTATTACTTTGACAGCGCTATGACCAGCCCTTTCTTTATAATTTTTCTATAATCTACACCAAAAAATACATTTAAATCTCAAATTTCATCTCTCTACGTCAAATAGTTTGACTGATAAGGGGGAGGGGAACTTGAACGGAATCCTCGGTTTTAGTACGAGTGTAACTCGTACTTGCCCAATATTTTTTAAGATTTCAAATATTTTTCAATTTTTTTGCATTAACAAAATTTATCAATATTTTAAAGAATAATTAATAACTCAACGGTCATTTGCAATAAATTAATAAAACTTATTTTGATTGTCCGAAATTATTGAATATATTATTATTAATAACAGTTGAAAGGTGGTCAAGAACAGTTTTTTGATCATTGTTTTTTCCTAATTAATTTATAGGAAAATGTATTCTATTAAGGCTGTGCATCTTATAAAAAACTGGAAGATGAGTGATCATTAGTTGATTTTTTTTTATTTTTTTTTTTTTTAAAGTTATTATACACTCGTTTTAACGACCTTGCTGGCCCAATGAGTGTCCCCTGTAGGGAGTTCCTAGAATTTTACTTGTATATATTCTTTTAAGTGTTTTTGCGTCTACAGAACGGCTTGAAATTAGGAGTACTCGCATTTGCCTGGACCACCCGGTATATTGGGTTTGCTCGCCAGTGGAGAGGGAAAACTGTAGAAAAACCTCTTCCTGAATACAACCGGTTTATCGACAGTCGAGTTCTAGTGATCTGCACAAGTCGATTACCGACAGTGCATATCATTATTCCTCGACGTCAAACCTTCCACTAAAGTTATCTCACGAGTTAGAAAAATCCCAGACTCATCGGGGCGCGAACCCAGCAAGCTGGACTTGGCGCGACCGCAGAGTCTAGTATTTAACCAACTGAGCTAACTCCGTGGTCAAGTTGATTTTTAATATTTTGTTTACTGTCAAATCAATAAAAAATCGAAGAAGTGCGAGTTACACTTGCCCTAAAACCGTACCTCCCTAATTTGTCAACTATAAGAGCTAGGGATCTAAAATTGTCTTCTTGGAGGAGAGGGTCACTTTTTTCTTTTACAACACGATGCTAACTGTTTTTAATTAGGTTCTCTATATTTTTCTTGCAATCTACAGGTTAAATAATTTGTCCGTTAGGGGGTCGGCCTGTCACTTTGATGCATTTTTGCATAAAAATCTTGTTATTTCCTTGACAACGCTACAATCATCAACTCCAATCATTTTCTCTACAATTTTTGTGATTTGCATGTCAAACTATATCTGTGTACCAGATTTCATCACTCTTAAGTCAAAAACTTAAGTTGCTTTTTTGAAGATTGGCAACGAATTTTCTGATTCATTGAGTTGTCAGTATTTCGTTAATTCTCATATTCGTTTCTGTGTGTGATTTTAGTCGTTAGTTTGAGTTTTGAATAATGAGTTGCGTGAGGTCAGCTTCGTTTTTCCGAGCGTTTTTCGTAGGTCTTCGGGTTCCAGGGGAGTGACGGAGAAGAAAATAGGACTGAGGGACAAGGATAACGAAGGACGGAACTAGGAAGAAGATTGAAGGAAAGGGATCGACTGGCTAATTCATATATTCGGATTTCACTGCCATTTTCGCAGTTATTCTTTCGGAATCAACGAGTTGAGAACAAATGATTCGGGGTCTATATGTTTCGGGGTCTATGAGAGATAGTGAAAATGTTTATTTGAACATTTGAGTTTTAAAAGTGTAAAGTTGTTGATAAATAAATAAAGAGGAAATTATTGTGAAATAGTGTATTCTTTATTTAAATTTAGTTTCAAGTGTTTTTCCTAATTTGATTTTCTGCGTTGCCGAGACCGGCAACAAATTATACTATTTTCAGCGGAAAGCCGTTGGGTAAGTTTTTCTTATTCAAAATTTCGTTGTCTCAGTCGGATTCTCAACTAATTCGTGGATTTGGAGGATCTCCCCTTTGTTTCAGCGTTGGTGTTGTATTTTTATTTCGGGGTGAAAGGTCATAAGAATATTTTAGCGTTTCAAGTTAAGTGTAAAATTTAAATTATTAGTGACTCGTTACAATTGGCATCCCTTGTGGGGACATTCTCCAAATCCATGAGACACGATTTTCTGCGTGAGAAATAAAATGAAAAAATTGAGGAGAGAGATAGTGTTTCTGGTAAAAATAAACCATTACGATTTTTAATAAAAGAATTAGGAAAATTGAAGTAAAATTGTGACTTTGAAAATTGTCAAATTGGTGAAATTTGAGTTGTAGAAAAACGTGTTCTGGAAAAAGTGCGCGAAACGAAAGTGTGACAATGTTAGTGGATTCTCACTAAACAAAATCATAAATAAGAATTTATGGTCAAAGCTTTCTCGATTTCTGCGCGTTTTCAAGTATTTGGAATCGGTAAATCACAGTGAATTCCGCTTTTTATTAGTTTTTGCGAACATGTGCTCGGAAATGACGTCAAATAAACGTCTAAATTTCCGAAGTTTTCTACGTGAGAAGACGATTCTAAGTTAAAAGAGAATTTTTTTTTAATTGTGAAAAGTTGAGATTTTAATTGGACTCAGTGACTTTTGAAATTATTGATGTTATTGAGAGTTTAAACATTTTTAAAAGTACATCGAAGATCGACAGATTTTTCACAAAAGTAATTGAGAATGTGAAACGGGTTTTATTTCTTGAAATTTTCTTTTTTTTATTTCAAAAAGATGTAAATAAAGAAAATGTAATTTTGTTTGATGAGAGTTTTTGAGATTTTTCGTTCGTGAAGCGTGTGTAGACAAAAACGGAATATTTTAAACAAACGGATAATTTTTCTGCTTACCACGTGCTCGCGAACCAGTAATAAAATTTGTGATTTCTGGCGAAGATATTTTTTTATTTTGAGTATGATATCAGAACTTTCGCCAGCGTCTGAGAAATGATTTGTGATATTTTCTCAGTATTTTTCATCGTGTGAGTAGATTTCGTAAGAGGAATTGTGCTTAACGAAGAAATTTGAATAATTCTAAGAACAGAATTATTATTTTAAGAATTTTATATTTTGGATATTTTATTTAAGATTTGAGTTTTGTTGTATTTATGTGAAATATTTATTTGATTATGGTGTGAGAATTTATTAATGAAAATTGTGTTTTAAAATTTTTTTTCCGTGAGATTGGTGTGTGACATTGAAATGTGGAAACCAACGATATTTACCTCCCCTAGTTTTCGCGGTATTTCGTCACCGCAACAAAAGAATTTTGGCGCGAGTAGGAACTCGTGGTAATCTATTCGCATTCTCTAAAGTGAAATTTTTATTTGTCGGTCGAACTATTTATTACCGGTCAGAATTGGGAAAAAGTGAGTTTATAGATTTTTCTTTGTGATTTTATTTCCGATTTTTTAAAAAAAATTGTACATCAACGCTAACGGAATTTGAGTTTGAGATTTCGGTTATGAGAGGGGTGGTGTTTACAATTACATTCCTTATTTACAATGACCAGACGATTTCAAAAATAGAATTTCTCCGTGTGTTACGGTTTTGAAATCGGAACTGGGTATTTTAAAAATTTGTGTACATTGTGATTTAATTTATTTGTCTCGTGAAGAAATTTTAGTGCTCTGTCACGTTTTTGTAGTTTTATTTGATTTGGGAAATCTTTGATCGTTTCAAACAGAGAATGTAGGGGAAAATTTTTAGAATTTTTGATAATCGAGCGAGTGGGTGTGTTGATTCGGGAGATGTTGAAAAACGAAACAGGCAAGGGACCAATCAACCCTCTTCCCGAATTCCACCAGGACAGTAGCTCTCTTAACAGGGGTAAGAGAAGTTTTCACTTCATTAGTAGTTATGAGTATAGCGAAATCAATGAAGATGAATCTTCCAGTGATAAACGGGGATAAATTTATACAAGAGTGATTTTCAAGACAACGAGTGGCACAAGTTGATAAAGTCATGACCAGGGGATTATTCAATAGTTGAGGAATGAGTAGGTCAATGATAACGTGAACCCAACCCCACTCAAAGAATTTCATGGAGAGTGACTGGTGGGACAGATGGGATACCTGTCCATTTATTCAGGATAGCGACAGCCTGCCGTTAGAAAATGTCAGTCGAACCATCGTTATCTGCTTTTAGGGAAAAATAACGAGACGTTTGAAAATGTGAATGGAACAGTGAGTCCTGAAGCGTGTGGGACAGTCAGTGCTGATGGTGTATCAACACGTGAAGTCCAGGGGAAGGGAGAAACTGCATCTAATGCAGTTGATCCTAATTTTGAGTGAGAAACAAACAAGGTGTTATAGTAAAAACATGCGTGAGGCGAAGATTTAGCGTCGGCGACTTAGTTTATAGAAATCCCATAAATTATGGGAAACGAGTCAGAAATTTTCAGCAAAGTTAGCACCGAAATTTCAGGGTCCTTTTAAAATCATTGAAAAACTCTCACCATCGGTATATTTACTTCGAGTGGAAAATGCACGTAGAGTCGCCTACGTTCATTTATTGGATTTGAAACGCTATCTGCCTCACGCATGGTTAAAGGGTAATTTAGTTTTTATTAATTATTTGATTTTCGATTTCCTGGATTTAATTTTCTGCGTGTGACATGGTGCGAAGCTCAAAGCCAAAAGTGGGGAAATATTTTGAATTTGAACGAGGCGCGTGGCCATGGTGAGAGGGTATTTCCAGTTTCCTTGAAAGAAGAAGAAGGAATTCTTCATCCCGAGTTTGTGTAAGCTAATAAGATTCCCGAAGTGTGATCATCAGAGTATCAGCCCTTGTGAAAAGCGCGGAAGTGGTGGTGGTGGTGCCTTTGACAGAGACGACAATCCAACGAGAACGTAGAGAATTTTTGACTTAACTCAGAGAGTTGACAGATTTGTTGAAGGGTTGTTCGCCGGAAATCGCCCAAGAGGCGATGGCACAGTTTCTGCGTGAGAAACAAGGGGGAAGTCAATTGATTTGGGGTTAATTTAAACTATAGGTGTATGAAAAAAGAGGTATTTGATTTTTCAGTTTACCAGTATATTGATTTCAGTTATTTTCCGGAAAGCGGAAATAAATCCGTCTTTTTGTTTGTTTTCGGGAAAAATGTTTTTTTTCTACTGCGGAGGAGAATAGAGTTTATTTTCATGATCAAATTGGTCAGTGCATTTATGTTTTCTTAGTTAAATAAGGGGTATTAATTTAGTGTCGGTGATATTAATTTATTTTTAAATTGAATATCGGCCTAGGGGGGGGGGGGGAATTGTAACGTTGAGAATCGTTACTTAAATGAGTTTAAATTAAATTAAGAGTTAGTAAAATATTTAGTGTTAGAATCTTTGAGATTTGGCAACGAGTTTTCTGATTCATTGAGTTGTCAGTATTTCGTTAATTCTCATATTCGTTTCTGCGTGTGATTTTGGTCGTTAGTTTGAGTGTTTCTAGTTAAGTGTAAAATTTAAATTATTAGTGTCTTGTTACAATTGTTTGTGGAATCTACAGTTCAAACTACATATGTATACTAAATTTCAACTCTTTAGTATATCAACGACTTCAGCTGTCAGAGAAAGAAGACATACGTTACCAAATTATAAGTTTATATCTCAAATAGAAACTTACAGAGGGGTCGAAGAAGGACATACAGTACCGGCCAGTAGTATTAGTATAGTGGCCACCTGTTTGGAGTGATTCAGATAAATAATTTTTTTTTCGATCTTATTCTAAAATAATTGTAAATTTTTTTTAACAGGAGAAGTAAACAATGTCAGGAAGGGAAATAAAACTTCAATTCTATTTTAGTCTAAAACAAAGTTTCGTCGGCCAAGATTTGCCGACCTCATCAGGCTGAATTTATTTAAAATAAAAAATAAAAATTAGGTCAAACACTTTAACACAATTTTTTTGCATAAATATATATAAAAAAAGGATAATTACCAAGAATTTGGTTAACACGCAAAACGTAGTTAACAAGTCAAAGGCATAAAATTACAAAATTTTATCATTTTTTAAAAATAAAATTTTAAAAAACAATTACAAGACACACAGAACACAACCGGACTCGACATCGCAATCGAAACTAAATAGAATTTACAAATTTAAATATTACAATAATAGAAAACTCAATGAACTTTGAAATTGAAAACAAAAACAAACAAACCAGAAGTCATTAACCTACATTGAAAGTTTCAAAAATTATCTCAATTATGAATTTATAATATTAATTATTGAAAAGAAAATTTTATTTAGTGAAAAAATATTCTCTTTTTTATTAACTGTAGGATGATTCATTTTTATATGAATCATTTCTGAGGTAATTCTCTTTTTATCATTAGATTCACAGTCTAGAATTTTTACATTGTTCCAATCAAATTCATGATCAAGACTTTCACAGTGTTTAAAAAAATTTTAGTTCAATAGTAAAATTAGGTAAAGATATGACGCAAAAAATGGACAGAACCAACTCAGTCTATAAACTAAAATGTAAAGACTGCAAGCGATATATATAGGTGAGACTCAACGTACTCTTATAACTCGTCTAAATGAACATAGAACGAAACAGGATTCTTTGGTTTTTAAAGACTGTGAAAGTCTTGATCATGAATTTGATTGGAACAATGTAAAAATTCTAGACTGTGAATCTAATGAAAAAAAGAGAATTACCTCAGAAATGATTCATATAAAAATGAATCATCCTACAATTAATAAAAAAGATGATGTTCTTTCACTAAATAAAATTTTCTTTACAATAATTAATATTATAAATTCATGATTGAGATAATTTCTGATACTTTCAATGTAGGTTAATGACTTCTGGTTTGTTTGTTTTTGTTTTCAATTTCAAAGCTCATTGACTTTTCTATTATTGTAATATTTAAATTTGTAAATTCTATTTAGTTTCGATTGCAATGTCGAGTCTGGTTGTGTTCTGTGTATCTTGTAATTGTTTTTAAAATTTTATTTTTAAAAAATGACCAAATTTTGTAATTTTATTCCTTTGACTTGTTAACTACGTTTTATGTGTTAACCAAATTCTTGGTAATTATCCTTTTTTTATATATATATTTAGGGGAGAGTGGCCATCAATGTACCGGGTTTTTTTCAAGGTCATAGTACTTTTTCAACTTCACCAATTTCAAGCACTTCTTTGCATCAATATAAAACTACAACACTTCTCTAGGTAATGCAAACATATTATACACGATTTATTTTGATTAAATAATAAAATTTAGGATCTTTCTAAACTAACAAGCTATTTTCATTTTTAACAACCTGGGTACACAATGAACCACCTCTATAAAAACACTAAAAATGTTTAACAATAATAATATTGCAATTTTCATTTTGTAAAAAAACTGATTTTCTATCAAATACTTTAAAAAATTATTACTTAACACTTTTTAATTGATAATGTATAACATAAATATACCTCAAATTTAAGTTAACTAGCTAAAACGGCATTTTAGTTTTGCTATGTTGAGAAAAGTACTGAGAACAATCGCTGTCACATGCTGTACGCATGCCTAGTTTTATAATCAGGCATACCACTCTGGAAATCGAAAATACACTGAAATTCCAGGTGGTTCATTGTTCCCCGGTACATTGAATCAACATGACATTTTTAACAAAAATGGTTATTTATAACTTAATCCAATATTTCAAAATCTTTATCTCATTAGAATATTGTAGTTAGGGCCCAAAACAAAATAAATCGTAAGTACTTTTATTTTTAAATTGCCTTATTTCAATTAAAAAACTTGTTTGTATTTTAGGTAAATTTTTTCTTCAGTGCATCAAAAACAGTTTTTTTTCAGTTTTCTCTGTAAAGAATAAATCCACACGTCTCAAATTTATGGACGTAGTGTGTTTACGCAAACTTCATTTATATTTAAAATTGGGAGAATTTTTATTTAATAGTTTCTGAGAAAATTGAAATGGATCATTGAAAAAACTGGTACATTGATGGCCACTCTCCCCTATGCAAAAAAATTGTGTTAAATTGTTTGACCTAATTTTTCTTTTTTTTAAAATAAATTTAGCCTGACGAGGTCGGAAAATCTTGGCCGACGAAACGTTGTTTTGGACTAAAATAAAATTGAAGTTTTATTTTCCTTCCTGAGATTGTTTACTTCTCCTGCTTAAATTGACAATGGAAGGGTGTACTCCTCGCTTCTCAATTGTATATTATGTATCAAGGAAGGGAAGGTCGTGTTTTTTTGTCGTGCACGAATGTTCGGAGAACATTGTGTGGGAAAAAAATTTAGCCTCCCGACGTACACATGCTATATTCTATAACATATGTACGAAAAAATCGTGTTTTGTATGCCCTTAACATGGCAGTGCTTACAGTTTTTAAGTTAGTAAACATTAGAGGTAAAAAACTTCCGAGCAGGGAAAAAACTCTTTTTGCGCAGCGCAGCGAACGAAAACACGTGGTTTTCGTATGTAATAGAAAATTTTTTCTTGTAATTAAGGGGGCATAGGCAGTTAGGGGCGCTTAAATATACGGTTTTTCTCGATTTTTTTAAAGGAAAACGAATAACGGTTTGTTATTTTATATTTTTGCATGAAATTAACCTCTCAGTTAAAAATTTTGTACGTGTTCTCGCGTGTGTTCCTGTATGGGTTTACGTATGAGATCCATTAAAGAATCCTACATGGGTTCCCATGTGGGATCCTCTATACCAGGGAACTTTCCCAGTGAGGAATTATCTCTCGGGCCAATCATGGGCTAAGCTTAGGATGTCCACACCTCTGCCAAGACTTGGTCAGTCAATAATGGACCACTATTGGGCTAAGCTTGGCGACCAATGCTATGAAGCTCAATTAATAAAAAAATTAAAAAGTGCTCATATTTCAAAAAACCAAGTATAACTCAGGAAGGGTGAGCTGAGTAGGCCGATTCTGAATTATGATTTTTGCAACGAAGCTCAGCTTCTTATATGAAGGTTGAATGTCGCATTAACTGCGCGAAAGATTCGCTGTGGACCTTCCGCGGGGAGAAAAAGTACTAAGCTATAGTGCCGCTCAAAAGGATTTGCCCACCCTACGGCATGCATGGGCATAACAAAAAGTTTTGTATCTTCATTAATAATAAAGATAAATCCTTCATCAAAGATTTATTTTAAAGTTTAAGGGCCGGCCGGTTTCACCAACTCAGATTAAAACTCTGATTAACTAATCATTGTTATTTTTTAATCAAGCTTTTAATCATGTTCCACAAGAAGATTCTAACCTTCGATTAGTTAATCATATACTCTGTTTAAAATAATTTAGTTTTCTCTTCATCCGCCTATTTCGATTGATCGACACTAAACAGCTGATTGTTGAGCGCGCTCAGCGCGCTCTTTATCTTAAATAAGTACCCATAATCTCAAATAAAACATAGTAAACAACTTCGTGCATTTTATCATATATTTCATGCAAAATAGTTGCTGCCTATTTATTAAAAAATGTGATGATTCTTATTGCAGGGATGATTTTTAATGTTTGTACCAAACATTTCTGATAAGTATTTTATAAAGTTTTCTGTACTTACCTTGAAATTTAAAATTTAATGTTTATACAAAGAGGATAGGTAGTTTTTATTTGACAACTAGAAAAATGTGATAGGAAAATAGATAATAAATTAGATTATTTATATTCCTTAATCATTGGTAATTGTTTAAAACATGCAAATTTAGTATTATTTAAATAATAATTTTTATTATAACAAAAATTAGTAGTTCTACGTTCTGGTGAAGAATTGAGTATTTCAAAACACCAAGATTTTCAATACTTTATTGTAGGATAGTTTCTATTTTATATCAAATAAGAGAATGTTTTAAATTGTTTGAAATTGAAATTTGCCGCCTGTTATATTTTGATTTGTATGTGCGCATGCGTGTCACATGAGCTCGCTGCGGAGTGTTGCGCAGAGATTAGTTTTGGTAAAGTCGCCATCATGTGAATAAAACAGACGCTTTCCTTTGTATTTTGAATTATAATTTTACAATATACTTTCTTTTATTGATAATTGTGGTTGTTTTAATTAACTATGACTTATTACCCTACAAAATGGGGGCTCGTCCGGGATGTGAGCAAAGATGTGAGCAGTGATTTGAACAAATATTCAGTGTAAAAAGTGCTTTTGTAAACGACGACCAACGACGCCAAGAGAATTCTGTACGATGTTTTAAAGAAATCTCTACAACGACAATAAGTGAACTCTTTACAACGACGATAAACAAAGTATTCGAAGCTCTGAAATTTTGTGTAGTATTTTAAGCGAAGTTAAAATGGAGAATCTTGCTCAATTTCCATCAGTGAAAAATAAGCTGAAAGTAGCGCCACGTGCAGCCATATTGGCAATGCATCGTTTCGTGTTTGAAAAAGACGGTGATAGAAAAAATCGTCAACGACTTCGCGAATTTGCTGGTTTCCCGTTTGACGATTCTTCTGAAGAATACCGTGAGAAATTGGATTACGTAAGTAGACTTTCGTTCGGAGACTTGACGTCTATTTGCAATTTACTCGGTATAAATTATGAAGGTAATAAGGAGCAAGTGCGTGAACGAATCTTAAAGAACTTGATTGACATTAATCAATTAGTGAATCAAGACGAAGACGACGATTTATCAACCGACGATGACGGTGGTGAACATAGAAATTTACAAAATAGAAGAAATGCTAATACAGTAGGCAACAATGATCGCTTGAGAGAAAATGGCGACGATAGAGTTGGCAACAATGACGGAGCAGACGGCGACGATAGAGTTGGCAACAATGACGGAGCAAACGACGACGAAGGAGCAGACGACGAAGAAGAAACAGATGGCGATGACAGATCAAATGACGAGGAAAGAGAAAGATACGATGTTGCGAGAAGTGATGGATCAAGGGCACAAAATAATGGACAAAATCGTGGTAATAAGTTTGCTTTTAATTTTAGAGACGTTGAGGACTTTGTGCGCGAGTTTGATGGCGATAATAATTATCCAGTTGAACGATGGATTGCTGAGTTCGAGGACGCTGCTATGATGTTTCAGTGGTCAGAACTGGAAAAAGTTGTTTTTGCCAAAAAGACTTTAAAAGGGGTAGCTAAGCTTTTTATGCAAAGTGAAGGGACAGTTAAAACGTGGAGTAAATTTAAAAAGTTGATGTTAGAGGAATTTGCAACTAAAGTAAACAGTGCACAAATTCACAAGAAATTGGAAGAGCGCAAAATTAAGAAAAACGAGACTGTTCAAGAATATTACTTGATAATGAAGGAAATGTCTAAGAAGATTATTGAAAATGATGCTTTATTTAAATATGTAATAGATGGACTTGATGATGAACCGAATAATAAAGTGAATTTGTATGGTGCAAAGAGTGTTAGTGAATTTAAAGAAAAACTGAAAGTGTACGAAAAAATGAAAAATAGTGTTAAAAGAGCTAACCAACAAATGAAGACTCGAAATAACTCTGCAAAAGGTTTTGAAACAACAAGGAGAAATTTTAAGGACGAAGGTAAACCCAAAGTGACAGCTGGAGAATCGAAGTGCTTCAACTGCGGTGCAACAGGACATCTCTCCAGAGAATGCGATAAAAAACATTTAGGTGCTAAATGTTTTAATCGTAACAAGTTTGGACATTTATCTGCGAAGTGTACAGAGCCGAGAAAGGGTAAGCCAAAAGTTGATTCGAATGAAGATGTAAACATTGTAAATATTCCTGATAAAAACGAAGCGCAAAAAGAGGCAATTTTTTGTGATAAAAAAATTTTAGTTTTGATTGATACAGGTAGTCCAATTACTTTAATACGAGAGGATTTCTTTCTTAACGTAGCAGCCTCAGAATTAAAGTTGATTAAATCAGAGCGTGTTTTCACAGGTTTTGGTAATGGCGAATCAAAAACGATAGGATATATTCAGGCAGCTATTAATTTAGACGGTGAAGATTATCCGTTGACTTTTTATGTAGTTCCTATTTATTCAATGAAAGAGAATCTAGTTATCGGTCGTGATATATTACAAACCGCGAAATTAGAGATGGATGATAATGGTACCAAAGTAATAAAAAAAGAGTCTGCAATTTTTTTGTCAAAAATAAAGTTACCAGAACAAACTAAAAATGATATTGAATTGATTTCTGATAAAAATGTGCAAAGCAAAGTGAAAGAGTTAATTAGTACGTATAAGCCGGAGAAAACTAAAACAACGAATATTAAATTAAAAATTAATTTGTTAAACGAAAATCCGATTTTCCAAAGTCCGCGTAGGCTTCCTATAAAAGAACGAGAGTTTGTAGATAAGCAAGTTGATGAATGGACTAAAGCAAAAATAATTGAACCTTGCTCTTCAGATTTTGCGAGTCCCATTGTTGTTGTTAAAAAAAAAGGACGGTTCTTTTAGACTTTGTATAGATTACCGTGAAATTAATCGAGTTATTGTTAAAGATCGACATCCTTTACCATTAATTGACGACGAATTAGATAAATTAGTTAATGCGAAGATATTTTGCACGTTAGATCTCAAAAACGCTTTTTTGCATGTCGAAATTGATGAAAATAGTAAAAAGTTTACTGCTTTTGTTACCCATAATGGACAATATCAGCTCTTAAGAGCTCCATTTGGTTTATGTTTGTCACCGCCGGTATTCCAACGCTATATTAACTTTGTTTTTCGTGATTTAATAGTAGAAGGAATTATGACTTTGTACTTAGATGATATTGTTATAAAGGGTCAAACTATGAATGAAGCGTACGAACATTTAGTTAGAGTTCTAAAAGTAGCTAGTGAGTACGGTTTGGAATTTAACTTTGAAAAATGTAAGTTTATGAAAGAACGAATAGAGTTTTTAGGTCAAATAGTAGAAAATGGCAATGTGTATCCTTCTCCTTTAAAAATCGACGCCGTTATTCGTTTTCCTGAACCTAAAACAATAAAAGAAGTACAAAGATACTTAGGCCTGACAGGTTACTTCCGTAAATTTATAGATTCTTATACGATGTTAGCAAGACCCCTGAGTGATTTGTTGCGAAAGGATAAAGTTTTTCAATTTAATGAACCAGAAAGACGAGCTTTCAATGAATTGAAGAATCAGTTAACAAATCAGCCTGTTTTGAAATTATTTAACCAGAATCACGAAATCGAACTCCACACTGACGCCAGTCAAGATGGTTTTGGAGCCATTCTGCTACAAAGATCGCCGGGAGATAATAAACTACATCCAGTTTATTATATGAGCCGAAAAACCACACCTACCGAGAAGAATTATCAGAGTTATAAACTTGAAGTTTTGGCTGTCATCAAGGCATTAAAAAAATTTAGAGTTTATTTACTTGGACAAAAAATCAAAATCGTGACTGATTGTGCTGCTTTCACCCAAACGATGAAGAAACAAGATGTTTCGGCAGAAATCTGGAGATGGGCATCTCTGTTAGAAGATTTTGATTATGTGATTGAACATAGGTCCGGTGATCGCATGAAGCATGTAGATGCGTTAAGTCGCATTGCAGTATTAAGTGTTGCAGAAGATGAAGTTTTAGTTAGACTACGAAAAGCACAGAATGATGATCCAGAAGTGAGCACCTTAAAAGAATCTTTGAAGAATAAACCTGATCGCAATTACTCATTACGTGGAGAAATTTTGTACAAATTTGTCAATGGCGAAGATTTGTTGGTAGTTCCTTCGTCAATGCAAAGAGAATTGATCCAGATGGTTCACCAAAGAGGACATTTTGCTGAGAAAAGAACAGGAGACATCCTTAAGAAAGATTATTATATCCCGAATTTAGAAGAAAAGTTGAAGAAAACGATTGAAAGTTGTATTCCGTGCATACTTGCAAATAAAAAGCAAGGAAAACAAGAAGGTTTCCTCAATCCTTTACCAAAACCCGACGTTCCATTGAATACCTTCCATATCGATCATCTTGGTCCTTTGGAGTCCACCAGTAAGAAATACCAACACATCTTAGCAGTAACTGATAGTTTTACCAAATTTGTCTGGTTGCATCCGACCAAATTAACAACTTCTCACGAGGTAATAATGAAGTTGAATGTGCAAAAACGTGTGTTTGGTAATCCTGCTCTTATAATTACAGATAGAGGAACTGCTTTCTCATCGTTGGAATTTAAAAACTATTGTCAAGAGGAAGGAATTAAACACTCGATGATCACTACAGGTTTGCCCAGAGCCAATGGACAAATAGAGCGGATTAATCGAACTTTAATACCCGTGCTAACGAAATTGTCTTTGGAAAATCCTGCTAAATGGTACCAGCATGTTGATAGTGTTCAACAAATCTTAAATTCTACGTTTCATCGAAGCATTAACATGACGCCCTTTGAACTACTAACAGGTGTTAAAATGAAATTGAAGGAAGATATTAAATTGCGAGAAATCATAGAACAAACGCTTCAAGAAAATTTCGAGAACGCCCGTGATGTTCTACGAGAAGAAGCTAAGGAACAAATAAAGAAGACTCAAGAAGAAAATCGAAAAGGTTACAATCTTCGTCGACGTCAGCCAAATAAGTATAAATTAGGTGATTTGGTAGCTATAAAGCGTACTCAAATGGGTCCCGGTAGAAAATTACATGCTAAATATTTAGGCCCATATAAAATTATTTCTGTAAAATTCAACGACACTTATGACGTGCAGCGTACAACCGACGGAGAAGGTCCTTTTAAAACTAGTTCCTGCGCTGAATATCTTAAACCTTGGCTTCCTATTAATCAGTCATTCGGGGCGAATGATAAGTCAGGAGGGCCGAATGTAGGATAGTTTCTATTTTATATCAAATAAGAGAATGTTTTAAATTGTTTGAAATTGAAATTTGCCGCCTGTTATATTTTGATTTGTATGTGCGCATGCGTGTCACATGAGCTCGCTGCGGAGTGTTGCGCAGAGATTAGTTTTGGTAAAGTCGCCATCATGTGAATAAAACAGACGCTTTCCTTTGTATTTTGAATTATAATTTTACAATATACTTTCTTTTATTGATAATTGTGGTTGTTTTAATTAACTATGACTTATTACCCTACATTATTTTCCTTAAAGGAAACAATAGTTTTACATTTTTATAATATAAAATAAAAAAATCAATACTATCATATCAAAGTATGAAAGTACTTTTATAGTGAACAAATTTTAAATTAAAATTACTTCAAAACTTTCTACAAAAATATATTTCCAATGTGTTTAACTTTGACATTCAGTAGTTGAGATTTGCAATCAATTTTCACTTACTGGTTTGAATTTTTTAATACAATAATCAACAACAATGAGTAAATGTGATAATTTTTAAAAATTAACATTGGAAACATTTATATTGCTCAAATTATTTTTTTATTTATCTATTTAACTTTTTGAAGTCTGTCAAACTAGTATATTTCTCCTGGTATTCAAATTTAAGATTTAAATTCCAAAGCAAAAACAGAAAATTTTAAAAACTTGTAATAAACCCTTGTAATTGTTTAATCATTCGCTTTGTTATGAATGGATAATATTCTTTAATATATAAAAAATAAAAATTTTAAGCATTTTTTTAAATGCTTTAAAAATTAGAGAGATAAAAGAATTTATTTTGTTAATTATATTCATTCGAAAAATTTCATACGTATTTCATAGTACGTTATTTTGTCACTTGTCGACGCGGTAATCGTTGATTAAGTCCATTAACCAGCCAAAATCAAGCGGTTTAACCAATGTTAAAATGATGGTAGGACGCAATGTATTGATTAAATTAAGTTAATCGGGGATTAACTACTTAAGGGGGCAACCCTAGTTGTAGCGGGAAAAAATTGACCATTTTCATGAATTAATTAAAAGAAAACCACTAACATTTTTAAATAAAACAATTTATTGTCCAAAAATACACAATTAAAACTACAAATTACCATTAAAAATTTTTAAAAACATTTAAAAATGGAGGCGTGGTGCGCTATCTTGTGGAGGTATGTAAAAAACATGGTTTTCGGTGACCATTATTATATGGAGCTGGTTCATCTGAAACAAAAAATTCAAACGAATTTAGTTAAAGTGGAAGATAATCTAGTCTTTAATCGAAGGAATAAAAAAAATTCATTTTTGACAAAATGGCGACGGCTTAAACTCAAGCGTTCGATTTTCACAAAAAAAACGATGGTTTTTTAGCTGTAAAAAAGAGTTTTTCATGAAAAAAAATCCTTCGATTAAAAACTAGATTTTTATGTATACAAGAAGCCCACAAAATTTGGGAAAAATCGGTTCAATAGTTTTTGAGAAATCTTGGTCACCGATTTTCAAAACACTGTTTCGAGAAAAACGAGTTTAAAGTTTTAACTTACTTTTTCACCTATAGACGAAATTCTTTTTTTCCGGACTACAGGAAGTCATCGATACCTGGTCCATATTGAAGATCTTTTGCAAAAGAAGCTGCTTCCAATAGCAGGTAGAATAACACAATAGGCGTTGCCCGACAGGCGCCAGGTGTATCGTCAGCCGCACCCAGAATAGCCTGATGCGCGCCGCCCTAGACTTTATATCTTATTCAATTTTTGAAATATCGAATTAAAATTTCAGAGACATATTTTTAAGTACCTAAACTTTGAAAAAATTGAAAAAAAATCGATTTTTTGAAAGTTACAACTAGGGTTGCCCCCTTAATCGGAGTTGGTGAAACCGGCCTAAGTATTTGACTTGCAACGACACCTAAACAAAATTAAAAAAAAATTTATTGTTTATTTTCTTAAATTAAAAAAAAAATTCACTTTTTTTTTTGAAAAATTTAAAATTAATACAATTTTTGAATTAATAAATAAAAATTGTAAGTAAGACATTAAATTTCTTTTCAGTTTTTGTGTTGACAAATTCATTTTATAAAAATCTTATTCGTTTAAAAAATGATAAAAAACAATTATTTATTAAAATTGAATTTTATTTAAATTTTATAAAAGTTTTAATTCTGTTACCACATTAATGTACTTTAATTAATTTAATTTAAAACCACGGAGTTAGCTCAGTTGGTTAAATACTAGACTCTGCGGTCGCGCCAAGTCCAGCTTGCTGGGTTCGCGCCCCGATGAGTCTGGGATTTTTCTAACTCGTGAGATAACTTCAGAGGAAGGTTTGACGTCGAGGAATAATGATATGCACTGTCGGTAATCGACTTGTACAGATCACTAGAACTCGACTGTCGATAAACCGGTTGTATTCAGGAAGAGGTTTTTCTACAGTTTTCCCTCTCCACTGGCGAGCAAACCCAATATACCGGGTGGTCCAGGCAAATGCGAGTACTCCTAATTTCAAGCCGTTCTGTAGACGCAAAAAAACACTTAGAAAAAATATATAGTACTGAATTCTAGAAACTCCCAACGGGGGACACTCATTCGGCCAGTAAGGTCGTTAAAACGAGTGTATAATAAATAAAAAAAATCGGGCAAGTACGAGTTACACCCGTACCAAAATCTAGGGTTCCGTACATTTACGAAACAAAGATATACCTTATTAACAAACAGAGAGCTCTAATTTGGTACACATATGTATTTTCACGTGTAGATTACAGGAAAATTATAAGGAACATTATCTGGATTGACAGTCAAAACGTTGTCAAAAAAAGAAAAACTGCAAATTTAAAAAAAAAGGTTTTTCCTCATAACTTTGAAACTATTTGAGCTAGAGGGCTAAAATTTGATACATTTGTATATTTTTATGTACAGATTATGAAATTTAATTAAAACGTACAAATTATGAAAATACTTCTACCTTCAAGTACATGAAATTTTTACTTAAGGGTACAGGATTGTATTTCATATAAATAACATAAAAATCAAGAATTTTTTTTAGGGGGAGGCCCTGAAATTTTTATAGGGTTTCAGGGTTTATAACAGTCTTCATTATAGGTCCTGTGGCAGCCTTGATCAAGCCTTGTTTAAGATTAAAAATTTTTTTTTGTTTTTTTCATAATTTTTCAATTATTTTGAAAAAAAAGTGATAACAATTTTCAATTGCGTTTTATATCGTTTTTTTAAATTTTGAGTATACAATTAAAAATTATATTGGTTTGAGGGGTACTGTAGGACAATTAGGGTGAGCTCTAGCATAGGGGTCTGAACCTCTTTTTGGTGATTTTTTGAATTTTTTTTTGTGACCTCATAATATTCAATTTTATTTACAAACATAATTTTTCCATAATCTGCATGCAAAAATACACGAGTGTACCAAATTTTAGCCCTCTAGCTCAAATAATGGCAAAGTTAGAGAAAAAAAACTTTTTTTTCGGAAATTTGCAGTTTCTCCTTGACAACGCTATGGCCATCAATTCAGATCATGTTCTCTGTATTTTTCATGTAATCTACACGTGAAAATACATATGTGTACCAAATTTCAGACCTCTAGGTCAAATAGTTTAGAAGTTAAGGGGGGGGGGAATGGTTTTTGGCTACGGACGCACGAGTCTCGCTATAAGGGTTCCGCCGAACACCGAAGGTGTACGGAACCCTAAAAAAAATTAATTTAATTTACGTAATTATTTTAATTGTAACAAATTCATTTTTTTAAATTTTATCTACAATGAAAAGTTTTAAATAGTTAGAATTCGGTATAAAAATGCAAATTTGGATTCAAGTTTAAAGTTATTTAACTTAATTTGACGTGAAATGGAATTGTAAACTAATTAAATTTGAACAAAAAAGTTTAAAATAGTCCTGAATTTAGTTTACAACAATTAAAAAAATGTTTATAATCTTTTTTCATATCAATAATTTAATTAAAATTATTAAACAGCATTATTTTTAATTATTATTTTAGTTTATTATTATTATTAATAGTTTATTATCTTATTTTTATCATTGATTTAAGTAGATATATTTATATTTTAATAAAAGAATTTAATAATTATATTTTATGTAACTGTAAACTATTTTGATGTATTAAATTTTTTGTAAATAAAATAAAAAAAATTGTAATATTAATAAAAAATTTAGTAATTGTTTGTATATCGGACGAACATTAAAAATAAATTATTTTTCTACTGAAATTAAATTTGGTTATAAACTGCATTAAAATAAATTAAAATTAAAAATTTTCCAAAAACGAAACCAGATATTGATTTTTCTTACGAATTTCTTCTATTTAAAAGATTTTATACTTTATTTACTCTCCCTTTAACGGGTTCGAGGGCTCCACTTCCTTTATATTTTTATTACTTAATATATTTCTTACAACTATCTTTTTACAATCTTAATCTACTTAAATCTAAACGCCATCTTAACTTATTTTAACCTATTATTCGCCATGTACCTGGGCTTCCATTTCCCGTTCCTTTTGACAAATCTGTCTTTATCCCTTTTATCGACCACCCTTTTACCTTTTACTATACTCTCTCACTCACTCCTTACTATCCAATCTTTTTCTCACTTCTCCATTTATTCCACTTTCGTCATTTACCTTCACACTTTCTTCCATTCCTAACATACCCATGCACTCCATACCTACACACAATCACTCTTTTATAACCTCTCCTGTCTCTTCCCTCACTTTTCATCTTATTCCATCCACCCAGACACAATCTCTCCCCATCCTTACCTCACCCCCTTTTCTTGGAGGTGAGGTAAGGAGGTCTCACCTTCTTCTTTCTTTCTTCTTTCCAAAATAGCTGGGTAATTGAATTATTTAAAATAGTGGAGAATTGAATGAAACTTCAGTCTGAATTTTTAAACTAATAAAATAAAGCAAATAAATGTTTATATGTTAGAAGCTATTTGAAAGTTTTTAAAATCTATAGTTAGTTTTAAAGTACAATTAACTTACTTAATATAGTGATTAAGCTTTGAAATTTGAATTTTACCGCCGCGCCTGACTGGTACGACTTCTGAAACATAGTTTAGTACTTTTTCTCGCCGCGGGAGCGCCACAGCGAATCTTTCGCGCAGTTAATGCGACACTCAACCTTTATATAAGAAGCTGAGCTTCGTTGCAAAAATCACAATTCAGAATCGGCCTACTCAGCTCACTCTTCCTGAGTTATACTTGGTTTTTTGAACTATGAGCACTTTTTAATTTTTTTTTTAAGAGACTGATGCTTAATAATTAAATTAATAGGTTAGACATATTTACAAGTATTGAAAATACACTCTACAAATTTAAATAATTTAATTTCAAGTTAATTTAATATCTATATACTTTTCCTTGCTTGTAGATTGTGTAACAAAAATTTTTTTTAATTCTTGGTGGCCAATCAAAAATTAGTATTAGACCAATATTGGGAGCCAATATTAATTGAGCTTCATAGCATTGGTCGCGAAGCTTAGACCAATAGTGGTCCAGAATTGACTGACCAAGTCTTGGCAGAGGTGTGGACATCCCCAGCTTTTACCAAAATTGATCCCATATTGGTCGCCAATTGATTGCCAGCATGTCAGCCAATATTGGTCCAATATAACGTCAATTATGAGTCTTGGCGACTATTCACTGGATTTGGCACAAATCCTCCAGGGAACACTACATAGGATCCCATTTGCATTGTATTTCAAATCAATTTTTGAAAATTTAACATTAAACAGTATTAACATTAACATTAAACAGTATTAAAACAGTATTCTTTTTGTAGATTCACTTAAGTTGTTTAATAGATTAAAGATCCCGTAAGGAAACACATACACATGGGATCCTATGTGTATACACACGAAATGTTTAACTGGGCTGTATTTATAGAACAATTCTGAATTTATTTATTAAAAAATAATACAAATTATAAAAGTAATAGTAAATTTATTCGGGCTCCTAAAAAAAAGTTTTTTTTTGTGGTGGACATCATAAGTTCCGAGAGGATCATCTAAAATCAAAAGACCAAAAATTTTTCGTTAGTAGATTAGCTTCTTTAGTACTTAAGCGAAGCACATTAGAAAAAAAATTAGTTTTTTATAACACTCTGAATTGAAAATCTTGATGTTTGCATAAAATATGAATCAATTTTTTTAACAATTTGTAAACGTTACAAAAAAAAGTCTTTATTTAAATACAAGCTAAATATGTATCAAAGATGTACAAAAAATATCAAAATGATCGGTGCGTAATTTTTTAAGGTCCAATGTCCACCGACTCTGAAAAATGTGGTTTTGAGAAAAACGCGTTTCACCTTCTCGCTATTGCAGAGGTTTGAACTCAGAATTTGATTTTCGAATCAACTTTTAGAGAGAACAATTGCATGGATTTTCAATTTTCTTTTTTTAAAAAATTCAGTACCTAATAAATTTTTAAGAGATTTGTAAGATTGATTTGACCATCAAATTTAGATTTCAAAGCACTGTATGACTGTACGCCGCAAGAAACGACACGACAGTCACGGGCCTTATAAGCGGCTCACAAATCGCGCGTTTCCTCTTCCAATTTAAGTTTAATTCAAAACTAACTTAATGCTGAATAAAATGAGCCCAGGATGAAGTCGTTATGTCTAATTTAAAAAAATTTATTGTAAAAAAGTGTAAATTACAGCGTTTTTCAGGACCCGATCCAGATCCTGATCCAGACGCAGATACTGATACTTGAGTTCCTATTCCTAATGTAGAATTTAATGGTACTTGTCCGTTCGCACAGTGGGGGAAAAAAGACGCTACTCGACAAAATTCTGCTGACAAGCCAAATCTCAACGGATTTTAACTTTTTTTTTAAATTCTCATCATGAATTGCGCTCTAAGCCTTGGTTGACACTTTTTAAAAATTTTGTACCATAACCTCAAAAAATTATTTTATACCTATTTGAATACATTTTTCAGTGATGAATGTAATCTGTAAACGATTTTTATAATCATTTTTTGATCACTGATGATAAATTTAGTGTCGCATTATTAAAATTTACAATGGAGGATACAAAATGGCTGCCGAAATTTCAAAAATGTATGTTTTTTTATAAAATCCATGACCAGAAGTATTTTTTATTAATGAAAGTTCGTAATATGTGTATCGAATGTTACATATCGAAAATTTTGTTACATACCCTTAAAACAAAATTTTAATCGAATTGGAATGCATTTTTCACTGATTAATTTTTTGTGTTTGAAGATACAACATATGTGTTTTGAGAAACTGTATTAAAAAGTAAATGAAATGGATGAATATTGATATTAAAAACTCTGAAAGATTTGAAAAATTTTAAATTATACTTTGATCAATGCCTAAGCCTAATAAAATGACCCAGCGAATAAAGGCAAGGTCAATTTATTTGTAGGGGTGCGTAGATAAAATTTTGAGTTACAAAAAACGTTTAATTTAAATAAATTTTGGAAAACTATTTACAAAAGAAGTTGTATAGCTTGATCGGATAACGGTTTTTCAGTTTTGGTTTCTTTTAAGCTCATTGAACTGATAAGAGGATCTGAACCAACAAGAAGATGGTGCATAATGTCCTCATTGGTGGCTTTTCTATTATTCATTCGGCTGTTATTGCTTCGAGCTTCTCGAAAAATTTTATTATTTGCCTCTTGAGCCTCTTCACTCAGCCAACCAATAGGAATCTTAAATGTTTCAATAATCTCACTTCCAAGCACAAGAATTTTGTGTACAGATGGTGGCACTTTGTACCAACTGTAATGATCGTTGCACATTTTTGATGTATCATTGCAGTAATTTTTTAACTTAAGACAATCTATCATTTTTCCACTCGATAAAGCCTGTAAAATATTGTGGAATCGTTGAATTAATGTTTTGTCTAGTCCAGTAACATGAGACATAATTTCAGAATTGGACAAAAAACATCGAGCAACATTACCAGTATTTGTGGTTCCACTTCCTTGTTTCACAACATGAACTGAGAGCGACAATCTGTCTTTTAATAACTGCGGAATCATTCTTTTTCTATTCTTTTGCAGTAATTTGTTTTCTTGTATATTGGCGATAGACTTTTGAAAATCCATGTTTTATGCAATGTGCAATAAATATTCCATAATACGGATCCAACAATGAAGAATTTAAAGACCGAATAAGTAATACTCTTTATTGTAGATGCGATTTTTTACGTGAGCCAAATCGTTTATAAATTTGGGTCCTACTCCACAAATATTACAACAATTTGAGGCTTTTTGTCCGGTTAAAAAGTTACATACTTTACCATCAATGATGGTACACTCTATATTGAAATCTGCTTCAAATTTCATATTATTTACCAAAAGACTGTAATTCTTATTATTCTTAAGCGTATTGTTATAATGATTAAATCTTTCTTGTACATGAGCCAGGGATTCTTTAACAAATTCAAATTCTATTTGTCGACAGAAATGAACAAAAAATAGCTACATTTTCAGCACATAGTTGAAGAGGAACAAAGGGTATGATAAAAACTGAGGCATCACTGGGATATTCTGGCCAATTTTTATTATTCTCATTGCTCCACTGATAACCGTTGGTATCGCAATCATCACCATTACCATCATCATCAACATCATTATCAATATCATTACCATCCTCATTATCACCATTCACATCATCTCCATCACTATCATCATTATCTTCATCGTCATCATCATTATCACTGTTCGAGTCATTAGCAGCATTCTGTGAGGACCATCTTTGCCTAGTTGTTGCTGCCCTGAAGCACCACCTATCTCCCATTTTCCAATTAGAGTTAGTTTTTTTTTCTCAACAGATTTTAAAGTGTTATCACCTAAAGATAGCAGTATTCTTTCTGTTGTATGGACAAGCAATGAAATTAAGTTGACTCTAGCACCAGTTTCTGTAATTTTAATATTTTCAGGGTAGCAATCATTCTTGGCCTTTAAAATTTTATAATATGGTGAATAAATCTTATTCCCGTTAATTATTGAATTGTGTTTTCTTACTTTTTCATACTTGTTTTTTGTGAGATGTATATCAACGTACATGGCCAAACATTTGTTTTTATCGCACTCATTGTTATCATTAGTAGAATCATCAATGCTTTGACTAACTTCAGATTTACTAATTTTCCGGTGTATTGCTCCTACTAACTCTTTAGGAGAACATTTGTCAAATGTTTCATCTAGACGCCTCTTTTTAGTCTTGGCTGACCCTTGTTCATAAGACAATAGAGGACGACCTTTATTGACATCAGCTATTCTTAAAGACTTGCAAGGATTTCCGTTTTTTTTTTAATTTGAATTCAACTGAGAATTTTGTTTCTAAGAATGCTGGATATTTTTCAATAAACTTTTTTTTGTTCGCTTTGTACTGAGGCAAATATGAAAAAATTAATTTTTCCCTTATTGCAAGCAATTCATTTTCCGAGAGATTATTATCCAAACTTCTGTGGCTGAAAGGCATAACATCCTAACTAACATTTTATCGAATTTGAAATAACATCAGATTTGAGTTAATTTAGTAATGCTTTTTAAAGTTTCATAACAGTAAAGTGATTTAAATGTTTATTTACGTAGAAAATAATTAATAACACAACAGCATAACTGCATTCAAATCGAAAAAAAGAATTGATATTCTTTTTTAAAGCGTTTATATTTTATTAAAATTGATAAACAGATGTAAAAACTACACTAGAAAATAGGATACAATGCCAAACACCAAAAATATTGGTTGATTTTTCGATTTTACAAAACCAAGAAAATAAACAAAAACAGGTTTTTCTCAAAACTATGAAAATGCAGTTATGTTATTCTGCCTTTCAGCCACAGACTTTTTATACCATCAGTAATTATATCTATTTTGCTTTTACTTTCTTTGAAATAGTAGTCCAGCTCTATTTATCAAGAAGAAAAGAGGCAGACCAAGAAAAGAAGTTAAAAACATAATAGAAGAAAGAAGTAAGAATGAAGATAGTGAACATTCTAAAGATAAATCTGATACAGAGTTTGAACAAAATGAATTATATGATCCAGATTATGAAAATTTTCATAACAATTCCAGTAACAGCTATTCTGAAGATTATGATGAAGAAGTCTTTGAAGATGAAGATATTGAAGAAATAAGCGGAGAAAATAGCTTAAATAATAATGTAGGTTCTAGTTTAAATGAAAGCATGTACGAAATTCAAGACAATAATGATGACCTTTCCGAATCAATTCCTATTGATCCGTCAAAACCTGACCCACCCCAAGAAATCAACGACCATAATCCCAGCCCATCTAAAAGTATAGTAGAATGCAAAGACCAAATGCGTATACGTATGCGTATACGCATTTGGTATATGCATACGCGTAGTTTATTTTAACTCTAGGAATCCTTATGGATAACGGTTCTCAAAGTCTTTTTAAACAAAACGAAATGCCACAATTTAAAAATCTCATATTAAATGAAGCTAAACAATTTAAAAATGGAAATTTTTATTATATAGCATTACTAATTATTAGTGAATCTAAAATAAGTTTGACAGAATTAAAAAAGAATGTTACGGAAACTGTTTAATCTCTTAAAATATTAGCTAAAAAATTAAATTTAAAGTCGATTTGTATTGCAAAAACGGGTCAAGTCATGCACATGGAATAGTCATAAGTATTAGCAATTTTTATAGAAACATTTCGAGAAACTAATATATTTTTTTTTTTTTAAGTTTTAGGTACTAGATCTCCCCATAAGGGCTAAGGCCAACATCACCTGCCTTAGCAGGCTTAAGGTCAGTTCGACCAGATCGCATGAAGACAAGTAAGTTTGCACTTATTTGCAGTCTGAGACCTTTACCCTTCTTACTAACTCTAAGCTTTCCCGGCGTTTTACCGCCGGCCATTTCATCTCAGCCTATACACCGAGCCAAGACTACTTTGGTGTTGCGAAGAGCTTTCCGTCAGGCACAAGCCAACAGCGCTTAACATCCTACCAATTTCTCACACCGAGGTGGGTTGCCCTCGTTGTAAATCCCTTGGTTTGGGAGGAGTGCCTTCCTCACTCTCTCAATTTTTGCACAACTGATAGCCGAGTTGAAACATGTAACTCACTAATCGACACGTCAGGCACTGATTCCTTAACGTCGTTCTTTCCGTCAGGCTCAAGCCTCCTTCAGCATCTGACCCAAGCATTAGGCCAACCACTGCCACCACGAGTCCGACCTCAAATGACCGGGAGAAGACTTACGTCTTCCAGGCTACCCGGTCTCCCATGGTACCGTTTAGACCCAGGTACGGGTATTTAAGTTGAAAGTCATGCTCACTTTCGTTTCCACGGTTTACTCAATACTTGCAATGCGCACTCCCCTGCGGCCATACAAGAGACGAACGAAGAGAACCATTCGATTCCTTTAATTTGACATCAGGCGGCTTTTGGGACGTTGAATTCATGGTTGGCGACTGTATAAACATTGAACAGTAGCGTGCCCTAAAGTCGTTCAGGCCATTTTCTCAGAGCCTGCGATATACCACGCGGAGACGCTCGCTACAGCACGAATTGGAGTGCCCAGTTGCTCATCACAGAAGCGTCTCAGAGCGGTACCACGACGAGGTACAGCAAGCACTTGAACAACAGAAGCTATGTGTTCGTTTAATGTCCCTGTCATAATCTTGACGGATTTACTCACGATCCTCCGCCAAAGCTTTTGCCGCTCTTCGAAAAACTAATCTAAAAATAATAGTTTGTAAAGGTTATACTCAATAAGCGACTACTAAGCAAAGACAAATTTTAATTGAAGAAGCACACTCTTCAGCGCAAGGTGGTAATAACGGCGTTGCATTCGATAAAATTTCTATGGACATCGTTGGTCCATTATCAAAAACTAAGTCAGGAAACGAGTGCATTCCTACAATCCAAGATAATTTTACCAGATATTCTTTAGCCGTACCATTGCCTAACCAACAAGCAAGTACTATTGCGGATGCATTTGTTAAGAAATTTATTCGCATTTTCGGATCACCTATAAGTCTTTTAACTGACCAAGGAACAAATTTCTTAAGTAACCTTATGAAACGGTTAGCTAATCTTTTCCGTATTCGACAATTTAAAACCAAATCTTTTCACCCTCAATCCAATGGATCTTTGCAAAGATCGCATCATGTTTTGGCCGAATACTTGAAGCAGTTTATAAATAAAAACAACTAATTGGACGATTTGCTTGAATTAGCTATGTTTTTTTATAATACCAGTGTTCATGAAACTACCAAGTGCACACCTTACGAACTTGTATTTGAGCGTTCACCAATATTTCCTTCAAGCCAACCATTATTACCAAAAGAAAAACTAGCCACTTATGAGGATTATCTGACTAATCTGATTTCTAAACTACATAATGTACAAAATTTTGCTCGTAAAAATCTAGTCGAATCAAAAGAAAAATCTAAAATATATCACGATCAAAAAATAAATCCTCAAAATTTTAAAGTAGGTGTTAGTGTTTTTCTACTTCAAGGTCTGAAGCCTAAAAAATTAGCCGATCAATATACAGGACCTCACGAGGTTTTAGAAATATTGGGCAAAGAAAACGTTAAAACCAAAATAAATAAAACACCCAAAGTAGTTTATATAAATCGATTAAGCAAATCTCATATTAAGCATCCTATTGAAAGTTATAACCAATAGAATAATACTTAAAGTTCGATGTTTAACGTTCAATGTTTGATGTTCAATGTTCTCCTTTTTCAGAAGATAGAGTCGAAGCTCCTTTTCGCGCTTTTATTCTTAGGATTCCTTTTCTCTCATACGATGCTACATGCGATCGTGGGACATGATTGCGCTTCTAATGGGTTGAACATAACTACCCTTTCTCTGCTTGAAGTAGGAGCATGTGCAACCCCAGACATCAAAGTAAATTCGACTGAGACTTACATCCAACTAATTCAATTTAGTGGGTTAACAACAACTAAGGAAATACAATGTCAAGTTGAAATTAGACGTTCGATAAAATATTGTGGTATGCATTCACATAATTCAGATGTATTTAATGGCGAAGCTGACTATTTACGTAAAATATCATACGAAACTTGCAAAAGTATCCATAGAACAGGTATATATGAGCACGAAAATGGTATCAAAATCTCAAATATAAAAATGAATAATACTGTAAGTCATCCTGCAACATTTGGAGACACCGTAAAAACAAATGGAAAATGTTCGGGGATCGACTATAAAGATTCTTTTGGTAGTTGGGAAAATGTTATAGTTATTGGTATAATTAGAATTAAAATGTATGAACAAACAGCTATTGTAGATTTGGACAGAAATAAAATTAGACTACGATCTGGAGTAACTTGCCCTTTGACTGTCACAAATTGTATTGACATAGAAAATGGCTATTCTTTTTGGGAACCCTTACCCAAGGACATTTGTAATTTCAAAAAGTATCAAGTACCTTATGAAGGACATGCTAATAAAATTTACGACCTTAAATCTCATGAAACTCTTTTTTCTTACGTGTCCCAAGAATTGACGTTTGTTTTAGCTCAGACTGGACAGTTTTCTATTTGCCAATAATTTTCCCATACGTAAACTCTAAATTTGTTTATGTCGAAAGACACATTCGTACGGAAATGAATAAACTATACCAAGACGTACTTTACCAACGCTGTACTTTAGAAAGACAAGTTTTTAAAAATTCTTTGATTCTTGCAACTCAAGCTACAGACGAATTTGCTTTACACCTCATGAAAGGTCCTGGCTACATGTCCATAGTAGCTGGAGAAGTAGCACATATTGTAAAATGCGTACCTGTTGATCTTATCCATAGAAAAGTTAAAGAATGCTATTTGCAACTACCAGTCTCTAAGGGAAATGATTCTTTATTTCTTAGTCATAGAACGCATATCTTAACAAACTTAGGAACACAAATAAAATGTAATGCTTTTTTACCTTCCATGTGCAAAGTAAAAGAATTTTGGTACAAAGTATCACCTTACCCTGTTGAATCAGTACCACCAGAAATAATGAAACCTATGACAAAACCAACCTGGAGATATACAAATCCCGCTTTACTTGCAATAAGTGGAATTTAATCTCAATCTGATTTAATTAAATTATTACAGGCTTTGAAACTGCGAGTACTGGCATAGTTGGCATAATTATTCTTATTAGGGGTATCAAATTAATCGCTGATACCTTAATACATGGCTATGCGCTTCATAGAATGTTTGGCTGGTCTGTGTATTTATTAGGCGCTTTATGGGATTCTTTGACTAATTTGCTGTTACATATTGGCAGAAAACCACCTGCAGTGACCAGTGCGAGTAAAGTAGAAACTCAGCTTCCAGATTGCATGTTACCCCCTCCACCTTGCACGCCAAACTTACCAGAACACAAAACACCAAATAATTTTACAGGTAATTGAAATAATCAACAAACACAGCAAATTTATTCAAACCCACACTTCGATAACAATTATATTACGCATCTTTAATAAAAATAATATAAAATGTGTCGAATCTGCTACCTTTTCCTATTACAAGATTTCTTAAGGAAATGCTCCTTACCATCCTTTAACCTCCAAACCCATAAATTTGTCAAACCAGGCAAACCATACTTTTCCTGCACGATTAAATATTCTGAGGACACAATTATCGCAACGGGAAAAAATTTGACATTTCTTGAACAAGTAACATCTAAAGCCCTTTATACTATCTTAACTAAATTTTTAAATTTCAAACATTTGAACCAAACAACTACAAATGAAATTTCCAACCTAAATCAACTTTGTTATAAACATCCACTACCTTATCCTACATATACCTTTCTTCATATTGCCAATGGGCAAAATTCATTTTTTATTATTATAGTTAAAATTTTGGGAACAAAGTAAACAATAATAGCACAAAATCCTTTCCATAGAAAAATTGAAGCAGCTTTATTAATGAATTTAACCATTAAACAAATTTTAGCTTCATGGAAAAAACCGAATGTATATACCCCATGTTTCAATAATCTTTTCCATAGTGTACCTAACCTGGTCAATACGCAATCTGCCTCCCAACCATCTTCCTCAAATACCCCATGCAACAACCTCTTTTTATTACCCCCACCACCAATTTCATTCTCAAACCTTCAAACACACCAATTGCCTTATTTTTTAATATCCTCACAAAATCAAACTTCTATTCCTTTTCACACTACAACAGCAGGTCCACTTTTTAATTTCGAAAATAAGATGAAAAATAGGAAAAAGGTTAAACGAATAACTTTTTGTAAAACATTTTTTAAGTGAGGTTTTTCTTTCTCTCTTACTCTTAAAAATTATAAATTTGCATATAAACACGGAACTAATACGTTCTTTTTCTTGTTTCAGGTAACCGAGAAGCAACATGTTACTTATATACCTTTTCCTTTCTTCCTTTCCTTATTCTCTCATTAACACCGAAGAAATTTCGGAAACTAACTTACCCCTTTCTAAATTTCCTGCCCTCTATTTCAAAAACTTCGAAACAATGAGATTGATCTTTGATAAATGGGATAAAGCAACTTATCTGAATATAAATGAAATCATTGCTATACTAAAACAAATTGATAATGTATTAGATAATTGTAGAAACAAAATAACACCCTGCTTCGAACTAGAAATTTCAATTTACAAAAGTAAAATAGAAAAACTAATCGCATTTATCAAAACTATTCGAAAAGAGATAAACAGAACGAGTGAACACATGTTAAACCAACAAAATGAGGAAAATTACAATTTGCGTAGAATCCCATCTGATATTACAGAAAATGGTTTTTTCGATGCTCGCTGGAATCAATTGTCATTGCATGTCTTTCCATCCGATTTTTACGACATTTTAAATAAATTTCAAGTTCTAAAAATAACATTAAATAGCCAAGAAATTTCACAAAAATTTCCATCCCTTCTACGATTTATGGATCAATATATTTTAACCCTAAAGAAAGTACACAACTCACTGTTTAATTCATTAAATAATATTGGGAATCCATCCTTGTTATCAGAAGATGTTTCCCCCATTTTTAAACAGATTCTTTCCATCAAAACAGATTCCTATCTACCCAATAACCTTACGTTGTCAGATCTCATCAGTTTAATTAAAATTAACGTCATGCAAATTAGGGATTTCACAATTTTTCTCTTAACCATTCAACTACCCTCTAGACCCTATAGCTCTAGCCGAAAATAATGAACCGTATTTCCTACATAACAACCAATATTTTCAAGCCTGTTCAATGTTGGATGAAGATTATATATGCAAAGAAACAATAACAGTAAAAAATACAGTTTCCGAACCAACTTGCGAAAGCTCACTATTAAACCTAGGAATTTCTCAAAAATGCAAATTTTCAATCTATATTCTAGTCAAATCTAAATGGATCCCTTTACGAAAAAATAACACTTGGCTATACACCTCTTTACCTACCCAAAATATTAAAAATTTTTGTCAATTAAACTTTTCTCAAAGTATTAACATTAAAGGTAACGGAATTTTACAAGTAAATCCTATGTGCAAATTAGTTCAACCAAAACTCCAGAAAAATGGAATGAATAATGCTATCTTGAAATATCCTTTAGTTTATACACCCATTTTGGACTCAGTAAGTCCATATTTAACTAGTTTATTAGAAAAAAACTTGTCCAATTCACAATTTATATTAAATAACTGTTTCGATCAAATAAAAAGAAGTGGAGAAATTACCTTAAACGAATTAGAGTTCTTTGCACAAACCTTAGAAAAAAGTAATCTAGACATAGAAAAAAATTCTCTAGACCACTCTTTATTTTCTATTACTTTTATCGGTATCATAATCATCATTCCAATACTAATAGTAATTGTATTTAAATTAGACAGAGATTTACAAAGAAAATCATTTCGCCCAGACAAAATTTCTTATTGAACTAACCTTTTCAAAACAAACATCCTAAACAGAAATTTAAACCAAATATATGCACAACAACCTAGTCTTAATGCGATAATACATCCTTGGAGACCAATGAGTACTATAATAGAGGAAATACCAAACTCTAGTTCAGTAAACAATAGTAGCCAAACTACTCTTTAAATATATTATATAGACATTGGACGGAAACTTGCTACAATATGTTCAAGCTGTCTTACAGTAACACATCAATATGAACGAAGCCACAAGACCAGAAACTATAGTACAGACTATACATGTCATCTATAATGTACAAGAAAACCGGGAAACCTCAATTAGAAAATTTAAATATCATTTAAATAAATTCTAAATATCACGCGAAAACCAAAAAACGCGATTAGAACCGCGAGGAACATCGCCTTTATCAATTTAACGCACGGCCTCATAGGAGCCATCCATAAAGAACGTTCCACCAATTTACGGGGTTTCAGACCCCCACTCCCCCTTTGGTTCCACTTGGTTACAAATGACAACCCCCCCCCCCCTAAATGGAACGTTCAAAAATTATTTATACCCTTCTTCAAAAATAAATTTTTTTTTCATATATTAATTAAATCAAATTGTTTTTTTTGTCATAATTATGGGCTCTTATGAAAATACCTGTGTTTAAAAAAAAATTACCTCCATTTTTTTATTTTCAAATCGGACAATATTTAAAGGTTGCTCAAAGCCCATGAAGTTTCCCATCTATTCTGCATGGGCAAACACACTTTTTCGTAAAGTAATAAAATTGTAAAAAATCACTTAAATCATTAATGCACCGAGTCAATTCTTGAAAAGTGTTGAAAAAACAGTTATCAATTATTTATATATTAATTTATTAAACTGACTATTTCTTATGCAATTTCAAAAATACCACAAAAATTAAAAAACAATGAATAATAGTTAATATCAACAAATGAATAAATAAATTATAGAATACTGCTTTTTAAAGACTTTTAAAGATTTGGCTTGGTGCAGATTTTTTACGATTTTATTGGAAATTTACGAAAAATTGCGTTTTTTCCATGGGAAACTTCATGGGCTTTGAGCCACCTCTAAATATTGTCCGATTTCTAAATAAAAAAATAATGTAATTTTTTAAATAATTTTTTTTCAATTTAAAAGAAATTTGGGGGTAGGAGCATAACATATCTGACTTTTGTTTTTTTTAACCAACCTAATAAATATATCTAACTTATCGGCCACGCTTTCTTCTGTGGCATATATTGCTGACTTTTCAAATTAAAGGCTCAAAAACAAAAAAAAGAGAAAGAATAAGTCAGAATAAAAAAATAAAAATTCGAACGTTCCAAATTTCAACTACCCCCCCTCCACCTTGTTACAAATGGTTATATTTTTCGACCCCTCCCTCCCACCAACAATGGAACATTCTTTATGGATGACCCCATATCAAGGCATAGAGATAGCCCAGCGACAACGCGGCAAGCCGAAATGCCTTGCCCTTTTACTTTTCCCTCTCTCTTCATACTTCCACTCTCGTACACCTTGAATCTGACATGTACCTGCCTATACTACTGTAGCCAAGCGATGGAACCCGGACAGACTATGTAGCTATACTCTTTACTCTCATACGAAATAATTAACCAAATAAAAATATATATGGGACGTTCCACGTCAACAAGGACAAGCCTGAGTCCAAAATTGGTCTTGGCCCATTTTAAAAGTTATATAGCTCAAAAAATTCGTACGTTTGTCTACTTTTAAATACCGCATTGCGTTTTTTGATAATTTAAAATGGCGATGCCAATATGGCTGAAACAAGGCGGTAAATTCAAATTTTTTTAAATTAATTCATGTATTAAAAGGCCGAAAAAGATCAACTTGTCCTCAAACTCTCTAATTAACTGTTTTTGGGGTCGCTGAATGCAAATCTAGTGTCGGTTTTTCAAAATTCAAAATGGCGGACAAAAATGTAAAACTCCGTCGAATTTGCTTGAAATTAATTTCCTGGGGGTTATTAGGGTCTCTGATTAGGATGTTGAGCTTACTTTTTGTAAATTCAAAATGGTGGATCCAAAATGGCGGACATAAAAATTTAAGAAACGATCCAATTTGTTTGAAACTCATTTCTTGGGGGTTTTTGGAGTCGCTGATTACGATTTTAAGCTTACTTTTGGGAAAATAACAACCCTCAAGGGTTTTTGTGGTAGCTGATTGCGATTTTGAGCTTACATTTTGAAAATTGAAAATGGCGGATTCAAACTGATAAAAAAAAAATTTTAAATTGATTAAATTCGCTTAAAAGTCATTTCTCGGGTGTTTTTGGGGTCGATGTTTACGGCTTTGAGGTTACTTTTTGGAAATTCAAAATGGCGGATCCAAAATGGCTGGTGCAAATTTTTAAAAAGCGATTAAATTTGCTTAAAAGTCATTCCTCAGGGGGTTTTGGGGTCGTTGATTATGATTTTGAGCTTACTGTTTGGAAATTCGAAATGGTGGATCCAAAATGGCGGACACAAAATTTAAAAATCGATTAAATTTGCTTAAAAGTCATTCCTCGGGTGTTTTTGGGGTCGTTGATTACGATTTTGAGGTTACTTTTTGGAAATTTAAAATGGCAGACACAGGTTTAAAAAATCGACTAAAGGACTACGCACAAAATGCTTTAAACAAACTCTAGGTTAAGTTATACTTTCCAGTTTTGTAGTTAATTATCACCCCAACAAAAAATGTTAATGAATTAACTCAAAAAAATGAATTTTTGTTTTTTTTGTTTTTTTTTGTAACGTTAAAGTGTAGTTAAATAAAAGTTAAAGTAAAGTTGAAGTATTGTTAAAGTAACGTTAAGGTCAATGTGACGCATAATTAAGAGTGAGGATTCTTCTACATGCACAAACTAAAAAAAGTAGAGGCGTTGACAGAAAAGTGGGGGGTATAAGAGTCAGAGATTCTTCTGCGTGCGCATTGTACAGTATGCTGGAGATGAGAAAAAGTCTGACTTAGTTTTAACTTTTTTTTCCGGAATTAATCTTTACTTTGTTTTTAAAATAAATCTAAAATTATTTAAAGGATAGGTTTAAAATAAGGAAACATTTCAAATTACATTTAAAATTTTTTATTTTCAAAACTCTTAAATATTTACAAAAAGATTGACAATTTTCATAAAAAGATTTTAAAGTAGTATTAACTTCATCAGTTTCTTGAGCAACTGCACTTTTAAATTGGTTTGAAGGTTTTAGAAACCAATCTCGAAGAATTACAACACTATTTGCAGCACAATTCACGTTTTCGAAAGAATTATGCGTACAAGCAGCGGTCGAACGATGTGCATTTAAAATCTTCAAAATCTACAACATTTAGTAAGTATTTACTATTTTCTGTTTCTTTTTTTCCTTTGTCGTAGATTGTTTTTGCATTCAACAAATTTTCTTTTAAAATGAACTGCAGTTCATCGTAGGGTACATCTCCATCAGACCAGTTGATTCAAAGGTAATTTCATGTTAGGCAGCGATTCTCATTTTTGTATCGTACAGGAAATCTGCTCCAATGTTAAGGTGGTTCAAAGAGAAAGACAAGTGATTTAGATTCCAGCTGAAGAGGAAGTATGGCCAACTCCTTGAAAACAAATTTATTGTAAGGTCGTTTAAAGCCCTGGACATCTACGATGAACTCCATCCTGAAACATATAATGCTGAAACAGAAAATGAAATTTTGCCGGAGAGCAGCTGCATTAATAGTCTTCATCCCTACTACTTCTTTACCCGCCTCTTTAGCAACTTCTTGACAACACCACTGATTGGCTTATATTCTACAATTCCAAACGTACATCAACAGATGCTTGTTTGAGAAATTCATTTTGTTTGGAACAATCAATAACAATTAGAGAAGCCAAATTTTTAAAATTATTTCTTGTTAAGACAGGTACAGATTCCTTTCCGTAATAAGAAGTTTGAAAATTAGCATACATTTCATAAAGTAGAGAATATTGATTTTGCTCATAATTTATATTTAAATTTCAATAAGGATAACACTGAGAATTCAAAAAGAGTTTGAAGTTTGTAATATTGCAATGATCAAAATGACAAGCATATCTTTTACGCTTATCTTTTCTGCCTGTTTGAAATCCAAGAATTACATATCGTGGCTTCTCTAATTGTGATGAAGTTTTAATTTGCCACATAACTTTTGAACTTGTAGGAACTAAAGGATACTCATACATTTCCCATGAACGAAAACTCATTGAAATTAATGGATCTTTTTCAATAAATTTTAACAATTTAATTTTATTATTGTCTGCTGGTAAAATGTATGGAACCATCCATTCAATCTTGATGATTGTAATTTTAAATTCCTCATCAGCTTCTGCTTGCCCTGTTTGAATTATAGCATTCAAGTCATTTCGTGATCTTGTCAAGATGAGTTCATGTTTAGCGTTTATAACGATTTTTTTATAATCTTCGGCAAAGCCAAAAATCATACCCAGCGGTATTGTTACGTCGAGATAGCCATTTTCTTCTGTTATTCTGGAATCATCTGATATTTTTGAAAATCCTACATTTTCCATAAAGTTAAGCTAAGGAGGGTTTAAAGAAACATAATTTTTCATGATTGTAGTATGTCCAACGTATTTACATCTGTCAATTTCAATACCATTTAATTCATAGCGAATTTCATCAAATAGAAAACAAATAGCGTTGCTGCTAAAGTGTACATTTTCGGTTAGAGTAACTCCATTATTTCTAGTCAACTTTCCGAATATGTGTAATGAACTTTTACTTGGTAGAATACACAGATCTTGATTTTGTACTGCAATGCGAATTTCATCACTATTGTTAAAGGATGAAGAAGCATAGGGTTGATGAGCATGAATCTCATAATGAGCTATGGACTCGTCAAAATTAACTGGAGTTGCAATATTGAGAAGATCTTCCATTTTTGCTACAACAACACCCAAAAAATATATAGATTAATTGTTTGACGTTTTCCTTGAGGTATAACTTTTAGACCTATTTGCTTCAGAAAACTCTGATTTTGAGGTGTTAACACCCTGCGAGATATATTTAGACTGACTTGTCTCTTGCATGTTGACAAGCTTTTATAGTTTCCTCCAACCTTTTGATTATATACAATGCCCATTATATTGATTTTATGTGTAAACGTATCGTAATAGTTTCTCCTCGAAAATTTATCAAATGACCGTCTTGATCGACAATGCGGAGCTGAATGTTATGTACTGTCTTGACAGCTATCGGAAGATAAATGACATGTGCTGGTACTTCCACAATCTTATATCCTGGTGGAACACTAGGAAAGAATTCGTGGATGGTGTGCACTTTTTGATTATTTATATATGCTCCAGTTGTAATATTGCACTCAACACGTAGAGCATTAACTTTTAAAATAGATACGTGTAAATCTGATATATGAGTCTCATTACCCACTAGTTCACGAGATGTGAATCCCAAGAGTGTACCGATAGAATTTGGATGTTTAAAATTAATTTGATGATTTGAGAAAATCATACTGCGTAATGTATTGTTATTAGGTTTTATATTTATTGTACAATCATCTGGTATGGAACTTTGTATATACGCTTCAATATCTTTTATTTCATAACTACCTGTTGGTATAGTAATGATCGTATAACCAATATGAAATTTGTTATTGGTTTCATCAATGTTGGGAATTGAATTAAAAGTCAATAGTTCAACAAGACCAAGTACATAATTTTTATTTGGATTGAGTTCTATTGGTGGGAAGTATTCAGCTTCAAGAACTGAAGACGTTCCCGTTAACGTTAAAGTAAACGAATCACTCATGATGCAGTCACATTTTGCACTGAAGGTTATAAAAAGTTACATTTTCTTATATAGTCTAAAACTGCTCTTAACATTAAGTTGTTTACATAGAAATTTTAAACACAAATGTCCACATACAAATGTATCAAAATTTTGATACCTCTCATGATTATATTTTATGAAGCTACCATCACCCAGGTATGTGGTGAGATCAGTTGGAGGAGGAAGGTTGCCAAAACTATCAAAGTACATTGTTTAATTTTTTATATGCAACCCAATGTGTACCAAAACCTTCCTTATCATCCAAATTAATAATTGCTGACTCATACTGAAAAGGTCCTTTAACAGGTAATTCATTGCGCATAAAGACTCCTCGAAAATGTGGTATTTTTAGAGTCTTGGCATATTTTAACAAATCAAAGTCAGTCAATGCACGATGAGGTAGCTTCAATACAAGTTTTTTGTCTTTTCTGATGTTCGTTTCTTCTTTGAAGTTCGTTTTTTCAACCTTTTTCCCAGGTTGAATGGTTTAATATGAAGTCCAAGTCCTTGTCTGTAAGGTTTTAAATGTAATCCTTTTCCAAGTGAAATTTCTTCTATTGTTTTATTATGTCGATGAGCTTCTGCAAGTTGTTCTTTAGCTGTTTTAGCATCATTCACAGCCTTTGCAATACCAGATGCTCCACCAGCAAGAGCCCCTAATGCGCTGAGTCCAGCAAAGATTGAAATTAGAGGTAAAATACCACCAACTTTTGTTGGTACTGGAAGAATTCGAGGTGATAAAATTTTAGATTTACCACCAGCATTTCTAATTGCTTTGCGTGCACCAATCATAGCAGCTCGAATAGATTCTTCAGCATTATTGCTGGGCACCATACTCTTTTTAGCAGCATCAACAACTTTTCGTAGAGCCATTTTCTTCCTGCATTTGGTTTTCTTCTTAACTGAAGATTTCTTTCGTATCCCCATACCTAATGTTGATTTAGTCTTCATTGTTCCAGATATAGCTAAAGCAGCTGCTCTTTCACCAATAGTGGAATCTTTAGCTAAAACACGTTGCCACGCTTTTTCAGCTAATACTTTATCTGCAGCGTTTCTTGCGTTTATATTTTCACGATTTTGCGAGTAGGTAATGTCGTGTTCTTTGCATGCAGCGTCTAATGGATTAACACCTTGATCTCCACGTGCTAATCGCTTTGCTAATTTAGTACCAGGTCCACAGAACTGATAACCGGGTAAATGTAACTCGAATGGTAAATTATTAATAACACGGTTGACTAAGCCTTTACCTCGATAAGGACTTTTTTTATGCTCAATCATGTCAAGCGCACATCACGATGGTTCTTATACAACTAACTGAAAGGCTATATAAGCGCGCTATTTATAGCTTTCCAGCCAGTCGATGTTAAGATGTTGTTTACGATATACACAGTCAGTCAAAATGTTGTTCACAGCACAACCTGTGAAACTACCAATCGCAAGCGTCGACGTTGCAACTAGTGAAAAAAAGATTAAACGTCATGGCAGTTTGTCTTCAGACAGCATTCGAGCTATTTTTTGTGGTCCTTCCAATTGTGGTAAAACAAACGCCCTTCTTTCTCTAATAATACATCCAAATGGTCTAAGTTTTGAAAATATTTATTTATATTCAAAGTCCTTAAAACAACCTAAATATAAATTCTTGGAAAGTGTACTCAATAATGTAGACGGAGTTGAGTATTTTCCATTCAGAGAGCATGAGGAAGTAGTATCACCTAAAGATGCTAAACCAAATTCAGTATTTATTTTTGATGATATAGCTTGTGAGAAACAAGACAATGTAAGAGCATTCTTTTGTATGGGTAGACATGTAAATGTTGATAGTTTCTACTTGTGTCAAACGTATGCTCGTATTCCGAAACATTTGGTTCGAGACAATGTCAATTTATTGGTACTTTTTAGACAAGATGAGAAAAATCTTAAACATGTCTATGAAGACCATGTTAATACAGACATGACATATCTCCAATTTCGTGACTTATGTTCAGAATGCTGGAAATTTGATAAATATGGATTTGTTGTCATTGATAAGGATAGGAATTCGAATGAGGGAAGATATCGGAGGGGATTTGATTGCTTCGTTTCACTATAAATATAAGAGTTTAATTAAATTTAAATTAGTATAGTTTACATTGTTGAGATAGAAACATGTACCGAAAAGAGCAAGAGACACTTCGTCAAATAGCAAAAGCAAGTGAAGCTATTAGACGAAAACATCGCTTACTTAAAATGGATAAAGAAGCTGCAGAAACAATGTTAAAAAAAACTTTTGAACCAATAGTCACACCTCTTCAAAAATTAGTAAACATAAAAGATGATCCAATACAAGATATTAAGCTTGAAAAGATAAAGAAAGAGGAGGAGGATAACGATTTTTCTTTTTCAACTGCTTTTGATGCTGAGGAATTTGATTCAACTTTATTGAACACAAGTTCTCTGAATACGACTATAGTTGATACAACTCCACATAAAAGAAGTATTGCTGAAAAAGATGAAAATTATGAAAAATTGACAAATAAATTCCTTTTATTGTGGAATAAAAACAGGAAAACTTATTTAGATATGGTTTATGGAGTGCGTAAACTGCCAAATGGTTCATTTATAATTGGTGATACTCCTATTGTCTTTGAAGGTTCAAATATCAAAATTGTTGGAAAGAAAAATTATCTTAAAACTGCTGCATTGCTTGAACTTTTATTTAAACAAAAACCTGAAGAATCTTTTATAACTTCAAATGATTTGGCAAATTATAAATAAATTCTTGTTTCTACAAATGGTCATCGCAAAAATTATAGTCCAAATGAACCCATTCAAACTTCTAGAAATTCCAAATATACCAGTATAATTGCAAAACTTTTCAAGAGTACTCCGAAAAAAGGCGGTGGTTCTTTAAAGAGAAAATTACCTAAATTTATGGTAGCAAAAAAACAATTTAAACCAGACTATATTTATTGGGATGATCCAAATGAACTTGTTGACCGTTTACGACTGCTTATAGCATCACAGCAAGCTGGAAATCCAAGTCATAACAATGAAATTATGTCAATAATTGAAGAACTACGTGAAGCTCGAATTATATGTTAAGAGAGATTATTTGTATAAAGTATCAGTATTACAATGAGCATTGACGTGTTTGGACATCCCTTGACTAGATCTGCTGCTGCAAGTCGTGGACCCATTGGTATTGGATTTAAACTTACATCAGGCGGACATTACGACCTTGACAGTAAAAGACTTTGTAACGTCAAAGACGCTGAAGAACCGCATGACGCTGTAAATTTAAAACTTGTACGACAAATCATTCAAATCGAGATAAAAACTGTCTTTCAAGATACATCTTCTATAAAATCAGAGATTGATGACAATAAAAAATTATTAAAAATCCTTGAGGATTCAATAGATCGAAAATTAAAATTTTTGGAAAGTCAAATAAGTCAAGACTTGTCTTTAAGAAACGCAGAAATTATTCAGCAACTGGACGCTCGCTTAACTCTTCTTGAAAATGGACGACAAAAAGTTGGCAGTAGTCTCTGAACTTCATAAGCAAGCTAGAAAAAATTATCCTCGACGAAAAGTTCAAATGCGAGGCATAGATGAAACATGGCAGGCAGATTTGGTTGAAATGATACCATACGCTAAATCAAATAAAAGTTTCAAATATGTGCTTACTGTTATTGATATCTTTTCAAAATATGCATGGGCTATCCCCGTAAAAAGTAAAAGTGGAAAAGATATTTCTGCTGCCATGAAATCTATTCTGGTACAAGGACGTATTCCTAAAAACTTGCATAATGATAGAGGTAAAGAATTTTACAACTCTCAATTTTAAGGTTTAATGCAAACATACAACATTAAACTCTATTCAACTTATAGTAATTTAAAAGCATCAATTATTGAAAGGTTTAACCGGACTCTCAAGAATATGATGTGGCCTCAATTTAGTTTGCAAGGTAATTATAAATGGATTAATCTTTTACCTACCCTTATATCAAAGTATAATAATCAGAAACACCGTACTATTGGTATGAAACCCAAAGATGTCACTGTAAATGATGAGAATAAACTACTAAAACGTATCAGCAAACAGAGAAGAATTCCATTGAAGAGAGTAAAATTTAAAGTTGGAGATAGAGTTAGAGTCAGCAAGTATAAAAATATCTTTGAAAAAGGATATACTCCCAACTGGTCAACGGAAATGTTCACTGTGGATCAAGTTAAAGCAACAAAACCAGTAACATACATACTGACCGATTATCAAAATCAACCCATCGAAGGTGGTTTCTATGAGCAAGAACTTTTAAAAGTTAAATATCCTGATATTTATCTTGTAGAAAAAGTTCTCAAAATACGCGGAAATGAAGTTTACGTAAAATGGCTTGGATTCGACAACTCACATAATAGTTGGATAAAAAAATCTGATATGTAAGACAATTAGGCTAACGTTAACGTCAATCGTTAACTTACACGAAATTACCTTAAAATTGAATGGTTAGCAATCTACGACAAAGGAAAAAAAAGAAACAGAAAATATTAAATACTTAGGGGAGAGTCGGGTATCCCCGGACACCTAAGCTTTTTTAATCACAAATTCTAAAATAATGATCTTAATTTTAGTGTTTGAGGTTTTTTACAGTTAGAATATCATTACCAATACCTTTAAAAAAGAAAAACAACAAATAAACATACAGGGAATAAAAGAATAAGAAAACTATTTTACGCTAAAAATGGTTAGGAAAAAAAAGTGTCGGGTATCACCGGACACTAAGAAAATTGTTAATTAAACGCTAAGAAAAGTTATTTTCAAGTAAAATACCTGTTTTACAGCTATATTTAATCCATCTTCTGTCTTTGCGCCAGAAATTTAACACTTATTCTTAATTTTATATAACTTACAATTAACCAAATGTAAACAAGAAATTTTTATTTTGACAGAAACAAAAGATAACTACACACAAAATCTGTCTGGTACTACACGACAAAAAATGTCCGTGGCTACCCGACAATGGTATATTTTAGTAAATTTGCTATAAAAAGTAAAAAACTTTAAATAAACAAACAATATTAGGAAATTTCATAAACTGTAAGTATATTAATGTGTTTCTACAAAGAAAGGAAAATATTTTTGATGTTGTTGCATAAAAAATTGACGTTAAATGTGGTCTTAAATTCTTAAGAGGCTATTGATTTGAAAGGAGTGAACATTTAAATTCGATTTTTTCCTAATCTAATTAATGATGATGTACCCAACTTTCTAAATTACATGTCATGAACATGTTGAACAACACACATGTGATTTTAGCTTTCAAAAATATACCGTTTCTTTTATTTCACAAGTGTCCGCGGCTACCCGCTGTCCGGCGCTACCCGACTCTCCCCTACTTAATGTTGTAGATTTAGAAGATTTTGAATGCACATCGATTGAAAAGTTGAAACTAGAATCACCGACGACCGCTGCTTGTACGCATCATTCTTTCGAAAACGTGAATTGTGCTGCAAATAATGTTGTAATTCTTCGAGATTGGTTTCTAAAACCTTCAAACCAATTTAAAACTGCAGTTGCTCAAGAAACTGATGAAGTTAATACTACTTTAAAATCTTTTTATAAAAATTGTCAATCTTTTTGTAAATATTTAAGAGTTTTAAAAATAAAAAATTTTAAATGTAATTTGAAATGTTTCCTTATTTTAAACCTATCCTTTAAATAATTTTAGATTTATTTTTAAAACAAAGTAAAGATTAATTCCGAAAAAAAAAGTTAAAACTAAGTCAGACTTTTTCTCATCTCCAGCATACTGTACAATGCGCACGCAGAAGAATCTCTGACTCTTATACCCCCCACTTTTCTGTCAACGCCTCTACTTTTTTTAGATTGTGCATGTAGAAGAATCCTCACTCTTAATTATGCGTCACATTGACCTTAACGTTACTTTAACAATACATTAACATTACTTTAACGTTACTAAAAAAAAAAAAAAAAACATGGCCGACGGTGTGTTCTAACGTTGAGTAGTCTCTTGTGATAGTGCTCTTTTTTCTGTGACTCTTTGCATTGAGACAAAAAATTTCTTGTGGTAGGGTACTGAGAACTTGACTATATGCATTTTTTCTAAGTGCGAGTATTGTTGCTAGTGATTGATCTTGTTTATTGCACTTTTTGGATTGCAACACATAGTGATGGCAGTTTGTCCGGAGTGTTTCAAACAAGTGTCCAGGGGGAGTTCCGAAACTGTTCCTTGTGGCAAGTGTAATGCATTAGCGCATTCCGAGTGTGTTGCTTTTAGTAAGAAACAGCTGGAAAAAAGTGGAAAAACAAATGAAGTATTTAATTGTTATTCATGCAGGATTGCTAAGAGTGATATCTCTCGGAGGAAGGGTGGGACCTCAGTGACCAATACTGCTGACAGTGCATTAGCATTGGAAGATAATACTCCCGAAATTGAGCCCGTTGCTCTCCCCCGCGGCTTCACAGAAGCAATTCGGGCTGCAGTTGCAGAGGGGCAAAAATCAGCAAGCGAAGAAACTCACGGAAAATTATTTGAAATATTTGAAAAATTTCAAGAGAAACAGGATTTATTTCATGAAAACCTGAATAAAACGTTAACATCGCTCAAAGATGAAATTTTGAGTAACACTAATAGAATTTCAATACTAGAAAAAGATTCAGGAGTTAAATCGGAATCTTTAACACAATTACAAAACGAAAATACTCAACTCCGTTTAAAGATTGATTTGCTCGAACGCAATCTGAATATACAGGAGCAATATTTGCTTCAGAACACTTTAGAAATCCATGGTATACCGTCGAAGCCAAATGAAGATCTTTCTTCTATCTGCCATGACATAGCTAAGTCATTGGAGGTTCCGTTGCTGCCAAATGACATCTCTAACATCTACAGAGTGCAGAGAAAAAATGCTCCTAATGCTAATTTACGGCCTCCGATAATTGTTCTCAAGCTAACAAGACAAAGGCTCAGGGAAATGTTTATTGAAAAACGTAAAAATAAATTAGACTTCACCACCGCAGATATTGGATGGCCTGCAAAGGAAAAACAAAGGATCTATGTTCGTGAACCACTGTCGCCGCTGAATCGTCGGATTTACACTGCCGCTTACGAACTTCGGAAAAACAACAAAATAAAGTACCTTTGGATTGCCAGTGGGAGGATTTTTTGCCGAAGAGAAGATGGAGCCCTCCGTTTGCTCTTCACGAGTTTGGAAGATGTGGAAAGACTGAAATAGCAGCTACTCTTTGCAACTATCCAGGACTTTGTTGTTTGTTTATTGTAGTCGGTTTGTTGTCAATTTAAGATATTTTATTTCCATATATTTTTGATTAAGGTTATTAAAATTTTACTTTTAGTTTTTAAGTTGATAGTTTTTAGTATTTTCTCTTAAAAAATATTTATTTGTAAAATACTCAGCCTAGATGCTGGTATCTTCAAAATGAATTGCAAACCGGATGCTCATTCATATCTAATTTTTTATTATGTAATCTATAAAATTATGTTCTTTCGCGATGACACATTTCTAATATTTTCTTTTCTATGCAGGTGTTCTATTGGTTTTTTCTTTGTGTTTTTACGACGCATAATTTACCACCTGTACTTTTTATTATTTTTAATAATGCGGAACTTCATTTCCCTGACACGTGTATGTCGCTTTATTTTATACTATAATGGATAATTTGGCTATTTGTCACGTTAATGCGCAATCACTTTTCCCGCACTTTGAAGAATTTAAGGAATTCTTTAATCATAGTATCTATCATGTTATTGCCGTTTCTGAGACCTGGCTTAATCCTCACTTTCCTAGCAACTTAGTTGAGCTTGATAATTATGCATTTTTTCGCAAAGACAGAGAGGGTCGCAGAGGTGGAGGGGTGGGCATTTATGTCCACACAAGCCTCTGTGCAAGAATAATAACAAATAGTGTTACTGAAAGCCATCCAACAGCTAAATTTATTTTTCTGGAAATAAAATCAAACCATGATAAAGTTCTTATCGGTGCAGTATATAAGCCGCCCAATGCTCCCTTTGGTGATGACCTTGAAGCAAAACTTCATATCTACTCTCCGACATATTCTAATATTATTCTTGCGGGTGATCTTAACACCAACCTTGACATAGTAAATAGCCAATCAAAATACCTTACCACCTTGCTGTCTTCCTTTGGTTTATCCATCGTCCCACACGTTGCTACGCATCATACAACTACATCTAGTACCAGAATTGACCTGATAACTGTCACTAACGAGGAAAAAATATTAGACTATTTCCAACATCCTGCATCCTTCCTATCTAATCATGATTTGGTTGGTGTAAAGATTGCCTTTAAATTCAGTGAAAACTATTATCAGGGATCTCATAGTAAACCCTTCCGCAATTAAAAAAATATTGATGAGGAGTTTCTTTACTGTAATTTGGAGGGCCAGGATTGGGCGAGTTTTTATATGGAACCAGATATTGACAGTAAGGTTGAGAAGTTGACAGGTTACTTGATCTCAGCATACGACGCTTGTGCACCTCTACACATTCCAAAATTTAAAAAAACAAAACCTGCGTCTTGGATGACTTCTGAGATATTCGATTTAATCAAGCGAAGAGATTTTCTTAGACGTAAATTTAAAAGAACAAGAAATATTTTAATTCATTCGGAATATCGGCAACTTCGCAATCTTGTTCAAACCAAAATAAGAGATGCATCCCATAAAGCTAACTTCAATGCCATTAATGCCGCAAGGAAATCTAATAAAATTTGGCCCACTTTAAAAAAGCTTAACTTAATTAAAACAAAGACTAAAAATTACGATCAAAACTTTTCTGTAAAAGATCATCTTATTAACTTTTCAAAATCTTTTACCTCTCCATCTTTGTCCGCTAACTATTCTAATGACTTATACCCTTTTGATGAAAATAAATTTTTTTTTGATGATATAACCCCCGAGAACTTGTTTGCTTCCATTAAAAAAATTAGAACGAACTCTCTTGGTCATGATGAGATTTCACTTCAAATGATTGATAAAGCTCTTCCAATAATCTTTCCAGCGCTCCTCCATCTATATAATTATAGTCTCCAAACCGGCATTTTCCCTAGTGCTTGGAAAAAAACCATAATACGTCCTATCCCGAAAAATACTCTACCTAAATGTGTTGAAGATTTTCGTCCCATTTCAATTCTTTGTACACTTGCCAAGCCTCTAGAACGAATTGTTTATAATCAACTTACCACTTTTTTAAATAGTAATAATTTATTTGATCCTTTGCAATCTGGTTTCCGAAGCAAGTGCAGTACAACTACTGCTTCCTTAAAATTTACACAGGATATCAAATTAGCAATAGATAAAAAAGAAATTACGGTAGCAGTATTGTTCGATTTTTCCAAAGCATTCGACTCAGTAAATCATAAACACTTACTTAATAAACTCAAAACTTTCAACTTATCTAATTCTGTTATTAACTGGTTTGAGTCTTACTTGAAGAATAGAACTTTTAAAGTAATAACTTCGGATGGAGTCAGCTCTGATTGGGCGGACATAAAAAGTGGAGTTCCCCAGGGATCTTCCCTCGCACCATTGCTTTTTAATTTATTCTCATCTGACTGGGGAAAAAGTCTTAAATACTGCAAGCAACATAAGTTTGCAGATGATTTTAAGTTTTATCGGTCCGGACCTATCTCAGATTTGTCGGACTTGCTAGCCAAGATACAATCCGATATCGATTTAGTTATCGCGTGGGCTGATGAAAATGCCCTGTTTCTTAATGCATCCAAGACGAAGGCAATTGCCATCAGTGCATGTAAGGGACTACTTTTTAATAATTTGCGCACCCTTCCACCTCTACATATTAAAGGAACCCCAATTGAAATCTCAGAAACGGTAAAAGATTTAGGAATAATATTGGATTGCTCACTGACATGGACAGATAATGTTCAACAAATATGCCGAAAAACCTACTCAATACTCAGACAGCTTTATAGAAACAGGCAGTCTTTTTCTATATCAACTCGAATTTTACTTATTAAAAGTATGATTCTGCCCTGCTTCGATTACGGCTGTCTGGTGTATGATGACATTACTGATAATTTAAATCTTAAATTAGAGAGAACACTTAATGCATGCATTAGATTCATATATAACATTCCAAGAAGTGAGCACATTACTCACTATAGAACCAAAGCTGGACTGCTAAACGTGGCAAAGAGAAGGCAATATTTCATGGGCAATCTATTGTACTCACTTTTTCAAAATGAAGTTCCGGATTACCTTCATAAATTTTTTGAGTTTAAAAGCACCAACGAAAGATGTACGAGTAGTTTGCGCGAAAGACATTCTGTTTTGAAGGTGCCATTGCATCGTACCTGTATGTACCAACGTTCATTTGTTGTTAGAGGTACGCGCTTATGGAACAAAATACCGCAAAATATTAGAAGTGCTCCCTCGCAGCAATCATTTACCTTCTTATTTTTCAAATATTTGCTGGCATCTCCGACTCCAATCTTCGAAATAACATACTGGTGATTTTTGTATTCATTGCTCAGTTACTACAGTTACTGTTATTTTGATCTAAGTTCTCTTCTGTTGTTCCGATGAATGCTGTCGGCTATATAATCTGGCAAATATAATTGCTAATATTTGTAAACGAATGGGGCTTTTCGACATAGCTGATTTTTCTTTCCTTTTTATTATTTTTCTATGTTTAGTTTCTTCTTTTTTTATTTTTGTAACTAAACACTATTTTTCGTTTTTGGTCTACTACCGATATGTTTTTGTAGTTCAACCTTCGGTCATACATTGTAAAAATATACTCTGTAAATTTGTTCCAGGGAGGGCTTACTAGCCCTAGGAACTTTGATTTAAATAAATAAATAAATAAAAAATAAATAAATAATTTCAATTTAACTTAATTTTAACTACTCTTTAACGTTATTTTAACTATACTTTAACGTTACTATAACTATACATTAGCTATTCTTGAACATTACTTTAACTATACTTTAACTATACTTTAACTTCAATTTAACTTTACTTTAACTATACTTTAACGTCATTTTAACTATACCTTAACTTTAATTTAACATTACTTTAACTATACTTTAACTATTCTTTAACTATACTGTAACTTTACTTTAACTATACTTTAACTTCAATTTAACTTTACTTTAACTATACTTTAACGTCACTTTAACTATACCTTAACTTTAATTTAACATTACTTTAACTTAATTTTAACTATTCTTTAACTATACTATAACTTTACTTTAACGTTACTTTAACTATACTTTAACTATACTGTAACTTCAATTTAACTTTACTTTAACTATACTTTAACGTTACTTTAACGTTACTTTAACTTTAATTTAACATTACTTTAACTTCATTTAAACTATACTTTAACTTCATTTTAACATTACTTTAACGTTACTTTAACTGCAATTTAACTTGAGTTTAATATATATATAATTAGCTGTCTTTATCTTTATAAGTGAATTCTCTCTTTTAAGTTTAAGTTTTAATAATTATTAAAAAAGTAAAATGTTATTTGTCTGCACGTAGTAAAGGAGTAGAAAACTAAAAAACATCTACCAGTTTCTACGCACGCATCACTTGTCTCTGATTCGATAAAAAGCCTCCGATCACTTCCATTATTAACATTAATAACCATGCGCAAGCGTAGTATGTACTGGAGAAAATAGGCACAATCGGACAAGAATACAAATTCAACATAAAGGAAAAAAGTCTACGAAAGCTGGAGATTTTAATAATGTTTAACATAATACTTACCTAATCAGTGAATGATTGCGGTAAATTTAAAAGTAGCCAGGGAGAGCCAACTACCAACACTAAAGTGAACATTAAAAAACAACTTTACACAATTAAACAAGTGAGTGAGGAACTTCAGTTCGATCGATAAGGTAGAATTTTGACATGCCGGCAGAGTCCAAACTCGTGTCATGGATCTATACAACCTACTGAAGGTAATAACTGATATTGGCGCGAAAATCCATTTTTTATTTTGGGAGATACTCCTTTGAAAACAGTGGTAACGTTATGTTATATACTCAATATAAACCGCTAATTTCATAAGGTACCTTCTACTTATGGATATAGGTTCCCCCTGGACAAGTCGGGAAAGTAGGAAATTTAAAAATTCAGCTCATACAAGTGGGAATCCCCCTTCAAAACACTGTCAGTAAAACGTTAAATTTAAAAATCCACACTTCAAAATACCAATACACGGTTGGGAAATTCAAATACCCTTACTTTAAGCAAGGTTGGGAACTTCAAACATCTCCACTTTAAGCACGGTTGGGAAATTCAAATGCCCAATACAAATCACTAAATAATGGTGAAATTAAAATATTTATTTCAAGCAAGGTTGGGAAACTGAAATATTTAATAAAAACCAGTATATCATGGTGATATTTAAAACCCCCCCAAAAAACCCGACTATTCCTAGTGCGATTGAGTAGTGACGTCATTAAATTCAAAAATGATCGCGAACATTCATAACAACTTATAACAATTTTATAGGGCTTGGACAATTGTACGAGGCTGGGATTAATGGGGAACCTCAGTATAAATGGGGAACTACAGTACGGTCGGTAAGGTGGAACTATGGCATACGGACCGGGTTGAAACTCAAGTATCTGCATTACCGACTGATGGTAATTAGAGACCAATGGTACGGGTGTGAAAATTGAAAATACCCCACAGAAACAACCTTTTTCTTAAAGAAAAATGCGCTATCTAGTGGTGGAAACTCACTTGACAAATCGGTAAATAATTAAATAATTCAGCTTACACAATTGGGCAATTCCCCTTCACAACACTGTCGATAACGCATAGAATTCAAATATCCCCTCTTAAAACTGGCGCGAAAATTCAAAGTCCCCAACATAAACAGACTTTTATTTATGCAATTAAAAAGTGGCGCTATCTAGCGGCAGCCGGTGGAACCCACTTGCTCGGTCGGTAAAACAGAACACCCCTTAGGAACACCACTTTTCACTGTCGGTAAAAATCTGCATTACTGACTGATGGTAACCCCACAGGAAACCAACATTTCACGGTCGGTAAAGTAGAAATCTACAGTACCGACGGTCAATAAGTGAGCCCGTACCCGCATAGCTCTACTACTTCTTTTTGTTTGTCCCACATATGAAGCTGGGCAATCTTGACAATTTATTTTATAAACAGTGTGTGTTATATCATTTTTGTTAGTTTTATCTTTAATTTTCTTAATTATACCGTTTAAGTTGTTATTTATGGATGGAACTGTGTGTATATTGCATTTTTTAAATGAGAAAGAAAGTTTTTCATAGAGTTTGTTGTGATATGGTAATTTTAACTTCGGTATTAATTTATGTGTCTGATTGTTTTTATTAATTTCAATATTTTTTCTAATTGTGGCTAGTCTTTTTTTAGTGTATTTTTTGATAATGTGATCAGAGTAATCATTATTAATTAGAATGTTTTTTATGATTTTCAGGTTATTATTATGAAATTTCTTGTTATCTAATTTAATTGCTCTGTCTACTAAATTATAAATTATTGCGATTTTTTGTGAGAATGGGTGATTTGAATTGAAATTTAATATACGTCCAGAAAAGGTGGGTTTTGTGTACCAATTAGTGATTAATTTGTTGTTCGATCGGATTAAACAGATGTCAACTCACATGATTCTGACAGATTGGAATGAAAACAACTTTCTTAACAGAAAATACCACAATGACGACCTAACACAAACCGATACAAACCTAGCCAAATGTTACGGTTTACCTAAAATTCATAAACAGAACTCACCACTCCGTCCGATTGCATCATTGATTGGTTTACCTACTTTCTTCTTATTTAAACAACTATGTAATATTCTATCTAATTCTATACCAAAACCTAAATCACATATAAAAAACAATATCGATCTAATTAAAAAATTGGAAAATATAATAACACCACCAGATCATGTTCTAACCAGTTTGGACGTCACGTCGTTATATACAAATGTTGACAAAAAATTAATAAAAAATAGCATTATTTGACGCTACAGAAAAATTGCAAATTACTCTAACATCCCCCTTGACGACAAACTAGATGTAACAGACTTCCTTATGGAAAACACCTATTTTAAGTTCAATGACTGATATTATCAACAAACATTTGGCACACCAATGGGATCTCCCATCTCAGGTTTATTTGCAGACATAGTAATAGACGATGTGAAAACTGAATGTATAAATGCATTATCCTTTAAACCAACTTTTTTCCATAGATATGTTGACGATATTATTACATGTATACCAAAAGACAAGATAAACGAAATTTTACATATTTTTAATAACTACAATGAACGTCTATAATTTACCAATGAAATCGAAATAAATGGACAAATTAATTTCCTTGACATCTGTTTAATCCGATCGAACAACAAATTAATCACTAATTGGTACTCAAAACCCACCTTTTCTGGACGTATATTAAATTTCAATTCAAATCACCCATTCTCACAAAAAATCGCAATAATTGATAATTTAATAGACAGAGCAATTAAATTAGATAACAAGAAATTTCATAATAATAACCTGAAAATCATAAAAAACATTCTAATTAATAATGATTACTCTGATCACATTATCAAAAAATACACTAAAAAAAGACTAGCCACAATTAGAAAAAATATTGAAATTAATAAAAACAATCAGACACATAAATTAATACCGAAGTTAAAATTACCATATCACAACAAACTCTATGAAAAACTTTCTTTATCATTTAAAAAATGCAATATACACACAGTTCCATCCATAAATAACAACTTAAACGGTATAATTAAGAAAATTAAAGATAAAACTAACAAAAATGATATAACACACACTGTTTATAAAATAAATTGTCAAGATTGCCCAGCTTCATATGTGGGACAAACAAAAAGACAAATAAGAAAAAGAATTAACGAACATAAAGGCAAAAGACATTCCATAATGGCAATACACAAAAACATAAAAAATAGAAACGACAACTTAGAACACGAATTTGATTGGCAAAATATTAAAATCCTAGATAAAGAACCTTCAGAAAATAAACGCCTTGTCTCAGAAATGATACATATAAAATTACAAAAATATTCAATTAATCGAAAAGAAGATATCGCAAATTTTAACAAGCAATACGATCCATTATTAAGAGAAATAAAATCAAAAATCAACAATTAATTTTAAATCAAAATATATATAATCAAAACTCTAATTTCTCCTTCTCTTTGTACCACTTTGTAAATATATAAATAGTAAACAAAATGTAATTAAATTTTTAGTATATTATTGACTTTCAAGTGAAACGTATTAGAATAAAATTTTTAATTACTGACAAACTTTTATTTCTTTCTCAAAAGAACAAAATGCTTGATTTTACACAAAATAACAGTCAATTTACGTTATTCCTTGAGAAAAAATTGTTTAAGAAAATCTTGTGATTATATTAAGTAAGTACCATTATATTAACTGTTCTACGTTCCGCCATACTTTTGTTATATAAATTTTAAATTAAAAAATAAAATTCACAGTTCTGATGAGCGTTGCATTGACAACCGAAACGTTAAAAACGTATTGTTTTATTTAAATAATAATACCTGACATCCTGACTCGGAGAAATCGATAAAGTCTTTTACCTTGTTTGAATCACACCGAGTGATAGAGTCATAATCTACAAGTTTATGACAAATAATTGTACAATGGGCGTTAAAAGGTTATTATATGATTCCTTTTGGTTTCGAGTTTGTTCTATATTTCCTAGATCTGCCATAACCTCGTCAGAATAGACTTTATTATATGATTTCTTTTAATTTCGAGTTTGTTTTATATTTCCTAGATCTGACATAACCTCGTCAGAATAGACTTTATTATATGATTCCTTTTGGTTTCCAGTTGATTTTCCACTTTCTTCTTCTTTTTTCTGAGTTCTTTGGTTTATACATTCTGTATCTGACACAATTTCGCCAGAATAGATTTCATTATAAATTTTTTTTTGTTTTTGAGTTTGATTTTTGATTTTTTTATTAAATAACTTTTTTGGTCTTTAAAGTACCCTCTTCTTTTTTATAGAGGAGATTTTTAGATTAATTTCTTTTCTTGGTATTCTTCGTTTCTTTTTATTTTCTTCATAATTATTTAATTTTTCTAAGATTTTGATTTGTTGTTTTTTCTTGATTTTTGTTCATTGCTTCTTTATTTTTCATTTGTTGTCTTGTAACGACATTGCAGATATTAGACAATGTATTCTGATTTTTTGTATCAGTTATGATTTTGATAAATATTGAAAGGAGATTGAATATCTCTTTATGTATAGAATAATTTCCCTTGGATTGATATCCATCACTTGGATCCAATAAATAATTTATAATAGATTGGAGAAATTTTGTAATCTCCGAATTTTTGTAGTCTTCATTTTTTAGAAATATAATTTTCTTTATTGATTGCAGATATTTACTTACCTTCGAAATAGAAAAGGAATCATTGTCCTTAAGTATAGATTGATTTTTGCAAATTTGTTGTATAATAGAATGGAGACATTTTTCTTCCTCTGATTTATTTTCTGAAAATTGTTTTCTATTATTAGAAATATTTTTTATCAAAGTTTGGAGAAGTTACACTTGCTCCCAATTTTTGTTTTCTTACAAATGACTTATAAAATTTTTCTTCTGAAAAAATAAGCCGTGATAGAGCACACCGTGCAACCGAGAGGACTCGAACCCCTACCAATGACCGCATTTCCGGGGACTTACACCCTATTAGCGCACCATGCCAACACGACATGAGTCTCAACTTTCTCATTCTCTCAGAATAAGCCCATTCTAGTCAAAGGCTATCTCTAATTTCTATCTATCACGGCTTATTTTTTCAGAACAAAAATTTTATAAGTAATATAAATTCAAAAAACCGTTGGATTTTAAATTTAAATTTACCATCTACAGCTCAAACCAAGAGCTTATAGGCATCAAACGTAGAGATGTTGCTTTGCCGGTAAGGTCGAAATCTTCGTTTCATAATTAACACTGACCGGTATATAGTCTTCTTAAAATTTTGATATTGATTTTCAGATGCATTAAAATTCTTACCACAAAGTAAACAAGTAATAATTTCACCCTGAGCAACATTTATTTTTATGGTTTTAGCTAATTCATGTTTATTTTTGGTTTTTTGTGTATTACTTCTTAGCTCATTGCACGATAATAACTTTCTTTCTACTTCTTTTGCCTTATTTACTGTGTCCTTAAATTAGTCTGAGGTGCCTAGTCGTAATTCTAATTCTTGTCTCAGTCCTCGCGTGAAACAATCGATAAGTGTTTCTTCTAGACCCGTTTTAAATGTTTCGTCAAGTTTATTTTCATTATTAATGCTATGTGCATCTAAAATTGTTTCTGCTGCTTCTGCGATTCTTGAACTGTAGGAAACTACATTTTCATTTTCTCACATGTACATTGACCCTAGCTCCTCTTGCAACTGGTAAACTGATATTGCTGGCGCATATATGGTTTTTAAACTTTCTGACAATTCCTGAACTGTGCTGAAATTATAACCGAATATAATTTTTCTTACTTCTCCAGAAATTCTGGCTCGAATTAATTTTACTAAATTATTCTAAGCTTCCGTATTTTCTGAAAGCATGGAATTTGCTTTTACACAACCCTCGATAAATATCAATAATGGTATGCTTTTGCCATCAAATAATGCAATAGTTTCTAGGGCATCACATAAATAAACTTGTTGATTGTTTGGTACGGCCACGTTTGCTGATTCAAGATTTTCAGAACTATCAGAAATTTCGCTTTCTGAAGTGCTGTCAATTTCTTCTATTAAAGTTTTATTAAAATTAGACTGAGATTGGTTAAATCCAAATTCTTCTTACTCGTTTAAATGACTTTATATTAAAGTTTTCTGCTGTTAATTCCTCGTTATCACTATGATGACTACTAGTATTATCGTTACTGACAAAAAGTTGAGTTAAAATAAAGCCTGAGCCGATTTCTTTTTGTGTTAGGTAATAACTTGAATCAGAGAACCTTGGTGTACTAGTGTGAGGTTTCGATTTATTATTAGGTATTCCTAGATTTAGAGATATTTTTGGATTTTCTTTTATTTTTGAACAAGTTAAATGTGAAGAAACAGTATTATTTTTATTTGAAATAGACATAAAATTTGCCCTGCATAATACTTGACTTTCTAATATTCAATAAAATGTATATGTGCTTAAAATTTAAGTAAACACGAAACAATTTGTATCAAAAATGAGATTTAAAAAGAAAAAAAAGTTTTGTGCAGACTATACCGTAAATTTTAAGAGGACTCGAACCCCTGTTCATAAATAAACCTTTAGTATTTATAATTATGAACGCACCTGGCAATTACGAATCATGTACAACAATAATAGAGTATTTTTTTCTCTTTTTTTATAATAAAAATTTATTTTTGCGTTAATTATTTTTCAGTTTGTTTGCGCATTGATTTATTTAACAAAAATAAATTATAAATTAATTCACAATAATAAAGTGCTTGCACTTTTTAGGCATGAAACACTATATTTGAGTGGGAAATACAAAGTTATTTTTGGTTCCCAAGGTTTTCCAGGAGTAATTTTTGGCGCTGAACACGATTCTGAAGTCAAAATGACGATTGGACTTCATGGAAATTGTCAAACCACCTGTTCTGGTCGGATTATTATGGCAATTTGTCTGTCCGCACTGCGTATCTTTTTGGTTTTATGCCGCATTTGGCGGTATAATACAAGAATATATTTGGTTCTCAAGGTTTTCTTGTAGTATTTTTTGTCGCTGATCACGAATATAAAGTAAATTTGACGATTAGACTTAATGGAAATTGACAAACCAGCAGTTGTCACACGATTATGAAAATTCACTTTTGTCTGTCCGCGCTGTTTTTCTCTGCAACTTCTATGCCGCTTTTTGAGTGCATAATACAAGAATATATTTGGTTCTCCAGGTCTTCTTATAGTATTTTTTCTCGCTGATCATGAATCTGAAATTCATTTAACGATTGGACTTAATGGAAACTGACAAATCGTCCTGTCGTAGGACGATTATTAAATTCATTTTGTCTGTCCGCACTGCTTATCTGTGTGGTTTTATGCCGCATCTTGTGTCATTGTTGTGAATGTAGAGTGGTTTTAAGAGTATTTTCTATCGCTAAACATAAACTGTAAATGAAATTGAAGATTTGATTAAATAAAAATTGCTAAACTGGCTTTTATTAGAGCAATATTATAATAATTCAGTTTGTCTATCCGCACTTCCTATCTGTGTGGTATTTTGCCGCATCTTATGTCATTCTCGTGAATGTAGAGTGGTTTGAAGAGTGTATTTTTTATCGCTAAACATAAATTTTGAATGAAATTGATGATTTAACGAAATGGAAATTGCTAAACTGGCAATTGAAGCAATATCATGAAAATTTAGTTTGTCTTTCCGCACTATTTTAAAGTGTGGTCTTATATGCAGCATCTTATGTTATTGTTGTAATATACAGCGGTTTGAAGAATATTTTTTTACAGTAAAAGACAAATTTTCATTTAAATTAATGAAGTTGATGATTTGACTAAATGGGAATTGATAAACTGGCTGTTATTGGAGCAACATTATAAAAATTCAGTTTGCCTGTTCGCACTATTTTGAAGTGTGGTTTTAAGCAGCATCTTATGTTATTGTTGTAATAATGTACATCGGTTTTGAGTATATTTTCAACAGCAAAAGACAATTTTAAATTAAATTAATGAAATTTATTATTTAACTAGCTGTTATTGGAGTAATATTGTGAAATTATTTTTTTTTTGCATAAATTTTTTTTATAAATTTTGACTTAATTAAGTTAATTTAAGTTTTTAAAAAATCAGCTGATTTTTGGAAAATTCAAAAAATTAATTTTATGGCCAAATTTAAACAAAATTGAGTCTGAGAGATCTTCTTAGTGATATTTTGAATAATTCCACAAAGTTTAGTGTCAAAATATTTATTATTTTAAAAGAAAGTTTGCGGACAAATTTTACTTATACCAGTGACGTCATTCTCCATCACATGCGTTTAAAAAAAGATATTTTAATTTTAAAAAAATTACTTAAATAGGAGCCAAGAATATTCCCCATTTAAATTAATTAAAATTTAAGCTTACCCTTAAAATTTAAAGAATTCTTATGTACTTTGTAGAATTTAACTATCCACTAATTTATATTGATGTATTTAACATAAAATTATATTAATATTATTAATATTTTATAATGTATAACTAATAATTAATGTATATATTAATAATACGTAATAATAATTAAAGAGAATATCTTCTGTTTAAAGCCAATAATTTTATTATAGAAAAACAAAACAACAATTTTGTATTTTCGTTTTTGGCCTAATTGCGGTCGTTTGTTGAAAAAAGGTAAGGCAAGTATTGAATGAAAATAAGTAAAATTTTTTTTGAGTACAAATTTTTTTTTTACTTTGTTACTGATTGATGAGCATTTAATATATCTTTAAAAAACATTATCTTATTCGATATTTTAATAGCTTTTTCGTACTCGGTTACGATGAACACCAAACCATTTTCTAAAAAGTAAATTTGTTTTATTTGTTAGATTATGTCAATACAAATTTACTCACAAATTTATCACAAATTTACGTATTTACTCACGGCCAGTTGTATGTTGCGTTGTCTAGAGTAAAATCAAAAAAGAATCTGAAAATACATTCTTTAAACCCTGCATTAATTAACAATCCAAAAGATTTAAAAAGCTCTTACATAAAAAATATTGTGTATCATGAAATATTGTAACTAGGCGCTTTTACATTTTCAATTAAATAAAAATCATTAGATTAGAGATGTTTAATGGTTATTACACAGCGATTTTAATGCTCTTTTATAAGTTAAAATGTAGCGGAAGGTAAATAAAAATAATAATAAAAGAAACGGAAATTATAAAAATGGCAAAAAATTTAAGATAATATAAATATATATGAAATTGAATGGCAATTATAACAAAAACAATGAGAAAAATATCATTGAAATTAAATAACTTATTATTTTAATGTTATTAATTAAAAGTTTATTTCATTTAAATCTAAAGTAATATATTTATTTGTATGAAATAAATATTAAATTCATAATGTTAAATTAATCGATTTTTTGTTCGATGAAACAAAAACAAATGGCAATTATAATAAACTCTATTGTAGTAGCTTCAATGATATAATTATTTTAAATGTATCATAAATTAATTACTAAACTGATGATTTAAAAAAAAAATTAAGTATATACGTTTTTTAATTTTAGAATAACTGGATATAAATATTAATTTATTATCAAATTAATTGTAATCCTTAAATACATTTCAAAGTAAACAGACTCACTAAAAGAACAATCTGGTTAGATTAAATCAATCAAAAATGTGGTTAAGTTAACTAGAACTTCGGTTAAAATACCCAGAATAAAATTTTAAGTACAACCTAACCATAATTTTTTTTAGTTTTGATAATTTAATCAGTGAAATTTGAAAGATTTTCAGTGGATTTTAATTAATTTAAATTTTAATTAATTTTAATCAATTTAGATAATTTAAACAAAATCAAAGTATTTACTATATATGAGAAGAATTACATTGATTTTATTTTCATAGTACGAAAGAGATGAAATTAGAAAGAAAGTATGGATGTAGAGTGGAGGTCTTCCTCATGTCATATAATTTTTAATTTTAATATATTTTGTTAATATACTTTGTATTGTGTTGAAATATATGTATTATGTTTTTATGTAAACTTTTTATTTTATTGAAAAATAAACTATATAAAATGCAATGTTTCTCGCGCGCATTCGCGCGCGCATACTTTCCTAGTTCATGCATTAAAGAGCAAGACTCAATTTAAAATAAATTTTCTATTAATTTTGACTCATTGACTTCTTTGTTTCCCGGACCGATGTACCAAAAATTTGAAAGGGCTTCTGTTACGTCAGAAGTAGAAGTCCTCTCGAATCTTCCCTAAGTTCCTCGTTTTAAATCAGTTTCGGTGGGAATCTGATTTGGGATGATAAGTCAATAATCAAGCTAGGTTTATAAAGAATATATGGGACGTTCCATGTCAACCGGGACAAGGCCGGTGCCAAAAATCTATTGAACTGATTTTAATGGTTTAAAGCTTAAAATCTTTGTCTTTAAGTCCTTTATCAAATACGATGTGGTACTTTTCAAAATTCAATATGGCGACCAAAATATGGCGCTTTATATGAATGAAAAACACAACTTTAAATGTTATTTAAGGTAAGAAACATAGGACAAATAGCTTGTCAGTAGATATTATCAACAACTGCATGTCTCTAACTGAAGATATAAAGACATAACGGCAAAATAAAACAAAAATTCAAAATGGCGGATCCAATATGGCGGACGAATTTTTAAAAATTATTCAGATTTACTTGAAAATTGTTACTCGGGGGTTTTTGGGGTCGCTGATTCCGAATCCGAAGTCAGTTTTCAAAAATTTAAAATGGCGGATCCAATATGGCGGACGAATTTTTGAAAATTATTCGGATTTAATTGAAAATCGTTACGCGGGGGTTTTTGGGGTCGCTGATTAAGAATCCGAAGTCAGTTTTCAAAAAGTCAAAATGGCGGATCCAATATGACGGACGATTTTTTAAAAATTCTTAGTATTAACGTGAAACTCGTTACTCGGGGGTTTTTGGAGTCGCTGATTACGAATCCAAAGCCAGTTTTCAAAAATTCAAAACGGCAGAACCAATATGGCAGACGATTTCTTTAAAATTCTTCGTACAGTACCGTCAGGAATTGTCAGTCCACCTATTTTTTAAGGTTCGAAAAACGTCTTTAAACGTACAAAGTATAATTATTCTAATTTTTCTGTATTCATTTCCTTAAAGTAGATAAAATTTTGAGGAAAGTAAGGCCTGAGTAAAGTGATTTAGTCAATTTTTCATTGAAATATGTTAAAAAATGTGGATTTTTTAATGTTTTACAAAAATTGAAATTACTCTTGAAATAATAAAGGTTTTTTAAAGTTCCTATGCTTGTTTTAGAGGGAATTTACTGGAAAATAACAATGTTTTTTAAGCATTAATGTGCAATTTTTTTCCTAGCACATGCAAGGCTCGGAAGTTGGACAAAAACATTTATAAAATTTTGAAGACATTATTTTGACATAAAAATAATTTTTAAAATTCCAATATATATATTATATTACTTTCTTCCGAAAGTTATTAACAATTATGACCTTGGCATATTTTATATAGCTGTATTTGATATCAAGATATAAACAATAATTTTTTTATATTTTTTGGTCCAACTTCCAAACTTTGCATATGCTAGGAAAAAAATTGCACATTATTGCTTAAACAACAATCTTATTCTCCAGTAAATTCCCTTTAAAACAAGCATAGGAACTTTAAAAAACCTTTATTTTTTCAAGAGTAATTTCAATTTTTGTAAAACATTAAAAACTCCACATTTTTTAACATATTTCAATGAAAAATTGACTAAATCACTTCACTCAGGTCTTATTTTCCTCAAAATTTTATCTACTTTAAGGAAATAAACACAGAACAATTTTAATATTTGTACTTTGTACGTTTAAAGATGTTTTTCCAACCTTAAAAAATGGGTGGACTGACAATTTCTGACGGTACTGTATATACTTAAAAATCATTACTTGGAGGTTCTTGGGATCGTTTATTAGGAAACCGACGATATTTTTCTAAAATTTAAAGTGGCGTTTCCAATACGACAGATAAAATACAATTTTGGTTATAACATTTTTGAAGACGAGTATTTTGGAAGCTCTCTGCGTTAACAGGGTGGAGACTGTCTTCAAATTTAAATTATGAAGCCCGCATTACTTTTTTTTCAATTTTTTTAAATTTAAAATTTTTTTTTTAAATTTTTACTTATTATTTCTATTTTTTTTTTATTTTTCAATTTTTTATATTTTTTACGTTTTTAAAACTTGTTTATTTTTTACTCTTTAAAATTTTGTTATTTAATACTGCACAGTAGTTAAAATTTGTGTTGCATCTAAGTAACGTTTAACTTCCAATTTTTTTTCCATTAATCGGAACAAAGGAATGTCCTCTTTGGATTTTGGAGCTAGCCAGCAAGCTCAAGCATCCAATTTCATGTTAACATCACATGACCTTTTTAATTCGGCAAAAAATAAATTTGAGAATATAACCATTTTTGAGTATAGTCAAAAACACCACAGTAGCACGCAAAAAAGACTTTCAAAAAGATTCTCTCAAGCTCCTTGTGTAACCAAAATCCAAAGCGGACATTCCTTTGTTCCGATTGATGAAAAAAATTGGAAGTTAAACGTTACTCAGATGCAACACAAATTTTAACTACTGTGCAGTATTAAATAACAAAATTTTAAAGTGTAAAAAATAAACAAGTTTTAAAAACGTAAAAAATATAAAAAATTGAAAAAATAAAAATATAGAAATAATAAGTAAAAATTAAAAAAAAAATTTTAAATAAAAAAAATTGAGAAAAAAGTAATGCGTGCTTCATAATTTAAATTTGAAGACAGTCTCCACCCTTTTCACGCAGAGAGCTTCCAAAATACTCGTCTTCAAAAACGTTATTACCAAAATTGTATTTTATCTGTCGTATTGGAAACGCCACTTTAAATTTTAAAAAAATATCGTCGGTTTCCTAATAAACGATCCCAAGAACCTCCAAGTAATGATTTTTAAGTATATACGAAGAGTTTTAAAGAAATCGTCTGCCATATTTGTTCTGCCGTTTTGAATGTTTGAAAACTGGCTTCGGATTCGTAATCAGCGACTCCAAAAACCCCCGAGTAACGAGTTTCACGTTAATACTAAGAATTTTTAAAAAATCGTCCGTCATATTGGATCCGCCATTTTGACTTTTTGAAAACTGACTTCGGATTCGTAATCAGCGACCCCAAAAACCCCCGAGTAACGATTTTCACGTTAATACAAAAAATTTTTAAAAAATCGTCCGCCATATTGAATCCGCCATTTTGAATGTTTGAAAACTGACTTCGGATTCGTAATCAGCGACCCCAAAAACACCCGAGTAACGAGTTTTACGTTAATACCAAGAATTTTTAAAAAATCGTCAGCCATATTGGATCCGCCATTTTGAATTTTTGAAAACTGACTTCGGATTCGTAATCAGCGACCCCAAAAACCCCCGAGTAGCGATTTTCACGTTAATAAAAAAAATTTTTAAAAAATCGTCCGCCATATTGAATCCGCCATTTTGAATTTTTGAAAACTGACTTCGGATTCTTAATCAGCGACCCCAAAAACCCCCGCGTAACGAATTTCAAGTAATCCGAATAATTTTCAAAAATTCGTCCGCCATATTGGATCCGCCATTTTGAATTTTTGAAAACTGACTTCGGATTCGGAATCAGCGACCCCAAAAACCCCGGAGTAACGATTTTCAAGTAAATCTGAATAATTTTTAAAAATTCGTCCGCCATATTGGAACCGCCATTTTGAATTTTTGTTTTATTTTGCCTTTATGTCTTTATATCTTCAGTTAGAGGCATGCAGTTGTTGATAATATCTACTGACAAGCTATTTGTCCTATGATTCGTACCTTAAATAACATTTTAACATTTAAAGTTGTGTTTTTCATTCATATGAAGCGCCAGATTTTGGTCGCCATATTGAATTTTGAAAAGTACCACATCGTATTTGATAAAGGACTTAAAGACAAAGATTTTAAGCTTTTAACCATTAAAATCGGTTCAATAGATTTTTGGCACCGGCCTTGTCCCGGTTGACATGGAACGTATTTATTTCTGGCAACAGAGAAAATCTTACAAATGAAATTAAGTTTAATAAATAATCGAGTCTTACTTTTAGGAAAAGAAAACAGTTCTTAAATGCGTTAAATCTGTGAAGATCCTTATCTTGATTGTGAATGGTGGAGATAGTAGTCCTCAGATGGTACGAGCGAGCGATTAGACGTAGACCTCTTGGTTGGAGCCTACTCAGAAAGATTGTTGACACATGATAGCAATGTGTTGCAACTGGTGTTTGAGTTAATGTTTTAACACTAATAGAGTTGAAAGAAAGTCTTTGAAAGGTGGTAGGTTTTTTTTCTCAATTATTATAGTTTTAAGATGAAACTATGATTACACTGCACTGAATTGTTTTTAGAACACTGATTTCTTGTTCTGGTTTTTGAATACACTAACTGAGTTAACTGAATTCGGAATTTGAAATTAACTTTTGGATTGAAAATTTTTTGATATAGATTCTTGACTGAAACTGTTTTTGTTTCTTAACTAAGACTTAGCAGATGTTAACGTTTGACTGATGTTGGTTCTTGACTGATGTTAATTCTTGACTAACTGTTGTACTATTTCTAGATTGCTTTTATATTTTTGTTGTATTGTAAATTCCCTCTTTTGATAACACCTTCTTTTCTTCTTGTGTATTTCAAATCCTTTCTTTTGGTTACACCTTCTTTCTTCTTTTGTATGGGGGATTTCATATCAACTGATCAAGGTGAAAAAAAAATGTTCACTTGTGACTTTCCAATTCAGGTATTTTGTAGTCCTATTGGATGGTAATTATGGGTAAAATATTTTTTACATTTTGATTAATATTTACTGAGGCGGAGGGGGTGAAAATTTTGGGTTACTGTCTTATTTGGTAATTTTTTGCTCTTAAATAAATAAATAAAAAATTTTCAGTAATACCATTTTCGATAGATTTTATTATGCCCTTTCGATTGGTAATATGCATTTTTGAGAAAAATTTTTTTTTCACCTTCAAAGATGAAGGTCAAAAATAAATTTTGGTTTTTTTGGTTCCGAGACCGGGTTTTTTCTATTTTGTATTTTTTTAAACTAAAGCTGAGACTTATTCCTATAAGAACCCATAAATCAACTTAAGGGACCGAAATATTTGATAAATAAAAATTAACAGTTTTGTACTCGCTCGGGCGCTGCGGGTTAGTGCGCGACTCAGGGCAGTGTTTGGTATTATTAGTAGTGGTATATGGGTGGATATTTTAACGCTCTTTGTTTTTTACAGGGTTGAGACTGTCATTGCTTGAATGGCTGCATTACGTTAACGTAAAAATTAAAAAAAAATTTAAATAAAAAAATTAAATTTATGAAATATCAAATTATTGAGAACATTAGAGTGGGTTTGAAGTGTACAGCAATAAAGTTGAACTATTGAACAGTTGGTTGAACTGTTATGCTTTGTCTCACATAAGGTCTCCAATTATTTTATATTTGCATATTTATAAATACACATATATATATATTATACATATTGTACTCTAAAAATCGGTTAGTATTAATATAATGATATGCTGGTATATAATTAAAAATTGATACCCCGGAGAAAAAAGCTCTTTTTTGATTTTCATAAATTGGCCACAGAATTATCCCAAAAAATTCTTATAAGTCTTAACTCAGCCATTTCTGAACAATTATTTTCAAAAATTCTAAAATTTATTCAATTACTAATTTTTATTATCTATTTTTTATATAGTTGCAAAAAATCACCATAAAAATATAAAATTTCAAACAAATTTTAATATATTAATTCTTAGTTATTTCTCTAAAGTTTCTCACTAAAAATGATATAATGTGACAAATTATTAACTTTAATTAATGGATTTTTCCTCATTGCTTGAAACATTTAATTAGTATTAATTAATAATTGATAACAAGTTTCTATCAATTTCACTTATGTGTAAAAAATCTTTATTAATTCTAATCTGATTCTATAGAATTTAAAGAATAATTTTAATTTAATTATTTTATTTAAAAGACAATAATTTGTTTAAATAAATATTCAAACTTTACTAAAAATGTAATACTCATTACAAACTGTTCTAAAGAAACCTTATTGTTTTTAACTTAAAAAGTTAACAAATTAAAAAAAAACAAGCTTCTAGGTTTATTTTTGCAATTTTTATTATCAATTATTAATAATAAATTCTTTTCAAAAATTGAAAATTCATAAAAATACAACTTAAATAATTTTAATGTATTAAAATTAGTTTGAAATTTTATATTTTTATGGTAATTTTTTGCAACTACACTGGAATCTCCCAAGAGCGGACTTCTAAAGAGCGGACGAGTTATATGCGGGACGCGTTGAGAAGTAAGGGGGGAAGAAATGGGCGGGACTAGAAACAGAAAGTCAGCGCAGCTTCAGGAGCGTCTACATACATCTGTTAAATTGTTCCACCCTTGCTTACGTTAAATTTGTTCTCGAGTTACTAAACACTGTCGTAAAATGAATGAAAACAAAAATGAAAAACTTTCTTGGATGTAGAATATATTATATTATTATATTATATTGAACAGAATGTACTAATCCAAAAAGCACATCTTTGAAATCCATTGTACGGCCCTGAGTGTTTATAGTTCTCGACGTCAAGGTGGCATCAATTACAAATTTCCGTAGAGCGGACGAAGACTCTAGCCGTCCGCTCTTCGGAGGTTCTAGTGTATATAAAAAATAGATAATAGAAATTAGTAATTCAATAAATTTTAGAATTTTTAAAAATAATTGTTCAGAAATGATTCAGTTGAGACTTATAAGAATTTTTGGGATAATTCCGTGGCCAATTTACGAAAATTAAAAAAGAGCTTTTTCCTCTGGGTATCAATTTTTAATTATATACCAGCATATCATTATATTAATATTATCCGATTTTTAGAATACAATATGTATAATATATATATATATGTATTTATAAACATACATATATATAAAATAATTGAAGACCTTTTGTAGGACAGAGCATAACAGTTCAACCAACTTTATTGCTGTACACTCCAAACCCACTCTAATGTTCTCAATAATTTGATATTTCATAAATTTGATTTTTTTATTTAAATTTTTTTTTTAATTTTTACGTTAACGTAATGCAGCCATTCAAGCGATGACAGTCTCAACCCTGTAAAAAACAGAGAGCGTTAAAATATCCTCCCATATACCACTACTAATAATACCAAACACTACCCTGAGTCGCGCACTGACCCGCAGCGCCCGAGCGAGTACAAAACTGTTAATTTTCATTTATCAAATATTTCGGTCCCTTAAGTTGATTTATGGGTTCTTATAGGAAAAAGTCTCAGTTTTCGTTTAAAAAATAAAAAATACATAAAACCCGGTCTCGGAACCAAAAAAAACTAAAATTTATTTTTGACCTTCATCTTTGAAGGTGAAAAAAATTTTTTCTCAAAAATGCATATTACCAATCGAAAGGGCATAAAAAAATCTATCGAAAATGGTATTACTGAAAATTTTTTATTTATTTATTTAAGAGCAAAAAATTACCAAATAAGACAGTAACCCAAAATTTTCACCCCCTCCGCCTCAGTAAATATTAATGAAAATGTAAAAAAAAATTTACCCATAATTACCATCCAATAGGACTACAAAATACCTGAATTGGAAAGTCACAAGTGAACATTTTTTTTTCACCTTGATCAGTTGGTATGAAATCCCCCGTATGAAAAACTGCTCTTGTGATAACGCTTACTTTTCTTGTATATGAAAAATCCCCTATTTTGGTAACGTAGACTTTTTTGTATGGAAAGTCCTTTCTTTTGGAAACACTTTCTTTTCTTCTTGTGTATTACAGATCCTCTCTTTTGGAAACACTTCTTTTCTTCTTGTGTATGAAGCCGTCCTCTTAAGTGAAAGGGAATTCTTCATTTCAGTATCCAAATTTAGGTTCCACCTGATTTTAGAATGTAGGTCACTGCATCCCGTGTAACTTTTGGCGTTTGTTGATTACCGTTTATTAAATAATTTCTTCTTAATCTGACTTGTAGGATGTGGTTTTACAGATTTTAGACGATTCTTAAATGTAAAACTGTTATCTCTTTTTCAAAGTAATCTCCATGTATACAAATACTAAATGTTTTTCTATCTTGTACCATTATGAGGTTAAATGTATTAAGATTTAATATAATTTACAAGAAATGACAGATCATCAGAGCCTTATTCCCGTATGTGGAACCATGGTCTCGAGAGGACTATTCTTTTTGCCTAGTACGGTGCAAAGATCTTTTCACTCTTAAGGAGTTAAGAGCCGCGGGAAAGGGGTTAAAGACTGTCAAGGCGCCAGGGAGGGACGGAATACCCAACAAGATCTTGAAATTGGTGATCGATGTGTACCCTGAACTTTTTCTTAACCCTTTGAACGATTGCGTCAGGACTGGAAGGTTCTTTATGAACTGGAAAAAGCAAAAGTTAGTTCTTATTAGAAAAGAAGACAAGCCTCTAGAAAAGACGTCATCCTATAGACCAATATGTCTTCTGGACACAATCGGTAAACTTCTAGAGGGTATGGTTTTGCAGAGACTTCAGGGTCTTCTGACTGGCGAAAATGACCAATCAGAAAACCAGTACGGTTTTCGCAAAGGCCGATCCACCGTTGACGATATTTCGGCGGTGGTAGAAGAGGCAAAGAAGGCCAGAGAAGGCAAGGGGAAAAAGAAAGGATTTTGCGCATTAATAGCAATAGACGTACGTAATGCGTTTAATTATGCGCGATGGAACATCTGCATCGAGTCGATGAAGAGGAAAGGGATACCGACCTACCTGTTGCGAATGATGGATAACTATCCTAGCGATCGGTCGATCAAGTATGAGGGCTAAACATTTTAGATTCGCGAGGAGATGACTTGTGGAGCCCCCCAAGGGTCAAAGTAGGGCCATTCGTGTGGAACGTCATGTATGATGCTTCCCTGCAGATGAAACTACCTACGGACACCAAATCATTTAGCTTCGCGGACGACAAAATTATCGTAAGCGGTGCGCAAACTACAGAAATCCTTGGTATAAGGGTCAATGAAACTCTGCGACGTGTCAAGCGCTACATGGACGCCATTGGTCTAGAAATGGCCTTGGAAAAGACCGAAGCGCTGCTTGTCACGAACCGGTGATCCTTTGTTGCCCCACCTATTGAGATTGATGGGACTGAAGTAAAATGGAGTAACACCGTAAAGTACCTGGGCGTCGAGTTGGATAAGAAGCTTAGCTTCAACGAACATTTAACATCCGCAACGATCAAAACCATCCAATGTGGAGGAAATATTTCCCTGCTTATGTCTGACATTGGTGGTCCCAGGGAAGCAAATAGGAGATTAGTAGCGAGCGTGGTACAGTCGAGGATTGCTTTATGCAGCTCCAGTGTAGGCATCAGCCCTAGAAAAACACGCCATCTCTATGAGACTACTTTTAGCCTAAAGAATAGTATTGTTGAGAATAGTCTCAGCCTACCGGACTATACCTACTAGCGCTGTGCAAGTCCTAGCAAGCGTTCCGCCGATAGCTCTATTGGCTGAGAAAATTCAATATGTCGATTTTCTCACCAAAGATCGGGCAAGCTTGCTTCCAGAAGAGGATAGGCAACGTCTAAAGGACCAGATTCGTAGAATCGCGAGGAGTAGATTAGTCGAGGAGTGGCAGGTGAGATGGAATGGGGAATCTACCGGAAGGTGGACTTACCGCCTTATTTCCAACCTCGCTAAATGGATAGAAAAAGGGCACGAAGAAGTTAGCTACTACTTAACACGGGCGCTAACAGGTCATGGTTGTTTCAACGAGTATTTGAAACGTTTTAAATAGAGAAGAGACGGACCGTGCTCTTATTGCGACGCCCTCTTTGACACCGCGGAACACACACTCTTTGTTTGTAGATATTGGGAGGAGAAAAGGCAATACATGTTTCGGGTGGTGGGCACTGAAGTCACCCCCGAAAACATGATTGACCTTATGTTAAGGAATGTGGACTCGTGGCAGCACATTGAATCCTTAATTACCCAGGTAATAAAAATCAAAGACATCAATTGTCGCAGGGGAAGAAACCAGGGTTAAGTTGGAGAGAAAGGAAAGTAAGAAGGTAGGGAAGAAATCCGTATAGAATCCTCCACGTGTCACCACTTCGAAGCCCGCCGTTGATCGGTGGGGGTTCTTACCCCCAACGGTTTGTCGGCTGATCGAGATCTGATGCTGGGCTAAGGGACCTATGGGTATGGGTGGAGTTAGTACTCGGTGATGTTGGTTGCTTAGTTCAATTGTTCCGCTAAGTGTTAAGTACTAATATAAAGCGAGGAAGGTTCAGTGGGTACTACCCAGAGATAAACTTACCAGAGAATATTTATATTCCCAAGTAAACTATTCTCTGGACACGAGTCTCACACACGGAGAGCACCCTCCTTAAATGATGCGTGCATCATTCATTGTAAGATGTTCTTTATGGTGCGTAAATGCATTTTCCAAACCTCGCAATAAAAAAAAAGAAAAAAAAAGAATGACATAATAAAGAAAATAATGTTTTGGTAAAGGTTATGAACATAACAGTTATTTAAAACCACTTCTTTATTTTTTATTATTAATTATTATTATTGATCTGAGTAAATTAAAAATAAATTACATTCTATTAATCTAATTATTATATTTTTTGTTTATTAACAGAACAAAACCTTGTTTTTTTTAAATTTATTTTTACATTTTTATTGGTTAATTTATTTGATTGTTTTAAATATTTTTACCTTCACAGTAAGCTAAACCTAAACAATTAAAATCATTCTAAATAACCGAAAATCGTACATCTGCCGTGATCGAACATGAGAACCTTTGAACCATTTAGTTTCTAGAAATACCTTTTGAACCGTAATAATATTTATTTGTAATATTTAAAATAAAACTAATTTTTTTAATAGAACCAGAACCAAAAAATAAAAAGAGCTTGGAATTATTTTACCTAAAAATATGTTTTGTATTTTGAGTAGCAATAATCTGTTTTTTTTGTAATAATAAAATAATTATGTATCATACTTGATCCTAATAACAACTGTGAAAATTTTGAAAAAATGAAATACTAATTTTCATAAAGAAATAAATTTGAAAAAAACCTTGATAAATCTAAATTCCTTAAAACTATAGTAACAATAAAAACTTTTTTTTTTAAATTTAAATAAATAAACATTTAAAACATTTTTTATATTTATTTATTGCATAGTATATATTTATTAATGTTTGGAAATAAAAAAATGTGGAATACTAAACTCTCACTTTACTTTTCTTTAAAGTATAATTTTTAATAATACAAAATAAAAATCCAGACATAAAAGAAATAATTGAGACTATTCTTGCCAAGACTTCTTCACCGATTGTCAACATCGGCACAACGCAGATATTTCCCATTGGGCATATGCATGTATATTAGGGTGGTCCAAAAAAAGGTGACTTTTGGATTTTTCAAAATCGTTGAACAGTTCCATATTTTTTATAATTAGTAACGGCTTAAATATTTTTTAAAAATTTTTTGATCAATAATTGAGCTTGCGCACAGCGTTTTTCTCTCTTATGGGATTATTGTGAAATTAACACGTAAAATAAATGCATTTTTTTCCATGCTTAATTTAACTTCCTTATTAAAATTTTAATATAACGCCGGTCAAGGAACTGATTTATGAAGAGTGAAATAATCTTTTGCAAAAAAGTAAACTAAGTTTTAACAATATTTATAGCTGTTATTTAGTGTCAAAAAACACTATTTTGGCACTTTTCAAGGGCGGTTTTCAGCTACTTAATATTAATTTTTTTATTAAAAATTGACACTAAAAGAAAATTAATCTTTTGGTAATGGCTTACTGTAAAAATTAAAAATGTAGTTTAATATTAAACAGGTCAATTATTGATTTAAAATTTCAACTTTTTGAACGAAAGTTGGTTTACAACCATCATAAAAGTGAAAGCGATACGGGCCTTACGACGCTACCGATGATGAAAAAAAGGGTTTGTGTCAGGGTAAAACCCAAGTTTTTTTTTGTAGAAGCTCTAAATAGGCTTGAAATTCCTTGGCTACTGTAAACTACCAAGTCTTTGTAGGAAAGGATTTTCATTATTTGCAATAAGTATTTCGTCAAAAAAAACTGCACGAAAGAGAAGAAATCATTAGGTCCTGTGCGCAAGCTCAATTTTTGATCAAAAAATTTTTAAAAAAATGTTTAAGTCGTTACTAATTATAAGGAATATGGAACTGTTCCACGATTTTGAAAAATCTCAAAGTCACCTTTTTTTGGACCACCCTAATGTATATGTATAAGTATGGACTAGAGTGTCAGTAAAAAATTCGTTTTTTGAATTTTGTTTACAGTACCCCCCAGTTTCGTTCTAAAAAAAAAAATTCTGTAAAATTGCTACCTGATTGATTAATATTAAACCGTGCCAGCAATTGATCAAAATTTCCTATTGAAAATGCATGGAAAAAATGAACTTTTTTTAACAAAAATCAAAACTTTTTAAAATTTTTAGCAAAAATTTTTCTGGTCACAATTTTTTTCATTTTTAGGTATATTTTAAGATACCCTATTTAGAAAAATTTAGTTTTCAAAATTTTCAAAATGGCGGATGTTAAAAAATGGGTCAAAATATACATTGCAATATTTGCAGCGTTTTATCACATAAATATTCAAGGAAATTTAGTAGATCTTCTTATCTGGGAGTTTTTTAAGTCGCTAACAAAGATTACGATCTCAAAATTTTATTTTTCAAAATTTTGGAACCAATATGATAACGGTGTTTCAAGTCGTTTTTTTGAAAAATTTGGAAATTCAACATTTTGAGTCAGTCATATTGGGTCCAAAATTTTGAAAAATTAATTCTTGACATCGTAATCTTCATATGCGACCTCAAAAACTCCCAAATAAGAAGGTCTATTAAGTTTCCTTAAGTAGTTATGTGATAAACACTGCAAATATTGCAATGTATTTTTTTGACCCATTTTTGCACATCCACCATTTTGAAAAGTTTGAAAATTTTGAAAATTTTGAAAATTTTAATTTTTCTAAAAACGCTATCTTAAAATATAGTTAAAAATAAAAATAATAATAACGCATTTACGATCCCTAAAAAATTTGTATTTTTCATGAAAAACTATAAATATATTATCTACTGTTTACCATTATCTAATACTGTTGGGTGGTCTCCCCTATAATTTTCCGTAAATGCGTTATTTCTTAACGATGCAGAATCGTTAGAAAACTCAGTAGCAAAACCACTGGTTGCTGGGCCCGCTTCAAAGCGCTTTTAACGAGTATTTGGAAGATATTCTCATTCAAAAAGTAGATAATCCATTATTGAACTGTCAGAAGCGGAGGTTATGTTTTGATAGCATTTTCATGTTTTAAAAACCATTTTAATTTAGTTTAAAAAATTCTATATAAAATTTAACTAATTCCCGCTTCGACGATACTCTGAATAAAGCTCATGTAATGTCCTTATAGTGTTATAATTCAAGATTCCTGAATCTACTTTTCCGATGATCCTACGATCATGAGTAACAAAATGTTGTTAATTAAAAAATTAACATTTAGGTAATTTAGGCTCACTGTATATCGTAAGGGCAAAAATATGTAATATACAAACTAATGCTTACCGTATAAAAAATTTCAGTAAGGTGATAAGAGTATGAATTTCTAACGTAAGTTCTGATAATTCGATCTCTTCTGTCACCTTCAAAACCTTGTTGGACATCTTTATCAGCAAATTTCCACAGTGCTTCATTAGTCGTAACTCCAAAGAGCAAATCGTATTTATTATTGCTGGTTATAGGTGAACCACGTTCGGACTTTTTGGACAATTGACTGAATCAAAAAACTTTAAATTAATTGTGCAATATATACATAAAAAGAAAAGACGGATAACTTCGCCATGCGGCTAAGTCCGATATATAATTAACTTTTCATAAAATGAATATTAAAAGAAATTGTTTTTAAGCAGATGTGACTTTGTGACGGTAGCTAGAGTCTACCCATTGGGACAATGTCGACATAACTCTGACATGCAAAGTAAAATAGGCCAAAGTTTGCCAACCATGTTTTTTTAAGTTCCCAAAGTTGGGACGACCCTGCAAATCGACCATGACACCTGCAGTTTGGGATCGTAAACAAATTTTGTAAGGTTAGTTTAAAAGATTTTCAACCCCCATTCTCCTATGTAGGGTTCAATAAGATTTTTTTACTCCCTCCCTCTTATGTAAGGTATAAAAATAAAGTGAAAACTTTAAGTTGCTTATTTATATTTTATACTTGTTAAGTTTTATAATAATAATTATATTTAAAACAAAGTTTGTAAGTAGTAAGGGCTCATTATGGCCAGACATTTGTGACGTCACTGGCGCCAGAGTGCGGGGTGAAGGAATTGGGAGGGGATAGTAGAATTATGGGATGTTTTTTATGACGTCACAGGGTATAGTGTGAAAGGGAGAGGGTGATAGCTATAGTCAGAGATTCGTGACGTCATAGGTGGCGGAGTGTGGGGGGTAAGGAGTAAGGAGAGTGGATAGTGGAATTATAGGAAAAGTTTTGTGACATCACACTGGGTAATGTGTAAGAGAGAGAGAGAGAGAGAGAGAGAGAGAGAGAGAGAGAGAGAGAGAGAGAGAGGGGGGGGGGTGAGAGAGAAAGAAAGGAATGGGAGTAATAAAAGAGCGAGTTGTCGCGTATGGGATATCCAATCAAATTGCGTCCTTTAAGAGATCACAATAAAAGCTATTACTATAATATTAGTGGGTTGTAGTGGTCGAGTATGGGAGTTAATGAGATTATGTCCTATATGCGACCAGATTACAAGTTATTGGAGTGAGGTGCAAAAAAAGAAGAATGAATTCATAATGGAAATTAGGATAGAGATATTGTTGCGTTAGGTCCCAGCTGCTGGGACTAGAATAGAAAGTGGTAAACAGAGGGAGCAAGGGTGAGGGGGTAGAGCAGTTAATTAATTATTATTATATATTCACAAACAAATACAAAGTTATGTAATAATTTTTAAATTATTTATAAACTTTAAAATAGAAAATTAGAGTGGATCAATTATATTTTTTACAAACAAATGTAAACTTGAAGTCATAATTCTGGAAAAATTATAGGAAAATATACATAAGCGATTTTGTTTTAAAATTAAATAATATAAATTTTAAAAATAAATATTAAAGAGTTAATTGATTACTTTTAAATACGTAAGCGATTTAGTTTTCAAATTAAACACCTTATATAAATTTAAAAAAAAATTAAAGAGTTAATTAATTAGGTACCTACTTTTAATTACTTCATTTTTACAAACAAATACAAAGATGTCGTAATTATTTTTAATTTATTTCTACATTTTAAAAAAGAAAATTAAAGAGAACTTCCGCAAATTTTTAGTCATTTATAGATTTTATACAAATCAATCGATTTGTTTTGAGACAAAGGATATAATTCTTTCATTTGTTAAGTCGTATTTTTAGTGCGAAAACTTTTTTTGGCAAAAAGTGAAATTTTTTGATAGAAAATGGTACTTACAAAAATTTGATTGGAAATTGTAAAAAATGCCTGTGTCAAAATTTAAATATTTATATGCTTAATTAATCATCTAAATTTTATTAAAATCAGTTAACATCACCCAGAGCCCATAAAAATAGTGTCTAAGTCAATCAATGATTTTAGGAAGACGGTGAAGTATAATGATATCGGGTTTTCTTCAACGTTAAACATATGTATTAAACAAAATATTTTTTTTTTTTACAAAATGGCGCTTTTACTGCAATTTAACTCATGTCACGTTTTTTAAAACAACCTCGCGGCCAGAAGGATTTCTCCTACAGTTTTTGACGGATTTAATTAAAATTTAAACTGTAGCTTTAAGATAACTTTCTACCACACATGCACGAAAACTTCGTGTTTTCGTTCGCCTTAAGCGGGGCAGAACTCACAGTTTTTAGGTCAGTGAACGTTAGAGGTAAAAAAACTCCCGAACAGTGAAAAAAACTCTCATCGCGCCGCAATGCGCTTGCGCGATGAGAGTTTTTTTCACTGTTCGGAAGTTTTTTTATCTCTAACGTCACTAACCTAAAGACTGCGAGTGCTGACCCGCTAACGCGAACGAAACACGAGATTTTCGTACACATGTGATAGAAAATAGCATATGCACCTCGGGAGGCCGATTTTTTGTCTCGCACAATGTTCTACGAACTCGTTTCGCACTCGCTACGCTCGTGCTACACTCGTTCTTCGAACATTTGTGCTTGACAAAAAAACACGGACTTCCCTCCCTTGATGCATAATATACTATTCTTTAAAGAAGTACAAAGATTTTTTTAAAAATATCAATTTTTTTGCAAAATGACCTGACTTTGATGACAAAAATGACTATAAAACGGAAAAGCATTATCCCAGCTGAAAAATCTTATGTACATCTCTAAAGAATGTTATCTTAAAGTTACAGTTTAAATTTAAACGTAGATGTGGTACTTGTGGTGTATCTCTATACCTTATTTGATTAAAATATCCACCTTGTCCAACTGTGTTTTGTAACTGCTTTTGATTCATTCTGGATGTCATATATGGTTTTTGGCCAGTGTATTGTAAATTGTAATGTTTTAATTCTTTTAGACCTTAATTTTTAACGTAGATGTGGTAATATTGTGGCCTTTCGTCATCAGAGAGGAAAAAGTAATAAGTTTCTTTAATATATGTCAGAGATTTGAGTCAACATTTTTATATTTGTCTTTGTCAAATCCTCTTTTCAATGCATTTCGCCACGAACGTGGCTCTTCAGGACTAAAACAGTAAAACATAATTTTTAAAGTACACTTTTTTTGGTTGCACGTGTCGAATATTATTGTAGGTTAAGATACATTGTAGGTTAAGATACATACTGCTAGGAATTCGAGGTGTTTTTTTTCTATAATTTTTCACTGAACATTGTTTTTATCAATTTTTTAAACTTTCTATTAAAGAGTGTTTGGAACGAGGTTAACATCTGGGGACGAATTATTTAATTATAATTATTTTTTGAAACTATTATTATGAAATTCATGAGGATTAACAACCATAAATCTACTTACATCTAATACAAACATAACTTTTTTAAAAAAACCTCGGAATAAATATCAACATTTTTTTTATACTTATAAAAATACATACACAAATAAAAATAAACATTTTTTGGCATGGATAGCAAAACGGTTGTTCTTCCATGCTTTGAATGTGTACTACTATATCTTTAAGGTTAGGCTTTATTTACTTTACAGGGTTCAATCATTCTATTTTTATTTTTATTTTTGCAGGGATGGCTATGTTCTTCCCTTTCGTAGTTAATTACATACTTTTACCGTTAAAATATTATCTGTGTTTAAATTTTTTTTTTTAAATGTTTTGTTTAATTTAATTAAGTCGTAATAAAAAATTGACAGATTTTGAGTGTCTGATCTAAAATTCACGGAATAATTATTTTCTACAATATGAAACATCTCTAGGATATTTTGTTTTTTGAAGTTACTTTCCATTACTTTATGTTTTACTGTTTTAGTCCTGAAGAGCCACGTTCGTGGCGAAATGCATTGAAAAGAGGATTTGACAAAGATAAATATAAAAATGTTGACTCAAATCTCTGACATATATTAAAGAAACTTATTACTTTTTCCTCTCCGATGACCAAAGGTCACAATATTACCACATCTACGTTAAAAATTAAGGTCTAAAAGAATTAAAACATTACAATTTACAATACACTGGCCAAAAACCATATATTACATCCAGAATGAATCAAAAGCAGTTAGAAAACACAGTTGGACAAGGTGGATATTTTAATCAAATAAGGTATAGAGATACACCACAAGTAGCTTCCGTAATTAAAGAATGGATAAAAACCAATTTATCATTAGAAAAACAAAAAAATCAGCGCCGTTTTTTATACAAATGTAAAGAAAAAAACATTTTTCCACAATACGTTATAAACAGAACCAAAACTTTATTTCTTTTTCGAAACGAAAACATGAATAAAAAATTCTGTAAAATTCTCGAATATTTTAGAATTAAAATTTTGTTACTTCTGATTATAAATATTAATGTTCAAATCAAGGATTTAAATATCAACATTCAAAAATTAGAATATAAAATTATAAAATTAAAATCAACTCATTTTTTGGAACAATTAAAATCAAATAGTTTTGTGTCCATAAAAAACTACGGTAAAAAACTATGTTACGTCATAAATAACATAACATACGAAAATTATTTTTTAAATCTATCGGTGGTTGAACAGTGAGGGTTAGGTGTACGAGTAAATGAATCGAGAGACAGTTGTACAAATATCTAAATTTATTGTTTACACAAAGGCTAATCGACGTTAGAAACCTACAAGCTGAGGTGTTGAGAGAACGGCGAGAACTGGTGGCAGAGTATGGACAATCTGAAACAGGTTTTATCTTTTTACAAAGGAAATAGATAAGGGTTTGGGAAAGCGACAAGGGATTAAAAATATTTGGAACTAACCTTTTAAATTTAATGTGAAGATTCTTAGACCAAGCTCAGGAACAAGAGTTGAGTAATGATGGTCGAACCTTGGGTGGAATCTGGCAATCAGTCAGCTGAGAGACTAATTGAATGCTGGCTGAATCCTGGCAGGAAATTGGCGACCAGCCAGCTGAGAGATCGGCAAGATGTTGGGTGAGTCCTGGCGAGGTCCTGAGAACCGATCAGCTGAGACGTCGCTGTGATGTTGGCCAAACACTGGCAAGAAACTGGCAACCAACCAGCTGAGTAGTAGAAACGATGCTGGTTGAATGTTGGCAGGATACTGGCAACCAGTACTGGGCGAACGTTGGCAGGAAGTTGTCTAGTATTCAAATTTGATTAAAAGATGCGTAGATTTTGAAGAATACAATTCGTTAAAATAAGATTCGTAGAAAATTGACAACTAGTCAATTGAGATGGTTGATGAACAGAGTTTCTGGTCTTAAATTATACTTGTACGAAGAGTTGACAACTGATACGAAGATTTTGACAATTAGAGTTTCGGGGTTTGAATTAGACTGACTTGTTCTGCTGGTCCCTGGAGCTTTTATTTAGAAAAGTAATCGATGGAGTTTTCCTAACTCCCAGTGGGTGGCAGGAACCACTTAGCACATTTAATTTAGGGTAATATGCATGTTTCTCGAGCATCATATCTCCCCTATTAGCGTCCCGATTGATTGTGTCTTTAAACAAGAGGGTTACTTCGGTCGATAGCCAAAACGTTACTGTTTAAACATTGATTTTTATAATAATACAATTTCATTTTGAAAAAATTATAAAATATGTTACTTGACGTAACACCTCGGCCCTCTTTTCCAAAACTTATGAAGTGAGTTTTGTTCCTAATTATAACTCTATTGGATTTAATTAAACCTTGAAATTTTAGTTTTCAATTATCAATTATTAATTGTTAATCGAGATGTCGAGTTGTTACGTTTACAGTAGAATCAAATCCATTCATCACACATTCGTGCATTTCTTATAACCTAGTGTTTATGCGATTTACAGTTATTAATTTTGAAAAATCTTACTTCGCAAATTTACATAATTTTTTTTGAAATAGATTATGTTCGTAATCAAGGTGTACATATAGGTTTTGAATAAAGCATTATAATATTTCGATATGAATAGCACACACTAAAACAATTCAAATTCAAAGTCAAACAACAAACTTTTTACGCAATTTTACGTAAGCTATACCAAAATCCGATATAGAATATATTGATCAAACGATAATATTTTAAAGATTTGTTTACGCATTGTGTTATAAATCTAATATTAAACATCAATTAAATAGTGATATTACTAATTTTAAGACAAGATTATTTGTTACGTAATTTACGTACAAAACATCAATTAAACAGTAATATTTTAGGTTTTCTAACACTCTATTATATCTGGTAAAAAACTTTAATTAGAAGTAACATTAATTTTTTAAGAAAAAGTGTTACTTACGTAACTTACGCATTTTATTACCAAAACATCGATTAAACAGTCAATTTTTCTGATTTAAATGCATTCTACTACATATCTGATAAACAAAACTAATTATAAGTAACATAATTAATTGTTTAAGAAAAAGTGTTATCTACGTAACTTACGGATATTTTTCGAGTTTGTTACAGTTAATTTTGAAATTTAAAAGAACATAAGGACTTGCTACAATTTTTCAATTTATAAGAGCCTACATGATTCAGTATTTTAAATGCTATTTATGTTTAATATGGCAAACACATTTATATATGAAAATTATTCTAAATTTAAAAAGATTTCTTTTTTTTTGTTTTGATTTTTGTTTTCTTTGACAACCACACACATACATATGTTTGCAAAATATATTACGCTAAAAAAAAATTTGTATTATTTTTATTTTCACAATAAAAAGTCATCCGACGTGCATACACGGAGTCCCTCACCCCTTACTTTCAAACATGAGGTGAGATCCAAATCATGTTTGATTTATAAATTAATTGATTATTTATAATTTCTTGTTTTTTCGACGGTTATTTCTTAAGGATACATTATTAAATTTAATTGCATGATTTCGACAGTAGTATTTTTTGCAATAATTTTTTTTATATAAAAAACAAAGATTATATTTCTTGTATAGAATATTTTATACTATTTGTTCTCTCTTTTGTTTTATTTTTTATCCATATATGTCTATTAATATATTAGGCATTATATAACTGACTTATGGCGAGCATTTTGCTCTATACTATACTGATTTGACAAATTCTCTAAAAAATGATAATCATTATGTATTCTTATATAATGTGACGTCACTAGAAATAGTTCTGATATTTGTATTAATATTTTTAACAATATAATGAGTTGTGAAGCTACATTCTATATTTACATTATCTAGTTTTGCTATCGATAGAACCATGTTTTTTTTATTAATTTTTTGTAATATTAAAGATTTTTTCAGTAATATAATTTGACGTGAAATTTAACAATGGCAAGTTATAAAAAAATTTACCTAAATAAAATTTTGTTTGAATTATTTGTTAAGTAAAAATAACTCAATATTTAAGAAAAATAATGCAGTTTTTTACTCTGCACATCTTAAATAAATAATGTGTTAAATATAAAAATTTTTTTTTGTCTTGAAACGATCCCATAAATAAGTTTTTCTGACAGTATTTATATGATTTCCAAGATGAGGTTTAGTGGAAATTTGGAAACAGGATTGTTTGCAAAAGATAGGATTAATGTGGGCAAAGATTTTAATAATTGAATAGTAATGTTGAATTTCTTATGGGGTATCAAATTAATATAAATTTAAGATAGTAAAAGGTTTTAAAACAATCTTTTACTCTTGTTTATTTTATTTTTTTACAACAGTTTTTTATTGAAAATTAGGTTTTAATAAAATGAAACAGTTTAGCAATTTATGATTTTATGCAGACTAAAAGTATGTAATTTGTTTCAATATTGAAAAATATAAGTTAGTTAAATGTTTTAAACAAATTAAGAACATCTTTTGAGATTGTTGAAAATTGTTTACAACAATAGTGTAGTTTTTTATCTGTATGCAATTTATTTAAAAGAATGATGTCTTAAAGGTTTATATCCTGATCATTTAGAGTATCGGTTAAATCGAAATATTTAATTTTAAATTTTTCTTTCCTTTTTTTCATGAACTACAGATAATTTTAATGGGAGGGTCTATTAATCAGATTTCTATAAAATATTTTTGCTTTGAATTATTTAAATTTCTGTAAAAAAGAGAATGAATAGAATCATTAAATTTTGTTAATATTTATGGTTGGTCGCTTCCTAAAAAAAATGAAAAGTTTTAGATTAGTAAATGTTTTTAATTTTTTGATTTACAATAATATTGTTGATCTTTATTAAATTGATAAACAAAGATTTCAGAGTAAAGACTTGACTACAGAGATTGATGTATTTGATTTCTATTAGCTTAAATGCTTCTTGGAAGAATAACAAATTTTATTCGTGAACAAGTGGAACAATTGAGATGCTCGTGGATTATTTAATTTTCTTAGGACATTAGATATTTTAATAAGTTTACATATTCTTGTTAAAATGTATAGGTTTTTGCAATAGCTCCTTATTAGCAATATGAAAAAGGGTGACAAAAAAAAATCCACTGTATTTGAATTGCATTATCTGGAAAAGGGGTTAGCATGTATATGCTGTATATACAAGTACTAATATTTTAAATACACATATATATATATAATTTTAATATTTAATAATTTTTATTATTTTATTTAATAAGGTCTGAATTACTCTTTATAATACTAATTTTTATAAAAATTACTTTTAACGTTTATTTATTTAATGTGTGATAATTTTAATCTATTAATGTGAACAACTTTTGGTTTATTTTTAATTGAAATTTTGACATTTCCGTTTTGAAAAATTTCTAGTTCTTAATGCGGGCCTGTATACTGATTTCCAAATTTGTGTGGTTTCGGACCACTTAGTAAAAATACATTATCTCCAACTTTAAAATTCTGTGGATTAATTTTCCTATTATGGTAGTGTTTAGATTTTTCTTTTGCTGAAATTAAGTTTAATCTTGCTATACTTCTTATTTCATGTAATTTCGTTACAAGATCCTTTAAATAGTTATCATATGTTTCTAATTTTTCATGTTGCAAAAGAGGATCGCTAGACGGTTGACGGGCTAATTTTCCGAAAACTAATTCATGTGGTGTACATTTTGTACCTTCATGCATACTGGTATTGTATGAAAACATGGCTAATTCTAGCCAATCATCCCATTCTGAGTTCTTTTCAATAAATTGTTTTAAGTATTCACCTAGTACATGGTGTGATCTTTCTATTGATCCGTTCGATTGGGGGTGAAATGCTGTAGTTTTGAATTGTCTGATTCTGAATCGTTTTGCTAGACTTTTGATTAAATTACTCAAAAAATTTCTTCCTTGATCTGTTAATACTCCTTTTGGAGATCCAAAAATACATATAAATTTTTTGGTAAAAGCATCTGCAATAGTGCTAGCTTGTTGATTTGGTAAAGCAATAACAAGGGAAAATTTTGTAAAATTATCTTGAATAGTCAGAATGTATTCATTGCCTAAAATTGTTTCAGATAAAGGACCTACAATGTCCATTGAAATTTTTTCGAAAGCAACACCTGGAGTATCCGTTATTATCATAGGATTTTTTGTTTTTACGTGAACGAGTTTCTTAAGTTGACATTTGAGGCATAGTCGAATATATTTTTGTATATCAATCTTCGTATTACTCCAATAAAATTTTTGTCTAATTCTGTTATAAGTTTTTGTTACTCCTTTATGACCGCCTATAGCTGACGAGTGTGCTTCTTCGATTGATTTAACACGTTGTTCTTTTGTCGGATATTGAACGATCCCATTACAAATAATAATTTTTATTTTTGATTTACAGAAAGTAGAGTTTAGTATAGATACGATTTCATTCCATGATATATGATTTACTCTTAAAGTTTTTGCAATAGAAATTGATTTAAGATTAAGTTTTTCCGCGATTTCATACATTGAAGAAATTGTTGATTTTATATTATTTAAAGTTTGTTCAAGATTCTCTTTTTTTTCTTCTTCAATTGGTAAAGCAATATGATATTGTTGACCCTTTTTTATTTCTTTCGCTTGGCCTTTTAATAAATTTTTAAATTTTGGTAATTTATTATTTTTATTTAAACCTTTAGATCCATTATCACGTGGTACTCCATTACAAGTTACAAAATACGCATAATTATCTTTTCTCATCGTTAATTGATCCCGACATTCTACAATATTTTTGGATTTATTTTCGATTTCTTTTAAACATGATTGAGACGGTAAACCTTCAAAATTAATTTCTTCTATTTCTTCATTATCTTCAATATTTTCTTCGTCATTTTCTTTATTAATTTCTTCGTTTATAATTTCTTCTTCCAACTAATCATCGCTTAAATTACTTTTATTTACTTCCTCATAATTTGAAATTCCATTTTTATTTAATTCATCTCTACATTTTTTCTTAAGACGATTTCTGGATTTCTTAACATCTAAATATTCAGGATTTGAATCACTTCTATGATTTATTTTAGGATTTCTGAATTTCTTTTCATCATAATATTTAGGATCTGGATTTATTCCAGGATTAAAAGGATTTTCAGGATCAGAATAATTTTTAAGGTCGGATACATTAGTATCTTCGGATTTATCATCTGAGTCGGTATCAGAATAATAATTATTAGTTTCATTCATTTTCTCTTCAATTTCATTACATTTAGGTTTCTTAGGTCTACCACGTTTTCTTGTCACTGCTGCATTTTCGTTTCTTTCAGGTTCCTTAAGAGTTTTCCTTGGTCTTCCTCGTTTTCTTGATTCCTTAGTAGTCAATTCTTGTTTTTCTTCTAAATATTTCTTAGGTCTACCACGCTTCCTTTTGCTAATTCTCAAAGGATGATCTTGATTTTCTTGTTTTTCATAAGTTTCTTTATTTTTTATGTTATTTTTATTATAAGATTTATTACGAGTTGTAATGTAACATTTTTCTTCAGTTTCAGGAAATGATTTTGTTGTGATGGTGCCTAAAATTTCTTTTATACTTTTTCAGGCATTAAACAAAATTTTATCTTCACTATGATTCTTAACATGATTGATTATATTAGTCATAGATTTTTCAATATACGTTGTTATTTTTTGTGAATTTAAAGGGTTTGCAGAATTTATTTTTATATTGTTATCTTCAATTTCATCATCGGTATTAGATTCATCATAAGACTGATTAATTTCTTCATCACAATACAAGTCAATAGGGTCTTCATCATCGAATGTTTCTTCTTCAGTTTCATATTCATTTTCTTTTCGTATAAATGTTACAGGTTTCCTTGATAATGCGTCTGCGTTCACGTTGGTTTTTCCTGCTTTATAAACTACATCGAATTCATATTCCGCGAGCTTTAAACGCCATTTAGTTACTCTTGAACATGGGTCCTTGGAATTTTGGAACCATACTAATGGTTTATGATCGGTAACTAATGTAAATTTTCTCATGTATAGGTATGGTCTAAATTGTGTAACGCAGTAGATTATTGCTAGAGCTTCCTTTTCGTATGTATCGTATTTTCTTTCATTTTCATTTAAAACTCGAGATGTGTAAGAAATTGGTTGGTCTTTACCTATTGGGCCTTGTGACAATATGCCACCTATTGCAAATCCTGAAGCATCAGTCGTAACAACAAATGGTTTTGAAAAATCGGGTCTAATTAAAAGAGGTTCCTCACATAATTTTGATTTGAGGTATTCGAAAGCATCATGTTGTTCGTCTGACCAGAAAAAAGGTACGTCTTTTTTCAAAAGATTTGAAAGTGGTGTAGCTATTTTCGAAAAATGTTTGATGAATCTTCTGTAATAACCAGCTAAACCGAGAAATTGTTTGATATTTTTCTGATTTTTGGGAATTGGAAATTGTTTTACGGCTACTAGTTTTTTCAGATCGGGTCTAACGCCATGTTTATCAATAATATGACCTAAATAATTAACTTCAAGTCGTAAAAATTCGCACTTATCTGGTTGCAATTTAAGGTTAGCTAAACGTAATCTTTCCATTAATGCATTAAATTTTTGTTCATGTTCCTCTAATGTATCTGCATATATTACAATATCATCTAAATAAACAAATAAATCTGTATTAATTAATCCGGTAAGACAAGCATTCATAAGACGTTGAAAACATGCTGGCGCATTTTTTAAACCAAAAGGCATGCGGTCAAATTCATAATGACCGTCCGGTGTAGAAAAAGCTGTTTTGTGTGAATGTTCTTTATTCATTTTAATCTGATGAAAACCTGATGCCAGGTCAAAAACTGAAAAATATTTTGCGTTTCCAAGTTGGTCTAACAAATCAATTATATTAGGCAAAGGATGATTATCTTTAATTGTTTTTTCATTTAATTTGCGAAAGTCCAAGACCATTCTCCAACGTTTATTTCCCTGAGAATCTAATTTCTTAGGTACTATCGAAACTGGTGTGTTATATGGGGATTGTGAAGGCTTAATTATTCCTTGATCTAAAAGTTCATTAACTTGTCTTTTAATTTCTACTTTATGAATGGTGAAAAACGGTACTGACGCGTAAAAATTGGTTGGTCGTCGGTAGTGGGGATAGTGTGTTCTAAAAGATTAGTAGCTTCTAAAGTTTCTCCTGGGATTTGAAAGCGATCAATATTTTTTGTTATTATATTTATTACATGAGTTAATTCTTCTTCGTTTAAGTGATCTAATCTTAAAAATGTCTTTACTGTTTCTATTCGATTGATACCTGTAATATTAAATACTTGACAAAGTTTATTTGATTTTTCATTATTATTATTAATAAATCCATGTAAAAAATTTTCTGATGATCTGAACTGAGTATTAATAGTAGACTGTATTAAATTTGAATATTTATTATTGGTTTTAATTGTTGCTACATTTTCTTCTTTATTTTCTATAAAGTCAAGTAATTCCACTGTTAATATAGGAATATTCATTGCTTCAACACAAGTATTAGCAATTTTTAAATAAGCTCGACCATTTACATTTGTTACTAAAGCATTTCCAATAAAAAGTCCTTCACCAATAAGTAATTTTGGAATATAACCATCTTTTTTATCTTTATTTTTAATATTAACAAAAACTGTTGCAATAGTTCTTGCTGGTACTGTTATGTATTCTTGTGTAGAAAATGGATAAAAATTGTCATCGATTTCAATTCGTTTTTCCGCATAATTTATTTTTACATTGTTGTTGTTAAAAAATTGTGTGCCTAAAATTCCTTCATGACTAATTGGAACATCATTAGGGATTAGATTAAAAATCGTGGGGTGACCGAGTATATTTAACTTTATTTGTCCGAGGGTGAAAACAGGATGTTCGTTGATACCAGTGAGTCGCAAGCATTCCTCCGTATTAATGTAAACATCAGGTCCAACGACCCCTTCTTTTAAAATGTTTGGACCTGCTCCAGTATCGATCATCATGGTTACGGTGTTTTGTAAGCCAGCTGCACTTATCGAAATATATGGGATACTATTTGACATAGTAGCATTAATTTGTTCGCTATTTTCCGGTTGATTTTCTTTTTTAATATTTTTTTCATTTTTAACGTTTAAAGATGCGTTTCCTCGCTCAAAACCTCCTCTGTCGCATCTACTAAGAGAAGGTTGCTCGAGTTTCCCGATTGTGGTTGTTGTAATTTTCGAGCATTATTACAAATTCTTAAAGCACAATCATTTATAAGATGACCTTCTTCTTTGCAATAATTACACATTACTTTAACTTGAGAATTTTGCACTTGTTGACTTTGTAAATTAGGATTTGTATTAGGAGAAAAATTGTTACCTTTTTGATTTTGGTTATTAAAATTTATTGGTTCGTTATAATTATTTTGAAAATTTTGTAGCTTTTGAAAATTTTTTTGGTTTTGAAATTTTTGTTGATTTTGAAAATTCGATTGATTTTGAAAATGTTGTCTATTTTGAAATCTTTGTTGATTTTGATATTGAATATTTTGGTTTCTTGAAAAATTTGAATTTTGAAAATTTTGTTTAGGAAAATTTGTATTTTGTTTAGAAAAATTTGGATTTTGAAAATTTTGGTTAGAAAAATTTTGATTAAAATTAGGATTCTGGAAATTTCGATTGAAATTTTGAGTTTGATAATTTCGATTAAAATTTGAATTTTGAAAAGTTCTAAATTGATTTGTATTAAACCATTGACTTTGACTATTTGAAAAATTACGTTGTTGATTTGGTAAAAATTGTTGATTTGCAACTGTTTGATTTTTTATATTTAATTTATTACAGACTGGAGCAATGTGACCTTTTCCGCCAGAAATTTGACAGTTTACTATATTTTCTTGTAAAGTATTTACTTTATTGTTTCGTGGATGAATATTACTACTTCTTTGTGGTGTTTCCAACTCTGAATTTGGAATTTTATTTCTCCTTAAATCTTGACTCGCTTTTAATCTTTTTTCTACTTCTATTGCCGAAGTTATCGTTTCTCTTAATGTATTTGCTCGTTGTACTCGAATTTCTATCTCCGGCCTTAATCCTCTTATAAAACAATCTATTAAATCTCTATTTAACCCTGTACTAAAATTTTCATCAATTTCTTGATTATTTGCCATTTTATGAGCGTCTAAAATTTTTTCTGAAATTTCTTTAAGTCTAGTCGCGTAAGATAAAACATTTTCTTCTTGCCACATAAAGGTATTTCCTAGCTCACCCTGTAGTTGGTAAACCGATTTTGACACTAAATATGATCTTTTTAAAGCGTTTATAAGTTCATCTACATTATTGAATGTCGTACCAAAAACACTTTTTCTAGCTTCGCCAATAAGTTTACATCGTATCATTTTTACTAAATTTCCTTCTGCCGCCAAAGGAAGCATTTGCCTTGCTTCTGTGCAGCCATCAATAAAATTTTCTAGAGACATTGTTTTTCCGTCAAATAATGGAACTACTTCAATTGCATCGCGTAATGATATCGTCTGATTGTAGGGGTAATATGCTACTTGTACAATAGGATCTCTTATACCCTGATTCTGTGAACTACCAGCTGGATTATTTTCATTAGCCATTTTTGTTTCTTTTTTAATTTGATTTTCCGTCTTAATTGTTTTTAAGGAAGGACTAGTTAAAAACTTATTTAATAACTCACGAGATTTATTTAGGGACGATTCGAATTCTTGATCAAGGATATTTTTACGTTCTAAGGTTTCTTCAAATTTCTTAATTTCTAATTGCTTCTCAATTTCTAATTGCTTCTCAATTAATGTTTTATCAAATAATTCAGGATAAGGAGTATTTTCTAATGGATTATTTGTTAAGGTTTTTTCAAGGATCGTGGAACTAATAAGACTATCACTCAAATTAAAATTTTTGATGGTTGAGTCTAATTCAAAAGAATCCTCAGTATTTTGAGTAATAATAGAGTTATCAGGATTTATCGGAAGTCCACTTTTAGAATCAAGATTAATTTTATTATTGTTTTCAACCTCTTTAGCCAATTCTTCGTTATTTTTAGTTTTATTTCTTGTTAATTTTTCATTTTGTTCATTTGGTTGCGACATATCATATTAAATTATCAAAATTTTTTACATAATACATATAAAAGAATAATAACACTAATAAAAGTTTACCAAAATTCTGTCGCTCTCTAAAAACCTTGAAAAAATGTGAAAAGAGAAAAAATGCACAAAATGCTCTCAAACATTTAACCTCTACTGTACACACAGGCCGATGCACCAAATTAACGTATGTCACGTCATAAATAACATAACATACGAAAATTATTTTTTAAATCTATCGGTGGTTGAACAGTGAGGGTTAGGTGTACGAGTAAATGAATCGAGAGACAGTTGTACAAATATCTAAATTTATTGTTTACACAAAGGCTAATCGACGTTAGAAACCTACAAGCTGAGGTGTTGAGAGAGCGGCGAGAACTGGTGGCAGAGTATGGACAATCTGAAACAGGTTTTATCTTTTTACAAAGGAAATAGATAAGGGTTTGGGAAAGCGACAAGGGATTAAAAATATTTGGATCTAACCTTTTAAATTTAATGTGAAGATTCTTAGACCAAGCTCAGGAACAAGAGTTGAGTAATGATGGTCGAACCTTGGGTGGATTCTGGCAATCAGTCAGCTGAGAGACTAATTGAATGCTGGCTGAATCCTGGCAGGAAATTGGCGACCAGCCAGCTGAGAGATCGGCAAGATGTTGGGTGAGTCCTGGCGAGGTCCTGAGAACCGATCAGCTGAGACGTCGCTGTGATGTTGGCCAAACACTGGCAAGAAACTGGCAACCAACCAGCTGAGTAGTAGAAGCGATGCTGGTTGAATGTTGGCAGGATACTGGCAACCAGTACTGGGCGAACGTTGGCAGGAAGTTGTCTTGTATTCAAATTTGATTAAAAGATGCGTAGATTTTGAAGAATACAATTCGTTGAAATAAGATTCGTAGAAAATTGTCAACTAGTCAATTGAGATGGTTGATGAACAGAGTTTCTGGTCTTGAATTATACTTGTACGAAGAGTTGACAACTGATACGAAGATTTTGACAATTAGAGTTTCGGGGTTTGAATTAGACTGACTTGTTCTGCTGGTCCCTAGAGCTTTTATTTAGAAAAGTAATCGATGGAGTTTTCCTAACTCCCAGTGGGTGGCAGGAACCACTTAGCACATTTAATTTAGGGTAATATGCCTGTTTCTCGAGCATCATATCTCCCCTATTAACGTTCCGATTGATTTTGTCTTTAAACAAGAGGGTTACTTCGGTCGATAGCCAAAACGTTACTTATTTAAACATTGATTTTTATAATAATACAATTTCAGTTTGAAAAAATTATAAAATATATTACTTGACGTAACAACTAATAGAAAAACCTGTCAAGAATTTAAACTTTTTAAAAAATAAACAAATTACAATACCATCCCTTTACAATGATAAATTTATTACAAATTTAACAGATAAACTTATCCCAACAGACGTTTTGGAAATTTTATCCTTGGGTGGTAAATTTGCTATAAAAATGGATAAATCAAAGTTCCCCCTACAAAATTTTATTTCTGGTATTGAAAGTCGAACAATAAAAAATATGCAAACTAATGAATTGAATTCTTTGAGATCGGATTTAACCTTTATTGTAAAAAAATTCCTAACATCTACTATGATATGGGATCCAAATATGATCCACCTGCAATCAAAAATTAAAAAAACAGAATTATTTTTAAAAAAGAACCCAAACTTACTGATAACAAGATCCGATAAAGGTAATAAAACAGTAATTATAAATAGAGAAGATTATATTTAAAAATTAGAATCACACTTAAGCGATAAAAATACATATGAAGTTATAAGAAACCCAACAAACTCTATCGAAAATGATTTGAATAATATGATAGATGACTGGTGGTGTGAAACAAATATTACTGAAAACACAAAATATTTTTTAAAGTGTTCAAATGGTACCCCCCTACGTTTTTATGGCTTAGTTAAACTACATAAGGAGGGTTATCCAATTAGCTTAAAAAATAGTTTAGAATTTGTTAATCAGATAAAGCATAAGAAAATCTTAAACACACACACTATAATTTCGTTAGATGCAATCTTAATGTTTTCCAATATTGACAAAAAAGTTGTTTTTCAGTTAGTTGAACAAAAATGGAATAAAATTAAAGAATTTACTAACTTAACTTATGCACAGTTTGATGAAGGCCTAAAATTGTGCATGAACAACGCTTACTTTCAATATAATTTTAAAATCTATGAACAAAAGTTTGGAACCCCGATGGGATCTCCATTATCTTATACAAATTTATCTTCACTTTATCCAATTTTATCTTTTTTCAAGGTAACCGAGTAAAAATAACGAGACTTAATTAAGAAAACTTTAAATAAAACACGCATTCAAGTATACACCTGTATGGCCCTTTTATTTCTCTCCACTTTATATTCATGTCAATTTTTTTCTATCATTTACAATCAACATATCATTCGATCCTTCTTCATTTAAGTATTCTATTCATTATACTATTTATTCTATTATTTTAATCAGTTACCTAAATATGTCGCCGATAAAATGAGCTAAACATATACTTTAAACATATTCAAATATACAGAAATAAAAATAATATATCAACGACAGAAAGAAATAACACTATGATTGAAAAGATTCAAATGAATAGAAACCAAAACAATATACCGTGGATAGAAATAGATAGGAATATTTTGAAAAGATTCAAACGGATAAAAATGGAACAAATGTATCGTGCATAGGAAGAGATAAGAATATTTTAGAAAAATTAAAATGGATAAAAATTTATACATTACATTGTAGATAGAAAAAGAATGTAATGATTTTGGGAGAGATTGAAATGGATAAGAATTGAAACAATATATATCTTGGATATAAAGAGATAGAAATATTGTAGAAAAAATTCAATTGGATAAAAATTGAAACAATATACAGTGGATAGAAAGAGATAGGAATATTTTTGAAAAAATTCAATTGGATAAAAATTGAAACAATATATCGAAGATAGAAAGAGATAGGAATATTTTAGAAAGATTCAAATGAATAGAAATTAAAATTATGTATTTATTTAAAAAGAGATAAAAATATTTTTTAAACATTTAAGTGAATTAAAATTGTTAATCATAGATAGAAATAGATAAGAATATTTTTGGGAAAGATTGAAACGGATAAAAATTGAATTACTATATACATGTTTAGGTGCATATATAAAAAGAGATAAGATTCGAAAAATATAAGTAAGACGAGGGATAAGAAAGGATAGAAATGATTTTAGTATTACTGGCGTTACAGATAGGATTAGAATAGTATGTATACAATGCAAAAAGATTATTAAATAATTAATTATTAATTAATTATAAGCGTGGATTCAAAAGGATAGAAAAAGATAAAAATTTCATGCATCGACTTGGATTAAAATGGATAGAAAATTTTTATCATTTTGTATCCATGATCGGGAGAAAGAGATAGGCATTGATAGTCAGGCATTAAGATACGCATGGATAGGAAAGAATTGAAAAAAAAGATTCAAAATATGTACTTGGGAGGGATAAAAACTTCTAATCTCTTTCTATCCACGATGGATAAAAAAAGATAGGCAATGTTGATAGGCATAGATAAAAAAAGATTCAAAAAAAGATTCAAAGTATGTACTTAAGAGGGATAGAAAGTTTCTATCCCATAATTTCTATCCATTTCTATCTTTTCACTCCCAGCAGGGGGGGGGGGGGGTTAATGTTTTAATGAAACCAATTGTTAAGATTAAGATTGTTATTTTAAATAAATAGTTTTCAACAGACAAAAAAATTGCAATTTTTATTGTCAAAGATATAACTATGAATTGATTAAAATATTCCAAATTAAATTTATTATTCTCCCACTAAAATACTTTTAAAACTAAAGTAGTTTTTTTAATTTAAAAAATAAACGAAATATGAAGTTGGATAAATTTGAATTAGTAAATCTATGTATAAAATTTAGTGTTGTGTTATAATAAACATTCTTTGTTTATTACTAGCAGATTAAATGCTACTGCTAACCTTGAAGTTTGGCTGCGATCGCCAGTATCTTGTGTGTTTTGTTCAGAGTCCCATACCCTAGAAATTGGCTAAAGGCTTATTTTCTCAGTGTATTCTGACACAAAATATGTGTGCGTTACACCTCCGCAAAATTAGCACTGCAACCATAAAAAATTGAAAATTTTTTTTTTTGAATCGTTTGGAAATCGTTTGGAAATAATTGGAAACTAAATTTTATTGTTTGGAATTCAAAACTTAAAAAATTATAGTGATTTTGAAAAATGCAGTGCCAACTTCACACCTGCACCGCAAATTTTTTATTTTTTAAATATTTTTATTTTAATCGTTTGGAAATAATTGGAAACTATATTTTATTGTTTGGAAGTTGTTAATTTAAATGATATTGCAATTTCTAAAAACATTAATAAGCAGCGCACAAGATTCTGCGCACGTAGTCTTGGCGCGAAATTTTAAAGTATATTTTTTTGAGTAATAACGGTAAATGTTGTTGGGCATTTACTTAGTATCCCCCACAGCACCTAAACTTGCCTCAACTTTGCCAACCTTTCCTCAAGTGTTGTTAACTTTCAGAAATATTGCTGCAAGTTTAAAAACTTGAGGAAATGTTGGCAAAGTTGAGGCAGGTTTAGGTGCTATGTGGGACTTGATAATAAATTAGTATTCTAATTTACTTAATACAGAGTTCAATTGCTTATATTAATACAAGTTAGTACTTAATTCTTTTACAGTTAAAGGCAAAGTGGGTTAAAATTGTTACTTTATAGAATAATCCCTATAAATAAAATCAGACTTTTGTCTGTATATAGCACAGAATTTAAAATTTCCGTTATATTTTTTCTTTCTATTATACTCTAAATTTTCCGAAAATACCATCGACAAAAATTTGTCTGTATGTATCAGCCTTACTTAAAATTCTAGCAATATTAGATTAAAAAAATATATTAATATGAACTAAAGTTATGACAATTTTCGAAAAATTCGAAAATTCAAATTTTTTGTTTTTTTATTATATTTTAATCAATTTGACTTAAACATATTGCATGGTTAATTTTATTGTTTCTGATTAAGATTTTGTCGCCAAATAAGAAAATTGCGAATTACAAATTTAAAACGTTGATTAAAATATTAAATTTTCAAAAAATCATAAACATTATTATTACAATCAATTGTATTTATCTTTGATACTGGTGTATTTTTAAGGTCTTAAATTTAGATTTTTTTGTTTGAATTGTAAATTTACTTGGCTCAAAAATGTTTATTATAAAAGAAGATTGGTCAATATTTTAAAAAATGTAAAAAATAAAAAATAGGGTCAGATGGGGTAATTGCGAACAAGGGGTAATTCTGAACATACGATATTTAAGCTTAATTCTCAGACTTTTAAGTGAGTACGATATGAATATTTTAATCTCAGATCACCTACAAGAGGTTCTGAATATTTGCTAATTTTTTGATTGTCAATTGTTTTTATGGAAAGTTTCCAGGAAGTTTCCAAAGTGAGTCTCCGGGAAGTTTCGAGGAAGGCTTCCGGGAAATTTCCAGGAAGTTCCCAAAAAAGGTTTCCCAGAAGTTTCCAATAAGTACTCAAAGAATGTTTCCGGGAAGTTTCCAGGAAGTTTCGAAAGAATGTTTTCGTTAAGTTATCATGAAGTTTCAAAGGAATGTTTCCAGGAAGTTTTTAATGGATATTTCTAGAAAGTTTCCAAAGGAACTTTCCGAGACGTTTTCAAGAAGTTCCCAAAGAATGTTTCCGGGAAGTTGCCAGGAAGTTTACAAGGGATGTTTCAGGGAAGTTTCCAAAGGAAGTTTCCAGGAAGTCTCCAGGAAACATCTGAGGTGTAAAGTTTAATAAAAGATATTTTAGATTATATAAAAATCAGGGTTCCACTTTTTATAGCACTCCAACCCCCCTGTATCCGTTAAAAAATAACACTTTTTATGACAGCACATCCCCTTTATACGTTTAAAACAAATTTATAGTTATAATATCACCCCAACCTCTTCTTATCTATTTAAAAAAAAGTCCACTTTTTATAACGCTCTGACCTAACGGTAACAATGCACAACACTTGACTTTCAGTTATGTTTACGCTAATTTGTATTGTTTAAAACCAACCCCAACTTTATAGAAAAATTTACCTTTCGGTTTATACTATTATGGTAGATTTTTGTTTTTTTAACATTATAATGGAATTTGTGCCAATTTTCATTATGATATTTGTAATCAGAACATCAAAATACGCAAGTAACGTAGTTTGAAAGAAATCGAAAATATGTGCTAATCGGAAGTGTAATTATAATTATAATTTAGTTTAGCACATATTTTGGATTTCTTTAAATTCTATTTAATTAATAATAATTTAAATAAATACATTAAATAAATTAAATTATTGAATTAATAAAATTAAAATTTAGTTATAATTAATTCAATTATTAATTAATTTAATAATTGTTGGAAGAGAATTATGTTGCTTAGAAAAGTTTGTTAGAACACTTTCTGCGTAAAAATATTTTTTGTCAGAAAATATCTTTTGTCAAAAAATACTTTCTGTCGGAAAATACATGTTGTCAAAAAATACTTTGTATCAGAAAATAAATTTAGTCAAAAAATACTGTTGATAGCCCGCCACTAGATTCCAATGTCCGCGGAAGGCGGGTTGGAAAGCTAGTATTAATATAAATTAGTGCATTGTTAAATTTTACAAAGTGACGGAGGGTTCTCTTAGTATTTACAATAATATAAATTCCACAAAGTACAGGGGGTTTATCTTAAAACTGAAATTAAAAATGAACTGTTAATATCACCAAATATTTGCAAGACATTGAAATTAATTCGTAATAATTATAAACTAATGCTTGACAGGTAGGTACCGTTTGACATTGACAAGAAATAGTATTTGCAGGAATGCCAATCTTAGCAAAATAAATATAGTCTCTCTCTTACAATATCTGAAGGTGATTTCAGAATAGGGATTTGGGATTGTCGACATTCATAGGAACGGTCGCTATCGACACGACGTTGCAGTGGTTCTCAAAGAGGCCGGAGAAACATTTTCGTTTCTCTAGTTCGTGTTCCGATGTTTCGCATGCCAAGTCAAATAGTTAGCTGCTGATCGAGGAGCGTACGATTTTAGAGCGTGCGAATGAATATATTCTCAAAGGATAACTTAAGAATACTTGTGAATTGTGTAAATACTTGAAAATACTTAGAAATAGGGAATATTCAGAAAAAAATGAAAAATATAAGAATATATTTGAAAATCCGATAATGTTAGCTAAAATTTAAGAGAATCTATAGGTATACTAATAATTCGCAAATTCTTTTATTCCTTTATTAAATTTGTCTATCATCCACACCTGAAGTTTGGCACTTTATATATTTTTTGTTTTAAACCAGCTACTTTTTAAAAAATGTATTTACATTCATTAAAATTTAAATTGAAAAATATCAGCTAAAATAATTTTAATTTGATTATAAATAAATGTATGTTCTTTTTTGTCAACAGTTTTTAAACTACAATTATTCTCCTTAAATTTTGTAATTACTCTATAATTTTGGTAATTATTTTGTTCTGTTATCAATCATTCACGCCAGTTTTCGAATTTTTTTTCAAAATTATCAATTATTTTCCTTACATTCTCAATTATTTTCTTTAATATTCAATTACTTATTTTCTTAATATTTAAATTTAATTATTATTTAATCTTCAATTTATTTTTTTTTAAATTTTTTTCGTCAATTCTTAATTATTTTCTTCAATTTTCAATTATTTTAGTCAATATTCAATAATTCTCGCCTCTTTTCAATTATCAATTATCTTCTTAAAATTTATCGAATTTTTTATCAATTTGCAATTATTTTCCACAATATAGAATTATTTTCATCATTTTGTAACTATTTCTACAATTTTCAAGTAATATCATAAAGCTTTAATTTAATTCTTTACTTTTCAATTTATTTATTTCAATTATCAATTTATCAATTTTAATTCTTTTCCTCAGTTTTTAATTTTTTCTTTTTTTTCAATTATTTTTATCGATTATCAATTAATTCCACAATGTTTAATAATTCTCGGATGTTTTCAATTATTTTTTTCACTCTTAAAAATTGTTTATAAATTATATTTCAGTTGTTTAATTCTACAATTATTTTCTTCAATTTCCAATTACTGTCTTCAATTTTCTATTCCATTTTTTAATTTTCAATTATTACTTTAATATTAAAAAAAATTTCGCCTTCAATTTTCTACAACTATTTTCTTCAATTCCTCATTATTTTTTTCAAATTTCAATTCTATTTTTAAATTTTCAACTTTTTTCTTTATTACTAAAAAATTCTCGACTTATGACAATTATTTTTCTCTGCAACAAAAAATTTCTTTAATTTTAGATATGTTTAATTACCTATATTCTAAAAATTGTAGTTCCATTCTTCAGTTTTCAATTATTATTTTCTTCTGTATTTCATAATTCTGTGCTTTTTCAAATTACTTTTGAAAATTTTTTGTTATAATTTTTAATTTTCGATTACCTACATTCTCCAATTATCAATTATTTTCATCAATTTCAATTTTTGTTCTTTTTTAATTCAGTTAAGGCGCTTTATACCTCGTCCAGTAACTTTACTTTTGTCTCATTCTACTACACAGCAGTAGCATAAGTTTGTCTCGTTCTCGCACTAGTTATGTGCCCAGACCGTCCAGGATACATAATTAGTGCGAGAACGAGACAAACTTACGCCACTGATGTACAGTAGAATGAGACAAAAATAAAGTTCCTGGAGAAGGTATGAAAGTGCCATTAGTAGTAAGGGGCAACTATGGCGAGACGTTTGTGACGTCACAGTGACGTCACTGGCGTCAGTGCGAGAGAGTTGCAAGAATAAAACTAAGAGAGTGGGAGTAGTGGTATTGGAGGCATCAATGGTAAAGGGTGGTATTGAAATTATGGGACCCAATAACAAGCGTTTCCCAAAAATGCAGAAAAGAATGGATGATGCAGTACTGTGAGATGCAAGCAAGAGAGAGAATGGAATGTCGTGAAAGTCAACAAGTCTTGTTCGCAACGTTAAAGCGTAAGCGCTAGGGTGGCGGTGAGCTATTGTATTAGATAAAGGTGGGATGGCGAAGAATTAGAATAGAGAAAAGGAACTACTTGCTTTGCTGGGCTGTTTAGCTGGATGGCAGGCAGAGTTACAAATGCAAAATATGATTCTCAAATATTACGAGAAGTATAATTTTTAAAAGTTCAAAATTTTTACTGGAAATTTTAATACAATTGTAAAACAATTAAAATAAAATAGTGCAATGAAGAAAAATATTAATAAAAGTTAATGTCATTATTTATATTAAGGAAAAAAATCAACTTATTTATTGAACTTTCGACGCTTCTGGGTTTTGAGCACAATGACAGCTACGAGTATATTTGTTAGAAATAGTGACTTAGAAATATGAGTTCGAAATTCTATTCTATAATATCAAATTAGAAATGAAATAAAATGTTTCAAATTTATTAAGATAAATTAAAAGCATAGAAGAATTTAACATTTAAAATATTCACATGTAATTAATAATTTTGTTTAAACTATAAAATTTTTTCTATTTTAGAATTTTTAAAAATTTTCTACTAACTTACTCTAATGTGGGAATAGGTGAAATGAAAAAGGTATATAGGCTTACCCTACTTTAAAATCCTATATAGGATCCTACATAGGATCCTATATAGAATCCATATGGTTTCCTATGAGAATCCACGTAGGATCCTATATAGGATCCTATATAGGTATTGTCCTATAGGAATCCATGTGGATTCTCATAGGAATCTATGTGGATTCCTGTAGGTCGCCTATAGGACAAGTCGTATATAGGAGCCTATGTGGACTCTCCTATAGGAATACATGTAGGATCTCATATAGGATCCTGCATAGGCGTCTTAAAAAATTTTTGTACACCCTCTTACATATGATCCTACGTAGGTTCCCATATAGGATCCTGTATGGGAATCCATATAAGATCCTACATGGGTACCCCCAAAAAAATTTTTTGTACCCCTTCCTCATGCGCAGTCGTCTTTTACGTATTCTACAATACTTACGCCTGCGCAGTAAATATTTTTCGTCCTTATAATGGTGCTTAATGTATATTTGAATAAAGTTGTTAAAAAAAAACAATTAATTCTGTGTACATAATTTTTTTTGGGTGCCCATAAAAGATCCTATATAGGATCCTATATGGGAACCTACGTAGGATCCTATGTAGGGGGGTGTACAAAAATTTTTTTGGGACGCCTATGTAGGATCCTGTATGAGATCCTACATGTATTCCTATAGGAGAGTCCACATAGGATCCTATATAGGACGTGTCCTATAGGCGACCTATAGGAATCCACATTGATTCCTATGAGAATCCACATGGATTCCTATAGGACAATACCTATATAGGATCCTATATAGGATCCTACGTGGATTCTCATAGGAATCCATATGGATTCTATGTAGGATCCTATGTAGGATCCTATATAGGATTTTTCAGTAGGGTACAATATTTATTAATTTTTCACACACACACACACATACACACACACAAACACAGTTACATATATAAAAATACATTTTAAAAACATTTTTAGATTTTTTTTATTTGAAAAACAATAAAATTATAATTTATGTATTAATATAACTTTCACCGACCATCAGGATCTAACATTACACTATCTTCATTAAAATCGTCATAGTTTTCAAAGTTTTTTTCAATGTTGCCAGCATTTGATTGTGAGTGATCTTCGTCCATTATATCTATTCCCTCGCCACTACAATTGAGAAAGCGCATGGGTACATCCTCCACACTTCCTTTAAAAATTTCTGTTACAGTTTGGCTGTCTAGACAAATGACTTCAGGTTCGCTAACAGTCAGCCTAACCATTGAATTAGATGCGCCTCTGTTCTCATTATTCTGTCGTTGACCTACTGCCATAGTTTCTACGGGGTGCTGAGAATACCATACTGTAAACAAAGAATAAACATTTTAAAGTTTATTTTTATATACAAAATTATTGCATATAACAGTGAAAACAAACATAATAATACCAATAATAATAATAATAATAATAGAGCTACCTCAAACAGCGTGAAGTAATAGTTCAGTAAAGCGAGTACTAACTACGAGACAGTGATTTTTGTTTTCTTTTAGTTTATTAAATAGAAATAAATATCATTAAATATCTATTTTTAAATAAATAAATTAATTAATAATAAATATTGGATAATAATTAAATAATAAATTAATAATAAATATTAAATAAATTAATAATAAAAATTATGTAATACATAAATAATAATAAATTAATAAAATAATAATAAATATTAAATAAATTAATAATAAAAATTATATAATAGATAAATAATAAAAAATTAATCTTCTACACGAGGACGTTTATTGCCGTAGGGTAGAGAATCGTAATTTTCTACTCTACGACGTTTCATATTGACTACTCTACAAATTTTTTTTTCATCACGAGTTACAACTTTGTGTAATCGTGTGGTTCGAATTACTCGTGACGATAATTTTTAAAATTTAAAGTTATTCCCTTTGTCTTGCAAACACTGGGTTCGCTACCGTCAGCTGCACTAACCTTATAAGCGTAAAATTTTTGCCCACCAGATACGAACATTGAAATAAAACTACCCACACCGTAGTCTTTTTCAATTTCGTCTGTTAAGTCGCCCAAAAGTGAACCTACAGGAGGTTTGTATTCTTCTGGTGTATTACGGCTTACGTAAATACACGATTCAGTATCGTAATATAATACCCTTCTACCTAGTTTAGAAAGATATTCATATAACTTTAACCTGGCTTGTGCAGTTGTGTAAGCTGCAATGACAACATTATTGTTTGGTGAAGGAGTACAAACCTCGGTCTTGTACAGCCAACAAACATAGAGTACAGACTTGTTAACAGGTATGATGTAGTTGATCTCAATATCTAGATTAATAATCATTTCGAGTAATTTTTTCCGTGTGCGTACAAGTGTCGTCCGTGGTAAATTATCCCGTTGTCCAAAATTACCCTAGCAAGAGTTAAAACAGAGTTTTGCAATAGAACGAAGTCCTGGATTTTTTTTATATTTGCAAAATCTAGTCTTATTCCTTCCGAGGACTCGTAATGTAAGATACTCGTTGTAATTACTCGTTGAGATTCATCCTCGTGGACACACTCGCTCTGCTCGAGAGTATCACAGCATGAGCAACAGAGAGGAAAAATGAGTTTCCCATGTTGACGGACAGGTAAAACAGGGTGGTACAAATCTCTAGAAGGTGAAACAGAACAAAGTATTAATCCCTCGACATTGGTAAGGTCGTTATTATTACCCGTAAGCTTTTGACATTCTTCACCAATGTAAAGTTCAGGATGACCAGCAGGAAATTTTCCTGTTTTACAAATAAAAGGATATAAAGAGCACACATCTTTATATTCTATTATTTCACCATCTGATATCTCGTGAAACGATTTAGTGTTACCAGTTCGGCCACCATAAAACGCATCACGAGGATTCAATACCTTATTATTTTTTTAAATCTGACTATTGTTTAAAAATGTTTGTAACTCTTCGTTATTTCCTTTCCGGAATTAAAAGCACATTCCCATATTTCAACAAGATCGTACCCACTATTACGAATTTTGTCGGAAATCGCACGTGTTTGAGCATACCGATCAAAAATATTTGTTTCCGAGTTACAAAGTTTTTGATCTCTGTTAATGTTATAACATTTTGGACATCCATGCCAGTAACAACCATGAAACTGATAAACACGACGTGTATTTGCATTAGTGTTTTCATAGTAACCGACAACTAGGATGTTTTCTAAAAGTCTGTGTTCGTTGTTTCGTCCAGCGTGCGTGATAGCAATCCCTTCCTCATATTCAACGGATAAGAGCCATTCTATTGCTGCACGAGATTGATTGTCTACCCATATATAACCTCCTCTTAAAATAATTGCAATAGTGTTTTCTTTTAGGCAATGGGTTCTAAAGAATTTATTGCAAGAAGAAGCAATAGTTGTGCAATCTGCAAAAGGGCAAATACTTCCACATTCGAGGAATATTTTGCGAAATGCTAAGCAAGCACTTCAAAAAATATCCACATCGTTTTTACAGTATACCAACTCCTCCCAGAGATCAAACTTATATGAACTATCAGTGGATTTTTTACTATACCATTTTAGAAATTCTATCCTCGCCTTTTCACTCATTGTATCAGGAGAATAAAATTTCATGTCAGGTAATTGTCTAAAGTAGTTTCTGTTCTCTGGGGTATTGAATAAATGCGGAAACGTACCCTTTTTCTCACCTATACCCTTAAATCCGAATGCAGAGGGTAGCGCAGCTAAAGGAAGTTGTAAATAATTTAAACTGTCCATAAAAGGAGTGTTATCTACTTGCATTAAAATAATTTTTGTCCAGTTTTGTATGAGGGTGGGATCCATACCACTTCCACGAGAATGTTTTGCAAGATGGGATAGTATGAATTGTGAATCATACCCACGTGCGTTATGGGCAATTCAAATTTTTTTTTAAAGTTTTCGACCGGACGCAATACAAATTCAATAAAGTCCTGAACGGGATCTTCTCTGTCAAATATATACTCATGCACACCACATTCATTACAAAGTTGTGTTATGTCTTGGTTATTAAGACAAAACGAGCAAACCTGTTGGGCTACACAAAGTTTAGGTTTGTGTATATTAACAGAGTCGGTCCCTGGGACAGTTTTGTTTTGCTGTGTCTCGAAATCAAAAAATATAAAAATTACTGGTTTTTTTGGCTTACTTAAATGATTAATTTTATTCGAATCACTTTCTTTTGCAACGGCCATAATTATAACAATCGTGGCTGTACTCACGTTCGCATTTGCAAATTTTACAATAAGGAAGACCATAGCCATGCTCTTTCTTTTTGCTAAAATTGACCAAACGAGAACACGAGTCGCATATTCGAAAAATATCACAAACAGATTTTCCATTGGAATAAGAATTTGGTTTTAAATGTTGATTGTAACACTCTTCACCAAAAAAATACCATAAACATGTCACACATTTACGATTATTTCTTTGATTACTATTATGATACGCTTCTGAGCAAGGGGGTTGCGATAAACAAGCACTACATTTATGTGAACATCTGTGCTCACATTTTCTTCGATAACTTTGGTTGCAAGGAATGCAGAAAGCTCTATTTGCCGCAGCCCCTGTTAAACTTTGTGTCGTGGTAATTTGTGAACGTCACAAGAGCTCCCTAAAATTCGTGTTTATTTTGGAACAAGAGTCAAAATACCTGGGAAAAAGCACTGTAATAATTTCTTTATTTTGTTTATTAATTACGTTTATTTATTTCTTTGTTTCATGAGCAAATAATTTACTTAATGAACAAGAGGGAAATACTTGGTCCGTAATTTGAATTGAACTTCGCGCCGACCGCCAGAGGGAGACAGCTGTCGGAGCGCCTGGATCGACAGTGGGTGCCTAGTTTTCTGAGTGCCACAATGGTTCCAAGAATTTGGAATTTTGTTTGTTTGGCACCATTTGTGGACTCTAACTCGAGGATTTGGGAGAGTTAGCTTTTCTTATGGAAATTGGTTGTTTTGAGCATCTCTTCCCAAGTTAAAATGTATTATTCCGGTGCACGGAATGGCAGCTGCCGGGGCTCCTCAACAACTAGTCTCTTGAATGGTTTTTCAACTCGGCTGACGTACGATCACGTGACTGAAGCCAAAATTACGTGATTGGGCGGAGGAGTCGAAGTCAAGAAATACTGACGCCGTTTCCTCACTCTTGTTCCGAACGTTAAAAGCACCAAAGCTCGTAAAAACGATTATTGAAATTAATAACTATTGAAACTCTATTAAGTTTATAAAACTATATTTTAAACATTGTTAAAATGGCTAAGGCCTTATCGACGATTGACGAGGAGGTAAACTTTTCTTTTATCTCGTGATCTGTGACTGATTAGTGTTCGTTTTGATTATTCGAATTTTAAGATTAGATTCCCGGGATCCACTTAAGGTTTAATCTTGAGTTTAATAAAGTGCTTTCTCTCAGTTTTAAATACTAGATTTGAATAGAATGAATTTTTCTCTGTTTACTCACTAGAATTTCTCTTATGTTTTATTGTTAATTCTCCAGTAAATTATTGATTCTTGTGAATTTCCGGAACATGTGCTTAGCCTTTCCAGTAGCGGCATTTAGTTTATATCGCGTCAAAACTAGACCAATTTCTCAAGACTAATTTATGTAAATTGTTTTATTTTCCTTAATAAATTTTGTTTGCCGTACTTGAGGCAATTTACATTAAATAATCTGATCTTATAATGGCATTTCTAACCTCGAACCTAAAACCTGATTCCCGAAAGTCTTTCATGCTCTTGAGTTATTAAAGTGATAATTAAAAATAAAATAAATTTTGTTAAATAAATAAAAATTAAATAAATAATAGAAATTTATGAATTAAACTTTATTTAGCTGGCGCCCTTGATTTTTAAAGTCTTAAGTCTCAATGAAATATTGTGAATTGTGAAATATTACGGTTTAATTAATAAAATAAGAATAATTGCTTAATCCTGATCAGAGGTTAGGCAATTACCTCTTACAAATGACGCCCGCAACGTAGGGCCAGATATTGCAAAAATTGTTTTTGTAAAATCTGGAAATTGACATTAATATTATAATGTTTTGAAAATTGTTTGGTTTTCACAACTTTGAGGTTATACTGAGAAATAGCACTGAACTTTTGATGATTTCCCGGCATTATGACACTTTTGAATTTCGACATGCCTGAATTCGGAAACTGTGTTTGAAAATCGAAACTTTATTTTTAGTGAACATTTAATTGATTAGTTATTGATATGACTTGTGTTTTTTTTGTTGAAAATAATCAGACATGATAATTCTTTTGATTTTGCTTGCGTGAACAAGAGTCAAAGCAACTCGTTTGGTGAATATTTTCCCGGAATTGATAGGGTTTAGTGATTGTTCTGAATTGACAAAATTGTTTTGTTTGTAACATGGATTTAGTATTTTAAAGTTTGATAAATGTTTGCAACAATAGATGTTTAGTAAACTTTACCCTACCTTTCAACTGTGTTTTGCAAAACTTGCTGCTGATTTTATTACCGAAATTTAAATTAATGAATTTAATTAATTATTGATATTAATATTAATTTATTATTAATTTAATTTTTCTGAATTGTGACATCAGAGAGAAATTTTGGCTGCCTTTTGCGCCTTTCTCAGAATGAATAATATTTATCTCGATTAATAATTTCCTTTTAAAAATTTTTTGTTCTTTTGTAGAGTTTTGAGATTCGGAATTTATTAAATTTCTTTCAACTTGTGACATTAACTGATTTCTCGGAACAGGTAGTGACTTTAAGAGTTTGAGATTTCGCGAATGGTTTTGATGCTCTTTTCTTGATTTAAAGTCGCGAAGATTAGTTTAGATTGAGTCACTGCCCTTTCATTATTAATGAAACTTGTTACTAAGATTTTTTTTTGTTTCGGTATCAGCTAGAAATGTCGGCTGCCTTTTGCGCCGAATTTTGAATCTTAGGATTTCTCAGAAAAACTTAACTAAAATAAATTTTTTTTTGAATAATTAATTTTAATTTTTTTTAAGATTGAGATTTTTTGGCTGCCTTTTAGCGCCGATTCCCGACTTGACCAGAACTTTTTTTTTTAGTTTTAAAAGGTTCGTAATTTCTTGACCTTTTTTTTTCCTCTTTGTGGCTTCAGGAAAATTATCTTTTGGCTGCTGTAGCGCCATCGCCTAATGGTTGAAAAATAAATTTTTTTCTCCGACTGAAGAAGAAGCTGTTGTGACTTTTTCGATTTTAGCAAATCGATGAAAATTTTATTGACCTTTATCGAACATTGTTTGGTTTACGCATTTTGCTAGGTAAATTTGGAAGTAAAATTTCTTCATGTTTTGAATACGGAATTGAAAATTTTTTTTTGGATTTCGAAATTTCGCCCGACTTTGCAGTTTCGGTTTACGTTTTAAATCGGTTTAATTGAATTTCGTCAACTCTTTTGCGTGTTTCATTGATTAAATTGATACGCTCATTATTCAGTTGATTGTATTTTGTTTTATTTCGGAATTTTAACGAGGATTTAAGATGTCGGTCACAGATGATTTTCCGGAATTGAATACTAGAGAGGAATTAGACGAATGGTTAGGAGGTTTGGAACTAGAGGAAATAGATGAGTGGATTGAACGTCTCGAGTTAGTGGATACGGGTACGCGCAGGGACAAATTCAAAAGGTTAAAGAGGGTCTTTTCGGCTATTTTTGCATTTTCCGTACGAGGTTCTTGTGCCAGTTCGGTAACGTCACATTTGAGTTCCCGCGACATATCGGAAGTCTTTGGAAAAACCAATCTCGCTAAGTCCCAACTTGACTCAAGTAGTTACCAACCTGTCATTAATACCAACCTTACCACCACTACCGATTTAACGATTACTTCGACCGCTAACACCGTGACAACTACGAATGGAGGTATTAGTGTATCCTCGGTTGGCACTCGTCATCCGATTCCATCGGCTACTCTGGCTCCCTCTATGTTTTCTCAGACCTCTCTACCCAGTTTTACTCAATTAAAAGTAGATGCATCTGGAATAACCAATCCGAACTTTCCTCCTCGGGTTCCGTTAACAACTTCACAGAGTTTAAGTACAGAAAGACCTGAGTCATTGGTTTGAGTCCCGAGAGCTGATCATAGCGTGCGTAAAGAATTTGATTTGAGTAGGTTCACTTTGGGGGATTTTGGGCGTGGCTTACCGAATTATATGGTTGGGCCGTCCACGGAAAGATTCCCACCTACCAGTAGTATTTCTGCTGGAGCAACTCCTAAATTCACGGAATCCCACCCTCCTAGCGAACCGAAGGGATTAAAAGAACCCATTCCTAGGAAAAACCGTGTGGCATTCAAAGATTTACAGAGACCTCAAAATCCAAATTCATTCAATCGATTTAGGGTATACAATGGCACCGATACGGCTTTTTATAACGAACCATATTTCTTTCCTAAACAGAGCAATGAATCACAACAGCCACAACAACAACCTTTAACTTCGAGTCCTAAACACCCCCTTCAACTGAACCAAACACTGGTCAAGAACGTCGTCAGACCATCAACCCTAGCTTCGATCACAACAACCTGAGCTCTCACTTCCACGAGACCCCAGACTTTCATAGAACGAATCGAACGGTACATAGAGATTTAGGTAGGTTAATTTCCGGGTGGAGATTTTCGTTTGATGGGAAGCCTGGTAATAGTGCCGAGGATTTTTTGACTCGAATTACGGAAAGTCGAGAAATTAGTTTTATTACCGACGAAGAGCTTTTACGAGTTATGCCCATGTCTTTAAAGTCAATAGCTCTGTTTTTGTTTAGAATTTCTCGACAAAAGTGGAGTAGTTGGCAAGATTTTGAATTCGATTTTAGGCGTAGATTTGGGGATGACAACTCGGAAAGACGCATTCGGGAGCAAATTTATAATCGCACTCAGGGTCAAAAAGAAAGCATCGATGATTATTTAACGAATATTCAAGGTTTGATCATGATGCTTAAACATGAAATTCCGGTAGTTGAACAGTTGGATTGGGCCCATCGTGGTTTGAAACCCGAGTATCACAGAGTTATCCGTAGATCTGATTTCCGTTCTTTTGACGAATTGGCTTATTTCGGCAGAACTTGGGAAAACGAGTGGAATGCGATTAAAGAATACAGAGCTCCACCAAGTCCCGAGAATTCTTTTTTGCCAGAATTCGCTTATCGTTCCGAACCCGTAAAACCCAATACTCCTAAAACACGAATCTCGGCCATGATGGAATTAGATGCACAACCCGCTAAAGTAATAGCAACTTCAGCCGTGGGCACGGGACCAGCAAAATCTGAGCAAAAAAAAAACCTGGTGTTAATAAAGGCAAGAATTTCCCTAAAAATAAGGGCCCCCCTAAGCCCGGGGATGGTCAGCAGTCTCCTGCTGATAAGCCCCTACAAAAACAAAAATCGAAAACCCAAAACGAGTCAAACCCGGAAATCTCGAAAGTGAGCTCGATAAACCTAAAAGTAATTTGTCGAAAATGTAACTTGCCCGGCCATTTCCAAAAAGGTTGTGCTAGTCTTGTCTGCTATGGTTGTAAAACAGTTGGTTATACGATCAAGACTTGCCCACATTGCTCGGGAAACGCGGGAGAGAAGCAGTGAATCCGGTCAACACTGCCTCTCAGGATAATAGGACCGTCAAAGTAAAACCTTCCGAATTAAACGACACAGAACGTGACGAGATCGTCCCGGTCGAACAAGCTCCATTACCGATTTAACCGATTTTAAGGGAGTTTCAATGCCGACCGATCTCGAATTTGACTCTTTGTTAAAAAGAGAATTCCCGGAAATGATAGTGGCGGATACTAATGCACATCTTGACGGTAGTAATACTATCTCAATTACAGCTGAAGTACACGCTATCCCGGAAAACGACGATGGTGCATTCAAAGATAGTTTAAAGCTTCCAAAAGTGACCCAGGTTCCTAAGATAGATAATTCAATGTTTTCCTCACAGAGTAGCACAGTTCTTTCGATTGACACTGCCCCAAATGTTGACAGCAAAAGAGTTCTGGTTTTAGATGCTGATAGACAAATGGAGCCTGTGCAGGAGGGAGTTAGTGGAATTATTGAATCTTCTGAAGTAGCCGATCGGATTGACGTGACGTCCTACATAAACTCGGTTCCGGTAGATACCCTTATCGACGGCGGGTCGGCTAGTACCTTTATTCGAGCTGAGATTGCTCACAGAATAATGAAATCTGCCGGTTTAGCACTTGATACGACCCGCAAGTCTAAAATGCTTTTAGCTAACAACTCGTTAGATGAAATATCAGGTTTGATTGTTCTTCCGATAACAATCGACAAGTTTACGAGACAGTGCGAAGTAAGGGTAGTAGATAATCTTAGTACTGAAATGATCCTTGGGTTAGACGCCCAAGGAAGTTTTGACATGTATAATAGTGCTAGATTAAAACAGGTCTATATACCGGACGATTCAGGGACACAGCACCCTCTTAAGGTTTTCTTGGTTGAAGAGGAGATTTGTTCCGGAATTGTTAGTTTACAGGAGTCGGAGAAGGATGAATTAAATATGTTTTTGAAAAAGAAACTCCGACCCAAGGTGCCAGGACAATTGGGTGCTACTCACCTTGTGCAGCATACTATCAAGTTAATAGACTCAACTCCGATTAAAGAACGCTACCGAATAGTTTCGGCTAAGATTCAGGAGGCAATGCATGCCGAAGTAGATCGCATGTTGGAAGAGGGAGTGATAGAACCTTCAAACAGCGATTGGTCTACTTATGTAGTAATGGCGGCTAAGTCAAACGGATCGTATCGACTATGTTTAGATTTCCGAAAGCTGAATGCAGTGACAGTTAAGGACGCCTACCCCCTCCCTTATATGTCGGACATCCTTAAACAATTGACTTCCGCGAGATACATTTCCAAGATTGATCTTAGTTCCGCCTTCAATCAGATACCACTTGACCCTGCTTTTTGCCCGTTTACTGCTTTTGTGGCTCAGGGTAAAGGCTTCTTTCAGTTTCGTAGAATGCCGTTCGGGTTGTGTAATTCTCCACCCACCTTCCAACGTTTAATGGACCGAATCATTACTCCCGAAATGAGACCTCATGTATTTTGTTATCTCGACGACATAATTGTCGTGTCCAAAACTTTCAAAGAGCACCTTTATTGGCTTGAGAAGGTTCTAGGCAGGATCGAGAAGGCAGGTCTCACCATTAATCCTGAGAAATGTGAATTCGGTTGCTCCGAGGTTAAGTATTTAGGATTTATTGTTAATAAGAAGGGGCTAAGAGTTGATCCTGATAAGATAGCTTCCGTTCTAGATTACCCGATTCCGAAAAACGTTAAGCAATTGCGTAGGTTTATGGGTTTAGCTTCCTGGTACCGCAGATTTATTCCGGAACTCGCTAGGGTCGCTGAACCTCTAACTAGGTTATTTCGTAACAATGTCAGATGGCATTGGGGAGAAGAACAAAGTGAGGCATTTAATTGGTTGAAACAGGCTCTCACTGAGGCTCCGATCTTAGCCTATCCCAGATTTTATGAGGCCGAAGATCACCCCTTTTGTCTTCAGACTGACGCTAGTGCTACCGGCCTGGGTGTTGTTCTTATACAGAAGCAAGACAGTCAGGAAAGAGTGATTGCTTTTGCTAGCCGCACTCTGACATCGGCTGAACGTAATTATGCGGTTACCGAGCGAGAATGCTTGGCTGTGGTCTTTGGAATTCGGAAGTTTCGAGAGTACCTCAAAGGCTACCATTTTAAGGTGATTACGGATCACAGCAGCTTGAAGTGGCTCAGTAGTTTACAGAATCCAGCCGGTAGATTAGCGAGGTGGTCTCTCGAACTCCAGGTTTATGATATGGAGATAATACACCGAAAAGGGGCTCTACACCATGTTCCGGACGCCCTATCTCGGCTCTATGAAAACGAGATCGTTCAGATTTCATCGATTTCCGAAACTGAAGACTCGTGGTATATACGCCGATTTAATGCAGTCCTAGAACGGCCAGTAGTTTTTCCTGACTGGAAAGTTGAGAATGATAAGTTGTATCGTCACCACCCGGATAAAATGACAGACACCATGCTACCTGACTTGAACGCATGGAAACTGGTTCTTCCGATGGAGCTCAGAGGTCAAGTTTTAAAGGAAGCTCATTCCGAACCACAATCTGGCCATCTGGGTATTGACAAGACCTATGCTTGAGTATCTCAGAAGTATTATTGGCCCGGAATTTTCAACGATGTTGCTAAGTTTGTTAGATTATGTACCGATTGCCAGAAATGTAAGGTTGCACAAACGCGTCCAGCTGGTTTGATGCGAGAACGCGTCGTTGAGCAGCCCTGGACCGTGGTCGCTAGTGATGTTATGGGACCTTTTCCGAAAAGTAAATCAGGTTATCGTTATGTTTTGGTATTTCAAGACTTGTTTACTAAATGGGTCGAATGCGTCGCTATTCCTACAGCAAACGCAGAGACCGTTCGGTAAAATTTCATGGATTTGGTTGTGTGGAGATGGGGAACCCCAGAGGTGATTCACACGGACAATGGTACCGAGTTTCCGAATAAACTGATAGGTTAAATGTGTAAGACTCTCGGAGTTATTCATACCACTAGTCCGGTTTATCATGCACAAGCAAATCCTACCGAGAGAGTGAATCGTGTCTTGAAGACCATGATTGTCACGTATTTGCACAGAAATCATAAAGACTGTTACGTCCACCTTTCGGAACTACGATTCGCCTATAATACAGCGCTTCATGGATCTTTACAAGTATCACCGGCATTTTTGAATCATGGAAGAGATCTCGTACCGTACCGAAATTTACGAAAGGACTTAGAAAGAGCCTGCCGCATGCAACACCCAACTCCTCAGAATGGTTAGCCAGAGTGAAAAGGTTGGGATTGCTCCGTGATATGGTTCGTCGGAACTTGAGCCGTGCGTACAAGTCCCAGGCCAAATATTATAACGAGCGTAGGCGGAATGCTAGTTTTAGAGTAGGAGATTTAGTGCTTCGGAGACAGCGTGTCCTATTTGACAAAGCTAAAGAAATCTCGGGCAAATTGGTTCCGAAATATGAGGGCCCATTTAAGATCTCTCGCCGTTTATCACCCGTAGTTTATAACTTGTCCACTATCTAGGAAAAATTTACGGGAAAAGAACATATTAGATTTCTCAAACCATTTTTCACGCCCGACGATAATTAAATTCCCGAAAATTCTAGCTTTTATTTACTCTAAACGATTGATTATGTGATTGACCTTGACAATGTAATTTTGATTGACTTTTATGACTTTTGATTCTGTGACTGACGATTTTTTGGTTCTTTTGTGTACAGGTCCTCTCAGATTCCGAGCAAATGATCATCAGTCCGAGGCCACGTTATCGGGCCAAACCAGAGGTGGTGGTAGTACCCGAAGTTCGGGTAAAGACCTTGGGTTCGACAGGAGCCTGTACGAAGAAGGGTAAACTTGCGGAAATCCGTCCCGAGGATGTTCAGTGGAAGGTTCGGGACGATTATGTCCCACCACCCCCTTTCATCCAACCTGTTAGTGACAAGGAGATCTTCTCGGAGTTCAAGTGGGAGAGGTGGCTCCGGAAGGAATCGGATGCGGCAGCTCGCGGAGTTAGCTTAACGAGGGAACTATTAAGTTTATAAAACTATATTTTAAACATTGTTAAAATGGCTAAGGCCTTATCGACGATTGACGAGGAGGTAAACTTTTCTTTTATCTCGTGATCTGTGACAGATTAGTGTTCGTTTTGATTATTCGAATTTTAAGGTTAGAATCCCGGGATCCACTTAAGGTTTAATCTTGAGTTTAATAAAGTGCTTTCTCTCAGTTTTAAATACTAAATTTGAATAGAATGAATTTTTCTCTGTTTACTCACTAGAATTTCTCTTATGTTTTATTGTTAATTCTCCAGTAAATTGTTGATTCTTGTGAATTTCCGGAACATGTGCTTAGCCTTTCCGGTAGCGGCATTTAGTTTATATCGCGTCAAAACTAGACAAATTTCTCAAGACTAATTTATGTAAATTGTTTTATTTTCCTTAATAAATTTTGTTTGCCGTACTTGAGGCAATTTACATTAAATAATCTGATCTTATAATGGCATTTCTAACCTCGAACTTAAAACCTGATTCCCGGAAGTCTTTCATGCTCTTGAGTTCTTAAAGTGATAATTAAAAATAAAAAAAATTTTGTTAAATAAATAAAAATTAAATAAATAATAGAAATTTATAAATTTAACTTTATTTAGCTGGCGCCCTTGATTTTTAAAGTCTTAAGTCTCAATGAAATATTGTGAATTGTGAAATATTCTGGTTTAATTAATAAAATAAGAATAATTGCTTAATCCTGATCAGAGGTTAGGCAATTACCTCTTACAACTTAAAATAGTATCATAATATTTATTAGTACTATCGTACATGAGATAAACGGTATACGTAGGTACAAAACCCCTCTCGATAAACTATTTAATTCCATCGAAAGCGGGTTCAGCACCGCGTGCATAATCTTTTTTATCAAAAACCATAAAAACTGTGCTTTCACAAACTAAATATTGTTGAAATTTATTTAATTCACGAATACCACAACCTTCAGGAGGAATTCGAACTTGTGCATCCGTAATTAATTTTTTAGACAAATTTGTTTGGATTTTTCCAATATCTCTGCGAACATCCAACCACTTTTTATGTATAGGACCCTCTCGAGCGGTACCGCACACTGCATAAATTATCCCACAAACAATAGCCCTTCGAAGACACTTATTTTCTTTGTTTTGAATACTTTAAATTGATTTCTTTTTCATATTATCTGATGAATTTTTATTGCATGCACCACTACTGAGATTTTGCACACATTGTACATTGATTTTAAAAGTATAATTAAATCTAAATTTTTCTGCACTTTGAAGAATAGAGAAAAAAATACCCCAGAAATCATTAAAGCTAAAATCTTTTACTTCAGGAATTGACAAATATCCACGATCTTTTGCAAAAGTGTCAGAATCAAATTTGACACTAATGAAATCTGATGGCTGATATGGTTGAATAATTGTACAAAAAATTCTCGTAGAGCTGATTCGACCCACACAATAGGACTTATTTATTCATTCGGTAAACTAGTGAATTTAATAAGATACTTGTCCCCGTGTAACTTAAATTTAGGAAAGAAAGTTCCTAATTTTTCTAAGACTTTAAATTTTGGGCTTTGACTAAAATCCCCATCTCTGTTAGTGTTATCGCTAACGCGAGATGAGCCTGGTATGGGGCTGGTAGGTAGCATAATCCCTTGTTCAGTTTGTATTACGTCGGATTCTATACACATGTACAAAAAGTTTTTTTTCAAATTTTTAAAATGCTAAATTTTTATTAAGATTATTTTTAATTTTTTAAAATTTACAAAATTCTAAATAGACTTTCCACTATATTTACTTTGTTATATCTCATTTAATTTTAATTTAATTAAATTGATGGGCGAATGCGGTAAAAGAGAGAGAGAGAGAGAGAATAAAAAAACTATTTCCACTCTAAATCAAATCGTTGTTGAAACTTGCCAAATAAACATTTGTAAATGCCAAGGAATTAAATATAGAGAACAAATCCTTCGAAAAAATCGTAGAGAATGTTTGACTGGATAATATAAAATGAGACATAATATTGGCCAGAAAAGAGGAAAAAACTTAGAAAAATTGTGAGAAAGAAAAACTTAGAAAATTTTGTACATATTTAAAATATGAAATCAATTTTATTAATTTAATAATGCCACTTAATAGATTGTTTATTTAATTTTTTATTCTTAATTTTATAAAATAAAACGACTTACGATTGTTGGAAATAAGTTCCATCTCATTTTCCTGGAAATCACGTTCAACTGGCTGTGGTCTGACTATCTCTCTAATCCATGGTGAAAGGTCAGCAAGTGGTCCATCACGATTCACAATAACTTGACACTCACTGTCCTGACTAATAACACTAGATTGTACCAATTTTTTATTTTCTGTATGGTTGCTACACTTATTGAGTTCATTTTCGTTCACTATTTCGACACTATCGTCATGTATAACCATCCCCTCCACATCCTCCTCACCTTCCTCAATCACCTCTTCATCATCCCTTTTTTTCTTTTCACTATTAACTGAATGCACTGTTGTCCGTACACTTTTTACGCGCAATTTCCTCCACTACAGTGACACTAACATCATTATCAACAACCATATCCTTACTCCTCTCGCGCACTTCTTCTTCTTCTTCTTCTTCTTCTTCTTCTTCTTCGTCATCAGAAAACTCTTCAGGTATCTAAGTGTAAATACCATAGTTATCTTGCAAATCAAATGAAGAAATTTTTTTTAACGACCGTATATGAGGTCAAAAATTGTTGGTGATGGTAGTGTTGGTGTTAGTGATGGTGGTGTTGGTGTTAGTGATAATGGTGTTAGAGTCGGTTGTGGTAGTGGGGATGATTTGGTTGCTGATATTACCGATGATGACGATAATGACGATAATGAGGATGATGATGATGATGATGATGACGATGTCGATACCAGATGATCAAATCGCACTATTGTCCAACTTTTTGTACAGGTAGCTGTAAAAAAATAATAATAAATATATTTAATATTTTTTTAAAGTGTAATTTTTAAATAAGTATAAACAAAATAATACTTACAAGCAATGGGTTCTTGTTGTGTGATCAAGTTTGTTGTGCCCTCTTCTCTCTCACATTGTACACCTGAAAAACAAAATTTATTATTTATTTACATATAATATTTATTTCTATCATTTTTATTTAATGTTTATCAAGTTTATTTTAATTTTACTTACCAGGAATACTTTTACGCTTCCCGTATTTCTTCTCCATAGGTGTAAGCGAGGTAATCAGACGATTTATATGGTCTTATAACCATTCATCATCTTGCATTGCGAGTTGAATGGCTTCCAATCCATCCGTTGATAACAAGTTCATGTTTGATAAATAAGCAATCGAACTTTTTCACGGTTAAAATCACCCACCACCAAACCTGACTCAAGAACAATCACGAGCTTACAAAATTCGCGAATAGCATCGTTCATTGCGTTTACACATTTAGACATTTTTTCGGCCATAATGGTGAATTTAGAAAAATTAGGCTGAGAAAATTTTGGCAGCAAGTTAGTTTGAAGTCACGACAGAAACTGGTGTTTTCATGCTGCGTTTGTCAGTTTTATGAATTTTCACATCTCCTACCCTAAAAATGTAGGTGGGGGTCGGCTAGAAGACTTTAAATATGATAAATATATGCATCTTCTGAAATTTCAGAAAAAACATAGTGCAGGAGAGACTGAGAGTGAGAAAGAGAGAAAGAAACTGGAGTGGGAAATGTCTTTGGAAACTAGTGCATCTTGTCTAACACAAATTAGTACAAGTTATGGAAAACAGTCCACGATGCAAATTTCAGGGTAGAAAAAAGCGAAGTCAGACTAGATGCGTTATTGTCTAGCCTAGAGGTAATTTAAATAGACAGGTCCTGTTCGCGTTAGGTGAAGTAACGAACAAAAGGGATGCACTAGCCACGGTTTGACGCAAGAACAGAACTTTCTAATACTCGAATTTCTGAAAATTATTGAATTTGGAAATTATTGATAAAACATTCTAAAAATATAGAATTATTAAAAATGAAATATATTCTACCTCTTTTCAGTTAAGATATATTTAATAATAAATTTAAAAACAAAATCAGGTTATTCTAAATTATTTAAAATATATTATATTTTTATTCATAATTTTAAATTAAAAATAAATCAATAAATAATTAATTAATAATATTAACTTGTAAAAAAATATTTTAAATTATACTACATCATATATTATGTAGTATTTTTTCCCACTATTATGATAATCACATTATCTAAAATCTATTATAAGATGTACAGGTATAAACGTGTTTTTTAAGGAAAGTATAAAAGCAGACGTTGTACGATATTCTCTAGTCATTCTGTAAAAACTGTCTCCAGTAATCATGTCAGGTGTATTGTCAAAACTCATGGCTAAATCTGTCGTTGACGCTGACAGTGAGGATACACAAGCATTTGATATGCCTGTAAACTACACTGCAGTGAAAAACAAACGTGAATATCCTGAAGAAATGTTACCTTCAATGTATGTTCAAAGTGAGAAACCAGTAAAAAAGTTTAAATCTCTGTCACATCATCCGATGATTTTCACCACGAGTTATGATTGAAATAATTCGTGTTCTAAGAAAGTTACTATTGGCCTTGAAATTTAAGAGGGAGGACATTTTGTACCTACTATACGTTTCACCGATAAGAGGTCACGAGGAATTTCGCTACATTTTGAAGAGTGGATAGAATTGCAGAAAAAATTTAATATTATTTGTGCTTACCTGGAAGGTAGAAACAATTACATATTAGATGGTTGTATTCATCGTCCAGAACCTTTGAAAATTGGTAGTTGTGTACTACTTTTCACAACATCATACAACGCAAAAGCAGTTTTAATTGGGAAGAGTTTAACCAGTGATTGTGACTCAAATTTAGTGGCTGATGATATAAACGGGAAGAAAAAATATAATTTTTCGAATAATATTGTTATGCAAGTGAACACGTTTGAAGGACAAATCGAATTAGTTGTTTGTATTGATGAACGTGTGAGACGGTTAATAAAAATTATTGACAATGTAAAATTGTGTAAGGATATTTTTGTGATCGAATTGTGTACGTATCTAGAATCACAAAATATTGTAAAACCTGTCGTTGAATTTATAGCACAATTGTAAAATGTGAAATTTGAATTTTTTAAAGATTTAGTTAAGGCTAGATTACCGTTGGAAAAATTTGTAAATTTCTACTTTGAAATTATATTTTCTTAAATATCATGTTTACTAACTGACTTACTCTCTCTAAAGGTTAAAGAAAATATTTGTCAAAAATTACGAGAAAAAAAAGCAAAATCAAAAAAAGAAACATCGAATAACTCTTGCATGTTACTTTTCGACATTTTGTTCTGCCAATGTTTTATTGTAACATTATCATTATAATCAATATCAGTATTTACGAAATTGTTATAAAAAATGCACTAGTTTCGAATAAAACAAATTTCTTGTTCATCATATCTTGTGTGTGTGTGTGAGTCTGTTATTTCTTCCTATTAACCTTATTTTTATCCATATCAACTTACGATATAAATATCGATATAATTTACTAAAAGGGTTCTTTTTAATTATATTTTTGGTTAATTTTCTTAATAAATACTGAGTAATATTTTAATATTTTTGGAACTTTCCGACAAATTGCTTTAAAAGTTTTTATTTCAAATTTTCAGTGGAGATGGGTGGAGAGGCGGCGGCGGCGCGCGCGTCGGTTCGCGGAACTTGTCTCAAATAAGCTAATATGAGACGAGCTGTACACTACGCCGAAAACAAGCTTAAATTAGGCGTTCGTACCAGGTTTAAATAAGCTTATTAAACCTGGTTCCCGTGTGGAACCAATATCAGCTTATAGGGTTTCGCACAATGCGCGCGTTCATTAATAAGCTTATTGAGAAATAATTTCTGAAAAAGTATAAAAAGAATAATACAATAATTTTTTTGTTAGTGTAAAAAATGAATACACGCTGGAAGCACCCATTTACATCAATGATTTGTGGTCCTACAGGCTAGAGGCTGCGGAAAGATTTTTTGTAAAATATTTTTTAAAATATGTTGAACATATGTGTGATACACGTTTTATACGTGCTTTGTTTTATTACTCAGAGTAGCAATCTGCTTATTCTGAGTATGGTAAAACTATAGAATTTAAGGAAGGACTACCGCAACCTGTTTATTACTCAAATGATAACAAATGTCCGAAACTAATTGTTATCGATGATCTAATGCGTGAATCTTCAAATAACACAGTTGTCGATCTCTTCACTAAAGTTAGTCACCACAAGAATCTTAGTGTAATTTTTATTACACAAAATTTATTTCATCAAGGTCATGGATAAAGAGATAATTCACTAAATGCGAATTAAATTATTGTATTTAAAAATCCACGTGACAGAGCCCAATTCCAACATCTTGCTCGTCAAATCTATCCAGAGAATCCACGTTTTTTACAGGAGGCTAACCACAATGCACGGTGGTCTTAAAGGACCAAAAAATGGGCTGCAAATGAATCCAAAATCGGGATGTAGTGGATGTTTCTAGGTCACTTGTAGGTTCAAAATCTGGAAAATTTGAAATCCTAGCTGATCCCTTTTTTGAGATATTGATATTTTTGTGTATTTAATCCATTAATGTCCAAAATACAAAATTTGTTTTCTATTTTCAAGCTACGTTATTAGAAACATAGCAGAGAAAGTGTAAGCATATAATTCTGTTTTCAACCAAAAGTGCATAAATGAAAAATTAAATTTTCGTCCGATTCAGTTCAAATTTGTTATCTGCGGGTTTTTGGAGTCGCTGATTACGAAACTAAAGTTAGATTTTCAAAGTTCAAAATGGCAGATCCAATATGGCAAATAAAATTTTAAATTTTCGTCATATTCAGTTCAAACTCGTTACTACATATTTGGAAAAACTTGTATGTTCTAATGACACAATGCGTTTAAGAAAATGTTTTTTGTTTACTTCTGTTACATGTGTAGTGTGGTTATCCAACTTTCGAAGCAGCGTTTCCAGTGTAGTGTTTTGTAATTACAAGAACAAATTTCTGTGTTCTAACATTATGTTCTTCCAAATAAGCTGAATTCTGTAATAATAAAATTGCATTTGCAATTCATTAATCCGGATTACTTGTCATCAATGTTTTTATGATCAGCAGAGAAGTAAGTTATTATTGAGTATTTTTGTATATGTTTTTATATACTTTAAGAAGTTGTGTGACAGATTGATTTTATCAAGTTTTTTCGTTGTTTTATTTGAAATGCTGTTGTATGGGTTTTTCAAAGTATTAGTAATGTTGTGTCACTAATGTCCTTTGTTACTTGTAGAATTTACCTTGTCGAATCTTAATTTTTTCTACCTCCAAGTGGTTAGGAGTCGGTTAACGTTTTTAAAAAAATGTGAAAGACAAATGAATTCATTTTCAAAATTTTCATCCACCATATTTGATCCTTTATTTTGAATTTTAAAAATCTAACTTCAAGTTCGTAATCAGCGACCCCAAAAACCCCCAAGTAAGAAAATTTAGGCGAATCCGGCGACATTTTGTAGATTAGTAAAATATGTGTATGAACTTTAAAGGTTTGCAAGGGATTTGACGCCATATTAGGTCCGCCATCTTGAAATTTTTAATTCTTTCTTACATATCTTTAAAGTGAACAACTCTTATGCGCTTTTCGTTGAAAACAAAATTATATGCTTACACCTTCTCTGCTATTTTTCTAATAACGTAGCTTGAAAATAGAAAACAAATTTTGTATTTTGGACGTTAATGGGTTAAATACACAAAAATATAAATATCTCAAAAAAGGGAGCAGCTAGGATTTTAAATTTTCTAGATTCTGAACCTACAAGTGACCTAGAAACACCCCCTACATCCCGATTTTGGATCCATTTTCATCCAATTTTTTGGTCCCTCAAGACCACCGTGAATGCTACTTCAAAACCTCATAGTTATCTTTTTCTTGATTTAAAACAGTCTACGCCCGACAATTGTCGTTTTAGAACAAATATATTTCCGAGTGATGAGTTTTCGTATGTTTATTTACCGCTGAAAAGTATAAAAAGAGTAGATGGACACGAACAGATACCAGTTGTAAGATTGTAATGGCGTCGAATATATGCAAATGTAGTGGTGTGAAAAACACATCCGCTTTAAATGCATTATATCACCTTGATACTAAACAAAAACGAGCAATTCTATCGTCAGCTGATTCTAAACATATTAAGTGTATTTGCGAGTGTGCATTAAATATTTTAGCTTGAAATATACCGCTTAAAACAGTAGAAAAACGTAAATTAAAAAAACATAGACAAAAGTTGAGAAAATTAGCAGAAGCAAAAGGAAACTGGAAAAATAAAAAAAAGTTTATTTTACAAAAAGGTGGAGGTTTTTTACCACTTTTACTGGCACCAATTGTCGGTAATATTCTATCAAATCTATTCACATAAGTTACTTTAATATTTTAAAATATGGAACACGCGAGAAAAATGGTTTTAGTTCCTAGCGAACAAATTGAAAAAATACAAAAACAATCATCTTCTTCATCAACTTTTGGTAATTTATATGTTTTTCTAAACAATTCTGGGATGGAAAATAATATAAAAGCAAATAATCAAAAAGATAATACTGTTACTGAAAACGTTTATAAATTACCATTAGCTACTATTCAGACACCTGGAAATGTTATGACTCGTCTTGACAGTGAAATGAGTCTAATTTTAAACTCACCTTTTTTAAAAGATGAACGTGAGAAATGGAAAATGTACCATTAAGTATTACAAAAATATCTTTTTTCAGTAGTGTTAAAAGTTAACCAGAAAATACAACAGAAAAAAATTATAACAATAACGAAGATGTTGATAATAATGCATCAATGAGTGTTGAAGACATTCTTGCTACTGTCCCGAAAAATTTTAACCTCAAAAGAGCAATACCACTATCACGGCTCGTTAAACCAGATTTACAACAGCGTTTCGAGTGGGACGTACGTGGTGTTGTTTCTATTGATGGAAAACAATTGCAAAATTCAAATATTGCTGATTTATTAAATGATGCTTTAAGAAATAGAAAAAGAGTTAATCCAATAGGAAAACTTCAGTTTGCCACTTTCCTTTAAGGGATTGGTATTTCACGTGAAATTGTGACAAATACTGAATATTGGAAAAATAATGTACAACAATCGTCTTTAAATACACATCCTCAAACTGAACCGGTTCAAAAGTTAGCTTTTCAAGATACACTATTAACAGAAGACGACAGTTCATCAGACAATGGTTCTAGTCGAGCAAGAAGTAGAAGTAGAAACCGTGTAAGACAGAGTGCGAAGAAAAACAGAGAAAGTAGTGGTTGGCTTTCTCTCTTATTAAAATAATGAAAATACTAGAAGAAATATATTACAATACCTTCCATGAAGCATCTTATTCTGGTATTGTAAAACTTGTAGAAGCTGTACGCGGGAAAATATCAAGAAAAAAGGTTGTTGATTGGTTAAAAAGTCAAGACATCTATAATTTACATATTCCTACACGTCGTAAATTTCAACGTTTATTTTATAATATTACAAATATTGATGATCTTTGGGAAGTTGATTTGGTAGATTTAGAAAATTTAAAAGATTATAACGATAATTATGTACACCTTCTTGTAGTAATAGATGTATTGAGTAAATATGTTTGGGTTGAACCACTTAAAAATAAAACTGGAAATGAGGTAAAAAATGCATTTGAACGTATTCTTAAGGAGAGGTTCTAGTCCAAAGTCCCGACAATTAACGTAATTTTAGGATTTTTTTTTGAGTTAACGCAATTATTTTTTAAAATAACTTCTTATGGTATTTATTGGTATAGATTTGAAAAATTTTACAAAATTTGTTTGAGGAAAAATAATTAAAAATGGCGGCTCCAGCCCTCCCTGAAGAAAGCCGTGCGTAACGGGAGTCCAAGTGCGCGGGGCACTCTACAGCCCTTTCAAATGATCTGAACTAAAAAAACCAAAAATATTCTTAAACTAGATAAAATTTGGGGGGCCATATGAATTTTCGATTTTTAAAAAGACCCTTTAAAAAAAATTGGGGTCATTTGAAAAAGAAAAACCGGTTTTTTCCCTTTTTTTGCTTTATCGTAAAATGAACAATAACAAAAATTTTTTTAAAAAAAAGCGCAACCTAGTGGCTCTCTAAATTGAATAAGCTTTAATTTAAGCCGTCAAACTTTGAAATCGGTTTAGCCATTGAAAGTGACCATATAAGGTTCTTTCCTCATCCTCGAAGAGAATTTTTTGCTGAACTTAAGCACTGATTTTCGGTGTGTTTTTGAAACACATCACTTAATAGGCGGTGCGAGCGTACGTTTTTACTTGTTTTTCAGCCGACGCACTTTTTTGTCTAATACGCTATAACTCGTAAAGTAAATTAGATAGCGGAATATTCTTTTGCATACACATTTTCAAGACCCTAAGAATAAAAATAAAGTAATAAAAAAAATAATTTTTTTTGACAATTTGGACTAGAACAACCCCTTAAACAAAATAGTGGAAAGCGGATTCCTCAATGTGTTCAGAGTGATAGAGGGAAAGAATTTTTAGCTAAAGAGTTTCAACAATGTTTATTGAAACATGAAATAAGATTTCGTGCTGTACGTAATCCAAATTATAAAGCAGCAATTGTTAAAAGAGTTAATCGTACACTTAAGAAATCGATTTTTGTCGATTTTTTAAAGGTTAACCGCTCTTATTTCAATTAAAATTGAGGTATTTAAATTTTCTTTTTTTAGATCTCTTCTTCCACGTCCCTTGAGCAATTTTCTTTAGTTAAAGACTTTTGTTTGTTTTTAATCGGCGTTAAATTTAAGAAAAAGTACATGTAGGTACTTAAATACGCTACGGGGTGTAAATATTTTAATATATTTGAAAAGTTCATTACATATAAAGTAAAATAAAAAAAAAATTCTTTCAGAAATCTGTTACTGTCTCAGAGATATTCTTAAATGCATGTAAGTTTCCGCAAGTTTCTATTTATGAAATAATCTTTTGATTGTTTTTATAATCTGTAAGTTATATTTACTGAAAGAGCAAACTTTTTATATTTAAATCAAACAGGCATCGGAATCTGTACATTCTGACTTCCAAAATACCTGGAAAAAATACAATGTGCAGAAAAACCACCCCGATTATCCACAAAGACTTCTACGAGCTCTTTATAAGTTCAACGGTTTGCATTCGTTTTAATGTCTGTAAAACAATAACATTTCCGTTCTAAATGTTATATGTTTTGTTACAATTTGATTTAAATATAAAAAAGTTTGCTCTTTCAATATATATAATTTACCGATTATAAAAACAATCAAAAGATTATTTCGTAAATAGAAACTTGCGGAAACTTACATACATTTAAGAATATCTGTGAGACAGTAACAGATTTCTGAAAGAATTTTTTTTTATTTTACTTTATTTGTAATGAACTTTTCCAAATATCGAAATATATACACCCCGTAGCGTATTTAAGTACCTACATGTACTTGTTCTCCTCGAAACACCTTTGATTCCTTGTTTTTGCTGCTTAAAAATGCTGTAACTTTAGAACAGTTGCAGCAAATTTAATAATTTTTTTTCATTTTGAAGGTAAAAGTACGTGCTTTAAAACACTTTTGATTAGAAAACCATTTTTCTTCATTTGTTTTAAGAAACAACACAAAAATCACCAAAAAACACGTTTTTTTGTGATTTTTCTTAAGTTTAACGCCGATTAAAAACAAACAAAAGTCTTTAACTAAAGAAAATTGCTCACGGGACGTGGAAGAAGAGATCTAAAAAAAGAAAATTTAAATACCTCAATTTTTATTGAAGTAAGAGTGGTTAACCTTTAAAAAATCGACAAAAATCAATTTAATTTTAAAAACCCTCGACAGATTATTTTCATTATAGGCTTGAAATCTTCTAACTTCATCACTGAACAAATTTTTGTAAAAAAACTTTTAGTGATAAGACCTTTGGGTTGAACTTCGTCGATCCCCACCGTGGGCGGTATTTCTCACATCGCAATACACATCGTTATGTAGATGTTTTACAACAAATTGTACTTGCTTATAATAATACACGTCATACAGCTACAAAAATGCGACCGTCATCTGTGACTTTATAAGGTAGGTGATTTTATGAGAATCAGTAGAGAGAGAGGAGTGTTTGAGAAAGGTTATGAAGCAGGTTGGACTGAAGAAATTTTTGTAATAAATCGTATTTTTAACAAAAGAGAAAATTCACCTACAGTCTACGAATTGAAAGACTTGGACGGTGAGATTATAGATGGGTATTTTTATGTACGAGAATTATCAGCTGTTAAGAGAGACAATCTTCTGAAAGAAACTGAATTTATTATTGAAAAAATAATTCGAAGTAAGGGTAACGGTGTAAAAAAACAATTACTTGTAAAGTGGAAGGGTTACCCTAAAAAATTTAATTCGTAGATACCTGCTTCTGATTTAAAAAAAAAAAAAAACAATAAGCATCGCAATGGAAATTGATGAATTTTATTTAATCTTACCAAGTAACAGTAGTATGAAATATTTTCCACATAATACAACAACACGCTTTACTACACAACTACCACATGAGATTCGATTTAGTGGTCGTTGGGCTGTTGCGCTTACTGAAATACAATTTCCTAGTACATTTTTCCACGTAAGAGATGACAATTCCGACAAAACTGAAAATAGTATTGCTCTAATGACACTCGTGACAAATGCTAATGTGAAAGAAAATTATAATAAAAATGTGGATGAATTATTTATAGATGGTGAAAATATACTTCAAAAATATAAATTGCCCTTTCTCATGAAAACTGAAACGCAAAAGAAAGAGATTGATGACAATAGTATTAGAGAGAACTACAATCCTCAAACTCTGCTAAGTGGAATATGGCGTCGCGTCGTCCTATTGTCTCTCATTTTCGTCCAGGTGTTTACAATAAATTTAAAGATGTTATTACAACGATAAACCAGACAGATATTGGTAGAAGTCATGTAATGTTAACTTTTAACGATGATGGAAACGGATATGTTAGAGTAGAGAAAATGTGTAAAAACGATTGTAAACTAGGCAGTGAACATTATCTAGTTATAAGTGAAAAAATATCTTGTATTCTTGGTTTTTCACCTAAGAACATTTTACCCGTGAAGTCGTGTTATGCAAATCATCCTGCTAGCTTGACAACAGGACTACCTGTAAAAATGTTTATCTACTGTGATGTGTGTGAGACACGTATAACACGTGATGTACAAACACCATTTTTAAGAATTATACCTGTTGATACTCGAAACTATATTTTTGCTTCTACTCAGGTTACACAATTATCACCTCGAAATTATATTCCTCTTATCCGTACGCAATTCCGTACAATAGAAGTTGATATAAGAGATCATATTGGTCTTCCTATACCATTTGAGTTTGGTACTTTGACTGTGACACTAGATTTCAAAAAAATTGATTAAATAGAATGTCTCATTATATCAGTTATTATACTTCGCAGGTGGGTAGAGGTGGAATATCAAAAATTTATGTTGGCTCACCATATCAGAAAGAACATGGGATTTTAAGTTTTCTTGGAGGACTTTTTCGACGTGTATTACCTGTACTGACACGGAGTGCTCGAGCTGTTGGTAGAGAAGCTTTACGGACTGGTCTTCACACTTTAGACGATGTTGAGAATAACATACCGTTTAAACAAGCAATCCAAACACGATTTCAGGAGGGTGGAGACAATTTAAAAAAGAAGGCTATTGATAAAATTGAAAATCTTATGAATGGTTCTGGTTATAAAATGACGCCAAAAATTTTAGAGTTCAGTTGAATAAAGTACTTGGACAAGCAAGTGTCAAGCGTAAATGAGTTGTAAGGAAAAAAGGAGGTAAAAGAAAAAAAGTATTTTCAAGAAGAGTAAAAGAAAAACAAAAAGAAAAAGAGTGATTAGGAGAAAAACAAATAAAAAAACTAAAAAAATTTAAAAAACGAATAACAAGGAAAAAAGGAAAGAAACGTAAAAAATCAAGAAAAAAAAATTTGATGATATTTTTGGTACTAAATAAAACTAAAAATGGCTTTCCTACATTCTCACTCTTGCGAGTGTTTAAAAACTGAGTTAGATCTATTTTCATTACCACCTACACAAACATCTATTGAGAGTTCACAATGTCATTATAAGCCTGTTTCCTCTTTATCTGATGATTCCCCAATAGAATTTATTATTCCTGGACATGATGAAGAATACATTGATCTTGCACACACCATGCTTAGTATTCGTGTTGATTTACATACTTTGAAAAAAACAGATACAGAAAAAGAAACGTTGCAGCTGGCTAGTGTCGTAACTAATGTACTGCATTCACTATTTAATCAGGTGGATGTATATTTTAACCAAAAACTTGTCTCGCTAGCAAATAATGCGTATGCATATAGAGCTTATTTGGAAACTCTTCTTAATTATGGACCACAAGCAAAAAACAGTCATCTTACCTCTGCGCTATGGATTACTGATACAGCCGGAAAAATGGATGATATCACTTCAGAGGACACAGGATTCAATGAACGACGAAAATATTTAACTCATGGTGATTCAATAGATTTGATTGGTCATCTACATTGCGATGTATACAATCAAAATAAATTTATTTTAAATGGTGTTGAAGTGTGGCTACGTTTGGTACATACAAAAGATGCGTTTGTTTTCATGGACCTAACAGGTGAATGTAGCATTCACATTGCAGAAGATACTCTACTTGTTCGTCGTGCAAAAATAAGCCCTGGTATTTTACTTGCACATGCAAAAGCACTTTCTCAAGGTACGGAGAAATACCCAATCACACGAGTTAAGGTTAAGTCGTTTACTTTACACAGTAGAGTACATGGTGATACTCTTGACAATGTCATTTTTGGTCAACTTCCTAAAAGAATAATAATTGGGTTTGTTGATAATAAAGCCTTTAACGGTAACACTAAACTTAACCTATTTAATTTTCAAAATTATACAATTAATTTTCTCTCACTATATATCGATGGTATGCAAATACCATCTAAACCATTACAACCTGATTTCAGTAAAAAAGGACTCCATGTGGAGGCTTATCAAATCCTCTTTACTGGGACCAGTATACATTTTCTCAAAGAAGGTAATGATATTAAGCGATTTGATTACAGTAAAGGTTTTCGTCTTTTTGCTTTTAATCTTACACCTGATCTTTCTGCAAACTGTTATTCTCATTAGAATCTTGTAAAAAGTGGAAGTCTGTAAATTGAAGTTCACTTTGCGGTTCCATTGACAAGTACAGTAAATTGTATTGTTTATTCTGAGTATGACAACGTGTTGGAAATAGATTCGTCACGACAGGTTATTGTTGATTTTGTAAGTTAAGTTATTCACGAAATATAACCCACTACATGATACACACATGTGTAATTTGAAATTTAAAATTTTCCTTTATCTATGCCACATCACACAGTATTGCATCACCCTTATAATGTATATAAACCGGAAAAGACAGGTTCATTTCTACCACTTTCGTGAACAGTAAGGACGATAGCTGTGCGTTAAATTATCAAATTGTTGTGAAGTGATGGGTTTCGTTGTCGATATCCAGGGTTTTCGTGGCGTGGAAGGTGAGTTTATTGAAAAAGAAGTGGCTGTGCTCGCATTAAAGGAAGACTTCATTGGACATTGGATTGCAGAACCACCATACCCATTTACTGAATTGAGCCAGTGTGCAAAAGAACAAAACAACTGGTTAACTTGCTCATTTCATGGAATTGAGTGGTTCGAAGGTGACGTTGCTCTTATATATCTACATGCAAACTTGCGTATTGTGGCGAAGACAGCAGGAAAAATTTATACGCGTGGCCACGAAAAGGCTAAAATTCTTCAAAATGTGATGAGCCGTCAAATTATAAACTTGGAACTATATAATTGTCCAAGATTTAAAAAACTTCAAGAATCCGGTGGTTTTTGTCTGCATCATGGTTTTAAAAAGGAAAAATCTTTTACATGTGCAGTAAATAACGCTTTTAAATTAAAAAAGTGGTTATTGCAACAAAAAACGGAACAAATTTGAATGTTACCACAAATCGGAATTGATGTGGCAGAATATGATGGAGAAGAAACACTAAATCCAACACCAAAAACAAAAAATTGTTTACCAATGTTTAATAAGAAAATAAAAAAGGTCAGCTTTGATGAAAATATTTTAAAAGATGCTGGAATTGTATCTGATGGAATAAAAAAGAAACCTACTACTACTACTACAAATGAAGTGAATAAACTACTTTAAAATTTTCCATCACTTAGTGCACCATTTTTAAAAAAGGACAATCATGATCAGTCTACAGATTCTACAACTTCTACAAGTGATTCCTCGGAGTACCACTAGGGTGTTTCCAGCGGATAGGATTCCTAACCTCTTGATGAAACCGGTGTCAATTATAATTAATACAGATGGCTGTCGAAAACATGGCGTTCACTGGCTCGCCATCTTTATTAATCAACATGCCAGAGGAACCTTCTTCGACAGCTACGGTCTTCCGCCTCATATTCCTGAACATGTTGATTGTCTGCGTCGAAACTGTACCTTCTACCAGTAGAACACAGAACAATTACAAAGTTTCTCTTCTGATGTATGTGGCCAGTTTTGTGTTGCGTTTCTTTTTTATATGTGCAGTGGTGTCAGCTTGAGTGATTTTGTTAATCTTTTTTCTAAAGATTTTGTGTAAAATGATTTTATTGCTAATTGTTTTTATAAAAAATTTTTGAATAAGATTAATAAAAATAATAATAATAACATGTTGGAAAAATTACACAGTTTTCAAGGTGGTTATTATTTTCCCTCTCATTTTAATAATAATCACCTTCATTCTTGTATTCAATCATGCTCGTCTCGAAATGCTAATTAATTGTACTGTAGTTTAAATTAATGTTATTCTGGTCAATCTATAACATATCTTATTACATTGATTACACTTATTTGTCTAACTAGGCTTAAGAAATGAATTATCTTTTTATTATATATCTGGATTTCATTAGATGTAATTTTTAAAAGAATAATATGAATATATACTTTTAATCGATGTTATTGTTGTCTCTCTCCTTACGTGGTCGGTCTTGTCTATATTAATATATATATCATGCGTCATAAATGTCTAGTCATAGTTCTATCGATGGGTATACTTAAAAATATCTTATTATATTAATTATTTTTATTTGGCTAACTAGGTTGAAACTATGAATTATTACTATTATTGTTATATCACAATTTAATTATCTAAATATGTGTGTTTGTGTGAAAAATTAATAAATATTGTAAGCCTATATAACTTTTATATTTCACATATCCCCACATTAGAGTAAGTTAGTAGAAAATTTTTAAAGATTTTAAAATAGAAAAAATTTTATAGTTTAAACAAAATTATTAATTACATGTGAATATTTTAAATGTTAAATTCTTCTATGCTTTTAATTTATTTTAATAAATTTGATACATTTTATTTCATTTCTAATTTGATATCATAGAATAGAATTTCGAACTCATATTTCTAAGTCACTAATTCTAACAAATATACTCGTAGCTGTCATTGTGCTCAAAACCTAGAAGCGTCGAGAGTTCAATTCCTGAGGGTAAGTTGATTTTTTTTCCTTAATATAAATAATTACAGTAACTTTTATTAATATTTTTCTTCATTGCACTATTTTATTTTAATTGTTTTACAATTGTATTAAAATTTCCAGTAAAAATTTGAACTCTTAAAATGTTACTTCTCGTAATATTCGAGAATCATATTTTGCATTTGTAACTCTGCCTTCCATCCAGCTAAACAGCCCAGCAAAAGCAAGTAGTCCCGTTTCTCTATTCTAATTCTTCGCCATCCCACCTTTATCTAATACAATAGCTCACCGCCACCCTAGCGCTCACGCTTTAACGTTGCGAACAAGACTTGTTGACTTTCATGACATTCCATTCTCTCTCTTGCTCGCATCTCACAGTATTGCATCATCCATTATTTTCTGCATTTTTGGGAAACGCTTGTTATTGGGTCCCATAATTTCAATACCACCCTCTACCATTGATGCCTCCACTACCACTACTCCCACTCTCTTAGTTTTATGCTTGGGCAACTATAGGACGCATTTTGATTCATGCGCGTATCCAGGGGGGGGGGTCAAGAGAATCATGACCCCCCCCCCTTGGCGCTAACTTGGATTATAGTGTTGTCTCTTTCTCTCTCATGTATGACACCCTCCAGAAACCGAGTCTGGATACGCCACTGTTCTGATTGGCTCCCATAACTGCTTAACACACCCACTATCTTCCTTCTCTCTTACCCACTCTACGATACACATCCCCTCTTTCAATCTCACACACACAGTCTGTGACGTCACGATGTCTGACCCAAAGTGTTAATACCTTCCCCTTTCCCCACACCTTTCTTCTGTCTCTCTCACTCCCATTGTCCCCACTAGCTCTTTCTCTCTCGCACTGGCGCCAGTGACGTCACTGTGACGTCACAAACGTCTCGCCATAGGTGCCCCTTACTACTTCAGTTGTTTAATTTACAATTATTCCTATAATTTTCCTAATTTTTCAAGTACTTAGTTTAAATTTAATGTTTATTGTTTAATTTTTTAAATTATTTCTTTAAATTGTTTATTATTCTAGACATGTTTTGAATTTTGTTTTTAATTGTCAATTATTTTCCTCATTTTTCAGATATTTTCTTCCATTTTCCAATTTTTCACGTTATTTTTCAATAATTTTTAGGGTTCCGTACCGTAAAACGGAACCCTATTAAATTCACTATGTGTGTCCGTTTTCGCACCCCCTCTAACTTCTGAACTATATGAGCTAAAGTCTTCTAATTTGGTCCACATATGTAATTTCACCTTGGATTTACGAAAATGATATAGAAAACGCAATTCGAGCTCATGAACATGCCGAAATCCAGCAAAAACCACTTTTTTTGCCCTAAAATTCAAAAAAAAATTATAGAGAACTTTCGTAAAGACTGTCTTCATAGTGTTTACTAGCCAAAAAGGACGATTTTTTGAAAAAAATTCGAAAAATTGACCATGCCCCCCCCCCCCTTACCTTCCAAACAATTTGACCTAGAGGTTTGAAATTTGGTATACCTAGGTATTTTTACGTGTAGATTACAGGAAAAATATAGCGAACGTTGCTGGACTTAATTTTCAAAGTTATTAATGAAAAGTTGAAAAATGACAAAAAACCCCTATGCTAGAGCTCAGCGTATTTATCCTGAAAGGTTGGGAATTGGTTAAAAATGTGTAATTTTATGCAGAATTTTTTATAAAACCATAAAAATTGTGGTTTAAATTTATTATCATAACATTTTTTCCAAAAAACTGAAATTTTACCAAAAAAAAATTTTTTTCTTCTAAACAGCTACAATATTTTATAGTTTCAGATTATTTTTTTGTACAAAATGTTTATGTTTATGTTTAAATTACTTTAAAAGTTAAAAAATAAAAAAAAAATAAAAAAAAAAATTTTGGCTATAAAATTCAAAATTATATAAAAAAGCTTAGTCTATTTAATTGGAAATTTTTAATCTTATAAAAATCATTAAGTTTATACTTAAATTTCTTTAAAAATAAAAAAAATTATTTTTATTAAAAATTTAAGGTAATTAAAGCTTAGCTTTAATAAAAAAAGTAGTAGGATTTGAAAGGATTGTTAGATTGTTGGATTTAGTTTTTAAAATTTATTATTGGAAAATAAAAAAAAATTAATTCTGAATTTGTAGAAATGTGTTATTGAAAAGCTTCTCTAAAAAACAATTAACTATAAAATTCAAATTATAAATAACTAATAAATAATTGAAATAAGCATAATTTATGCTTATGTTTTATAGGGGTATATTTTTAATTATAGATTATACGTAAAAAATCGCATTTAACATGATTAACTTGCACTATCGCTAAAAGTTAAAAGGGGTTTATTAAAATATTAAAATATCTATATTATATCAATAGCGAAGAATTTCAGATCTCTAGTTCATATAGTTAAAAAGTTAGGGATGTACGGAACCCTTCGTTTTAGAGCGAGTGTAACTCGCACTTGTTTTGTTATTTTTCTCTCTTATCGATTATTCTTGCCTGTTTGTCAGTTAAGTTAATTGTTTTTGAATTAATAAGTTTCTTTAATTTTTAATTCAATTATTCAAATGTTTTCTGTAATTCTCAAATTCTTTTTCAAATTTCAATTGCATTTTTCAGTTTGCTCTTCCATATTCAATAATTATCGCCTTTTCTCAGTTACTGTTGTCAATGTTTCATTTTATTATTTAAATTTCAATTTCATTCTCCAATTTTAAATTATTTCCTAAAATTGTTTTTTTAATAATTAAGACATAATATTTCCTTTTTTTTTAATTTATTTTTTTCAATTTTTAATTAAATTTTTTAATTTTCAATTAATTATTTAATAGGGGAGTGGGCCCCAAGATGGACAGGGCCCCAAGATGGACATTTCGTATAAAATTTTTGTTTAAGGTGACAGCGCCTTATGCTTTCTGTCATTTTTGTTGTTTGTATAGACGAACATTTTGATGCACATTTCAGGAAAAAAAACCAGTTGGTTTTTCTTCTACACATACCACGTAATTTTGTGTCTAAAAAAGTTTTGTAACAGTTTTTTCTCAAGTTGGTAAAGTTATTTAAATTTATGATTTAGAATGAGTACTGAACGTTATAATATTCTTTATTTATCGTATAATAATATTCTAAAATGATTTTACTAATTCAGTATTCATATATATATATATTTACTGGAGATTAAAAAATGGTGTCATGTACCCTAAGATGGACAGGCTTAAAATCTCAATGTATTTTTTTGCATATTTTCGATTTTATACTTTTTTCAATGATTTTTTGAGCCAATTAATTAAAAATTTTTATTTTTCATCATAAAATGTGATTTTATAGTTAGAGAATTTATTATATTGATATTTTTCGATATTTTATTACTTTTTACTGTTAAGCTATTAAATTGAAGTTTTTAGAAATTTTATTTCTTGATAATTTCCGTAAAATGATTAAAACTTAGTTCAAGAATTGTTACACGATGTTAATTTTTTAATTACTACCATTTTCAGAGACTTTTAAGAAGGTGTCCATCTTGGGGCCACTTTTTTTTAGACCGAAAATTTTAACAATTAGAAAAAATGCTTTAAAAAATGTGTATGTTCAAAATAAAATTTTATCTCTGTAGCCATAAGTTACCGTATAAATTGTACTTTCATCCGGTATAAAACATTTTAATATATTTTATTCGGTTTGGATTCTACAGCAATAAATCGATAGGGTGTCCAACTTGGGGCCCTCTCCCCTAATTAATGATTTCTGGCAGTTATCAATAATAATTTTTTTTTTAATTTTAATTAAATTATTTAATTCTACAACTATTTTCTTTAATTCTTCATTATTTTTTTCAAATTATAGTTTCCTTTTTCAATTATTTTTTCCTTTGTCAATAAGTTTCTTTCATTTTAAATAAAAATTTTCAATTATTTTTTTCAATGACCCCCCCCCCCTTTAGGGGGGGGGCAAATGCTTTTTAATGTAAAATATTTTTTAATTTCTAGACGTAATTTTTCGAAATTTCATTAAGGGTGGGTTTTTATGTCAGTGATTACGAATCTAAAGTTAATTTTTTTAAAATCAAAATAGCGGTTAGAATTTTTAAAAAGTTATTAAATTTTTATAAAATTTGGTGTAAAAAATTTTTTTTGGACTCTGAATAAATTGTACTTTATTATAATAGGTTTTTTTGGTGTTTCTAACTTCTAATCTTATGTCGAATTAAACCATGACTTCAGATTCGTAATCAGCGACCCAAAAAACTCTTTAATACCAAGTTTCATAAATATCCAGTAATTTTTTTTTATTATCGAACGCCATATTGCAGCCGCCATTTTGAATATTAAAAAACTGATTTCAGATTCGTAATCAGCGACCCCAGAAACTCTCTAATACCAAGTTTCATAAATATCCAATAATTTTTTTTAATTTCGATTGCCATATTGAATCCGACATTTTGAATTTTAAAAAACTGACTTCAGATTCGTAATCAGCGACCCTAAAAACTCCTTTATACCAAGTTTCATAAATATCTAGTAATTTTTTTTTAAATATCGACCGCCTTATTGGAGCCGCCATTTTGAATTTTAACAAACTAACTTCAGATTCGTAATCAGCGACCCCATAAATTTCCCTATACCAAGTGCCTTTGAAAACAAATAATGGCTTGATATTTTCGCCACTTTTAAGTGTGTTCTGGCCCACTGTGCAGCACAACGTTAGACGTAGTGAAAAACCAAAAATTTGTAAAGATATGTACCAAAAATTTGAAAACAATTGAAATTTAAAAAAAAATTATTATTGGAAAAAGCCAGAAATGATTAATTATTATTATTAAATAATTAATTGGAAATTGAAAAAATTAATTAAAAATTTAAGAAAATAATTTGAAAATAAAGAAAATAATTTAAAATTGGAGAATGAAATTGAAATTTAAATAATATAATAAAAGATTGACAAAAGTAACTGAGAAACAATTAAAAACAAAATTCAAAAAATGTCTAGAAGAATAAACAATTTGAAGAAAAATCAAGCTGAAAAATTTCAAAGTTCTCAAATTTCTGTTCAGATCTCCGGAATTTTAAAAGTGTTTCTGAAGGTATTAAGGCCGTTGGAGACACAGAGTCCGCAGAGAATCTGTAGGGGGGAGCAGTGGTTCTCAAAGACTGTCCCCATGCGTTTTGAAGACTTAGGAATTTTTCGCGACAAAGTCCAACACTTTTCCCACAAAAGAACATCGTACTGCAAATTCTATTGAAATAAAGATTCAGAAAAATACTTACTTTTGATAAATCAAGTATTTCCTGAGCTTTAGTGTCTCGAGAAAATTCGTGTGATGAAAACAACCTCCAATGATGTTCCATGTTTGGCAATTTTTTCCAATAAAACCAGACACTTTTTCCGAAAATGAAAATCGTAGTGAAAATTTAAATTTAATTAGCACTTTTTCACTTATTTGTTTTTGGCATATGAGTTTTTAAATCGCGTCAGTCTCTCGAGGAAATACAAAATCACTTGACACTTCACTCACTGATTCCCACTTTGGCAATTTTTTTCGGCAAAATCCGACATTTTTTCCACAAATGGTCATCGTAGTGAAAATTTAAATTTAATTAGCACTTTTTCACTTCTTTTGTTTTTGGTATTTGAGTTTTTAAACCGCGTCAATCTCTCGAGGAAATACAAAATCACTTGACACTTCACTCACTGATTCCCACTTTGACAATTTTTTTCGGCAAAATCCGACAGTTTTTCCGCAAATGGTCATCGTAGTGAAAATTTAAATTTAATTAGCACTTTTTCACTTCTTTTGTTTTTGGTATTTGAGTTTTTAAACCGCGTCAATCTCTTGAGAAAAGTAAATTTTTTTCAATTTCATCAATGAAAATGTCAAACAATGTAGCAGAATATAGTTTGTCGTGCGCTGTTCTGATACGGCATTTTCGGGTATTATAATTCACACGGCGCCGCCTTTGAAATTATAGACAGGCGTGCATTATATTCATTATATTAATCAACCTATTTATAAAATTCAATGTTTAGATATTAATTGTAAAAATTTAATATAAAAAATTAATGCCAAGTTCGAAACATAATTTTGCTAACTTTGTACAAAAAATAAAAGTTGTTTGTTATTTCAAGTGTAATTAGCTCTATTGAAAAGACGCATTTAAAATAATTTAAACCATTCAAATGCAACAAGTACATTATTTATTGTAAATCATGCATTAATAATTTCTAAACAATTTAAATATTTTTTAAAATCTAAGAGTTGAAGGAAAAACAGTAGAGCTTATTTAGTTTATCAGAATAATGCAACCCGACTTACAGAGGAGATGGGAAATAGATATTGTATAGGAACTGAAATAAGTGTTTCTTTTAATTTTTTAAAATTAAATAAACAGAGCATTCGATAAATATTTTATACATAACGTAAAAATTAAAGAAATAATTAAAACGCAAGACAGGACTAAAAAAATAGTGTAATATCAAAAAAATTAAATGAACAGGAAGAAAATGGAGAAATGTTTTTTTCTTAATCTAACAAACTGTAAAAAATGTAAAAAGTAAAAAAGAATAAGTAAGTAAGTTTGTAAAAAAGCTCTCAAGAAATAGACAAGATGTGAAAAGAAATTGAATAAATTTACAAAAAAATAAGTGCATTTACTTTTAAAAGTATAGAAATAATTATTAAAATTAACGTAATAAAAAGTTTAATAAATGTATAAACGGAGAAAAAATTTTAAAAATGTTGTAAAAATAATAAATTATAATATAAAAATGAAAGTAAAATCTCTTAAAAATCTTGTAAGAATATTACCAAAGGAAGGATTATTGTGAATATGGAAATTAATTAATATTATTGAATTAAGATGCATTGAAATTTAAATTAATTTAAATTTAAAAGTTGGTACAAATTGGAATATGAGTTCATTGACGTTTGGAATTTATATAACTTTTAATGACTTGAAGATATACAAATCTAATATTATTTTTTGATAACTTGATACCAAGAATTTGTAAATTGTAGGTATTTTGATCATCTGTATTAATACAATTTTTTAAATTTTATAACGAATAAAATATTGAAATTTTCAAGATTTATCCACAAATTTCTGTTTTTTTTATGATTTGCGATACTTTACATGCAATATTGGACATCCGGAGAATTGAAAAGTTTTTTTTTCATTTAAATCAATAACAGCCCTGTTTAAAGATTACATTTATTTCATTTATTTCAAGCAATCTATACATATATCTTTGATGAATAATTTGATCTCTGTTTCCGAACTTCTATGTAAGTCGGGTTGCCTTCTTTCTCTGCACTAAATAAACCATAAGGATTTATGATGTAACTCTTAGTATTTGAAAAATAATTTAGCAAAAAAAAAGATAAAATTTTTTCCTACATAAATTTTAATTTGTTAATTTTAAATTATGCAATTCTTTATTACAATATTAAATATAATAAACAAATTAATAATGTTCTAAAACAAGTATTAAAGTAAATTTCTTATTTCTTCAAAATAAAAGAGAGAATTTTTGTTAAATAATATAAATATTATATAATTTTTTTTTAATATATTGAATGTTTTAAAAATAAAATAAATTAGTTCAAAAATGATATTAGATTAAACTACATATCTTTTAAAAATAAAATGTAAGAAACTACTTGGAAAATAAATTATATTTACTTATTTAATTTTAAATCATACATTTTTTAAACCACGTTTTTTTTTCTTATAAAAAAAGAGATATACACTTGTCTGTGTAGCATAAAATACATACAATTTATTGACAACATTTTCAGAAAAAGCTGTCTCAAATTCGACCAATTCAGATGAAAATTCTAAACATGACAGTTAAATTTCAAAAATATTTGTTAACATGCCCAAGTTATTAAATATTCAACAAAAAAGATCTATAAAAACGATTGACTGAAGCAAAAATTAAATTTTTCTACAAATATCATGTAAAGAATTTTGTAAACTGCGAATTTTCCACTTTCTCGTAAGCTAAAACGTTTTTATAGATCTAATTTTTTAAATATTTAATAACTTGGTCATGTTATCGAATATTTAACAAATTTAGATCAGAAATAAGAAACTTTGTGCTTGTTGACCGAAGCAAAAATTAAATTTTTCTACAAATATCGTGTAAAATATTTTGTAAACTGCGAATTTTCCACTTTCTCGTAAGCTAAAACGTTTTTATAGATCTATTTTGTTAAATATTCAATAACTTGTGCATGTTATCAAATATTTAACAAATTTAGATCAGAAATAAGAAACTTTGTACTTATTGACCGAAGCAAAAATTAAATTTTTCTACAAATATCGTGTAAAATATTTTGTAAACTGCGAATTTTTCACTTTCTCGTAAGCTAAAACGTTTTTATAGATCTATTTTGTTAAATATTTAATAACTTGTGCATGTTATCAAATATTTAACAAATTTAGATCAGAAATAAGAAACTTTGTGCTTATTGACTGAAGCAAAAATTAAATTTTTCTACAAATATCGTGTAAAGAATTTTGTAAACTGCGAATTTTCCACTTTCTCGTAAGCTAAAACGTTTTTATAGATCTAATTTTTTAAATATTTAATAACTTGGTCATGTTATCGAATATTTAACAAATTTAGATCAGAAATAAGAAACTTTGTGCTTGTTGACCGAAGCAAAAATTAAATTTTTCTACAAATATCGTGTAAAATATTTTGTAAACTGCGAATTTTCCACTTTCTCGTAAGCTAAAACGTTTTTATAGATCTATTTTGTTAAATATTCAATAACTTGTGCATGTTATCAAATATTTAACAAATTTAGATCAGAAATAAGAAACTTTGTACTTATTGACCGAAGCAAAAATTAAATTTTTCTACAAATATCGTGTAAAGAATTTTGTAAACTGCGAATTTTCCACTTTCTCGTAAGCTAAAACGTTTTTATAGATCTATTTTGTTAAATATTCAATAACTTGGTCATGTTATCGAATATTTAACAAATTTAGATCAGAAATAAGAAACTTTGTGCTTGTTGACCGAAGCAAAAATTAAATTTTTCTACAAATATCGTGTAAAATATTTTGTAAACTGCGAATTTTCCACTTTCTCGTAAGCTAAAACGTTTTTATAGATCTATTTTGTTAAATATTCAATAACTTGTGCATGTTATCAAATATTTAACAAATTTAGATCAGAAATAAGAAACTTTGTACTTATTGACTGAAGCAAAAATTAAATTTTTCTACAAATATCGTGTAAAGAATTTTGTAAACTGCGAATTTTCCACTTTCTCGTAAGCTAAAACGTTTTTATAGATCTATTTTGTTAAATATTCAATAACTTGGTCATGTTATCGAATATTTAACAAATTTAGATCAGAAATAAGAAACTTTGTGCTTATTGACCGAAGCAAAAATTAAATTTTTCTACAAATGTCGTGGAAAAAGTTTTGTAAAATGTGAATTTTTCACTTTCACGATAGGTAAATCGTTCTTATTGGTCTATTTTGTTAAATATTCAATAACTTGTGCATCTTATCAAATATTTAACAAATTTAGATTAGAAAAAAGAAAATTTGTGCTTGTTGACTGAAGCAAAAAGTGTCTGGTTTTATTGGAAAAAATTGCCAAACATGGAACATCATTGGAGGTTGTTTTCATCACACGAATTTCCTCGAGACACTAAAGCTCAGGAAATACTTGATTTATCAAAAGTAAGTATTTTTCTGAATCTTTATTTCAATAGAATTTGCAGTACGATGTTTTTTTGTGGGAAAAGTGTTGGACTTTGTCGCGAAAAATTCCTAAGTCTTCAAAACGTATGGGGACAGTCTTTGAGAACCACTGCTCTCCCCTACAGATTCTCTGCGGACTCTGTGTCTCCAACGGCCTTAATAATACTTGTTGACAATTTAGTTGTGATGATGTATATGTGATGCGCTAACTTTTTATTGCATATTTCAAGAAAAAAGTTTAAGCATATATCGTTCTCTCTCTTATTTTCCTTAACCGGGGAATCGGCAATATGTACTTAAACAGAAGAAAGACAAGGCATCTTAGAGAGAAAAGGACATAAGTTCAAATAATGGACATTTAAATCCATAAATTAGATAAGAAATTACACGAGAAATTAGCCACCTGTTTTCTTTTATTCTGATTTCTCAAATTTTATTTTAATTTTATTCTGATTTTAATATTTCTAATTCTCACAATTTCTTTTATCGTTCAAATAAATTGATTTTATTAGGAATCTCAGATTAGATTTTATTAATAATTTATAATTTACTATCAAGCTTCATCATTGATTCCTCAACCTACCTGAACAATAAACATTTAAAAATTAAACAAATAAAATAATAATTTTATAAAATTTTTAATTTTAAATCTTTTTGAATAAATAAATAATAAATTTTTAATAATTAATGAATTTAAATATTTTATTCCAAATTAATAATTTAAGAAATCAGAATTTCTCTCTTTATTTAAAATTAGAAAATTTAAATGTCTTTCAGAAATAAACAAAATCATTTAAATTGTATCTATTTATATTTAACTTACTTTATCAAAATAAAAATAATGATTAGCCAGACAAACAGAAGTTACTCTAAGCAATCTATACTTTTTCCAATCTAAAACAAATTATTTTCATTAATCAATTTCTTATATTCAATCTCAAATTTTTATTTTTTAAATTCAATCCTACCTACAGACCCTAATTTTGGGGATAAATCTATGCCCTAAACTATATTCTCTTTTTAATAATATATATATTTTTTATGGTTTATTGACAACCTAATTTTATTATTTATGCTCAGAAAGTTGGTTGTCGCCAAACCTACAGCAAAATCCTATTTCTACACGGAGGACTGGGATCATAGATTTAACAAACTTTTGGTACATGCCATGAGCATGGCTCGGCCATTCCCCACAACACTCCACTTTTTGTTAAATCGTTTATTGAAACTTTACCATTCAACAAGGAATCTTTTAAAATTAAACAATCCTGGATGGTTACCCGGTATGTTAACTAAGAACATACAAAGCTCCAAAACAGGGGATATTTAATTTATATCTTTATTAAATATTAATCGAAATCAATATTTAATAAATATAAAAGATACACATTGTCAAGAGACAGTGAGATCCAATAATTTTGATGAATGTTTAAATGTTTGAAAATGTTGAATAGTAATTCTTCCGTAATTTGAAAAATATTTCTTATCGAAATATTTTTCGGCAGCACCTCACCTTCGGATAATATCAGAAGAGGAAGAGAGACCCCCCTTGTAAAATCACCTGTTTATATACTATTGACCCCGGAAATGCTGAAAGTCAAATAACTCCCGCGTCTTAGATATTTTTGGCGCAAACTGTTTCTATTACTTTAATTTGCTCTTATTTATTTTGGACAATCCCTTTTACCAATAATTATTCTTCCCTCCAAAATGAAACCGGAAAGTAAACAATTTTAAAAGCTTCTAGAACTTTCTAGAACATTCTGCAACGAATTTTTACTTATTTATTAAATTTTTCAAAGAATAATTAACTTATTAAATTTCTGTTTTTAGATTATTTTACTTTATTTTATTTCCCATCATTTGACTATATTTTTATTAAAATTCAAACAATATTTCTTGTCTTAATTAACGATTTTTTAATAAACAAATTAATATTTAGATATAGATGTAAAGGTTGTTTGGATTTTGCACTCCAAATTAATATTTATTGTTTATTGTTAAATTTTTACAATTCTTATTTAACTAATTATTTTTTTGGATATTTATTATTAATTTTCTAATAATCTAAACGAAACTCTTATTATTTAGACTTAAATTAACTTAAATTACTCTTATAATTCTTTCTATATAACAATTTTACTACAATTTCATGTTTTCTTTTACATAACTTTATTATTTATTTTATTTAAATTATTAATTTTTCATCATTTACTAATTTTTCTCTTAATTCTTCTTTAAAATCGACCCATTCAATCTCCCGTGGCTCCGCGATCAAAAGCAACGACCACAAATCCACACGTCGAGAGATCGATCCCCATCACATGTCATACTTTTTTATTTCTATATTTATATTTTATTATTTATTTTACATCAACTTCTTTATTTTTATTGATTTTATTTATTAATTTATATTTATTTCAATGGTAATATGAATTGAAATGGTCTTGACCATTGAATACCATTTCAAAGTGTAAAAAACTGAAAAACCAGGATTAGGTGGGTTATTTTGTGCATTTTTTAAAATAAATTTTTTTCAATAATTTGTTTTGTAGTTAGTAAAAATTACTTTAGAATTTCATTTCGAAACATTTTTGTCTTATATTTAATATAAAAGGTAAGAAATAAGCATAAAATTTCAGTTTTACACATGGTGCCTTAAAAACCTAAAAATAGTAACATTAATAAGTACATGCTTTTCAAGTTAATTTTGAAACTTTTCCTCTTAAAATAACTCAAGCAGTGTAATAGAAGTTATTTTAAGTAAAATTTTGTTAAAGAAATAACTGTTTTTGTAAATCTACATTTTTTGTGAAATTTTAGTGTTTTAGTGCACTTGATGGTTATTAAACAACTGTATCTAAAATTAAAGAAATTTTTTTTGCAGAGAAAAACAATTGTTATAAGTCGAGAATTTTTTAGTAATAAAGAAAAAAGTTGAAAATTTATAAATGGAATTGAAATTTAAAGAAAATAATGAGGAATTGAAGAAATAGTTGTAGAAAATTGAAGAAAGAAGAAAATTCAGGAAAATGGTCGAAACGAATTTTTAAAACAATCTTTATGTTTGAATAAATTAATTGAAAAAAGCCTAGAATTTTTTAATATTGAAGAGTTACTTGAAATTTGTAAAAATAATTGAAAATTGAAGAATTTAATTGAAATAATAGAAATATAATTAAAAATTGAAAAAGTTACCGATAAAATCTGAGAATTATTAAATGTAGAAGAAAAAGTTGAAAACTGAAAATTGAAAAAAAAAATTGAGAATTGAAAGAAATATTTGAACAAATTAATTTAATATTAAATAAACTTATTGATAATCGAAAAAAAATAATTGACCAAAGGCGAAATTTTTTTAAAATTAAAGTAATAATTAAAAATTAAAAAATGAAATAGAAAATTGAAGACAGTAATTAAAAATTGAAGAAAATAATTGTAGATTTAAACAACTGAATTATAATTTATAAACAATTTTTAAGAGTAAAAAAAATAATTGAAAACATCCGAGAATTATTAAACATTGTGGAATTAATTAATAATCGATGAAAATAATTGAAAAAAACAAATTAAAAACTGAGGAAAAGAATTAAAATTGATAATTGAAATAAATAAATTGAAAAGTAAAGAATTAAATTGAAGCTGTATGATAATACTTCATAATTGTAGAAATAATTACAAAATGACGAAAATAATTAAATATTGCGGAAAATAATTGCAAGTTGATAAAAAATTCGATAAATGGCGAGATTAATGGACATTAGAAAGAAATAAATTTAAAAATTAAAGAACAACTATAAAATTAAGGGATAAAAATAAATTATCAATTGAAAACTTTTAATAATTAAAGAAAAAATTGTAGGAAGTAAATCAAAATAAAAGAAATCAATTAAAAATTTTAGAAATGTATTGAAATTTCAAGAAGATAATTGATAATTGAAAAGAGGCGAGAATTATTGAATAAAATAATTGAAAATTGAAGAAAATAATTAAGAATTGACGAACAAAATTAAAAATTAAAAAAATATAAATTGAAGATTAAATAATTTAATTTAAATATTAAGAAAATAGGTAATTGAATATTAAAGAAAATTATTGAGAATGTAAGGAAAATAATTTATAATTTTAAAAAAAATTCGAAAACTGGCGAGAATAGTTGATAACAGAACAAAATAATTACAAAAATTATAGAATAATTACAAAATTTAAAGAGAATAATTGTAGTTTAAAAACTGTTGACAAAAGAGAACATACATTTATTATTAATCAAATTAAAATTATTTTAGCTGATATTTTTCAATTTATTTCTAACAATACGTACAGTTATTGCTCGAGCTTGGCCTGAAAACTAGGCGGACCAGTCTAAAATTTAGGTGGATTTGTATAATTTTGGTATAGTTAGTGTCAATGCTATATTCATAGTATCTACTCATGCGATAATCGCAACAGATTTTTCTGAGTGTAGATTCTCTTAAATTTTAGCTAACATTATCGGATTTTCAAATATATTCTCAAGTAATCCTTTGAGAATATATTCATTCACACGCTCTAAAATGCCAAAGCAGATAGAAATACGGTTACGGGACCAGAGCATGGGACAGAAAAGTACAGAAACAGTCTCTGTCCTTTATTATCTCATGCCCTGCTCCCGTAACCGTATTCGGTGTGCTTCGGGCTAAAATCATACGCTCCTCGATTAGCAGCCAACTATTTGACTTGACATGCGAAACAGCGGAACACAAACAGGAGAAACGAAAATGTTCCTCGGGCCTCTTTGAGAACCACTGCAACGTCGTGTCAATAGCGACCGTTCCTATGAATGTCGCAGTGGCGGATCCAGACAAGGTTTTTGGAGGGGGTATTGCATGACAGAGAAAGAGATAGCATTATAGTACTATCTCTCTCACTCTCATTGTTAAATATGTGGCTTTTGGGGGGGCTAAGCACCCGTGCCCCCCCCCCTGGATCCGCCAATGGAATGTCGACATTCCCAAATCCCTATTCTGGAATCACCTTGAGAAGAAAAATGCTCTCACCTGATTTCAATGTTGACCTTTCTCGCTCTTAAAAGACAAAATAAATTAGTAAATGTTGATTTGATGGAAACAATAGAGTGGCACAAGAGGTACAACTTCATTTTGTTGCTATAAAAAAGAGCTAAATATTTGTATTTATAATTTTTCCAAACTTTCATAATTTCATAATTTTTCATAATTTTTCCAAATTTTGACAATACTTTTAAAATAATATTCAGCTGTTTTTTATAGCAAAAAATTGAAGTTCCTTGAATAATGGACTTGAGTCAGTCTATTATTTCAATGAAATCAAAATTTACTAATTTATTTTGTCTGTTAAAAGCGAGAAACGTCAACATTGAAATCAGGTCACACCAGGCTCCTGAGGTGAATAGGTTTTACAAAAATGAATGCAAAATCGGCAACTGGGGTCTGATTTGTACTCATTTATACTCTTAAAATCCGTTTTGAACGAAATCCTAGCTGCTAGGTTTCGCCAGAAATACACGTTCAATTAACTCATCGAAACAGCATAAGTTGATTTGAGATATTTAATAAGTTTATTCGGAGAATTTATATAAACTAACAACATTTAACATATAAGTAACAAATTTTTAACTTTATGCGTTATGTAATTACATAAATTACAGAAATCCATGAATTAATTACTTCATATTTAAATACGCTGCGAGGAGAATTCGACTACCGCCTTTTTTAAATTAGACAAGTATCTTTTCTCTTCAACCAGGTTGATTTTGATTCAGTTTCAAAGTTTTTTTATAAATGCGTTATAAATTGTTTCACCAGCTTGTTCCGACCATATTCCAAAACCGATTTTATCCAAGGAAATAGAACACTGGGACAAGTGATTTAATATCAAATGGATTTTTAGTGTCTCGCTAACTCCTGTTTAATAAATAAAAATAAAATAAAAATAATGCTATTAAATAATAATAGTAACAATAGTAAAATAATAACGATAGTATTAATAAATAAAAACTACTTTTACTATTAAAAGATATTTCCAATTCCCTTACAAGTTCTTCACGATTAATATGTACTTTTCTAGTGAAGAAAGAAGCATTCACAATTTTGTCAATAATTTTTAAAGAAGAAACGAAGGGTACTAATTTTAAAGACTTAACTTTGCCACAAATTTTAGATTCTAAAAGTTTATCAGTATGTTTTAATAATTTTCTGCATACTAGGAAAGTACATATCAATTGTTATTATTAAACAGGTGTCAGCTAGACACTAAAAATCCATGTGATTTTAAAGCCCTCGTCCTAGTGTCCTATTTCCTTGGATAAAAATGGGTTTTGGAATATGGTCGGAACAAGCTGGTGAAACAATTTATAACGTATTAATAAAAAAAAATTTGAAACTGATTCAAAATCAACGTGGTTGAAGATAAGAGATACTTGTCTAACTTAAAAAAGGCGGTAGTCGAATTCTCCTCGCAACATATTTAAATATGAAGTAATTAATTCATGGATTTATATAATTTATGTAATTACATAACGCATAAAGTAAAAAATTTGTTATTTATATGTTAAATGTTGTTAGTTTATATAAATTCTCCGAATAAACTTATTAAATATCTCAAATCAACTTATGCTGTTTTGATGATTTAATTGAACGTGTATTTTTGGCGATACCGAGCAGCTAGGATTTCGTTCAAAACGGATTTTAGAGTATAAATGAGTACAAATTAGACGCCAGTTGCCGATTTTGCATTCATTTTTGTAAAACCTATTCACCTCAGGAGCCTGGTGTGAGGTGAGAGAATTTTTGTTCATAGGTTTCATCAGCCTTAAATAAGATTTGTATTTAGTGTAACTTTTACGTTTTCCATAACAACCCTGGAAAAAAAATTATTGCAAATTTTTTTGGTGAATCTGAGATTTTAAGAATGCGGATTGGAGATTAAAATTTTGAATCCTGTTGCATAGGAAAAGTTGTCTTTAATCAATGATTTTCTATTGTAGGTTACGTTCTCAAAAAAATTGAAAAAAGTGAATTGGTGGATTTCTTTTTAAGAATGTGACATTACAAGTTCTTAAAAAGAAATCTCCGATTTACTTCTTCCAATTTTTTTTACAACCTAACCTTCAAAAAAATAATGAAAATAAAATTGAAGAAAATTTTTGAAAAATGAGAAATAATCCATAGGAATAATAGAATTATCCTATAGACGTCTGGAGGGGAGTAATTAAGGAGTAATTAAAGGCGTGGCTTATTTGGGTCCGACCAATAGGAGAGAAGTGAGTATTTTTAGGGGTGTGAAGTAGAATGGTTGAAGGAAAAAGAGTGGGAGTAAAGATTTTGGGCCGCGAATATAAAGAGGGTAATGACAATAGAGTGAGGTGGATGTAAAGGGTGTTGCTGGTGAATTTTGGGTCCGACCAATAGGAAGAGAGTGATAACAATGGAAAGGCGTAAGAGTAGGGGATGAAAAGTGATGAAATACATATTCTAGATGCAATAGGAAGGGGGTGAGGAGTAGAGGGTGAGTATGGGAGAAAATAACATAACAGAATTAAAAACGTAAGGAGAAAGAGTGGGAGGTTATTGATGGTGAACATTTAAATTTACATTTTCGTGAAATTTTCGTCGCGAAAGTTTCCTGAACATTTAAATTTACATTTTCGTGAAAGTTGACTGAAGATTTAAATTAAATTTTCGTGAAATGTTTGTCGCAAAAGTTGATTCAACATTTAAATTAAATTTTCGTGAAATTTTCGTAGTGAAATTTGACTGAACATTTAAACTGAATATTTGTGAAATGTTTGTCCCAAAAGTGGATTGAACATTTAAGTGAATATTTGCTAAATGTTGAGCGGAAAGTTGACCAAATAAAAAAAATTATATTGAATAGAACACACAGGAAATTGTAAGTTGAAAGATTGTATTAGATTAAGGATTTGTAAAACGTTACAGAATCTTCAAAATTTTATTCAATAAATGTGTTTATATTAATTTAATTACTGTTTAATTTACTCGTTCCCCTTCTATTTAATATAATTTTTTTATTCGGTCAACTTTCCGCTCAACATTTAGCAAATATTCACTTAAATGTTTAATTCACTTTTGCGACAAACATTTCACAAATATTCAGTTTAAATGTTCAGTCAAATTTCACTACGAAAATTTCACGCAAATGTAATTTAAATGTTGAATCAACTTTTGCGACAAACATTTCACGAAAATTTAATTTAAATCTTCAGTCAACTTTCACGACGAACATTTCACGAAAATGTAAATTTAAATGTTCAGGAAACTTTCGCGACGAAAATTTTACGAAAATGTAAATTTAAATGTTCAGTCAACTTTTACGCTAAGCATTTATTTAATCGGGACATTTAAATCTTTACACAATTTTCGCTAAGCTTTGCACCTAAATATTCCGAAGTTTTCAAATAAATCTTTAATAAATTTTGAGGAAATTTTCGGTGCTGTGGGGGCAGGTGAAAAAAATGCAAATCCTTGAAAAAGGAAAGAAAGGAAAATAAGTTGTGAAAAGAGTCATTGTGATTACAGAAGAAAAGGTGCAACTGACTAGACTTTTAACATGATTTTATAAGTTATTTTTTCATTCTTAGTGAATTTTTGAGTTAAAAATTATTGTATGAAAAAATTTCAGTATTTATTCTTAATATATTATTTTCAATTCAATGTACGTAGATATTAAAATTTTAAACTATGAAATCGAGAAGTTAGAAAATTTTTTATTTGCAAGTGAAAATTAAAGTAAATATTTTAAAATAAAAACAGGTAGAAATAAATAAATACAGACTTTTCTTATAATACAAATCTAAATTTAATTCCATTAAGAATTATATTATCACACAAGTTTAAAACATTACATTTTTACATACGCGCACACATGCACGCAAACGCACACACACACACACACATTTATAAGTTTATATATGTATAAATTGTTTAATTAAATGCTTGTGAATAACCAGATGTGTGTACAAAGTGTAGAGGAAAATTAGTAGTGGAAGCATTCTCCTGGTTGACTCTGACTAGGTCTTGAGTGTCTACAGCCCTAAATGAAGAAATTGAACCAGGTCCGAAAAAGGATAACGCACATCCTGAGTGCAAGTCGTCGAAAACTTGAAAAAACTCTTCATTTAAATCGAGGCTACTGCTGAATGTCGATGTTCTCGGCTAATGTCCAGTACTTTCCTCTCTCACTCTATCACTTTCATCTTCTTCTACTTCTATCTGAGTGGACTGCCAATCTGCAAACAGAGTAATAAATATTTAACAAGTTAAATAAGCACAATATGTAATGGTCTCAATTTTGTGAAAGTATTGATTTTTAATATTGAGTAATTATTACTGTCAAGAACAAGATATAAGTTAATACGTACGTAAATTTTCTATGATGCGAAGATTATTACGGGTAAAATTATAACTAGAGGGTCGGTATAATTTAATTGAATTATTAGAAATAAATTATAATAAATTAAATTAATTATGGAAATATAATAATAAATAATAATAAATAAATAATAAGTAAATAAATAAAAAAGTAGTAAATAAATATTAAAAATAATAAATAACAATAAATATTAGTAATAATAAATAAATAAGTAATTAATTACATCGTCTACGTTTATAATCATATGATAAAGAATCATAATTTTCTATTTTACGACGTTTCATACTCACTACTCTATAAATTTTTTCCTTATCATGTGTTATTACATCATGTAATCGAGTGGTTCGAGTTACAATTGATGATATTTTTATGAGTTCTTTGTCTAAAGTTACAAGATCGCAAAATGAATCAAAGTTTACTAATTTTGAATTTTTAAAATTAAATGCAAAAATTCTTGAGTCTATGAATACCAGGAAGAAATTGTGTACGCAGCTGGATTGGTTATTATGTGAGTAAAATTGACTTTTTTCAACGATTTTTTTTCACGAACAAAAAGTTTAATCGTCTTTATCTGTAAACCACGTTTTTTCGACTGGGTGACACTCCTATTTAAAAACCATTCCACATATCAACATGAGCCAAACGGCATTTTACTCTTCAAATGTCTCTCTATGGCCTGAACTACAACCAAAAATATTCATCTATATTTACAAAGGTATAAACAATTAAAATTGAAAAAAGGGTTAAAAATTTAAAAGTTCCCCATTTTTTTTTTTTTTTTGTGAAAATGTTTCATTGTAGTTCAGGCCATAGCTAATGTCATACAGAATAAGAAACCATTTTAATTTTTGCTTTTAGTTGAATGGATCCAGAGATATCCCCTAATAGCACTGAACGTTATTTAACTTCCAGGTAACGTTACTTTTTAACGTCAGGGACGTGGCTGAAAGTCGATTTAACGTTAAAATGTCCACGACCATTTAACGTTCGGCTGGAACGTTATAGAACGTTACTTTGGGACCTTTAATGGACATTCGAAAATTCGCATCAATGTTGATAATGTTATTGCTTCTTAAGAACAGTGGTCACTAAAATCAACTGCGCAGCTCTAGTTGTGATAGAAAACTACTGCACACAGTATTAACGTTATTTAATTTTTAAACATTTTTGAATGTCCATCGAAGGTCCCAAAGTAACGTTCTATAACGTTCCAGGCAAACGTTAAATGGCCAAGGACATTTTAACGTTAAATCGACCTTCAGCAACGTCAGGGACGTTAAAAAGTAACGTTACCTGGAAGTTAAATAACGTTCAGTGCTATTAGGGTCGTGTCACCCACTAACAAAAGGGACTTTTTTGAACAGCCATTTTCAATGCCGCCAATTTGAAAAAATGTAATTAGTGTTTTTATGTGTCTTTGTATATAAAAAAAGTTTGATTCAAAAATATTTTTTGTAATATCAATTAAATATGATTGAAAAAACACGTTTTTTGGAGGAACCTAGCCTTAAGAGAAATATCTGCACGGAAAGGTAATTTTGAGAACCCTTTTGTTAATAAGGTATTAATTGTGTATATATAGGAGAAGTGAAAGACTCACCAGTTCTCTCCTCTGCACCAATTTCTTTAAAAAATATTTTTCTTGACAAGCCCAGTTGAATTTTCTTTCTGGTTTCTTACATCTCCGCGTGCAATTTAGCACTTTCAATCTGAGGAAACATTTTTTTGGGTAGCGGTCATCCGTCATATTCAATATAGTCTCCATCCAATTAAGAATTAGTTTAAAAATTTCATATGACAAGTGACTTCTACCTGTTTCTATTCTTATTGCATACCCCGCTGTGTTCTCTGGAAAATTTAAAATTCGTTTATAAAATGTAGATTGGATCCTTTCAATTGAGTCCAAATATCTCATACTCAAAACTACCGCAGAATACAAAAATACACTACATACAAGACTACTACAAAACCGTGATACAGGATTGAAAGATTTAACGTGCATTTAGAAATTAATGATATCGAGTAATTAATAGCCAAGTTCGCGTTTTTAACCGCCTCCTCCTTTGCAATCCCAAAAAGAGTAGGTTGTGTAAACGGTAGACCTACACTGACAAAAAAGAGAGAGCTGCTGCATTTAACATAGAAGGGAACTGTGTTCTTTCATGAAAACGCAACAGTGGCGCCGTAAAAACCGCAGCAGCTGCCTTTTTTCCAGAAGCAACTGCTTTCTTTTGCATGCAGGGTGCAGCAGTTGCTCCTGGAAAAAACACAGTTTCTACGGTTTTTACAGCGCCACTGTTGCGTTCTCACGCAAAAGCACAGTTCCTTTCTATGTTAAATGCAGCAGCTCTCGCTTTTTTTTTCAGTGATAGGTACATATACTTATTAACAATTTCTACTTCTGCTTTTTTATAACTAAAAATCGACAACTTCTCGTTTTACAGTATTCTTTGATAGCCAATAAAATCTTTTTCATTTTAATTAGAGTATCTGTTGGAATTGCTATATCATCGGCGTAAGGTAAAAAAAAAATCACCGTCATGTAATCAATCGAGACACCTCTTATTCCTTTCGATCTCAAAAACTCTTCAAAGTCAGCTATAAAAAGTGTAAACAATAGAGGACTCAAAACTTCTCCCTGCAAAACTCCTTTCGTAATACAAATCGATTTTGAGTTTTCTTTTTGCGTTTCAACTAAAAAGCTTGCTATACAATAGAAATCTCTTCCAATATTTACAAATTTTGACCCACAACCGAGATTAAAGAGTTTATTTAATAAAATGTTATGGTTCAGAGGAGGGAAAGCAGATTTAAAGTCCACAGAAAGCACATATAATTTTTTACCATCCAAGTTTATTCTATTTTGAATTAATGCATTCAGTGTAAAAATGTGATCCACACATCCTCTTTTTCTCCTAAAACCCGCCTGACACTCTGGTATTTTTTTATTTTTCTGCTTAGTTCATTAATCTATTCGATAATATTTGTGTAAAAACTTTAGTAACGCAGTTTGTTAAAAATATAGGTCGATAATTTTCGATTTCTGATAGATCTTCTTTCTTATGTAATATTGTTAATAAAGATTGGGATCAACTTTCATGCATTTTTTTTCTTTCATTACTTTATTAAATAATGAATTGATTTATAGGATCAGATTAGAAGGCAAATTTTTTAGAAATTCATAAGCGAGTCCATCCAGGCCAGCTGCCTTTCCTCCCTACCTTTTTTAAACTAATTATTGTTTCTTCTAATGGTATCTGAGAATCTTACATATTATTTTGTGATATGACTGAAAACGATATAAGGTTGTCAACTAAAGGATACAAAAGTTCAAAGTACTTTGTCCAAGTTTCCATTTCTATGCTTTCTTTTATTTGACGACGAGCTTTAAGTTATTTATAATCTTTCAAAACTGTTTAGAGTCCTTAACCCCTGAAGAAGAGTCTATTAGATTCTTATAAAATTTTTGTTTTTTCATCATTATTAATTTACTATACATCTTTTTTTCTTCATTATAAACTTTTCAATCGATTTCACAAAAGTTTGAAATTTTGCATTGTTTGAGTAAAGATTTAAAAAATTTTTCTTTTCTTTGCATTCATTGTCAAACCAGGGATTAGAATGCCTAAACCTTTTTGAGATGAAAGTAACCATTTCTAATTGTGTAGACACTTTTTTGCTAGATTCCATTAAATTAGAGGCAAGAGCTTCGACAGATAAATTTTCAAGATTTGTATTTGAGGGATATTGAACATTTTCTTTATAGGCATCTACTTTATCACTCTTTCATTTAAATACAGAAAAATTGTCACTGACAATAACATTACTATATTCTTCTTTAAAGTTCACACCTGCTAAAGAAACTGATATGGGAAAGTGATAAGATTTTGTGACTATATTAAAAACTTATGAAATTATCAACTTCATGTACACTAGCTGAGTTTACCCAAACATAGTTAATAATAGAATGGCTCATACCTCTTATAAATGTTTATTGAGATGGTAAATCGTCTCTCGTTCTTCCATTCAACACAAAAATCCCCAGCTCTTCAAAACATTCGGTGACTAATAATAATCCACAGTTATCTACATATACATCAAGACTACTCCTGTCGGCTGATATATTTGATAAGAAAAAAATTCATTCTTTATATTACACTCAAACCTCCGCATAACGATCTTCTATATAAAGAGAACCCCCGTTAACGAGCCCTTATATTCTCCGCATAACGAGAAAAATGTCTCCTCCGTCGTCCCCACTAGCCACTATAAAACGCGCAAAAATTTAAAAAAATAATATTGAATTTAATTTTAGTTCTGTAATTAACTTTAATTTTTCATATATATAAAGAACTTGATTCTTGTACATTGTGTATTTTGAGTTTAATAGTAAAAAAAAACTAAATAAATAAAATATATATTTTATAACTTTTCTGTTGCACACGACCACAGTGGTCCAAATCGTCAAAAATGTGGTCAAAAGTCGAAAAAGTGCTTAAATCTTTCTAAAAATCAATACTTCGGGGTTTTTGAGGTCACTGATTTTGAAATTGATATTATTTTTTTGAAAAACAAAATGGCGAATCCAATATGTCGGACCTGAAATGTAAAAACTACTTAAATCTTTATAATAATCGTTACTCGGGGCTTTTAATGTCACTAATTTTGAATTCGATATTATTTTGTTGAAAAACAAAATGGCGGATCCACACTGAGAAAAATAAGTTAGCTACTATATAGATAGCTAATTTTTAGCTGTGGTAGCTAATATTTAGCGGTTTCTGCAAACAAAATTAGCTGTGGAAGCTAATTAATAGTTGTGTTAGCTTAAAAATTAGCTATCCATATAATAGCAATTAAAGTTAGCTAAGGTAGCTAAGTCTTAGCTTCAGCTGCTAATTCTTTTTCTCCGTGCAATATGTTGACCCTAAAATGCAAAAACTGCTCAAATCTTTCTAAAAATCGTTTCTCAGTGGTTTTTGAGGTCACTGCTTTCGAATTTGATAATATTTTTTGGAAAAGCATAGTAACCGATCCAGTATTATAGATCAAAATGAAAAAATGAAAATTAATTTTAAAAAAAATCGGTGTTTAGGAATTTTTGTTCAATTTTAATTGATTTATTTATATAGTTATACTTGCGTGTAAGATATTGTGGAATAACAAATATATAATTAAATAATAAATAAATAAAATACTGGGATTATTTGAGCCGTTGATAACCAAATTGATGTCCACATCACAAATCTCATATATTAATAAACTTAGCCAGTACAAGCAAGCTATTACGAGTGATGATTGCTGTAAACCTTTAAAAGTATAAACATATTTTATTCATGTGTAAAATATTTCCTATCGACTAAGAGATGTTATATGATAGCCTGAAACCGTAAAAAACAATAATAATAAATTTTTTTATACAAAAAAATAATATTTTTGTGAAGTGCACGTGAGAACTGATTTTCACTTTTTGCACAAAAGGTAACCACAAAAATGCAGAGGCAATTCGTGGCAGCTAATTTTGCAATATGATTTGTCAAAATGTATAAGAATTAATTTAAGAACTTAAATTTGACAGGATCTATCAAGACTTTTTTTACAGCACTACTTTTCTCAGATTTTTTTGGGTGCAAAATAAATACGTTTTACCGATTCAAGTTACTTACAGAATTATAACATTTTACAGTACTGAGAAAGCAAATATTAAGTCAAAAATACACCCATTTATTATTATAATACATTTTGCCGATTTAAAATTAAACCCGTTGTTTTTTAATAAAAATAGTTCTCCATATTGCGTGAATAGTGAAGAATTACTTTTTTAACGTTTGACACTTCCACTTTTGTTTATAAAGTAAATAAAGTAGCATTTGTGACGACATCTAGTTATTATTGTTGGCATTTTCTAATGCCCTAAAGTATTCTTTAACAAATTCATGTGAAAAAGAACTTGAAAAAAATTTTTTTTTTACGACTTTTGGCCAGCTTTTTGGGATTTCGGACTACTGTGCACTATGGATTTTAAAACGCGGACAGAAATAGATGAATAAATATATAAAAACTAACGACCAACTTCACTTTAAGTTTTAAAGCATGGACAGAAAAAAATGAATAAATACAAATAGTAACTAACTTTAGGAGTTTACGGAGATTATTATTATTTAATTAATTATAAATATTAACCTTAATTTTGACGATGGTTTCAAATCTTCTGTCTCCTCCCAGAAAATTGATTAAAGTATACAAAAAAAAATGCTTCTGCAAATTTAGGCAAAATCAAGCAATATTAACACATGCCTCTAGACAACCTAATTTTCCTATGTATTTCTACATTTAGGGAAAAATTGGTTTTCACAAATTTGCTGTCAACTCGTTAAAAAAGACTATTTTTCACAGAACAAATTTGTTTTTCTCTTTAAAAATGTTCAAAACATGAAATTTTGATTTTTATTTATTACAGAAATTGTATAAACTACTGTTTGCAAGACCACAACGGGAAAACCGGCTTTTCGTGGACAACTTAACTTGTAGGTCACAATAATTCTTGACGGATAACATGCATTTTTTTTAATTTAAAGCTTATTAAATTGCGTAAAAATTTGTCAAGGCTGACTATTAAATTTTAGCTTTTTTCAAAAGTTAATATCTCATTAACTTATTATATTATACATATAATAATTGAATTTATATTTTTTAATTTTTACTGAAAGCTTTTAAATATCAAGACAATACACTTTTTTACAACTTCAGTTCAAAAATAAACAATTTCTGTTATAAGTATTTGTTATAAACCATTTTTATAAACAGTTAAGCAACAATTCATAATTTTAATGTCTGGTATATCCAGACACCTAATGTGAGACTCACCTAATGTGAGTGATTGTCAATAATTTAATTTGTTCAAAAATAAACAATTTCTGTCATAAGTATTTGTTACAAACCATTTTTATAAACAATTAAGCAACAATCCATAATTTTTTATGTCTGGATTTATTCTTTATGAATAGACATTTGCCCTAATGTGAGTGATTGTCAATAATTTAATAAGTTGCAAACAATTTTTATAAACAATTAAGCAACAACATAAATGGACATTTGCCAGAATGTGAGTAAATATAAATAATATCATTTGTTATAAACAATTTTTATAAACAATTAAGCAACAATTCATAATTTTCATGCATTTAAACTTCTTTTTTAGACAAAGTTTCTTAATTTGTTCTTCATAAATGGACATTTGCCAGAATGTGAGTAAAAGACAATAATTTAATTTGTTATATGAAATTTTTATAAAAATTTAAGCAAGAATCTGTAATTTTGATGAATTAAAGTTTTTTTTTTAGACTACGTGCCTACATTCGTTCTTCATAACTAGACATTTGCCAGAATATGACTAAGTGTTAATAATGTCATTTGTAATAAACAGTTTTTATAAATAATTAAGCAACAATCAGTAATTTTAATGAATTAGAAATTCTTTTTTTAGAATATCTTTTTTTTAACGAAAAAACTAAGATTGGTTGTTATACCTACGTATTTTTTTATTTTTTTTAAAGAGGCCAAATTTTCAGGTTATAAATTTTCAAAATTCTAGATTTTTAAAAATAGACCTTTTTTTAATCACATAAAACTCCTAACCTATTGAATTTAGAAAATGTTTGTCAATACATAAAAAGTTAGGTTTTTCTTCAACATTTAAACTGTATTAACAGAAGAAAAAAATTTTTTTTTTCTTTTGAAAAACACAATTTTTTAGAAACAAATACACTTTTTTTAAATTTGGACCCGAATAACAAAAATTTTTTTTATTGAGTAGTTAAGTAAGGCGGGTTCTAACTACAAGTCGCTATTGCGCATGTGCAGTGGTGGGGGAAAATGTTGCGCCATGGTATATGACATCATCAAAAAGGAATGTGAGGTGGGGGTATATTTGACCTTTGAATGTAGATAGATGGTGGGGGGGGGGGGGTATTTTGTAAATGGGGTGCTATGACCTGAAAAGGAGAACATATGATTTCATAATCAGCTGTTCTGATATCGAAAAATTACGCAAGGTTTTAAAAAGAATTTATTTCATGTGGGGATATAATTTCTTGAAAATCAGCTGTTCTGAACCTGAAAACTTATGCAAGGCGTATATTTTAGCCTTGAGAATCAGCTGGATAGTGGTGGGGATATGATTTCTTGGAAATTAGCTGTTCTGATCTCGAAAACCTATGCAAGGTATATTTTTGGCCTTGAGAGTCAGCTGGATAGTGGTGGGGATATGATTTTGAAAAAATTGTACAATAAGTGGTAGTCTGAACTTTAAAAAGAATTTTATTTCATGTGGGAATATAATTTTTTGGAAATCAGCTGTTCTGAACCTGAAAACTTATGCAAGGTATATTTTGATCTTAAGAATCAGCTGGATAGTGGTGGGGATATGATTTTTAAGAGAATTGTGTATGATTTCATAATCAGCTGTTTTTGATCTCGAAACAATTTAGAACTATATATATAGATATATATAAATATATAGAGTATATAAAGAGTACGCTTTAACATTACATCAAAACTTGTTGTCAGATAAGCATTGTCCTAATTGATCAAAGATTGAATTTTGTTAGTGATTCTAAATTGATTTTGTGTCGAGAATAAGTGATATTATTAGGTAAGTTATAAAAGAAATACATTTTATTTTAAATTGCGTGTTTATTCATATTAGACATTATTTACGCTTGCTACTGATAACAAATTAATATTATAGTGTTCGTGATACAACAAAAAGAAATGAAAAGTTAAAAGTGAATATCAATTGTTCTACTCAAGATCTCATTTATAAAAATGCTCAAGCTGTTGATAGTGTAATATAATATGTTCAGATTGCAAGCTTTTTTCACGTTTCTTTGTCGTTCTTTCTATATCAATTCTTTAAATTCAATTACTGCGTAGTTTTATTTTTATTTTTTTATTATTTAATTATTATTATTTTTTAATTATTATTATTATTTTTTTTTATTTTTATTTTTTTTTATTTTTTACAAAACAAGTTTAGGAGAGGAAAAAATGCATTTACGCACTTGTTCGTGTGGGACTCGACCACATGCTGTGGTAATACCTCACTAAAACAACGTCTCCCATTCTTGCCTTACGTATTCTTATCCGCTTTTGCTCCTTCCGTCCTGAAAGGTAAGCAATAGCGCGATTCCTTTGCTCGAGGTGTTTTCAGTTCACTGTTCTGTAGGTGTTCCTGTCCGTTGCCGCTGTTGTTCTTACGCGGTGGCCAGGAACGCTATTGGATGCTTTTTTAGAGCTACCTTCGTGATGTTATATTATGAAGAACAGTGCTGCCTGACCAGATGAAGAGAGCTCAGCAGAACTGCCTTCTGCATTCGACCTGCCAATGCGTCAGCTTGACGCTCGCAGGTTGGAACTCTTTGAAGCTGGCTAACAAATGAAGCTCTCATCCCCCCTAGACAGCCGAGAATAAGGACAACTAAATGGACTTTATAGCCTCTGTGTATTCTCCTCAATTCGAACAGCAGGTCTTGATACTTTTGCCGTTTCTCATCCTTCTTCTGAGCGATATTGCCCTCGGCAGGAGCCGAAAACTCAATCACGCAGATGATCTTACCTTTATGATCCTGGAGTACTATATCAGGCTTAGTAGCACTGATACGATGAGTGGTAGAAAACGAAAAATTCCAGTAGATTCTGCAATTCTCATTCTCCACAACAGCCTCCTGATCCTCTTGGGCGTATGGCAAGACAGGTTCCTCATCTACACCATATTGGTGTCGAAGATGGTAATACAACACCTTAAGTCCAGCATTGTGTCTTTCAATATACCTGGAACATGCATACGTCGGACACGCACTTAGAATGTGAGTAAGTGTTTCCGGATATTGTTTACATGCTCGACAGTTGTAATTGTCGACAGGTATCTGCATGACCTTACTGCGATAATATAAGGTATTGATAACACCATCTTGGCAAGCAAATAAAAATCCCTCAGTCTCCGATCTTAAACCAGCAGATTTTAGAAATCTAAAAGACAGATCCTTAGACAACTCCATCTCCCTAAGAATCTTATAGACTTGCCCATGAAGAGGCTTCCTAACATGTTGCTCCAATAGAAGTACATGTTCAGCCTGCTTCACTTATCTTTTAAGCATCAAAGGTGTTAATGATGCCAATCCCTGTTCTGTATCGCTGGTATCAAACGGAAGACTAAGTTCATCTGCCGCTCTGTTTGCCGCTTTGTATAAAAATGCCCCATTATCTGCAATTTCATGATGGTGGACAAATTGCATAAGAGGATCATTACTGTTCATCACCGAACACGCCGCAGCCAATACAATACGGCGATGAAGACACTCTACACTAAGTAGACCTCTCCCTCCCTGATCGCGTGGAAGGTAAATTCGAGGTACAGAAGACCTTGGGTGATGACATCGATGTATTGACATCATCCTACGTGTCTCTCTATCTAGTAACTTCAGGTCATCCACATTCCACTTAACAGCTCCAAATGTATAGAGAAGTAAAGGAATGGCTAATGTATTTGTGGCTTGTATCTTATTCTTCCCAGATAATTCAGATGACCAAATTTTTCTAAGAAGACCTCGATATTTCTTTTGGAGATGATCTTTAAGCTTACAAACATCCTGAGTCTCCAATTGTGGAATCCCAAGATATGTGTAAGCATCCCCTACACCAAGATGTTGTATGGTGTTGCCACCAATGAGCTGAAGGTCCTCAGAGTTACTTTGTAAATCCGCTGTTTCTCGTCTTCCTCTATTTAGATGAATCACGGCACATTTGTCCAATCCAAAAGACAAATGTCTTTTGGATATAGCTCTGGAATACACAGCTACTGCAAACACTAAGATATTAAGTGCCTCCTTACTGGAGGCATAGAGCTTAAGATCATCCATATAAAAAAGGTGGTTGATCTTATATACTCTATTTTTTGGTTTGCCACACATGTATCCAGAGTGCTTTTCTCGAAGAACAATAGACAGAGGCAAGAGGGAGATGCAAAAAAGTAGAGGACTGAGTGAGTCTCCTTGAAAAACTCCTCTTTTATAGGTGACGATGTTAGTATTCACCTGTTGTTTGTTCGATGTTATAACAAACCTTGTCCTCCACTTGAGCATTAGATCTTTCAAGCATCTCACAATGTTTGGATGTACCTGTAAGCATTCAAGAAGCTTGATAATCAATTCGTGACTCGTAGAGTCGAATGCTTTACCGTAATCAATCCAAGCCATTGACAGGTTGCGCCGATAAAATATCGAATCTTGGGTCACGCACCTATCTATCAGTAGGTTATCCCTACAACCTGCTAGGCCTCTCTTACACCCTCGCTGTTAACCTATTGCACTCCACACTGGCTCTATTGATGTTAATATCCTCTCTTTGAGGATACCAGTGAATAGCTTGTAACAGGTGTTAAGACAAGCTATTGGTCTATAATTCATTGGATTAGACAAATTTCCTGATTTTGGTAGAAGTACTGTTCTTCCTTCAACCAACCACTGAGGTACGTGATCTTCTCCGTTAAGAAAGCTAGAAAATATACGGGCCAAATGTTGGTGGGTAAAAGTGAACTTCTTCCACCATAGATTATTAATCTTGTCTGGACCGGGTGCTGAATAGTTCTTAGTTTTAGCAACTACATTTCTCACTTCCTCCTCAGTGATTCGTGAGCACTCTTCCATAGGGTGTTCAAGCCCCTGCCGATGACAGAAGCTACGAAAGAGTGGTATAGATGCATCTTGATCGTTTAGAGAACATGTGGTTTCGTAGATGTTCTTCCAGAAGTTTTCAACCTCTTCACGACTAGGTGGCTTTTCAACGGTTGGAGAAGGTACTGGGAACAGGCGGGACGGATTGATAGCAAAAGTGTTATTTTGCTCTATCCATTTTACACGCCGTTCTAATTGTTCTCTTATAATTACAAGAGTACGTATCTTCTCAATCCAATGCTGCTTGATATTCTGCAGCTTAGACTTCTTGAGAGTATGATGCAATCTTTTTAGAGATTGGGCTATGCCCAAAACTCTAGGAGTAAATGCTCTATTTGTTGATAGATATGCAATCACACTCTGCAATTGAGAAGTCATCCGTCTGGCCACCCCAATCTTGAACTGTACCTGTTTAATTCGTTGTTTTGTTCTTGCAATGCGCTCAGAAACAGATTTTCTGTTGCTTTCGCGAAGCAAAGAAACCGCCTTTTCATAAACTGCACAGTTCAATGTCCAGAGGTCTACATCTTCTGAAAGGTCCGAAAGTTCTCTGTTCGCCGCTGCCAATTTGTCCATTTTAATGGAAACCTTGTGATGAATTTTGGTTTCTCTTGCGCCCACATTACTATGCTCGACCATTTGTTGTGTTGTGAGAACTGATCGTCTGTTCTCTACGGGGTCTCGATCTTCTTGAAGGAGAGCTTCATATCCCCTACCCAACAGAGAGGATATCTGATCTCTTAGATTCTGAGATGTTATTTGAGCGTATTGGGGATACATAGTGATCCATCGCTCATAACATCTCTTCATTATTCCTCTACGGTCAGGAGAAGAGTTTTGCCAACATAAGATGGCATCTCTCTTCATCTCCTCAGTCCATCGTAGACGCTCACGAGCTTGTCCACGGGCGTAGCCTGGTCGTCGCCTGGGTTCTATCCTATTGCCACTCCCAACTGAACCCAGGTCTCCATCCGAAAGAGACCTATTGTGGGTGGCACTGCGCGTTACAGTTGTCGTAACCGCAAGTTACCCTGTGGGGGTGGTTAACCCATCACAGGGTTGACAATTATTTCAGGTGTCAAGCCCTATCTGGTTATGGTCCGTGTCGGGTATTTCATTTCCCCGATACCACCTATATCTAGGAGGATCCCCCTATCCGCCACCTGGGGACGCGCCCGGTTGAGGTCCAGCAACCCCACCTTAGATGCCCTTTAAACACTCGGCCTAACAAACCAAGTATTTCCACGATGTTTGGGAAAGGGCAACTAAGGACTTGACCAAATCGATCAAGCGTTTCTGTGATATCTGGTAGCGGATAGCACCAAATATCACAGAGATATTTAGAGTATTATTATTATTATTATTATTTTTATTATTTTTATTTATATTATTGGTTTTATCATTATTATTATTTATTATTGTTATTATTATTAATTCTCAGAAAAAATTAACGCCATCTGTTGCATGTTTAGGTTAGCTTGGAAAATTCAGAGAATATAAGAGACTACATTGCAACAAAATTTTTATTCTATCAACCGACAGTCAAAACAGAGGTTGTTTTCCAAAATGAATTCCCACTGCTGCAAAGAGTTCATGAAAGTGATGGATGATGCATATGATGTTTTGAAGAAAAAAGCAACTTTCGATGAACTGGAATTTTGGATTCGTGGCGGCACCAGAAACATCAGGCTACTTAATCATGTTCTAAGAAGACGGAAAAACCTCTCCGTTGGTCAAAAAAATAAAATCCAAGCATTGACTGGTATTTTAAAGAAGAAAAATAGGAAATTTAAAAACTTACAGAGAAGGGGACAAGGTCTAAGCTCTAACAAGGAAAAAGTAAAGTGGGAAGAATTATTATCTGCTTTTAATTCACGTATTCGATCAGGGGTAATAGTAAATTTTAAACATAAGGATTTAAACGAATTTCTAAACGATGCAAAAAAATTAACTATTTCACGTGTTAAAAATACTTTAAAAATTATGATGGGAGTTAAAGTTAATATTATATTAGCTTTAAAATATGTAAATGGTGAAACAAAAGATGTAAAATTTTTTAATACAAGAAACGAACCAATTATTAACGTCAATGAAATTGATGAATGGTTCGAAAGTAAAGTTCGAGTAAAATTGTTACGAAAAATTGAAGATTTTAAACAAACAGAATCTGGCTGGGCATTAAAAGAAATAATTAATTTAAACGTGAATTTTAATAAATATGTACCGCTTTCAGATGGTTCATCTACTTATGTAAAAATGACACAGTTTATTATGGATAAAAGAGCTGTAGTAAATGTTCATAATAAAGATAATTATTGTTTCTTATGGTCAGTGGTGTCAGCTCTATATCCAGCTAAAAAAAATAGTTCTCTGATTTATTCTTATCCTAAATTTAGGAAAGTTTTAAAATATGATGGTATTCAATTTCCAATGACTTTAGATCAAATACCAAAATTTGAAAAATTAAATAGTTTAAAAATAAATGTTTATGGGATAGAAAAAATTGATAAAAAGGAGGAAATCGTTCCACTTTATTTAAGTAAGAATGAATCAGATAAACCAACTATTCATCTTTTAATGATAGAAAATCAAAATTTTGATAATAGTCCAGTCTATCATTTTGCTTGGATAAAAAGTATGTCGCGTTTATTAAGTTCTCAAATTTCGAAAAGTAAGGCTTACAATTTTATTTGTGATAGATGTCTGTGTCACTTTAAATTAGAAAAATCTTTTCAGAATCATAAAAGAGATTGTGAAAACATTAATAAGTGTAGAGTGATTTTACCAACAGAAGAAGAAAATTCATTAAAATTTAAAAATTATCTATATAAAGAACAAGTTCCGTTTGCAATCTATGCAGATATAGAGTGCTTACTTGAAAAAGTGTCTAATAATGATTCAAATGCATATCAAACACACATTCCTACAAGTGTTGCGTATTACTTACATTGTGGTTTTGATGATTCTCTTTCTGAATTTAAGACTTACCGCGGACAAGACTGTATTAATTGGTTTATGCAAGAATTGAAAAAAGTTTCGGAAGAAGTTAATGTAAAATTGCAGAATATTGTTCCTATGGAACCTTTAACATTGCAACAAAAACGTGAGTTTAGAGAAGCAAAATTTTGTCATGTTTGTGAAAAAGCTTTCAAAGATGATGACATTAAACATCGCGATCATAATCATTTTACCGGTAAATTTAGAGGTGCAGCTCATCAGAGTTGTAACCTTAATTATAAAGATTCCCAAGTAATTCCAGTAGTTTTTCACAATTTGTCAGGGTATGATGCCCACTTCATTATTAAAGAGTTAGCAACAAGTTTTAAGGGTGGCATTCAATTACTACCTATTAATAAAGAAAAGTACATTTCATTCACAAAGCAAGTTAATGGTACAAATGTAAACTTTAGATTCATTGATTCATTTAAATTTATGTCCGGTAGCCTCGAAAAATTAGCATCATATTTAAGTAATGATGAAAAGAAGATAACCAAAAAACATTTTGTAAACAATAGTGAATTTAATTTACTAACTTTATACTTGAAAACCGATGTTTTATTGCTGGCTGATATATTTGGAAGTTTTAGAAAAACGTGTTTAAAAACGTACAATTTAGACCCTCTTCATTATTTTACAGCTCCTGGTCTTGCTTTTGATGCAATGTTAAAGTACACAAATATTGACCTAGAGCTATTAACAGATGTAGAAATGCTTTTGTTTATCGAAAAAGGTATTCGCGGGGGAGTTTCTCAATGCTCAAATCGGTATGCAAAGGCAAACAACCGATTTATGGGATCAGAGTTTAATTCAAGTGAATTAGAGTCTTATATAATGTACTTTGACATTAATAATCAATATGGAAAAGCCATGACTGAAAGTTTACCATATAAAAATTTTAAATGGGTTAACAATTTTACTAAAATTGATTTTCTAAACATTCCCGATGATGCAGAAGAAGATTATATTCTAGAGGTAGACTTGCACTATCCAGAGAATCTCCATGATTTGCATAAAGATCTACCTTTATGTCTAGAGCATTTTGTACCTCCTCTTCCAAAAAGCACCATTCCTAAACTTGTTCCCAACTTATTTTCAAAAACAAATTATGTAATTCATTATCGAAATTTAAAGCAATGTTTATCTCTAGGAATAAAATTAAACAAGATTCATAGAGTATTAAAATTCAATCAAAAGTCATGGTTAAAACCTTACATAGATTTAAACACAGAAATGAGAAAGAAATCTGCTAATGAATTTGAGAAAAACTTTTATAAACTGATGAACAATTCTGTTTTCGGGAAAACAATGGAGAATGTCAGAAAGCATAAAGATATAAGACTCGTAACAAAGTGGGAGGGAAGATGGAGTGCTAAAAATTTAATTTCATTACCTAATTTTCACAGCTGTACCATATTTGATAAAGATATGGTAATAATTGAAATGAATAAAACAAAAGTTAATTTTAATAAACCAATTTTTACTGGATTTTCAATTTTAGATATTTCAAAGATCATTATTTACGATTTTCACTATAATTATATTAAAAAAACCTGTGGAGATTGTGCAAAATTACTCTACACCGACACAGACAGTCTAATATATCAGTTTACAGTTCCAAATATTTATGAATACATTAGACGTGATATTGATAAGTTTGACACCTCAGACTATCCTGAAAACAATGTTTTTGGAATTCCGTTAAAGAACAAGAATGTTCTCGGTTTAATGAAGGATGAGTGTAATGGTAAGATAATGAATGAATTTGTTGGGTTAAGATCAAAATTACATGCGTATAGAGTGTGGGAAGATGAAAAAGATAAAAAGAAAGCTAAAGGGGTTAAAGAATCAAGTTTAAAATCAATTACATTTGACGATTATAAGCATACTCTTAATTCATTTCAAAACCTTGTTAGACCTCAAAACCTTATTCGTAGTCGAAAACATAAGGTAGAAACAATTAAACAACAAAAAATTGTATTTAGTTGGGCAGACGATAAACGTGTATTGATAGCAAATTTGACAGATACACTTCCATGGGGATATAAAGCAAATGAACCAATGGAAGTCGACGATACACAAATGTAACAAGAATAAATTTGTATTTTATAAGAAGAAAATTTGTATTATACTATGTAAAAAAGAAATATTTTAATAAATAACCATGTACAGAAATGAATCGTTTTCTTTACCTTGAATGCTTAAATAACTTTTAAATGATTTAGTACATTAATATTTCTATAATTTTTATCTAGATATTTAGTTACTCTGATAAGGATTCAAATAAAACAGAATAAATTTGAAATATTATAAACTTTATTGTTAATTTCACATAAAAAATGTACATTTTTAAAATTATTACATGACTTAATACCAAACATCAATTCCATCGTCAGAGTTTACATTTTCAGTCAACCAATTTTCCAACATTCTTACATTGCGTGCAGCACAATTGATAAATTCAATTTCTTTTCCTGCTCTACGATGATGATAACATGGTGTTATACTATATTCTTTATAAACTAAAGATTGAAGCGATGGACAATCTATATCCTGCATGTCTATAACTGTTGTTGAAGATTTTACAAAATTCTCTAACCACTTTTTTTTTCAAGTCCTTTTACATAAATTTTTGTTGCATTCTCAAAAATCTTATCAAGTATTAAAGATAATAAGAAGTACGGGATTTCACCAGATGTCCATTTCAAACAGTGAAAATTATTTTCCAACCATCGATTAATGCTCTTATACTGTGGTGAGACGTACTTCCACTTGCAAGGAGGTTGAAACATAAACGCATATGGTTGCACTATTTTTTCCTTAAGCGGTAGAATAGACAATTCTTTGACAATAAACTCATTTATGGGTAACTTGAAACCTTGTACGTCTAGTATGTACTCCATCTCGTTCTCTACTGACTCGAATAAGCAAAATTTTAACAGTTTATATTATTTTCTTAACCCCACCACTGATTGGTCTATATTCAATAATTCTATCATGTAAAATCAGACAATATGCGGCAGTTTGTTCAGGGAAAGCAACTTGTGATTCTATCTCGAGACGAATGTCAACTGGACCATACTTTAGAGATTCGTTTTGTTTTAAGCAATCAATTACAGTGAGAGGAGCAAATTCGAAGAATGCATCCTTTGTCAAGTAGGGTTGAGGTTCTCTGGCATAATAACTCGCTTGAAAATTTGTATACATGTCATAGAGTACAGCGTAATGTTTTCTGTTCATATCGAGATTTAAATTTCCATACGGATAGCTTTGGTTGTTTAAGAATAATTTAACATTTGTTAGTGTACAGTGATCAAAATGACTAGCATTTCTCGTAGTTACAGCCTTTCGATTAGTCTGAAAGCCTAAAATGACAAATCGAGGTTTCTCCAGTTGTGTTGGTGTTTTGACTGTCCAGACGTGCTTCGTTGTTGTTGGTAGTAGAGGATATTCATACAATTCCCAGGTACGAAAACTTATTGGAATGAGTGGATCCTTCTCAATGTACTTTAACAACTTGAATTTTCTTGCATCTGACAAGCGAACATTAGGCAATAACCATTTAATTTTATCAACAGAAATTTTTAATTGTTCCTCAGCAGTTTGTAGAATAGCATTTACGTCACTTCTCGATCGGATTAAAATTAACTCGTGACGAGCGTTGACTACAATTTTTTGATAATCCTCAGCAAATCCAAAAATAATATTGAGAGGTAATAAAACATCAAAATTATCAGCATTATCAATTAGAGTGGTGGTTGCATTACAAGTGGTGAACCAATCTGCATTTTCCAAAAATTTACTCTGAGTCTCGTAAAGCGACACATAGTTTTTCATGAGACTTGTGAGACCGACATTTTTACTTTTATCAATTTCAACAGCATTGAGCTCATATCGAGCTTTATCAAACAAATGACAGATGGCGTTAATTACAAATTTAGTGTCGGTAACTGCATTTCCATTTACTTTGGTTAATTTTCCTTGAATATGAAGTGAACTTTTGCTCGGTAAGAGACAGTGGTCTGGATTTTGAACGGCAATTCGAATTTCATCACTGTTATTGTAAGTTGCTGAAGCGTATGGTAGATGAGCATGCATCTCATAGTGAGCAATAGACTCATCATAGACAATTGGTTTTGAGATATCTAGCACTTCTTCTTCCATGGTGAAATAATAAAATAAAAGAAACAATGACAGATCAACTTTATTTTCTTCTTCTTTTTTCTTCGACAACCTTCAGACCCAAACTCTTCAATAGTTGAATGTTTTGAGGTGTTAGCAGCTTGACTGCAGGCTTGTGACTGAGTCCTTTTAGGCATGATGAGTTTTTATTATAACCAAAATCTATTTTTCGATTAAAGGCAATTCCCATTTTACAGTGCTCTAATGTGGAGTCTAATTGTAATGGTTTCACCTCGAAAATTTACAAGTTGTCCGTCTTGATCAACTATTCGCAACTGAATATGGTCAATGGTCTTAACGGCGAATGGCAGGTAAATGACGTGAGAAGGCACTTCAACAATCTTATATCCTGGTGGTACACTGGGAAAAAATTCATGAACCGTGTGCACCTTTTGATTATTGATATAAGTTCCTGTAGTAATGTTGCACTCTAATCTCAATGCATTAACTTTTATAATAGAGACTGGTGAGTTTGACTCGTGAAATTTACCAGCTTCCAATGTCTGTGGTTCAAATCCCAAGATTCGCGCTATAGAATCACTTTTTTCGAAATTTATCTCACGATTACAGAAAATCTCACTGCGTAAAGTATTATTGTTTGGTTTAATTTGTATTTCAATTCCTTTTGGACTTAGAATTTTTTGTAAATAGCGCTGAATATCATCTATTTCATAGCTACCGGTCGGTATAGTAATTTCTTCTTTATCAACATATAATTTATTTTCACCAAAGTCTACATTAGGAATCGAATTAAAGGTTAGAAATTCAACGAGTCCGAGTGTGTAATTTTTATGAGGTGACAGTTCAATTGGTGGAAAATATTAAGCTTCCAAAATAGTGGAAGTACCTGACAGTGTTAATGTTAGTGAATCGTTCATGATGGTGGTTCACATTTAACTAAAGTTAATAATGTTGAAAAACGTTTATTTATGTAAATGAAATACATTTTTTACTTTGAGTTGATTACACAAAAATTTTAAACATAAATGGCCACAAACAAAAGTATCATAATTTTGATATTTGACATGATTATAATGTATGTTTGCAGTACGGAGATATTTTACATGATCTGTAGGTGGTCTAAGATTACCAAAACTATCAAAATACAGAACATTATTTCCACTCTTTTCGTAGGCAACCCAGTGTGTTCCGCTGATATCTTTGTTATTAAAATTAATAATTGCTGATTCAAATTGTCGAGGACCCTTTGCTGGCAACTCATCTCGCATAAAAACACCTCTAAAGTGTGGAATCTTGATCAATTCAGCAAATTTCAATAAGTCGAAATCAGTCAGTGCTCGTTTTGGTAATTTTATTTTTTGAAGTTTTTTTTAGCACTAATCCTGCTTTATGAGGTTTGAGATAGAGTCCCAATCCTTCCTTATAAGGTTTGAGATAGAGTCCTTTACCCAATGCTATAGACTCCATTTTTTGGTTGTGTCGTTGACTCTCTTCGAATTGCTTCTTTGCTGCACTCGCATCATTAACAGCTTTAGCTATTCCAGCAGCACCACCTGATAGAGCACCAATGGCACTAAGACCAGCAAAAAGTGGTACTAAAAACGGTATAAAACCACCAACTTTTTTCGGTACAGGCAAAATTCGTGGTCTTTTTACATTGCCTCTTCCACCAGCTTGTTTTACAGCTATACAAGCACCTTTAATAGCTGATTTTATAACAGATTTTGCATTATTTCCAGGAAATATAGACTGCTTTGCTGCTGCTACAATGTTTTTCAATGATAATTTAGTCTTTATTTTTTTTTATACTTGGCTTGAGTCCCATACCGAATTTTGTTTTTACTTTCATGGCGTTTGTAATTGCCCAAGCAGCTGCCTTTTCACCAACTCCTGAATCTCTAGCTAGTACACGAGTCCAAGCTTTTTCAGCAAGAATCCTATCAGCTGCGTTCCTCTCTTCGAGATTTTCTCTGTTCTGAGAATAGGCTATATCGTGTTCCTTACAAGCTTGATCAAGCGGATTAATGCCAGGATCACCACGTTCCAATCGTTTTGCTAATTGTGTACCAGGTCCACAGTACTGATAGCCGGGAATATGTAATTCAAAGGGTGAATTATTAATTACTTTGTTGAAAATTCCCTGACCACGTTTGACTCTCTTGCTGGTTTTTTTATGACTGACTGATTTTCTCTTTCCAATCATGCTTTTATTGTGTTTACTCATGAAAAACAATGAATAGACTGACTTAAAAACTTATAAAAGTTTGGTATTTATGGTTTTGTGTGTCAGTTGATCTAGTGCTCTCTTAATGCACAGAACCTTTCCATGAACCACCAGACCATCACTCTACCATCTCCAAGTTTAAAATAATTTACAGCATTCTTCTTCAACGAATAGTCTGATCAATAGTTTACCCAGATCGGTGTCTCAGACTGGTTTTCTGAACAAGTGTACACTGAGTTGAAACAAACCGTTCCAAATCTTGAACAATTATCTCAAAGTGAGTTCAACACCCTTTATAATAAGACTGTTGAACAAAACATTCTCAGGAATTATCAGTCTAATCAATCAAACGTTCGTCAGGGACAGATGTTGACCAGATCGTTTAAAGACTCTAAACAAACTGCTGCGGAAACTATAAAAGCCCTGGTATTTATAGTTTTTCACCATTAATCAAGATGGAGTTTAAAGCGCAAACTATGAAACTTCCTGTGATAAATTTTGATAAAGTAACGCAAAATCAGTGTACAAGAAAACGTCATGGAAATCTTCTACCCAGCACAATACGAGCAATTTTTTGTGGTCCATCAAATTGTGGAAAGACTAATGCATTATTGACTTTACTCTTGCATCCCAATGGGCTACGCTTTGAAAATGTCTACATCTTATCGAAATCGCTTGAACAACCCAAATACAAATTTCTAGAGAAGGTTCTTCAACCAATCAAAGAAATTCAATATTTTCCATTCTGTGAACATGAGGAAGTAGTTGAGCCGAGCGAGGCTCAGCCTAACTCTGTAATAGTTTTTGATGATGTAGCTTGCGATAAACAGGATCGAATTCGAGCTTTCTTCTCAATGGGACGTCACAGACATGTTGACTGCTTCTACTTGTGTCAGACGTATACACGAATACCAAAACATCTGATTCGTTACAATGCAAATTTTTTGGTTCTGTTTAGACAGGATGAAATGAATCTAAGACACATTTATGATGATCATGTAAACACAGACATGACATTTGCAAAATTTCGAGACTTGTGTTCAACTTGCTGGAATAGTGACAAACACGCGTTTCTTGTGATTGATAAGGATAGTGAACTTGGTCAAGGTCGATATAGAAAATGTTTCGACTGTTTTATGAAGATTGAAGACGTCAAATAAAAGTTACAAAACTAATCATAGGAAGCAGTATTCTTTAAGACTTTGTCCAATCAAGATGTCGAGAACTGAACAGCTTCAGAGACAAAAAGATCTCGCACAGCAATTGGCAAAAGCGAGTGACGTCATTCGTCGAAAGCATAAATTGATGAAAATGGGTAAAGAGAACTTTGAGCAGGCATTGGGTGAAACTTTTAAGCCTATTGTGAATCCATTGCAAAAACTTGTTGGTGATATGGAAACTTTTAATAATATAAAAGCAGAAAAAGATGAAGTGGAAAATGAAAAGACGGAAAAATTTGATAACTATGACAATAATTATGAGGATAATTATGATGATACTCTACGTGAAACGTCATTCAAATCAGCTTTCGGAGATCGCACTCTAGAAAGTTTTGCTGAACAATCAAAAATTCCACTTGATGAGGATACCAATATGTACGTCACACAGCTGGCAGAAAGAAATAAGAATCTGGATAATATATATGGTGTACGAAAACTGTCAAAAGACCGATTAGTGATTGGTGATTCAGACATACATTTCAGTCAAAGTTATATTCACATTGGAGATTTGACTCTATCAACTACTAAAGGTTTACTTGAACTTGTTTTTAAAAAATATCCTGAAGAATCCATTATAACAGCTGAGGATCTGGAAAATTATAAGAAAATTCTACTAGCAACAAACGCTCACAGGAAACATTACAGTGCAGATGGCGCTATTCGTGAAAGTAAATCATACAAATATACAAATTTTATTGATAAACTAATTTCAAAGTCAACAGTGAGAAAAAGTGGGGGTAGAAAGAGTTTTTCTGCTACGGGTATCTTGCCACAGTACATGATTGCTAGAGAAGGAAATCAATTGGACTATGTGTATTGGGATGATCCAAATGAATTGGTGGATAGACTACGTTTACTCTTAGCGTCTCAATCAGCTGGAAGTCCGAGACATGTAAACGAAATTTTATCAATCATCGAGGAGCTTCGAGAAGCAAGCATCATTTATTAGAATGTGTTTTCTATTACATAACATCAGTTTCAAGATGAGCATTGACGTGTTTGGACACTCTCTTAAGAGCGGATTATCTCAAGGACCTCGTGGTCCGCCTGGTCCGCCTGGCCCGCCTGGTTCGCTTGGAGTTGGTTTTAAAAGTGACTCACAGAATAATTATGATTTAGAAGGAAAACGAATCTGTAACGTTGCAGACGCTAAAGAAGAATTAGATGCAGTTAACCTCAAAGTTACTCGAAATCTCATAGAGTCTAGTATACATGAAATACGTCTGATAATAAACACTTTCACTGAACAAATTGATGATATCCAAAAATATTTAATAAGTCAAAAGAAAAAGTAGATACTACACTCGGATGTGCAAAATCTATTCTATTGAAAGATGGACAACAAAAAGTTAACTGTAGTCAAAGAGCTTCACAAGCAAGCAAGAAAAAATTATAAACGAAGAAGTGTTGATGTTCGAGGTATTGATGAGACCTGGCAAGCTGATTTGGTTGAAATGATTCCTTACGCAAAAGAAAATAAAGGCTACAAATACTTACTAACAATTATTGATGTTTTCTCTAAATTTGCTTGGACTATCCCTGTAAAATCCAAGAAAGGTGAAGATGTTGCTGCAGCCATGGAATCTGTTGTCATCAAAGGACGTGTACCAAAAAACTTACAAGTGGACAAAAGAAAAGAATTTTATAATTCAAATTTTGAAAATCTTATGAAACGCTTCAATATTAACATGTACTCTACATATAGTAATTTAAAAGCATCAATTTGTGAGCGATTTAATCGTACTTTAAAAAATAAAATGTGGATGCAATTTAGTTTGCGTGGTAATTATAAGCGGATAGATATTTTACAAGACTTGATTTCATCATACAACAATACTATCCACCGAACAATTAAAATGAAACCAAAAAATGTAAATAAAACCAATGAACAAAGAATTTTATTTAATGTTTACAAAAAATTCACTGTACAATCTTCTATCAAGAAAGTTAAATTTAAAATTGATGATAAAGTGTGTGTTAGTAAACTGAAACATATTTTTGAAAAAGGTTATACACCAAACTGGACAACGGAAATCTTTACAATAACACATGTCAATAATACAAATCCAACGACATACTTGTTGAAAGACTATCAAGAGAATCCTGTATCTGGTAGTTTTTATGAGCAAGAAATTTCTTTAGTTAAAAACTCTGATGTATATTTAGTTGAAAAAGTGCTTAAAAAAAGGGGAAATCAATTGTACGTAAAGTGGTTAGGTTTCGACAATTCACACAATAGCTGGATTGATAGAGATACTATGTAAAAGAAATGTTATTTAATAAAGAATGCTTTTTAAAATAAAAAGTTTGTAATTTCATTTCAGTATCTAGATAATAATAATAATAATACACATAATTTTTATAATACAAATTCCAAATTTTATTTAACACATTTTATCTTCATTTACAATTGCTTTACATAAATTACTTAAATGATAGGTGTAAAGTTCACAAAATAATCGTGCATGACTTACATTCTTCTGATATACTTTTAAAAGTTTTTTAAATTTATTTTTCATAAATGTTTCAACATACTCTACTGAACAAGTGTCATCTTTCTTGTACACTTTTTGTCTAATTGTTTCTATAATTGTATTCGCAGAACATTGCACATTCACTATCTGTAAATCGTCTAAATTTTGTTGAATGCAGGAACAAAGAATTTTCAAAACTTCGAACGTTGTTTCATTCAAGGAAAATGGATGTACATCTTTTTCTTCATTAATTCCTTGAATAAGCACAAAACATTGATTCAAATAGCTGATGAATTTTATTTTAAACTCAAGACAGTCAAAAGTTCTTGGACCCATTCTTCTTTCGAAAAAACTTGAAATTTCCTTGAAGTAACTATTAAAAAATTTCCACTCTAGGCGAGAAAATTCAATTATAGCATGAGGAAATCCTCCACTCAATTTCACTTTTACAGATAAATTTTGTAAATTACTAACATTAACCCCAACAACTGCCTGCTTTGTAAAAGTTGAATTTAGATTATATGTTGTACAAAGTACCATTTGATTCTTTGGTAGATATGCCATTTTTGCTTCCTCATGTATTTCTTTTATAACTTACCTAATAATATCACTTATTCTCGGCACAAAATCAATTTAGAATCACTAATAAAATTCAATCTTTGATCAATTAAGACAATGCTTATCTGACAACAAGTTTTGATGATCAAGGCTAAAATATACGCCTTGCATAAGTTTTCAGATTCAGAACAGCTGATTTCCAAGAAATTATATTCCCACATGAAATAAATTCTTTTTAAAGGTCAGACTACCACTTATTGTACAATTCTTTCAAAATCAGATCCCCACCACTATCCAGCTGATTCTCAAGGCCAAAAATATACCTTGCATAGGTTTTCGAGATCAGAACAGCTGATTTCCAAGAAATTATATTCCCACCAACATCCAGCTGATTCTCAAGGCTAAAATATACCTTGCATAAGTTTTCAGGTTCAGAACAGCTGATTTCCAAGAAATTATATTCCCACATGAAATAAATTCTTTTTAAAGGTCAGACTACCACTTATTGTACAATTTTTTCAAAATCATATTCCCACCACTATCCAGCTGACTCTCAAGGCCAAAAATATACCTTGCATAGGTTTTCGAGATCAGAACAGCTAATTTCCAAGAAATCATATCCCCACCACTATCCAGCTGATTCTCAAGGCTAAAATATACGCCTTGCATAAGTTTTCAGGTTCAGAACAGCTGATTTTCAAGAAATTATATCCCCACATGAAATAAATTCTTTTTAAAACCTTGCGTAATTTTTCGATATCAGAACAGCTGATTATGAAATCATATGTTCTCGTTTTCAGGTCATAGCACCCCATTTACAAAATACCCCCCCCCCCACCATCTATCTACATTCAAAGGTCAAATATACCCCCACCTCACATTCCTTTTTGATGATGTCATATACCATGGCGCAATATTTTCCCCCACCACTGCACATGCGCAATAGCGACTTGTAGTTAGAACCCGCGTTACTTAACTACTTTATTGAGCTGGTTTTTTATTGGGGCTGGTTGGCGCACTTTGTTCTAAAAAAAAGTACAACTTTTTTGGAACTTTTGTTTTTTTAAATCAAAGCTGAGATGTCAAACAAAGTTTGTGTACAATATAGTTTTCATGTATACAAAATTGCCAGACCCAATCAACAAAGAGTGAAAAGTGCGCCAAGTACTTTACAATAGGTCTCCCCTATTGTATTGGTATTTAAAAGCTTTTAGTAAAAATTAAAAAAATAAAAATTCAATTATTTATTGCTTACTTATAAAGAAAAGAGATTATTCGATCCGGAGGAGCAAAATTGTGTAGGTAACTAACACTAACACATTAAATAAATTCAGATATTAATTTATTTGCAACGTTTCGTCTACAATTCGTAGACATCTTCAGGCTGTAACAATAACAAGTGTGAACACTTAGTAAAATTTTTTTTAACACGAACCAAACACAGAATGTACATTTTAAGAAAAGGATTTTTACCTCATATGGAAATTAAAAATATTTTAAGACATCACAGAGAGTGACTTGTCACTGTGTTCACTAGTCCTAGGTCATGGACAAACTAACAGAAAAGTGTGATAATGACGATTAAACGTCTAGACGACGAAAACAAATACAGAATAACATTGAGAAATCAAAACAAATCAATTCTTTATTATTAACAATGGAGAGCGACAAAACGTTGCCTTTATTGCTTAATTGTTAATAACTTTAAAACAAGTAAAAATTTAACAATTGGTCTAGACAACTCTTTGCACAATTTAATAAGCTTTAAATTAAAAAAAATAAATGTTAATCCGTCAATAATTGTGACCTACAAGTCAATTTGTTTATGAAGAGCCGGTTTCGTCCTACTGTGGGTCGCAAAAAATACTTAAAATTGCAAATAAGTTGTTACTTGTCGTTCAATTAAAAATTACGTTTTTTTGTAAATTAATAATTATGCGATATAGTTATATTTTTTCAACATTTCTAAGGAGAAAAATTATTTGCATGTTGAAAAATATTACTTCTTATCGATTTTATAACAAATTTACGAAGAAAGTGATTTTTTTCTATGTAAAAATACATGGAAAAATTCGGTTGACTAGAGACACGTGTTAATATTTCTTGATTTGGCTCAAACTTAAAGGAATTCTTTTGTTTTGTACCTTTTTGCCTTGATCAATTTTCTGGTTGAAGGCCGAAGAATTGAAAACATTGCCTAATTAAAAGCCACCCTAATATATAATAATATTATTATTATTTTTATTATATTATAAAATAGTAATTATAAGTATATTATTAATATTAAAAATAATGTTACATGAAATATATTAATATAAAATATTGCATTGTGAAATTCTTCGAAGTAACATTGGATTTTTTTAGATTTTAAGGTTAAGCGGGTTAAAATTATTGAGTTATACCTATATAAATATTATAAAATAATAATTTTATTGTATAATATTAATATTAATTATTAAATATTAACTAATATTAATAATAATATTAATTATTAAATATTAACTAATATTAATAATAATATATATTATATAATATTTGAATTATTTGGTTACAATATTATATACCTATATATAGGTATATCGTACCGAATAGTGATACGAAAACAGAACACTCGAAAAACAGTCCCAAGTAGTATGAATTTAGCACTAGGATGGACTCTTTTTTTTCAGTACCCATTTTAAGTTCTAAAATGCAACTCAAAAGTGGTGCGGAAATAAAAAAGAGAATTAAGAATAAATTGTCAATAACAATTTACAATTCTGGCCCTTCGTGAAAATAAAAAAGGTATATACCAAATAACAACTCGATGTCCTGTTCTTATCCGGTCATCCCACCGATGCCATGTGCAGATCATCATCAATCAACTTCTGCAGAGAAGTTAACCTTAAATTCTACAAATCGACAACAAGAGAGTACCACTGTACCCACCCAATGTTCAGGTTAAATCCGTTAAACTTCTTCGGGAAAGTTAAGTTTTTATTGTGAAAATTGACAACTTGAAAGTAGTTAAGAGTCCAACTAATGTCCAATTTATCTCTGGTCAACTTTTATAAGAAAGTTAACTTCTAATTGTGAAGATCAACAAATACAAAGTGCCCTAGAGTCCAACCGAAGTCCATATCATTCCCGGTCAACTTCTTCGGGGAAGTTAACCTCAAATTGTGGGAATCGACAAATAGATCCGAAATGATGTCCACGTTATTTTCGGTCAACCTCAAGTAAGTTAACCTTAAGGGAAGGTTCCAGTGAATTTTTTTTCAAAAAATCGAAATTATTTTTTGTCTATTTTTGGTTAGTATGATTATCTAAAAACGGGGAAAATAATCTGCAGTAAAAAAAACCTCGAAAATTTGTATTTTTTATTAATTAACTAACTGTAGTATGTTAATTTTTAAATTAACAGTTTTTCTGGTGCACCACTTGAAAGAGCAGTTTTTAAACTATAAGACACTATTATAAAATTATAAATTATAAGACACTATTCATCGAAATAACTTGAAATTTGGACAGAATGTTCCTTGAACGTGTAGTTTTCGTGTAAACTAGGATTTTTAAGATCCATTAATATTTAAGAAAGTTATTAACAATTTAAGTTACAAAATTATAGTTAAAAAATTTAAAAGTCTGTCATTCGGTTATTTTCCAATAAATATTTTTTATCCTAGTTTACACGATAGCCAAAATGATACATAATAAGAAACTATTTAATTTTTTTATTTCACATTAACCGTTGCAGAAAAAAAGTGTAAACAACTTTTAGAGAGGACGACTTTCGGCAGACATTTTCTAAGACTCCATTAAAAAAAAATAATAAAAAAAATGTTTTTAATTACTTTAAGAGTTGTATTTTATTGTAAAAAAAATTTATTTAATAAATATTTTTTTTACTATAAAAAAAAATCTTTGAAAAAAGCTTAAAATCACTGGAACCTCCCCTTAAATTAAGAAAATCAATAACTTTGAGTACATACGTTCCAATTCCTGTTCAGGTCACATCCGGTCACCTTCTTCGGGGAGTTTATCTTAAATTGTGAAAATCAACAATTACAAAGCACCCTAAAGTCCAACCGGTGTCCAGGTCATTCCGGGCAAATTCTTTGGGGAAGTTAACCTTAAATTGTAAATATTGGTAACTACTTCAAAGAACCCAAGAGCTCAAATGTTTATCCACGGCATTTCCGGCGAACCTTTTTGAGTAAGTTAACTTCTAATTGTAGAAATTGATAACTTTGAAATACACACGTTCCCTGTCCTTTTTCAGGTAACATTTGGTCAACTTTTTCAGGGAAATTAATCTTGAATTAAGAAAATCGTCAGTTACAAAGTGCCCGAGAGCCCAACTGATGTTCAGGTCATTTCTGGTCAATTTTTTCGAAGAAGTTAACCTCAACTTTTAAAAATAATTAAATAAGGAGGACCTAAGGGCCAAACCAATGTCAAAGTTATTTTCGGGATACTTTATGAAGATAGTTTTCTTAAATATTAAAAATCGATAAGTATGAACCCTCAATTAGTTAATAAGTTGGTATAGAATAAAAATTCGACTTTAGTTCTGTACATTTCAGAGGAAACAAAACTATAAAATATGAAAATAATAATATTAAATTTGAATTATAACTTCAAATAATTATTTATTTACATTTAGCTTTTTTTAATGATATTGTATATTTGCATAAAAAGTGCACTGAAAAGAAAGTATGATTAAAAAATTTGTAATTTTTAAGGAATTCAAAATTCAAAATATTATGCTGAGTTATTTAAAATGGTTAAAAAAATTAATTTATTGAGAGATGGAATCCATTTTAAATCAGGCAGACTGACCACCTTCAGGTCATTGATTTTATTAACAATTAAATACATTATTTTTCAACTAAAATAAGAATATAACCATTTTTTCGAATTTGAAAAAAAACGATTTTGAACTCCGATTAAAAATTTTTCTTTCGGATAGCATTTTTTGTCTGATTAAGATAATCAGTTTTTCTTTTTGTCCTTTGTAGAATGTGTCTTCCTCTTTAAAAATTCGATTGGAATTTTTAAAAAATCTTAAAAATCAACAAAATGACGTCGTATTTTCTGAAAATAAACAAAGTCAATTGTCTCAAAAACACTACTTTCGATTTTGTTTAAAATTTTGCCACAAATTGTTACGAATATATGGAAAAATTCGTATAAGTTTGAAGCAGGCTAAACCATTTTTACGGTCAGGAGAATTTTTTTTCAAAAAGTAAAAAAAATTTTCATTATACTAAGTTTTATTTAGAAAGAACGTTTAGAAATAATTATTATCGTTGATTTAAACAAATGTTTCTAAACTAAAAAAGATTTCTTTATACTAGTAAATTTCATTTTAACTTCAAAAAGACCTTAAAGAAGAAGACATTATCTACAAGAATCAAGAAAGAAAATTTGATTATCTTAATTAGATAAAAAATACCATGCAAAAGAAAATTTTAAATCGGAGTTTTCATTTTTTTAATAAAATTTGAAATGCTTATAACTTTGTGGAAAATCGTTTTCTCCAAATTCGGAAAAATGGTTATCTAGTTATTTTACTTGAAAAATAATATTTTTAATTGCCAATAAAATCAATGACCTGAAGGTGGTCAGTCTGCTTGATTTGAAATGGATTCCATCATTAAGAATATTATTAGAGATCTATTTGGGGGAAAATTTCTCAAGTGTACCAATCGCAAAAATAAAAAGGGCTAATACTTGCACAAAATGTAGGGGAGAGTAGTCAGAGTTGAATCATCGCGTTTATTTTGTTTTATTACAGTAGATCCATATGTCGTTGTGTGTAAATACTTGTTAGCAATGCCAGCAAACTTTTTATATGGATTGCAGTAAAGTGTGGGAACTATATAGACGTATTAAGCGAGTCCGTGTTATACGCTCAACAAAAAACGTTTGTGTAGTTTCAAAATTAGATAATTAAATGTAGCAGAAATATGCCAAAGACAAATTAAGTTGACTAAAATTGTTTATTATGATGTTATACGAAAATGTGGAACATAATTTGGTGTTTGTATAAAGCGTTCATGGTGTGTGTGTGTGTGATATGAAGCTGAACGACGCTTGAGTCAAGGTTGGTACACCCAAAATTTTGCAATTCTGAAGCATTTTTGCAATGAAAATGAATTTGTTAACTTAAAAAGGTGTCAAAAACTTCATTTGTATTGGAAAGAAAGACAATTCAAATTTTTGGTAATACTTTTTTACTTTCCGATTAATTTCGCGATACAGGAGGAAATATGATTTATTCCAGTTTCATGTTTCCTTTTGTCATTTCCAAATGTATTTGAGTGCCATTCTATCATGCGAAGGCAAAGATATTTTAATTTTCAATCATTTATCTTCATATTTCATTGATTTTCTACAGTGACCCAACTCTGACTACCATGTTCAACTTTGACTACCTTTTTTTTTTAATAGCCTATAACTCCGAAACTTTTGGTCCAGATTTTTTGCAATGTTTAGCAAAAACATTGCATTTCAGTAGAACTTTACAATAATATAAGAGACATAGCAAAATTCGGTCTACAGGAGAAGTTATAGAGAAAAGTCAAAACTATATCCAACTCTGACTACTCTCCCCTAGTAAGGGGTGAGGGTTGAAGATTTTGGTCAAATGTGTAGAGGGGATTTTTTGAAAAACCATAACTATTATGCAACAGGATGGAAAAAAATTGACCTTTATGTTTTCAAAAGGTTTTTTCCTCCTCTTTTCAATGGTGCAAAAAAAATTTTAACTTTTAAAATTTAACATTTTATTAAAAAAAAAAAAAAAAATTGTGATTTTTTTTTTGAAAAAAGACATTTTTATTCTTTTTCTTTTTCTTTTAATATAAAGCTTAATATATGCACTTCCAATACTCGAAATAAAAGAAATGTCCTTTTTTTTTGTTATTGAATTATTATTAATCAGTTAATAAAAATTAGTAAAAAGTTAGTAAAAAATGAAATATTGAACAAACAAATAAACTTTTGGTAATTTTGGGCCTACTAACGTAAAACATATCATATTTTGGATCCAACAAGCAAAATTTGAAGTATTTTCGATAAATGGATACTAAATAAATATACATTTTTTAATTAATTAATTATTATTAATTATTTTTTTAGCATTCATTTATCACAAATACTCGAAATTATACTTGTTAGATCCGGAATTTGATAAGCTCTACGTCAGTAAGTTAAAAATTACTAAAAGTTTATTTGTTTGTTTAATATTTCATTTTTGACTAATTTTTGACTAATTTTTATTAATTACTTAATTAATAATTCAAAAACAAAAAAAAGGACATTTCTTTTATTTCGAGTATTGAAAGTGCACAAATGAAGCTTTATTTTAGAAGAATGAAAAAGAAAAAAAAATGTCTTTTTTAAATGTCAAAAAAAAAAAAAAATTTAAAAAAGTAGTTTAAATTTTGAAAATTTAAAAAAAAAATTTGCACCATTGTAAAGAGGACGAAAAAACCTTTCAAAAACATATAGGTCAAATTTTTATCCACCCTATTGCATAAGAATTATGATTTTTCAAAAAATCCCCTCTTTACACTTGACAAGAATCTTCATCCCCCTCCCCCTTCTAAAATTTTCATTAGAATTCTATAATAATTAGTGGTTTAAGTACTGACTTACAATACTACATTTTGTGCAAATTTTAGCCCTTTTGATTTTTTTTATTGGTACACTTGAGAAATTTTGCCCCATTTATAACATTAATATATATTTATTTTTAATTACATTTTTGAAACAAGCAAATGATTAAGAAAACAATATTTTAAAAACAAAATAATAATGCACAGCGTAGAGGCTTCAACTTTGCTTTCAAAATTAAGAACATTTTTTTTTTAAATTTGAAATAAATTTTAAAACATTTTGAAAAGTTAAATTTAATAAAATTTTTTATTTTTTTTTTATTTTTAAATCAACGTTTCAGATAAACATATTTTTTAATTTAAACAGTAAATTTAAATTTCTCTTTGATTGTGACCATATATTTCTTAGTTCTTTGAGTAATTATTTTCCATAACAATAGTTTTTTAAAATAGATAAAATTTAATTACACCTGACTCTCTTTATATGCAACTCTTCGGGCTGGGTCTTTCATATAGCGAATTGTAAACATGCATTATCCTTTGCTACCCCTCTTACGTCTTTGTCCCTACATGCTCGACGCTCAACTCTAATTCCCCTTTCTTCCTATTCGCAGAATGTCATATTTCGAACCTTCATATAAAGAGAGTGCGGTGTACTTACTATTTGTCATTATGATTCAAATTAATATTATTTTTAATATAATTATGAGAATTTTTGAAAATCATTTAAACTCGCAATGAAATCGACTACAAATGGAAAAAAAATTACCCCTATTTTTTATTTTTTTGATCTAACAGGATTAAGCGGGTGCCACTTGCACCCCCTATTTTCCCATTAAAAATACATGGAAAAAGTAAACTTTTTAAAAAAAGTGCGTAAAATTGTTCATAATTTTATCGAAAAAGGCTCAGAAGTTTATGAGACCTCGATAAATGTCCAAAGTTGAAGAAACTGTGGATTATTATTATTTTTTTGCAAACTTACCCTCTCTAGGGGTGAGCTAAATAACAACCTCTAAACATGAATTCAGCATTTATAAGTAAATAGATTTATTATTTTCATTGATTTTTTTAAGAAATTTTTTTACTAAACAAAAAACAAGGCTCCCTGCATTATTAAATTAATTTTAAATTGTTTGAACAATTTTAATCTATTTAAACAATTTTTTTTCCATTTTTTGTTTTAATTAAATATTTTAGAAGCTTACAACTTTTTAAATAGTGAAGATAAAAACAATTAAATTAATATAATTTAATATATTTAATTTAATTGATTGCGTAAACAATCAAAATTGTTTAAACAAATTAGAATTGTTTAAACAATTGAATGTATAATGTAAATTATGAATGAATAATTTCTTTATAGTTCTTCAATGAAAATTGCATGCAAAAAACCACATAATTTTAGCTGAATGTAATAAAAAGTTGATTTTAAGCAATTTCAATTGTTTAAACAATTAATGGCATGTGATGGAATATGACGTCACTTGTATAGGCAAAATTTGTCCGTAACTTTTTTCTTAAAATATTAAATATTTTGTCATGAAACTTGGTAGAATTACTTAAAATGTCATTAGGAAGGTCTCTCAGACCCGAGTTTGTTTGAATTTTGGCTCAAAATTTATTTTTAAAAAATATTGCATTTTTTCGAAAAGTTCCCAAAATTAATTTTGAGCCAAAATTCAAACAAACTTGGGTTTGAGAGACCTTCCTAATGTCATTTTAAGTAATTCTATCAAGTTTCATGACAAAATATTTAATATTTTAAGAGAAAAGTTACGGCCAAATTTTGCCTACAAAAAATATGTTTAAACAAATAAAAATTGTTTAAACAATTGTAGTCGATTTCATTGCGAGTTTAATCGATTTTCAAAAAATTTCATTAATTGAAACACCCTAATAATTATACATTTAAAAAAATGTACTTAATATTTGTAAATTAAAAATTTTTTTTTTCATCTAAAAATTGTTTTTTTTTTAAATTTAAATTTATTGCTGTGCTTGTATTGTTATTATTCTGAATAATTATTTTTAAATGCTTTCAATTTGTTTAAACAAAAGATCAATTTAAGTAACTGATTATTTGAAGTCATGATTCAAAACTAACATTACATTTTAATATAATTAAATATTTAAAAATTTATTCACCATAGTGAAGTAGGTTATGATAAATACTTCAAATTAAATTAATTTACAGCTGAACCTCGTTGTAAGATATTAATTTCGAATAATTATTTTTTTTTTTAAATTGAGAGTTTACAGAAAGCTCTTCTTTAAAAAAAAATTATTTAGAATAATTATATGGAATATTAATATAATTTATTATATTCCAGAGTCGTTAAATGGTCACACTAAGGCCATAACCTTAGAAGAAGAAGATTAAATTTTAATGTTCATGTCTAAAAAAATATTAAAGGTTAATTCTTGGATAATTTTAGCGTTAATACTAAATAAATTTTTTTTAACTAGAAATATTCTGTGCTTTATTAAAATTAAAGTTTATTTAATTTAAGTTCATTTCAAATCTCAAATAATTCTAATTTCTACTGATTAAAATTTTTAAAGATTGGACTATTCATCATAATCATTAATTTAATTGTCAAAACATTAATTAGATAAATCAATTACAAATTTTATTCGTACAATATATGTATTTGTAATTGTAATTTGTAATTTCCTTGCTTTCTAAAATTATTCCAACTCACATTAAATTTATTAAACTTCAATATAATTCTAATACATAACCTGAAAATAAAAATTTAAATAATTGAAGAGAATATCATCTGTTTGTTTAAAAGCCAGGTATTTTATTTTATTGAAAACATATATGTATTTTCAGCTTGTTAGCCTAATAGTTTAAATAAATTTTATTAATTAATTCACATAGTACCTATTAAGTTGATAATTAAATTAATATATATAATATATTTAATTAATTATTTTAAAAGAATTTATCACTCGGTGAAGTTATTAATGCATAGGAATTTATCAATCACTCCGAGTCAATAAAACACACATATGTTTTTTTACGTTTCGGCAGCTATGCTGTCCTCATCAGAAACTAAAAAAATTTTTTTATTAATAAAATTATAAACAAAGTATACAAAAAATACGAAGAATTTTTTAACATTAAAAAACTAGTTAGTAAGAGTGAAATTACCATTAACAGATTTGTTAAAAAAATATATATAAAGTACATTATGAAGTCAATAAATTTTAAATATAAATATTGTAGACAAGTTGCCACAACGGCACGAGGCTATCAACTGACAATAATACTAAAGTCACAATACTCGTCGATAAATTAAAAATCAAAACATCATTAACAACGGAAACAGAACAAATTGTAATATTAATATAAAATCGCAAAATCAAATGCTTGACCATTGTTTTACATTTTATCTATTAATATCAAAAAGAGAAAAATTTGTTCATTTAATTAAAAATAATTTTCATTTTATTTACTTCATTTTATTTTTAATTTAAAAAATTTTTTTAGTTTCTGATGAGGACAGAATAGCTGCCGAAACGTAAAAAAACATATGTGTGTTTTATTGACTCGGAGTGATTGATAAATTCCTATGAATTAATATTTAATTAATATTAAAATAATTTTTTTAAGTAAAATTAATAAAAAATTTAACTTTATATAACAAAAAAATCACACATCTCTATGCATCGTCTGTTTCTGATAGAAAGTTATAAATCATATGTCTCTGAAATCGTCGAAGAGACGTTGCTTACTCTTTAACGACTACGAAAAATGAAGGTAGAGGATATTTTGAAGCATCGAACGACACTGAAGAACTGGCTGTAAAGTATTAAAGATATTTTAAATGATATTTTGTATGGATTTCCGAGTGGGTCCATCAATTTAGTCTTTTTAATGTTCACTACCCCCCCCCCCCTTTTTGTTTTTTCAAACAAGTGTTGGTCAGTAGTGTAATATCACTGTTTGGAAATGTTAGTGAAACTTAGTGGTCATCAAACTTGGAGTAATTTTACAAAGCCTAAAACAGTTAAAATTATCGTTTGAATTAAATATTTTTGCACTATGCTTCATTGAAGTGACTTTGTCTTGTTTACATATTTCCGTGGGTTCATTGCTTATTGTGTTTGTTTTCCTCAAGTTATTAAGTTAAATCCCTGCTGAAAATTAATTATGGATTTGAGCCCCGAGGAAGAGAGATGGCAAAATCTGCTATTGTCGATTGACACTCTGACTAAGTCACACGTAACACTTCGTACTGAAATACAAACATCTATGAAAATAACAGAGGCTTTAACTACGAAGACAGCTGATCATGATAACAGAATTTCAAATGTCGAAGGATTCCTCTCAATATTAAATCCTCAAATTCGGTCAAAGAATTTAATTTTTTTCAAGATGGAGGATTCAGACAAAATAAATAATAACTTATTAAATGTTGTTTTAAATGTTTTCAATGGAGTGGGATTACAACCCACACAGCACCCGAAATTCCCTGAATTTCCCGAATATTCGAACCTAATATTCAGGGAAGTTTCGTGGAAGCATCAAAATGTCCGCCATAAAGAATATTGGACGCTAAATTTCCCTGAAAATGTATTTATAATTTTCAGGGAATTTCCGCATCTAATATTCCTTCAATATTCACAGTATTCGTAAATCTTCTGTACATGATGCGCAATGGTCGAACTTGGTTTCTGTGACACTTACGGCTGCGCAGTAGTTTTTAATGTTCTAGAATTCTACAGGTGACAAATATGACATACATTTTTATCAATTACAGATCAAAAAAATTTTGGAAATTTTTTTTAACTTTCCCTGAATATTCTAGGAATATTAGATGCGGAAGTTCCCTGAAAATTAGAAATACATTTTCAGGGAAATTTAGCGTCCAATATTCTTTATGGCGGACATTTTGATGCTTCCACGAAACTTCCCTGAATATTAGGTTCGAATATTCGGGAAATGTGGACCAATATTCAGGGGAAATTGAGGGAATTTCTGGTGCTGTGTGGGAAATTCCCGAGCTGGCTATAGATAACATCTATTGCCTAGGAAAAATTAAGGGATCTCGTCCCATAATGATAAAATTTATCTCGGCGAGATGGGTCAGAGTGATTTTTGACAAGGTAAAAGAAATCTCCTCGGCCGGAATTACGATGGCTAATGACAGAAGTAAAGAGGAAAGAGTGCGACGCCGCAATCTTTTGGACCAAACACATCTATTGAAGTCAAAGGGTTTTAATGCGATATTGAGGGGAGAAAAAATATTTTTAGATGATGTCATGATTTCAGAGGAAAACATCGATTCACTATTGCTTTCTCAGAAAGTGTCTTCCGCCGGAAACCTTGTGAAAGGTTCAACCATCAAGACACCAAAACGAAGAAATTCTTCAAAGAATCCCCAGGGAAAAAGGGGTCGAGAATCAAATTTAGCGCGTCTAGAGGATGTAGATCTGACTGGTACCAAACGCTTGGATTTCTTTGTGAATACACAACCGAATACCAATACTTCCGAGGATCGTAAGAAAGATAATGACAATAGCTCCAATGGATTGGAAAAGTTACTTACAAAATAGCAACTATCTCGGCAAAGGCCAGCGAAAAACTACTTTAAACCATGTTTTTCTCCCGATGTGATTCCTGATTAATATGAGAGAGTGATCTTTTGGAACATCCATGGTCTCAAGATTTTGCCAGATATCAACGGAGTCCTCGGTAATCAAGATATTTTATGTATCTCAGAAACATGGGCCACGAATGTAAGTTTAAACTTCTCAAGTTCGCTTATGTTAATCTCAATTGTCTCACCAGCTATCCGATCAAGCAAGTATGGTAGGGCGAAGGGTGGACTTGCTATTATTTACAAAAAACTTGTTTATAAAATGTCAGAAATATTTATTACTCCCCATTATATCTTCGTAAAAGTCAAATCAAGTACAGTTTGCTATATCTTGGGTTTAATTTATATTTCCCCTGACTCTGAGGTTTCTTAATTTTTTGTTAACTTAAATTTTAGTTTGTCTATTATTGTTGAAAAATATCCTTATTTTCTAGTAGTATTGGGGGGGTGATTTCAATTGTAGAGTAGCTGATTTAAATCAATTTGACTCCGAGATTTGTGTACTCCGCGTACGTGTTCATGTACGCGGTATTGAAACAATGTTCATGTACACGAACAAGTATATGTTCATGTACATGTTCATGAGCTCCATTAAGTCAATAATTTCATACATGTTCACGTGCATGAACATATACACGAACAAGTATACGTTCATGCACATGTTCATGAGCTCCATGAAGTCAAAAATTCCATACATGTTCATGTGCATGAACACCAACATATTCGTGCACATGAACATGCAAACGAACATGATTGAAATTATGCAAAACTTCAAACGTTGCGCAGTAGTTTTCTATGGGAGATATGGCTGCGCAGTTGTTTTTCAGGAACAAGGGTGGAGAAATACCATAGGCATAGTTACCTTTGTTAAACATTTTTTAGTAATTTAAAAAATTGTGTGCATGAACGTGTACACGTTCATGCATACGTTCATGCACATGAACATGTGTATTGTTTTTTGAACTTATTAACGTGGATGAACATATATGTGTTCGTGTACATGTTCATGTTTCAATGCCGCATACATGAACACATACATGTTCATGCACATGAACATGTACGCTTTCATGTACGTGGTCATATACGCGTTCGTGTACGTGTTCATGTACATGTTTTTTTAACCGGGTTCTGACATTTAAAGAATAACTGTGGGTAGACAAAGAATGCAAACAAATTAAGAAACGGGTTTCTAAGGCCTTAAGTGTTGCTAGGGGTGACAATTTTTCTCCGGAAAGTAGGCGAGTGTATCTAAGCGAAAAACGAAATTTGAATAACATTCTTTTAAAGAAAAAAGATACTTATCGAAAGAGAATTGTTGGGAACTTAGCCAATTGTAATCAGTCCGCCCAGTTTTGGAATATTGTTAACTTAATAAGAGCAAAGCCCCCTCAACCCTTGAATATTGATCTGCCTACATGGTATGAGTTTCTTGTCGACAGTTATCCTACAATCTCAATAAATTCAATGTTTGGCTCTAATCTTGGCGTATCAGATCCGTTTTTGGACGCTTCTTTCTGTACAGGGGAGATCGTTAAATGTCTCAAGAGGTGTAAGGTTGGAGGGGCACCGGGAACGGATAGGATAAGCTATGGCTTTTATAAGAATCTCCCACAAAACTGGATTTTTTATTTGGAGCATTTTTGTAATAAAATTTTAAAGACAGAATCTATTCCTACAGATTGGGGCAAACTTTGTACGATTATGCTATTCAAAAAGGGGCCAGTGATGACCCTAATAATTACAGACGGATAACGTTAGTCAATTGTATAGCAAAAATCTTCACCCAACTTATTTGTGATCGCCTTTTTACTTGGACTGCACAACGAAATTTGATTCCGGAATATCAGTCCGGTTTCAGAAAAGGTAGAAGCTGCCTAGATAATTTATTCTCTCTTATGGCTATAATACAAATCCATTTAAATAAGAAAAATTCAGTAGTATATGCCGCATTTATAGATTTTAAGAGTGCCTTTCCATCCATTTCGCATCACCTACTGTGGAGAAAGTTGCGTAGTATAGGTATAAGCTCAAAAACAATAAACATTCCGTTTCAATTTTATACTAATGCGTTCACTTGTATTAAGACTCAGAGCGGAAGCACAGATTATGTAAGAATTACAAAGGGGGTCCTACAGGGCGAAGTTTTGAGTCCTTTACTATTTTTACTGTTCACCAGAGACATTAAAGAATATTTCATTAATAGGCATTGTAGAGGTCTTTCAATTAACAGTTCATCGGAAATGTTAATGCAGGGTTATGCAGACAATCATGTTATCCTGGCGGACTCTTCTTTGAGAGTTTCCATACCAAAAAGATAAAAGTTGCAAGTCAAGTTTTTGATTTTGATCAAAGTTGGTCAATTTGTAGTATTTAGGGGTAGTAATAACTTAGTCCAGTATTTTTGAAAAATTTCCAAAATTTAAGGAATTACGTCACTTTGAATTTTTACCCTTTATTTTTTCAAATTCTTGTCATTTAAAGATTTTTTAACCGATTTCAATGAAATTTATAGGGTGTATGTAAAAAACTATAAGGTTTTAAATAAATTTGAAGTAGATTTAAGAACTTCAAAAATTCATGTAGAAAAACACAAAAAAAAATTTTAAACCTTTTTTTCTATGTGTGCTAATTCATATTTTTTATTTTCGTCACAATATAATGAAAGCTTTTTATTTTACCTTTATTTAAAAAAAAAATTGATGGAGGGTCTCTTAGTTCTCGAGATATCGGCAAAAGAGTATTACGCTTCATGTCTTCTATCCTATGAGCATAACGATTTTTGAGTTTTATTTGTTTGTAAAAATATTGTAAATGAATAAACTACAATGATTTATTCCTGACTACTATCTATGAATATTATAAGAAATAAATAAATATTTATGAATTAATAACCAATGGTAGTGTTAAAAAGTTTAAAAGTAGATTTTATTCAATTAATTTTGCAGCAAGTAAGACAGAAATTTAAAAGCAATTGAAGGTGATAAATTTGCCGATCTGAATTAATAGTCTAACAATTGTAAAACAATGAATAATGTATTATACAAATTTTTCTTTGTCGACAGTAACAGGTACGTAGCTAGGGAGGGCCCAGAAAGACCGGTCCCCCCCGAAAATCTTTTTACTCGTTGAAATGTTTTTTTTCTGAGAAAAACTTTTTTGCTGCGGGAGCTACGGGCATGGAATTTTGTCCCTCCCCCCCGACAAAAATTTCTGGCTACGGGCCTGGACAGTAACTCAAAAAACTGTAAGGCATAAAAAAGCGTTGCAGATTAATTTAAACTTACTTTACTACTCAACTCCAACCATTGGTTTTTTGTGACTTACACTTTAAGCCTAGTAGTTATTCCTATTAATTTATTTTTAAAAATTGAAAAAAGTGAAAAGAAAAAACTGAAACAATTTTCTGGTTTCGCTATTGTTGAAGCTCATCAATACTACGTAAATTATTGTTAAAAATAGACCAAAACGTATTTACAACTATACATATATATATACATATTTACAAGATTATTCGACTTCATGTGGTTGCCGGGACTATTTCATCGTTTTGCTTTTCGAGTAAACGATGATTTCTGTATATCTACAGTGTTTGTGTCAATGAAAGCAGAAAATCGTTTGCAGAGTATCTTGGAAAATTTTTTGCAATTAATTTTCTGCTTCCATTGATTCAAAAACAGTAGATATCCAGAAATCTGCTCTAAAAAAAAAGGTTGCTTGAAAAGCAAAACATTAAAATGGTCCTGGTAACCACATTAAGTCGAATGATTTTGTAAATAAGTATATAGTTATAAGTGTATAGTTGTAAAAATTTTCTGGTCTACTGCTAACAGTTATTTATGGGAAATTGCCCTATGTTGGATAGTCATTCCAACAGTAGATAACTATAAATACAGTCGACCATCCCAGTAAACCCGCCAAGCGCGGAAAGGAGAAGAGGTTTTCGCGGAACTCAGGTTTTCCTACTATAGGCACGCTGACTCGCTGTCGAGCGTAGTTGAACTTTGCTCGAGTTTTTCAGAACATGTGTAGGTCAAAGTGGGGGTACGAGTTCCGCGTCAAGTTGGGGAAGCGGCGTTACTAGGATGGGGTTTACTGGGATGGTCGACTGTATATTAAAAATTATTCATTTTACCGAAACCAATCTTAGAGTTTAGAAGTAAATTTAGACAAAATTAATCTGCAACGCTTTTTCGTACCTCACTGACAGAAACAGATTTTCAAACTTACTATCCACGATATTAAAATATACTAATTTTAATATCTGGGTATTATGTTTAAATATCTAAATACTAAGTTTCAATATGTGGATGCTAAATTTAAATAGCCACGAATATCCATATTTTCATGCCTTACAGTTTATTGTGTTACTGTCGACAAAGAAAAATTTGTATAATACATTATTCATTGTTTCACATTTGTTAGACTATTAATTCAAATCGGCAAATTTATCACCTTCAATTGCTTTTAAATTTCTGTCTTACTTGCTGCAAAATTAATTGAATAAAATCTACTTTTAAACTTTTTAACACTACCATTGGTTATTAATTCAGAAATATTTATTTATTTCTTATAATATTCATAGATAGTAGTCAGGAATAAATCATTGTAGTTTATTCATTTACAATATTTTTACAAACAAATAAAACTCAAAAATCGTTATGCTCATAGGATAGAAGACGTGAAGCGTAATACTCTTTTGCCGATATCTCGAGAACTAAGAGACCCTCCATCAATTTTTTTTTTAAATAAAGGTAAAATAAAAAGCTTTCATTATATTGTGACGAAAATAAAAAATATAAATTAACACACATAGAAAAAAAGGTTTGAAATTTTTTTTTGTGTTTTTCTACATGAATTTTTGAAGTTTTTAAATCTACTTCAAATTTATTTAAACCTTATAGTTTTTTACATACACCCTATAAATTTCATCGAAATCGGTTAAAAAATCTTTAAATGACAGGAATTTGAAAAAATAAAGGGTAAAAAATTCAAAGTGACGTAATTCCTAAAATTTTGGAAATTTTTCAGAAATACTTAACTAAGTTATTACTACCCTAAATACTACAAATTGACCAACTTTGATCAAAATCAAAAACTTGACTTGCAACTTTGATCTTTTTGGTATGGAAACTCTCATTTGGTATTGAATAAGAAAATGAAAGCGCTTATGTCTTACTGTGAAGAGAACGATTTAACAGTTAACACGGAGAAGACTAAAGTTGTTATTTTTACCCGATCAGGTGACGCTTCGGCCCGAAAATTTACATCTTTTAAGTACGGGTTGGAAAAAATTGAAGTGGTAAAAAGTTACACGTATTTGGGTATAATGTTCACGGACTCGGGCTCTTTTCTTCCAGCCGCATCTAGGGCTGTTAGCACGGGAAATTCTGCATGCGGAAGAGTGCTGGGTATTATTCACGGTTTAGGAATTTACGCTTGGAATTCTTACAGGAAATTATTTGCGAGCCTTTCTGTGAGCACACTGATATATGGGGCCCAAATATGGAGTCTCAATCACTTGGATCTCTTAGAAAAAGTCCAACTTTCCTTTTATAAAATTTTTTTAGCAATACCTATAAACACTCCTAACTATGCAGTCAGATTGGAGACTAGTTCTCTTCACCTTTCTCACAAGGTCTTATCATCCACACTGAACTGGATTTGTAAAATTTCTTCAATGAACACTTCTAGGTATCCCAGACAGTGTTTTGAGAGACTGAGAGAGATAGCTATGGAGAGACCAGACTCAAGATTTAATTGGTTCGCGCAGTTGAAGATTTTCTTTAAAGGGTTTGAACAATTGGACTCCTGGAGATCCTTGTCTTTGAACTCAGTATGTGCGAATAGAGAGGCTATTCTTCAACATTATGAAATACAGCTCCGGTCCCAGGACTATGAACGATACCTAGCATCGGAAAGTTTGATACTGTACCCTCAAATTTTGCTTCAGGGACAAACACAGCATTACCTTATGTCAAAGCTCTCTTTACACCAAAAAAAAAATAATTGCACAAATTAAGTTATTAAACAAAAATATTTGCAGAGTGCATCTGGGTCGTTTAAAATATGTCTTCAAACAAGGAGAAATTTGTCGGTCGTGTAGGTTGGAGGAGGAGGAGCCTGTTTCACATTTTAAATATTTGTCCCGCTTGTGCCCACTTATGTCATAAAACTTTTCCAGAAACTTGTCGCGAACAAGATCAGTGTGCGGTTTGGCTGAAAATTCTGTCTTCCAATGATACATCGGTTATTAAAAGATTTGTGATTTTTATTTCTAATATTTTATCCGAAAGACTATGTAGAGAAGAGTAATGGTTGTCTTATTTATCTGTAAGAGTGTGAGTAATCGTTTAGAATTAAGTCGCTCTTTAGCAAATCTCCGCTTGTTAATCTTTAAATAGACAAAGAACAAGCGTATTGTATGTATTTATTTTATTTTTATTAATGTAATTTGGGTCTTGATTTAAAAAAATAATACTACTACTACTATTAATAATACAAATTAACAATTCCTATTAAAAGCAATAGCTTCTATAAACATTTTAACTTTTATAAATTACTACTTATGTTGAATTTGGGATGCAAATTTAATATTATTTTCAATATTTTAATTTGTTTGCACTTACCTAAAAAATTTTTTTCAATTTAATGATATAATTACAATTAAATATCTGAAATCATTGATTCTATAAAATTAATTGTGGAAAAGCTAAGTTTAAAAAACTGATTTCTTGAACCTTGTTTTAAAATTAATATTATTTCAATATAATAATTAAACAAAACCCATATATGGTTATTTTACGTTATTGTTAAACATTAATATTATTTAAATTATCTGTAATAAATAAAATAAAAATTTAATGTAAAGTAGAACATTTGTCAATTTATGTATTTGGACTACCATAAGTCATTCTGAGTGACTAAAAAATTTTTTATTTGTAAATTCAAAAAACACTAACTTTCGTACCGATATTTTACTACAATGGTTTATCAGTAAATTATAATTTACATTTAAATTAATTTGAAATTAATTAACAATTATGTAACAATTCAACAATTTCTTTTTAGTTTTAAAAGTATAATTCAATTAACCTCAGTTAACTAAAAACTACTAGAACATCGGATAATAATTTGTAGTTATCAATTTTCTCAATTTTAGGTAAACTTCACCTAAGAAGTTGACCCCAAACGTCCTAGAAATCGGTTAGGTAATACGTTACTTTGAGCCTGTCAATTTAAGGTTTATAGCAGGCCTGGATCCAGCGGGACAACAGCAGCATGCCCACCCCCCCCAAGTGCGTTATGTTTATATGTGAGAGATACCTCCTCCAAAACCTCATCTGGATCCGCTCCTGGTTAGAAGTTGACATGAAACAACCTCTGGACATCGGTATGGTACGTGTTAACAACAAAGATATCGATTTTCATAATTTTAGGTTAACTTCCCAGAAGAGATACTCCCAGTAACGGAGGCAAATGAAAATTCCCATAAAAATACCCATTGAGCCTAAATATCCCATACAGCCTAAAACCATATAGCCTAAAATGCATTCAACTTTAATCTTATTTATTGTAAAAAGTATAGTTAAAGTAAAGTTAAAGTATAGTTAAAGTATAATTGAAGTAAGGTTAAAGTAACGTAATGGTTAAGTTGAAGTAACGTTAAGGTATAGTTAAAGTAACGTTTAAGTATAGTTAAAGTAACGTTTAAGTAAAGTTAAAGTATAGTTTAAGTAAAGTTAAAGTATAGTTTAAGTAAAGTAAAAGTACAGTTAAAGTTACGTTAAAGTAACGTTAAGTAAATTTAAAGTATAGTTAGAGTAATGTTACAGTATAGTCAAATAAAGTTAAAATAACGTTCAAGTATAGTTATCGTGAAGTTAAAGAAACGTTAACGTATCATTTAATTATAGGAAAAGTGTAGTAAAAAAAAAGTTAAAATCACGTTCAAGTATAGTTATCGTGAATTTAATGAAACGTTAACGTAACATTAAAGTATAGTTAAAGTATAGTCAAAATAAAGTTAAAATCAGGTTTAAGTATAGTTATCGTAAAGTTAAAGTACTGCTAAGGTAAAGTTAAAGTAAAGTTAAAGTAAAGTTAAAGTAACGTTAAAGTATAAATAAAGTAATGTTAAAGTGTAGATAAAGTAACGTTAAAGTAACGTTAAGGTAAATTTGAAGTAACGATAAGGTATACTTAAAGTAACGTTAAAGTATAGTTAAAGTAACGTTAAAGTAACGTTAAAGTATAGTTAAAGTAACGTTAAAATAACGTTAAAGTATAGTTTAACTAAAGTTAAAGTATAGTTAAAGTAACGTTACAGTATAGTTAAACTAACGTTAGAGTATCGTTAAAGTAATATTAAAATAATGTTAAAATTCAGTTAAAGTAATGTTAATGTATAATTAAAGTAAATGTAAACTAAAGTTATATTAATATTAAGGGATAGTTCAGGTAAGGTTAAAATAATGTTAAAGTACATGTCGTTGAGTTTAAGGCTAGTTGCACAAAAGTGCAAGTAACATTAAAATAATATTAAACTTAATTAAAATTTACGTTAAAATATAAAAAGAATTAATGTAAACTAAAGTTGAAGTAATCATAAAGTATAGTTAAGGTAAGGTTAAAGTAACATCAAAGTACAGTTTAGGTAAAGTCAAACAAAATGAAAGTAACGTTGAAGTATTGTTATCATAAAGTTAAACTAAAGTTAAAGTAATGTTTAAGTATAGTTTTTGTAAAGTTTAACTAAAGTTAATGTAATGTTTTAGTATAATTAAAGTAATGTTAAATTAACGTTAAAGAAATGTTTTAAAAATAGTTCAATTGAAGTTAAAGTAAAGTTATGTAAAGTTAAATAAAGTTAAAATTAAGTTAAAGTAACATTTAACTAAATTTGAAGTATAGTTAAAGTAATATTGAAGTAAAATTACATTGTAGTTAATATAAAGTGACAGTAGGTTCCTTTAAGGTTTGTATTTTAGTCTGGTTTTTTTCTTTTTTAATTTACATCAATGAGATTGATAAGAAAAAATTATTTAATTATGCAGATTATTACTTATGGTTATGATGATTATGATGATTGATGATTATTGATGATGATGATTAAATATAATGATGACCATTCATGGTTATTTATGATGTTTGATGATTATTAATGATTGATGATGATAATGATTGAAAATGATGATTGATTTTAATGATTGTTGACTATTCATGATGATTGGTAATTATTAAAGTAACGTTAAAGTAACGTTAAAATATAGATAAAGTAACTGTAAGGTATAGTTAAATAAGTTAAAGTAAAGTTAAAGTAAAGTTAACGTATTGTTTAAGTAAAGTTAAAGTAACGTAAAAGCAACGTTAAGTACATTTAAAATATAGTTAGAGTAATGTTACTGTATAGTCAAAATAAAGTTAAAATAACGTACAAGTACAGTTATCGTAAAGTTAAAGTAACGTTAACGTAACATTTAATTATAGTTAAAGTGTAGTAAAAACAAGTTAAAATCACGTTTAAGTATAGTTATTGTAAAGTTCAAGTAACGTTAAGGTATAGTTAAAGTAAAGTTAAAGTATAGTTAATGTCTAATTAAAGTAACGTTGAAGTAACGTAATGGTTAAGTTGAAGTAACGTTTAAGTATAGTTAAAGTTACGTTAAAGTAACGTTAAGTAAATTTAAAGTATAGTTAGAGTAATGTTACAGTATAGTCAAATAAAGTTAAAGTTTTACCGACCGAGTTGTTTCCCACCGCCACCGCTAGGTGGCGCCAATCGTTAATTCCCCAAGAAAAAGGCGGTTTCTACTGGGTATTTTAAAATTTTTTCAGTGTTTTGGCCGCTTGTAAAGGGGATTTTTGAATTTCCCTCGTGTTTTGGCCGCTTGTAAAGAGGATTTTTGAATTTCGCTCGTGTTTTGGCCGTTTGTAATGGGGATTTTGAATTTCCCAACCCTGTTTTTATTGGGATTTTTAAATTTTCCCAGTGTTTTGGCCGCTTGTAATAAGGATTTTAAATTTCCCAACCTTGTTTTTATTAGGGTTCTTGAATTTTACACGTTACCGACAGTTTTGTGAGGAAGAATTGCCCAATTGTGTGAGCTTAATTTTTTGAATTTCCTACATTACCGACTTGTAAAGTGAAGTGCTTGAAGTGGGGTTTTTTATTTTTATGCGTTACCGACAGTGTTGTGAGGGGATTGCCCAATTGTGTGAGCTTAATTTTTAAATTTTCTACAATATCGACTTGTCAAATGAAGTGCTTGAAGTGGGGGTTCTTGAATTTTACACGTTACCGACAGTGTTGTGAGGGGGAATTGCCCAATTGTGTGAGCTTAATTCTTAAATTTCTTACATTACCGACTTGTGGTTTCCCAACACTGGTGCAATTGTGTTTGAAGTTTTACGCAAGTGTCTGTAAGTTTAGGTAAGTATTTAACTATAGTTTTATTTCACGCGTGCCACGTAAACTCTCCCTACTCATTTGAAGTTTACCAAGACTAAGCACATTGCGCGCACAGCAGCCAGGAGATTGACTAGTATGTATGTCAATTTTAAATTTAATGACGTCACTACTTAAGAGCACAAGGAAAAGATGGTTTCTATTGAGGATTTTAAATTTCTTCATTAGTTACTGATTTGCATTGGGTATTTGAATTTCCCAACCTTGCTTGAAATGGAGATTTTAGCTTTAGTGTTTTTTATTTGGTATTCGAATTGCCCAACCTTTCTTGAAATGAAGATTCTGAAATTCCCCATTATTTAGTAATTTGTATTAAGTATTTGAATTTTCCAACCTTGCTTGAAGTGGGGATTTTAAATTTTACCATGGTTTAGTGATTTGAAGAGGAGTTATTAGCCTAACGCACAATGAATCGTAATCGCTAATCCTTAATCGTAAGAATGAGAGGAAGCAGGACAGACATATATCTCTGTCCTGCTTCCTCTCATTCTTACGATTAAGGATTAGCGATTACGATTCGTTGTGCTTTAGGCTATTCGAATTTTCCAACCGTGGTTGAAGTGGGGATTTTAAATTTCACCATGGTTTAATGATATGAAGAGGGGTGATATTTAGATGTCCCAACCATGCTTTAAATTTCCCAACCTTGCTTGAAATGGGGATTTTAAATTTTACCATGGTTTAGTGATTTGAAGAGGGGATAAGCCTAAAGCACAATGAATCGTAATCGCTAATCCTTAATCGTAAGAATGAGAGAAAGCAGGACAGAGATATATGTCTGTCCTACTTCCTCTCATTCTTACGATTAAGGAAAATGCGATTACGATTCGATGTGCGTTAGACCATATTTGAATCTCCCAAGAATGCTTGAAGTGGGGATTTTAAATTTCACTATATTTTAGTGATTTGTTTTGGATATTTCAATTTTTCAACTATGCTTAAAGTAAGGATATTTAAATTTCCCAACCGTGCTTGAAGTTGAGATTTTAAATTTCACCATGGTTCAGTGATATGGAGAGGGGGATATTTAGATTTCCCAACTATGCTTGAAATAGGGATTCTAATTTAACCGTGGTTTAGTGATTTGAAGAGGAAATATTTGAATCTCCCAAGAATGCTTGAAGTAAAGATTTTAAATTTCACTATATTTTAGTGATTTGTTTTGGACATTTGTATTTCCCAACCATGTTTGAAGTGGGGGTATTTGAATTTCCCAACCATGGTTGAAGTAAATGATATATGAATTCCCAAACCATGCTTGAAGTTGAAATATTTTGAATTTCCAAAGCTTGCTTGAAGTGGGGATATTTAAATTCCCAACCGTGCTTGAAGTAGTGATATTTTGAATTTCCCAACAGTGTTTTGGAGATTTGTAGTGGGTATTTGTGAAATTGATATTTTGAAGCGGGGATGTTTGAATTTAACGTGTTACCGACAGTTAAGAGGGTTCCTCAATTGTGTCAGTTAAAGTTTTAAATTTCCTACTTTACCGACAAGTGGGTTCATATCATAATTGATAGAATTTGTTTTTCTTTTGTGACAATGTCGGTAATTATCTTCAATCGATAATGCAGATCCTTTACACGAGTTTCAACGAAGTCGATAGGTCAGAGTTCTGCATTACCGACTTAATTTTGGTTTTTCACTCATCCCAGGGTTAGCAATTATTTAAGCCACATTTAATTGAGTTAAGTTGCTTTGAATGTCACATTAGAATCTGTAATCGTCAGCTATTTAACATCCCATGATGACTTTTACGTTTAGGTGATTGTCAAAATAAAGGAAAATTCTTAGCTGAAAAGTGGAAATTTGATTATGAGAAATAAAGTGTTAAATATTAATAAAAGTATTTGTTAATGAAGTATTTGTTAATGAAATAAGGAGCAAGATTTGAGGTCGAATAAAGGTTGACAAAGCTGGAAATTTTTCAAATGATATTAAATAAGTCACCTGTAAATTTTTTTTTTAATAATTATGCAAAAACAATTAACTTTACAATATTGAAGAAAAGTTAAAGTAAAGTTAAAGTATAATTAAAGTTACGTTAAAGTAACATTAAGGTAAAGTTGAAGTAACGTTAAGGTATAGTTAAAGTAACATTAAAGTATAGTTAAAGTATAATTAAAGTAACGTTAAAGTAACGTAAAGGTAAAGTTGAAGTAACATTAAGGTAAAGTTGAAGTAACGTTAAGGTATAGTTAAAGTAACGTTAAAGTACAGTTAAAGTAACGTTTAAGTAAAGTTAAAGTATAGTTTAAGTAAAGTTAAAGTAACATTAAAGTAAAGTTAAAGTAAAGTCAAAGTATAGTTAAAGTCTAATTAAAGTAACGTTAAAGTAACGTAATGTTTAAGTTGAAGTAACGTTAAGGTATAGTTAAAGTATAGTCAAAATAAAGTTAAAATCAGGTTTAAGTATAGTTATCGTAAAGTTAAAGTACTACTAAGGTAAAGTGAAAGTAAAGTTAAAGTAACGTTAAAGTACAAATAAAGTAATGTTAAAGTGTAGATAAAGTAACGTTAAAGTATCGTTAAGGTAAAGTTGAAGTAACCTTAAGGTATACTTGAAGTAACGTTAAAGTATAGTTAAAGTAACGTTAAAGTAACGTTAAAGTATAGTTAAAGTAACGTTAAAGTAACGTTAAAGTATCGTTAAAGTAACGTTACAGTATAGTTAAAGTAACGTTAAAGTATCGTTAAAGTAATATTAAAATAATGTTAAACTTCAGTTAAAGTAATGTTAATGTATAATTAAAGTAAATGTAAACTAAAGTTTTATTAATTTTAAGGGATAGTTCAGGTAAGGTTAAAATAATGTTAAAGTACATGTCGTTGAGTTTAAGGCTAGTTGCACAAAAGTGCAATTAACATTAAAATAATATTAAACCTAATTAAAATTTACGTTAAAATATAAAAAGAATTAATGTAAACTAAAGTAAAAGTAATCATAAAGTATAGTTAAGGTAAGGTTAAAGTAACATCAAAGTACAGTTTAGGTAAAGTCAAACAAAATGAAAGTAACGTTGAAGTATTGTTATCATAAAGTTAAACTAAAGTTAAAGTAATGTTTAAGTATAGTTTTTGTAAAGTTTAACTAAAGTTAATGTAATGTTTTAGTATAATTAAAGTAATGTTAAATTAACGTTAAAGAAATGTTTTAAAAATAGTTCAATTGAAGTTAAAGTAAAGTTATGTAAAGTTAAATAAAGTTAAAATTAAGTTAAAGTAACATTTAACTAAATTTGAAGTATAGTTAAAGTAATATTGAAGTAAAATTACATTGTAGTTAATATAAAGTGACAGTAGGTTCCTTAAAGGTTGTATTTTAGTCCGGTTTTTTTCTTTTTTAATTTACATCAATGAGATTGATAAGAAAGAATTATTTAATTATGCAGATTATTACTTATGGTTATGATGATTATGATGATTGATGATTATCGATGATGATGATTGAAGACAATGATGATGATTAAAGATAATTATGTTCATTTATAATAATTAATTAGGATAATGATGATCATTGATGATTGATTTTGACAATTGCTGATTATTAATAATGATGATTAAAGATGATGATGATCGATGATGATTGAAGATAATACTTTTGATTTTGATGATTATTGATGATGATGATTAAAGATAATGATGACCATTTATGATTATTTATGATGTTTGATGATTATTGATGATTGATGATGATAATGATTGAAAATGATAATTGATTTTAATGATTGTTGACTATTCATGATGATTGATGATTATTAAAGTGACGTTAAAGTAACGTTAAAATATAGATAAAGTAACTGTAAGGTATAGCTAAATAAGTTAAAGTACAGTTAAAGTAAAGTAAAAGTAAAGTTAACGTATTGTTTAAGTAAAGTTAAAGTAACGTAAAAGCAACGTCAAGTACATTTAAAGTATAGTTAGAGTAAGGTTACAGTGTAGTCAAAATAAAGTTAAAATAATGTACAACTACAGTTATCGTAAAGTTAAAGTAACGTTAACGTAACATTTAATTATAGTTAAAGTGTAGTAAAAAAAAAGTTAAAATCACGATTAAGTATAGTTATTGTAAAGTTCAAGTAACGTTAAGGTATAGTTAAAGTAACGTTTAAGTATAGTTAAAGTAACGTTTAAGTAAAGTTAAAGTATAGTTTAAGTAAAGTTAAAGTATAGTTTAAGTAAAGTTAAAGTACAGTTAAAGTTACGTTAAAGTAACGTTAAGTAAATTTAAAGTATAGTTAGAGTAATGTTACAGTATAGTCAAATAAAGTTAAAATAACGTTCAAGTATAGTTATCGTGAAGTTAAAGAAACGTTAACGTAACATTAAAGTTTAGTTAAAGTATAGTCAAAATAAAGTTAAAATCAGGTTTAAGTATAGTTATCGTAAAGTTAAAGTACTACTAAGGTAAAGTGAAAGTAAAGTTAAAGTAACGTTAAATTACAAATAAAGTAATGTTAAAGTGTAGATAAAGTAACGTTAAAGTATCGTTAAGGTAAAGTTGAAGTAACCTTAAGGTATACTTGAAGTAACGTTAAAGTATAGTTAAAGTAACGTTAAAGTATAGTTTAACTAAAGTTAAAGTACAGTTAAAGTAACGTTAAAGTATAGTTAAAATAACGTTAGAGTATCGTTAAAGTAATATTAAAATAATGTTAAAATTCAGTTAAAGTAATGTTAATGTATAATTAAAGTAAATGTATACTAAAGTTATATTAATTTTAAGGGATAGTTCAGGTAAGGTTAAAATAATGTTAAAGTACTTGTCGTTGAGTTTAAGGCTAGTTGCACAAAAGTGCAAGTAACATTAAAATAATATTAAACTTAATTTAAATTTACGTTGAAATATAAAAAGAGTAAATGTAAACTAAAGTTAAAGTAATCATAAAGTATAGTTAAGGTAAGGTTAAAGTAACATCAAAGTACAGTTTAGGTAAAGTCAAACAAAATGAAAGTAACGTTGAAGTATTGTTATCATAAAGTTAAACTAAAGTTAAAGTAATGTTTAAGTATAGTTTTTGTAAAGTTTAACTAAAGTTAAAGTAATGTTTTAGTATAATTAAAGTAATGTTAAATTAACGTTAAAGAAATGTTTAAAAAATAGTTCAATTGAAGTTAAAGTAGAGTTATGTAAAGTTAAAGTAAAGTTAAAATTAAGTTAAAGTAACATTTAACTAAATTTGAGGTATAGTTAAAGTAATATTGAAGTAAAATTACATAGTAGTTAATATAAAGTGACAGTAGGTTCCTTAAAGGTTGTATTTTAGTCTGGTTTTTTTCTTTTTTAATTCACATCAATGAGATTGATAAGAAAGAATTATTTAATTATGTAGATTATTACTTATGGTTGTGATGATTATGATGATTGATGATTATCGATGATGATGATTAAACACGATGATGATGATTTAAGTTAATAATGTTCATTCATAATAATTAATTAGGATAATGATGATCATTGATGATTGATTTTGACAATTGCTGATTATTAATGATGATGATTAAAGATGATGATGATCGATAATGATTGAAGATAATACTTTTGATTTTGATGATTATTGATGATGATGATTAAAGATAATGATGACCATTCATGATTATTTATGATGTTTGATGATAATTGATGATTGACGATGATGATGATTGAAAATGATGATTGATTTTAATGATTGTTGACTATTCTTGATGATTGATGATTATTAAAGTAACGTTAAAGTAACGTTAAAATATAGATAAAGTAACTGTAAGGTATAGTTAAATAAGTTAAAGTACAGTTAAAGTAAAGTTAAAGTAAAGTTAACGTATTGTTTAAGTAAAGTTAAAGTAACGTAAAAGCAACGTTAAGTACATTTAAAGTATAGTTAGAGTAATGTTACAGTATAGTCAAAATAAAGTTAAAATAATGTACAAGTACAGTTATCGTAAAGTTAAAGTAACCTTAACGTATCATTTAATTATAGTTAAAGTGTAGTAAAAAAAAAGTTAAAATCACGTTTAAGTATAGTTATTGTAAAGTTCAAGTAACGTTAAGGTATATTTACAGTAACGTAAAGGTATAGTTAAGGTAACGTTTAAATATAGTTAAAGTGTATATAAAGTAACGTTATAGTAACTTTACGTAAAGTTAAACTATATTGAATATAACCTTAAAGTAAAGTTAAAGAATAGTTTAAGTAATATTAAAATAACATTAAAGTATAGTTAAAGTAACTTTAAAGTAAAGTTAAAGTAATCTTAACGTAACATTGAAGTATAGTTAATGTATAGTCCAAAAAATAAGTTAAAATCATGTTCAAGTATAGTTTTCGTAAAGTTAAAGTAACGTTAAGGTATAGTGAAAGTAACGTTAAAGTATATTTAAAGTGTAAATAAAGTAGCGTTAATGTAACTTTAAGTAAAGTTAAAGTATATTGAAAGAAACTTTATAGTAAAGTTAAAGTAATGTTAAGGTATCATTAAAGAAAAGTCAAAGTATAGTCAAAATAAAGTTAATATTACGTTCAAGTATAGTTATCATAAAGCTAAAGTCACGTTAAGGTATAGTTAAAGTAACATTAAAGTATAGTTTAAGTATGGTTCATGTAATGTTAAAGTGTAGTTAAAGTGTAGTTAAAGTAACGTTAAAGTAACGTTAAAGTAACTTTAAGTGAAGTTAAAGTATAGTTAAAGTAATGTTTAAGTATGGTTAACGTATAGTTTAAGTTACGTTAAAGTAACGTTGAAGTAATGTTAAAGTAACGTTAAAGCAACGTTAAGGTATAGTTAAATTATAGTAAAATAATAGTTAAAGTAACGTTGAAGTAACGTTAAAATGTATTAAAAGTAACGTTTAAGGATAGTTCAGGTACAATTAAAAAAAACTTAAAGTAATATTAAAATAATGTTAAACTTCAGTTAAAGTAATGCTAATGTATAATTAAGGTAAATTTAAACTAAAGTAATATTAATTTTAAGGAATAGTTAAGGTAAGGTTAAAATATTGTTAAAGTATATGTCGTTGAGTTGAAGGATAGTTGCAGAAAAGTGAAGTAACATTCAAATAACATTAAACTAAATTTAAAGTAATGTTAAAATATAATAAGAGTAAATGTAAACTAAACTTAAAGTAATGATAAAGTATAGTTAAGGTAAGGTTAAAGTAACATTGCCCTCGCACGGAGCGAGCACACTTTGGGAACAAAAAGTGTTCCCATAATATCCCCAAAGTGTTCCCGTTTTGTCTTAATGCAAAAAATGTAAATAAATATGAGTAAAATTGTCTGGGAAGCAATTGTTATGATGGGACTTATTATTTTTGTTGATGTGAATAAGAAAAAACAGTGGGTTAATTGTTAATTAAGAAAGAAAAGTAAAAAATGTTGAAGTTTACTGTTTACGGGTTTTTCTACACCAGTTCGTGTCGACCAATCAGAGATGACCATCTGTTTCATCGCGCGAAATTGAAATTCGTCTTTTCGATTTGAACAATTTATAAGTGTAAATAAATTGAAATGTTCAATAATATTGATGAAGATAATAATTATTGTTTTAAAAACTGAGTTTGAAATTATGTTTAATAATTGATGAGTAGGGATCCCTCGGAATTAAACAATTATCAGTAATAATTATGAAAAGTCTATAGATAATTACTTTTCCCACGTAATTGAAAAAATAAATATAATTATTTTCATTTTTCCACATAATTAACGCAATAAATGTAATTTTTTACTTTTGTTTAGAAATAAAAAGTTATAATTACCTTTGTTGAGAAATTAATTTATTGGATATATTCTCAAAATTATCTTTTTTTATTAGAAAAAAGCAATTGATTATGTATTTATTTTGTTTATTTATTTAAAATTTTTAATCTATTTAAAGTACATTACATCCTATGCTGAATATTTATAAACCTGGATAATATTCAATAGGGGCAAGAACGCAACCCGACTTAAAGAGAAGATCAGAAAAAAGAGATTCAACAGGGGCTGATATTCAATTTTTGTTTAAAGTGGTAAAATTAATTCGAAAATGTTAAGTATAATAATTTCTTGCGTTAAAATAACATTTAAACATTCGGATGAGAAAATTGTCAAGAACAAAATTAATTTTCATGGGTTTTTAAGGTAAAATTATAGGATGGTAAAAATATATTGATTCAATATTATAATAAATATTTATTTATTACATCTGATTCCCTGCCGATAGGATATACCTAAAATATATCCAAAATATGCCTGGTACGACATTTTTTAGTCATTTTTACTCTAACAATGCCAGGTACCACTTTTTGCTCCGAGTAGGTAGTCCCTTTAAATTTCGGAAGTACTTATTTAAGTTTTAATAGGATCATAATTGCGTTGAACTGGAATATATGAATGCCTACCAGGATATTTTTTTCATTTATGGCTTCGGTAACCCAAAAGTTTTATGACTCAAAAATTTTGCAATTTGCAAATTTGAAATTGTAAATTAAAAAATTATAAATCTTTCGTTTTTCACGATTATAAATATCTAAAAATTTTCTCAAAATGAATAAAATTAAATGACAATCAATTATTATAAATATTGTTATTTTTTATAAAAAATAACCTTATCGGAAAAAAAATTAGATACACATAATCGTTGAAAGACGTAGAATGCAAATTCTCAATTTATAAATTTATAATTACAAAATTAGAGAAATTTTTATTTCTGATTTTTAATCCATTCCAGATGTTTGAAAGTTTTACGACATAGCTCGTCCCTTTTTCGACATCTCAAATGCGAAAAATGTACTGGTAAAAAATATTTATTTCTTAATAAATACAATTTTTCTAATTTTTAAGTTAGAACTTCGGTTTTTTTAAATTTAGAATCTGTAATTTCTGACAATTACAGAGATGTAAAATTTTTTGTAAAAGCCTTACAATTAAAAGAATAGTAGCGTAACTCGTAAACAGTAGAAGATATTAAAAATCTGATATCATTTTTGAATTTTGTTTCCAAAGAATATATCTTATTCATATAAACATATAAATAACTAAATTGTTCAAAAACGAGTATAATTTTGCAATAAATAATATAAATAATTTAGAATTGAAAAAAGGACTGTAAAAGAACCTTTCATTTTATGAGAGGCTAAAAGCATAATAAAATTCTTCAGGGTTTAGAATTTACGGTCATAAATAGCCATAAATTAACCTTTTGATCCCTTTTTCGTTGGACATTTTCTAAGCACGGAATCATTCAAATCGTACTTCAAAAATGACTGAATTCATTTAGTCATTTTAGCCAGTCATTTTTTAGGTATTTCCTATCGGCAGGGTTATAATATTTAAATTAACTCAGCGATTTATATTATACCAATAATATGCTTACAAACAAAGTTTCCAGCTAAAAACTTGGTAAACAGTTTTTTAAAACTAGATCATAGGTAATTTTTGCTGAATTTCATATGACTAAGACAGCTATCTTTATTAAATACGTACACATAAACAATGTAAATTAATATTAACTAAAATATATTACTGTTAATTGAAGATTGATAATTTTCATTACATCGTTTATAAGTAATTTACAAATATTTTATGAGTTATTGTAATTTTTTAAAATACACTATTTAATATTTTTTAATAGTTTATATTAATATTAAATTTAAAACCTCAAAGTTGTAGAAGGTTACAAAAAGAAGTTATAAATTCCAAAAAAGAAATAAAATTTATACCATAATGATATGCTTACTGAATGTAGGAAATTTTTGAGTTTTTTATTTTAAAACTAGATTTTTAAAAAATTTGGTCGCAACAGCCTTTAGTCGAAAGTCAGTGGATTGATTCTAATAACATCATTGTCATTCTCTGACATTCATTCCGTAAATAAAACAAATTACTGCCTTGATCTTCTGCAATTCAGAGAACGTTTTTAAGTTTAAGGTTAATCGAGCCTGTGAATAAAAATGTACTTACGGGGGATTTCATACCAACTGATCAAGGTGAAAAAAAAATGTTCAGTTGTGACTTTCCAATTCAGGTATTTTGTAGTCCTATTGGATGGTAATTATGGGTAAAATTTTTTTTTACATTTTGATTAATATTTACTGAGGCGGAGGGGGTGAAAATTTTGGGTTACTGTCTTATTTGGTAATTTTTTTGCTCTTAAATAAATAAATAAAAAATTTTCAGTAATACCATTTTCGATAGATTTTTTTATGCCCTTTCGATTGGTAATATGCATTTTTGAGAAAAAATTTTTTTCACCTTCAAAGATGAAGGTCAAAAATAAATTTTGGTTTTTTTGGTTCCGAGACCGGGTTTTTTGTATTTTTTATTTTTTTAAACGAAAACTGAGACTTTTTCCTATAAGAACCCATAAATCAACTTGAGGGACCGAAATATTTGATAAATGAAAATTAACAGTTTTGTACTCGCTCGGGCGCTGCGGGTCAGTGCGCGACTCAGGGTAGTGTTTGGTATTATTAGTAGTGGTATATGGGAGGATATTTTAACGCTCTCTGTTTTTTACAGGGTTGAGACTGTCATCGCTTGAATGGCTGCATTACGTTAACGTAAAAATTAAAAAAAAAATTTAAATAAAAAAATCAAATTTATGAAATATCAAATTATTGAGAACATTAGAGTGGGTTTGGAGTGTACAGCAATAAAGTTGAACTGTTGAACAGTTGGTTGAACTGTTATGCTTTGTCTCACAAAAGGTCTCCAATTATTTTATATATGCATATTTATAAATACACATATATATGTATATATATATATATATATATATTATACATATTGTACTCTAAAAATCGGTTAGTATTAATATAATGATATGCTGGAATATAATTAAAAATTGATACCCCAGAGGAAGAAGCTCTTTTTTGATTTTCATAAATTGGCCACAGAATTATCCCAAAAAATTCTTATAAGTCTTAACTCAGCCATTTCTGAACAATTATTTTCAAAAACTTTAAAATTTATTCAATTACTAATTTTTATTATCTATTTTTTATATACACTAGAACCTCCGAAGAGCGGACGGCTAGAGTCTTCGTCCGCTCTACGGAAATTTGCCATTGAAGCCACCTTGACGTCGAGAACTATAAACACTCAGGGCCGTACAATGGATTTCAAAGATGTGCTTTTTAGATTAGTACATTCTGTTCAATATAATATAATAATATAATATATTCTACATCCAAGAAAGTTTTTCATTTTTGTTTTCATTCATTTTACGACAGTGTTTAGTAACTCGAGAACAAATTTAACGTAAGCAAGGGTGGAACAATTTAACAGATGTATGTAGACGCTCCTAAAGCTGCGCTGACTTTCTGTTTCTAGTCCCGCCCATTTCTTCCCCCCTCCCTACTAAAAAATCCGGACTAATTCCGTACGAATTCCGGACGAATTCCAGACAAAACAGTCCGGTCTCATCTGGAATTAATCCGAAATGTGTCCGGAAATGATCCGAATTAGTACGAAATTTGTCTGACACAAAAAATTTGATCTGAAATTAATCCGGAATAGTCCGAATCTTGTCCGGCAATTGATTTCGAAATTATTTATAATCAAAGTGAAGTCCATTTTTTGTCCGGACACGTCCGGAAACTGTCCGACACAAAATTTAAAATCCGCTTTAAGTCTGGTTTTAACTGGAATTAGTCCGGCATTCGATTCAGAAATTATTTTTAGTTAGAGAGAAGTCCGTTTTTAGTACGGACACGTCCGAAAACTGTCTGGCACAAAAATCACAATCCGTTTTAAGTCTGGATTTATCTGGAATTAGTCCGGCAGTCCATTTAGAAATTAATGTTAGTAAAAGTTAAGACCGTTTTAAGACTGGTCATGTCCGGCAACTGTCCGGCACAAAATTCACAATCTGCTTTAAGTCTGGTTTTATCTGGAATTAGTCCGGGAGTCAATTCCGAAATTATTTTTAGCCTAAGTGAAATCAGATTCTAGTCCGTTAACATCCGGAAGTTGCCCGGCATAAATTTTAAATCCGTTTTAAGTCTGGTTTTACCTGGAATTAGTCCGGCAGTCAACTCCGAAATTATTTATAGTCTAAGTAAAATCTGATTCTAGTCTGTTTACATCCGGCAGTTGTCCGGCATAAATTTTAAATCCGTTTTAAGTCTGATTTTATCTGGAATTAGTCCGGAAATAAATTCCGAAATTATTTATAGTCTAAGTGAAATCCGATTCTAGTCTATTCACATCTGGCCGTTATCTGGCATAAATTTTAAATCCGTTTTAAGTCTGGTTTTATCTGGAATTAGTCCAGCAGTCAATTCCAAAATTATATGTATTGTCTTAGTGAAATCCGATTCTAGTCCGTTCACATCTGCCAGTTGTCCGGCATAAAATTTAAATCCGTTTTTAGTCTGGTTTTATTTGGAATTAGTCCGGCAGTCAATTCCGAAATTATTTATGGTCTAAGTGAAATCCGATTCTAGTCCGTTCACATCTGGCAGTTGTCCGGCATAAAATTTAAATCCGTTTTTAGTCTGATTTTATATGGAATAGGTCCGGCAGTCAATTCCGAAATTATGTATAGTCTAAGAAAAATCCGATTCTAGTCCGTTCACATCCGGCAGTTGTCTGGCATCAATTTTAAATCTGTTTAAAGTCTGGTTGTATCTGGAATTAGTCCAGCAGTCAATTCCGAAATTATTTATAGTCTAAGTAAAATCTGATTCTAGTCCGTTTACATCCGGCACTTTTCCCGCATAAATTTTAAATCCGCTTTAAGTCTGGTTTTATTTGGAATTAGTCCGGCAGTCAATTCCGAAATTATTTATGGTCTAAGTGAAATCCGATTCTAGTCCGTTCACATCTGGCAGTTGTCCGGCATAAATTTTAAATCCACTTTATGTCTGGTTTTATCTTGAATTAGTCCGGCAGTCAATTCCGAAATTATTTATGGTCTAAGTGAAATCCGATTCTAGTCCGGTCACATCCGGCAGTTGTCCGGCATACATTTTAAATCCGTTTTAAGTCTGGTTTTATCTGGAATTAGTCCGGCAGTCAATTCCGAAATTATTTATGGTCTAAGTGAAATCCGATTCTAGTCCGGTCACATCCGGCAGTTGTCTGACACACATTTTAAATCCGTTTAGGGTCTGGTTTTATCTGGAATTAGTACGGCAGTCAATTCCGAAATTATTTATGGTCTAAGTGAAATCCGATTCTAGTCCGGTCACATCCGGCAGTTGTCCGGCATACATTTTAAATCCGCTTTAAGTCTGGTTTTAACTGGAATTAGTCCGGCAGTCGATTCAGAAATTATTTTCAGTTAGAGAGAACTCCGTTTTTAGTACGGACACGTCCGGAAACTGTCTGGCATTAAAATCACAATCCGTTTTAAATCTGGATTTATCTGGAATTAGTCCGGCAGTCCATTTAGAAATTAATGTTAGTGAAAGTTAAGTCCGTTTTAAGTCTGGTCAAGTCCGGCAACTGTCTGGCACAAAATTCACAATCTGCTTCAAGTCTAGTTTTATCTGGAATTAGTCCGGCAGTCAATTCCGAAATTATTTATGGTCTTAGTGAAATCCGATTTTAGTCCGTTTCTTTTCCGGCAATTTATCCGGCAGTCCGGAATAAATTTTAAATCTGTTTTAAGTCTGGTTATATCTATAATTAGTTCGGCTGTCAATTCCGAAATTATTTATATTTATCCTATTTTCCCTTCCCCGTTCGCTCACCTCCGGATTCCGGTGATTTTGGAGATTCATTGATTTGGAAATTTTCTTAGAACATGCGGAACATTCAATTATATTTTATATGCGACTTTTCTGTTTTTTAATCCCGTCTGAAAGCAGTAAAATATCTGCAAAAGCATTCATTTTCTGTTAGTAGCGAATTGAGCTAATTAAAGGAAATTAGGAATCTGAAATGTTTTTATAATTCGCTAATGTTTATTGGATGGTGACATCTAAAAAGATTTGCAATGGATCATAGAAAAATAGAAAATTTTATTGCTTTTAATTATAGGAAGTCGGAAAATAGTTGCATTAAAAATAATTCAATTTCTGAATGATTTTCTTTTACTTTTGCTTCAAAAGATTCTGAATTTTCGTCAGTTAAATTGGCTCGCTGCATTTTCTAAGAACATCTCCATCTTTTTAACTATTTTTTATTTCGCCCTTTTTACCGGAATACGGAAAAAGTCTGGCATATGTTTAACAATCCAGAAAGAGTCAAGTGAATAGCAAGAAGTCTGGTGAAGTTTGGGTATAATCCAGTACTCGTTTTTAAATCCAGAAAGAGTCCTGTTTAGTGCAAAAATATTCCTGCATTCTTTTTGCGATCCGGAGAAGCCAGACAAATACTGTTTTTATCCGTCACATGTTTTTAAATCTAGATTATAGTACGATTTATTAAGAAAATAAGAAACACATTTTTTAAAACAATTTTTTCTTGAGATCGTTTAGCCATGTCGTGATGTGTCGTTGTAATGAAAATGATAATAAATAAAAGTAACATTTGGAAAAAAAAAACAGATTACAAAAAACGGATTTCAGTTTGACCATTAATAATTTCGGAATTGACTGCCGTACAATTTTCAGATGTGAACGGACGAAAAACGGATTTTAGTTAGACTATAAATAAATTCGGAATTAAGTACCGGATAAATTCCAGACTAAACAAGACTTAAAGCGGATTGTGAAATTTGTACCTGACAGTTTCTGGACGTGACCGGACTAAAAACGGACTTCACTTTAACTAAAAATAATATATAAATGAATTGTCGGACTAATTCCAGATAAAACCCGACTTAAAATGGATTGTAAAGTTTGTGCCGGATAGTTGCCGAACTTGACCGGTCTAAAAAAGGATTTCACACTTGAGCTATAAATAGATTCCGAATCCATTTTTTATTTGCAGTAAAACCCTCACATATCGGATTCCAAGGGTCTGAGAATTTTTTTTTCGATATAAGCAGGAATTCTATTTATTCGGGTAAAAATTCATTATATTTAAATTCAAGGGACCGGCAAAAATATCTTATATAAGCGGGAATCCGATATATAGGGTCTGATATACGTGGGTCCTAGTGTATTTTCTATATCTCCCTTGTTACCGTGTAATAAAGTGAACTCTATCCGGATTTAAAAACGAGTGCCCGATTATGTCCGTACTTTGCCGTACTCTTTTAGAATTATAAAAAGAATGCTGGATTATTTTCATACTAAACCAGACGCTATCCGAATGTGAAAGCGATTGCCGTATTATTTTCATACTAAACCAGACTCTTTCCGGATTTTAAACGTGTGCAGGATTATATCTGTACTGTACCGGACTCTTTCCGGATTGTAAAACGAATGTCGGATTATTTTCGTACATACTCCGGGTTCTATTTGGAATTAAGAATTAGTGACGGATTATATCCGTACTTTACCGGACTCTTTCCGGATTTAATCCACAGATTACATGTATGTTTGATTTAACAAGTTGAACCTCAGAGCTCCGCACGTCGATTTCAAGGGCTCGCGTTTCTAAATCCCGCTATCGTTATTATAGTGGTTAATTTAGTGTAGTAACGCATAATTCCATCTAAGAGTGCTTTGAAGTCGTGGAGGTGCAGTGGTAGTGCGTGATTTCGTTTGATTGGCTTGCAAATTGCAAATCAATTTAAGCAGAGTCAACGTCTTTTTTGCCTGGGTGCGCAGCGGGAAAAATGGACTCGTCTAAATAAGCAAACAAGAGTCAGCTGTTACTCCAAGGTGCACGTGTGCAGTGGCGGTTAAGCAGTATACATCTATCTAAAAGTGCAGTAGAAATGCCGAGTGTGGCAGGTACAGCATCTAGACCTACTCTACAGACAAAAAATGCTAAAGTGCTAGCAAAAAGGGAGAAAGCAAACCTGGCAAGAAGCATTAGGGAAATTGCAACACCCAATAATATTTCAGCAATTAACACAGTTCTGAATAGTTTGTCTTTGAAACAAGGACAAAAGATAAATGTGGCAAAAGTAAAATCCGCCAGAATAGTGCAAAAACCAAGTAAATCACTTTTGGTAAATACGAAAGGACAAGATAAGGGACTTGAAGCGGAAATTGTTTCAAGCAATGCGGACTTAACCTTCAATTTAACAACAGAAACGACACTACCTAATCCTAATAATAAACAGAGTAAGCTCCCAAATGAAACGATTAATTCTCATCACGATAATCAAATTGATAGAAATTACGAAAAACAAAGTGGTGCTCAACCTACTAAAGCGACACTCACTGATCAAACAATTGACATGATTCACAGCAATGAATCGAAAACAGAAAATGATAAATATGGACAAGGGTGCTCAACCGAGATACCTGAAGTTGTATTAAATAACATCAATTTAAATACAACAAACAACATCGTAGATACTCCAGAACCAATTAAAGTTACAATTTTGACGGAAGCCAAGCTGACAGAAATGGAGATAGAAATTGAAAATGAGCTACAAAAAATACGAATGGACAAGGATGAGAAACAAAGGACGATGCAGACGAAAGCAGTGGACGATCATCTACAAGGCGGTGAGAAAAATCATCGAGAAACAAATAGCAGGAGGATGAAAGGAGAAAAAAGAGCAGCGGATCCAGATATAAAACACGTACGAGGGGACGACAAAAAGAAGAAGGAGACAGACAACGAAGCAGAGACAACAAACGTCGATCCTAGTAAAAATGTAAACCATAAATATGGTAAGGTTAGTGACTTTGAACTTAAACGTAAATTCAAAACAGATTTACCACCGTTTATTTTGCAAAATGTAAAAATAGCAACTTTGATAAATTTACTAAATAACGTCTTGAAACAAAATGAATTTATCTTGAAAAACTTAGCGGAAAACAAAATCGCTTTATTTGTTTGTAATTATGATAATTTTAAGCTAATAGCAAAAGTATTAAGAGAAAATAAAATAATGTTCCACTCTAAGACTCCTAAGCAGGACAGGGTTTTTTCTTGGATTTTAAGGGGAATTTCAATGGACTTTGACCAAGAAGAGGTTTTTAGTGAAATTAAAAATTTGAATTTAAAAAAGGTAAAATTAATAAGTGTGAAAAAAATAAACTTAAAAGAATTTTTTAAAGCTAATAGGGGGGGGGGGGGGTGCTTTCTTGGTCAAAATATCCAGCGATAGCATAAATGAAGAATTAACGTCAATTTCGAGACTTTGTAATCAGATAGTGTGGTGGGATAGAATAGTCCACAGAAGTGAAACGCAGTGTTTTAATTGTCAGAGGTCATATAGCCCTGTTTTGCAATAGAGAGTCTAGATGTGTGAAATGTGCGGAGGGTCACCCACCTGGTGAGTGCCCAATTCAAAATAAAGAAGGGTTAGATAAAGACACGGTGTTTTGTGTAAATTGTGAACAAAGGGGTCATCCGGCGTCTTACAGAGGCTGCCCCAAATTATTAGAAAATTTAGCTAAAATTAATGAGAGACAAATAAATTTAAAAGTAGCAAAAGAAAAAAAAATTAAGTTTTATGAAAACCTTGTCAAAGCAGAAAACTCGTATGCAATGATAACAAAAAATCAAATTAAAAGTGTAAATCCAATCCAATTTCCAGCCAAAATATTAGCTGAAAGCAATAATAAATTGGGGACGGCTAATGTAATTGCTAATGTAATTAAAAAGCAAAATTGCAGCTGCGTGGCGAATGAATCGAATAAAAAAATGGTTGAAAACATTGAAGATTCGAATAAAAATAGGTATGAAAAAATAAGCGAAAGGGATGTTGATGGAGTGAGTGAAATGTCAATGACAACTAGAATTAATAAAGATAACAACCCAGTTGTGAACTTAAAAGCGAAAGAAAAAATTATCACAAGTTGCAGTGTTAATCCAGAATTAGAACAAATATTTGGCTCATTTATGGCACAAATTAAAGTTTATTTGGCTGACCAGCTGGGCGGAATCAAAGAGTCGATTAATAAAAATTCTGAAAAAATAGAGTCGTTATATGAAAAATTGAATATAAATAATGGGGAGAATAACTAAATTCAAAAATTTAAAAATAGCGTCAATAAATGTAAATTCGATGATAGCTAATGAAAGAAGATTCAATTTAATTGAGTTCGTGAAAGAGTTCCAAATTGACATAGCAATGATAAATGAAACTAAATTAAAGGATTGCCATAAGGTGCAATTTAAAAATTATAGTGTTGTCAGGAGCGATAGACCGGATGGCAAAGGGGGGGGGGCGGCAATAGTCCTTGATAAAAAAATATCGTTTGATCATGTTGTTCTCGATTGTCAATCAAAAATAAGAGCTTTAGAATTAACGGTGATAAAAATAACGTTTAATAAAAATAAATATTTGTACATAATAAGCGCGTATTCGCCGGGAGACATTAGAGAAAACTTTATTAAAGATTTTGAACTAGTGTTTGACGAATTGAAGTTACAGGAACCTAATAATTACTACATATTAGCGGGTGATTTAAACGCGAGGAATGAAGAGTGGGGTGATTCTAAATATAATACAAAAGGTAACAGTCTGGCAAATTGGATGAAAAATAATTCCTTCCAATACAGGGCCGTACTAACGGGGCCAGTATCTACTACGTTTCCTTCTAGTGGCTCGTTTTTGGATTTACTGATAAGAGATGTCAGAATAAAAATATTGAATAGTGTAAATAATAGATTAAAAGTAATAAAGTACGATAGTGATCATAATGCGATTTATTTTAGAATCAAAATCGATAAATTTAAGGAAATTTTAATAGATGCGAATATTCAAAGAAATTTCTACAATTTTAAAAAAACGAATTGGAAGAGATTTAGCAAAAATATGCAAAGCATCAAATCCAGTTTACCGGAAGATAAAGTTGTAAAAAATGCCGATTTAGAAAAATTTATAATTGATTTTAGCGACGAATTAGCAAAAAATCTATACGAGGCTACCCCCCAAATTAAACCTATAGATCTAATGGACAAATATGTAAATAAAAAAATAAAAATACTACAAAAAGAGAAAAGTAAGCTATTGTCAGAACTGCACAGAGAAAAAAAACGCGGTGGGGGAAATAGTAATAATTTGAAAACAATTAAAGAAGTGTTAAAAAAAACAAAAAACGATTTAAAAACGGAATTTAACAACTCGGTAAATGATTATTGGAAAAAAACAATAGAGAAAATAAAACCTCATGATAGTGTAAATATGTTTCCTAAAGTGAATTCGATTTTCAGAAAAAAAGCGTATAATTGTATTCCTAACCTGCAAATTGCAGAAAATGACAATAGCGTGGTTAGTAATAAAAATATAAATTTTAGTAAATATGTGAAAACGGAAAACAAAATTTCAGTATTAGAAGGGAAGGATAAAGCGAATATATTCGCAAAATATTTTGCAGATATAAACAATAAAAGCCGTGAATCGAATAGTAGGGCATTAGAGCGCATTATAAAACAAACAACAGGGGATTTTGTTTTGAAAAATAAGCTAGGAAGTAATCATGTGCCAGCACTGTTACAATTTGATACAACAAATTTGGCGTCGTGTCCAAAATTCGAGAAAGACCCGGAATTCTTTTGTACTATTGCCTCCCTAAAATTAATTTTACATAAACTAAATAAAAAAAAGTCATCCAGGCATGATAAAATCCCGAACATAGCGCTTAAAAAACTACCTGACTGCGCAGTGAAACAATTAGTAATTTTATTTAATAATCTATTGAATAATGCATCTTTCCCGGATAGCTGGAAACTGGCCAAAGTTATGCCGCTCCTGAAAGCAGAAAAAGATCCGAAGTTAGTGACAAGCTACAGGCCAATCAGTCTATTGCCGAATTTAGGAAAGCTGTTCGAGGTGCTGGTCAATGGAACTCTTACTAAGTTTGCGAAAAATAAAAAATTAATCCCAAATGAACAATTCGGGTTCAGAGCCAAAAGCTCAACAGTGCACGCAATCACGGATCTCACGTCGGATGTGAGCTCGGCCTTAAGCGAGAAAAAATTCGAGGCTGCGTGTTTTATTGATATAGAAAAGGCGTTTGATTCCGTCTGGCTGGACGGGCTGATATTTAAGCTTTTGAAAAAGGGGGCGCCTGACTATCTGGTCAGAATTGTTTACAGTATGATAACAAATAGAAAACTATTTGTAACGCTTCTGGATAAAAACAACAGCGAAACATATGTATTAAAAAACGGGCTCCAACAGGGGGCAGTAAATTCTCCACTCCTATTTAATATTTATACTTGCGACCTGCTAAGGGCGTATGATATGAACAGGTCAATTAATGTAAAAAGCATAGGCTTCGCCGATGACCTAGTGATATATATAATTTGTAAATGTTTATTTGAGACTCAAAAAGAGTTGCAAAAACTATTTGAGAATGTATATGGATTCCTGGGGGCATAAAAACTTAATGTTAATATTGACAAATGTGAAACTATTCTCTTCAGGCCGCTAGTCGACAGTATAAATAAAAAATATAGGATTCAGTGGAGAAATTTCTCAATAGAAGGGGGAGGGAACAAAATTAAGCACAAAAGGGAGGTAAAATATTTGGGAATAATAATAGACGACAGACTTAAATTTAATAGTCATATTAAATTAGCAGTCGAAAAAGCAAAAAAAGCCTTCTTTGGCAATAAAAAATTGTCCTTTTCCGCGAGATTGGATGCCAAAGTGAAAATTATTTGTTATCAACTGTTAGTTAGGCCTATTCTGTCTTACGGTTGCCAGGTGTGGTATGGGGTCGCGCCTGGGGAAATGGAAAAAATTAGAGTATTTGAAAGGTCATGTTTAAGAACGTGTTTAAGAATGTATAGAGACCCAGAAATGGGATTTGAAGGTTTCATCTCGAATCAAAGGGTATATGATGCGGCGTTGATCCCCCGTGTCGATGTTTTTATTGTTGACCTTATTCGAAACCATATCGAAAGGGCCCACAAAAATCATGACAATCCGCTAATTAATATGCCTTTTGAAAAAAGAGATGAGATTTTAAATAAGATCATTGAAAAAGGCTACTTGCCATTAGAAGCATTCACGTACTTGGACAAATTCAACTATATTCAGGACCCAAATAATGTGCCGATAATTTACCACATCTCGCGTGGATCGTCTGACAGAAAAATAAAATACAATGCAGAAGATATAGAGAGAGATCCGACGATAAAATTAGTGTATTCAATGAGTCTGCCTCGAAAAATTAAAAATTCTAACATTGAGTGGAGAAAGAGACGCTATTGGTGGCTCAAGGAAGCAATAACACTGTAATTTTTTTTCTATTTTAGTTTTCTAATTTTGTTAATAACATATTAATTATTGTAAACTATGTACGTCTGATGGCGATATATGGAGTTCTCATTTTTTGGTAGTAATAAAGTGAAACTAGTTTTTTTGATACATTAGTATTTGTTTTCTAGTTAACGTTAAATAAATTAATGTAATATCGATTATGGAAAGATATCTAGTGGAAAAATTGTCATTGACATGTGTGGATGTGTGATTCGACGAGATGACGTTTGTACGTACGTTCGAAATTGTGTTACAAGGTAACTTTAATTGTTAAGTCTGGTTAAGGTGCTTCTTTCATTATTTATGCACCAATTGTTATAGTATTTTATAAGATGTTGAAAATAAATAAATGAAAAAAAAAAAAAGTTTATGTTCTGCGTTGCGTGCGTAACATCCCGTGTTCGATTCCCCTCATGCGTCCAATTTTTTTCTTTAATATAACTGTTGTATATAATCGTTGTAATAAATGTATGAATATTTGTGTAATGTTAAGTTCCAAACATTGTTTAAAAATGACTTAAACAATTAAAAAAATTTTTTTTTGCTTTTCCGACTAATTCCGGATGAAGTCGGACTAAATCCGGATTACAAAAAAAGTTTAACCAGATTAGTTCCGGACTCTACCGGACTACATCCTGATTTAACCAACGATTAGGACCGTATTTGTTCCGGACTGTACCGGACTACTTTCGGATTTAAACAACATTTCGGACCAGATTTGTTCCAGACTGTACCGGACTATATCCGGATTGTATACGGCCGGATTTATTTCGGATAAGACCGGACTAAATTCCGTGCCAAAAACCTACGTTAAATCGGACACTTTCGGACTAATTCCAGATCCGGAATTAATCCAGACTTGTCCGAAATTTTGTCTGGAATTTGTCCGGAATTCGTCCGGATTTCGTCCGGATTTTTTAGTAGGGCTTACTTCTCAACGCGTCCCGCATATAACTCGTCCGCTCTTTAGAAGTCCGCTCTAGGGAGATTCTAGTGTAGTTGCAAAAAATAACCATAAAAATATAAAATTTCAAACTAATTTTAATATATTAAAATTATTTAAGTTGTATTTTTATGAATTTTTAATTTTTGAAAAGAATTTATTATCAATAATTGATAATAAAAATTGCACAAATAAACCTAGAAGCTTGTTTTTTTTTAATTTGTTAACTTTTTAAGTTAAAAACAATAAGGTTTCTTTAGAACAGTTGGTAATAAGTATTAAATTTTTAGTAAAGTTTGAATATTTATTTAAACAAATTATTGTCTTTTAAATAAAATAATTAAAATAAAATTATTCTTTAAATTCTATAGAATCAGATTAGAATTAATAAAGATTTTTTACACATAAGTGAAATTGATAGAAACTTGTTATCAATTATTAATTAATACTAATTAAATGTTTCAAGGAATGAGGAAAAATCCATTAATTAAAGTTAATAATTTGTCACATTATATCATTTTTAGTGAGAAACTTTAGAGAAATAACTAAGAATTAATATATTAAAATTTGTTTGAAATTTTATATTTTTATGGTGATTTTTTGCAACTATATAAAAAATAGATAATAAAAATTAGTAATTGAATAAATTTTAGAATTTTTGAAAATAATTGTTCAGAAATGGCTGAGTTAAGACTTATAAGAATTTTTTGGGATAATTCTGTGGCCAATTTATGAAAATCAAAAAAGAGCTTTTTTCTCCGGGGTATCAATTTTTAATTATATACCAGCATATCATTATATTAATACTAACCGATTTTTAGAGTACAATATGTATAATATATATATATGTGTATTTATAAATATGCAAATATAAAATAATTGGAGACCTTTTGTGAGACAAAGCATAACAGTTCAACCAACTGTTCAATAGTTCAACTTTATTGCTGTACACTTCAAACCCACTCTAATGTTCTCAATAATTTGATATTTCATAAATTTAATTTTTTTATTTAAATTTTTTTTTAATTTTTACGTTAACGTAATGCAGCCATTCAAGCAATGACAGTCTCAACCCTGTAAAAAACAGAGAGCGTTAAAATATCCACCTATATACCACTACTAATAATACCAAACACTGCCCTGAGTCGCGCACTAACCCGCAGCGCCCGAGCGAGTACAAAACTGTTAATTTTCATTTATCAAATATTTCGGTCCCTTAAGTTGATTTATGGGTTCTTATAGGAATAAGTCTCAGCTTTCGTTTAAAAAAATACATAATAGAAAAAACCCGGTCTCGGAACCAAAAAAACCAAAATTTATTTTTGACCTTCATCTTTGAAGATGAAAAAAAAATTTTTCTCAAAAATGCATATTACCAATCGAAAGGGCATAAAAAAATCTATCGAAAATGGTATTACTGAAAATTTTTTATTTATTTATTTAAGAGCAAAAAATTACCAAATAAGACAGTAACCCAAAATTTTCACCCCCTCCGCCTCAGTAAATATTAATCAAAATGTAAAAAATATTTTACCCATAATTACCATCCAATAGGACTACAAAATACCTGAATTGGAAAGTCACAAGTGAACATTGTTTTTTCACCTTGATCAGTTGATATGAAATCCCCCTTACTTAATTTGCATGTTGATTTTTTTCAAACTTCTGGATAAATTAGTCAATGTAGTTTGAATAGAAATAATAGAGTAGTACAAGTGCGGAAACTACATCAGATGTAATATCAGATGTAATAAATAAATATTTATTATAATATTGAATCAATATATTTTTACCATCTTATAATTTTACCTTTAAAACCCATGAAAATTTATTTTGTTCTTAACAATTTTCTCATCCGAATGTTTAAATGTTATTTTAACGCAAGAAATTATTATACTTAACATTTTCGAATAATTTTACCACTTTAAACAAAAATTGAATATCAGCCCCTGTTGAATCTCTTTTTTCTGATCATCTCTGTAAGTCGGGTTGCGTTCTTACCCCTACTGAATATTATCCAGGTTTATAAATATTCAGCATAGGATGTAATGTACTTTAAATAGATTAAAACTTTTAAATAAATAAACAAAATAAATACATAATCAATTGCTTTTTTCTAATAAAAAAAAATATAATTTTGAGAATATATCCAATAAATTAATTTCTCAACAAAGATAATTATAACTTTTTATTTCTAAACAAAAGTAAAAAATTACATTTATTGCGTTAATTATGTGGAAAAATGAAAATAATTATATTTATTTTTTTAATTACGTGGGAAAAGTAATTATCTACAGACTTTGCATAATTATTACTGACAATTGTTTAATTCCGAGGGATCCCTACTCATCAATTATTAAACATAATTTAAAACTCAGTTTTTTAAACAATAATTATTATCTTCATCAATATTATTGAACATTTCAATTTATTTACACTTATAAATTGTTCAAATCGAAAAGACGAATTTCAATTTCGCGCGATGAAACAGATGGTCATCTCTGATTGGTCGACACGAACTGGTGTAGAAAAACCCGTAAACAGTAAACTTCAACATTTTTTACTTTTCTTTCTTAATTAACAATTAACCCACTGTTTTTTCTTATTCACATCAACAAAAATAATAAGTCCCATCATAACAATTGCTTTCCAGACAATTTTACTCATATTTATTTATATTTTTTGCATTAAGACAAAACGGGAACACTTTGGGGATATTATGGGAACACTTTTTGTTCTCAAAGTGTGCTCGCTCCGTGCGAGGGTGAAGTCAAATTACAGTGTAGATAATATAAAGTGACAGTAGGTTCCTTAGGGATGGTATTTTGGTCTGGTTTTTTTCTTTTTTAATTTACATCAATGACATTAAAAAGAAAGAATAATATAATTATGTAAATTACTTATTGTGTTCTCAAAAGTGATTTCTGGATTTTCTCATTAGCTTTGATATTCTTTAATGTTGACATGCTTTTTTACTTAAGATATTTGGTAGCTTAATGTGTTACCCCTACCCCATTTTTGTCCTTTCTAGAATTGATTTGTTAGATTTAAGAAATCTGTGTACAATGGAGTTTATTGCAGTTAAAATCCATATAAAAATTCATTCTTATCGAAAGTCCATGTCTTAGATTATGAGTCTAAAATAAAGAATTCTACCTTTACCCCAACATTTAATTTATTCATAGTATGATTTTTTGAATTTTTAATAAATACAAAGATTTATGATACACTTATTGGATCTTTAATTCTATTTCTTAAGCTTAAAAGTATAATCTTTTTTTACAAATAATGCAAAATTAGTAAAATTTACTGACCTTCTTAACTTTAGGTATGCCATTAACTATATATATAAATGTAGAATCGATTCTTCTGTAATATATTTTTGAGTTGGAATTCGGAAATTAACTTAAGAAATATTTTTTTCGCGTAATGAGAAATGGTTGTGCAGTTTTCTATTGCTCATAGTAATTACAGTCGGGACTCTTATGGTTGCAATTTTCGGGAGTGGTATGCATCCGTGAAAACCGTAAACATTGGGTTAGAGACAATGCGACAGAAGAGGATTTTGAGTCACAAGTTTTCCCCCCTCTTTCTTCCCATAACTCTTCGTCATCCTCTCTCCCGACTCACTGCAACCATAGTGTCCGCATCCATGAAAGTCCCGACTGTAATTTTAAAAAATATAACGCTTAGTCATTTAGAGGTTTAGGTATTTCTATACACTTCAGCTATCTTGGTATAATTACGTCTATTGACTACAGTTTTTCTTGCTGAAAGAGAAAAATTAACTATTGAACTATTTTTAAAACATTTCTTTAACGTTAATTTAACATTACGTTAATTATACTAAAACATTACATTAACTTTAGTTAAACTTTACAAAAACTATACTTAAACATTACTTTAACTTTATGATAACAATACTTCAACGTTACTTTCATTTTGTTTGACTTTACCTAAACTGTACTTTGATGTTACTTTAACCTTACCTTAACTATACTTTATGATTACTTTAACTTTAGTTTACATTTACTCTTTTTATATTTTAACGTAAATTTAAATTAAGTTTAATATTATTTTAATGTTACTTGCACTTTTGTGCAACTAGCCTTAAACTCAACGACATTTACTTTAACATTATTTTAACCTTACCTAAACTATCCCTTAAAATTAATATAACTTTAGTTTACATTTACTTTAATTATACATTAACATTACTTTAACTGAATTTTAACATTATTTTAATATTACTTTAACGATACTTTAACGTTACTTTAACTATACTTTAACGTTACTTCAAGTATACCTTAACGTTACTTTAACGTTACTTTTGTCTACACTATAACATTACTTTAATTATACTTTAACGTTACTTTAACTTTACTTTACCTTACCTTAGCAGAACTTTAACTTTACGATAACTATACTTAAACGTGATTTTAACTTTATTTTGACTATACTTTAACTATACTTTAATGTTACGTTAACGTTTCTTTAACTTCACGATAACTATACTTGAACGTTATTTTAACTTTATTTGACTATACTGTAACATTACTCTAACTATACTTTAAATTTACTTAACGTTACTTTAACGTAACTTTAACTGTACTTTAACTTTACTTAAAGTATACTTTAACGTTACTTTAACGTTACTTTAACTATACTTAAACGTTACTTCAACTATACCTTCACGTTACTTCAACTTTACCATTACGTTACTTAAACGTTACTTTAATTAGACTTTAACTATACTTTAACTTTACTTTAACTATACTTTAATGTTACTTTAACTTTACTTAAACTATACTTTAACTTTATTTAAACGTTACTTTAACTATACTTAAACGTTACTTTAACTATACCTTAACGTTTCATCAACTTAACCATTACGTTACTTTAACGTTACTTTAATTAGACATTATCTATACTTTAACTTTACTTAAACTGTACTTTAACGTTACTTTAACTATACCTTAACGTTACTTCAACTTTACCTTAATGTTACTTTAACTTTACCTTTACGTTACTTTAACGTTACTTTAATTATACTTTAACTATACATTAATGTTACTGTAACTATACCTTAACGTTACTTCAACTTTACCTTAATGTTACTTTAACGTAAGTTTAATTATACTTTAACTATACTTTAACTTTACTTTATTATTGTAAAGTTAATTGTTTTTGCATAAATATTTAAAAAAAAATTTTGAATGTTCAAAAAATGTTTTTGTTGAAATCGTTACTATATGTTACTACAGAATAACAGCTTTGCGCATACGCGTGGCTATTCTTCTGCAATTTCGGGAATTTTTAATTTAAAATAACCTCTAAAAATGTCTCTTTTATGGTTGTAGAATTTTTATCCGCTTTAAAAATAACTATATTTAAATAAGATAATATTAATAGAAGTTCTGGGGATGACTTTGTTTGTATTAGTTTTTTACATTTTCTAATTTGCAGGTGACTTATTTAATATCATTCGAAAAATTTCCAGCTTTTTCAACCTTTATTCGACCTCAAATCTTGCTCCTTATTTCATTAACAAATACTTCATTAACAAATACTTTTATTAATATTTAACACTTTATTGCTCATAATCAAATTTCCACTTTTCAGCTAAGAATTTCCCTTTATTTTGACAATCACCTAAATGTAAAAGTCATCATGGGATGTTAAATAGCTAACGATTACAGATTCTAATGTGACATTCAAAGCAACTTAACTTAATTACATGTGGCTTAAATAATTGCTAACCCTGGGATGAGAGGAAAACCCAAATTAAGTCGGTAATGTAGAACTCTGACCTATCGACTTGGTTGAAACTCGTGTAAAGGATCTGCATTATCGATTGAAGATAATAACCGACATTTTTACAAAAGAAAAACAAATTCTATCAATTAAGATATGAACCCACTTGTCGGTAAAGTAGGAAATTTAAAACTTTAACTGACACAATTGAGGAACCCTTTTAACTGTCGGTAACACGTTAAATTCAAACATCCCCGCTTCAAAATATCAATTTTACAAATACCCACTACAATCTCTAAAACACTGTTGGGAAATTTAAAATATCACTACTTCAAGCACGGTTGGGAAATCCAAATATCCCCACTTCAAGTAGTATTGGGTAATTAAAAATATCCCCACTTTAAGCAAGCTTTGGAAATTCAAAATATTTCAACTTCAAGCATGGTTTGGGAATTCATATATCATTTACTTCAACCATGGTTGGGAAATTCAAATACCTCCACTTTAAATATGGTTGGGAAATACAAATATCCAAAACAAATCACTAAAATATAGTGAAATTTAAAATCCCCACTTCAAGCATTCTTGGGAGATTCAAATATGGTCTAACGCACATCGAATCGTAATCGCTAATCCTTAATCGTAAGAATGAGAGGAAGTAGGACAGACATATATCTCTGTCCTGCTTTCTCTCATTCTTACGATTAAGGATTAGCGATTACGATTCATTGTCTAAACTAAACCATGGTAAAATTTAAAATCCCCACTTCAAGCAAGGTTGGAAAATTCAAATACATACTTAATACAAATTACTAAATAATGGGGAATTTCAGAATCTTCATTTCAAGAAAGGTTGGGCAATTCGAATACCAAATAAAAAACACTAAAGCATGGTGAATATTAAAATCTCCATTTCAAGCAAGGTTGGGAAATTCAAATACCTAATACAAATCAGTAACTAATGGACAAATTTAAAATCCTCAATAGAAACCATCTTTTCCTTGTGCTCTTAAGTAGTGACGTCATTAAATTTAAAATTGACACACATACTGGTCAATCGCTCCTAGCTGCTGCGCGCGCAACGTGCTTAGTCTTGGTAAAATTCAAAGGAATAGGGAGAGTTTACGTGGCACGCGGGAAATATAAATATAGTTAAATACTTACCTTAACTTACAGACACTTGCGTAAAACTTCAAACACAATTGCACCAGTGTTGGGAAACCACAAGTCGGTAATGTAGAATTCTGACATACCGACTGAGTTGAAACTTGTGACAGAGATCTGCATTACCGACCGATGGTAAATTACCGACCAATGGTAATGACGCGGAAATTTAAAATGTCATAGGAAGAATCTGCATTACCGAACTATGGTAATTACCGATCGAGGATAAGGGCGCGATAATTAAAAAAACCACACAAAAACAAACTTTCAAGAAAATTGACGCCATTCAGCTGTGAAAACTCACTTTACAAGTCGGTAATGAAGGAAACTTAAAAATTAAGCTCACACAATTGGTCAATTCCCCTCACAACACTGTCGGTAACGCATAAAAATAAAAAAAAACCCACTTCAAGCACTTTACTTTAAAAGTCGGTAATGTAGGAAATTCAAAAAATTAAGCTCACACAATTGAGCAATTCCCCCTCACAACACTGTCGGTAACGTCTAAAATTCAAGAACCCTAATAAAAACAGGGTTGGGAAATTTAAAATCCCCATTACAAGCGGCCAAAACACTGGGAAAATTTAAAAATCCCAATAAAAACAGGGTTGGGAAATTCAAAATCCCCATTACAAACGGCCAAAACACGAGGGAAATTCAAAAATCCCCTTTACAAGCGGCCAAAACACGAGGGAAATTAAAAAATCCCTTTTACAAGCGGCCAAAACACTGAAGAAATTTTAAAATACCCAGTTGAAACTGCCTTTTTCTTGGGGAATTAACTAATGGCGCCACCTAGCGGCGGCGGTGGGAAACAACTCGGTCAGTAAAACAGAACACTTCTTAGAAACCATCATTTTCGCGTTCGATAAAGTAGAAATCTACATTGCCGACGGTCATTAACTGTCCTCGTACCCCCCTTGCTTCACTACTATTGTTAAAAACGTCTTGGGTCTTGTTGATTTAATAGTGTCGCTGTCGCTTACAAATTCTTTGCTAAATAAGATTAAAAATAAGAGGTTGTTTAAAATGTGAAGCTGACAAGCAGCAAAATTAACAATAAGTGAAATGTTGGACAGTACTTTCAAACCGATTCTTCACATTCTTCTTCGACAACCTCGACTTCTATACTTGCATCTAAGAAATTATTATTTATTATTAACAAAAGATCAGTAATCTACATTTTCATTTTCCGGTATGATTATTTTTTTATAACTATAATTGAATATCTTTGAATAAAAGTTAGTCGAATTATACATTATTTAGATTTAAAAATAGATATCTATATATCTGTTATTCGTATAAAGAAGTTCATAATTAAAGTTACTTCCCTATATCCCTATTGCCGTCTCGGCCAGAGTCTCGATATCGTCTGGGAAAACGAGACGATACCGAGCCGGGACCGAGATTGGTCTCGGTCTCGTGCGCAGCCCTAGTTTAACCAGCCCAAAGTATACAGCTGTTTCAAAACAGCGTATATACGCTGGTGAATTAGTGAATTTCGCTGTTAATCAGTGAAAAAATCACTTTTTGATTAGCGTATATATGCTGTTTTGAAACAGCTGTATACTTTGCGCTGTTTCAAATTTAGAGAGTAGGTTTCTAATTTTTCATATTCGATGGGTGGTCATCAACACACATGGTTCAATGTGTGGTTGTGGCTTGTAGGTATTGTTACTTTTATGTATTTGTATGATTTTCAAAATTTTGATTTTCTTCCAATAATGCATTGTAAAAGAGTAAGGGTTAATTATCACTTTTTAATTTAATATATTTTAAATAAATATGTATATCCATTTTAAATAAAAAATTCATACCTTAATAATGTTTCATTAAAATTAATAATCAGATTGAATAATAAAACATCATACCGCTGTTGGACGCGCGCTATCAGCGCGCGTTTACTTTCCTAGTTAATAATAATAAAGTACAATTGAATTTCTGTCTGTTCACGCAATTGTGTTGAGTCAATGAAAGAAACTTGTAGTTTTCCATGTCTCCTAGATGTTTTTTGGGTCGCAGATGTTGAATTTGGGGTAAAAAATGTCAATTTAAAAGTTTTACTGGGTCAAAATCGCGAATAAATGCAAAAAAATTAAAATTTGAGATTTTAATGTTTACACAAATCTGTTGAATCATTAAAAGAAACTCGTAGTTTTTTATGTCTCCTAGATATGTTTTTGGTCACAGATTGTGAGTTTGAGATCAAAATTGATAGTTTAATAGTTAGAATCGTTCAAAATCTCAAAAAAGTAAAAAATTTTAAAAATTATTTTTGTCTGTCGGCACTGCTGTGTAGAATTGTGGTGTGAAATTAATGACTTTGCTTTTTTATAAGGTGCTTTTTGGATCGTAGATTAAGGATCTGAAGTTTAATTGTATTAAAATTTTTAAAGCACCTAAAATGGCTAAAAATCGGAAAAAATAAAAAAAATTTGTTCTGTCCGCATTCTTGTGTCAAATTGTGTTGTTTAATTAGTAAGTTTTCTTTTAATATGTAGTTTTTAGATAGACGATAACTAATTTGAAGTTAAATTTGTCATTTTAGGATTTTAAAGCAGTAAAAATGAGTAAAAATCATCAAAATAGCAAAAAAAATCGTAAAATAACAGAAATTCATTAGGTTTGTTCGCATTAATATGAAAAACTATATTGTTTAATAATTATTTTTCTTTTTAATTCGTAGTTCTTAGATCGCTGTCTACTAATTGAAAGATGAAATTGTCATTTTAAAGGCTTAGAGCACTCAAAATTAGTCAAAATAGCTAAAAATTGTAAAATATTAAAAATTCATGTTATCTATCCAAACTGATATACAAAATTATGTCGTTTAAATCGTTATTTTACTTTTTTATATGCAGTTTCTAGATTGCTGATTGCTGATTAGAAGTTAAAATTGCCATTTTAATAGTTTGGAGCAGTCAGAAAGAGTCAAAATCGTCAAAATAGCTAAAAATTGTAAAATATTATAAATTCATTCTGTCTGTTGGTATTAATATGCAAAACTCTGTTGTTTAATAATTATTTTTCTTTTTCAAACGTAGTTTCCAGATCGTTAAATACTAATTAGATCTTAAAATTGTCATTTTAGGAGTTTAAAGCAGTCAAAAGGAGTCAAAATCATCAAAATAGCAAAAAATCGTAAAAAATAAAAAAAATCATCTTGTCTTTCCTTATTGATATACAAAATTATGTTGTTTAATTGGTTATTTTGCTTTTTTATACGTATGTACTTTTAAGATTGCTGATTACTGATTAGAAGTTAAAACTGTCATTTTATAGAAGTTTAGACCAGTCAAAAACAGTAAAAATCGTCAATATATCTAAAATTGTTAAAGACTAAACATTTATTTTGTTTGGTCGAATTAATATGCAAAGCTACGTTGTTTAATAATTATTTTTCTTTTCTAAGATCGCTAATTATTGATTAGAAGTTAAAATTGTCATTTTATTAGTTTAAAGCAGACAAAATTAGTTGAGTTGGCAACATTTTAAATAAAATTCCTAAAATACTAAAAATTCATTTTGTCTATTCATATTAAAAATGCAAAACTTTGATGTTTAATTAAATTTTTTTTTCATACGTAGTTTTTAGATTGCTGATTTAAAATTTAAATTGCTGTTTTATATAGAATTTAGATCGTTGATTACCCTAATAGCACCGACTAGGCCGGGAACGTTCCTGGAATGGGCTGCTGGCCCCTTGGGTACGTTCCCTTGGACCGCTCCAATATACCTGACAAATCCGTTCCGGATTTCACTAGGCTAGGAACGTTCCCGCGGAACGTTCATGGAATGTTCCGAGGAACTTTGAATACACATTCAAAAAATCGCAGAACGGGTTGCGGAAAAAGTATGCGGAAAAAGCTGAAAATTTTTTTATTAATATTATTTAATGTTTTTAATATGATTGCTTCTATAGAACAGTGGTCCCTAAAATCAACTGCTCAGCTCTAGGTGCGATAGAAAACTACTGCGCAAGATATTAACATTAATTATTTTTCAATGTGTATTTAAAGTTCCTCGGAACATTCCAGGAACGTTCCGCGGAACGTTCCTAGCCTAGTGAAATCCGGAACGTATTTGTCAGGTATATTGGAACGGTCCATGTGAACGTACCCCAGGAACCGGCGGCCCATTCCAGGAACGTTCCCGGCACAGTCGGTGCTATTAGGGTACTGATTTAAAGCTAAAATTGTTATTTTATGAATTTAAAGCAGTCAAAGTCGACAATACAGCTAAAAACCGTAAAATAAGAAAAATACATTTTGTCTATCCGCATCGATATGAAAAATTAATTCTAAATAAAATTGTTAAATTTTTACTTAGCAGCTCTTAGTCACTGCATGAAAACCTGATGTTGGTTTGACAAAAACCCCACCAAAAATGTGTTAAGCATTTAATCGATTTCCATAATTTTGTCCGCTTTTTACAACGGAATTAGTGATTTCTACCAATGATTTACAGATTGTTTAACGATAGGGTTCATTTCACTGAAATTCAGTTTGTACCCAATGGGAAATGCCTGTGTAATGCCGATTCTTACTATCAGCGCGGTACAGATCTAGGGTTTATGCCATTATTTAGCCAAACTCTGGCAAGTCAATACTGGCGCGGTACTAAAAGTATCTTTAATTCAGTCTTATGCCGATACTAATAAAAAAATAAATTTTTTTAATTTAAAAAAAAAAATTATTTTTTTGGTAATATTTTTAAGAAATTTGTTCATAGTTTCGTCTCACCGATCACTTCTAAGACCGTCCCCTACCGATAGAAAACCACTGGAAAATTATTGGAAGCTCACTGGCCCAGTGAGCTACTAGCGCACTAGGGTTTATTGATACACTCAGGCCAGGTCAAAATTTATTGCTCGTTTTGAGGTAGTCCTTTTAAATTTAGTTTCAAAAGAAACTAAAATTATATTGTCACAAGCCATCTGTGGCTCTTTATTGAATAAGTATATATTTTTATGTAAATTTCTTAAAATAGTATATTATGCATCAAGGGAGGGAAGTCCGTGTTTTTTTGTCAAGCACAAATGTTCGAAGAACGAGTGTAGCACGAGCGTAGCGAGTGCGAAACGAGTTCGGAGAACATTGTGCGAGACAAAAAATCGGCCTCCCGAGGTGCATATGCTATTTTCTATCACATATGTACGAAAATCTCGTGTTTCGTTCGCGTTAGCGGGTCAGCACTCGCAGTCTTTAGGTTAGTGACGTTAGAGGTAAAAAAACTTCCGAACAGTGAAAAGTTTTTACCTCTAACGTTCACTGACCTAAAAACTGTGAGTTCTGCCCCGCTTAAGGCGAACGAAAACACGAGGTTTTCGTGCATGTGTGGTAGAAAAATATTTTTCTGAAAATTCAATATACATTATACGTGTATATACCTATATTAAAAATTGTGTCAAAAATATAACAATATAATTATTTACAGAGAATTATATTAATTAAAAAAGCTTATTATGATTTAAAATTATTAATTAATTTTATTGTTTATAAATTATAATATTACTTTTTGCAATTATTATTTTATATAAAAAATATAAATGTCTATAACATATATTTTAATAATTAATTATTCTTTAAGTATTTTATTGATTATAATTTTAATTTAGTAGTATAAATTTTCAAAATGAATTTTAGAAATTCAGAATGATAAAATATAGAAGATTTCAATTTTTGTATTGCAGACCTCAAAAAGTAAAAGTAAATAAATTCCAGGTAATAAAATGCTGGGTTGAAAAAATTAACGTAAATGACAAAAGATTTGGAAATCTACTGTTAAAGCAGGGATCCATTTTAAATCCCCATGTCTATTGTTACCCTAGCTAATAATTTTTGAACCCTAATATTTTATGACTTGAAATTTCTGCAATTTAATTATTTGAAAATTTTAATTAAAAAATTTAGAATCTGTAATACTTCACGATTATAAATATCTAAAATTTATTGTAATAATTTTATATTTGAAGAAATTATAAGATATTTCGTAAACCATAAATATTACGTTAAAACTGATATCATTTTTAAAATCAAAGTCAAAGGGATATGTAATAAACATAATAGAATCATAAAATTAGCTGAAGTTTATAAAAATAAGTATAAGGTTGAAATAAATAAACATTATTTCCAGCGTAATTATTTTTATGCCCGAAGGTCACCAAAAGTATTTATGTTGGTCATAAACCGCAAAAGGACCCAAGAAATTATTTTTACCTCTTAAGGGTTTCCAGTGGTATTTCCCATTGTCATAAATCAGACTTAAAAGACCCAATAAGTTTTGAGTGAGTAAATGTTTCAAACACTATCTGAAAACTCATTGAAACGGCCCAAAAAACTCAGTGATTTTCGCCAGTGAGTTTTCCAGTGAGTTTGTATCGGTAGGGTCTAGACTTGCTCAAGACTGACAAGTTTCTTTTGTTGGTTATGTTCACAAAAGACTATATAACAGCCAAAACATTTAAAGTTCTTCACTCGTATGGCGTAAATTATAAATAAACTATACATAGCCTACATAATCAATCATTATTTTAAATCGCTTCCCGAAATTACTTCTTGATTACTACTTGATCCTGTCACTTTTTGCTCACCACTTCACGTCACCTAAAACCCGTAAAATGAATAAAAATACAAATTTTGCCTCGATTGGCATTTCAGTGTACACTCTGCCGTCGTTTTTTTAAAAAAGCAGTTGTTATTGACGCGAAACCCCGGAAATTCGATCTATTTTATTGAATAACTGATTATTAATTTTTTCTGCGAGCAAGAGTAGCGCATGTGCGTAGAATATAATATTACCCGCGAATATATAAAATACCAATAATTTTAAGTAAGAGAAATTATCTTATAAACATAAATTATTTCAACATGGATAATACATTCTAAGGAAATAATTAATATAATTAACTTATGTATTAAATATTTTTGAAATTAATTATTTAAATAGGGGAGAGGGCCCCAAGTTGGACACCCTATCGATTTATTGCTGTAGAATCCAAACCGAATAAAATATATTAAAATGTTTTGTACCGGATGAAAGTACAATTTATAAGGTAACTTATGGCCACAGAGATAAAATTTTATTTTGAACATAAACATTTTTTAAAGCATTTTTTCTAATTGTTAAAATTTTCGGTCTAAAAAAAAGTGGCCCCAAGATGGACACCTTCTTAAAAGTCTCTGAAAATGGTAGTCAATAAAAAATTAACATCGTGTAACAATTCTTGAACTAAGTTTTAATCATTTTACGGAATTTATTAAGAAATAAAATTTCTAAAAACTTCAATTTAATAGCTTAACAGTAAAAAGTAATAAAATATCGAAAAATATCAATATAATAAATTCTCTAACGATAAAATCACATTTTATGGTGGAAAATAAAAAATTTTAATTAATTGGCTCAAAAAATTATTGAAAAAAGTGTAAAATCGAAAATATGAAAAAAAAATACATTGAGATTTTAGGCCTGTCCATCTTAGGGTACATGACACCATTTTTTAATCCCCAGTAAAAATATATATATGAATACTGAATTAGTAAAATCATTTTAGAATATTATTATACGATAAATAAAGAATATTATAACTTTCAGTACTCATTCTAAATCATAAAGGACCCCGCACACAAAGCATTGAATTTTGGGCCCGGTTAAATTGGCCAGTACTTCAGTATTTTGTAGTTCAAAGACTCCCAAACAAAAAACTTATATAGCAAAATACTCAAAAATCAAAACTTTTTAAGATAAATTACAATTAAAATAAAAAAAATAGAAAAATTCACGTTCTAAAACAAGACCATTTAACGCATGTCATAAATGTTAGTTTTTACACTTTCTTTTATGTTGAACATAAATAAGTCACAAAAATAAAAAAAAAACACTATCTAGACATCCAAAGAAAAAAAAAATTACCCGAACATCATCAACCCTTCAAACTCACCCCTAAACGATATTTTCAACCCTCATAGCTTTTACTGACTTTGATCAACTTAATCAATTTTTTTAAGCCTAATCAGCAATAAGATGTTTTTTTTGAACCTCAAAAAATAATTTACTTCAATCCCCGAACATCATCAACCCTTCAAACTCACCCCTAATCGATATTTTCAAGTCTTATGGCTTTTACTGACTTTGATGAACATAATAATTTTTTTTGAGCCTAATTAGCAAGAAGATGTTCTTTTTGGACCTGAAAAAAAGATTTTCTTTGATTACCGAACATCATCAACCCTTCAAACTCACCCCTAATCGATATTTTCAACTCTTATGGCTTTTACTGACTTTGATGAACTTAATAATTTTTTTTGAGATTAATTAGCAATAAGATGTTTTTTGTTAAACCTCAAAAAAACATTTTCTTTAATTACCGAACATCAACCACCCTTCAAACTCACCCCTAATCGATATTTTTAACTCTTATGACTTTTAGTGACTTTGATGAACTTAATAATTTTTTTTGAGCCTAATCATCAATAAGATGTTTTTTGTTAGACCTCAAAAAAAGAGTTTCTTTGATTACCGAACATCATCAACCCTTCAAACCCACCCCTAATCGATATTTTCAACTCTTATGGCTTTTACTGACTTTGATGAACTTAATAATTTTTTTTGAGCCTAATCAGCAATAAGATGTTTTTTTTTGGACCTCAAAAAAATATTTTATTTGATTACCGAACATCATCAACCCTTCAAATTCACCCCTAATCGATATTTTCAACTCTTATGACTTTTACTGACTTTGATGAACTTAATAATTTTTTTTGAACCTAATCAGCAATAAGATGTTTTTTTTTGGACCTTAAAAAAAGATTTTCTTTGATTACCAAACATCATCAACTCTTCAAACTCACCCCTAATCAATATTTTCAACTCTTATGGCTTTTACTGACTTTGATGAACTTAATAATTTTTTTTGAGCCTAATCAGCAATAAGACCTTTTTTGTTGGACCTCAAAAAAAGATTTTCTTTGATTACCGAACATCATCAACCCTTCAAACTCACCCCTAATCGATATTTTCAACTCTTATGACTTTTACTGACTTTGATGAACTTAATAATTTTTTTTGAGTCTAATTAGCAATGAGATGTTTTTTGTTGAACCTCAAAAAAAGATTTTCTTTGATTACCGAACATCATCAACCCTTCAAATTCACCCCTAATCGATATTTTCAACTCTTATGACTTTTACTGACTTTGATGAACTTAATAATTTTTTTTGAACCTAATCAGCAATAAGATGTTTTTTTTTGGACCTTAAAAAAAGATTTTTTTTGATTACCAAACATCATCAACTCTTCAAACTCACCCCTAATCAATATTTTCAACTCTTATGGCTTTTACTGACTTTGATGAACATAATAATTTTTTTTGATCCAAATTAGCAAGAAGATGTTTTTTGTTAAACCTCAAAAAAAGATTTTCTTTGATTACCGAACATCATCAACCCTTCAAACTCACCCCTAATCGATATTTTCAACTCTTATGGCTTTTACTGACTTTGATGAACTTAATAATTTTTTTTTAGCCTAATCATCAATACGATGTTTTTTGTTAGACCTCAAAAAAAGAGTTTCTTTGATTACCGAACATCATCAACCCTTTAAACCCACCCCTAATAGATATTTTCAACTCTTATGGCTTTTACTGACTTTGATGAACATAATAATTTTTTTTGAGCCTAATTAGCAATAAGATGTTCTTTTTGGACCTGAAAAAAAGATTTTCTTTGATTACCGAACATCATCAACCCTTCAAACTCACCCCTAATCGATATTTTCAACTCTTATGGCTTTTACTGACTTTGATGAACTTAATAATTTTTTTTGAGATTAATTAGCAATAAGATGTTTTTTGTTAAACCTCAAAAAAACATTTTCTTTAATTACCGAACATCAACCACCCTTCAAACTCACCCCTAATCGATATTTTTAACTCTTATGACTTTTAGTGACTTTGATGAACTTAATAATTTTTTTTGAGCCTAATCATCAATAAGATGTTTTTTGTTAGACCTCAAAAAAAGAGTTTCTTTGATTACCGAACATCATCAACCCTTCAAACCCACCCCTAATCGATATTTTCAACTCTTATGGCTTTTACTGACTTTGATGAACTTAATAATTTTTTTTGAGCCTAATCAGCAATAAGATGTTTTTTGTTAAACCTCAAAAAAAGATTTTCTTTGATTACCGAACATCATCAACCCTTCAAACTCACCCCTAATCGATATTTTCAACTCTTATGGCTTTTACTGACTTTGATGAACTTAATAATTTTTTTTTAGCCTAATCATCAATACAATGTTTTTTGTTAGACCTCAAAAAAAGAGTTTCTTTGATTACCGAACATCATCAACCCTTTAAACCCACCCCTAATAGATATTTTCAACTCTTATGGCTTTTACTGACTTTGATGAACATAATAATTTTTTTTGAGCCTAATTAGCAATAAGATGTTCTTTTTGGACCTGAAAAAAAGATTTTCTTTGATTACCGAACATCATCAACCCTTCAAACTCACCCCTAATCGATATTTTCAACTCTTATGGCTTTTACTGACTTTGATGAACTTAATAATTTTTTTTTAACCCTAATTAGCAATAAGATGTTTTTTGTTAAACCTCAAAAAAAGATTTTCTTTGATTACCGAACATCATCAACTCTTTAAACCCACCCCTAATCGATATTTTTAAACCTTATGGCTTTTACTGACTTTGATGAACTTAATAATTTTTTTGAGCCTAATTAGCAATAAGATATTTTTTGCTGGACCTCAAAAAAAGATTTTCTTTGATTACCGAACATCATCAACCCTTCAAACTCACCCCTAATCGAAATTTTCAACTCTTATGACTTTTAGTGAATTTGATGAACTTAATAATTTTTTTTGAGCCTAATCATCAATACGATGTTTTTTGTTAGACCTCAAAAAAAGAGTTTCTTTGATTACCGAACATCATCAACCCTTTAAACCCACCCCTAATAGATATTTTCAACTCTTATGGCTTTTACTGACTTTGATGAACATAATAATTTTTTTTGAGCCTAATTAGCAATAAGATGTTCTTTTTGGACCTGAAAAAAAGATTTTCTTTGATTACCGAACATCATCAACCCTTCAAACTCACCCCTAATCGATATTTTCAACTCTTATGGCTTTTACTGACTTTGATGAACTTAATAATTTTTTTTGAGATTAATTAGCAATAAGATGTTTTTTGTTAAACCTCAAAAAAAGATTTTCTTTGATTACCGAACATCATCAACCCTTCAAACTCACCCCTAATAGATATTTTCAACTCTTATGACTTTTAGTGACTTTGATGAACTTAATAATTTTTTTTGAGCCTAATCAGCAATAAGACCTTTTTTGTTGGACCTCAAAAAAAGATTTTCTATGATTACCGAACATCATCAACCCTTCAAATTCACCCCTAATCGATATTTTCAACTCTTATAACTTTTACTGACTTTGATGAACTTAATAATTTTTTTTGAACCTAATTAGCAATAAGATGTTTTTTTTGGACCTCAAAAAAATATTTTATTTGATTACCGAACATCATCAACCCTTCAAACTCACCCCTAATTGATATTTTCAACTATTATGGCTTTTACTGACTTTGATGAACTTAATAATTTTTTTTGAGCCTAATCATCAATACGATGTTTTTTGTTAGACCTCAAAAAAAGAGTTTCTTTGATTACCGAACATCATCAACCCTTTAAACCCACCCCTAATAGATATTTTCAACTCTTATGGCTTTTACTGACTTTGATGAACATAATAATTTTTTTTGAGCCTAATTAGCAATAAGATGTTCTTTTTGGACCTGAAAAAAAGATTTTCTTTGATTACCGAACATCATCAACCCTTCAAACTCACCCCTAATCGATATTTTCAACTCTTATGGCTTTTACTGACTTTGATGAACTTAATAATTTTTTTTGATCCTAATCATCAATAATATGTTTTTTGTTAGACCTCAAAAAAAGAGTTTCTTTGATTACAGAACATCATCAACCATTCAAACTCACCCCTAATCGATATTTTCAACTCTTATGGCTTTTACTGACTTTGATGAACTTAATAATTTTTTTTAAGCCTAATCAGCAATAAGATGTTTTTTGTTGGACCTTAAAAAAAGATTTTCTTTGATTACCAAACATCATCAACCCTTTAAACCCACCCCTAATAGATATTTTCAACTCTTATGGCTTTTACTGATTTTGATGAACTTAATAATTTTTTTTGAGCCTAATCAGCAATAAGATGTTTTTTGTTAAACCTCAAAAAAAGATTTTCTTTGATTACCGAACATCATCAACCCTTCAAACCCACCCCTAATCGATATTTTCAACTCTTATGGCTTTTACTGACTTTGATGAACTTAATAATTTTTTCTGAGCCTAATCAGCAATAAGATGTTTTTTGTTAGACCTTAAAAAAAGATTTTCTTTGATTACCAAACATCATTAACTCTTCAAACTCACCCCTAATTGATATTTTCAACTCTTATGGCTTTTACTGACTTTGATGAACTTAATAATTTTTTTTGAGCCTAATCATCAATAAGATGTTTTGTGTTGGACCTTAAAAAAAGATTTTCTTTGATTACCGAACATCATCAACCATTCAAACTCACCCCTAATCGATATTTTCAACTCTTATGGCTTTTACTGACTTTGATGAATATAATAATTTTTTTTGAGCCAAATCAGCAATAAAATGTTTTTTGTTGGACCTTAAAAAAAGATTTTCTTTGATTACCAAACATCATCAACTCTTCAAACTCACCCCTAATCAATATTTTCAACTCTTATGGCTTTTACTGATTTTGATGAACATAATAATTTTTTTTGTGCCAAATTAGCAATAAGATGTTTTATGTTAAACCTCAAAAACAGATTTTCTTTGATTACCGAACATCATCAACCCTTCAAACCCACCCCTAATCGATATTTTCAACTCTTATGGCTTTTACTGACTTTGATGAACTTAATAATTTTTTTTGAGCCTAATCAGCAATAAGATGTTTTTTGTTGGACCTTAAAAAAAGATTTTCTTTGATTACCAAACATCATCAACTTTTCAAACTCACCCCTAATCAATATTTTCAACTCTTATGGCTTTTACTGATTTTGATGAACATAATAATTTTTTTTGTGCCAAATTAGCAATAAAATGTTTTTTGTTAAACCTCAAAAAAAGATTTTCTTTGATTACCGAACATCATCAACCCTTCAAACCCACCCCTAATCGATATTTTCAACTCTTATGACTTTTACTGACTTTGATGAACTTAATAATTTTTTTTGAGTCTAATTAGCAATGAGATGTTTTTTGTTGAACCTCAAAAAAAGATTTTCTTTGATTACCGAACATCATCAACCCTTCAAACTCACCCCTAATCGATATTTTCATCTCTTATGGCTTTTACTGACTTTGATGAACTTAATAATTTTTTTTGAGCCTAATCAGCAATAAGATGTTTTTTTTTGGACCTCAAAAAAATATTTTATTTGATTACCGAACATCATCAACCCTTCAAACTCACCCCTAATCGATATTTTCAACTCTTATGGCTTTTACTGACTTTGATGAACTTAATAATTTTTTTTGAGCCAAATTAGCAATAAGATGTTTTTTGTTAAACCTCAAAAAAAGATTTTCTTTGATTACCGAACATCATCAACCCTTCAAACTCACCCCTAATCGATATTTTCAACTCTTATGACTTTTACTGACTTTGATGAACTTAATAATTTTTTTTTAGCCTAATCATCAATACGATGTTTTTTGTTAGACCTCAAAAAAAGAGTTTCTTTGATTACCGAACATCATCAACCCTTTAAACCCACCCCTAATAGATATTTTCAACTCTTATGGCTTTTACTGACTTTGATGAACATAATAATTTTTTTTGAGCCTAATTAGCAATAAGATGTTCTTTTTGGACCTGAAAAAAAGATTTTCTTTGATTACCGAACATCATCAACCCTTCAAACTCACCCCTAATCGATATTTTCAACTCTTATGGCTTTTACTGACTTTGATGAACTTAATAATTTTTTTTGAGATTAATTAGCAATAAGATGTTTTTTGTTAAACCTCAAAAAAACATTTTCTTTAATTACCGAACATCAACCACCCTTCAAACTCACCCCTAATCGATATTTTTAACTCTTATGACTTTTAGTGACTTTGATGAACTTAATAATTTTTTTTGAGCCTAATCATCAATAAGATGTTTTTTGTTAGACCTCAAAAAAAGAGTTTCTTTGATTACCGAACATCATCAACCCTTCAAACCCACCCCTAATCGATATTTTCAACTCTTATGGCTTTTACTGACTTTGATGAACTTAATAATTTTTTTTGAGCCTAATCAGCAATAAGATGTTTTTTGTTAAACCTCAAAAAAAGATTTTCTTTGATTACCGAACATCATCAACCCTTCAAACTCACCCCTAATCGATATTTTCAACTCTTATGGCTTTTACTGACTTTGATGAACTTAATAATTTTTTTTTAGCCTAATCATCAATACAATGTTTTTTGTTAGACCTCAAAAAAAGAGTTTCTTTGATTACCGAACATCATCAACCCTTTAAACCCACCCCTAATAGATATTTTCAACTCTTATGGCTTTTACTGACTTTGATGAACATAATAATTTTTTTTGAGCCTAATTAGCAATAAGATGTTCTTTTTGGACCTGAAAAAAAGATTTTCTTTGATTACCGAACATCATCAACCCTTCAAACTCACCCCTAATCGATATTTTCAACTCTTATGGCTTTTACTGACTTTGATGAACTTAATAATTTTTTTTTAACCCTAATTAGCAATAAGATGTTTTTTGTTAAACCTCAAAAAAAGATTTTCTTTGATTACCGAACATCATCAACTCTTTAAACCCACCCCTAATCGATATTTTTAAACCTTATGGCTTTTACTGACTTTGATGAACTTAATAATTTTTTTGAGCCTAATTAGCAATAAGATATTTTTTGCTGGACCTCAAAAAAAGATTTTCTTTGATTACCGAACATCATCAACCCTTCAAACTCACCCCTAATCGAAATTTTCAACTCTTATGACTTTTAGTGAATTTGATGAACTTAATAATTTTTTTTGAGCCTAATCATCAATACGATGTTTTTTGTTAGACCTCAAAAAAAGAGTTTCTTTGATTACCGAACATCATCAACCCTTTAAACCCACCCCTAATAGATATTTTCAACTCTTATGGCTTTTACTGACTTTGATGAACATAATAATTTTTTTTGAGCCTAATTAGCAATAAGATGTTCTTTTTGGACCTGAAAAAAAGATTTTCTTTGATTACCGAACATCATCAACCCTTCAAACTCACCCCTAATCGATATTTTCAACTCTTATGGCTTTTACTGACTTTGATGAACTTAATAATTTTTTTTGAGATTAATTAGCAATAAGATGTTTTTTGTTAAACCTCAAAAAAAGATTTTCTTTGATTACCGAACATCATCAACCCTTCAAACTCACCCCTAATAGATATTTTCAACTCTTATGACTTTTAGTGACTTTGATGAACTTAATAATTTTTTTTGAGCCTAATCAGCAATAAGACCTTTTTTGTTGGACCTCAAAAAAAGATTTTCTATGATTACCGAACATCATCAACCCTTCAAATTCACCCCTAATCGATATTTTCAACTCTTATAACTTTTACTGACTTTGATGAACTTAATAATTTTTTTTGAACCTAATTAGCAATAAGATGTTTTTTTTGGACCTCAAAAAAATATTTTATTTGATTACCGAACATCATCAACCCTTCAAACTCACCCCTAATTGATATTTTCAACTATTATGGCTTTTACTGACTTTGATGAACTTAATAATTTTTTTTGAGCCTAATCATCAATACGATGTTTTTTGTTAGACCTCAAAAAAAGAGTTTCTTTGATTACCGAACATCATCAACCCTTTAAACCCACCCCTAATAGATATTTTCAACTCTTATGGCTTTTACTGACTTTGATGAACATAATAATTTTTTTTGAGCCTAATTAGCAATAAGATGTTCTTTTTGGACCTGAAAAAAAGATTTTCTTTGATTACCGAACATCATCAACCCTTCAAACTCACCCCTAATCGATATTTTCAACTCTTATGGCTTTTACTGACTTTGATGAACTTAATAATTTTTTTTGATCCTAATCATCAATAATATGTTTTTTGTTAGACCTCAAAAAAAGAGTTTCTTTGATTACAGAACATCATCAACCATTCAAACTCACCCCTAATCGATATTTTCAACTCTTATGGCTTTTACTGACTTTGATGAACTTAATAATTTTTTTTAAGCCTAATCAGCAATAAGATGTTTTTTGTTGGACCTTAAAAAAAGATTTTCTTTGATTACCAAACATCATCAACCCTTTAAACCCACCCCTAATAGATATTTTCAACTCTTATGGCTTTTACTGATTTTGATGAACTTAATAATTTTTTTTGAGCCTAATCAGCAATAAGATGTTTTTTGTTAAACCTCAAAAAAAGATTTTCTTTGATTACCGAACATCATCAACCCTTCAAACCCACCCCTAATCGATATTTTCAACTCTTATGGCTTTTACTGACTTTGATGAACTTAATAATTTTTTCTGAGCCTAATCAGCAATAAGATGTTTTTTGTTAGACCTTAAAAAAAGATTTTCTTTGATTACCAAACATCATTAACTCTTCAAACTCACCCCTAATTGATATTTTCAACTCTTATGGCTTTTACTGACTTTGATGAACTTAATAATTTTTTTTGAGCCTAATCATCAATAAGATGTTTTGTGTTGGACCTTAAAAAAAGATTTTCTTTGATTACCGAACATCATCAACCATTCAAACTCACCCCTAATCGATATTTTCAACTCTTATGGCTTTTACTGACTTTGATGAATATAATAATTTTTTTTGAGCCAAATCAGCAATAAAATGTTTTTTGTTGGACCTTAAAAAAAGATTTTCTTTGATTACCAAACATCATCAACTCTTCAAACTCACCCCTAATCAATATTTTCAACTCTTATGGCTTTTACTGATTTTGATGAACATAATAATTTTTTTTGTGCCAAATTAGCAATAAGATGTTTTATGTTAAACCTCAAAAAAATATTTTATTTGATTACCGAACATCATCAACCCTTCAAACTCACCCCTAATTGATATTTTCAACTCTTATGAATTTTACTGACTTTGATGAACTTAATAATTTTTTTTGAGCCTAATCAGCAATAATATGTTTTTTGTTGGACCTAAAAAAAGATTTTCTTTGAATACCGAACATCATCAACCCTTCAAACTCACCCTAATTGATATTTTTAACTCTTATGCCTTTTACTAATTAGGCTCAAAAAAAATTATTAAGTTCATCAAAGTCAGTAAAAGCCATAAGAGTTGAAAATATCGATTAGGGGTGAGTTTGAAGGGTCGATGATGTTCGGTAATCAAATAAAATCTTTTTTTGAGGTCCAACAAAAAACATCTTATTGCTGATTAAGCTCAAAAAAAATTATTGAGTTCATCAAAGTCAGTAAAAGTAATAAGAGTTGAAAATATCGATTAGGGGTGTGTTTGAAGGGTTGATGATGTTCGGTAATAAAAAAAAATCTTTTTTTGAGACCCAACAAAAAACATCTAATTGCTAATTAGGCTCAAAAAAAATTATTAGGTTCATCAAAGTCAGTAAAAGCCATAAGAGATAAAAATATCGATTAGGGGTGAGTTTGAAGGGTTGATGATGTTCGGTAATTAAAGAAAATCTTTTTTTAAGACCCAACAAAAAACATTTTTTGCTGATTAGGCTCAAAAAAAATTATTAAGTTCATCAAAGTCAGTAAAAGTCATAAGAGTTGAAAATATCGATTAGGGGTGAGTTTGAAGGGTTGATGATGATTGGTAATAAAAGAAAATCTTTTTTTGAGGTCCAACAAAAAACATCTTATGCTAATTAGGCTCAAAAAAAATTATTAGGTTCATCAAAGTCAGTAAAAGCCATAAGAGATAAAAATATCGATTAGGGGTGAGTTTGAAGAGTTGATGATGTTCGGTAATTAAAGAAAATCTTTTTTTGAGGTCCAACAATAAACATCTTATTGATGATTAGGCTGAAAAAAAATTATTAAGTTTATCAAAGTCAGTAAAATTCATAAGAGTTGAAAATATCGATTAGGGGTGAGTTTGAAGGGTTGATGATGTTCGGTAATCAAAGAAAATCTTTTTTTGAGGTTCAACAAAAAACATCTTATGCTAATTAGGCTCAAAAAAAATTATTAAGTTCATCAAAGTCAGTAAAAGTCATAAGAGTTGAAAATATCGATTAGGGGTGAGTTTGAAGGGTTGATGATGTTTGGTAATAAAAGAAAATCTTTTTTTGAGGTCCAACAAAAAACATCTTATTGCTGATTAGGCTCAAAAAAATTATTAAGTTCATCAAAGTCAGTAAAAGCCATAAGAGTTGAAAATATCGATTAGGGGTGGGTTTGAAGGGTCGATGATGTTCGGTAATCAAAGAAAATCTTTTTTTGAGGTTCAACAAAAAACATCTTATGCTAATTAGGCTCAAAAAAAATTATTAGGTTCATCAAAGTCAGTAAAAGCCATGAGAGATAAAAATATCGATTAGGGGTGAGTTTGAAGAGTTGATGATGTTCGGTAATTAAAGAAAATCTTTTTTTGAGGTCCAACAAAAAACATCTTATGCTAATTAGGCTCAAAAAAAATTATTAGGTTCATCAAAGTCAGTAAAAGCCATAAGAGATAAAAATATCGATTAGGGGTGAGTTTGAAGGGTTGATGATGTTTGGTAATAAAAGAAAATCTTTTTTTGAGGTCCAACAAAAAACATCTTATTGCTGATTAGGCTCAAAAAAATTATTAAGTTCATCAAAGTCAGTAAAAGCCATAAGAGTTGAAAATATCGATTAGGGGTGGGTTTGAAGGGTCGATGATGTTCGGTAATCAAAAAAAATCTTTTTTTGAGGTTCAACAATAAACATCTTATTGATGATTAGGCTGAAAAAAAATTATTAAGTTTATCAAAGTCAGTAAAATTCATACGAGTTGAAAATATCGCTTAGGGGTGAGTTTGAAGGGTTGATGATGTTCGGTAATCAAAGAAAATCTTTTTTTGAGGTTCAACAAAAAACATCTCATTGCTAATTAGACTCAAAAAAAATTATTAAGTTCATCAAAGTCAGTAAAAGCCATAAGGTTTAAAAATATCGATTAGGGGTAGGTTTAAAGGGTTGATGATGTTCGGTAATTAAAGAAAATTTTTTTTTGAGGTTCAAGAAAAAACATCTTATTGCTGATTAGGCTCAAAAAAATTGATTAAGTTCATCAAAGTCAGTAAAAGCCATAAGGGTTGAAAATATCGATTAGGGGTGAGTTTAAAGGGCTGATTATGTTCGGTAATCAAAGAAAATATTTTTTTGAGGTCCAACAAAAAACATCTAATTGCTAATTAGGCTCAAAAAAAATTATTAGGTTCATCAAAGTCAGTAAAAGCCATAAGAGATAAAAATATCGATTAGGGGTGAGTTTGAAGGGTTGATGATGTTTGGTAATAAAAGAAAATCTTTTTTTGAGGTCCAACAAAAAACATCTTATTGCTGATTAGGCTCAAAAAAAATTATTAGGTTCATCAAAGTCAGTAAAAGCCATGAGAGATAAAAATATCGATTAGGGGTGAGTTTGAAGAGTTGATGATGTTCGGTAATTAAAGAAAATCTTTTTTTGAGGTCCAACAATAAACATCTTATTGCTGATTAGGCTCAAAAAAAATTATTAAGTTCATCAAAGTCAGTAAAAGCCATAAGGGTTGAAAATATCGATTAGGGGTGAGTTTAAAGGGCTGATTATGTTCGGTAATCAAAGAAAATATTTTTTTGAGGTCCAACAAAAAACATCTAATTGCTGATTAGGCTCAAAAAAATTATTAAGTTCATCAAAGTCAGTAAAAGCCATAAGGTTTAAAAATATCGATTAGGGGTAGGTTTAAAGGGTTGATGATGTTCGGTAATTAAAGAAAATTTTTTTTTGAGGTTCAAGAAAAAACATCTTATTGCTGATTAGGCTCAAAAAAATTGATTAAGTTCATCAAAGTCAGTAAAAGCCATAAGGGTTGAAAATATCGATTAGGGGTGAGTTTAAAGGGCTGATTATGTTCGGTAATCAAAGAAAATATTTTTTTGTGGTCCAACAAAAAACATCTAATTGCTGATTAGGCTCAAAAAAAATTATTAAGTTCATCAAAGTCAGTAAAAGTCATAAGAGTTGAAAATATCGATTAGGGGTGAGTTTGAAGGGTTGATGATGTTCGGTAATCAAAGAAAATCTTTTTTTGAGGTTCAACAAAAAACATGTTATTGCTAATTAGGCTCAAAAAAAATTATTAAGTTCATCAAAGTCAGTAAAAGCCATAAGGTTTAAAAATATCGATTAAGGGTGGGTTTGAAGGGTTGATGATGTTCGGTAATTAAAGAAAATCTTTTTTTTAAGTTCAAGAAAAAACAGCTTATTGCTGATTAGGCTAAAAGAAATTGATTAAATTCATCAAAGTCAGTAAAAGCCATAAGGGTTGAAAATATCGAATAGGGGTGAGTTTAAAGGGCTGATTATGTTCGGTAATCAAAGAAAATATTTTTTTGAGGTTCAACAAAAAACATCTAATTGCTGATTAGGCTCAAAAAAATTATTGAGTTCATCAAAGTCAGTAAAAGTAATAAGAGTTGAAAATATCGATTAGGGGTGAGTTTGAAGGGTTGATGATGTTCGGTAATCAAAGAAAATCTTTTTTTAAGGTTTAACAAAAAACATCTTATTGCTGATTAGGCTTAAAAAAATTGATTAAGTTCATCAAAGTCAGTCAAAGCCATAAGAGTTGAAAATATTGATTAGGGGTGAGTTTGAAGAGTTGATGATGTTTGGTAATCAAAGAAAATCTTTTTTTAAGGTCCAACAAAAAACATCTTATTGCTAATTAGGCTCAAAAAAATATATTAAGTTCATCAAAGTCAGTAAAAGCCATAAGGTTTAAAAATATCGATTAGGGGTGGGTTTAAAGGGTTGATGATGTTTGGTAATCAAAGAAATTTTTTTTTTGAGGTCTAACAAAAAACATCTTATTGATGATTAGGCTCAAAAAAAATTATTAAGTTCATCAAATTCACTAAAAGTCATAAGAGTTGAAAATATCGATTAGGGGTGAGTTTGAAGGGTTGATGATGTTCGGTAATCAAAGAAAATCTTTTTTTGAGGTTCAACAAAAAACATCTTATGCTAATTAGGCTCAAAAAAAATTATTAGGTCCATCAAAGTCAGTAAAAGCCATAAGAGATAAAAATATCGATTAGGGGTGAGTTTGAAGGGTTGATGATGTTCGGTAATCAAAGAAAATCTTTTTTTGAGGTTCAACAAAAAACATCTTATGCTAATTAGGCTCAATAAAAATTATTAGGTTCATCAAAGTCAGTAAAAGCCATAAGAGTTGAAAATATCGATTAGGGGTGGGTTTGAAGGGTCGATGATGTTCGGTAATCAAAGAAAATCTTTTTTTGAGGTTCAACAAAAAACATCTTACGCTAATTAGGCTCAAAAAAAATTATTAGGTTCATCAAAGTCAGTAAAAGCCATAAGAGATAAAAATATCGATTAGGGGTGAGTTTGAAGGGTTGATGATGTTTGGCAATAAAAGAAAATCTTTTTTTGAGGTCCAACAAAAAACATCTTATTGCTGATTAGGCTCAAAAAAATTATTAGGTTCATCAAAGTCAGTAAAAGCCATGAGAGATAAAAATATCGATTAGGGGTGAGTTTGAAGAGTTGATGATGTTCGGTAATTAAAGAAAATCTTTTTTTGAGGTCCAACAATAAACATCTTATTGATGATTAGGCTGAAAAAAAATTATTAAGTTTATCAAAGTCAGTAAAATTCATACGAGTTGAAAATATCGCTTAGGGGTGAGTTTGAAGGGTTGATGATGTTCGGTAATCAAAGAAAATCTTTTTTTGAGGTTCAACAAAAAACATCTAATTGCTGATTAGGCTCAAAAAAATTATTGAGTTCATCAAAGTCAGTAAAAGTCATAAGAGTTGAAAATATCGATTAGGGGTGAGTTTGAAGGGTTGATGATGTTCGGTAATTAAAGAAAATCTTTTTTTTAAGTTCAAGAAAAAACAGCTTATTGCAGATTAGGCTAAAAAAAATTGATTAAATTCATCAAAGTCAGTAAAAGCCATAAGGGTTGAAAATATCGATTAGGGGTGAGTTTAAAGGGCTGATTATGTTCGGTAATCAAAGAAAATATTTTTTTGAGGTCCAACAAAAAACATCTAATTGCTGATTAGGCTCAAAAAAATTATTGAGTTCATCAAAGTCAGTAAAAGTCATAAGAGTTGAAAATATCGATTAGGGGTGAGTTTGAAGGGTTGATGATGTTCGGTAATCAAAGAAAATCTTTTTTTGAGGTTTAACAAAAAACATCTTATTGCTGATTAGGCCTAAAAAAATTGATTAAGTTCATCAAAGTCAGTAAAAGCCATAAGGGTTGAAAATATCGATTAGGGGTGAGTTTAAAGGGCTGATTATGTTCGGTAATCAAAGAAAATATTTTTTTGAGGTCGAACAACAAATATCTAATTGCTGATTAGGCTCAAAAAAATTATTAGGTTCATCAAAGTCAGTAAAAGCCATAAGAGTTGAAAATATCGATTAGGGGTGGGTTTGAAGGGTTGATGATGTTCGGTAATCAAAGAAAATCTTTTTTTGAGGTTTAACAAAACACATCTTATTGCTGATTAGGCTTAAAAAAATTGATTAAGTTCATCAAAGTCAGTAAAAGCCATAAGGGTTGAAAATATCGATTAGGGGTGAGTTTAAAGGGCTGATTATGTTTGGTAATCAAAGAAAATATTTTTTTGAGGTCGAACAAAAAATATCTATTTGCTGATTAGGCTCAAAAAAATTATTAAGTTCATAAAAGTCAGTAAAAGCCATAAGACTTGAAAATATCGATTAGGGGTGGGTTTGAAGGGTCGATGATGTTCGGTAATCAAAGAAAATCTTTTTTTGAGGTTCAACAAAAAACATCTTATGCTAATTAGGCTCAAAAAAAATTATTAGGTTCATCAAAGTCAGTAAAAGCCATGAGAGATAAAAATATCGATTAGGGGTGAGTTTGAAGAGTTGATGATGTTCGGTAATTAAAGAAAATCTTTTTTTGAGGTCCAACAAAAAACATCTTATGCTAATTAGGCTCAAAAAAAATTATTAGGTTCATCAAAGTCAGTAAAAGCCATAAGAGTTGAAAATATCGATTAGGGGTGGGTTTGAAGGGTCGATGATGTTCGGTAATCAAAGAAAATCTTTTTTTGAGGTTCAACAAAAAACATCTTACGCTAATTAGGCTCAAAAAAAATTATTAGGTTCATCAAAGTCAGTAAAAGCCATAAGAGATAAAAATATCGATTAGGGGTGAGTTTGAAGGGTTGATGATGTTCGGTAATCAAAGAAAATCTTTTTTTGAGGTTTAACAAAAAACATCTTATTGCTGATTAGGCTTAAAAAAATTGATTAAGTTCATCAAAGTCAGTCAAAGCCATAAGAGTTGAAAATATTGATTAGGGGTGAGTTTGAAGAGTTGATGATGTTTGGTAATCAAAGAAAATCTTTTTTTAAGGTCCAACAAAAAACATCTTATTGCTAATTAGGCTCAAAAAAATATATTAAGTTCATCAAAGTCAGTAAAAGCCATAAGGTTTAAAAATATCGATTAGGGGTGGGTTTAAAGGGTTGATGATGTTTGGTAATCAAAGAAATTTTTTTTTTGAGGTCTAACAAAAAACATCTTATTGATGATTAGGCTCAAAAAAAATTATTAAGTTCATCAAATTCACTAAAAGTCATAAGAGTTGAAAATATCGATTAGGGGTGAGTTTGAAGGGTTGATGATGTTCGGTAATCAAAGAAAATCTTTTTTTGAGGTTCAACAAAAAACATCTTATGCTAATTAGGCTCAAAAAAAATTATTAGGTCCATCAAAGTCAGTAAAAGCCATAAGAGATAAAAATATCGATTAGGGGTGAGTTTGAAGGGTTGATGATGTTCGGTAATCAAAGAAAATCTTTTTTTGAGGTTCAACAAAAAACATCTTATGCTAATTAGGCTCAATAAAAATTATTAGGTTCATCAAAGTCAGTAAAAGCCATAAGAGTTGAAAATATCGATTAGGGGTGGGTTTGAAGGGTCGATGATGTTCGGTAATCAAAGAAAATCTTTTTTTGAGGTTCAACAAAAAACATCTTACGCTAATTAGGCTCAAAAAAAATTATTAGGTTCATCAAAGTCAGTAAAAGCCATAAGAGATAAAAATATCGATTAGGGGTGAGTTTGAAGGGTTGATGATGTTTGGCAATAAAAGAAAATCTTTTTTTGAGGTCCAACAAAAAACATCTTATTGCTGATTAGGCTCAAAAAAATTATTAGGTTCATCAAAGTCAGTAAAAGCCATGAGAGATAAAAATATCGATTAGGGGTGAGTTTGAAGAGTTGATGATGTTCGGTAATTAAAGAAAATCTTTTTTTGAGGTCCAACAATAAACATCTTATTGATGATTAGGCTGAAAAAAAATTATTAAGTTTATCAAAGTCAGTAAAATTCATACGAGTTGAAAATATCGCTTAGGGGTGAGTTTGAAGGGTTGATGATGTTCGGTAATCAAAGAAAATCTTTTTTTGAGGTTCAACAAAAAACATCTTATTGCTGATTAGGCTCAAAAAAATTATTGAGTTCATCAAAGTCAGTAAAAGTCATAAGAGTTGAAAATATCGATTAGGGGTGAGTTTGAAGGGTTGATGATGTTCGGTAATTAAAGAAAATCTTTTTTTTAAGTTCAAGAAAAAACAGCTTATTGCAGATTAGGCTAAAAAAAATTGATTAAATTCATCAAAGTCAGTAAAAGCCATAAGGGTTGAAAATATCGATTAGGGGTGAGTTTAAAGGGCTGATTATGTTCGGTAATCAAAGAAAATATTTTTTTAAGGTCCAACAAAAAACATCTAATTGCTGATTAGGCTCAAAAAAATTATTGAGTTCATCAAAGTCAGTAAAAGTCATAAGAGTTGAAAATATCGATTAGGGGTGAGTTTGAAGGGTTGATGATGTTCGGTAATCAAAGAAAATCTTTTTTTGAGGTTTAACAAAAAACATCTTATTGCTGATTAGGCTTAAAAAAATTGATTAAGTTCATCAAAGTCAGTAAAAGCCATAAGGGTTGAAAATATCGATTAGGGGTGAGTTTAAAGGGCTGATTATGTTCGGTAATCAAAGAAAATATTTTTTTGAGGTCGAACAAAAAATATCTAATTGCTGATTAGGCTCAAAAAAATTATTAGGTTCATCAAAGTCAGTAAAAGCCATAAGAGTTGAAAATATCGATTAGGGGTGGGTTTGAAGGGTTGATGATGTTCGGTAATCAAAGAAAATCTTTTTTTGAGGTTCAACAAAAAACATCTCATTGCTAATTAGACTCAAAAAAAATTATTAAGTTCATCAAAGTCAGTAAAAGCCATAAGGTTTAAAAATATCGATTAGGGGTGGGTTTAAAGGGTTGATGATGTTCGGTAATTAAAGAAAATCTTTTTTTTAAGTTCAAGAAAAAACAGCTTATTGCAGATTAGGCTAAAAAAAATTGATTAAATTCATCAAAGTCAGTAAAAGCCATAAGGGTTGAAAATATCGATTAGGGGTGAGTTTAAAGGGCTGATTATGTTCGGTAATCAAAGAAAATATTTTTTTGAGGTCCAACAAAAAACATCTAATTGCTGATTAGGCTCAAAAAAATTATTGAGTTCATCAAAGTCAGTAAAAGTCATAAGAGTTGAAAATATCGATTAGGGGTGAGTTTGAAGGGTTGATGATGTTCGGTAATCAAAGAAAATCTTTTTTTGAGGTTTAACAAAAAACATCTTATTGCTGATTAGGCCTAAAAAAATTGATTAAGTTCATCAAAGTCAGTAAAAGCCATAAGGGTTGAAAATATCGATTAGGGGTGAGTTTAAAGGGCTGATTATGTTCGGTAATCAAAGAAAATATTTTTTTGAGGTCGAACAACAAATATCTAATTGCTGATTAGGCTCAAAAAAATTATTAGGTTCATGAAAGTCAGTAAAAGCCATAAGAGTTGAAAATATCGATTAGGGGTGGGTTTGAAGGGTTGATGATGTTCGGTAATCAAAGAAAATCTTTTTTTGAGGTTTAACAAAACACATCTTATTGCTGATTAGGCTTAAAAAAATTGATTAAGTTCATCAAAGTCAGTAAAAGCCATAAGGGTTGAAAATATCGATTAGGGGTGAGTTTAAAGGGCTGATTATGTTTGGTAATCAAAGAAAATATTTTTTTGAGGTCGAACAAAAAATATCTATTTGCTGATTAGGCTCAAAAAAATTATTAAGTTCATAAAAGTCAGTAAAAGCCATAAGACTTGAAAATATCGATTAGGGGTGGGTTTGAAGGGTCGATGATGTTCGGTAATCAAAGAAAATCTTTTTTTGAGGTTCAACAAAAAACATCTTATGCTAATTAGGCTCAAAAAAAATTATTAGGTTCATCAAAGTCAGTAAAAGCCATGAGAGATAAAAATATCGATTAGGGGTGAGTTTGAAGAGTTGATGATGTTCGGTAATTAAAGAAAATCTTTTTTTGAGGTCCAACAAAAAACATCTTATGCTAATTAGGCTCAAAAAAAATTATTAGGTTCATCAAAGTCAGTAAAAGCCATAAGAGTTGAAAATATCGATTAGGGGTGAGTTTGAAGGGTTGATGATGTTCGGTAATCAAAGAAAATCTTTTTTTGAGGTTCAACAAAAAACATCTTATGCTAATTAGGCTCAAAAAAAATTATTAGGTTCATCAAAGTCAGTAAAAGCCATAAGAGTTGAAAATATCGATGAGGGGTGGGTTTGAAGGGTCGATGATGTTCGGTAATCAAAGAAAATCTTTTTTTGAGGTTCAACAAAAAACATCTTACGCTAATTAGGCTCAAAAAAAATTATTAGGTTCATCAAAGTCAGTAAAATCCATAAGAGATAAAAATATCGATTAGGGGTGAGTTTGAAGGGTTGATGATGTTTGGTAATAAAAGAAAATCTTTTTTTGAGGTCCAACAAAAAACATCTTATTGCTGATTAGGCTAAAAAAAATTGATTAAATTCATCAAAGTCAGTAAAAGCCATAAGGGTTGAAAATATCGATTAGGGGTGAGTTTGAAGGGTTGATGATGTTCGGTAATCAAAGAAAATGTTTTTTTGAGGTCCAAAAAAAACATCTTATTGCTAATTAGGCTCAAAAAAAATTATTATATTCATCAAAGTCAGTAAAAGTCATAAGAGTTGAAAATATCGATTAGGGGTGAGTTTGAAGGGTTGATGGTGTTCGGTAATCAAAGAAAATCTTTTTTTGAGGTTCAACAAAAAACATCTTATTGCTAATTAGGCTCAAAAAAATATATTAAGTTCATCAAAGTCAGTAAAAGCCATAAGGTTTAAAAATATCAATTAGGGGTGGGTTTAAAGGGTTGATGATGTTCGGTAATCAAAGAAATTTTTTTTTGAGGTCTAACAAAAAACATTTTATTGATGATTAGGCTCAAAAAAAATTATTAAGTTCATCAAAGTCAGTAAAAGTCATAAGAGTTGAAAATATCGAGTAGGGGTGAGTTTGAAGGGTTGAAGAAGTTCGGTAATCAAAGAAAATCTTTTTTTGAGGTTCAAGAAAAAACATCTTATTGCTGATTAGGCTCAAAAAAATTGATTAAGTTCATCAAAGTTAGTAAAAGCCATAAGGGTTGAATATATCGATTAGGGGTGAGTTTGAAGGGTTGATGATGTTCGGGGATTGAAGTAAATTATTTTTTGAGGTTCAAAAAAAACATCTTATTGCTAATTAGGCTCAAAAAAATAATTAAGTTGATCAAAGTCAGTAAAAGCTATGAGGGTTGAAAATATCGATTAGGGGTGAGTTTGAAGGGTTGATGATGTTCGGGTAAATTTTTTTTTTCTTTGGATGTCTAAAAAGTGTTTTTTTTTTATTTTTGCGACTTATTTATGTTCAACATAAAAGAAAGTGTAAAAACTATCATTTATGACATGCGTTAAATGGTCTTGTTTTAGAACGTGAATTTTTCTATTTTTTTTATCTTAATTGTAATTTATCTGAAAAAGTTTTGATTTTTAAGTATTTTGCTATATAAGTTTTTTGTTTGGGAGTCTTTGAACTACAAAATACTGAAGTACTGGCCAATTTAACCGGGCCCAAAATTTAATGCTTTGTGTGCGGGGTCCTTTAAATAGCTTTACCAACTTGCGAAAAAACTGTTACAAAACTTTTTTAGACACAAAATTGCGTGGTATGTGTAGAAGAAAAACCAACTGGTTTTTTTTCTTCAAATGTGCATCAAAATGTTCGTCTATACAAACAACAAAAATGACAGAAAGCATAAGGCGCTGTCACCTTAAACAAAAATTTTATACGAAATGTCCATCTTGGGGCCCTGTCCATCTTGGGGCCCACTCCCCTAATATTTTATTTTTAAATAATAATATTAAATTAAAGTTATAAATAATCAACTCACAACTACCCGTCGAGCCGAGTGATACTAATAGCGTGCCATTACCGCGAGCGAATTCGTCTATAGGGCCGTGGGTTCGATCCCTCCTTGAGCGTGCGAAATTTTATTTCATATGTTAAGTGTTTATATGTATTAAAATTGTTAATTAGTTATAGGTCTATAATAATTAAGTGTTTAAATGTACAATTAATCTTAAATTATAAAAATAACAATCTGAAAACAGGTTTGTTCATACAATGTATGTTTTTTTCCATACAATCGTACGGAAAAATTACAGTAATGTAATATTATTATTATTATATTATTATTATTATTATTAATATTCTTTATTCAAATTTTTTTAGAATTATTATTATAACTTATTATTATTATATTACTTTTATTATAAATAGTATTGTATAAATCAATGTTCGTAAAACTTGTTCCTACAGTTTGTGTCGGTAGATTTGTCAGCCTCACAGGATATCGCAAAAAAAAATTGACTTCGGCACAATTCAGATTTTCTATGCAGCCAATATTGCGCCAGTATTGGCAGTCGGTACTGGCAGTCGGTACAGTGTTAGTACCGTCAGACAGTACAGAACCTAGTTATCATCCAAGTATTATGCCAGTACTGCGCCAGACCAAGCTGCCAGTATGCGCCGACATTGCCAGTATTGGCGCAGTACTCAGCCGATGCTTAATTTCCTCTTGGGTATAAAGTCATTTTTGGCTACCGGCAGCTAACTTTAAGATGCTTCTTTAATACAGCATTTCTATACATTATATTATGTAGATATAGAGCTACATACTTCGTTATTAAAAAATTTAAAAGGTCGATAATTTTACACGGAAAAAAATAATTTCTCGAATATTACTGAACTTTGTACTTGAGTTTGGGGCAAGGGAGGAAATTTAGTACTAATTCAAACCTAAATATTTGAGGTAAATAATGAACTAGTTCCTGAAAAATTCTTAAAAATTAGATGGAAAATAAAATTTATATTTTGACTCACGTCAATCCTATTTTAAACATACCATTTACCTATAGATTAGTGATTTAAATTAAATATTTTAAAATCTGAAACAGAAAAATCCGAAGCTGGAAGATTCGAACTCGCGACCCCTCACTCTAAAGGCGCCCGCTGTATCCACTAGGCCACTGACGCAGTTACAAGTCTTTACATATACGTTATATACGAGCAACGGCTTGCAGTGCGCTACAAGACAGTGGGCGTGAGGCCACGCCTCCTAATGTATAAAAGTCAGGAACCGGTTCAGTAGTATTTACTATCTGACATAGGCCTCTATAGCTTAGTGTTTAGAGCATTCAAGCGCCAATTGAAAGACACGAGTTCGAATCCCGGTGGAGCTAAATGTCCGATATTTTTTCACAGAATTTCTTAGTTTCAATAATTAATTCTTGAAAATAGTGAAAAATTCTTTGAATTTTCGCTCTCAATGTGATTTAAATATCGAAAAAATCTTCCTGAATTTACGAACTAAGAGTCGATATAGTAGGTTTCTTGAAGGCACGAATTGTGGAAGAGCTTACTTATGATTGGCGAATTTGGTTCTACATCAAAATTCTGGGAAAATTTGAATTACTAAAATTAAATTCTCTAAAAATATATATGTGTCTATATATATCATGGCCGAATGAGGCGATAAATCTGTGAAATTGTATCTGACATGGGCCTCTATAGCTTAGTGGTTAGAGCATTCAAGCGCCAATTGAAAGACCCGAGTTCGAATCCCGGTGGAGCTAAATGTCCGATATTTTTTCACAGAATTTCTTAGTTTCAATAATTAATTCTTGAAAATAGTGAAAAATTCTTTGAATTTTCGCTCTCAATGTGATTTAAATATCGAAAATATCTTCCTGAATTTACGAACTAAGAGTCGATATAGTAGGTTTCTTGAAGGCACGAATTGTGCAAGAGCCTACTTATGATTGACGAATTTGGTTCTACATCAAAATTCTGGGAAAATTTGAATTACTAAAATTAAATTCTCTAAAAATATATATGTGTCTATATATATCATGGCTGAATGAGGCGATAAATCTGTGAAATTGTATCTGACATGGGCCTCTATAGCTTAGTGGTTAGAGCATTCAAGCGCCAATTGAAAGACCCGAGTTCGAATCCCGGTGGAGCTAAATGTCCGATATTTTTTCACAGAATTTCTTAGTTTCAATATTTTAAAATAACCATCACAGATAAAAAAGTTTCTCTACATGAAGCACACTGAACACTTCATATAAGCCATGTAGCTGAAATTTTACGTGATGCCATGGAGCTGAAATTTGACATTTATTCTAACCTCACTTCTACAATATTGCAAAATAAATCTATTCCTTCTGCAGATCGCTTGTTTTACACGAAAACTTAAAGAAAATGGTAAAAATACTATCAAATAGTTGTTACAGTAATATAATAGTAATGACATGGAACTAAACGCTTTTTTTGTACACATGTGATTTTCACAAAAATAATTTTTTTTTAAGAAAAAATTTTTCTTTTTTAAAACTTTTTTCACATGTGATTTAATGCTAATGGATCAAAATTGTGATTTAACTTATTAGAAGGCGTAATAACTAAACACATGACACCTTAATTATAAGTCTACAGATTGCGTTCAAAAAATGAAAAAATTGAGGGACAAAATATTTTTACAGATTCTAAGTATGAAAAAGGTATTATGAAATTCAATATAAACCTAAATTGTTCATAAATATAGACACTTTATGCTTGAAAAAGGCTGAGTTATAATAATGATATTTTCACTGAAAATTATTAAATTAAAGTTAACATTTTGCAAAAGGGACACGCCACGGAGCTGAAATTTCAGTAGTTATAGTGCAATATACTAGAAGTTATAATATATACACGGTGCTTTTTAAACCGATTTAACCTAAAGGTTCTGGCACCTGGGATTTTTTTCTTGATTTCGATTCTAGGTCACTTATACATCATTTTTCAACAAAAACGAAAATCTTCTGTAGAGCAGTTTTTGAAAAAAGTCGATTTGAAAATTCAAAACTTCGAAAATTCAATTTTTCTTTAAGAAATATTCATTTGAGAAAAAATTTCATTAGATGAAATTTGTAGATATTAAAAAAAGAAATCTTTCCTTATTTTTATAAATTTTCTCTAGAATCAATATTTTACGAGAAAAACAATATAAACTAATTTTTTGCATGTGTTTTTAGCTTTTCTTTATTTTAAAACAGTTGAAATAAAACAATTTGTTTTAAGTACTTTATTTTTGCATAGTTTTGAATGCTAACTGATTAAAATATTTTATAACGTATGAAAAAATTGTAATATAATTTTGTATTATATGTAACAGACATATATACACATTGCCATTAATAAAATATAAATATGTTCAAAGTTTAATTTTTCAAGTATACATTACAAAAATAATTTAAAAGCACATAGAAAGAAACGTCTTGAATTGTTCAAACATGTAAACTATTGTAAGCGCAAAGTGTACGTAATAGTCTTTCTTGATATTCCGGATGAGTCTTAGCAACTTTATGTTTTTCCCAAACCTTCTTGAAGTCAAAGTGGACAGATTCCATAGCTTGCTCGGAGAAAAAGCAGAGTGACATTTTATTCATTTCGCAGAACTGCTCAACATAAAAAAAATACCGCGTGAACTTTTGGAGTAACGCTGATATTCAAATCCATATAACTTGTTTTGAAGGCTTTAATACAATTTTTATACTCCATGTCCAGATTTTTACCGAAGCAGGCACTGACTACTTTTCTAAAATCATGAAAAGCTCTAACGTACTTCAATACACCAATATTATGTTGGGCCCGCAGAATATCAGTATTTTCTAGGAGCTTTTTACAAGAGTTTCCTTTGAATGCTGGACTTCCGTACGTAATTTCCCGATTGACATGGCATGCTTTTGCCCATGCTAGAGATTCTGGTTCAAATTCTTTCAATAAATGAGAAAATAAAGTATTAACTACCCCCAACATCAATGCAACTCTGGCGGAGGAACAATTTCAATAAATGCTTTTTCCTTATCAGCAGTAAATAACGGTGGATGAACGCAGTTTTTAAATTTTTTTGCATCATCTTCTGAAGCTCCTGATTTCGTCCAAGCATTATAATATTCTGTGGTGTTTCCATACGTCCTCAAATTTGTTCCGCAAATGAGAAGTTCACTTTTTTTGGCGAAGCACCATGTGCATGGATATGTGCAGCTGTGACTCATAATTCCTGTCAAAATATTCGCTAATTTTAAGTCAACGGCAATACTTCCGATAAATAAATCAAGATTTAAAGCAGACCATAACTTAGAAATATTTTCGTAATTCTCTTGTGAACAAGAGGACAATGCCAGCACAAATAATTTCTTCACTCCAGAATCAACAAATTTTTTTGTAGGAATATTTTCTTCATATTTAGGACGCTTCGTTTTATGATTATGTTCAAGATCCGTGGATTGGACGGAAAGGCAAATCTTTAGAAATCCTCCACCACCATCTATACCTAACTTTAAATGTGTGTCTGTGACTTTCCTCTCTTCCTTAATATGCTTAATGAATGCGGTAACATTTTTGCAATAAGCAACTATTTCAGCAGCGTCAGAAAGTAAGTTTTTTTTCATATTTACAAATTCAAACTTTTCATATTTAAAAAATCGTCTACAGAGTGAGCTTTTTTCGAGAGTTTTGGTGCCAATCCAGTCTCAATTACTTTTCTATTTTTCGTAGCCGAACGTATAGCAGAAGCGAGTCCAATAGTTTCTCGATCACTTAAATTAAAAGATGTTATAATTTTAGAAAAATCATCAACCTTTTCGCCTATTTTAACACTAAGCAATTTACCACCACTTGCTTGGAATAATTTCAATTCAGAACTCTCATTATTTTCCATTTTAATTTTCAAAACTTTTGAAATAATCTGACTTTGAACTTTATCAGGCATGTTCAATAAGCACGTGGAAACATTATCTACCTGTGAAGTTGTGTTGCAAACGTGATTAATTCCTTTTGAGATGATAGTAAAACATTTACTGCAACGCTTCTCACTCACAGCTTCTGATTCTGATCCTTAGAAAGAAATATTGTGTTATTATTTTATCGAAAAGTAAATTTTTATATAAAATATGTTAAAAAGCAACCTTAGAAAACTCATTACCATTTTCGGATTCAATAAAATCTGTCGATTTCTTAGACATTTTAGAGGGTATACTTCTGCCTATTTCGCAAACTTTACAATCACACTTTAAATCATCTAAAGTCTTGTTTTCCCCACTTTTCATTTTATAAAAACTTCTCTTACATGAACTGCACAAGGCTCCTGGCATGGCATCATTGTCAACGTAATTTTTAAAAAAACTTTGGATATCTTTTTGTAACTGATTTTTTATAGGATACATATCTTTTTTCTTTTGTAAACATAGTAAGCATACTTTAAGCCTATTTTCATCGTGTGTAAGAGATCGACTTTTAATCATTTTCACTATTCAACTCAAAATAACATATTTAATATAATATTGTGGTTATAATGATAATATTTATTTATAAGCGTTGCATGGCAACGTTGAAATTACGGATGTCAATTGTTTTTATCAAAAGTTAAAGCATACCTACCTTAGTTATAATCAAGTATGTTATATTGTCACACAAAGTAAATTTTAATTTAATTTTTGTTCAATTTTTATTTAGATTACATTTTTTACATGAACAAAAAGCAATTCCAACAGGGAAAAAATAATTAATTTATAATTATTTTAGTTTAACTAACCAAAAATGTAAAAAAAACTTCAACGACACGTATAAAGTTGGTTTTTCTCGTAAAATATTGATTCTAGAGAAAATTGATTGAAATAAGGAAAGATTTTTTTTTTATTATCTACAAATTTCATCTGATGAAATTTTTTCTCAAATGAATATTTCTTAAAGAAAAATTGAATTTTTGAATTTTCAAATCGACTTTTTTCAAAAACGGCTCTACAGAAGATTTTCGTTTTTGTTAAAAAATGATGTACTAGTGACCAAGAATCGAAATCAAGAAGAAAATCCCAGGTGCCAGAACCTTTAGGTTAAATCGGTTTAAAAAGCACCGTGATATATATTTATGTATATTTGGTTTTCAGTTACTCTCATATATACCTTTAAAATGCACTAATACACTTCAGAATATATTTTTAATTTAGGTGTATTTTTTCAACGCCGCTAAGTAAGGCAGTTACGTAAGAATCGCCCATATATTATTATTAATATTAACCTTAATTTTGGACGATGTTTTCAAATCTTCTGTTTCCTCCCAGAAAATTAATTAAAGTATACCAAAAAAAAATGCTTCAGCAAATTTAAGCCGAATCAAGCCATATTAACACATGCCTCTAGACAACCTAATTTTCCTATGTATTTCTACATTTAGCGAAAAATTGGTTTTTCACAAACTTGCTATCAAATTGTTAAAAAAGACTATTTTTCAATGAACAAATTTGTTTTTCTCTATAAAAATGTTCAAAACATGAAATTTTGATTTTTATTTCCCTAATAGCACCGACTAGGCCGGGAACGTTCCTGGAATGGGCTGCTGGCCCCTTGGGTACGTTCCCTTGGACCGCTCCAATATACCTGACAAATCCGTTCCGGATTTCACTAGGCTAGGAACGTTCCCGCGGAACGTTCATGGAATGTTCCGAGGAACTTTGAATACACATTCAAAAAATCGCAGATCGGGTTGCGGAAAAAGTATGCGGAAAAAGCTGAAAATTTTTTTATTAATATTATTTAATGTTTTTAATATGATTGCTTCTATAGAACAGTGGTCACTAAAATCAACTGCGCAGCTCTAGGTGCGATAGATAACTACTGCGCAAGATATTAACATTAATTATTTTTCAATGTGTATTTAAAGTTCCTCGGAACATTCCAGGAACGTTCCGCGGAACGTTCCTTGCCTAGTGAAATCCGGAACGTATTTGTCAGGTATATTGGAACGGTCCATGTGAACGTACCCCAGGGACCGGCGGACCATTCCAGGAACGTTCCCGGCACAGTCGGTGCTATTAGGGTTATTACAGAAATTGTATAAACTACTTTTTGCAAGACCACAATGGGAAAACCGGCTTTTCGTGGACAAATTGACTTGTAGGCCACAATAATTCGTCGCTTGGGAGAAGAACTCTGCCATTTCGATAAAGCTCTGAAAACAAAACCAACTCGCAAGAGCTCTGAAAACTGCGCCATTCTAATTAAGATTTGAAGAAAGTGCCATTTCGAAATTGACAGATTTTGTTTTTAATTAAGGTTGGAAACGCGAAAAGTTTTTATTATGTTAAGAATGTCTGTATAAAAAACAAGCTCAGGTGATTTAAAAAATTAAAGAATTAAAATAAATTTACAATTACATATGTTTTAGTATTGATCACCTGAGCATGTTTTTTATGCTGACGTTCTTAACCTAATAAAAATCTTTCGCGTTGCCAACCTAAATTTAAAAACAAAATCTGTCACTTTTGAAATTACACTTTTCACACTTTTGTTAATTAGAATAGCGCAGTTTTTAGAGCTCTTGCGAGTTGGTTTTGTTTTCAGAGCTTTATCGAAATGGCAGAGTTCTTCTCTCAAGCGACGAATTCTTAACGGATAACATGCATTTTTTTAAATTTAAATCTTATTAAATTGCCCAAAAATTTGTCAAGGCTGATTGTTAAATTTTTGCTTTTTTCAAAAGTTATTATCTTATTAAGTTTTTATATTATACATATAATAATTGAATTTATATTTTTTAATTTTTACTAAAAGCTTTTAAATATCAAGACAATACACTTTTTTACAACTTTAGTTCAAAAATAAACAATTTCTGTCATAAGTATTTGTTATCAAGCATTTTTATAAACAATTAAGCAACAATCCATAATTTTTATGAATTAGAAATTATTTTTTAGACCAAGTGTCTGAATTTATTCTTTATGAATGGACATTTGCCCTAATGTGAGTGATTGTCAATAATTTAACTACACGGAGCGAAATATCTTGCCTTTGTAGCATGAAGTCCATCCCTGCCTTTGCAGTGTACGCCCCTTCACGCTATTGGAGTAAAAATTTGTACTATTTTCGCGTGAGTCCACGCTATAAAAGAGTGGAGCGCTTGCTTTTGTAGTTCGAATTCACTTACTACAAAGGAAGGGGAAAACTTGGTGCTATAAAAGCTAGATTTTTCTCTCCGTGTAGTTGCAAACAATTTTTATAAACAATTAAGCAACAATTCACAATTTTGATGAATTAAAATTCCTTTTTTAGACTAAGTTTCTTAATTTGTTCTTCGTAAATGGACATTTGCCAGAATGTGAGTAAATGGCAATAAAATAATTTGTTATAAACAATTTTTATAAACAATTAAGCAACAATTCATAATTTTCATGAATTAAAACTTCTTTTTTAGACAAAGTTTCTTAATTTGATCTTCACAAATGGACATTTGCCAGAATGTGAGTACATTCGTTCTTTATAACTAGACTTTTGCCAGAATATGACTAAGTGTTAATAATTTCATTTGTTATAAACAATTTTTTTAAATAATTAGGCAACAATCAGTAATTTTAATGAATTAGAAATTATTTTTTTAGAATTTTTTTTTTAACGAAAAAACTACGATTGGTTGTATTCCACGATTTGTTTAGAGATATCTAATGAATTGCTTATGCTTCGAAATAACCAGTTTTCGAGTGATTGTTTATAAAAAATGTTTATAACAAATGAAATTATTGAAATTTAATCACATTCTGACAAATGTCCACTTATAAAGAACGGATTAGGATATTTAGTCTTAAAAAAGAATTTTTTTTTCATTAAAATTACGGATTGCTGTTTAATACTTTATAAAAAAAATTGTTCACAAAAAATAAAATTATTAAAATTTAGTGACATTTTGGCAAACTTCACTTTTGGAACCAGATTGCCCTTTATTTTTAATTCACATTATTTCAAGATAAAATTTTCTTACAAGATTTACTATTACAATAAAACATATTGATTGATCATTAATCACACATTTTAATTCATGCGCCAAGTAACCCCGGGTAGTGCGCCAAGCAGCCCTGGGCCGGGGCTAGTTGGCGTGCTTTGGTTTTTTCCAAAAAGCCTGTTCTAAAAAAAGTACAACTTTTTTTGGAACTTTTGTTTTTTTAAAGCAAAGCTGAGATATTAAACAAAGTTTGTGTACAATATAGTTTTCATGTATACAAAATTGCCAGCCCTGTCGAAAGAAAAACACTGAAAAATCACTGAGACAGAACCACTGAAATCCCAGTTGTTTTTAAGTGGTTTCTCAGTTGTGATTTGGGACAATTCGCCACTGAAAATAACTATTGTGAGGGTTGATTTATGACAGTTGGCCTGGAAGTCCCAAACCGTTTTATGGCCTTTACCCTCACAAAATGGAAGGATAACCTTTCTTTTTTACAATTTTAAATAATTTAAATTATTTATTCCAATATTATATTTGTTGTTTAAGCATTTAGCCACTTATATAAATATATGTTATTACTATTAACATAATACATACTTCTATTCAAAAATCCAAAAATGACATCAGTTTTTTAATATCTGCTACCGTTTATGAGATACGATATTCTTCATTTAAATTTAGGATTTTTGGGGAAATTTTTATATGTACGTAATTGTTAGAACTTACAGATTCTAAATTTAAAAGAAACAATTTTCTATCATTAAAATTTAAACAATTTTATTTGTTAAGAAACAAATTTTTCACAGGTCAATTTTTAATATATTCAAGGCCTCGTAGAAGGGTCCAGAGAGATCATAAAACTTGAAGACTCCTGAATTTAATTAAAAATCGGGAACAAAAATTTCTCTAATTTCGCATTAATAAATTTAAAAATTAAATATTAAAATTCTACGTGTTCTAACGATAAAGAATATCTAAAAATTTCCTCAAAAAAGTTATTTTTCATAATAATAAAAATAGCTTTGAAAATTTACTTTCCTTCAATTTTAATAGTTTTTAGAATTTTTTTTTATATTCCTAATCGTGAAAATAAGTAGATTTCATATTTTTATTTTTGAAATTTTAATTTTTGAAATTGCAAAAGTTTTTAATCATAAAAATTTTGGGTTACGGGAAGCATAAAAGGAAAAAAAATTACAATCAGGAATCGGTGTTCGACCTGAATTTCCAGGTCAAATTGCTTGTAAATTTTTTTCGTTAAAGAGTCGAAGTTTACTCCCCTACAAAACTACTTGACATTTAAAACTATTGTACTATTGTTACCCCAACTCCAAAAAAAATTCTATCTGAAGATATGCAGGTCAGACCACTGAAAAATCACTAGGCCAGTGGTTTTTTCAGTGGATTTTGAGTGGTTTACTTTCGACAGGGGCGTGCTATTTCGTAAAAATTACGTTTGACTTATAACTGTTACACCAAATATAGAAACATAGCGTTTGACTTGAGAGATCATCGCATACTGAAAATGTTTTGAAGGATAACGATTTTGGGAAGAAAACATTGAAAAGAAAGGAGAAAAGAGGGGGGGGGGCATAATGGCTGTCATGTGTTTTGATTTTCAAGAGCGTATCGTAAAACTAGCTGTCCGGGTTGATATTGGAGATTTCTGTTGGTCAGGGTCCTGCTGGGAGCTCGTAAAATAAAAAAAAAATAAAAATAAAAATAAAACGTTGCAAACGTTGCATTGCAACGTTACCGGTCAAGAAAAGTAACGTTGCATATGTCATGGGGCTATGAACGTTGCAAGGGAACGTTGCGGAACGTCATTTTGAAACTTTGAATAACCATTTAAAAATCTTTTAAAAATTAATAATGTTGATATTGTGCGCAGTAGTTTTCTATCGCAATTAGAGCTGCGCAGTTGATTTTAGTGACCAATGTTCTATAGAAGCAATCATATTATCAACATCGAATAACATAAATAAAAAAAAATTTAGCCTTTTCCGCAACATTTTTCCGCAACCCGCACTGCGATTTTTCGAATGCCTATTCAAAGTTCCAAATTAACGTTCCGCAACGTTTCCCTGCAACGTTCCTAGCACCATGACATATGCAACGTTATTTTTCTTGGCTGGCAACGTTGCAATGCAACGTTTGCAACGTTACACGGAAACGTTGCAGCAACGTTGATGAAAAGTTTCGTGCTATTAGGGTGGAGATTTCTGTTGGTCAGGGTCCTGCTGGGAGCTCGTAAAATAAAAAGGAAGAAAAAATGACTTGTGCCACATATTTCCCTGTGTAGAAAAGGAGTTTTGATTCTAAGTTGGCTGTAATAAGCTTTTGTAAAATACTGATAAATTTTGTACATCATTCCTTACGTTGACTGTGTTTGATGTACTAGCAATGTGGGCCATTTCCAAAATCATTCTTTTTTTGTAATTATTAGATTGAGCCACAATTTTGACTCCATTGTAATCAAACTTGTGGTCTTCATTCCACGCGTGTTTAGTTAGTGATGTCCTCTGATTGGGTTTTTTAATAACTCCATCTTTATGTTCTTTAACGCGTGTATTAAAACACCTTCCGGTAGTGCCAATGTAGGACAGGTTACAGTCAGCGCAAGGAATTTTATAAACAACATTCAGTAGTTGTTCAGGTGGAATTTTGTCTTTACCAAGTGTGAATATAGAGGACAAATTATTTGTGTTTCTGTGTGCTGTAGTAATGTTGTAAGGTTTAAGAATCTTAACTATTTTTTCAGATAACCCTGTATATAGGGAAGTGCGATGAAGTTAGGGACAGTGTCATTGTTGTTGTCGGCGGGGGGTTGTTGGGTGCCCGGTGTATTTCTACGTTTCAGAACCGATAAACTTTTTTTAATGGTTGTATTAACCAAATCATGAGGATAATTGTTATTGATCAAGATTGTCTTTATTTTTGTTATGTTGTCACTATGGTATTTTTTGTGTGATAATAAAATGGTTCTATCCACAAAGTTATTGATACCATTTAATTTATAATTGTGTGGATGGTGTGACAAATAATTTAGCACCCTTAAAGAATCAGTTGGTTTTTGGTACCAATTTGTTATCAGTTTATTATTTTCTCTTATAATCATTGTATCCAAGAAAGTGATTCTATTGTTAGTTTCCTTTTCAATTGTGAATTAAAGTTTGGAATTGTAGCTATTAAAAATATGTAAAACAGTGTCAATTTGATCAGAAGGTACCGCGCGCAATGAAAATGTCGTCGATATATCTCGCGTAGAAGGGTAGTTGAAAGGGGAGTTTCGATATTGTAGTTTGTTCCAGGTCATCCAGGACCATGTCCGCAATGATGGGGGAGAGGAGGGACCCCATGGGGAAGCCAGATTTTTGTCCGTAAAAACATCCATTGAAATTGAAAGATGAGTTGCTCGTGCACGCTCTCAAGCCGTTCCTGAATTCGTTTAACGATATTTTTGTATTTTTCTTAATTTCTTGAAATCTATTAACAACTGCCGCGTGAGCTAGACCGATTTGTACGTTAGTAAATAAAGATATTGCATCTAACGATATCAATGTGTAATTATCGGGTATATGAACGTTTTGAATTTTTTTAATGAATTCATAGCTATTCTTTACTCGTGAAGCCGGTGGTGTAATACTTTTAGAAATGATATTATTTAAATAAGCCGATAAGTTTTATGCTGGGCTGTTTACTGTCGAAACAATAAGTCGCAGTGGGTTGTTTGGTTTATGAATTTTTCGTAAACCGTAACATCTGGAGGGTTGTGCATCAGTTACATTTAAGTAAAAATAGGTACCTTTATTAATATATTTTTTAACATTCCATTGTTTAACGACTTTGTGGACTTTTAGTCCAGTCAATACGTCGGGAAAAAACGTATTATACGGTAATAACTCGGAAGGTCGATGTTTTTGGCTTGAACCCTTTATTTTGGCATACAATTCAAGACCCTAAGTTTTCGGCAAGCGTGGCGATCGGGAACCTAGGTAAATTTTTCAAAAAAGGTGCAAAAAATTGCGTTTTCTGAAATTTTCGGGTTTCTGTGCATTTTATGTGAAAAATATGTTACATAAAAGAAAAAGTATATAAAATTTTGAGTTTTTTAAAAAAAAGATGAACTTAATTGGCCAATTAGTTCCCGAGTTATGCCTTTTCAAAGTTTACTAATTTTTCATCATTTTTGCCCGAAAAAACCTTGTTTTCAAAAAATAATGCCGAACTTTTTTTTACTTAATCGGATGAAAAAATAATGTGCATAAAAGTTGTAGTAGACTATAATAGCTTTAAATTCCCGTTTAGAAAATTAAATTCGGCCCACTAGTTACCAAGCTATGACCTCCTAAAGTATACCAGTTTTCACGTTTTTTCACATAGTTGCAAATTTTTTAGTTTGGATCGATTGCTTTTGTATTTTATTATTGTTAAGTACATAATACAAGTTTGTTTCTATAAATTTTTGCATTATTTAAAAAATTAAAAATGGTGGATTAGTTAATCGGATGTTTATAATCGTTTGTTTTTGAAATGCATTTGGAATAGAAAAATTGTTATTTCCCTACCGATACAAACTCACTGGAAAACTCACTGGCGAAAATCACTGAGTTTTTTGGGCCGTTTCAATGCGTTTTCAGATAGTGTTTGAAACATTTACTCACTGGAAACTTATTGGGTCTTTTAAGTCTGATTTATGGCAATGGGAAATACCACTGGAAACCCTTAAGAGGTAAAAATAATTTCTTGGGTCCTTTTGCGGTTTATGTCCAACATAAATACTTTTGGTGACCTTCGGGCATAAAAATAATTACGCTGGAAATAATGTTTATTTATTTCAACATTATACTTATTTTTATAAACTTCAGCTAATTTTATGATTCTATTATGTTTATTACATATCCCTTTGACTTTGATTTTAAAAATGATATCAGTTTTAACGTAATATTTATGGTTTACGAAATATCTTATAATTTCTTCAAATATAAAATTATTACAATAAATTTTAGATATTTATAATCGTGAAGTATTACAGATTCTAAATTTTTTAATTAAAATTTTCAAATAATTAAATTGCAGAAATTTCAAGTCATAAAATATTAGGGTTCAAAAATTATTAGCTAGGGTAACAATAGACATGGGGATTTAAAATGGATCCCTGCTTTAACAGTAGATTTCCAAATCTTTTGTCATTTAAGTTAATTTTTTTCAACCCAGCATTTTATTACCTGGAATTTATATACTTTTACTTTTTGAGGTCTGCAATACAAAAATTGAAATCTTCTATATTTTACTATTCTGAATTTCTAAAATTCATTTTGAAAATTTATACTACTAAATTAAAATTATAATCAATAAAATACTTAAAGAATAATTAATTATTAAAATATATGTTATAGACATTTATATTTTTTATATAAAATAATAATTGCAAAAAGTAATATTGTAATTTATAAACAATAAAATTAATTAATAATTTTAAATCATAATAAGCTTTTTTAATTAATATAATTCTCTGTAAATAATTATATTGTTATATTTTTGACACAATTTTTAATATAGGTATATACACGTATAATGTATATTGAATTTTCAGAAAAATATTTTTTTAAGAAATTTACATAAAAATATATACTTATTCAATAAAGAGCCACAGATGGCTTGTGACAATATAATTTTAGTTTCTTTTGAAACTAAATTTAAAAGGACTACCTCAAAACGAGCAATAAATTTTGACCTGGCCTGAGTGTAGCAATAAACCCTAGTGCGCTAGTAGCTCACTGGGCCAGTGAGCTTCCAATAATTTTCCAGTGGTTTTCTATCGGTAGGGTTTTGTTTGTGATAAAATTATTTATGCAATTAGTAACTTTTAATCGAATTGTATTTTGGCTAGCTTGAGGAACGTTTCGGATGTTTGATTCAAGGTCCGAGATTAACTCGTGAACGGGCAACGCATCCTTCTTAAAGGAAATACTGAAATTTTTGCCTAAACTAGCGGCATTTTTAACCGAATCTGGAATAGCAACGTTAGTTGTGTTGGTGAACCACATATCAGAGTGAACATAATTGGAAACCACGGTTTGTATGGCAGGAGTATTATTTGCATTACACAGATTCGCAAATTTTTATTTACATTTATTTTTATGCAATTAAAATAATGATGTAGATTTTAATTTTTCAAACCCCACGCCGACAACAACAATGACACTGTCCCTAACTTCATCGCACTTCCCTATATACAGGGGTTATCTGAAAAAATAGTTAAGATTCTTAAACCTTACAACATTACTACAGCACACAGAAACACAAATAATTTGTCCTCTATATTCACACTTGGCAAAGACAAAATTCCACCTGAACAACTACTGAATGTTGTTTATAAAATTCCTTGCACTGACTGTAACCTGTCCTACATTGGCACTACCGGAAGGTGTTTTAATACACGCGTTAAAGAACATAAAGATGGAGTTTTTAAAAAACCCAAACAGAGGACATCCCTAACTAAACACGCGTGGAATGAAGACCACAAGTTTGATTACAATGGAGTCAAAATCGTGGCTCAATCTAATAATTACAAAAAAAGAATGATTTTGGAAATGGCCCACATTGCTAGTACATCAAACACAGTCAACGTAAGGAATGATGTACAAAATTTATCAGTATTTTACAAAAGCTTATTACAGCCAACTTAGAATCAAAACTCCTTTTCTACACAGGGAAATATGTGGCACCAGTCATTTTTTCTTCCTTTTTATTTTACGAGCTCCCAGCAGGACCCTGACCAACAGAAATCTCCAATATCAACCCGGACAGCTAGTTTTACGATACGCTCTTGAAAATCAAAACACATGACAGCCATTATGCCCCCCCCCCTCTTTTCTCCTTTCTTTTCAATGTTTTCTTCCCAAAAATCGTTATCCTTCAAAACATTTTCAGTATGCGATGATCTCTCAAGTCAAACGCTATGTTTCTATATTTGGTGTAACAGTTATAAGTCAAACGCTATGTTAGTTAATTTGGTGTAACAGTTATCAGTTAGTTTAGCGAAATGGATATTTATTTCTAATGAGGTTAGTCTTCTTAATTATTCACAAATTAAATATTAATTTAATTAAAACATAAATAAATAAATAAATTACAAAATTCAATTTAACCCAAACGGAGAAAATTGCATAAATTGCTACACATTTACACGCAAATTTTAATATTCTTAACAACAATATTTCATTCCGTCAGAATTCTTCTAAGAACATTTTACATAAGTTATAGTGTACATTTCACCTTTCAAAATGATCTATTCGTACAATTAATATTATTTTAACAAAAACAAAAAAATTTCGTTCTTAACTTCCATTTTTTCACATACTACAAAAAATACTATGTAAAAGTGTAAAACATATTCTCAATTTTTTATAGGTAATTAATAAAGCACTGATGAAGGCCCACATTGTGGACGAAAAGTCTGATAAAAACTATTGAATTTTTTCAATTACTGATCCTAAAACCCATACAATTACGTCTACAATTTATTAAAGAAGGATCGAAATAAACATGAATATACTTATAAAAAATATCCTTCATAAATAAGTGTTCAATTCTTGAAGATTTGAAAAACTCTTAAAGGTGTTTCATAAGGTTAAAAATTATTGTTCTAAATCTACTTTAATCGAAGTTCATGTTATGGAAATTATTAATAAATTAATTAGTTTTAAAGAAATCAGAAAGAAATTAAATTGATACAAAATAAACATTTAATATTAAAAATAATATTAATAAAAATAATCACATTAAAACTTTGCTTGTTAAATGAACACAACGAAAAATTTAAAATTAAAAAATAAATTAACAATTAAAAAATATTAAAGATGACTTTAATTTTATTAAAATGTAAGCTTAAGTCACATAAATGCAAATATTCATGTAAGTATTTAAATTTGAAACTCACAATTTTTTCTGTTTAAATTAAAAGTAAAATTTAAAAAATTGTTTAGAATGATAGTTAATAAAGATTTAACTTTATTTGTTATTTTTAAAGTTCAAAATAAATTAAATTTTTTTAAAATTTTGTAATACTAAAATAAATATTAAACCAGAATAATAATTTCCAATACAATTACTTAAAGTTAGTTTTCAAAAAATTTAATTATCATTAAAATGAATCTTTCCAAATAATAAAACTTAAACAAAAGAGAATTAAAGCTTTCTTTTAAATTAAAGAAATAATAGATCATTAAACATGGTTAATTTAATATTTTGAATACTATTAAAAAAAATTTAAGTTTAAAAAAATTAATGACATTAAAAATATTATTTTTCGATCTTAATTTAAAAAAAATTCATATTAATTTAGGTTTATAGAAAGGTATTGATTTTTAAATTTAAAATTTAAAAATTTGTGTCTAGGTATTACCCTAATAGCACCGACTGTGCCGGGAACGTTCCTGGAATGGTCCGCCGGTCCCTGGGGTACGTTCACATGGACCGTTCCAATATACCTGACAAATACGTTCCGGATTTCACTAGGCTAGGAACGTTCCGCGGAACGTTCCTGGAATGTTCCGAGGAACTTTAAATACACATTGAAAAATAATTAATGTTAATATCTTGCGCAGTAGTTTTCTATCGCACCTAGAGCTGCGCAGTTGATTTTAGTGACCACTGTTCTATAGAAGCAATCATATTAAAAACATTAAATAATATTAATAAAAAAATTTTCAGCTTTTTCCGCATACTTTTTCCGCAACCCGTTCTGCGATTTTTTGAATGTGTATTCAAAGTTCCTCGGAACATTCCACGAACGTTCCTAGCCTAGTGAAATCCGGAACGGATTTGTCAGGTATATTGGAGCGGTCCAAGGGAACGTACCCAAGGGGCCAGCAGCCCATTCCAGGAACGTTCCCGGCCTAGTCGGTGCTATTAGGGTAAGCTTTAAATTAGTTTAAATTTTATTTTGAGTGTTCCTTAAAAAACTTTAATTTTTATTTTTAAAATTTAAAACAAACATTTTTCTTTTTGAGCACTTATTTTTGATATCCTTAATTTTTTTTAAATTAAATTTTGTTTTAATTGTATTCAAATTATAAAAGTAACAATTTTTAATTCTCCATTATTTTATTAATCTAAATAATTATTGAAGTTTTGGAAAACTGACTTGCAGTAATTATATTTGAAATTATTTTTCGAGTTTGATATTAATTTTAATATATTAAGATTAAAAAAATTTTAATTTAACTTTTAATTTTAAAAAGTTTTTTTTTTATAAAAATCAATTTTAATTTTTTCATGTCCATATCTTTTATTAAAAATAAATTGAGTTTCATGCGAACCGTCGTTGCCCAGTAAGAAGAGAGTAATTAAAAAATATTAAAAAATGTTAATATTTTTGAATACGTTTTCTGTCCAATACATTTGTATCCGGTGATAGCACCTACTTTTACCCGAAAATCAATCCTTACACTGAAAAAACTTTAGGCCGGCAAACCACTCAGGGCTGGTCGCGCTGCCTTCCACACTTGAGAGAGCTCTGACGCACTATTTTTGGTATCTCAGACGTACCACACTGGTAAGGCTGAGCTCTCACAGGCAAGGGTAGATGCACAACCATCATTTTCCCGTGCCGTACCAATGAAAAGTGATTGCTGCTTACTCACATTGGGTCGTCAGCTTACCCACATTAAGAGCTCTGGCGACCCAAACAGAGGTGAGCAGGTGTACTTGATTTGGTAAGGCAGACTTACTCGCAGGTACGTCTGCCCGCCCAAATTTTTTTCAGTGTATGAATATAGGTTTAAAAAATTTGTCAATCCAAATGAATCCCTTTATAATGGAAAAAAAATAAAATGAATATTTTTTAATATCTGCAGTTCAGGTTATTGAATACAAATGAATCCCTTTATAATGAAAAAATAAACTAGTTATTTCTAAATACCCACACGTCAGATTATTCTATCTGAATGAATATTTTTATAATAAAAATGCAATTAAAATAAAATGAAAATTTATCCGAATGAATACCCTTATAATTGAAAAATATAAAATGAACATTTTAAATACTCACGATTCAGTTTTATTTAATCCAAATAAATACTATTATAATGAAAAAAAAAATGAAAATTTAATGTTTGAAAACACATAGTTCAGATTATTCAATCCAAATAATTCTCTTTATAATTTAAATAAATAAAACCAAATCTATTGTTCTAAATACTCATCTCTTTAAAAATAAATCAGTGAAAAGTCACTGAAGAAATTCAAATTAATATACATTTCTACTAATTTTTTTAAATTCTTTACTAAAGTTTTAGTGAAAATTGACTAAAAATAAGTAAAAAGTTCCACTAATTCGAATTAGTGACCGTTTTTCACTAATTCAGATTAAAAGAGCACATTTGAAATCACTGTAAGGTGTAAACAAAGAAGTAACAAAGAATTTCAATTTTTGAAATTAATTTCATTAATTTCGATTTATAGGGTTATAAACAACTCCCATAAATGGGGGGTATTTATACACAATTTATGTAATTATTAATTTATAACTAATATCCAAATGAACCTAGCGAGTTGTAGTCTTTTCTGACTTAACTATTTTTTTATATTTTAAAACAATAACTTATTCAGTCAAATTAACCACAACAACCAATTGCAATTGTTATAAACAAATTATTGTTAATAATGATTAATTACTCACAAATTCACCTGGAAAGACACAACTTTTTCCTAATTTTACAAATTAATGGCCTATGGTTAGAAAAATAAAAATTGTTGACTGTCAATTATTATTTACTAGCAACATTAACGCGCGCTCAAGCGCGCGACAAACTTTACATTATTGGTCGTTTAAAAACATAAATTTTTGCAAATTCAAATAATGAAACTTACGAAATTGAAGAATATATTTGAAAAATGACAAAAATACATTGACATTTGAAAACAAATGTCGAAAAATAGCTACATAATTACACAATTGAAAAGAATAGTTTAAAAATTTTAACAATAAATTTTAATTTTAAACAAAAGAGTTGCAAAATTATAGGAATAACTGTTGGAAATACCTAATTGTAAATTGAACAACTGTATTGAAAATCGATAAAAATAATTGAAATTGAAAAAAATAATAAAAATGGAGGAAATTAATTGAAACTTTGAAAAAAATAATTGATAATAAACAACAAAATTACAGAATGGCAAAAATAATTGACAATTGAAAACAAAATTCAAAAGATGGCTAGATTAATACACAACCGATCAAAATAACTTAAAAAATCGAAGAATAGTTATAAAATTTTAAGATAATAATTGCAAATTGAAAAATGGTAGGAAATAAATGAAAACTGCGGAAAATGATTAATAATATTGAAGGAAATAGTTGAAAAATGACGAAAATAATTGTCAATTGAAAACAAAAATCGAAAAATAACTAGATTAATAGACAACTGAAAAAATAATTGAAAAAATTAAACAAGAAATATTAAATTTAAAGAAAATAATTGCAAATTGAAAAATTAAGAAAATTGTAGGAATAATTGCAATTTTAAAACAATTTTTATGAGTGTACAAAATAATTGAAAAAGTCCAAGAATTATAGGAAATTGAGGAATTAATTGAAAATCGATCAAAATAATTTAAAATTAAAGAAAATATTTGAGAATTGAAGAAAATAATTAAAAATTGAAGAAATAAATTGAAAATTAAAGAATTGAGGAAATAAATTGAGAACTGAAGAAATACATCGAAAATTTAAGAATTAAATTAAAATTTTAAAAAATAATAATTGATAACTGAAAAAAAAATTACAAAATGACGAAAATAAATGACAACTGAAAACACAATTCAAAATATGGCAAGATTAACACGCAACTCAACAAAATCTATATAAATAAAATCAACATTTTGTCTGTACATTGCGCCAAACTCAAAAAATTTTACATACTTTTTCGTTTTAAGTGATAAGAATCACGAAAATGCAAAAAAAAAATTCTGTCTCTCTGTCCAGGATTTTTTGTCCAGGCATCACTTAAAAACGGCTCAGCCGATTCAGGTGAAATTTGGCAGAGTATTAGAGTATCACTCTACTTAGATTTATAAAAAAAAAATTTTAGAAAATATTATTAAAAGCTGAGATATACAACTAAGTCACATTTTCACATACACGTACATACATACACATAAACATGCATATATACATATATACATACACACACATATACACACAAACAAATACTCACATATACACACACTTTTCACTATGATATTTGTAAACAGCGGATTAAATTACGTAAGCATACGAAGTATCAAAAAGATTTGAGGTTTAAGCTGCGAAGTACACCCAAATTTGTTTCAAACACCTGCATGAAAATAATTTTTGTCAAAAAATACTTTCTGTCGGAAAATGCATGCTTTAAAAAATACTTTCAGTCAGAGAATATTTTTGGTCAAAAAATACTGTTGATGGCACGCCACTAGATTTCGATGCCCGCCGAAGGCGGGCTCGAAAGCTAGTAATTTATAAAATCAAAGAATAATTATAAAATTTTTAGTTAATAATTTAAAATTGAAAAATTGTAGGAATTAATTGAAAACTGCGGAAAATAATTAAAAATTGAAGTTAAAAAATAACTAGAGTAATTGAAAAAATGAAGAAAATATCTGAAGAATGACGAAAATAATTGTCAAGTAAAAAGAAAATTAAAAAATAACTAGATTAAGACGAGGAATTGAAATATCAAGATCCCCAAAAGCAGAGGATGTTTTGAAGCACATGCAAATTCTCGAATGGTGGGGAAAACTACAAGAAGGAGATAGGCCAACATCCATTGAATTTCTTGAAAAAATGATTTTAATATCGATTAATCCGATATACGAATTTTTCAACAATAGCGATTGAAGTTATTATACAAAATAACAAAAAATATTATTTTATTTGTTCAGGCGAGTATTTATAGCGGGTAGATTTTCATATGATAGAGAAAGTCTCCATAACCTTCGTTTGGATCCACCTTTGTGTTTGCTAGTAGTTTAATGTAAAAAATAAACTACAAACTTATTTAAACATTATTACAAATTCTTATTTTTTGAATAAACCATTCTTCAAATTTTAATTTTTTCAAATTAAGAAATTTCCGCAACTTCTATCGATTCAGATTAAAATTATTTTAAAGTTCAGTTAATCAAAATTGTAATATAATCAAATTTTTAAGATTTTTAACTAATTTTTATTTTAATTATAAAAATTATTTCAATCTTTTATGTTTAGAATTTAAGAATTTTAAACTTTATTTTATTAATAGAAATTTAAATTAATTTGAACTTTACTTACTAGGAACTATCAATTATTCAAATTTTAATAATAATAAATTCCAATTAGGCATTTAAAACTTTTATTACCTTAGAGTTTTGTCAATTCACGTTTAAAACTCCTGTAAGAAGGCTTTAATTGGATATAATTAATTATTTCAAGGTTCTAAAGAAAATACGATGAAATTTAAATTATATTCAATGCTGCATTTGAATTATCAGATTTATGTCTCTGATGGTGAGAATTAATGAATAACATTTAATTCTAAATCTGGAAGTATTTACAATTATGGATATCTAAAATGTATTGAAAAAAAAGTTATAATTAAAGAAATGTCAGCGTATCTCGTAAATAGAGTGAGATATTAAAAAAGTAACATCAATTTTCAGTTTTAATTTACAAGTATGTAAAAAGAACATATGAATTATGAAAAATAAGTATAATATTAAAATATTATATATAAATTATTTAACCATTGTAAAAAAGAACAATATCTTAACATTTAGTAGCCGTAATTGAAACAGATAAGATTTCACGTTTTCCTTATTACTGATGGAAAATTGGGGTAAAAATTTAAATCTTTATTTTCAATTATATTCCATTACCGCCTTCTTATTGGGTTATTAACAACTTGAAATATTTTCATATTCTAACAATGCACATTTAAATGAAGTATTTTAAGTGTGAACCAATATATAAAAACTTCAAATTATAAATAATTTGCATTATATCGAAACTTTAAAAAGTCCAAATTCCATGATTAAAATTTCAACTATTATAAATTTAACTAAAATTGGTGTCAATACAAATTGTAATTAATATAATTTGAAATACATTGAAAATTTAAAAATTATTAAATTAACAAATTTCAAATCAATTCAAACTTAAATTTAATTCAAATTCTAATCAATTATTACTTGAATATATCGATTCTAAATTCTTTTATTGATTTAAACTTTCATCAATAAAGAGTTATTTTAAAAATTGTAAGATCTTAATTTTCCAAAACTCTAAATATTATTCAATTAAAACTTCTACCCATATACATTTTTTAAGAATCTTTATATCAATTGAATAAAATAATTTTAATTTCAAAAAATTTTAGTCTTTCCAAAAAAGAAAAAAAAAGTTATTTACACAAAGAGAAAAATCTGATGCAATTATTGCTTGAAATCATTTGTGCATTTTTTCCATAATTCTATTGTATTATTAATGTGTTTTTGTGTTCAGCTTGTAAATATTTTGAATCAATTGATTTTAATGAATATTTCTAGATTAAAATTAGAATTGACCCTAATTAAAAAACCTGTAATCACGGGGCCCTGTCCATTTTGGGACCCACTCCCTTAAAAAAAATTATTATTTAAATAAAACATAAGTCATGAATTTTTACTCGGTACTGCTCCTTAGGATTAAAATGAAGAATGCAAGATTGCGCATATTGGTAAATTACTAGGTCAGAAATTCGTATAAAAATATATGAAACTATTAATAAGTTTTTAATATTTTACAACCTCAACGTTAAAATGACGTGAGTGAAAGCACCTTAGGCTTGTTGAATTACAATTTCATCTCCATTTTTAAAGAAAGGTTTACCTTACAATTAATAGGTTTTGAACAAATTTCCCTCTAAATTCCCATCAGGATTGTTTTAATGTGAAAACAAGAAATTTTCAATTAAATCAGCAATAACATTATAAACTAAATTATAAAAAGCGCTCTAGGGTAAGATAGAAATTTATATTATATTATAATTTTATTTATATTAAAATTAGAATACAAAATGGTGCCACGTGCCGGGGAAATTTGTTGACAGGGTTGCTACAAATATTTCATTTTCGTTTTCCCTGATTTCCAGACAATATTTTGTGTTTTTCCCTGGCAATTTTGTACCATATTTTTTTTTATTAAAAAAGAATTGTAAGAAATAAATTGTGTCAAAGAAAAGTTCAATCAAATAAAATTATGTTAAACAGAAGTTTTACGAAGAAATCTGTTAAATGATTATTTTGTTACATAAGATTATGTCTCATGTATGTGCAAAATATTTAATGTGAACAATAATATTTATTTCTTTACTTAAAAATACGTAAATTATGCCAAGGTGGCGGTAATTTTTATTATTGTAAATTCCCGGCCGTTTTTTTGCATTTCCCGTTCACATTTATTTGAATTGTTATTTCTTTGAGACAAACAAAGAAATTAGAATGCAAAAATAAGTTCTAAAACTCATTATAGTTTATTATTATTTTAATTTTTTATAATTTTATTAGATAGAATTTTTTTCTAAACGAATTATCATTATTGGAATGTCTTTCTAATCGAATTTTAATAGTTTTAATTTAGCAAAATTTTCTTTCAACAGAATTTTAAATAAAACTAATTATATTAGGAAATATACCCCAATATCAATTTTACCAACTCTTTATTTATCCGAATTGATATTTGATGGAATTCTTAAAATCTTCCATTTTTATTTCTTCAAAATTGCAAACGACCAATCAAACATCCGACATCCGGCCATTTGTGATTTCAGACACTTGGAGATTCGGTGTTTTAAAAATTATTTTAAATAACAATTGATGCTAATAAAATGTCGGACAACAGAAAAAGAATGATGTTAAATAAAAATCAGATTAAATTTGAATTCATTTAAACAAAAAGTAGGTTAAAAAGAAATTGAGTGGACTGTTTTGTTTTAAATGAATAAAAAGCAGGTTTAAACGTCTTCATAAATATAAAAATTTAATTTTTTTCTTATTTTATAAATAAAAAAAATTCCCAAAAAGAATGAGAATTCGGGTCGATCGAAATTTGAATCAATTGAAAATTGGATAAAGTTAAGTGCTAATTATTAGTATATTGGAATGAATTAATATTGAAAGAGGTAAAATAAAATATAAATAAAGCAATTGAAAATGGAGATCTAAAAAAGAACAAGGAATAGTGAAAATTAAACTACAAAATAAAAAACAATAAGAATAAAATAAGAAAATGTAAAAAGACGAATAAAAATTGTATAAAGGAAATGACAAATTTCTTTTAAAATGAAAAAGAATGTTTAAAAATAACTTCACAAAATAAAAGAAAGAAAATTTTTGTAACATCAGACACATTTTTAAAACAACTTTAAAAACAAATATTAATGAAAAGTCATAGAATCTAGGAATTCTATCCAAGGGTAAATAAATTTGCAAACAAATAGAAATAATATTAAAAAAATTTGAAATAATTTAATTAAAAACAAGCTAATGTAACTTAAATGATTGAAATCTAATATTTTTGAATATCTTTTTACCAGAAATTTTTAGATCGTACTCTAAACCATTTTTAATTCAATTTTTTTAAGTTACTGAAGAATACAAAATTAAAGTTAAATTTTTCTGTATATTTATCTACGAATTTCTTAAGAATGTTCTAATCTTTTTATAAATTCTCAGTTATGATCTTAATGTATAAAATTGAAAAAAATTTCTTGAATCACTAGACACTCTAACTTTAAATAGATTTTTTTAAAAATAGGGGATATTAGAGAAAAATTTCCAAATAGGGGACTTTCCTGGGTTAATCTTGAAGTACCTGAAATTATAAATAAAATCTAATTAGTATTAATATAAACTAAAATAACACATTAAAATTAATTTTAAAAGTACAATAGATCAAATATCTCTAGGTTTGTATTAAAGAAAATTTAAACAAAAAATAAGATATTACATTTAATATTGATACTTGTTGCAAATGTTTTCAATTTATATAAATTTAATTTATTAATTCTGTATCTGCGAACAATTAATCAGATAATTATTAGCATTATACTTAACAATAATGTGTAAAAAAATATATTAACCTCAAAATTATATATAAGAAATGCTTATTCATATTAAAGATTAAAAATCGAACAAAATACTTGAAAAGCAAAACATAATTTAATATACTTATTACTTAACATTACATTACAATAAAATAGTAATAATTACTTACCTACAGATTATCAAAAAAATATACAAAATTCATTTTATACACAATTTTAGTACTCCTAGATCCATCTCTCGGATAAACACTGAACCCTATCAACACTTGGAATAATTGATAATTTGAAACCATGAACAAGTACAACATAGAGAGTAAACTTATATGTCAAAAAAGATTCGTCCAAGTGTCGATTCGTCCAAATGTCCTTTCATCAAAATGTCGATTCGTCCAAATGTCATTTCGTCCAAATGACGATTCGTCCAAATGTCCTTTCGTCAAAATGTCGATTCGTCCAAATGTCATTTCGTCCAAATGTCCATTCTTTAAAATGTCGATTCGTCCAAATGTCACTTCGTCCAAATGTCGATTCGTCCAAATGTCGATTCGTCCAAATGTCGATTCGTCCAAATGTCTTTTCGTCAAAATGTCGATTCGTCCAAATGTCCTTTCGTCAAAATGTCGATTCGTCCAAATGTCCTTTCGTCCAAATGACGATTCGTCCAAATGTCCTTTCGTCAAAATGTCGATTCGTCCAAATGTCATTTCGTCCAAATGTCGATTCGTCCAAATGTCGATTCGTCCAAATGTCGATTCGTCCAAATGTCCATTCGTTAAAATGTCGATTCGTCCAAATGTCACTTCGTCCAAATGTCGATTCGTCCAAATGTCGATTCGTCCAAATGTCGATTCGTCCAAATGTCTTTTCGTCTAAATGTCGATTCGTCCAAATGTCATTTCGTCCAAATGTCAAGTCGTCCAAACGCCCTTCGTCCAAATGTCCAGTCGATCAAATGTCAATCGGTATAAATTTATGCGTCCCACCACATCAATAATTGAAGTGTTATTTACATTTGGAAAAAATTTATATTTTAAATAAAACATCATAACTTCGTTAAAAATCATCGTAGAACAATTTTTAAAAAAGCGTTTTAAAGGTCACAATCCAAGCTTTCTATTCGCCCTAGGCATGTATTAATGTTAAGTCTGGTTCACATGCTAATGAACAAAAAGTGTCATTTTATTGATTTTGAGGTTAGGAAAAAATCCTGACGTGATGGAGTAAAACTGACTTCGGATTCGTGTTCAGCGCGTCAAAATACATAGGGCTAGGGTATTCCGGTCAAAAGTACATGACACTTTTTTTTTTTTGTGGGGCTGTGTAATTAGTCGTTGTCTTATAATGGTAATAGAATAAAGCTCTGGTTATGATAAGGCAGAGTGAAATCGGTGTTTTACCATTTTGTAATATAGAGCACTTATCATAGTGCGATATAAGAAGTGGTTACCATGTGTATTACTATATATGACATATTAAGTGATGAGAGTCAACGAGGATGTCAGACATCGTTTTGTCTCTTCGTCATACTGTATTACTACTGATCTTCGAGTGGACTTTGATATTTATACATAGTCCAAGCGGCGACCGCTAAAAACCGAGCTCATAAGGGAAATAATGCGAAAGACAATTTTAAGATAGGTTTTTGTTAGAAGATTACAAATCGGTATGGTTGCCTAGGCAAAGCGTTGCGATAGACAAAGGCATGTGATTGAACATGTAAATTTTTTCGAGTCACTTATCTCATAAGGGACATTCTGCACGATGGTGCCAGTTTATTCAGTTTAAGCCACTGATTACAAAAAAAATTGGTTGCGAGGTCTCAGATGTGTATAACACTAGACAACCTACTTTTTAAATAAATTTAACGCTGCACGCCGAAAAAGACCTTCCCAGGTGCGAATTGGCCCAAAGTTGGACCAACTACCGGAATGATAACGGGCAGCCACCCAATGGCGACAATGGTTGGCCCAACTACTCTCTCCAAAGTTGGGCCGACTTAATATACCAAAGTTGGGCCGACTTAATATGCCAAAGTTGGGCCAACTAGCGGAATGATAACGGGCAGCCACCCAATGGCGACAATGGTTGGCCCAACTATTCTCCCCAAAGTTGGGCCAACTCTTCTCCCCAAAGTTTGGCCAACCTGTTAAGTTTTTCCGACAGTCGGCAAGAAAGTTGGGCCAACTTGAACTACCAAAGTTGGGCCAACCTTCTATCTCAAGTGCAACCTTACGGTCGGCCCAGGGTTGGGCCAACTGGAGAATGCTTAAACCAAATTTTTATCTATTAATGAAGACACATATAATTAAATAATTCACAAGTTATAAATATAATTACACAAATATAATCAAATAAGAACACAGGTATATAATAATGATGAAAACCTGAAACAGAAAAATACCATCAGTCATGAAGATTCGAACTCCGGTCTTCCAGCTGCCAGTCCAGTAGGCTAACCACCAGCCCATCAGAGATATGAATGACAATACCAAATGAACCTTATAGCCAGACATTTCAGAAGCACAGACCGTTGGCTCAATCACCAGCTTCAGTTTAAACCGACCGTCTGGTATCAGTTTTAATTTAGTTTTAATTTATTTTATTATTTTATTATATCATTTACGAGACAGAGTGTAGCTAAAGGTCGGCCCAAATGTGGCCAGAGTTAAGCCAACCGTTGGCAAAACTTCGGGAGCCAGAGTTCCAAATACAGAATTACTTTTGGTTGGCACAGCTCTGGCCAAAGTTGGGCCAACCGTTGGCAAAACTTTGTAACCCAGAGTTCTAAATACGTTATTTCTTATGGTTGGCACAACTCTGGCCAAGGTTGGCCCAACCGTTGGCACAACATTGTAAGTCAGAGTTCTAAATACGTTATTTCTTTTAGTTGACACAACTCTGGCCAAGGTTGGTCCAACCGTTGGCAAAACTTTATAAGCCAGAGTTCTACATACAGAGAAAAAATATATTAACTCACAGCCTACTAACATTTTTATTTAAATCAAATAAATTTTTATTTAAAAACGAATAAATGTTTATTTGTGTCAAATAAAATTTTTTATTTGAAAAAAATAAAAAGTTAGTTGGCTGTGAGACAATAGTTATTTTCGTATCGAGGGCGCAAAACATGTGATTGCAGCGAGGGCGAGATTAGGGAAACCGAGGGGATCTGAAGCGCCCGAGGCGAAGCCGAGGTCGCGGGAGGATCGCCGAGGTTTTCCTAATCTCGTCCAAGCTACAATCACCTTGCGCCCGTGGTGCGAACAACGTTTTTTGTCCTACTTGCATGGTAAGTATGGCATTGAGGGCACAAGCGGGAAAACCTTCAGCTAATTAACAATTAATGAACATATTGTATAAATACCATAAAAATTTGTATGTTATGTAATACTACTGCGCATGTGTAACTATCATACAAAGCTACTGTGCTTGTGTAAATATCACAAAATGCTACTGCGCATGTGTAACTATCATAGAAAACTACAGCATATGTGTAAATATCATAAAAAGATACTGCGCAGGTGTAACAATCATAGAAAACTACACTGCATGTATTACTATCATAAAAATTACTGCACATGTGTTCATAACTTTTGCGCCTGCTCCTCTGACGTCAGCCGGCGGGAAAGTATTTTGCGCCCGCTTCTATGACGTCAGCGGGCGGGAATGTATTTTGCGCCCGCTTCGGTGACGTCAGCGTGAGGAAATGTATTTTGCGCCCGCTTACCCTACCCCCGGGCGGGTGTGACTTACTTTGCACCCACATTAAGTGCCCGAAATGACATACTTTCCGTGCATGTAGGACAAAAAGATATTTTTATTTGGCATAAATAACATATCTTTGTGTCAAATATATCACTTCTCTTGGTGTAAATACCTTACTCGGTTAGGTTGGCACAACTCTGGACAAAGTTGGGCCAACCGTTGGCAAAACTTTGTAAGCCAGAGTTCTAAATACGTTATTTCTTATGGTTGGCACAACTCTGGCCAAGGTTGGTCCAACCGTTGGCAAAACTTTGGGAGCCGGGCTTCCAAAAACCTATATAATTAGGTTGGTACAACTCTGGCCAAGGTTGGCCCAACCGTTGGCCAGAGTTGTTTCAACTAAAATGAATTAAGTAGTTAAAACTCTGTCTTACAAAGTTTTGCCAACGGTTGGCCCAACTTCGGACAGAGTTGTGCCAACCGTTGGCATAAATCTGCATCCCACAGTTGGCTGGTAAAGTTGGCCCAACTTTGGGTGCTTGAAAATGGCGAAATTGGCCCAACTTTGGCATGCGTAGTTTGGTCCGCCAGAGTTGGGCCAACTTTGGGCCAAGGAACAAACTCTGGCTGCCAACCTTAATTCGCACCTGGGAGTTCAAGTTTTTATAATCCAATTGAGGCGGTTGGTGCAGAAACCGCACAAGTCCACAAATCGTAATTGTTCAGGAAAAATTAAAAACTGTTTTTCTTGTAAATATAAGAATTTTTTTTAATTCTGCGTTTTGTATTATTTTCTACTAACCTATAAGTTTATAAATTCAATATGATTGATTTATATTTTAATTAATATAGGGTATAAAAGAAATAAATTAACTTTTGGACTTGTGCGGTTTCTGCACAAAATGAAATGGAAAACAGAGAAAATGTATTGAATCAAGTGAAGTATCATAGTTTTAGTAAATTTTTAATAACATTTATTAAAAACTTTCAATTTGGATAATTTTTATTAGCATTTTATAAATAATAAACATTTTTTAAAAATCACTTTCCAACATTTTCTTAACAATTATCACATAATTCACTATTATTGTTTTCTGCCTGGCTTTCAGTGCATTTTATTTATAATACAGACTGTTTTATATAAATTATTTAACAGCGTCTAAAACACTTTAAAAATATTACAAATAAATTTTATTTCATTCATTGCGCATCTTTGTGCGCAGCTTCGAATCATGGACTTGTGCTGTTTCTGCACGAAACGTAAATTTGTTTATTTATTTTAAAGGGTTTAGAGTTTAGTAACATATGTAATATTTTAGTAGATCGTAGAGCTTTATTTAAAGATAAATTTTCCATAAAAAAGTGATTTTCGAAAAAAAGTGGACTTGCGCGGTTGCTGCACCAACTGCCTCAATTAAATTTACAGTTATTTTTTACAATTACTACAATAATTTTCTTTCAATTTTTATTTTTAGTTATTCCTGTTCTAAATCTTAAATTTATATTCTTAACTTTTAAGATTATTTTGTTGAAATGTAAATTTTTTAATGTTGCAATTTTCCGAATTTTTTTGCAATTGTCCTTTATTTTCGTCTTTTTTCAATTATTTTCTTTCTTATTCAATAATTCACGATTGTGTTTAATTGATTTTTCCAATTATTATTCATTTTCTTGAAATTTCAATTCAGTTCTTCAATTCTTCAACTAATTGTATCCAATCACAATTCTTTTCGTTTATTGATACTTATTTTTTCATTTTCAATTATTCTTTCAATTTGCAAGTGTTTTCTTCGAATTTTAATACAGTTTAATTTTTCAAAAAGCAATTAAACTTTAAATTGTTTTTAGAATTATTCCTATCATTTTCTTTCTTTTTTAGTTTTTTTTTTAATTTCATATTTATCTTTTTCTGTTTAAAATTATTTCTGTCAATTGTCAATTTAATAATCTTGCCATGTTTAGTATTGTTTCCAATTGGCAATTATTTTCTTCAATAATCAATAATTCTCGGCTTTTTTCAATGATTTTTTCAATTAACAATATTTTTCTTGAACTTTCAATTGAATTTTTTACTTTTGCCTTTAATTCACAATTATTTTCTTTAATTTTGAATTTTTTTCTTCAATTTTTAACTATTTCTTCTAATTTTCAATTATTTTCTTTAAATTGCGATTATTTTCTTCGATTTTCAACCAACTTTAATTTTTTGAAATCCCATTCAATTTTCAATTCAATATTGTCAACAATATCGATACGATATTTGGATGGTCAAAAGATTTTGAGATCAATATCAATATTGCTCAAATATCGTATCGTCTTGATATCTTGAAGCACTAAAAAATGACCGCCAAGTGAATAAAATAATTTAAAAAGTTAAAGATTAGTTATGAAATTTGATGAGAATCATTGAAAATTGGAAAAATTAAAGGATATAATTGAAAATTGAAGAATGTAATGGAAATTTAAAAAATATAATTAAAAATTGAAAGAAGTAATTGAAAAAGTCTAGAATTAATTAAGAATTGTAGAATAATATTACATAATATAAATTATTAATTAGACCTACAAAAATACCGGCCCACCTGGTGGCGGCCTACCGAGATTTTTCCCAGTATCACGGAAAGCTAATATGGTAAGGTTGTGGTAAACTTATGGGAAGCTTACCAACATATAATTAATAAATTTATTTAAACAAAAATTCGTGCGCAGTAGTTTTCTATGGGACTTACGGATGCGCATGCGCAGTAAATTTTATCAACATGCCCTATATAGGGTTCTTGGAATCATTTTACAAAATACAACAATTTCTGAAAAATTTTTGTTAAATAATATATATTATAATTTTTATATTTTAATATTATTTAGTAAGCTTGAGGTAAGGTTACCGTGAGCTTCTGTTAAGCTCACCGCAACCTTACCATGTAAGCTTCAGGTGAGCTTGCTGTAAGATTTTGTGCTGTGTGGGGCAACTAATTAATAATCGAAAAATTGGCAAATTTTCATAACTTCTTGTAGTTAGTATGAGGTTGAAATATTCATAACGTAGGGGAGAGTAGTCAGAGTTGGATATAGTTTTGAATTTTCTCTATAACTTCTCCTGTAGGTCGAATTTTGCGATGTCTCTTATATTATTGGAAAGATCTACTAAAATGCAATGTTTTTGCTAACCATTGCAAAAAATTTGAACCAAAAGTTTTGGAGTTATAGGCAATTAAAAAAAAAAAAAAAGGTATTCAGAGTTGAACATGGTAGTCAGAGTTGGAACACTGTAGAAAATCCATTGAAATATGAAGATAAATTATTGAAAATGACCTTCGCATGATAGAATGTTACTTAAATACATTTGGAAATGACAAAAGGAAACATGAAATTGAAATAAATCATATTTCCTCTTGTATCGCGAAATTGATCTGAAAGTGAAAAAGTATTACAAAAAATTTGAATTTCCTTTCTTTCCAATAGAAATAAAGTTTTTGACACCTGTTTAAGTTAACAAATTTATTTTCATTGCAAAAATGCTTCAGAATTGCAAAATTTTGGGTGTACCAACCTTAACTCAAGCGTCGTTTAGCTTCATATTACACACACACACCATGAACGCTTTATACAAACACCAAATTACGTTCCACATTTTCGTATAACATCTTAATGAACAATTTTAGTCAACCCAATTTGTCTTTGGCATATTTCTACTACATTTAAGTATCTAATTTTGAAACTACAAAAACGTTTTTTGTTGAGCGTATAACACGGACTCGCTTAATACGTCTATATAGTTCGCACACTTCACTGCAATCCATGTAAAAAGTTTGCTGACATTGCTAACAAGTACTTACACACAAAGACATATGGATCTACTGTGATAAAACAAAATAAAAGCGATGTTTCAACTCTGACCACTATCCAACTCTTACTACTCTCCCCTACTTACTTCAAACTCGGTAAATAAGGCTAAAATCTATTTTGTTTTTAATTACCTCTTGTTTTTCATTACCCCACACTGAGAAAAATGAGTTAGCTACTATATGGATAGCTAATTTTTAGCTGTGGTAGATAATATTTAGCTGTTTCAGCAAACAAAATTAGCTGTGAAAGCTAATTAATAGTTGTGTTAGCTAAAAAATTAGCTATCCATATAATAGCAATTAAAGTTAGCTAAGGCAGCTAAGTCTTAGCTTTGGCTGCTAATTTTTTTCTCCGTGCATTTGACCATACGTATCTTTCAATAGGTTTCTAAGCATTCTTAAATTGATGCAAAGTTAATTGTACATAATTCGTCTATTTAAAAAATAATTCGCATGGTAACAAGGCTGGAATTTTATTGAATTAAAATCATGACATATTTTCAGTAAATTTTAATTTTTTAATTCTATTTAATTCAGGAAAATCACTTTTTTTTTTAATAACCCTAAATATGACAGAAACATTTTTAAACGAATCATTCTGTATTCCGATTGCAAGATGTATTCCATTAGTAAAATATATTTTGCAAATTTTTAATTCCAAAAAATTTTGTTAAACCATGTTAAAAAACGATGATTCTTTAATCCTCAAAAGAAAATAGAAAATGGTAAATGTGTGACAGAGACTGTTCTGAAGTTTTTTTCACCTCTGACGTCACTATAACCTTAAAACTGCGAGTTCTGACCCGCTTAACGCGTAAAAAAACACAAATTTTTCGCACATGTGGTAGAAAATAGCATATGCACCTCAGAAGGCCGATTTTTTGCCTTACACAATGTTCTTGTCAAAAAAACACGGTCTTCCCTTCCTTGATGCATAATATACTATTTTTTTGTTAATACTAATAATTTTATTTGTTTATAATAATAGAAATCAATATAAATGAAGATAGAAAATTTTAACTAAAATTATTTTCCGAGCACAAATGTTCGAAGAACATTTGAGTTGTCAACAATCCTAACCTATAAATATTTCTCATTCTTTCATAAAATGGACAATTAATAGTATTAAACATGCTAATTAATAAATAAATGGAATTGTTTTAAAGATTACAAGTTTTTAATGCAAAATTTTAAAATATTTAAACATCTTTTTTCAACGTATTTTTCTCCAGTACAGAAAGTAGGGGAGAGCGGGGTTGAAAGTGCCGATTTTGATAAAAGTCAAAATAAAACAGGTATAATAAAAGCTGATTGTTTTAGCTTATACACTACTTAGTGCGTAATTTAATGTACACGGAGAAAAAAATTAGCAGCCAAAGCTAAGACTTAGCTACCATAGCTAACTTTAATTGCTATTATATGGATAGCTAATTTTTTAGCTAACACAATTATTAATTAGCTTTCACAGCTAATTTTGTTTGTTGAAACAGCTAAATATTAGCTACCACAGCTAAAAATTAGCTATTCATATAGTAGCTAACTCATTTTTCTCAGTGTAGTTTTTAAATTCATTTATCATTTTTGATTAGTTTTAATATTTTACACTAGAACTCCTATCGAGCGGACTCCTATCGAGCGGAAACAGTAGGCAATTCACGGGACGAGGGGAGAAGGAAGAAGTTGAGCTCCATTCATTTAACACGTCAAGGTGACCTTCCATATTGAGCGGACACTCACCCGAGCTGTCCGCTCGATAGGAGTTCTAGTGTATAATAAAACCTGAACTCTTTGCAAAAAAGGATGCGGCACAACACGCCCCACAGCGGGGCGTGTTGTGCCGCATGTGGGGTCGAAAGTGCCGATCACTTTTGTTATGTAATTGTTAAAGAATCAAATGATTTTAAAAGTAAAAATAATAAATCACTTATCATTTCACAGAAAAAACCTGAACTCATATTGAGGCCATTTTGTCTCGTTTCGAGACGCAGCGAAAATAAGATTCCCTTTTCTCTTGTTAAGTTTTAGTCCAAAAAGTTTGCAACTTTTTGTTCTCATTGCGGAGACGAAAAACAGCAAAAATTTTGACATTCTTTTGCGGGGAACAGTTAAGACTTAGAGATCTAGATTTTTTTTGCAAATACACACGTGTTTTTGAACTTAAAAAAATTATTTTTTATTTTCATAAAACTTAAAAATGGCGGCTAATAAAGCGAATCTTCTGAGCGCTGTTTTTCAAAATGATACATGTGGTGGGCACTCTCTACTCTGCAATTTCTATCCTATTTCAATAAACTAAAAATTTTTAGAAAGTAGACATCCTAAAAAATAGGTTATACTTAAAATATAGTAAAAAATTAGAAAAATAATAAAATACCGGATACTGTCAAACAAATAGCCGTTTTTCACATCACTTTTTTATCTTTGACCCCTAGTAAAAAATCTTCAATGTTAACAAATATAACATATTATAGGTATAACCCCAGTAGAAAATAGTTATGTGTAAGTACCCAAAAGGCTAAATTTATTGGTTGAAAAGTTTAGATGCTAGAATGGCCACCAGTTTGAGAAACCTTTTTTCGAGAAAAATGCGTTTTATTTTGTAAACGCACGGGCTATTGATGTTTTCAAAATTCTGGTGCATCTTTATTATTTGTTGGACTAAAATATCCTTTTACCCTCATATTCTAGACACATATAGCTTTCAAATTATGGAATAGTAAAAAATCTTGTTTCGAAAAAAGCATGTTTAAACCTCTGCAACCACGTAAATACGTACAGGACGTTGGTGCGATCCAGACATTTTAAAAACGTAAATATTTTTTGGTCTCAAATACCCTTTTACTGACATATTCTAAACACATATAGCTTTCAAAATACGGAAAAAATAAAAATCGAATTTTTAATCAACGGCAATGAGAACCTCCCCTTAACAAGATTAATGAGAATCTCATTTATATAAAGTTATAATGGCTGAATTTATTATTCAAATAATATAAATATTTAAAAGTTTCATTGAGCCGACAATTATACACGAGAAAAATATGCTATTGAATCAATAACGCTACAGCCGAAACCATGGAAATAATTTATTTAATAGCATATTCTTTGAATAAATAATTTTTAATACCTATGTTTTACTCATCCCAGTTAAAAATTCCTTTACAGGAACTTCTAAGGATCTTGTCATGAACCTTTAAGAAATATTAAATGTTCCTTTACGGATCCGGACGGGTCCTGCAATAATCCCTTGGAGGTTTCTGACACGATACCTTCACGGCATTTGGGACAACGATCCTTTACAGGTATAACGAGGCGTAAAATGCCTCTGGCTTGGGGATAAAAGTGCCGTGGTCAGGAGATACATGTAAATGACGTAAAAAGTATTTGTTACGCTCAATTAAAATTCAAATAATTGTTGATTTAAAAACCTAATGTACTTTTAATCTAAAAATAAAAAAAACAAACATTGAACCTGACAAATATCCCTCAGGGTGTAATAGAATAAAAAAATAAAATTCTAGTGAGAACTTTATATTTTATATCAGTTAACAGGGTCATTTAAGAAAAAAGGGGAAATTGTATAAGAATAAGAAAATGTTTAGTAAACCATAACAGACACAGATAAATTATGAACAAAACCAAATATGTAAAATAGAAAGGTGATTGAGGAAATTCTATACATTTGATTTTTTTTAAGAGGTTATTAATGATAATTAGGAAATATCTTTTCCCATTGGGCTAAATTGCAACCCGCGAAAATATGAAATAATATTAAATTTTAAAATGAAAAAGAAATTAACTAATAAATTGTAACAAAAAGTGAAGAGAGAGAGGGCTGTCTTCGATGTATCTTGCGGGTGGCCAAACTATATGCAACGACAAATGCTAGTCTACCGCTGCAAGTAGAAAATTCTAATCCAAAGGCTGAAAAACATAAAATTTATACTATAAAAAGTACAATGCGTGTTCGTAAGCCTGTACGCTAAACTCTACGTACAATTCTTGGCTAATTACCCATTGTGAACATACAGTAATTATATTATTAAATAAGAACGAATTAAATTAAAATTTAATTCAATCTGGACACCAAGTGTGTTCGGACATCAAATATCAGGCACTAGTTGCAACGCATTAACACCGCGAGAGCGTGTGAAATAAAATTCAGCGTCTCGCGACCGCGGGGCCGCCCACGGAAGTAAGCAGCGTCGAAAGCAGTTCCTCTCCCACCTAATTAGAACACCTTGACCGGAGGGATCTTCCTGGTCAGGTGGAATCACTCTTCATCATTCACGCTCTAACCGGTTTACGGGATTTGCGTCTCCGAGTAATGGTCCGTTGTTAATTGTCATCTAGCGCAATTCGGGCAACGTAAAACTTTATCGAATTATTCAGGCTCGAAATAAATAAAGTTTTCATACTTCTAATTTATTTTCCGATTTGAATGAATAAAATTCGGGATTTATTTAAAGTCTTCATACTTTGAATGAGAAAATAAAAATTTATTAATTTTTTTCGGTTGCAAATTTAAGCCGGGATGAGATTTTTCCGTGATTAAATTTTTTTTTTTGTACCGAATGACTAGTCAAGGACTCGTTGTTAATTGCCATCTAGCGCAATTCGGGCAACGTAAAAATTTGAGAAAATCGGTAGGATAAAATTTTTTTTTTTTTAACTTGAAATTTTATTCGAAATTTAAAAAAAAAAAAAAAAAAGAGGGAAAAATTTAAGAATAAAACTTTTGGCTCTCTAAAATAGAGGTAATTTAAGAAGGAATCCAACGAATATCTTCAGTCATCAGTCTGCTCAGGTAACGATGTATCGAAACCACACTCATACACACAGTCAACATACACTCACTTAAATTTTGTTTGCCAACGATTAAGGCACCGAATCATGTCTGCATAGCAAACTGCAAATTTCTTTTGAAACCATTTCTTTAATAAACAACAAAATTTTTATACAAAAGTGCATGTTTTAAAATATTATTTTCCCGAAAGGTTTCCAACCTCCGAAATCCTTTTCTTTATACTTTCCAAACCGAAACATAAAATAGAAACGATCCGAATTAATAGATCAGAAATCAAACCCACAAAAATTTACCACTTTGCAATGAGTATAAAATATGTTATAATTTGAGACGCTTTTGGAAATACGGGGTCTGAGCTAGAGAATTCGTTCTCTTTCTCAAGTTTCAAAAATTCAAAAACGTCACAAATTAAACTGGTGGCAGCGGTGGGATCTGATTTCACTGTTTGTGTTTTCGTTTTAAGAAAGTTTTGGAGTATCGATAAAGTTGGAAATTTTACAAAATAAAAATTTATTTTTCGAGTGCGAAAAAATTAGCTTTTTCTTTGTTACATCTAAACGTAAGTCGTTTTTTGAACCGTTGAAAGAAAAACGGTTACCATTTGCTCTAAGGGTGAACGCAGAATTGGTCTAATAAGGACGGTGGCTATACTCCGTGTGTTCACGAGCAACTGGCCTCCTCAATAAAATCAAAAACCTTTCCCCGATTAACCTTGCCGAAAGCGTGTAGCCGCTTGGGCAAGTGAGGGGAATTAAAAATACGATTTTTCGTAAACCAACAATTTCACCCGAACAAAATTAAATATTTAGAGAACCCGGAAGCTTAAAAACACTCACAGCGCGCCGAAATATCGTTTAAACCAACTGTTTTCTGATAAGTGAATTGTTTTACCATGAAACAAATGGAATTTTTGATTGAAGCATAATAAAAGTTTTCAATTAATCGGATGTTTATGCCTACAACCGGCAAAACGAAGATTATTGAGTTTTTCGATTTATGCCTATAACCGGCAAAACGGAAATCAAGAAAAATTTTATTGTTCTTCAATCAAGAAGGTTTTAGTAAATTGCTCTTTACAAGAAATTAATTTTATTTCTCGCATGATCGAAATTGTCAGGCTAGGGACTTCCATGCATAAAATAAACTTTTTTGAGAAAATTTTAAGAAATATTTTGTCAATTCAAGGTTTTATTTAGTGTCTAACCCGACTTGAGCCTAACGTGGCCCTTTTATTGGTTAGACTAAAAGTCAGAAAATCGTTGCTGCAATGTAGTAGACAGATTTTTAACTAAATAAATTCTTAAAAAATATTGAATTCGGAAATTATACCTAAAGCGGAGAGGGAATTTTGAGGTTTTCTTAAGAATTGAACCCGACTTGAGCCTAACGTGGCTCTTTTACTGGTTCAATCGAGAATTGAAATTCCATGACCACGATGTGGCAATAAAATTGCAGTCAATAAAATCTCAATTTAAATTTTCCATAAACAGATATAATTTCAAACCTATTTCCTTTTTTTTAAAAAAAGAAATAAAGACTTAAAAAGCATTCATGCCTAAACCACAGGGGTCTAAAAGAAAAAGACGTGCCGGACGTCAAGTTAGAGAAAGATATTTGAGGGCAATAGAACGTACACCAGCCCCATCAAAGCTTGACAAATTCGAGGACGAGAAAAAGAAAGAGACCCCCAGTGGTTCTCACGAAGAGGGTCTTGAAGAAATTTTGAGAGAGGTAGAAGAACTTCGCCGCGAAGGGTAAGAAAATTTTTCGGAACTTAAATATCATTTAAAATCTTTATCGTTACGTAACGTTGATGTTTAAAGTTCCCAGTGTCTCCGCTAAAGGAAATAAGCGCGGAGGAACGAAATACCTTATCAGAAAGCAGAGGGCGCAGACGCTAGATAAGCTAAAAACCGGTATAAATTCGTGGACGGAATTTTCCGAAGTTTTCGAAGCGCTATTGGAAAAGGTCAAAATAGACATAGAACGCGCTAAGTTTCTTGCCAATTAGGAAATTTTGTTGTTCTAGGTTTAAACATGCGAAAACGGGAAAATTATTTGATTTTATCAAATTTCGCTCCTTTGGTAATGCCGCCATTTATAAATCCATTGACAGTACCAGATTTCGTTTTCTTTCCAGCTGCCCTCACTTTGAATTCAAATAGGTTGAGAGCGAGAGAACTCGAATGTTCCGTATTTTATGAAACATATTACAATTTTATATCAGAACAAGAGATTTTTCAATATCATCTTTTTAGCGGCCTGCAAACATTCGAGGTAGACAGGACCATTTTAGACATAGTGGGGGAATTCGATCTCACCCTCAACAGAGTATTAGTAAGTTTTAAATTGGTATCGCGAAGAACTCCAATAGAATACCCCTTATTAAATGCAATAATAGGGTTGGAAAGCGCTCGGTCCTTAGGTCTAATTGATTGAAAATAGATGACGTTTTGTATTTTCATCCAAAAACAGTAAGATCACTTCGTGCGTTCCTTGGAGTCGCAGGTTACTACCGCCGGTTTATACAGGACTTTTCAGGCATCGCCAAGCCTCTCTTTAACCTCATCAAAAAGGACAAATCCTTCAAATGGGATTGCGAAGAAGAGGCTAGTTTCCAAGAATTGAAGGAAAGGTTATGTAGCGACCCAATACTTCAGTATCCTGATTTTGAGAAACCTTTCCGGTTGACTACTGACGCTTCGGTGATAGCGATGAGCGCGGTTTTGACCAAAAATCAGGATGGAATAGACATGCCCGTCTCGTACTATTCCAAAGTGTTCAATGAAATTGAGCGGAAGTATTCCGTAACAGAAAAGGAGTGTTTATTATGAAAAAATTATGTTTGGAAATGAAATTGAATATTATGTGGTCACAAAAAAAAATTCAAAAAATCACCAAAAAGAGGTTTAGACCCCTATGCTAGAGCTCACCCTAATTGTCCTACAGTACCCCTTAAACCAATAAAATTTTTATTTGTATACTCAGAATGTAAAAAAACGATATAAAACGCAATTGAAAATTGTTATCACTTTTTTTTTCAAAATAATTGAAAAATTATAAAAAAAACAAAAAAAATTTTTAATCTTATACAAGGCTTGATCAAGGCTGCCACAGGACCTATAATCAAGACTGTTATAAGCCCTGAAACCCTATAAAAATTTCAGGGCCTCCCCTTAAAAAAAAATCTTGATTTTTATGTTATTTATATGAAATACAAACCTGTACCCTTAAGCAAAAGTTTCATGTACTTGAAGGTAGAAGTATTTTCATAATTTGTACGTTCTAATTAATTTTCATAATCTGTACATAAAAATATACAAATGTATCAAATTTTAGCCCTCTAGCTCAAATAGTTTCAAAGTTATGAGGAAAAAACTTTTTTTTTCGAAAATTTGCAGTTTTTCTTTTTTTGACAACGTTTTGACTATCAATCCAGATAATGTTCCCTATAATCTTCCTGTAATCTACACGTAAAAATACATATGTGTACCAAATTAGAGCTCTCTGTTTGTTAATAAGGTATATCTTTGTTTCGTAAATGTACGGAACCCTAGATTTTGGTACGGGTGTAACTCGTACTTGCCCGATTTTTCTTCTTTTACTTTTGATATTTTTTTTGTATTTGCCTTTCCATTTTAGGATTTTCTTTAATTTTCATCTATTTATGCAAATTATTTAATATTATTTTACATAATTCTTTTATTATAACCTTCACTAAACTTTCTATTTCGCTAAATTTCCTAACTATTTCCATATTTTAAAAAATAAATGCGTTCATTTTTTTGTAAAGTTAATAAATTTGTTTTCACATCTTGTCTATTTTTTGCGAGATTTTCCTGGAAATTTACTTATTCTTCCATAACATTTTTAGATTTTCTTTATTTTTCTAAATTTATTGTTGAACTTGTTTCAAGTGTAATATTATAAACATGTTTATGGTTCAGTTTGCTTCAATTTTTTTATTTTTAAAGTATTTTTAAATTTTTTATGTGAACTTTTTATTTATCTTGATATATACATTTTTTATTTTATTTTTATTAATTCTAATTTTTTAGTACATTCTAACCAAATTTTATTATTTTTTGTAATTTATACATTTTTTTACAGTATGCTAGATTAAGGAAAAAAAAATGATTTTCTACCACACATGCATGAAAACCTCGTGTTTTCGTACATATGTGATAGAAAATAGCATATGCACCTCGGGAGGCCGATTTTTTGTCTCGCACAATGTTCTCTGAACTCGTTTCGCACTCGCTACGCTAGTGCTACACTCGTTCTTCGAACATTTGTGCTTGACAAAAAAACACGGACTTCCCTCCCTTGATGCATAATATACTATTTTCATTTTCTTCCTATTTATATATTTTTCATAGTATTTCACTATTTTTTTAATTGCGTTTTAATTAATTTTTTACTTTTTGTCATCTGATTCTATTTCTTGGAACTTAGAAACATCTTTTCTTCTTTTTAACTGTTTAGTTAATATCTTATAATTACGAATTTTTGAAAACATTTATTTGATGCTTCTATCTACGATTTTTAAATTTCTCAATTTTCTACTTTTTTGAAAGCTTTTATTCTTTTACTTTATATTATGTAAATTTAAACTTGTACTAAATATTCTAATTTGAACATCGTTCTTCTATGTCATAGAATTTCTTTTCTTTTAAATTTCTTTTAAATTTTCTAAAATTTTATTCATTCTTGTTTTATTCAATTTGTCAAATAATTTTCTAATTTTTCTAATTTTAAAATTTTTTTCTTTTTAATAATATATTTAAACGTTTTTTTAATTATCTTATTTATTATTTTGATTTACAAAATTGTGCATAAATAGTTTAATTGAAGATTTCAAACATTGGTTATATTTTAAATAAAATCAATTTTTGATTTAAATCATTTAAATCCGATTTAAATAAAAAAAATCAGATTATTTTTTAAAAAAAATCATGATTTTTATCAGCCCTGTGCTTTTGTGGTTTTAATGATATATTTTACCATTTTTGTCTAGAACTTTCTAATATTTTCAGACATCATAATAATTATATTTCTGAATTTTACGCTTATTTTCTTAATAATTTTCTTAACTTTTTAACTTTCTTACTTTTGCGTTTATAATATGTAATGTTTTTAATAGTTTTTGTTATTTTATCTTTTTTTTTTAATAATTAGGTACTTAGATTGTTAGAAGGTTTTAACTTTTTCTTTGTTCATTAAATGTTCTCATTCTTTTTTGATTTATTTAGTTTTTTTTTTTTAAATTTTATGTTTATAAGAATTTAAACATTTTTATTCATTTTAATTTGCATAACTTTCTAACGTTATTAATCCAATTTTTCCACTTATTTATTTATACACAGATTTAGTTGATAATGAAAGAAAAAAAGAATTTAAATAGAAGTTAAGTATTTAGGTATTTTTGAATTTTCCCGCAACAGTATCGCCTACATGTAGGTGTGACGTCAAAGCAATATACCAACGTGTAGGTCTGACGTCACACCGACAATGCCCAATCAGCGTACAGTATTGTGTTGCAGGATAATTCAAAAAATGTTGAATTAAAAAAGTAAATTATTATTTTCTTTTTTTAAATATAAGTTTACTACATTCATTCTTGGTAAAAAGGGCATATATATAAAAAATAATGAAATAACAAACAATGTTAAAAACTTTATTACTTTATTCTAAACGAAAAAACAAGAAAGTTGTAAATAATTTACTTTAAATAAATGAGCAAATTAAAAGTAAAAGTAAAATATATAAAAATAATTGGAAAGCCTACAAAATTTTTACATTCTCATCCTAAATGAGAAGGTCTTAAATTTGTGCGATTTTGAACTTTTGCTAAAACCCACATTTCTCGACGTTTTGAGACCTCCTGATTGCGAAAAAATGGGTGCTTTTTTTTTTTAAGTTCCACATGCGTCTTGCTTTAACTGAAAATTTTAACTTCGCCTTTCAGCCTTTAGAAACATTATTAATATTTGGACATTTAAATCATCGAGAAAATTGAAGTTCCTTTAAATTTAAAACATTTGTGAATAAATATTATTATGTTGTTAGGGGCCATCCATAAACTACGTGGCTCCAATTTTCGAACTTTTCAACCCCTCCCTCCCCCCATGTAGCTTAATGTAGCATTTGATAGACCCCCTCCCCCCCTCATAAGAGCACGTGGCTTTTTTTTAAACGTCTTATAATGCCTAAATATATAATTTCTGGCGTAAAAATAATTGCTGTAATATTTAATTGTGAATTAGATTTATTATTTTTTATTTTACTATTTATTAAATCATTGGTTTCAATAGAATTTTACCAATTACATTAGAAAGAACTCTCCCATTAAAATATAACCTAATTAGAAAATACGTTATATGTGACTTGGACAGTGAAAAGTGGGCTTACGTGTCAAAAAATCGTTTTTCATTTTTTTGCAGATTCTGATAGATTTTTTGACACTCTTTCACGTGGTGTAAACCAAAAAAAATTTTTTTTTTGACACGTAAGCCCCCTTTTCACTGTCCAGGTCACATATAATAAACATTTTGTAATATTTTCTCGCTTGACAGGGAAATCTTTGTTATAATGGTTTTGAGGGGAGACTGCATCGATATTTTCAGCTATGTAAAAGAATTAACTTAACTAATTGTCGCTACAATTTTTAAAATAATTTTTAATTTTAATCAGCCAAAAATTTTTTTGACAATCTTTGAATTTTTGTCTTTTAAATTTTACTATTTTTGAACCTTTTTTTTGGTAAAAAAATTATTTTATTTTTTTGGAGAAAAGGGTAAATATATAAAAACTTCTGAAGATGTTTAGGAAATTAAAAAATCATTAAAGATTTTTTACCTTTTCACATTCATAATTAAATTAGTTATATTTCTACTAATCATCATTTAGTAAAAAATAACTATTAATTGGTTAAATTCACTTTTAGGTTATGTCAAATAACGAATAGTTTGATTAAATTCTGTTTACTAATTTAATTAGTCAAATTTTACTTTTTATAATGAAGTTAATTTTTTACTAATAACACAGACCCACAAAAAAAAAAAGTGTCATGTACTTTTGACCGGAATACCCTAGCCCTATGTATTTTGACGCGCTGAACACGAATCCGAAGTCCATTTTGCTCCATCACGTCAGGATTTTTTTCTAACCTCAAAAAACATGTCAAATTTTGAGAGGTAGGCGATTTTTTAAAAAAATTTATGGATTTACTTCAAACTTGGTATCTGGGGGTTTTTTGGGTCGCTGATTGCGAATCTGACGTCATATTTTCGAAATTTTTATGAAATTTGGTATCTTCAGGTTTTTAAGTTGCTGAGTGTGATTTCGAAGCGAGTTTCTTACATTTTCAAATATGACTTCTATTACAATTTTATCATAAAATATTCCTTGGTAACAGATTGGGTATGTTTGGTGCAGAAGCCAAATAAGAAAGTACATTGTTCCATTCTGCATCTTATTCCTGATGGACATATCATTGTCATTCTATGTCTAACGTTCTTATTGAGCTTTGGCACAATTTAAATCCTGCTGCTTCGATAAATGTAGTAGGCGATGACAACTGCCCCGAAAGGGGATGTGTAGAATGATTCGCTTCCTGTTTATCGAAGTAACGAAGCCAGCGTAGGCGCGCTGCCTTGCAGGTGGGCGTTAGGGTGTGAGGATGATACCGTAGTGTGTCCGACGACGAGTTGACATTGTTCTCGTCAAAGTGGGAAAGCTCTCATACTTAGACCTGGGGAGGTATGAGAGTTATCACCCCTAGGACGGTGGACTCGCCTGCGATCGGACCAGGATCCCTAACGTGCGGGTTATTCAATAAATCATGGCTTTTCAAAATCAAAACAACACAAAAACTTCAAATGCTTCAAACATTAATTTTAAAGCATTAAGATCAAAACACATATGCAATAGCAATGCAGATGCATTTTGTTATATATGTGGACAGTTCGATGTTCCAAAGAAGTGTAAACCAATCAATGACAATATTAGACAAATTTACAAAGATTGCTTTGATTTAGAGATAGCCGATCAAAATGAAAATTGGGTTCCACACAAAATTTGCTTATCCTGTCACATAATGTTAACTCGTTGGAATAATACTAAGGAGGATAAGTACTTTAAATTTAAAAAACCAATGCTGTGGAAAAAACCATTGAAACAAGAAGATTGTTACTTTTGCATGACCAATGTAGAAGGTTATAATAACAAGAATAAAGGAAAAATATTGTACGCTGATGTGACAACTGTAACAAAACCAGAAATTTTTTGTGATACACCTTCTTCTTCAAAAAATTTTGAAATCAACTGTTCAAAAGTAGAAGATGTATTTAGTGATATAGATGACGACATGAGTATTGATGACAAAGATGACTATTACATTCCAACTGGTGAACAGGAAGAAGAAATACCTGAAAAGTTCACACAAGAAGAACTCAGCAATCTCATCAGAGATTTAAAACTACCAAAAGATGTTGCAGAATATCTTGCATCAGTTCTTAAGAAGAAAAAAATGCTATCGAAAGGAACTACATCTTCCTTTTATCACGATAGGGAAAAGGAATTCAGAAAATATTTTACAGAAGACAAAAAGCAGTCATTGGTATATTGTTCTGACATTAATGGGTTAATGGATCAATTAAAACCTGGCGTATACAAAGATGAAGATTGGAGGTTATTCATAGACTCTTCTAAAAGAAGTTTAAAAGCAGTATTACTTCATAATACTAATATTTATGGTTCGATTCCTATGGCTCATTCTACAGAACTTAAAGAAAGCTATGAATCTGTAAAACTAGTTTTAGATAAAATAAAATATCAAGAACTTAACTGGCAAATTTGTGGGGATTTTAAGATCTTAAGTATTATGCTTGGACAACAAGCAGGTTTCACAAAAACGCCCTGTTTTTTGTGTCTGTGGGATAGTAGAGATAGAAAGAATCATTACAAAAAAAAAGGAATGGCCAAAAAGAAAATCTTTTAAACCAGGATCGAAAAATATCATTAAGAAGCCATTGATTCATCCCTCAAAGGTATTGCTTCCACCATTGCACATTAAACTAGGAGCAGCAAAACAGTTTGTTAAGAGTTTAGATAAAAATGGAAAATGTTTTAAATACCTAGAACAAAAATTCCCTGAGGTCTCTGATGCCAAACTAAATGAGGGAGTTTTTGATGGCCCACAAATTCGAAAATTATTAAAAGATGAGAAATTTGTCAGAAACATGAGTAAAACTGAGAAAAATGCATGGATTAGTTTTAAACTAATTGTTGAAAATTTTCTGGGGAATAACAAAAGCGAGAATTGGGAAGAAATGGCAAATAATATGATAACAAACTTCGGAAAGCAAGGATGCTTGATGAGCTTGAAGCTACATTTCTTAGAATCACATCTAAAATACTTCCCCGAAAATTTAGGAGACTACAGTGAGGAACAGGGAGAGCGATTTCATCAAGACCTTAAAGAAATGGAATGTCGTTATCAAGGAAGGTGGGGCGTAAATATGATGGCCGACTTTTGCTGGATGCTGAAAAGGGATGTTGTACCAGATAGTGTGAACTTAAAGAGAAAACCGCTACACAGATCTTTCGAAAACAAAAGAGTGCGCTACCATAAAAAGGAATAAAGGAAAATTATATACTTCAGAACTGACATATTGAATTTTCACAATCTGTTTTCAGATTTGCAATCAGTCACCCCACAAACCACTAGATACCAAATTTTATGTAAATTTTAATATTTTAAAAAAATTCATCAGCCATATTCTTGCCGCCAAGTAAATCTTAATATGTTTTTTAATTCAGCCGCCATATTGGATCCGCCATTTTAAATTTAGAAAATTTAACTTCGGATTCGTAATCAGCGACCCAAAAAACCCCCAGATACCAAGTTTGAAGTAAATCTTCGATTTTTTTCAAAATTCGTCCGCCATATTGGATCCGCCATTTTGAATTTTGAAAATCTAACTTCAGATTCGTAATCAGCGACCCAAAAAACCCCCAGATACCAAGTTTGAAGTAAATCTTCAAATTTTTTCAAAATTCGTCCGCCATATTGGATCCGCCATTTTGAATTTTGAAAATCTAACTTCAGATTCATAATCAGCGACCCAAAAAACCCTCAGATACCAAGTTTGAAGTAAATCCATAAATTTTTTTAAAAAATCGCCTACCTCTCAAAATACGACATGTTTTTTGAGGTTAGAAAAAAATCCTGACGTGATGGAGCAAAATGGACTTCGGATTCGTGTTCAGCGCGTCATAATACATTGGGCTAAGGTATTCCGGTCAAAAGTACATGACACTTTTTTTTTTTTTTGGGGCTGTGTAATTAGTCATATTTAACTGATTCAGATTTAATGACTATTATTTGATTTTTATATGTTAAATGCTTATGTAGATCTTATATCCCAATGTGTTTTTTGTATGTTTTTTGAAAATTAAGTAATTTTTTGGAGTTCAAAATACGAAAACTTCAAGACAATAAAAAAATTGTAATAATAATTTTTTAACACGATATAAAATAGAGAGGGGAGGGGGTTCGAAAAATTTTGCCACAACTTTAAAAGGGTGATTGACAAATGTGTGATAAGTTATGACAAGGGGCCGGCGGGGGGGGGGGGGAGGTCGAAAAAAGAAAAAAAAAAGATGTGACGTTATTTGTGGACGCCCCCTAAATTGTATTGACTTTTCACTAAAATTTGAGTTAGAGGTAGAAACTACTAAATTAAGTAGTTAAATATTACAAAAAATTAGTGGTCCACTTTTCACTATCTAAATTTGGGGAGCTGTAAAATATAAATCAAATAAAACAAAAATGGTTTAGGAAAAACTTAACATATTGCAAAAGAAAACTTTTCTAAACTAATTATGCAGCTAAAATGACGGAAAATCGTAAATGCTTTTTTAATTTCCTAAACATCTTCAGAAGTTTGTAAATTTTTTTCGATCTTATTTTTTATTAAGATTGTTAGATATAACCCTTTTCTACAGAAAAAAATTAATTTTTTACAGAAATAATGCTTCAAAAATTGTAAATTTAAATTTTTGGGTCCCCAATTTTTTTTCTATTAAAAAACATATTTTCAAAAAAATACGCATGGGTTTTAAAATCTTTTAATTTTGACAAAAAATAAAAATTTGAATATAGTCAACAAATTTTTTGACCAATCTTTTTTATGGCCGTTGAATTCCTTGTAAAAAATTACTATAAAAATTATAATGACGATTAGTAAAGTGAATTCTTTCACATAGCTGAAAATGTCGCAGTCTCCCCTTATAATTCTTATTTTTAACAACTTCAAGGTTTTCTGGTAAGCATAGACTCGGTTCAATTCAATTCTTTCGAAATGATTTTTGAGTTGCCAACGCTATTTAAAAAAAAATATCTGTGAAATTAAAATACAAAGCTACGTTGCTCGGACTCGAACTCCTCCCTCCCCCTATGTAGTCTAGCGTAGCATTTTGCCTGACCCCCCTCCCCCCTAACAGACCACGTAATTTATGGATGACCCCATTATTAGTACCTAATATAATAAGAAGAAATTTTATATAATGAATATGTGATATTAACAATTTTGGCATAAAAGGAATAATGACACATGCACACAATAGAAATACACACTAGTGTATTTCTATGTGATTTTTGTGCTGAATCCGAATCTGAAGTCAGAAGTTTTAGATTGGCTAAAGTTTCCGAGTTAAACTTAAAAACTGTTGAAAAAGACGAATTGGAGGCAAATTTCAAAAAAAAATTTGCCTAGACACTACAATAGTGTATGTCTTTTTGATTTTGGGTACTGAATTCGAATTTATAGTCAGAAGTTTCAGATTGGGTAAAATTTTTGAAAATACCTCAAAAGTCTGCTCCAAAACACGAATTGGATTAAATTAAATGGATATAAAAAATTGAATTATTCCAATGTATTTTTTCCTTCTGCATCTTAATCTAAAGTGAGAATTGTCAGATTGGCTCCATTTTGGTATCAATAGTTTTTAGTATCAATAGATTCGTTGAAAAAAACTGCATCTGATAGTTATAGTTTACATCATTTTTTAAAATTTTCCACAAAAAAAAAATCTTAATAGTAACGGATTCATTTCATTTTGATGCAATTTGACCTCTTCTATATGGTCACTAAAGTATTCCTTTCTATTTGAGAGGATTTTCTTCTTCTATCCTCTTCTGTCAAATTTCACATATTATTGTAAAATTCATAATTTGTCACAAACTTAATATTTTTTTACATAAAAAATTTACCTGTTTTAAAATTAGACTATATAATTTCCCAAATATATCTTAAGTATCAGAATTTTTTATTATTTTCCAATTCTTTATATTATTAAATTAGGTTGAATTTAAACAAAAGAGTGGCTATGTGTCAAAAATTCTTTTCCTCTCGCAAAATCTTCTTACAAATATAGTCCAGTCAATACGTCGGGAAAAAACGTATTATACGGTAATAACTCGGAAGGTCGATGTTTTTAGCTTAAACCCTTTATTTTGGCATACAAATAAAGACCCTAAGTTTTCGGCAAGCGTGGCGATCGGTAACCCAGGTAAATTTTTCAAAAAAGGTGCAAAAAATTGCATTTTCTGAAATTTTCGGTTTTCTGTGCATTTTATGTGAAAAATATGTTACATAAAAGAAAAAGTATATAAAATTTTGAGTTTTTTAAAAAAAAGATGAACTTAATTGGCCAATTAGTTCCCGAGTTATGCCTTTTCAAAGTTTACTAATTTTTCATCATTTTTGCCGGAAAAAACCTTGTTTTCAAAAAATAATGCCAAACTTTTTTTTACTTAATCGGATGAAAAAATAATGTACATAGAAGTTGTAGTAGACTATAATAGCTTTAAATTCCCGTTTAGAAAATTAAATTCGGCCCACTAGTTACCAAGCTATGACCTCCTAAAGTATACCAGTTTTCACGTTTTTTCACATAGTTGCAAATTTTTGAGTTCGGATCGATTGCTTTTGTATTTTATTATTGTTAAGTACATAATACAAGTTTGTTTCTATAAATTTTTGCATTATTTAAAAAATTAAAAATGGTGGATCCAATATGGCGGACGATATTTCTTAAAAAATTGGCTTATTTTCGTGAAACTTGGTATCTATGAGTTTTTGGGGTCGTTGATTACGAATTTGCAATTAGATTTTCAAAATTTAATATGTCGGATGATATTTTTTTAAAAACTGACTTTTGTACGTGAGCCTTGGTTTCTTAAGTTTTGGAAATATCGATAAAAAAAAAAATTAATGAGTCAAGTCTATTTTACTCTTAACATTACTCGGCACTCAAGACGTGGACATGGTAATAACATTTAGTTCCTCTATTTTTACCTTTTATTTTTTGGGATGGAAAGGAGGCACTGATTGGCAGTAATTGAGAATCCGCCATTTTGAATTAATAAAATCTTTCTGCATATTCATAATCAGCGACACCTAAAACGCCTAGATATACGGAGAGAAAAAAAGGCGATCAGAACCGGGGACTCAAGTAAAAACTGCTTGATTACTCCGGTAGTGGAACTCGAGTCAGCGCAACTTGGGACCCAGGCAGTATTTGCCTGGCAGTCACAAGTTGCGTTACCCAAACAACGCACAGCTGTGTGATGCCAAGCTAACGCAACTTGTGACTGGCAGGCAAATACTGCCTGGGTCCCAATTTGCGTTGACTTGAGTTCCACTACCGGAGTAATCAAGCAGTTTTTACTCGAATTCCCGTTTCTGATCGCCTTTTTTTTTCTCCGTGTAATAAGTCTCATGAAACTTAACCAATTTTATATAAGTGTAGTCCGCTATACTAGATCCATTAATTAAAATTTTTGAAAATTTGACTGCAATTCGTAACCAGTGACAACAAAAACCGATACAGAGTCTCACAACAAAAAATTTTCTCTGCAATGTTGAATCAGCAATTTAGAATTTGTGAAATCTGACTGCGAATTCGTAATCAGCAACCCCAAAACTCCTAGATACCAAGTCTCAAAAAATTAACGAAGGTCTAAAAAATGTCGGCCGCCATATTGTATCCGCCATATTGAATTTTTAAAATCTGATTGCAAATTCGTAACCAACGACCCCAAAATCTTCTAGATACCAAGTTTCACGAAAATGAACCAATTTTTAAGAAATATGGTCCGCCATATTGAATCTACCATTTTGAAATTTTAAAATGTAATTATAGATTCGTCATCAGTAACCTTAGAAGCCCATAGATTCAATGACTTATGAAAATCAAAAATTTTTTTAAAAATATTGTCTGCCATATTGGATGCACCTTGAAAATTAACAAAATTTTACATATCGTCCGCCATATTATATCCAATATTCTGAATTTTTGAAATCGAATTAAAAATTCGTAATCAGCGACCCCAAAAACTCTAAGATACCAAGTGTCACGAAAATTATAGCCAATTTTTAAATATATCGTCTGCCATATTGGATCCGCCATTTTGGATTTTTCAAACAATGTAAAAATTTATAGAAACAAACTTGTATTATGTACTTAACAACAATAAAATACAAAAGCAATCGATCCGAACTAATAAATTTGCAACTATGTGAAAAAACGTGAAAACTGGTATACTTTAGGAGGTCATAGCTTGGTAACTAGTGGGCCGAATTTAATTTTCTAAACGGGAATTTAAAGCTAATATAGTCTACTACAACTTTTATGCACATTATTTTTTCATCCGATTAAGTAAAAAAAAGTTCGGCATTATTTTTTGAAAACAAGGTTATTTCGGGCAAAAATGATGAAAAATTAGTAAACTTTGTAAAGGCATAACTCGGGAACTATTTGGCCAATTAAGTTCATCTTTTTTTAAAAAAAACTTAAAATTTTATATATTTTTTCTTTTATGTAACATATTTTTCACATAAAATGCACAGAAAACCGAAAATTTCAGAAAACGCAATTTTTGCACTTTTTTTGAAAAATTTACCCGGTTTCCAGGTCGCCACGCCTGCCGAAAACTTAGGGTCTTTAATTGTATGCCAAAATAAAGGGTTTAAGCCAAAAACATTGACCTTCCGAGTTATTACCGTCTAAAAGTACCTGTTGACTGGACTATTACCACAAAAATCAATTTTAGCTAAATTATCAAAATTTGACAAAATTCAAATATAAAACTTATTTTTACATCGCACTTTATTATGACGCGATAGCTCTTACCATGGTCAGATCAAGGGGGACGAAAACTCGCTGACTTTTGACATTATTTGTCGGAAACTCAAAAACTTATAGCTTAACAAAAATTAAATGTTCAAATAAAGAACCACTCAAACCTTGAATAACAACATAATATAGAATCTCGATGGAGCCTCAAGCATGACTTTTCAGCAACTTAAAATATTTTTATTCTAACACATTTTTGTAACCAAATAAAAAGGAAAAGGGGAAACGCTAAATTATTCAATAAAAATTCACGATGATTTTCATTATTTTATCAATTACCGATAATCAATTTTTATTCAACGACAAACTATCAATTACAAAAGAAGGAAAGGGGAAGTCATGCTGGAAACTCTAAAGATTTCGACTTTCTTACTCAAATTTATAAATTTCGCGAGCGAAGATCGGAGAGTCTACCAAAACACAACACATAACCAAAATTACATTTACTTTATTGTCCATAACTTAGACAGCCGGCGATCACAGGAGAAAGAGATCGACAATGGGTAGAATCTCAATATTTATGTCAGCTGATGGTCTTTCTCTCTTGTTCGTCTGTTTTCTGTCTCCTTCCTGTCCTTTGCCGCCGTTCCAGCGTTCCGTTCGCAGTTCCTCCGTGACATCTTATGAAGATCAGGGCCGTATTGATGAAAACGTGGTCGGGTAACTCCAAAATTTTGATAATTAAATATCAATAGTGTTTCCAAAATAGAATAACGCCTTTTCCCCCCTGTGGTCAGCTACTAGAAAATTACATTCCACCAAGTCGGCAATTGAGGCGATACCGGCTGGGGATGCAACAACAATCCGCATTCTGGACAGGGCCTTCAGCGTAGGGTTCCGGTCAGCAAACCGAAAATGACGATACTCTAAATATTTCAGAATTTTCCTCTGACCAGTCTAGACAGTCTCCACTGGATACTTGAGGGTGGTAAAATAACTTTACTTTTATTTCCTGGACAGGATAACAAATCCAGGGTTCTAAGTTGTCCTATTGTTGTAGAGGTTGAAGAGTTCAACTCCTTGGAGGCAAATTCAAATTTCAGTTAAATGTACGGTCCATTTTCAACTTTGGTAACACTGGGCGGACGACTTGGAACAGGAATTCCATACAAGACGAAGAGCACTGATTGGTCGATAACGGGTCTCCTTGAGGCAGTATGCAAGATGGCGGTCACTCGTTGACATTGCATAAACAAAACAAAAATAACAAAAAGTTCTTAAATCTAAATTATAACAAAATAAAAGCCTTGAAGTTCTAAGCATGGTGTTCCTGGATCGCCGGATAAGGTTTCATAATATTTTCAAAAATAATAAGTATTCAAATTTTTCTTAAATTTGTCAAATTACCGAAAATTGTAACCGGCAAAATTTTGCTGTGTTACAAGTTACACTTTCGTCTTATTTTGGTACTGTCAAAAAACGTAGTTAGCAGACGAATACGCGAACCAGCTGCGTATCGTGCCGCGCGCATTGACTAAAGATGTCGCGGAACGTTAGACACAGCGCAGACGGCGCTAAGTAGTACGAACGCGCAGCTCCACAGCGAGCCGCGTGCATATATCGACCCGCTTGCATGCAGTTGAGTCAGTCAGCTCTAACCAGCTCTAACGAACGCACCGAGGTCCATCTCGGGCTATACCTCTCCGACTCAAGAGATAGTTAAAGTTTTGGTCCTTTAGAAAATAGCTATTGATGGGTGCTGGATTTCTTGGGCTGGTCCTTCAGTTGAGAAAATACCGGCCCACGAGTCGGAGCGATATAGTAAACACCCGGACTCTGACTCCTCCAGTTGCCATCGTCCTGGTCCTTCAAGAATGGTACCTGGAGAACGTTCTGGAGATTTGGCATTGGTCCTTCAATGAAAATCGAAAGAACAAAACCTTTTACTTTCCTCTGGCCAGGATCGTCCTGAGATTTGTCACGGTCCACCGTGGAGTCTCAGGTATGATAATTTTCTGGACATCTACTACGTAGACGAAGGAATCCAGACTGGAGTAAAGCCACTCCGAGACAAATTCTTGATCATCGTCGTGGTCCATAACAAATGGTCAAGAAATTCAAGTACAATTGTAAGAACACTTATGACGTAGGAAAGTGTTCGAAACAATTTAAAATCTCCCGCGCCGTATCATCGACGTAGATTGTCGCATGGGCTTCCCCTGTGCTACGTCACTGGGGAACAGACTCTACTAGGTGAATACGCATTCGTTTAACTGTTCTTCAGATAAATTTACCGCGCTCCTGAAATTACGCGCTCAGATTTAATTATTTTACTGAACTGAGACGCGTAATTAACGTAATGTGAATTAATTAATTTTTTTTTATTACCTGATAATTAATTTCAGTTTACGTATCCGCAAATCGACCGTACGTGTCTAGATGGCTGATTATATTTTAACATCACGGTGAATGACGGCGGCAATATTTTTGGCTGTTCGTCCGTAATTTATATTGTAATGGAGACGGAGTTTTACCGATTTTATCCGCGACCGATTATTCCGGATAATTCTACATGAGTTATATTGTTTGATTTTATGGTGTAATCTACATTACTTTTTATTAATCTGTTTATAGATCCCGAAAATACCGAGTTAACCAGATACTGGCAGGACGAAGTCCTAGAGTAGCAAAAGAGGACTTCTTTTCTTTATTTTGTAAACATCGGCTCTTCTAGCACCATTTATTGTTATTTGTTTTTTTATTTATTGTTAAATTCTTTTATTTTGTTTTATATTCTGTTAAATTCATTTTGATTATATATTATTATTTTTGTACATTTTTATTATTTTGGTTCAATATATCTTCTTTGTTATTTCTTACTAATAGAAATCTGGAGAGTTTTACTGACTATACCTATCCCAAAGCAACAGTAGAAATTAAGCAAAGTAAATTTAAGGTCTATAATCTAGTTTTCCAGTATAAGTGAATATATTTTGAGAACCTTGGCTTCTGCGAGCAAATTCGGAGCATAGCAAAATTTTACTGCTTTACAATTGTGATCGGTACTGTATAAATCAGGCAATGAAGTTTTCATTTTAAAAATTCAACGTGAAGGTTAATTTGTATATTTTAGAATAAATTGTTACTAACAGAGACTTAATTTTCAATGCTCAGAAAAACAGCTTCTAAAAAGCTAAAAACCCTAAACTGTGAAATAAAAAAGAATAATCCCATAAAGTTAATATTTTAAATCACAAAATAATTTCTTCTTATTTAAAAAGCAATTTCTGTTAGAATTGTTTTATTCACCAAATAATATATATTTGGTGTTTTTAGTTGTCTTTTAAAAAACGATAGAAACTAGATGCGCGTCTTTTAAAACTATATTTTAATAAACTCAAACAAGAAATTTTATTAACTTAAACATATCAATAATAAATTTTTTTATTATTAAATTAAATTTCTTCCAACATATCACATAAACTTTTTAGAAAAAATGTAGTTCATTTTGTAAGTGTAAAATAGATTAATCAGGAACGGATTTAGACTTAAAAACGGAGCGGGAAACACAATTGGGCCGCTTTACAAGCGGCCTTGTTTTGTACAAGCACTAAAGAAATACCGGTCCACCCACTGTCTAATAAACAGCGGCCCACCGGGATTTATCTCGGTGTCCCGACAGGCCAATCCAAGCCTTAGTTAAAGTTAAAAATGAAAAACGGCTCGTTGTGACCTCGTATTATATATGGGGCATTTCATGCTAACTCGACATACCATTGAAATTGACATTTTTGATTTAGCACATTTTTTTGCAGTTTTTTGTATCCTACGAAAAAGAGCTCCATAAATTTTTTCAAATTATTTTATGAAGCCGTTCACAAGATATGAATTTTTTAAAAATTTTGATGTTTGTTTAAATGCTCATAACTTATTAAAAAATGCATCAATTTTAAACGATATTTTTTTAAATTGTGCATTTTTTAATTAACTTTTTAAAAAATTAGTGCAAAAAATTCTTTTTTAGATTTTTTGTAATTTATTAAATATAATCTTATTTTTAAAAATGTTTACGTCCTTCGATTTTTTTTTTAAATTTGAAAAAAAACTATTTTTTACACAAATTTTGAGCAAGGACCCGTCGTGGGAAACTGATTTTTATATTTTTTCTAAATTTTTTTAATTTGAGGAAATTTAGCACGAGCTTTTTTTGAGATTGTATGGCGCTGCGTTAGATGTCCTGATGGACTACTAAATAAAATATAAGTAAAAAGTAAAAATAGAAGTGATACTTTTTACCTTTAGAGTAAAAATTTCTGAAATGGCCCCCGCTAATTTCACAAAGTTGCAAATGTTGGAAATTGTTTTTGTTCCAGTGCACAAAAATAGGTCCACGGGATATTTTGAAAATATTCAATTTATATATCACATTTATTGTTAATAAAACATTTTGACTCTAATTTACTTAAATGTCTATAATTTATGAAGTTTTTATGCAACTTAAATAAAAATTAGTGAAAATGTCAACACATAGTTCTACTTTAAAGTGATATCATGCAACTTAAAAAAAAAAATTTTACTCATTTTTTTAATAATTTTGTATAAACAAATTCGATTTTAACCATGTTCTAAATGCGATTTTTTACTCATTTTTATTAATATATGTTCCTTATAGTCTTACTAATCAAAAAATAAAAAATCATTCTAGTAGAAACAAGGAGATTTTTTAATATTTGACTTTTTATCATGCGTTGCACGCGGCACTGCATCGCTGAAAAGATTTACGTATTAAAATAATTTACAACGGTAATGTTCAAAGCCAATTTAAAAATACTTAAATTCTATTTGGTATAAAAAAGAGCGTTGCCGTTTAATTCAATCAAAAGCAGTAGTGAAAACAAAAGGAATTTTTTAAAAATAGTTTTTGTATTTTCGAGTAATAGAAACAATAATAATCGAATGGTGACTAAGGAATGTTGCAATCCTCTACAAAAGTCTCATCATAAGTGCATTAGAAAAATCATCTCTTTAGTTACAGTAAATGATCAATGAAATAGTAAGTTTAATAACTTAATAGGATTTTACATTTGTCAGTCGTGTAAGCGCGATCTGTACCACTGAGAGAAAACTTTGGTAAAAATTCCTTTGCTGTTTACTATAAAAGCGTCATAACTGACAGTCACCTAAATTTTACAGTGCTATCTTACAATTTTTACTATCAAACCCGGTAAAATTTAGGCGACTGTCAAGAAGGACGCTTTTATCGTGAACATTTTTACCAGGATTTTTTCTCAGTGGCAGAAGTAAAAACAAACGAGATTTTTACCGATACATCTAAATAAAAAACTCGAAGCTGGCAAACAACGTTGAATTTTTAAGGTTTTATGTCATTGTCAACTGTTTGACATTGAAACGTAGGATCAGTAGATTCGTAATTTTCTTCCTCAGCTTCAATACACTTTTTACTGTCAGCTGTCAGGTTGGAATTTTTTTTCTTTAGATGTATCGGGGAAAAATTCGTTATTTTGATTTCTGTACAGATCGCGTTTACACGTCTGACATACGTAAAATCCTATTCAGTTCTTAAACTTAGTATTTAATTTATGATTTTCTGTAACTAAAGAAATGTTTTTCCTAATGCACTTATGATGAGACTTTCGTAGAGGATTAAAACATTCGTTAGCCCCCATACGATTATTATTGTTTTTATTATTAGAAAACACAAAAAATATTTTTAAAAAATTCTTTTTGTTTTCACTACGGCTTTTGATTGAATTAAACTGCAACGCTCGTTTTTTATACCAAATAGAATTTAAATAATCTAAAATTGGCTTTAAACATTACCGTTGTAAATTATTTTAATATGTAAATGTTTTCAGCGATGCAGTGCAGCGTGCAACGCATGATAAAAAGTCAAATATTAAAAAATCTTCTTATTTGCACTAAAATAATTTTTTATTTTTTGATTAGTAAGATTATAAGGAACATTTAATAATGAAATGAGAAAAAAATCGCATGTAGAATATGGTTAAAATCGAATTTGTTTATAAGAAATTATTAAAAAATTGGTTAAATTTTTTTTTAAGTTGCATGATATCACTTTAAAGTAGAACTATTTGTTGACATTTTTACCAATTTTCATTTAAGTTGCTTAAAATTTTCATAAATTAGAGTCAAAATATTTCATTAACTATAAATGTGATAAATAAATTGGACATTTTCAAAATATCCCTTGGACCTATTTGCAACTTTATGAAATTAGAGCTACTTCAGTAATTTTTACTCTTTACCATGATAACTTGCGGAAAAATGCCATTCGGCTTTTATTTTAAAGGCTTCTTCAAAATAGTAAATATTGACAAAGTTTTTGTAGTTTTTAATTTGCTGCGGTGCTTTGTCCGAAAAATAATACATTTTTTTGTCATCTTTAGACAAGGTCTTAACAAAATCAGTGATAATTAAAAAAAAACGTTAACTGAAATTGAATCATGGATGTTATAATTAAATATAATAACTGGTCTTCTGTGCGATAATTCTTTATTTGCTTTAAAATATCTGGAATAACAGTTCCTTGATTCAAATTCAATTTACATTTTTTTTAAATTAATACTGATTTTGTTAAGACCTTGTCTAAAGATGCCAAAAAAATTTATTATTTTTCGGACGGAGCACCACAACAGTTTAAAAACTACAAAAACTTTGTCAATATTTACTATCATGAAAAATACTTTAAAATAAAAGCCGAATGTCATTTCTTCGCCAGTTATCATAGTAAAAGTGCTTGTAATGGCTTGGGGGTACGATAAAAAAGCAGCAGCACCAGCTAGTCTTTAGTTGTCATTTAATAAACAAATTTCAACCGCTGAAGAGTTGTATGTTTGAACTAAAATTACAATTAATTTACCCAACATTGAAGTGAGGTTCTCAACAACCGACGTTTATCAGAAAACAACCGGTGATCTAAATATTCGACACCTAAAAGCTATAGGTACATCAGGGACTTAAAAATTCCACTGTGTTATTCCAAGAACAGATGAATCTTTAACAATGAGAGTAATTTCCAGCTATACTGAGAATCAAACTTTCAATATGTTTAAGCGCCAAAAATAGTCAATCAAAAGTTTAAAAAAATAAAAATATTTTTCTAAATATAGATTCATTATATTCATTATAACTACTATTTGTAACTTTTTACTGATATTTTATTTAGTAATTCTTCAGGGCATCCAACGGAGCTCCATACAGTGTCAAAAAAAGCTCGAATTGAATTTTGTCAAATTAAAGAAATTCAGAAAATATATCAAAAATCATTTCCGCACGACAGGACGTAGCTTAAAATTTGTGTAAAAGGAAGTAGTTTTTTTAAATTTTTAAAAGAACATTGAAGTAAACAATTTTAACAATAAGATTTTATTCAATAAATTACAAAAAATTTTGAAAATAATTTTTCGATAATTTTTTGTACTAATTTTTTAAAAATGCATATTAAAAAAACGATTAAAATTCATGCATTTTTAAAGAAGTTATGAGCATTTAAAAAAAATATCAAAAATTTTAAAAAATTTATATCTTGTGAACGGCTTTATGAAATAATTTTAAAAAATTCATGAAGCTCTTTTTCGTAGGATACAAAAAAACATAAAAAAATGAGCCAAATCAAAAATATAAATTTCTGTCGTATGTCGAGTTGTCAACCGACATTAGAAATGACATTTTCAGAAAAACGTGTTTAAAGTTGTGTAGCATAGTAATCTCGATCAAGACAACTATTGTATTAATTCATAACTTTGAGAAGTATTAAGGGATTCTTGTTTTTTTAACCTTATATAAGAGGTTTTTTTGGGTCGCTGATTGCAAACTAACTGCCAGGTAGTAGTGTAGCAAGGGGGGTTCTGGGCCAAGGTTCTGATCACGGCTAAGTCGGTAAAGCAGATTTTTACCATATCAGCAGTGGTAATGCAGGTTTCTACTGGGGGTTTCGACTCAGTCGGTATTTTGAAGTTCTACCTTACCGACTGAGCTGGGATTCCCCGGTTGCTTATACAGGGGGTATTGCTATTTCATGCAATGGTGCTAGGGTGTTTTAAAGGGGTGGCGCTAGATGGCGCAATTGAGCTAAGGTGTTTTAAAGTTCTACCTTACCGACCGAGAGGGGGATCTCTTGATTTTCAAGATGGCTGCTGCTAGATGGCGCAATTGAGTGAGGATATTTTAAAATTCTACCTTACGGATCAGGTTGGGATTCCCGGTTGCTTATACAGGGGGTAAGGCAATTTCAGCCAATTGGGCTAGAGTGTTTTAAGATGGCTGCCTCTAGATATTGCTATTTTAGGCAATTAAGTGGGGGTATTTTAAGTTCTACCTTACCGACCTACAGGGGAATCCCCAAATTTTCAAGATGGCTACCGCTAGATGGCGCTATTTCGGGCAATTGAGTGAAGGTATTCTAAGTTCTATCTTACCGACTGAGAGGAAATGTGATATTGTCAAGATGGCTGCCACTAGATGGCGCTATTCAATTGAGCTAGGATATTACCGAACTAGAGGGGGTTACCACAATTTTCAAGATGGCTGACATTATTTTAAGCAATTGAGTGAGCGTATTAATACCTTCGGCAGGTAATGCAGATTTCTATAGTGAAAATTATTTTTTTTTATTAATGTAGCCTGTAGCGAGTTACCAACAATCACCAGTACCATCGGCCAGTAATGCAGATTTCTTTAGTGAAATTTGAATTTTACTGCCAAATGGAGCCTGTAGCGAGTTCCCAACACTTACTAGTACCACCAGCCGGTAAGGTAGATTCGTTTAGTGAAATTTGAATTTTCTTGCCAGATGGCGCCACTTACGAGTTTTTCTCATATAGTAGTACCATCAGCTGGTCATGTGGAATCATTTTATGAGGTGCAACTTTTTACCAGCAGGTGGCGCTTTAGGTAAGTTTTTAGTGATAAATCTACCTTACCGACACTTTAAGATAATTTTATAACATTATTTAGTGATAAATCTACCTAACCAACAGTTTAAAATAATTTTCTAACAATATTTAGATTTAAATCTACCTTATTGACCTCTTAGTATAATTTTTAACAATATTTGATGTTAAATCTACCTAACCAATTATTTTAGATAATTTTCTAACAATATTTAGTGATAAATCTACCTTACCAACCATTTTAGGTAATTTTCTAACAATATTTAGTGATAAATCTATCTTACCAACCATTTTAGATAGTTACCCTAAGTTATTTTCAAGATGGCTACCTTTTATTTTGAATTTACAGTTTTAAACATTTAAATATTGGCGCCTATTCAAGATGGTCACCATCGAACTTGACCTTTATTTTAAATTTAATATTTTTAACATTTAAATATTCGCGCTTTATATAATTTCAATATGGCTACCGTTTTTTCAAAATTAAATATTAGCGCCTTATTTTATTTTAAGATGGTTGCTGACTAACCTAAACTTACAATTTAAATTGATGTGTTGGCGCCAGATTTCATTTTTCAACATGGCCGACAATTTACCTAACCTTTATTTTGAACTTACCATATTCGCGCGTCCAATCTAAGATGGCTGTCAGACGTGTTTCTATGATCGACCGCCTCGGGTGAGTTCTATCATAGAACTGGCAGACCCGCCGATCGTGGAGTAGACAAGTAAGCAGTTGCGCGCGCCGCTCACAGTGAAACAGTGCAGTGGTGGGGAAAAGATATTAATGGCAGTGCGTCCGAGCTCAGATCATTCTTTTCAGGTTCTGGGATGGTGGCGGACGCAGCAGCAATGGAGAACTGCGGGTGCCAGATCTTCTGGAAGACCTTCTACAGGGTAAGTTATTTAAATAATTAAGTTTAATATATAATTAAATTAAATAAATAATTAAATAAATAAATAATTAAATTAAATAAATAATTAAGTTAAATAATTGAAAATTAATTTTTTATTTTAAGAAAATGGAAGGTCTCCAATTTCACCACCTTCACCTCCACCTTCCCCACCACTGTTGGTGATTGATGACCAGGAGTTAGAAGTTATCCTACATGGGGGAGGTCTGGAAGAGGCAGTACTCGACAGACAGAAGTTGGAGGCTGAAATGTCAGCCTATGAGAGAATTCTTCTCTTTAGGAAGTAAATGTTTAATATAATATAATTATTATTTCTTACAATACTTTCTGCAAACACCACCGCGGGAGGAGAGAGCTACAACTCCTGCTCCGAGCATCCCAACTTTTTTCTGCGCATGCACACTAATGAATAAGTTTTCTGCTCATAAAGATAATTGTATGAGTCTTGTACGCATGCGCAGAAAAAAGTGGGGGTTGCGCATGCGTAGAAAAAAAGGCGGGATTTTCTGGCTTTATATATAAGGAGGATCTCCAGCCAGATTCTTCATTCGTTTCTGTTCACAGGTTCTTGGAGGTGGTCAATAGTAGCATCAGCAGCAGTAGTAGCAGTAGCAGCAGTAGCATCAGCAGTAGCAGCAGCAGTAGCAGCAGTAGGAGAGCTTTTTCTTATAACGTTTTTTGTATCTATTTTGTATTTATCTTTTTTTGTATCATCTTCTTTTTTTGTTTCATCTTCTTATTTTGTATTATATTTATTGTGTTTTTATTGTGTGTCTAGCTTGTAAGTGTGTAAGTATTAGCTTTTAAGTGTGTATAGAGATGGCTGGTGAGAGGAAGGCGGCCGAAGCGCAGGGCCCATCGAAGCGTCCTGACTACAAGAGCATCCTGGATGAATGTGAACTGATGATTCCTCCCATCCAGGAAGCTCTCGAGTTGCTTCCACTGTTGCAGGATGGAGACACCAAGTCTCACTTCTTACAGCGGTAGATTGACGAGTGTCAGCGGAATGTGGAGCTCCTGACACGGATTCTGAAGTCCATGTACTGGACTCCTCAGAAACAACGCTGTCAGGAGCTGATTCAGACCCTGATTCGATTTCAGGTCCTATTCGAATCTCGGGTAAAAGTCGGCACTGGAAGTGCAAGTGCTCGTGTTCGTTAAGCAGAGTGTAAGAGTGCATTCCAGTGTCGAATGTACACTAATGTAGTTATAAATCTTGATCACGTAGATATAAGTGAGTTTTTAGGTGACGCAGCGACCTTATTCCAGCCGCACATCGAGGATACCTTGAAGAAAAAGGGTCCAATGATCATCAACGCCGTCCTCATCGCCAACTTCAAAAGGATGATCAACGGAGAGGAGGAGGTTAAGGCGATCTACTTCGCGACCAACGGGCAGAGCATCTACCCAACGACGGCGGTTGCAGACTGGTAACAGAGCAACATCCTGGAGGTCATCCTGCGGAAAGTGGAGGAGTTCCACGAGAAGGGAACTGGTTGGACTCTTCATTCTATTATTAAGCTTGCGATCAATGTAAATAAATTTAATCATATGCGTGCGAGTTCCTATATAGATTTGCCTGACGAAATTAAAAATAAAAAAGCGTGTATTAATGTAAAAAACAGAAAAGATATTGAATGTTTTAAATGGGCGATTTTGTCAGCGCTACATCCAGAAGTAGATCATTCATATCATGTACGTACCTACAAAAATTTTAAAAATGAATTAAAATTTGATGGTCTCGACTTTCCAATGAAGTTATAATGTATACCGAAATTTGAAGAGTTGAATAATATTTCTGTTGATGTCTACGGTCTTGTGAAAAGGTATGGCAAGTTCACGACGCATCCTCTTCAGCTCACCGATGAGAAAAGAGCAAGACATGTAAACTTGCTATACCTTGTAGATGATTATGTCGATGAAAGTGAAGATGAAAATGTATTTGATCAGAATGATGACATTAATTTCACAAACTTCCACTATGTTTGGATAAAAAATCTGTCTGCTCTTATATTTAGTCAAGTCTCTCAAAAGAAATGTAAAAAGTATGTTTGTGATCGTTTCTTACACTACTTTTCATCTGATGAAAAATTGAATGAGCACATCGAGAATTGTAAACGGGTGAATGAGTGTAAAATTAAGCTGCCGAAACCTGACAATAATGTAACAGAGTTTAAGAACTTTAAAAACAAAAAGAGAGTACCATTTGTAATTTACGCGGATTGCGAAAGTTTGCTTCTTCTCGAAGAAGAAGATCCTGATAATTTAAGCAAAACTGTAGTCTTCCAAAGACATAAATTGTTAAGTTTAGGCTACTATTTGAAATGTAGTTACGATGACACTCTCTCAAAGTATGTAGCGTGTCCGAAACATAAGGACGATCCGGTGAAGTGGTTTGCTGAGGAGTTACGACAATTGGGTGAAAAGTTTGATTCGGTTTTCAAACATCCAATCCCAATGAGCACTCTAACTCCTCAGCAAATCACGGATTTTAAACAAGCGGAAATTTGCCACATTTGTAAACTTGCGATAGCTCCAACCGAAAAGAAAGTGCGAGACCATTGTCACCTGACTGGTAAATACCGAGGTCCTGCCCATGAGGGTTGTAATTTGAATTACCAGGACAGTCAAATGATTCCGATTGTCTTCCACAATCTTAGCGGGTATGACGCAATTTTTTATTATTCACGCGATCTCAACTCATTTTGAAGGTCGAATTTCAATCATCCCCTTAAACAAGGAGAAATACATCTCCTTTACAAAATATACGAAGGGGAGTGAAATTCAATTCAGATTTATTGATTCGCTTAGATTCATGGCTGCATCGTTAGAGAAGCTTGCGTCATAACTGCAAGATTACCCGACTGTTAAATCGGTATTTGCCAGTCAGGGTGACGAAAAAATCGAATTGCTGACACGAAAAGGTGTCGCTCCCTACGAATACCTCGATAGTAAATGTAAACTCAACGAGTCAGAGCTGCCTGCGAAAGAGAAATTCTACAGCACTCTTTACGACGCAGGCATCTGAGTCTGCATGATTATGTTCAACTGTACATGAAAACTGATGTTTTGTTGCTCGCCGATGTTTTCGAGAACTTTAGGGAACAATGTATCAAGGCGTATAATTTAGATCCAGCGCATTACTACACAACACCGGGTTTAACATGGGATGCTATGCTTCGCTTTACAAAGGTTAGACTAGAACTTTTAACAGATATTGACATGATGATGTTTGTTGAGTCGGGAATTAGAGGTGGCATAAGCCAATGCTGTAATCGATATGCTAAAGCGAACAATCCATACATGTCTGAATTTAAAGAAGATGAAGATTTGAAGTACCTGATTTACCTCGACGCAAATAATTTGTACGGTTGGGCGATGACTCATTCTTTACCTTGCGGTGGCTTCCAATGGGTCTCCAATGTCAAAAATTTCGACATTAATGTGCCGGATGACTCGCCAATTGGATACATCCTTGAAGTGGACTTGGAGTACCCGGAAGCTATCCACGATGTCCACAAGGACTTGCCATTCTGCCCGGAGAACACTAAACCTCCAACGGGCAAGCAGAAAAAGTTGCTGACTACCCTCGAGAGCAAAACGAAGTACGTCATCCACTATGTTGCTCTCAAGCAAGTTCTCGCTAATGAGATAAAGCTCACCAAGATCCATCGAGTTCTACAATTCAACCAAGCTACATGGTTGAAGCCGTACATCGACTACAACACGGCGATGAGAACCGCGGCGAAAAATGAGTTTGAGAAGAATTTGTTCAAGCTCATGAACAACGCGGTGTATGGAAAGACTATGGAGAATGTTCGCAAGCATGTCGATGTTAAGCTAGTTACCAAATGGTTTGGTAGATACGGTACCGAAGCTCTTATTTCCCGACCGAACTTTCACAGCAGGTCAATATTTGATGAAGATCTAGTCGCCATTGAATTGCGAAAAGTAGAGGTCCTGTTAAACAAACCCATTTATGTTGGGTTAAGTGTGCTGGACATATCAAAAAACTTGATGTATGAATTCCACTACAAATATATGCTCGCGAAATACAACGGTTCTTGTAAACTCATGTACACAGACACTGACAGTTTGATCTACGAAATTAAATGTAGTGATTAATATAAAGATATTAAAGATGATATTAACCGCTTCGACACATCTGATTACCCGGTTGGCAACGTGTACGGTATTCCGCAAGCCAACAAAAAGGTCTTAGGTCTTATGAAAGACGAATGTAACGGTCGAGTTATGACTGAATTTGTTGGCTTGCGGAGTAAGATGTACAGCGTCCGCGTTGAAGGTGAAAATCTTATTAAGAAAGCCAAGGGTGTAAAATCAGGTGTTGTCAAAAAGACAATCAAGTTCGATGATTATGTAAAGTGTTTGCGTAATTTTACAACTCAGATCAGAACGCAATGTAATATAAGGTCGCGATTGCATAATGTCGAAACGGTAAGGCAAACTAAAATCGCGCTTAGTCCTTAAGATGATAAGAGGTACTTAATCCCCGACAGTACTGACACCTTACCGTGGGAACATTATGCAATCGCGAAAATCGACGACTAATGTCAAATGTAAATAATTCGAAAATTGTAAAATGTTATAATAAATGTAAGTAATTCGAAAATTGTAAAATGTATAATTATATAAATGTTATAATAAATGGTACAGTCAAGTTAATTTCTTGTGTTCTTTATTTAAAAAACCTTCAAATATACAATAGTTTAATAATAATTTAATAATAAAAGTTTTTGTAAAAGAATTGGAGTCGTGAATAAACGTCTGCTATCAAGCTGACATATTTAACAATTAAAATCTCAATTAAATAACTTGAGAAAATATTTAAATGAGTTAAGAATCAAACCCTCAACCCCTAAAGCTTGATGACTGATGCTTATCCACGCCTTCAATTCTTTCACAAAAACTTTTTACACATCTGACTTATTTATCCAGCTATTATGAGAGCTATCAAAACCAAGCCATTTAACATAAATTTTATTTCCACTTGTTTTTAACACTTTTTCTACTAAATAAATATCTGGATATTTTACTTTGAGAAGTTCCTCTTCGTAGAAACCTCCAGAGATTGGTTGATCTTGATAATCCTTGAGTTTGTAAGTCGTAGGTTCTGTTGATATAACCTGATCTACTGTGAATATTTCTGTTGACCAATTTGGTGTATATCCTTTCTCGAACATGTTTTTATGCTTGCTGACTCGAACTCTATCTCCAATATTGAACTTTGAACGTTTGAATGGTATTTTCCGTTATTTTCGAAAACGTTGCTTCAATCTTTCAACATCAAGAGTAGTAACATCTTTAGGTTTCATATCAATTGTTCGATGTTTTGTGTCATTGTATTTGGATACAAGGATTGGTAATATATCATTCCATTTATAATTTCCTTGTAAACTGAATTGCATCCACATTTTGTTTTTCAAAGTACGATTAAATCGCTCAACAATTGATGCTTTCAGATTACTAAAAGTTGAATATAAATTAATTTTATAACTTTTCATTAAAGCTTCAAATTGAGAATTATAAAATTCTTTACCTTTATCAGTATGCAAGTTCTTTGGAATTCGTCCCTCAACAAGTATAGATTTCATTGCTTCAGTAACATCTTTTCCGTTCTTGCTTTTTACAGGTACAGCCCAAGCATATTTTGAAAAAATATCTATAACTGTTAGCAAATATTTATAATCTTTATTCACTTTGGAATAAGGTATCATTTCTACTAAATCAGCTTGCCAAGTTTCATCTATATCACGCATTTCAACTCGGCGACGATGATAATTTCTTCTAGCTTGTTTATGAAGTTCTGTGACTACTGTTAGCTTTTTGTCGTTCATTTTCGAGAGCAGTCAATCGAGTATCCAATTGATTAATAATTTCTGCGTTTCGATAAGCTAAATCTTGATTTATAAGTGATTCTAAATTTTTTAATTTTGAATCTACAGAGTCACTAAGGATTTTTAACAGTATTTTATTATTATCAATTTCTGATCGTATAGTAGACGTAATTCTGTATACTAACTTTAGCTCACTTTCAACAATACGTCGTACAAGTTTCAAGTTGACAATATCATTTTCTTCTTCAGCTTCTGCAACGTTGTAAATTTTTTTACCATCAATATCGTAATTTCCTTCGGATTCAACGTTAAATCCATCTCCAGAAGGTCCAGGTGGTCCTCTCTGCGCTGATAAAGTTGCTCTGAGGTTGAGAGGATGTCCAAACACATCAATACTCATATTGCAAATGAAGAAAATTTGATGAAACACCTCCTAATATATGATTCGAGCTTCACGTAACTCTTCAATAATTGAAATTATTTCGTTATTGTGACTCGGATTACCAGCAGATTGAGATGCTATAAGCAAACGAAGACGATCAACTAGCTCATTTGGATCATCCCAGTAGATATAGGGGGGATTTCATATCAACTGATCAAGGTGAAAAAAAAATGTTCACTTGTGACTTTCCAATTCAGGTATTTTGTAGTCCTATTGGATGGTAATTATGGGTAAAATTTTTTTTACATTTTGATTAATATTTACTGAGGGGGAGGGGGTGAAAATTTTGGGTTACTGTCTTATTTGGTATTTTTTGCTTTTAAATAAATAAATAAAAAATTTTCAGTAATACTATTTTCGATAGATTTTTTTATGCCCTTTCGATTGGTAATATGCATTTTTGAGAAAAAAAAATTTTTCACTTTCAAAGATGAAGGTCAAAAATAAATTTTGGTTTTTTTGGTTCCGAGACCGGGTTTTTTGTATTTTTTATTTTTTTAAACGAAAGCTGAGACTTTTTCCTATAAGAACCCATAAATCAACTTAAGGGACCGAAATATTTGATAAATGAAAATTAACAGTTTTTTACTCGCTCGGGCGCTGCGGGTCAGTGCGCGATTCAGGGCAATGTTTGGTATTATTAGTAGTAATATGTGGGAGGATATTTTAACGCTCTCTGTTTTTTACAGGGTTGAGACTGTCATCGCTTGAATGGCTGCATTACGTTAACGTAAAAATTAAAAAAAAAATATTTAAATAAAAAAATTCAATTTATGAAATATCAAATTATTGAGAACATTAGAGTGGGTTTGGAGTGTACAGCAATAAAGTTGAACTGTTGAACAGTTGGTTGAACTGTTATGCTTTGTCTCACAAAAGGTCTCCAATTATTTTATATATGCATATTTATAAATACACATATATATGTATATATATATATATATATATTATACATATTGTACTCTAAAAATCGGTTAGTATTAATATAATGATATGCTGATATATAATTAAAAATTGATACCCCAGAGGAAAAAGCTCTTTTTTGATTTTCATAAATTGGCCACAGAATTATCCCAAAAAATTCTTATAAGTCTTAACTCAGCCATTTCTGAACAATTATTTTCAAAAATTCTAAAATTTATTCAATTACTAATTTTTATTATCTATTTTTTATATAGTTGCAAAAAATCACCATAAAAATATAAAATTTCAAACAAATTTTAATATATTAATTCTTAGTTATTTCTCTAAAGTTTCTTACTAAAAATGATATAATGTGACAAATTATTAACTTTAATTAATGGATTTTTCCTCATTGCTTAAAACATTTAATTAGTATTAATTAATAATTGATAACAAGTTTCTATCAATTTCACTTATGTGTAAAAAATCTTTATTAATTCTAATCTGATTCTATAGAATTTAAAGAATAATTTTATTTTAATTATTTTATTTAAAAGACAATAATTTGTTTAAATAAATATTCAAACTTTACTAAAAATTTAATACTCATTACCAACTGTTCTAAAGAAACCTTATTGTTTTTAACTTAAAAAGTTAACAAATTAAAAAAAAACAAGCTTCTAGGTTTATTTGTGCAATTTTTATTATCAATTATTAATAATAAATTCTTTTAAAAAATTAAAAATTTATAAAAATACAACTTAAATAATTTTAATGTATTAAAATTAGTTTGAAATTTTATATTTTTATGGTAATTTTTTACACCTACACTAGAATCTCCCAAGAGCGGAATTCTAAAGAGCGGACGAGTTATATGCGGGACGTGTTCAGCTTCAGGAGCGTCTACATACATCTGTTAAATTGTTCCTACCTTGCTTACGTTAAATTTGTTCTCGAGTTACTAAACACTTTCGTAAAATGAATGAAAACAAAAATGAAAAACTTTCTTGGATGTAGAATATATTATATTATTATATTATATTGAACAGAATGTACTAATCCAAAAAGCACATCTTTGAAATCCATTGTACGGCCCTGAGTGTTTATAGTTCTCGACGTCAAGGTGGCTTCAATTGCAAATTTCCGTAGAGCGGACGAAGACTCTAGCCGTCCGCTTTTCGGAGGTTCTAGTGTATAAAAAAATAGATAATAGAAATTAGTAATTCAATAAATTTTAGAATTTTTAAAAATAATTGTTCAGAAATGATTCAGTTGATACTTATAAGAATTTTTGGGGATATTCCGTGGCCAATTTACGAAAATTAAAAAAGAGCTTTTTCCTCTGGGGTATCAATTTTTAATTATATACCAGCATATCATTATATTAATATTAACTGATTTTTAGAATACAATATGTATAATATATATATATATATATATATATATATATCTATTTATAAACATACATATATAAAATAATTGGAGACCTTTTGTGGGACAGAGCATAACAGTTCAACCAACTTTATTGCTGTACACTCCAAACCCACTCTAATGTTCTCAATAATTTGATATTTCATAAATTGAATTTTTTTATTTAAATATTTTTTTTTTAATTTTTACGTTAACGTAATGCAGCCATTCAAGCGATGACAGTCTCAACCCTGTAAAAAACAGAGAGCGTTAAAATATCTTCCCACATATTACTACTAATAATACCAAACATTGCCCTGAATCGCGCACTGACCCGCAGCGCCCGAGCGAGTAAAAAACTGTTAATTTTCATTTATCAAATATTTCGGTCCCTTAAGTTGATTTATGGGTTTTTATAGGAAAAAGTCTCAGCTTTCGTTTAAAAAAATAAAAAATACAAAAAACCCGGTCTCGGAACCAAAAAAACCAAAATTTATTTTTGACCTTCATCTTTGAAGGTGAAAAATTTTTTTTTCTCAAAAATGCATATTACCAATCGAAAGGGCATAAAAAAATCTATCGAAAATAGTATTACTGAAAATTTTTTATTCATTTATTTAAAAGCAAAAAATACCAAATAAGACAGTAACCCAAAATTTTCACCCCCTCCCCCTCAGTAAATATTAATCAAAATGTAAAAAAAATTTTACCCATAATTACCATCCAATAGGACTACAAAATACCTGAACTGGAAAGTCACAAGTGAAAATTTATTTTTCACCTTGATCAGTTGATATGAAATCCCCCATAGTCAGGTTGAAAAGTTTTTTCGAGCAATCATAAAGTGAGGTAGTGAACATCCCTTTTTAAATGATTGTTTGCTGGGAAGAAGTTTTGAAATGACATTCAAGTACTCGTGACTGCGATTTTTATTAATATATCATGAGGGATCCATCACTCAACTTGCGTATTCCATACACTGTATCCAAACACTGTTTTCTATTATAATCTAATAAAAACATATATTTATCCTGTTCATCCTCGTCAGCAATTGAATAATCTTCTTCATCTTTTTCAATTTTAACATTATCTTCTTGTTTTATATTAGATACGCTTATTATTTTTTCTAAAGGTTTAACTATAGGATTTAAAGTTTCTTTCAAAACACTTTCTGCAGCCTCTTTCCCTAATTTGAAAAGTCGATGTTTCCGTTTGATTGCTTCACTAGCTTTAGCAACTTGACGGAGATACTCTTTCTCTTTATTAAACATGTTAACGTTTCAAAGTCTCAATTTAAACTAAAACTGTTTTGTTTAATTTCTTATATTTATAATGTTATAAAGCTATCAAAACCTTTTCTATATCGACCCTCGTTTGGACTGCTATCCTTATCTATAACTACAAATCCATATTTATCAGAATTCCAGCAAGCTATACATAACTCGTGAAATTTCAAATAAGTCATATCAGTATTCACATGATCATCATAAATATGTTTAAGATTCATTTCATCTTGCTTGAACAGCACTAACAAGTTGACATTATCTCTAACAAGATGTTTTGGAATACGCGCATAGGTTTGACATAGATAAAAACTATCTACATTAACATGTCTACCCATACAAAAGAAAGCTCTAGCATTATCTTGTTTCTCACAAGCAATGTCATCCAAAATAAAGATTGAATTTGGTTTTGCATCCTTTGGAGAAACTATTGCCTCATGTTCACTAAATGGTAAATACTTAACTCCATCAACCTCACCAATAACTTGTTCCAACAATTTATACTTGGGTTGTTGTAGTGATTTTGAATAGAAATAAATATTATCAAACCTTAGACCATTTGGATGTAAAATGAATGAAAGTAGTACATTTGTTTTACCACAGTTTGATGGACCACAGAAAATTGCACGAATGCTACCTGATAATAAGCTTTCATGTCGCTTCACCTTATTCTCTTGTGATTCAATAACAGAGTCTAAGTTCACGATTGGAAGCTTTTGTGGTTGTTCATCGAATCGCATTCTGACGTTAACTGACGCGGAGAGTATAAATACAGCGCTTTTATAGGCTTCGCGTCAGTCTTATCTCAGCAGTCGTAGAGTAAGGTATGATTATACATTTTAACAAAAAATCATCTGGTGAAGGTTTAATTAATAAATTAATCAATAAGTTACCATTTGAGTTACATATACCTGGCTATCAATATTGTGGTCCAGGTTCTAAATTAGCAAAACGTCTAGAACGAGGTGATCCAGGTATAAATCTTTTAGACGAGGCTTGTAAAGAGCACGATATTACATACTCGAAAAATCGAGAAAACGTTGAGCAAAGAAACTTTGCTGATAATATTCTTGCTGATAAAGCGTGGCAACGAGTAGTTTCCAACGACGCTAGTATTTGTGAAAAAGCAGCTGCACTAGCTATAACTAACATCATGAAGGTTAAATCCAAGCTCGGTATGGGTGCAAAGAAATCTAGGTCAAAGAAGGGTAGAGGGGGTAAGAAGAAACAAGTTAAGCTTATGAAATTTGTTGATGCAGCTAGACAATCTATAATTCCAGGAAATGATGTAAAATCAACAATCAAAGCTGCAGTTACCAGTGCTCGAAAAGCTGTTAGGAGAGAAGGTGGTAGAAGTAAAATTTTAACACCTCGCATTCTACCAATACCTTCAAAAGTTGGTGGTCTCTTACCACTAATTCCAATTTTTGCTGGTCTCAGTCCTCTTGGAGCACTTGCTGGAGGAGTTGCAGGTGTCGTAAAAGCTGTAAATGATGCAAGTGCAGCTAAAGAACAATTAAAATAAGCTCATCGTCATAATAAAGCAATAGAAGATGTTTCTCTTGGAAAAGGTCTCCACTTAAAACCATATCGACAAGTTATGGGACTTCACTTGAAACCTTAGCAACATGGTAAGGGGCTTTACTTAAAACCCTATCAAAAAGGTCAAGGAATGAAAAAATGTTTTAAAAAAAAAAGTTCGATGTAAAATTACCACAACGATCATTAACTAACCTTGATTTGCTCAAGTATGCTAAAAAAGTAAAAATTCCATACTTTCGAGGAGTTTTCATGAGAAATGAATTACCAATAAGAGGTCCACGAAAAAACGAATCAGATTGTTAACCTTGATGATAAAGATGGACCTGGCACTCATTGGGTTGCTTATAAGAAAAATAATAACAAAATTATATATTTCGATAGTTTTGGTAATCTTTAACCTCCATTTGAGTTATTTACTTATTTTGGTGATGATTCCTTGATAAATTATAATCATGACAATTATCAAGATTATAACACTTTCAATTGCGGCCATCTCTGTTTTAAATTTTTATGTGATAAGCTATATAAACGGAAGTAAGTGTATTTATAGAATCAGTTTATAAGTAGACTTCACAATGGATGAATCGTTTACTCTAACGATATCAGATAGCTCATCTGTTCTAGAGGCTGAGTATTTTCCTCCAATAGAACTGTTACCTAATAAAAATTATGTTCTTGGTCTTGTAGAAATTTTAACCTTTAATTCTATTCCTAATGTCGATGTAGGAAAAAATAAATTTTATATTGGTCATCAGGTTATTACTATACCTCCAGGGAGCTATGAAATTGAAGATATTGAAAAATATATTCAAAATTCTATAGCAGATGGAGTTAAAACTATTAGTATAAAACCTAATAATAATACATTACGTAGTGAAATTACTAGAAATCTCAAAATTAATTTTAAACATAAAGATTCAATTGGAGAATTGCTAGGTTTCACGACAAAGATCCTATCTGCCAATAAAACACATACCTCAGATTTACCGGTAGCAATTCCTAAGGTGAATGCTATTCGAGTTGAGTATAGTATCACAACTGGAGCCTATATAAACAATAAAAAAGTTCACACAATTCATGAATTTTTTCCAATCGTTCCAGCAGGATATAAGATTGTGGAAGTACCATCACATATCATTTATCTTCCAGTCGCCGTGAAGATAATACACAATATTCAGATTAAAATAGTTGATTAAGACGGACAGTTGGTGAATTTCCGAGGAGAAACGATAACAATACGATTACATTTAAAATCAACATAATGGGAATTGTGCTTCATAGAAAAACTGGTGGAAGTTATATAAAAGAGCAACCATGTCAGAAAGCTTTTAGTCTTCAATCAGTTCGCAAGAGGCTAACATCTCAGAACATATTGTTCCTGAAACAACTCGGACTTCAAGTTTATCAAGAAAAAAGAAAGAAAAATCCCTAATTTATATATTTTTCATTTGTTGCTGTTGCTATAAAAATGGAAGAAATACTTAATATCTCAACACCAGTAAAGTATGATAACTCTATAGCACACTATGAGTTACATGCACATCAACCTTACATCTCATCAGCATTTAATAACAGTGATGAAATTCGAATTACAGTACAACATCAAGACTTACATATTCTTCCCAGTAAAAGTTCCTTACTTATACATGAACAATTAGTGAAAACTGATGGAGCTGCTGTGATAAATACTAAAATTATTGGTAATGGTGTGTTTTTCTTGTTTGATGAGATTCGCTATGAGTTAAATGGAATTGAGATTGATCGTTGTAAAAACGTTGGTCACACTACTGCTATGAAAACTTACATTTCTCAAACACCTAATCAAATCATTTATACAGAAAATGCTGGTTGTCTCGATTTAGATGCAAATGCTAGAATCGCAAATTATGCTGGCTATTTTGATGTAAACATACCACTAAGCTTAATTCTAGGATTTGCTGAAGATTATCAAAAAATGATTGCGAATGCAAAACATGAGTTAATATTGACAAGATCACGCAACGATCTTAATGCTATAGTTGTAATTGCAGCAGGAGGAGATCGTGAGGAAACGAAAATTATAATCAATAAGATTGAATGGGTTGTTCCTTACTTATTTCCTAGTGATCGCCATAAAATCAAATTGCTAAAATTTATTGAAAAAGATCCACTTATAAGTATGTGTTTCAGATCATGGGAAATGTATGAATATCCTATGCTCCCAGCTACACAAAAACACGTATGGACTGTAAAAACATCATCACAAATTGAGAAACCTCGGTACATTATACATGGTTTTCAACCTGATCGTAAAAATACTCGAGCGAAATATGCTAGCTTCTTTGATCACTGTAATATAACAAATGTAAAACTCTTTCTAAATTCTCAATATTATCCATACGGTAATTTAAATTTGAATTTCGAACAAAATCAATTTTCTGTTTTGTATGAGATGTATTGCAATTTTCAATCGTCATTTTATGGAAAAGATCCTATTGATGAGGTAGTGGTGGGGATAGCAATATAAAAGACGTAACTTGAGCAAGAAAGGTCATTCTTTTTCTGTTACAGCTACGATGGAGTTCATCATTGACGTCCAAAGCTTCAAGAGGCCCTACAATGAAATTGTCTTTAAGGAGGTGGCCATCCTTCCTCTTCAGGCAGATTCTCAACCTATAGTATACCTCTTTGAGCCACCATACGCCTGGAGCAGACTACCTTCTAAGTATAGAAGTGTGAATCGATGGTTGGAGTGCAACTACCATGGCATCAATTGGAGTGCTGGTGAAATTCCATATGAAGAGCTGCAACCTATATTAAAAGAAATACTTGTAGGTTCACCTACAGTTTCTGTAAAAGGGTGTGAGAAAAAGTCATGGTTAGAAACATTTACACTAAATGTACATAACCTAGATGATTTCGATTGTCTTTTATTGAATAAACTTGTATCTGATCAACTTACTTTATGTACACATCACTCACACAATTTGAGTAACTGCGCTGTAAAAAATGTACTTAATCTTCGAAACTGGATGCTATATCCTAAACCATGTATTGTATCACGTGATGAAGTTGATAATTTAAGAGATTTTTATACTGATTGTGAAAACTTTTTAAAAGAATAAATGTTTTTAAACTTAATTAAATTATTCTTGTTATTAACTACCCTAATCCTCTTTAGCTTTAAGTACAAAATATTCTTTTGTGCTCAAATGTCACTGCGCATGCTTTGAAAAAGCGTTCTGCGCTGAATTTTTCGGAAATGTTGAAAAATGAAATATGGCGCCAACACACCAATTTAAATGGTAAGTTTAGGTTAGTCAGCAACCATCTTAAAATAAAATAAGGGGCTAATATTTAATTTTGAAAACTGGTAGCCATATTGAAATAATATAAAGCGCGAATATTTAAATGTTAAAAATATTAAATTCAAAATAAAAGGTAGCCATCTTGAAAATAACTTAGGGTAACTATCTAAAATGGTTGATAAGGTAGATTTATCACTAAATATTGTTAGAAAATTATCCTAAGAGGTCGGTAAGGTAGATTTATCACTAAATAATGTTATAAAATTATCTTAAAGTGTCGGTAAGGTAGATTTAATGCTAAAAATGGTTTGAAAATTATCCTAAAGGGTCGGTAAGGTAGTTTTAACACTAAATACGTACCTAAAGCGCCACCTAGTGGTGAAAAGTTGCACTTAATAAAATGATTACACTGATGGTACTACTATATGGGAAAAACTCGTAAGTGGCGCCATCAGGTGGGAAAACTCAAATTCCACTAAATCAATCTACTTGACCGGCCGATGGTACTGGTAAGTGTTGGGAACTCGCTACAGGCTCCTTTTGTCGGGAAACTAAAAAATTCACTAAAGGAATCTGCGTTACCGGCCGATGGTACTAGTAAGTGTTGCAAGTTGCTAAGTGACGTCATTTAGCGGAAAAATTTAAAATTTACTAGAGGAATCTGCATTACCGGCCGATGGTACTGGTAAGTGTTGGTAATTCGCTACAGGTGACATTAGTCAAGAAAAATCAATTTTCACTATAGGAATCTGCATTACCGGCCGATGGTACTGGTAAGTGTTAGTAATTCGCTACAGGCTCCATTTGGCAGGAAAATTCAAATTTCACTATAGGAATCTGCATTACCGACCAACGGTACTGGTAATTGTTGGTAACTCGCTACAGGCTACATTAATAAAAAAAAATTAATTTTCACTATAGAAATCTGCATTACCTGCCGAAGGTATTAATACGCTCACTCAATTGCTTAAAATAGTGTCAGCCATCTTGAAAATTGTAGTGACCCCCTCTAGTTCGGTAATATCCTAGCTCAATTGAATAGCGCCATCTAGTGGCAGCCATCTTGACAATATCACATTTCCTCTCAGTCGGTAAGATAGAACTTAGAATACCTTCACTCAATTGCCCGAAATAGCGCCATTTAGCGGTAGCCATCTTGAAAATTTGGGGATTCCCCTGTAGGTCGGTAAGGTAGAACTTAAAATACCCCCACTCAATTGCCTAAAATAGCAATATCTAGATGCAGCCATCTTAAAACACTCTAGCCCAATTGCCTGAAATTGCATTACCCCCTGCATAAGCAACCGGGGAATCCCAACCTGGTCGGTAAGGTAGAATTTTAAAATATCCTCACTCATTTGCGCCATCTAGCGGCAGCCATCTTGAAAATCAAGGGATCCCCCTCTCGGTCGGTAAGGTAGAACTTTAAAATACCATAGCTCAATTGCGCCATCTAGCGCCACTCCTTTAAAACACCCTAGCACAATTGCATGAAATAGCAATACCCCCTGTATATGCAACCGGGGAATCCCAGCTCGATCGGTAAAGTAGAACTTCAAAATACCGACTGAGTCGAAACCCCCAGTAGAAACCTGCATTACCACTGTTGATATAGTAGAAATCTGCTTTACCGACTTAGCCGAGATCAGAACCTTGGCCCAGAACCCCCCTTGCTACACTACTTCAGATATTTAAAATTCAATATGTCGGATCCTACACTCGTCTCTTTATGCATGCAAAGGTAAATTAAAATGATTATATCTCTGTGAGTTTTGCTCTCAATAACTTTAAACGTTCAGTTATTACTCCTTACATGGTATAATATTAAATCAAATCATTTCTTAAAATTAATTTTTTACTCCTGTACCTAAGTCTTTGAGAATTTATAAATTTTATGTCGTCATTGCAATCTCGAAATGTAATTTTAAATCCCCTTACGAACTTTGAAATTAAATTAACAATCTCCTACCCAAAAGTATGAAAGTCTGAATCCAAGTATGATAGAAGATCTTTCTGGAAGTCCATTTTGATCACAACACCATCCACACTTGGTCCAAAGGCACTTAAAAATGTTGGTGCTTCAACTTGCACGTGAAGAAGTTCTTCCAGGTCACCTTTTCTAAGGCAGTCTACAATTAGCTCATTATCCTTTAATATGTCTTCTGGAATTGAGCAGTTGATGGACCTAGCTAATTGTACTGCATAAGATACAGGATCCTCAACCAAAGACCAAGGTGATAAAGCGCTTCCAGATAATAATATGGCTCTTTTAAAAAGACCTGAAAATATTTTATGTAATTATTTTTTTTAATGAATTTTTTATTTATTGAAATATATATTTAGAAAAAATAATATATCGTCAAACAAAGAACGCGAGGTTGTAAATGAATATGTGACGCTCCGCGAAAGATATCGGAAAAAATCAATTTTCATTTTTTTATGCTAAAAGATCATTTTTGAGTTGTTCTTTCATTTCCATGTACCAAAAAAAAAATTTTTAATTACACTTTTCGTTATAATGTTTTATTGACTTCATTTTTTTGTAAGGTAATTTATAGTTTTTGAGTTGCTTTTTGAGTTCCAAAAATCAAAATTTGATTCATGCAACTATTTTTTTTGTTATGACCCTGCCCATAGAAAATTATTCAAATGTATCCAAAAATATGACTGGTTCGACTTTTTTTAGTCATTTATACACTAACAATGCCAGGTACCCCAGGTGCGAATTAAAGTTGGCAGCCAGAGTTTGTTCGTTGGCCCAAAGTCAGCCCAACTCTGGCGGACCAAACTACGCATGCCAAAGTTGGACCAACACTGCCATTTACAAGCACCTAAAGTTGGGCCAACTTTACCAGCCAACTATGCGATGCGGAGTTATGCCCACGGTTGGCACAACTCTGGCGGAAGTTGGGCCAAACGTTGGCAAAACTTTAGATGCCATGGTTCCAAAAACCTAAATAATTAGGTTGGCACAACTCTGGCCAAAGTTGGGCCAACTAAAAGAAATAACGTATTTAGAACTCTTACTTACAATGTTGTGCCAACGGTTGGGCCAACTTTGGCCAGAGTTGTGCCAACCAAAAGAAATTAGGTATTTAGAACTCTGGCTCCCGAAGTTTTGCCAACGGTTGGCCCAACTTTGGCCACAGTTGGGCCGACCTTTAGCTACACTCTGTCTCTTAAATGATATAATAAAATAATAAAATAAATTAAAACTACATTAAAACTGATACCAGATGGTCTGTTTAAACTGGGGCTGATAATTGAGCCAACTGTCTGTGCTTCTGAAATGTCTGGCTATAAGGTTCATTTGGTATTGTTATTCATATCTCTGATGGGCTGGTGGTTAGCCTACTGGATGGGCAGCTGGAAGACCGGGGTTCGAATCTTCAGGACTGATGGAATTTTTCTGTTTCAGGTTTTCATCAATATTATATATCTGTGTTCTTATTTGATTATATTTGTGTAATTATATTTATAACTTGTGAATTATTTAATTATATGTGTCTTCATTAATAGAAAAAAGTTTGGTTCAAGCAGTCTCCAGTTGGCCCAATCCTGGGCCGACTGTGAGGTTGCACTTGAGATAGAAGGTTGGCCCAACTTTGGTAGTTCAAGTTGGTCCAACTTTTTTTGCCGACTGTCGAAAAATCTTAACAGGTTGGCCAAACTTTGGGGAGAATAGTTGGCCCAACTTTGGGGAGAAAAGTTGGGCCAACCATTGTCGCCATTGGGTGGCTGCCCGTTATCATTCCGCTAGTTGGCCCAACTTTGGCATATTAGGTCGGCCCAACTTTGGTATATTAAGTCGGCCCAACTTCGGGGAGAGTAGTTGGGCCAACCATTGTCGCCATTGGGTGGCTGCCCGTTATCATTCCGCTAGTTGGCCCAACTTTGGCTCGTAAAGTTGTGCCAACTTTCGCAAAGTTGGCCCAACTATGGGCCAACCTAAAATTCGCACCTGGGGTACCACTTTTTGCTCCGAGCAGGTAGTCCCTTTAAATTTCGGGAGTACATATTTAAGTTTTAATAGGATCATAAATACATTGAACTGGAACGTTGAACTTAAAACTTTTGCAAAAAACAAAATTGAATTTGAAAATTGAAAAATTATAAATCTTTAGTATTTCACAATTTTAAATATCTAAAAATTTTCTCCAAATGAATAAAATTAAATGAGAATCAATTATTATAAATATATTTTATAATCGTTAGAACACGTATAGAATTCAAATTCTTGATTTATAAATTTATCATTACAAAATTAGAGACATTTTTATTTCTGATTTTTAATCTTTTCCAGATGTTTAAAAGTTTTACGATATAGCTCGACATGTTGTAAATTTTTCGGTCAAAGCCTTACAATTAAATGAATAGTAGCGTAACTCGTAAATAGTAGGAAACATTTAAAATCTGATATCATTTTTGAATTCATATAAACATATACATAACAAAATTATTAAAAAACATGTATAATATTGGAATAAATAATATAAATAATTTAGAGTTGTAAAAAGGACTGTAAAAGAACTTTTCATTTTATGAGAGGGTAAAAGCATTACAAAATTCTTCAGAATTTAGAATTTACAATCATAAATAGCCATTCTGACCCCTTTTTCGTTCGATATTTTCAAAGCACAAAATTAATCAAATCGTACCTCAAAAATGACTGAATTTAGTCATTTTAGCCAGTCATTTTTTAGATATTTACTATCAGCAGGGGAAGCTTCAAACATGGGCATGTTAAGAGTCTCGATTTTTCTTCCTTTTACTTTAAAGTCCTTTAAAGTTTGCTTTTTGAGAGTTAGGTCCCTTTTCTCGCGGAGCGTCACATATAGTCTTTATACTGAGCTGTTTAACTTTGCTACTTGGTATAAATATTATTTGATTTTTAGACTACAGAGAGTAGGTACTAAATGAAATTAATTAATTCTTCATATAAGATATCCAAAAAATGCGAAAGTCGTAAAAATCAAACTAGAATTTTTCAAAATTCGCAAACTTCTGTTAAGATCTTTGGATTTCGGAAGTTTAAAAGTGACGCTAAAAATATCACTGTTCAACACTGATTTTGTTACAAGATAAACTATACCTGATTCTAATAGGATTTTCTTCGTGGATTACGAATTTAAGATTGAACATTTTCTACTACTTCGCAATTTTGAGAAAAATGGGGTCAAAATCTTGAAAAAACGCGATTTCACCATAGTTTAAACCACTATAAACTAGGTGAGAATTATGTCCATTTAATGGAAAATTTCGCTTCCAAGTAAGCAATAGTATATTAAGCAACAAGGGGTTAAAGGCAGCTATTTGTTTACGCTGATTTTTGTGTACGAGTGGTAGTCGAGGGCTCAGCCCGAGACGTAAACGAGTACACAAACATCATTGTAAACAAATTGGACTGACTTTAAACCCGTGTTGCTTACGATACTTTTTATTCCAAAGGCACAAACTTGGTGCTTTTAAATGTTTGTAGGTTAGGGTCTAAATGCATTCACTTGTTTGACCGAATGAAAATGGCGACCATTTTTGCCCTGTGGTGAAAAAAATGCATGGATCAGCTGTTCATTTTTTCCCTAGGGAAAAAATGGAAGCCATTTTCACCCGGTCGAACAAATGAATGCGTTTAGACCCTGCCTACAGGCATCTAAAAGCGTCATGTTTGTGCCTGTGGGATAAAAAATAATTTGCTTTCTCATAGAGGAAGCAAGAAATTAATAATATATAAGTTAATTGGGGAAGTTGTTAAAAAAAAAATTTTAATGCAAAAAAATGTAAAAATGTGAATTATTTTACGAATTTTTGATCAGTTATAAAAGTTATATAGGTGAATCAATTCGTTTTGAGATAAGGAATATGATTTGTTGTATTTTGCGCATGAAAATTTTTTTGGCAAAAAACGATTTTTTTTCGATGAAAAAAGGTGCTCAAAAAAATTTGGTTGGGTATTTTCAAAAATCCCTGTGTCCAAATTTAGATATTCATGAGCTTAATAAGTCATCCAAATTTTATTGGAATCCGTTAAAGCGTTCTCGAGATATCTTGTACACAAAAAACGCTATACACACACACACATACATCTGGACATTTGCTTAGGAATGAAAATTTACGCTTTTTAGGTGAAAATAAGTCGATTTAGACTATTTTTGGAAAATCGAAAATCTTAACGATCACAAAGCTTCCTCTATGAGGAAGCAAAAATGAACTTAACGTGATAGCAACCTTCAATACAGCTTAAATTAAATCTTGAATCTTCAGCTTTGAATTTCAAAAGCAAAAACCTATGTAACATAAATGGACAGTCGTGGGGCAACAATTTTTTTCGAGCGCTATTGGAAGGATTCGTACATTAATCACGCGTTTTGTTATCTGAGGGTATACTTAAATATTCTTACCAATTTTGAATCGATTAACTTAGAATCAAAAAGAGGAGTTTTTAAATGATCTCAGAAAGGTTAAGGTGAAAAAAATTCAAATTTTTTTTCTTAACACCCTGGTCAAAAGTACGAACGTTCGGCTTCGATTTCGAATAGGAAAGCCAAAGACTTGCTCATTGTTGGATGCACACCTGCGCCACCTAGATCATCGGGAGTAAAAGTAGTTTACCGGGACAAAAAGCAGTTTGCCGGGACTAAAAGCAGTTTGCCGGGAGCGAATACATTGTGCCAGCTGGCGCGAGTTTTAAAAATAATTATTTATTTCTTTAAATTTATTTAATATTTCTATTTAAAGAAAGTGTGGATATGTCTATGATTTTGTATTGAAATGTGACTAAAACAACTTTTTTTTGTTCCTTTTGTCGATTCGAGGCCTGCTTATCTTTATTTGCTTTTTATTTATGTGTTTTTGATGCCTGTCCCCGACCAGCATCACTTGTTCCGCTCGTGCTGCAAATGTCGCAGACCACCTATACGTATACCTGATAGGGTACATGTCGTTTGCGAGTGTGTTCTTCTTCTTCTTCTTCTTGGTATGTGGCCTTGGTACGGAGACTCGTGAAAATTTGATGCAGGATGCAGGATGCAATTTAGAATTTTCTTCCCTTGTAACGTAATATACTATTTATTTTGTCAAATTAGCGACGTTTTGTTGACACAGGTTAGTCAACATCATCAGGCTAAAACACATTTCATTGAAAACAATTTAAAGTTAAAACACACATTTACACAATTATTAACAATCGATCAACTTAGAAGTTGCTTTTAATAAATTTTTAAGAAGGCTGAATATGAATTTTACTTCTAAATTAAAAAATTTTAAATGATTGATGCCAAGCCTCCGAATTAAATATTGAACCAATATTGGGCCAATATTGGTCAGCAATACAAAAAAATCAGTTTTAAAGAAAGAAATAAATTAATTATAGTTTGAAATAATAATGACAATAATAATAATAATAATAATATTAATAATAATATAAATAATAATAATATCATATATATTTTTTTATTTTAATTTTCCTTCAAATCTGAGGTTACGTAATATTATCCTTCATCAACAGGCAGTGATAAAAGGATTTCTGAAAGTCCAAATACATGCTAATTATCACATAAAATGATAAAGTGCAGTGAAGTGCTATAACAGTAGAAACCACCTATACGTATACCTGATAGGGTACATGTCGTTTGCGAGAAGTGTAGTTAGTATCATCCATCTGGTGGAAATTTGCTAATTTACAAATGGCGCGAAATTCAAATTTTCTAGATTATTTAAAAAGAAGATCTGTGTAAGTATAAGCTTTCATTTTTATAGATATATTTTAAAAGTAACAAAAAGATAATAAAATAATTTTGTTGTTGTAAAATTGAATCATAAATAATTAACTTCAGCTTTTTTAATAATAATAACAAATTATTCTTTCGCTTCTGAGCACAGATTAAGAGCTTCGGGTAAAAGTTTCTAAATTAGGAGTAAATATTTCGGAACTAAATAACAGTTTTTTTACTCAAGCTTATGACTATTAGCACCAAAACGTTATTTTTTAAATTCTTTTTTTACAGAATTAATTAAATTGATTTTATTAATATTTAATAATTTGAAATAAATTTTATTTGAAAGTAATAAAAATATATAAAATTAATTTTTCGTTGTAAAACTGACTTACTTATTATTTATGAACTTAAAGTTTATGAATCTCTATTCATTTCTTTATTCAAATAATATATAATAATATATAATAATAATAATAATAATAATAATAATAATAATAATAATGCGTTTGTTATAAAGTCCGATTGAATGTTCTTCTAATCGGTTGTTTGGGAGATATTAAGGCTTCATTTGTGAGCCAATTAAAAAAGATTCCTGGCTGCGAGCGCCAGGCTGATGCATTGGCGGTTCGCATGCAAAAGGAAGTCCTTCTGTACTCTCTCAATCTGGTTCGGCAGCACTGTTCACTTTAACATCTTATTTGGTAGCTGTAAAAAAGCATCCAACAACGTTCTCGACCACCGCTTAAGAACATCGGCGGCTATGGGCGAAGACAACAGTGCAAGAAACATGAAAAACGTCTCGAGTAAGTGGATCACGCTCTTGCTAACCTTCCAGGATGGAGGGAGCAGGAACGGATGGAGTAAGTAAAGCAAGAATGGGAGAGGTTGTTTTACTGCGGTATTGCCACAGCACGTGGTTGAGTCCCACACGAACAAGTGCGTAAAAGCATTTTTTCCTCTCCTAAACTTGTTTTGTATGAAAAAAAAAAAAAGCGTTTAATAGACTTCTACAACTGTCGGTGAGGAGAGTAAATATTTTAATATTACAAATCAATTCCAAAAATAATTTAAATATTTCATTTTTTTCAAGGAAATTTGTTTTTTCTTATGCAGAATTTACTGAATTAATATTCTCTCTGTAATGTAATTTTATTTTTATTTGAAAGAAATTATATTAAAGGAATTACCTAATTCCAAAAAAAATTAAAACCATTATTTAACTTTTTTTCCTCAAGTTCAGATATCACCAAAACAATTAGAAAAAATTTTCGTTTACAGTCGTCAAACACTGATTGTATTTACAATAAATAATTATATTTGAAAGTATTTTAAATTTAAAAAATTGAAACAAATTAATCGTTCTTTGTATAACTAAAACATGTTTAAGTTTTATTTTATTAACAATCGAAAATAAATTAATATTTAAATAAATCACATCAATATTCATTGTTTTGTACTTTTTATTACAAATTGTTATAAAATATATTTAAACAAACTTTTTATGTAAACTTATTTTTTACTTTAGAACATTACTTGAAACATTAAGTATTAGTTTTTTAACATTTTAAAAATGTTATTACTTAATAAAGATAAATTTTTTAAACATGGATTTTTTAAAGCTGGGCTAAACATTTTCATTCGGATTCCCGTTATCATTATTTAGTTTTTCGGGAGATGAGTTCTTGGTCTTCGACTTTCTATCACGTCTTCCTCCTTCTCTATCCCCAGCTAATGTTAGCCATTTTCCAATTTCTTGAACATCTTTGAATTTAAAGAAAATGACATCTAAAATAGCAATAAAAAATTATTGACAATAGAAACATTATAGACTAGTTAAATATTTATTCAAAATGACTTTCATTTTATAATTAGTGTGCTGTGAACTAACCTTTTATGCAAGTATATGTATTAGTTTCTGAAAAATTGAGTTTGGAATTTCCATTTGTTACTCGTCCCTTACCAGAATATTGCAACTGTACTTCTTTTTTCAATAACTTTAGCATTAGTACTTTTATATTCGATTTAAAGTTATCTGTTGATGTAATTTGTCGAAAAAAAAGATTTCTGAAAAAATATTTTTTATTAATAAAACGAAACACTAAATCATAAAATAAAAATAATATGTAAAGTTTATAATTTATGAATGAGAAAGTTATCAAATTCTTAAAAATTACCACGCCTTCTTTGATGTTTGTATCGTCTTTTATTTTTAAATCGAATTCTTTAAATTTTTCAACGGTATCATACGGCAAACCCGCCACATTACTGTCATTAATTGAAGTCGGTCTTTGAATCATTACGACGACATCCAAAATTTCTTTTTTAATTTTGTTTTGGTCGTAGTGCAAGCGACGATATGAGTTCTCAATTTTTTTATCAAATGAATTCTCCAAGTCGGTCTTAAGTTTACTAAGCTGTTCCTCAATAAATGTCTTAACTAGTGATTAAAATTAAATTCTGTCAAATAACTACCAATTTTACAAATATCATAATAAATAAACGTTAATAAATTTTTTACCATCAACTCCAAGTACTTTCTGCAGTGGTAATTGTGCATGTTTAAAAGCATTATTATTCAAGGGCTCGTCTTTTTTAATTTCAAAATTATTTTTTTCAGTCTCAGCTTTCTCTGATTCAACTCCATTAATATCTGATACTATAACATAATAATAAGTTTTATTCATTATGTACAATGCGCTGTGGTCGGAAAAAAGCAATAATTTGTCAAAAGTCGTTTTTTCGAACTATGAAAAATGACTTTAATTTTTGTTGTATTAAACTTTAGGTGTTTCAAACTTCTATAATCTACGATAATTTTAATTTTCAACTTTATTTTTTTAGTTAAAAAGTTGTGCAAAAGCAAGGTCTTTCATAGTGCAAACTACGAACGAGAAAGTAACTAACTTTTAAAAAGGTCATAGTTTTCTATAAATTATTTATAGAACGTTATCTATGTCATTATCTTACATTGATATTTGTCTTATAATAATTGTAAAATGAATTTATTAAGTGACTTTCTTGAATTTTTAATCTGATAATTTAAATTAAAATCACAAAACTTCCCAGTATATTTGTTCTCACTCTACTAAAGATTTAAAAAAGAATATTTGCCGGGACATGTCCCGGCAAATATTAAATATGTTATTTATAATATATTTAAATAATTTATAATAATTTTTAAATATTTATTTTTACATTTTATAACCAATAATTTTTTTGAAATTTGATGTTTCTAGCCATTGTTTTTCGCGTTTTAAACCTGAAAATCTTCAAAAAATAATGTTTGTTTACATTTTTTCAAAATTACATTTTTAAAGATTACATTATAAAAATTTAAAAAGTAAGTAAAATATAATAATTCTATGAATTATAAATATATTCTTAAATTCTATTTTTTTAGAATTTAACAAAATTATTCACATATCTAATAATAATAAACTACACTTTTAATTTAAAAATCTTGAATATAATTTTTTTATTTTAATAATTAAATATCCACTTAATTTACTTAATTTCTTTTTTCAATGTCTCAGAAAAATATAGTTTAAAAAATATGATATTCGATACGATAAAAATATGTGTAGGATATAAATAGTATAAAAAGAAAAAATAAAATAACAAACTTAAATTTATTTTTAAAATTTCTCGTTATAGACGAAAGTAAAACATTTAAAGAGTTTGAAAGAAAGGAACTAGTTGGTGTTCTACGTAGCTCTTCCGAACAAGATTTTCAAGTTTAATAGCAACTTTCATAAGCATCTACATTAAAAAATCACTTAAATTTAATGGATTTTTCCTATTTTTTATTACCATTTTGTAAATAAGTATTAATTTTTGCTTTAACTGTTTAATTTTTAAAATCTGTATATTGGTTTTTCCCACTATTTGTTACTAAAAAATTTGTTTATTTATTCCAAAAAAGAGCCATTTTTGGCAAAAGAATTTATATTTCCGACCACTGTGCAATGGCTTTATTTTAATGATGAATCCCTTTACCTGAATTAATTATATGAGGATCATTATTCTCTTCAGAAGAAGGTTTGCTAACGTCAGAATATTCATTTTCGGAGTGTTTCTTCATTCGCTCTTCAAGTTCACCAAGTAGTTCCGCAATAAATGTTTTACCTGGTGATTAAAATTAAATTTTTACTGACAAATTGTAACTTTTTAAATTTTAATATTTATAAATATCAATATCAATGTATTCAAAATTCCAAAGTTTCCAGCTTGACTCATTTTTACCTAATCCCATTCTCTCTCTTTTTTAAGATTTTATTCCTTTCTGTAAAAAAATCTCAAAAACATAAATTCTATCCCCTTTTCTCATTTTTCAGTAAATTTTAATTTTTTTCAAACAACTTTATAGCGAAAGTAGAAATTATTAATTCCTTTTTTTAACTACTATTTTTAAAAATTTAAAGTTTAAGTTTATTGGAAATTTGAAAACAATATGTTGATTATTCTGAGCAAAGGTACCTTATAGGGCATTTATCGCAAGGAAGCTTTCCTGTGGCGCGACATGCCTTGTGGTATAAGGCCTAAGGTACCTTTCCTCAGATCACGCAACATATATGAAAATTTTTATAATTTAACATTCAGAAAAAATTAAACTTAAGTTATGTAAAAAGTTTTGTAAATCAAATTTATAACAAATAATAAATTTAATGGATGGAAATTAGGATTTTTAAACATTGTAAACAATAAAAGTCATATAAATACTTGGTTATACAGTACCGGCCAAATTTGTCAGTCCACCCATTTTTTATGAATTGTTTTCAAGGTAATTTTCTAAGGAATAAAATTATTATGTGAGCATTAAAATGCAATTTTTATCTTAGAATATGCAGGGCTTGAAATTTAGATAAAAAAAAATTGAAAAATTACAATTAACGTCTTGATATCAAATACAGCTATATAAAATATAACAAAGTTATAATTTTTAACAAATCCCTAAAAGAAATAATCTAATATATTTATTAAAATTTTTAAAATTATTTTAATGTCAATATAATGTTTTCAAATTTTTATAAATTGTTTTGTCCAAATTCCTAGTCCTTCATATTCTAAGATAAAGATTACACTTTAATGCTTATATGTATACTAGTTCTATTTCTTAGAAAATTACCTTGAAAACAAGCATAAGAACTTCAAAATACCATCGTTATTTCGTCAGAAATTTGAATTTTTGTGAAACAGTAAAAATTCCACTTTTTTAAATATATTTCAATGAAAAATGGACTAAATCACTTCACTCAGGTCTTATTTTCTTCAGAACTTCATCTACTTTTAGAAAATAAAAATAAAATAAATTTAATAATTATAATTTGTACGCTTAAAGAAGTTATTCAATTCTTAAAAAATGGGTAGAATGACAAATTCGGCCGGTTCTGTAACATTACATGATTTACTACGGTTTGGTAACCTATAGTTTTTTAAAAATTTTAGGAGCTCCATTCTATGTAAGCAAAATCACCTTTTTTCTAAAATTAAGCATTCGACTCCACAATTAAACAAAAAAGTCACTGCTATCCCTGATATTTATAAATATAATGTAAAAATAAAGTTATATTTACCATCATTTCCAAGTAGTTTTTCCAGTGGTAATATTATATTTTGAAGAGTAATGTTTTTTAAAGTTTCTTCTTTTTGAATTGTAGAATCATTTTTTCCTGTATTAGTTTTCTTTGATAAAATTCCATTGCCATTTGACACTGTAATATAATAGTAATAATTATTATAAATGTATCTACATTGTCTTCATTTTAATTATTTTTATATATTAATGTTCTGTGTATATATGTATATTAGCGTGGTTCTTAATTATGCGACGTTTTCAAATCTTCGGTCTCTACTTGGAAATTTGATCTAGGTACCAAAAAAAAATGTTTCTGCAAGTTTGAGCCAAATCAAGTAATATTAACACGTGCCTCTAGATAACCTAATTTTCCCATGTATTTGTATATGGAAAAAATCGAATTTTCGTAAATTTGCTATAAGATCAGTAAAAATTAATATTTTTCAATGCACAAACAATATTTCTTTTAAAATTTTCCAAAAATGAAATTCTAATTCTTATTTATTACAGAAATGGTATGAACTATTTTGTGCAGGTCCGCAAAAAATCCCCAAAATTGCAAAAAAGTTATTACCTGGCGTCCAAGTAAAAAATAAAAATTTTTTAATTAATAACTATGCAATTAAGTTATATTCATTAAACATTTCTGAAGAAAAATATTATTTCCACATGAAAAAATATTCATCTTTAACGATTTTATAGCAAATGTACGAAAAATCGAATTTTTCCTATGTAAAAATATATAGGAAAAGGATGTCTAGAGGCACGTGTTAATATTGCTTCATTTGTCTCAAACTTGCAAGAAAATTTTTTTTTGGTATCTTGATTAATTTTCCGGATAGAGACCTATCAACCCATTGAAGGTTCGGAACTAACAGAGGAATCGGAATCTACAAAATAAATTTACATTTAGTATACTTAATTAAATATAAATATAATTAATTTAATATACTTAATTTACATAAAATATACTTTAGACGAGAAAACTCTTAACTTTTATTTATTTATTTTATTAATACAAATTTAAGTTGGCTATAAATTTCAAATGATAGGAATTAAGAATTATTCAAATTTTAATAATATCAAACTTGAATCATTTTAAACTTCTAATGATATAAAATTTAATTATTAAAAATTTCAATCAATCTATGTTTTTATTATTATAAACTGTAATTATCTTAAAAATCTAGCAGTACATATTTAAATTATTTTAAATTTTAATTAATAAAAAAATAATTCTAATTATAAAGAATTATAATCACACATAACCTAAAAGTATAAAAACGTTGCATAATGATAACATTTTTTAGATCATTTCTCATAATTGATCCAGATAATGTTATCATTATGCAACGTTTTGAGGCTTGCAGGTTTTGTGTGAAATAATTGAAAAAATCCAATAAATTTAATTTTGAAGACTACAAAATTAGCACTAGAATAATTTAAAATCGACTTGAAATTAAAATGAATTGAAATCAAATTTATAAATTTTAATTGATTTAAACTTCTATTTGATTACAATTTTCATCGATCCAAATTTTAATAAATTAAGTTTTTTTTAAGTAAACGCCAAGAAAGTATTTATCAAATGAAATCAACATAAATAAAATCAAAAGTTGAAATCGATTTTAACTTAAATTTAGTTCAAACTTCAAGCAATTAAAACTTGAATATATAATTAGCGGTTCTAAATACTATTGCTAACACTTTTGTTAGTAAACAATTATTTTAAACTTTTAAAGATCTCAATTTCTAATGATCTAAATGTCAATCAATTTGAACTTATATGTAAAAACATTTAAGTAATTTTTATGTCGATTATTATACAAATATATGATATACTTACCATCTTGAATTTCTTCTACTTTTCTCTTTAGATGAGCCCTATTTTGTAACTTTTTCAATTTTTTGACTGCAGAAAATGAAGAATCGCTAAATATATTGTCATCTGTGTCTGAAGAATAGTTTTCGCCTGCGTCTACTGATTTTGTAGCACTGTGTACGTCATTGTTGTCAAATATGCTTCTATCCTTCAAAACTGTCAATAAATGTTTTTAAATAATAAGTTACAAGATTCCCAAACAGTTGTTTCTATGTACATAGTTCTACGAAAAATACAATAAGTAGTTTAAAAAGTTTTTGAATATTACTCTGTTAATATAACTTTAATAAGGGTAAACGCTGGTAAGTCCGGATGGATACCGATAGTCGGTCATTATAAATTTTTTTTAGAAATAAAGTTTCAAAATATCTCAAACTATATAATTTAATAAAGAATCGTTTGAAGTTTGAGTTGGAATTTTTAAAATTAAACTGAGAACAGTAATTAATTAGTGATATACTTCAAAAACGTGTCCGACTACACTCGCTTTTACCCTATGCGATAATAAATAATGTAGAAAAAAGAATTTGTTCGTAATTAGTTTAAAATAGTACAGGCCCGGCGGATCATGTTGAACCCGGGTGGGTAGTTGACTTAGTGGAGGGGAAGGGGGAGGGGGAATTAAAAAAGTTCTTGAAAATAAAGAAATTCTCGGGAAATATTATAAAGAATATGTTATTGCGATTCTCTTAGTATTTAATATAATTTATAGACATTGATTATATCACTAGTCATTAAAATAGTATTTGCTTAATGCGAAAACTGTTTTACGCTTTGTTTTTTGTAAAATGAATTTATCTAGAAGTTCTTCTAAATTAAGTTCATCGGCCATTTCATTATAAACATTTAAGATGGCAATATTATTTAGACGATCTTGTAACATCGTTGATCTTAAATAGTTTTTAAGCCGGCGAAGACAAGAAAAACTTCGTTCATTTGAACATGATGATCCAGGAATTGTTATGAGCAGTCGAACAAATCGTACGAAATCGGGGATAATTCCTCTGCACCAGTCATATTCCTTTAAAAAATCTACAACCTCCCGTAAGTTTTTTACTTTGACATTTTGTCTTTCTAATAATTGCAAAAACATGTTTCTGTCGCTAAGCAATCTGTCTTTGCTAAAGTTATTTTTATAAAATTCTATAATACTATCTACATTAACAGGTTGACCAATAGCGAATTGTTCCAACATTTTGAAAAATCGTGCAAAATCATTATTGAATCTATCTTTTAGTGATGCAATTACTTGATCGAAAACTTCAAAGTATGATTTTCTGTAAAATTCTTGCGCTGTTTGGAATTTGTAGTTAGGGGTTGTACTGCTTTCTAAACGTTTAGGAATCTTGCGCTGCCGCGAAAGTTTAGGTTCTTCCAGATCAAGACTTTTGCTACTTTCAACACATTTTTGCCAAATTGTTTCAAACTTTGAGTCGCGGGAGGCATTTAAAGCGTCAGTTACAGCTTCTACTTTTTGATGAGATTCGATGACACAAAGTTCCGACTTCTGTAAGTCTTTATTTAATATCTCTATGCGACCAAATAACTCAATCATCATCGTTAAATAAAATATGCAATCGAAAGATTCCATATAATCATAAAAACCTGCAGCTTTGGCTGAAACGGTACTTTTGACTTCCCTATCTTTTGACCGATCCTCAAAAAATTGCATTAATTGTGTGTAATTTGCAATTACAGTTTTTAAAGACTTTATTCGAACGACCCATCTGCAAAATAGAAATTAAATTGGGTCAAACTATTGACTTTTGTCTGAGGGCCGCTGTAGACATTGTTTTTTTAAATAAGGTTTAGAATTTGTGAAACTTGCATTTTTTCTGAATTCAATAACCATAATATTAAGATGTAAATTTTATTTCTTTTCGCATTATTATTAATTGAAAATAGAAGTTTCAGGATGCTGTTTTATAACCTCAAATGAGATACTTTTCTTAAACACTATGTAATTTAAAAATTATTTTCAATTATAAATTAAAACTTACGCAAAATATTAATTTCCTTTATTTTAATTCTAGAAATGTTGTAAATTTTATTAAAATACATTATTTTAAGATAATAATATAATTTAAAAAATATCTACTTGTGGAAATTTTAGTAATATTTTTAAGCTTACAACTTTTTTTTGGGAGCTCGTACAAATTTGAGATTTTGAATATGTTTTAATGTTAATAGAACTTGCTTGCTATTAAAATTTGAAGAATACTTTTTGCTTCATTTAGAAAATTTAACATTTTTAAATTTTGTATTGAGAAAGGTTAATTTTGGGACTAAAGTAGGGGAAAGTGGGGCAAAACCGCTAAGCGGGGCAAAGACGTTTTTCAAAATATCTCCCTTATTTCTAGACCGTTTCAACTTATGTTTAAAATTTATCATAATTGTAACTGGAGCCATTGTTTTATAAAAAAAATTCTTGAAAATATAAAATGCTTTAGCAAATATATAAAAAAAATCGTTTTTACAAGTATGAGATGGAAATTTTATTGATCAAAATTAGTAAATTTCGAATCTAAATGTGAATTTAAAAAATTTTTAAATGTCACGTTCTAATAGAGTAATCATTTATCTACACAATTTCTGTGGAATCCAGGTTTAATTTTCAATCGAAATATACAAAATTTTAAATTAAAAAAGGTTTGTCGTTTGGGGCAAAGACGCTTGGCAAATATTTCATAAAAAACAATTGAATATTACAAAATACATTATCATGTAATTTTAAATGATACAAAATTCATGTTAATCAACTGTTAACCTGCATTTTTTCATCGAAACAAATAAGTATATTTATCTGTTAAATTTATTGTTATTATTATTATTATTTAATCATTAAATTATTTATTAGCGTTTACTACTAATTTGAAAAAAAATTATGAATTTTGAATATTAAATAAGCATTATTATTTAATCATATTTTCGCATGGTTATTTAAAAAAATTCTATTTTTGAAAAGTCGATAAAGTAGATTTTGAAACAAAATAAAAAACAATCAAATTGAAATTATGAGGTTAAAATTACAAGTCGTCATTATTGTCAATAAAATCGATTAAATCTCTTTAAAAATCTGTAAAATATTTATGTTTTATAATTATTGCACCAATAAATGTTATTTAGAGTATATTTTAGATCATTTATTATATTTGCAATAATAATATTAGCAAAAACGTCTTTGCCCCAACAGTTGGGGCAAAGCCGCTAATTTGAATCTTTTTAAATACAATTAAATAATGTAATTATGATTATGATAAATGTTATAACGACTATTAAAATCTGTTACTTGTTAGTTTTAGTCGTGTAACAAACAAAAATGACTCCAATTGAATGTATAGTTAAAAATTTGTGCATCAGTAAATTTAAACCTAGCGGTTTTGCCCCACCTTCCTCTAGTAAACAAAGCAATTTTATATTGCTCATTCAAATTAAATTTTAACCTTTTTGAATATAAAATTTAAAAATTTAATATTTTCTAAATGAAGCACAATGTATTCGACAAATTTTAATTGCAAATAAGTTCTTTTGATATTAAAACATATTCAAAATCTCAAATTTGTACGAGCTCCCAAAAAAAAGTTGTAAGCTTAAAAATATTACGAAAGTTTTCACAAGTAGAAATTTTCCAAATTATATTATTATCTTAAAATAATGTATTAATATTTTGCGTAAGTTTTGATTTATAATTGAAAATAATTTTTAAATTATAATGTATTTAAGAAAAGTATCACATTTGAGGTTACAAAACAACATCGTGAAACTTCTATTTTCAATTGATAATAATGCGAAAAGAAATAAAATTTACACCATAATATTATGGTTATTGAATTCAGAAAAAATTCAAGTTTCACAAATTCTAAACCTTATTTTTAAAAAAAAATGTCCGCAGCAGCTCTCAGGCGAAAGTCAATAGTTTGACCCAATTTTATAATAAGTTTAGTAATAAATTAATATTTTTTATATTAATTTACCTGGTTGGACAATAGGCTGCAAGAGAAGGTAAATCGTTGTTATTTTCTTTTTCCGATTCAGCCTGCAAGTCTTTAAATTGGGAAATGCGTTTCGGCGAGTCTCGCACAAAGTTAATTAAATCTTTGGTTGTTCCGATGAATTTTTTTGCCTCCAACACCTTTTCGATGGCATCTTGGACACAAAGATTGACATTATGAGCATTACAGTACGCAAATAACGCTCGAGATTCTTCCTCTCGAATTCTTGTCTGCAATCCTGAAATATTGCCAGAAACATTTGAAGCTCCGTCATAACATTGCCCTCTGAGTTTTGAGAGGGACAATGAGTGCATGACAAAAATTTCTTTGACGAGGTCTAATAATGTTTTTGCTTTAGTGTTTTGCACAGAAAAAAATCCAATAAAATATTCTTTGGCTATCAAATTTTCAGAAACTATTCTAAGGCAAACAGAGACTTGCACAGTTCGGGATACATCAGAAGTTTCATCTAATAAAATTGAGAAACATTGCGCTTCTCTTATCTCTGCCATGATTTCCGATAATACTGTAGTGGCCAGCAAATCTAGAATTTCATTTTGAATATCGTGATGAAGCCACTTATGACCATCCTTGTTCAACCAGGATTTTAGTTCTGTTACGTCTTCTGCACGAGCATTTAAAATCGCCATAAAATTAGATTTTTCGTCGTTATTATCTCCTCTTATAGGCAAACCCTGTTTTCCGAATATTCTTAGCGTGCTAAATATTTTCATTAATGCTATTCGATTATCCCTCAGCTGTTTCACGTAAGTCCTCGATAGTTGTTGTGATATGTTTATTTTTTTAAAGTTGCTTAATGCTTTGGCATAGTCATAATGAAAAGTACTCGTTGTATGAGCTTTTATCCGCTCCGCTCCATGCTTCCAATTTGAAAATCCCTGGTCGATCCAAGTTTGTTTTGATGCGATGGCACGAGAATCAAAATTAATTATTAATTTTCGTTCACACGCTTCAGTATAGACAGTACAAATCCCTTCGTTGTTTTTGTTAAGTTGAAGCCACGGATACTGATTTTTCCAATTTTCAAAACTTGGGGGAACCGTAGAGTTTCTCACAGCCGGCTCTGAGAAAAAACATTTCATTTTGTTTAAAAGATCACAGGGAAACATTTAAAGTGACCGAGATAATTAACCAGTTATTGACATTGACATTAAAAACGTGATAAACAGTAAATTAACTCATTAAAAAATAATTTGAGAAATAAATATAGTGAAGTGCTAAGATTAGAAACTACTATAAAGTGACTGTAATCTTTAAGTATTTTATATTTTTCTTGTTATAACATTATAATCTTAATTGAGGTTATGGTTATGCGTTTACAAAGTAAAATATCAAAGAAAACATTTAATATTGGAATATTTCAAACATTTTAATAGTTACTAAATACAAAATTTTACTGTAATCGATAAATTAAATTAAATAAAACATGTTGTTTCTTATTTTAACTAATAATTTACTACCCTAATGTTTTGCTTTTGGTCGCACGAACGTCAAGTTTACCCATATAAAGTCTGAGAAAAAAATACATAAAAAATGAGAATTCCTTCCTAACCCATACTCACGAAACTCACCTTTTTTAGAAAGGTTAACTTTGGTTCCTTGATTTTGACAAAGAGCATTCTTAACATTGACAACAGGCACCGCCTTTAAGGCTGGAGTGAGATCTGTTACTGATGGAATGGCAGTAGAGCCCTTCGAAGCCTCTTCTGCTTCATTCTGCTGCCTAGAATCATCTACGCTCTCCTCGTTTATTCTTTTCCGTCGTACCACGAATCTATCCATCTGTCCTTTCTGTTGTTTACATCCCCGTATTTTACAATGTTCGACTAGACTCAGCTGAAGGGAACTGTTTGACGTTTCGATAATCGATTCTCAACTAGAGACCAGCGATAGCTTATGGCACATTCACACCTCGGCTGGCTGGCTGCAGGTTGCCATGATAACGTGTGAGAGTGAAGAGTTCAGACAATGAAAATTCTAATTGTCGCAACTCTTCACTCCCATCGCAGCTACCGTGGTGAGAAAGTACATTTACTTCAACAAATTATCGACTTGAAAACCGCGACATTTGAATAGTGAAAATAATATAACTACATTAACTATACAGAATAATAAAAAAATCAAGAAAATAACTAACAATAAATATACTTATCGGTAAAATATATTATTTTATAATAATTAACCACAGATTTTCTTAAACAGTGATATCCGATTCCGGGTGGGTAGTGGTACCCACCGTACCCACAGTATTCGCCGGGCCTGAAATAGTAAACTTTAATCCAGAAAAGAAGTTTACGTTGTTTCGATGCGTTAATGAATCTATTTTTATAAAGAATGTAGATCGTACATGTATCAGTATTAAAAAACTACTAATTTAAAAATGAATCAATTTGGACCCCCTCCCCCTTTTTTTAATTAATTTGATTTTTAATTTATGTCTGAAATGATATTGTTTAAATACACTGCAAAAACAGGTGTCTTAAATTGTTCAAAAATGTCTTAAATTAAGACATTTTTCGTGACTTAGACATCAAAAGTATCTTAATTTAAGACATTTTTGAACAATTTAAGACACCTGTTTTTGCAGTGTAGAAGAATGTCTTCTCTAATTCATAAAGTTGACGTAAGATTTAGCCAGAAGGGCAAGTTTTGGGCTTAAGATTTATGGACGCTACTTACTTTTTGACTCATTAGAAAATTTTGGAATCTTATTTAGGCGTGAAGCTAATTTATCTGAGCTTAAATTTTCAAGATCTTGAAGATTTTGAATTATCTTATGTTTGTTTGTAGTTTCGGCATCCGTCTCGGCATTGCTGCAATCCACTTTACCAGATGCACATAGCCTTGCGAGTCTGCGTTTCGGTTGATCATAATTATCTGTAAGATTTTAAATTACAGTAATATACAAACAGAATATAGTTTTAATTATAAGAATTAGGCGGATCAAGTCTGTGAACTAAAATGATCTTGCCTGATTTCAATTGACGTTTCTCGTTCTTAAAATGCAAGATAAATTAGCAAATTCCGATTTATTAGAAATAATAAAGTGGAACAACTATGTATAATTTTTGTTAAAACAAAGAACTACATATTATTTTTAAATACTTTTCGAAATTTGGAAAAACTATTTAAAAATTATATTTAGCTTTTTTTAAAAAGTATTTATATATTATATAAATATAATATATATATATATATATATATATATATTCTTATTTTGTATTTCTGTTAAAAATTTAGAAAATAAACTATTTAAAAGTAATAATTAGTTTTTTTCTGTAGCAAACAAGTTATAGTTGCCAAATTTTGTGCCACTTTATTGTTTTTAGTAAATCAACATTTGCTAATTTATCTTTAGTCTTTTAAAAGCTAGTAACGTCAACATTTAAATCAGATGATAGAGCATTTAAGTTGACAGGCATTGTCAGCCTTAAAGCAATAAGAATTGAAGTAATATTGACTTACTAGCATCTTGCAATTTATATCCCTAATAGCATAAAACGTTTCACCAACGTTTCTATATCGTTTTTAAGTGTGATGTTCTCCAATATCAGGATTTTTCCAGAGTTGATCACGATTTCACGTTTATTGATTTAAAATATTTCTCCTTATTTAAATGATAGAGACGAACAGAAGTTTCTGAAGGGTGGGGCACGAGTTGCGTAGAGTTAGAAATTTTATTTTCGGGACCTAGCCGTTGACTCTCCAATTTCGATCGATTATTCGATCGCCAAATTGATAGACGACTCAACGGCAGGATCCGAGTCACTCTTCAAGTGCTTAGCCAGAGACACTGAAGGTGAGCAATTGTAGTGTACAAATTTATTTAAGTAATATAGTTTGTTAATGGATTCATTTTCGGGTATAAAAGTGAGAAATTTAAAATTAAGAAAACTTGTAAATTTAATTGTTCATAGTGTGGCTTTTTTATTTGTGAATCGGGGATTGGATGAGAAAAGAAAGAAATCGTGGCGATCAACTCTGGAAGGAGGCAAAAAATCAAGTGGAAAATTGCTGTTGGTTTTATTCCGCCAACACAACGCAGAAATATTGCCATTGCTGAATTTGAGGACTAAAGTGTCTGGAAAAACCTCCGCAGAAATAAAGAATTTGGAGAACCACGACTTTCATCTCAACTGCCGTTCAGTAAATATAATAATAATTTTATTTGTCTATTTGTCTCGTATGGCGATCGTTTCAATATTTAATTTGACGAATCTTTATTGTATGGATTTTTAATTAAAATTCGAATATTATAATTTATAAAAGTTGAAGGAACGAAGGCGTATAGCTTGGAATATTTATATAAATTGTAGTGATTATTTTACGTAAACAATGTTTATAACTAGATTGATTAACGGATCCGTTTAAATTTGACTGCTTTAAAATTTATAATAAATTAACTTTAGATGTATATTTGTTTAAATTTATTGTTAATGAAAATTTTATTACATTTGGCGCTCAACGTGGAGGGCACGAGACAAGTAGCCCGATTTTTATTAATTTTAATTCGAGTAATTATTTATAAAATTTTTGGATTGTATGTTCAATTTATGAAGCTTAGATCAAAAGGGGGTGAATTATTGTCGGGATTGGAGACAAGAAAACGAAATTTAAATAGTTCTAAACAAGAAATTGTAAGTGTGGAAAATATAGAATTGAATATGGAAGAAGAAATTAATTTACTGCGTGCACAAGTAGAACAATTGCAAAAATTAAATAATGAACAAAATCAAAAAATTCAACAATATCAGGTACAAGTGGCCGAAGGTGGAAATCGGGCAGAGGGGGGAATTCAGTTGATTCAGGCGTTGATTGAAGGTTTAAAATTAGTTAATACCGAAACAAAAATACCGAAATTTGATGAGTCACAGAATCCCAATGAATATTTAGTAACTTTAGAAAAATATTTCACAAGTAAACAAATTACAGAAAATAAACGGTTGCAAATTATTAAAGGAAATTTGGAAGGTCGTTTAAAATTGTGGTTTGAAACACAAAGAAATAAATTTGTAGAATATAAAGATTTTAAGGATGAATTTTTAAAAGAATTTTATTCGGTCCCGATTCGTGTAAGAATAAAATCAAATTGGTTGGGAAGGCGTTTCTCAGCAAATAAAGATAATAATTTACAATCATATTTTTTAAGTCAGATTAAAGATTCACAATATTTGTTACCAAAAATGGAACCATATGAGGTCCATTATACTATAATACAACAAATGCCAATGAAAGTTAGAGAAACATTATCAACAATTGATTATAACGATTTTAATAAAATATCTCAAGCTCTATCACAATTGGATTTGACTTTTGCAGAAAAAATTAATATTCAGAAAAAACAACACGAATTGGGAGGGAATAAATCAGTAAATTCACAAAATAATGTTCAAGCTGAAAAAAATAGTAAATTTAAAAATCGCAATATGCAAGTCTCTCAAAATCAAATTGATTTTTGCCGTCAGGGTTTTCAGATTCAGGGTCAATCGAATGATTTTAATACAGTTTCAAAACCAACGGGTTCACAATCGATAATGAGTCATGATGTTTTTCCTGATTTTAATATTCCTCCACCAAATATCAATGTGCAAAATAATGATTTGAATAATATTAATCATCGCGAAAATTTAAACTAGTAGAAGGCGCGATGCAAGATGTTGAAACATCGTGCCTACATATGTATGATGACTTTGATAATTTGGCTCAGGGAATAGTGGGGGATGAAGGATTCATAAATACAGATAATGAAGTAAAGATTCCTTTTTGTCCGAGAATGATAATAAAATTATTAGCAATCCCTATTCCAGCACTCATAGATACCGGAAGCCAAATAACGGCAATCTCCGAAACGTTTCATAATTATTTATGTTTGCATAATAAAATAATTGAACTGCCAGTATCAAATATTAAGATTGTAACTGCTATCGGAAAAAAATCGACGTGTGTAAAAAAGCAAATTTTTCTAGAAATAACAATTGGGACGATTAAATGTAAAACGAGTTTTTTAGTAGTTCCGCATTTATCAAATGAGATTATTTTGGGGAATGATTGGTTTCTAAAAAATAGAGTCGTTATTGATTACGATAATTATTCGATTTCTGTTAAGAGAAATAAAGTTTTGAATTCCTTAATATCTTTTGGTAAGATACAGTCATTGAGGTTGTCTATATCAGACAAAGACAGAGAATATACGTATATTCAAGCGTCTGAGTCAGACCAAGAAAATCAAAACCGAAATACAATAGGTGATAAGCTGGATAAGGTTTATTGTTCAGAAATATATGTAGAAGGCCAATTAAGAAATACTGAAAACGTAATTAATTTAAATGGCATTCGAATAGAGAGTGACTCGAGCTCATTAATTGAAATTGATTTCAAAATAAAATATTTAAATAATGAAAAATTTGAAAATAATTTTGATAAAGATAATAATTTAAATTTTGAGATATCCGCGATTGAAAGGGTTTACGGAAATATAATTAGTGAAAAAAAAATTGATCGTAACGTTGCAGAGGAAAATTTGTTTATTAATGAATTAGACGCGTTAAATGAAGTTTGCCGAAAAGAAGTATGTGAAGACAATGATTTTTATTCTAAAGTAAAAGAGATAGCAGATAAAATTGACGGAATAAAAAATGATGAAAGAAATGAGTTTGTCAAGATGCTCGGAAATTTTAAAAGGTTATTTTCTCCAAAAATAGATAGTGCAAAAGTAAAGGAATATGAAATTAAAATAAAACCAAATAAGCCGATAGTTCGAAAAACGTATCCGGTTCCCTTACGTTATCGAAAATCCGTTAACGAAACAATTGAGGAAATGTATAAAGCGGGTATTATCGAAAAATCAGATAGTGATTATTGTAATCCATTACGCATAATAATTAAAAATAACGGATCAGTTAGAGTCTGCTTGGATGCACGTTTCATAAACGAGGTTATCGAAGCTGAGCATGAATCTCTTCCGCTAATAAATGAATTAATGCAAAAGTTTTACAATATTTCAAATATGTCAACTGCCGATTTAGCCAACGGGTACTGGCAGATTCCTCTGCACAAGAATAGCAGAAAATATACCGCGTTTTTTTATAAAGGCGTTCTTTATCATTTTTGTAGAATTCTATTCGGTTTGAAAACTGCTGGATCTGCTTTTATTAGGGCAATTCATGAGGTTTTGGGTAAAAAATTCGAAGAAATATTGACTATATATATAGACGATTTTTTAATATCGTCGTCGGGATCGGTTTATGAGCATATAGAAGCGATTAGAGCAATTTTTGAAATTTTACAAGATCATAATTTTACACTTAAATTAGAGAAATCACTTTTTTGTAAAAAGAAAATAAAATTCTTGGGATACGAACTATCAACGGAGGGTATTCGACCTTTAGCTGATAAGATTGAGATCATAAAAATTTTTGAAAAACCTAAAAATCGAACGGAACTTCAACAATTCATAGGCGTGTGTACGTATTATCGGGCATTCACGGCAAAACACTCAAATTTACTTTATCCTTTTCGAGATCTAATGAAGTCTAACGTGATTTGGAATTGGAATGAACAACACGATATTGCTTTTCACATAATGAAAGAAGCTTTTGTAAATAGCGTTCAATTATACCACGTGATGCCAGGTATTGAGTTCAAAATGCAAACTGATGCATCTGATATGGGAATCAGTGGAATACTATATCAGATTGATTCTGAGAATAATCATCGAATTGTTTCAATGGTCAGCAGATGTTTGAATAATGCTGAACTGAATTATACAACAACAGAAAAGGAACTGTTGGCAATTGTATATTCAGTGACGAAATGTCGAACATATTTGATCGGAGAACGATTTGAGATTATTACAGATCATAAAGGTCTGACATTTTTGAATACAACAGTGTATCTGAATGCAAGACTCATAAGATGGAGTATTACTCTCCAGCAATACGATTTTCATGTGTCACATTGTCTCGGAAAGGAAAATATCGTTGCCGATTTTTTAAGTCGTAACCCGGGGGGTAGGTTCGAGACTCAAAGGTCAAATTTTTTATCGATTGATGTGATTGTAACGGATACAGAAAAAATCTCGGCAATTGAATGTAGTGAAATTGATTTAAGTAGGAAATTGAAAGATTCTTTAAAAAATTTAGTCAATTTGCAAAAAGAAGACGTGAATATAAAAAAAGTTCTAAATAATATTGGAGATAAAAAAGTCAAGGAATATTATGTAGTACATGAAGATCTGTTATTTCGAAGAGAGGGAAATTTTGACTCATGGCAGGTCGTGATACCCAGTCAATTGGTACGGCAATTAATTGATTGTGTTCATAGTAAATTGGGACACCCGGGTGTTTATAAGACACTGATGTACCTCAAACAATTTTACTATTGGCGATGTATGAATCGAGATGTAAAAAGTTTTATTTTGGAGTGTGATCTTTGTCAAAGAGTCAAAAGTATTAATAAAAAAATGGAATGTGAATTACAATTTATTAGTTCAGATCAACCGGGGGATCTTGTTACCGTAGACTTTTATGGTCCGCTTCCTAAATCGTGTGGAGGGGTGGAATACATATTTGTCGTATTGGATGCTTTTTCCAAATACGTCAAATTGTATCCCATAAAAAGAGAAACTACTGAAATAGCACTTAAAAAAATAATTGACTCATATATCCCAGAGATGGGTAAGCCTCGGAGGATCCTGGCGGACAATGGATCTCAGTTTGCCTCCCCAAAGTGGGGTAGCCGATTATGTAAAGAGCAAATTCAAGCAATTTATTGTTCCATCAGGCATCCTCAGAGCAATCCTACCGAACGGGTAATGAGAGAATTGGGAATGCTGTTTCGTACACTCTGTTCTGAGAAGCACACGAAATGGGCAAAATTCATCCCGGATATTGAATTTTTTTTAAATGTAACGACACATTGTAGTACAGGGTTTACGCCATTTGAGTTACATTTTAATGAAAAGTCATTCGATCAAGTACTAGAAATTATAAACTACCCTGAATCGAGGGAAACAGCAAAAGAAGCAAAAATCATTTTGGCGCGAGAAAGATTGTTAGGTAATTTTGAGAAACGCAAGAAATCACAGAAAACGCATGCTAAGCGAAGCTTCCAAGTTGGAGACCATGTTTTATTATATATTCCAAAAAAATCAGATGCAATAAAACGTGTGACTCATAAATTCTTTCACATTTATTACGGGCCTTATCAAATTGTTAAAGATTTCGAAAACAATGCTTATGAATTAGCTGATATCAATGATGTAACTAAAAGTGTGGGGATTCATAATCATAGTAAATTGAGAAGATATTATAAACCTGATTTTAATCGTCGGCCCTTTTAAATCGAGAAAAGATGTAAAGACGACGAAAGAAAAATATTTCCTGATAAACTTGACTATATAAGAAAATGACTAATCGATTTATGTAACAATGTGAATTTGTGTAGAAATGTATGTATGTAAAGAATAATGCAGCTATTTATTGTTTTGTTAGAATTAAAAGTTCATTATTTATTTGTGTACTAACTCATCGAAGCGAAAATCATCATGAACTTTTAATTGGGGGATAATGAAGTGTGATGTTCTCCAATATCAGGATTTTTCCAAAGTTGATCACGATTTCACGTTTATTGATTTGAAATATTTCTCCTTATTTAAATGATAGAGACGAACAGAAGTTTCTGAAGGGTGGGGCACGAGTTGCGTAGAGTTAGAAATTTGATTTTCGGGACCTAGCCGTTGACTCTCCAATTTCGATCGATTATTCGATCGCCAAATTGATAGACGACTCAACGGCAGGATCCGAGTCACTCTTCAAGTGCTTAGCCAGAAACACTGAAGGTGAGCAATTGTAGTGTACAAATTTATGTAAGTAATATAGTTTAATGGATTCATTTTCGGGTATAAAAGTGAGAAATTTAAAATTAAGAAAACTTGTAAATTTAATTGTTTATAGTGTGGCTTTTTTATTTGTGAATCGGGGATTGGATGAGAAAAGAAAGAAATCGTGGTGATCAACTCTAGAAGGAGGCAAAAAATCAAGTGGAAAATTGCTGTTTGTTTTATTCCGCCAACACAACGCAGAAATATTGCCATTGCTGAATTTGAGGACTAAAGTGTCCGGAAAAACCTCCGCAGAAATAAAGAATTTGGAGAACCACGACTTTCATCTCAACTGCCGTTCAGTAAATATAATAATAATTTTATTTGTCTATTTGTCTCGTATGGCGATCGTTTCAATATTTAATTTGACGAATCTTTATTGTATGGATTTTTAATTAAAATTCGAATATTATAATTTATAAAAGTTGAAGGAACGAAGGCGTATAGCTTGGAATATTTATATAAATTGTAGTGACTATTTTACGTGAACAATGTTTATAACTAGATTGATTAACGGATCCGTTTAAATTTGACTGTTTTAAAATTTATAATAAATTGACTTTAGATGTATAATTGTTTAAATTTATTGTTAATGAAAATTTTATTACAGTTTCCTTGCAACGTTGCAAACGTTGCATTGCTACGTTATCGGGCAAGAAAAGTAACGTTGCATATGTCATGATTTTAGTGAACACTGTTCTATAGAAGCAATCATATTATCAACATGGAATAATAATAATAAAACAAAATTTAGCATTTTCCGCAACATTTTTCCGCAACCCGCACTGCGATTTTTTTAATGCCTATTCAAAGTTCCAAAGTAACATTCCGCAACGTTTACCTGCAACGTTCCTAGCCCCATGACATATGCAACGTTACGTTTCTTGCCTGGTAACGTTGCAATTCAACGTCTGCAACTTTACACGGAAACGATGCAGCAACGTTGATGAAACGTTTGGTGCTATTATAATTATTTCAAAATTATTCCATTTGGAATCATGAGGCCTTTGCTCTCGAGTCCAATCATCAACTTTTGAATAGTCAATTTCATTTGGATAATAGCACCTTAATTCTCCTTTGTCATTTATGAATGTCCATGATTTTACCAGAATTTCCACTTTCCGATTTTGTTTTTTCAAATTTCGTTTTTTCATGGAAAACTCCACAATCACATAGCTCGCTGTCGAGTTTGTAGCCAACTAAAACATTTTGGTTCATAGACATTAAAAAATCAAAACATTTTTTACATAAATAACAGTTTGCCAAATATTAAGGATTTTTTATTGACGCTGAAAAAGTCCAACAATGCCTTCGTCTACTCGTTTACTAAACGTAAATTAATTTCGTTAATTGCAGGCGTGTGTTTTTCAATTAAAATTTGTAACTCTATATTGTTAATAAAATAAAACCAAAACATAATTAAGCATGGTTTATTTTTATTTATAAATTTACGTTGAATATTACTTTAATATGTTTAAAAAAAATTCTGAAATAAATACTTTGCGCAGTTGGAGATTTTAAGAAATGCGATTTGATGATTTACGTATTTAATCGAATTGTCATGTGTTGAATAAAAGTTCCTCTTTTAAGGAGGGATTTCGTTATTGATAAAAAATTTATCGAATCTCTTTTGACAATAATGAATCAGATCCAAAATTTTAAGGTTAGGTTGCTGTAATTTTACAAATAATGGTTAAGTTTTTTTCTCAATATAATAAAGCTAATATGTACTTAAATATATTATATGGCAAGATTTAGATTTCACATCATTTTCTAACTTGAACTGGAAGATTAAAAATGCGACTTTAATCGGAAATTTTCCTTTAAGTATGAGATTTACTTGAGTTATACCGATCGACAGTTAAAGTTTAAGAAAAGTAAATAGGTTTTTATTTGAACTGGATAATTCTTAAGAAATACAACTATTATTTCTTCAAATATATGTGATTATCTTTCATTTTCTTCTTATTTTTCTTGAAATACAATAATAAATTATTTAATTTTTACTTACCGCCATATTTGTGTTCCAGTCAGTAGTATTTTCACAAACTATGTTAAAAAAGGTTTTCCTTTTGCAATAAACTTTAAAAGCACGTTAAAATTAAGAGGAATATTTATTCTCAATACGAAGGTTTAGATGAAGAAAATTAGAAACTTCATTATGAGAGCCATTTTGTACTATTCTTTGGGAACATATATATATATATATATATATATATATATATATATATAAAATGGCAGACAACTAAATACGCAAGTTGCGTAACGCAACTTCACGGCTTTCAAGTAATACCTCATTTGTGCAAATGACCGCGACGGTTTGAAATGTTTAAAACAGGACGCTTTCAAATCAGCGCGCCCTTTACGACCAATGCCAACACCTCAAAGATATTATGCGCTCTTGCGCAGTAGTTATATCCAGTGAAAGACTCTCTATATCATCCTTTGATCACTGACAATAGCAATGTGTTTATTTACATTTTAATAAAAAATACGCAAGATTATTAGTTTTTATCTGTATATTTAAATTTAACTAAGTATTTAAAAATTTTTATAATTAATATCGTTTTTAAAACGTGTATAATATGCAGATAATTGAAATAATGATATGAATAGCTGATAATCTGTAAAATTAATCGCTAGTTTTTGTAAGGTTAGCTTTGTTTATCTTCTGAATGTTAAATTTATATTTGTAAAAAATAAGTTCTTTTGTATTTTTAGATCAAATTATTTCTAAACTTTAGAGAAGGCATTATATTTTAAATAATAAGTAAGTAAACAGTTTAACGTTACAAAATATAATTGTCAAATTACTTGTAGGGAATTGTCGTTTAACGTAGCAATTGGCAGGTTTTCAGAAAATGTGTAGATAGAGAAAAAGTGTAATTTTAAATATTATTTAAACTTTAAATTGACACAGTACTTCCAGTTCTTTTTTTATAGTATGTTGATGAATATTAATCATCTCTTATTATTTGTTTAAATACATAACTAATTTATATTCTTTAATTTAATAAATAACTAATTTATATTTTTAATTATTTCAGTATTTGCAATTTACAATGAGCAAAGCAGAGTATATGAGAAAATATCGTTTCCTAAAACGAATGGCAAGTGAGAGCAATGGTGATAAAGATACCAAAAGATTTAAACTTTTAGAAAACGAAATTTTTGCGGAAGATGAAGTTGAACTATTTAAACAAGAAAATAATAATTTCAGTGCAGAAGAAATCGTCAATTCTATTGGAAATTTAATTATGATGTCTGACAATAATAATTCTCAGGACGAAGAGAAATTTGATGATGATGGAAGTAATACACCTTTATTAGAAGAAACTGTTTATAGTGAAAGCTCAGAATATTCAGACAGTGATAGTGATAATGACGATAAAATAAATAAAAATGTTCACGAAAATCTAAGAACTAAATTACATGTATGGGGTATAAAACATAGAAAAACTTTAACGAGAAATTGTGTGGAAGATTTGCTAAGCATTTTAAGGAGTGAAGGGTTTCAAGATTTACCAAAGTCAGCTGCCACTTTTTTACCATCAGAAAATAAGTCGAACTATAAAATAGAAGTTTTGCAAGGTCAGGCCCGGCGAATCATATTCAATCCGGGTGGGTAGTTGACTTGGTGGAGGGGAAGGGAAGATTTAAAAAAGTTTATATGAGTAAAGAAATTTTAGGGATATAGAAAGCAGGCTATGTTAATAAAAAGTGATGTTTGCAATTCCGGGTGGGTACCCACCGTACCCACCTTATTCGCCGGGCCTGTGCAAGGTACCCAGAAAACAAAATGCCTGCATATTAGCAGGCCATGTGCCGGACCGTGGCCCGATTGATCGGACCTACGTGCCGACAAATAATCAGCTCAATGTACGCGCCATTGCCGGCGATATCGCCCGACCGTTGGTCCGGCGCGTGTGTGCCGGCATTTGTCTGGCACGCTTCATCCGAAAATTCATATTAAAAAATTGTTTTAAAAATTTGAAATAAATTAAAATAAACATGTAAATAAAAAGACAATTTTTTTCAAAAAATATTTTTATTTTGATTATTTTGTAATATTTAACACAATAAATATTCTATTGAATATAAATACAATTTTCTTTAAAAGTATTTTTTCTTTTTCACTTTTCTTATTTTATAATATTTAATACGATAAAAATAGTCCAGTTAACTGTTCCTACAACATATAGTTTCACAATTAAATTCTCTACTCCCTGGTTTTCTCACTTAATTTTCTCATTTTTACAACCGAAAAAGACTCTTAGGAATTTTTCCATTGTGTTTAACGACAAAAACAGATCAAAATGAAAAACGATAGTATAGAATTTAGTTTATAAAAAATAGAATCGAAAACCTTAAGCTAATAATGTTAAAAGTTACAACGCAACGGTTCAAAAACAGCAGATTTTTTCGATCCTTCTCGTAAAAAAATGTATTTTTTAATATTTTACTAATTTTAAGATTGCTAGTCTTTTAGTTGATTTGATTTTTAAAAGAGAATAAATAATGGGATTAGAAAAAAACATGGAGTAGGGGACATTTTCGTTGATAAGTACCAGAAGTAGATGAATTAAAATCTTTTAAAATAATTTTTCAACAGTCTTCAACAGGTATTACCATTAAATTATGTCAAATTTTAAAATCAAACGCATTCTTTAAAAGAAAATAACATAAATTAAAAATTTTTAACGAATTACTCTTGAAATTCATCTTCACTATCATACTTAGAATCCTCATCATCATTACTACTCTGATCGCTTTTTTCATCAACCTGATCGTCATCACCTTCTGTTCCGTCATGTCCATTGGAGTCAGTGCTTTCTTCATTATAAGTAGATGACGTAGGGCCATTTTTTACTTTTCTATTGAAATCAGTGCTGTTTTCATTATAAGTAGATGGCGCAGTGTCGTCTTTTACTTGTCCATTGGAATCAGTGCTATTTTCATTATAAGTAGATGACGTGGTGCCGTCTTTTACTTTTTTTTTTCGGCTGCTGCTTTTTTACTTTATTCCTGTAACGCTGTTTCGTGCTTTTAAGAACATCCAGCATAGCCTGCTTATAACATTCCTTGTTAACAGGTCCATCAAAGAAAGGGCATTTTAAGGCTGCACCTGTAAAGGATGTCAGATGTCAATACTGTAAAATTAATAAAATTATCAAGAGGGGAAACCGAAAGTTTGACCAGGTTGTGTTACCTTAGCTTGCAAATACAAATTTTTTAAAAATAACTTTATAAAAAAAAAAAAATTTCTAAGTAAAAGATCTAAATATATTAGAAAAGCTATGAAACAATGAAATAATCTTTGAAAAACTAAGTAGATTTTTAAAAAAAGTCTTAAGAAACAAGAAACAAAAACATTCAATAAAAAATAACAAAATAAATATTTGAAAAAATCAAACAATTTATAAAAAAGCAAGTAATTACGAAAAATAGAAATTCTAAAAAATGGGAAAATATAAAAATAAAATAAAAAAAGAGTAAAATTAGGACACAGAAAAGGCCTACAGAAAAATGAAGAAATTGTTTAAAAACAAAAAAGAGAGGAAATTTATTTACTAAATGAGAAAAAAATCATAAAAATTTAAAAGAATAAAAAATCTTAAAATATGATAAAAACTCTAACAAATTCTAAAACCTCAATTTTAAGAAATTGAAGAACACTATAATTTTTACAAGAAAGTTATTTTGCAAAAAACAATTTAGTAAACGCGAAAAGATTTATTTAAAAATTAAATTTTATGTGATTGTTAAATAAATGTTACAATGCGAATGAGAGAGTTAGTAAAATTTTATTTTTAAAGAATTCAACATATAAAAACTGTTTTTTTTTTATAAAAAATTTTTGAGTATTTTTTCTCATTTCACAAATTAATTATGCTTTTATTTTTGTGACACCCGTAGAAGTAAATCAATTAATGAAAGAAAAATTCTCTCATAAGAGACATTCCCGAAAATAAAGAAATCTTATCATTAATCTTATAATTAATAAAAAAAAAAGATAAACCATAAAAAGTAAAAGGATAAAAAATACAAACTTTTATGTCTTTTAGGGTAGACTGTGAGTCTTTAGATGTTTGTTTTGTATAAAATTTAGAAATAATAAATATAGAAATAAATTTAAGAGCAAGATTTTGTTGAAATATTTTGGGATCATAAAAGTACTTTTTAAATGATTAATTAAAATATCTCTTGATATTTCCTTATATCAGGGTATTTTTATATTCCCCGAGAATTTAAATTTCAGTTCTAGTCTCACATTGACGGTTTTGAGTGTAAACCTGTTAAATCACATTTTAGTGATTTTTTGTCTCTAAGACAAAAAGTTAAAAAATAAGAAAAACTACCTAATTGAAAATAAATTAGTTTCTTAATAATACATCCTTAACAGTTAAAGATTTATTATAACGAGGAATATTATTATTTTGTTTAGTAGATTTGTTAACTTTTTGTTCTAGTGAAAAAAATTTACGAGAATACAGATAGCAGGTTTACACTCTAAAGCGTCGATATAATAGGTAATACTTACGGTAAAGTATGTTGGAGACTTTGGTGTCACCAAATTGCTCTGAGCCATTTTGTTTATTCCAAGTAAATTTAGCTACCAGTTGGTCCTCCATCATTTCTTTCAGCGCACAACTGAGAAATTCTTTGATTTTGGATCCTCCCAGCCGTACTAAATGATCATGCTAAAAAAATTGTATATAATAAATAGCAAAAATTAATTATTTAATAAAATCAGATATAATGTATTTACATTTTAACAAAATATGTTTTGAAATAAGAAACAATCATTAAAATTAAAGATAATTTTTAGATTTTAAAGAACGTAAATTTTAGGTAATATTCTTTATTTTTAAGAAACTTACAATTTTTCGTCGATTCTCCTTGCCCTTAGCTGATTCCAAAGTTTTAAACTCTTCTACTGTTTTCAAAGGAAAACCAGTCAACGGTTGATATAAAGTTTCTTCCACGATTTTTTCAGTATCTATACGCAACTCTGACTAAGCTTTAATGATTTCTTTATTCTGTCCTTCTATATTGCTATTTTTAAAAATATTTAAAAATGAAAAAAATATTATAAAAATTCTATCAAAAGTTGGAAAAAAATTACTCACTCCAAGCTCTGCAGTACTTGGGTTTCAAAATCTAAATGATTATTCTTTTGTTGATTATCTTGAGCCACAATTTGAGATCCTCGAAAAGATGATAGCGTCCAGTTTTTGAGGCATTAAAACATTTTGTCATTGTAATCTGTAAAATGTTTCATGTAAGTGCAACAATTATTTTTTTTCAATTAAAAAAAGTCCTCTGCTTAGAAAACAAAAGGTTTAAAATTTACATGACTTTTCTATAACAAAAAAAATGGTCACCTTATATTAAATACACTGAGATATAAAATGTAGAAAACTAAATTTTTCTATCTTTATTTTAAAAATAAATGTATGGAGTAAAATTATTAGTTTAAAATTGTCCACAAGTCTCATGAAAGATTTCATTAAATCTTTGAATACTTTCACTAAAAAAATAACTCACCAATTATTTAAGGGGGGAACACCAGTTATAAGTAAAAAAAAAGTGCTTTTTTCAAGAATTTTTTTCTAGAAAACCATGAAACTTTTTGAAGAATACTATTTATTAATTAAAAGTACATATTAAAAGCTGTAATTTAAAAAAAAAGTGTTTTTCAACCAAAACTTTTGAAGATATGAGTTATTGAAGCGACGCCTTAAAAAAAAAGGTGATTTGCGGTGATCAGGATTCCGCAAGTATGCTTCGTCTGAAATGCAAAAATGAAATTGATTTACATTTATTATAAGATTATCCTGTTAGTGATCGAAGGATTTAAAGAAAAAAAAATATTTGACAAAATGGCGACCTGTCAAAGTCAAAAGTCTGATTTTCGTAAAAAAAAAAAACGGTCGATTTTCAGCTATATAAAAAAAATTTTTGCACAAAAAAAAATCCTTCGATCACTAACTCGGCTTGGATGTGTAAATTAAGCATACCAAATTTTAAGTAAATCGGTTTGATGGTTTTCGAGTAATCGTGATCACCGACTTTGAAAATGTCATTTTGAGAAAAACGCATTTAAAGTTTCAACGTACTTTTTTGTCAAATACTTGAAATGACCTTTGCTTGTCATATTACTCTATCTTTCCTCAAAATTATAAAGGGTAGGTACGAAAACTGTAAATTTAAGCGTAAAACAAAAGAAGAATAGCCATTGAGCACCAGGTGTAAGTGTTGGCAGATCTGGAGCGACCTGACGCGCCGCCGTATTGTGCTGTATATCTCATTTATTTTTCATCGGATCAACTTACAATTAGAAATTTCTATACACATTTCTTAATATGTATACTGTAAGAAAATGCAAAAAAAAAGAAAAACGATTCTTCGAAAATTACAACTGGTGTTCCCCCCTTAAATAGTTACCGCTGATAGCAAATAGAAATGTCTCTAATAAAAATTAATATTTATAATTCCGAAATGTTGCTTGTTTCATCAACTAATAGCGCCGAAGAGGCTGCATCTGGTGGGATTTGTCGTCGATGACTTCCGATTTGAGCTAAATGTGAAAGGTTGCTTCCTTGATCAACTAATTGTGTTGAAGAACTTGCTTTTGGTGGAATATGCTGCTCTCGACTTTCAATATCAGCTATGTGTGAAAAGTTGCTTCCTTGACCAACTAATTGCGTCAAAGAAGCTGCATTTGGTGCGATATGTAGCTGATGACTCCCCATTTGAGCTATATGTGACAATGCTGCTTTCAAACTGTTCTCTGTAAGAACTGGTTTCTCAAAAGCAGTAAAACCTTGTGACAGTCGCTTAACAAATATGTAAAAAAAAAATTAGAGAGATATCAATAGCTTAGGGAGTTTCTTTATATATATTGCAATTAATTATTGTTACTCACAAATCTGTAAGACCACCCCATTGTTTAATTAATTTCATAGAGGGTGTATCTGCTACTGTCTGTTGAAGCGGAGCTTGGACCTGAAGTGTTGGATCATGTTTTGATGTTGGTCTAAAAAACATATTGTGTACTAACTGTATGTTAATTTAAAGTAAACGTTGTAAATTTATACTTACAAGTTTAGAAATCTCTTTTGTATTTGCTGAAATTTCGACGGAGATGAGTCTGAAAAACTGTTACTTTCTGCAGAATGAGGTACACCTGAATTTTGAAATTCTGGATAGTACAACTGATTTGTCCTATAAATAATTAGTGATTAATATTATCATTTTCATTAGTGAAAACATAGCTATCGGTTTTTTCGTACCTGTCACTTTGTCTTAAATTTAAGTTTCCGGCCAGATACTTTAGATCTTGTATACTTTTTTGAATAGTTGTTTTTCGATTGCTCTTTTTTGGAATCGTTTCATCATCGGAAGTGGTTAGAATCGATTTCGGAGTTTTTATTTTTCGACCTGTGCTGGAAACTCTATTTTTTCCTTTATTAAACATTTTCTTTATTGCACCCTGTTTTTTGTTTTCTACTTTATTTTCCATTATCTACAAAATAATTTGATTAATACTTATCGATTCCGTCTAAAATTTTTGAGATAATAGCTTTTATTGCAAAAGAATGATTTGAAAACTTATTAAAAATAGTTGAAGATATTAAAAATAATAATATATACACATTTTCTAGAAATATTCAAGTATGAATGTATAAAAAATAATGAAATTCGTAATATATACTCTCTAAATTAAAATCAGCGAAAAATTTAAAGAATAGAAAATGGTGACATATTGGTATTAGAAATATTGTCTTTGAGGGCATGTGATGGAGTATGACGTCACTAGTAAAGGAAAAATTGGTCCATAACTTTTCTCTTAAAATATTGACTATTTTGTCACGAAACTTGGTAGAAATACTTGAAATATCATAAGGAAGGTCTCTCTGACCTAAATTTGTTTAAACTTTGTTCCAAAATTAATTTTGAAACATTTTCGAAAAATTGAAAATTTTTTAATAATTAATTTTGATTCAAAATTTAAACAAAACGGCCCAGAGAGACCTTCTTAATGATATTTTAAGTAATTCCACTAAATTTTGTAATAAAATATTCAATATTTTTTTAAGAGAAAAGTTACGGACAAATTTTTTCTATACCAGTGACGTCATACTCCATCACATGCCCTTAATTACAAATAGAGAATTCTGCTTATGTGAAATAGAAATTCTCAAATTGTTTTATGTACAAGATATTATTGTTGAAGAATTTCTTGTTGACTGAGTAATGTCGAACATATCCAGTTATTTTCGATTACATTTTCTTCTTCTCCTTCTACACTACTCCAACAAGGCATTCTGTAACATTTGTCTTTTATTTCATTTAGCGAGATAACTTCCAAAACGTCTGACAAGTTTGTACACCGATAAACTCCAACAACTTCAGATGATATGCCAATATCGTAAACTGACTCTCGTTTACGGAACGTTTGAAAAATGAGAGACAATTCTTCTTCTATCTGCACAATGTTTTTTACTAATCCAATTCTTCCATCTTGGAGTTGGATGCAGTTGTCACATAAATTATTGGCCAGTGTAAGCTTTCCGATTTCTAATTAACTGAAGTGTCGACAAGAATCTTCTGGAATATCTAGTGCAAGAGGTCCTTCGCCATGAGGTAATGACGGTCGTATGCGTACGGTATTGTCAAGAGGTAATAAATCTAAAGCATTCAATTCTTTACTTCTCTTATAATACTGATGAAGAGGAAGATGGGGTTTTCGTATCAATTTGAGAAACTCAGGCATATTATTTTCGTATCCAAAGGCGCTGAAAGATTCTAATTCACCTAGTTTTTGAACATCGGATACGACGTGAAGCAAGCAGTGTATGTTATAAGACATAAATTGTTGTCCATATAGTTCTTCACAAAGCAGTACGAAAGATTCCAAAGCTTGTTGACAAAATACTAGAATTTCCTGAGATATTGTTTTGCGCATTAAAAGACGCAAAACAGCGTTTAATATTAAGAAGTGATTGTAACTCTCATCATCAAAAACATCCTTTAACAAGCTTGGTAAGGAATAAAGTGCAATTTGCCTGAATTCTGTCGCTTTAAAGGAATGGAATGCTGTCAGTTTGTTCGGTTTTCGATTAAAATCTACAGGACAGTAGATTCGTAGCTGCATCATTCTACTATCAGCAATGTTTAGCTTTCTACCAGAAAATCTTCTAACCTTATATTTTCCTGCCAAGTTAGCTGAAAAAATTTTGTTAGTAGCTCCTAACCAAAGACAATGCATCCCTTCAAATGGCACTTGTGATACTAAATTCAACAGTTGAGACAGTGGACTCCTTCCCAGGTTATGATCTTCATTTATCATATTTCGATATTCTTCATCTGTACTCAAAGGGTGGTTAAGTCCTGTGAAAGTCATTCTACCCATAAAATAAACTCCTTCCACCTTGCATTTTGAGCAAGGTTTAAGTGATTTATGACCGGAATGATTTAAAATAAACGCCCTTGCAGGAGCGTCTGCAATGAAACAATGTATATTTAAAAAAGTTAGTGTATTGTTAATCAAAATTCCATTTGTGCAAATTTGAGTAACTTCTTGAACAAATTGTTCAAAAAAGTCAAATGCGTTTTCTGGCTTTCGATCACCTACATAGATACCAGCAATTATTGGTCTTTTATCTCCAATATTAAGAATTCGGTACTGAATGGGCCAAAATTATTTTGAGCCTTTGTTTAATTTCGCACCATCAGTGCTAAAATCCATTACAATAGTCTCTGGTAACATATTTGCTAATATATTTGACAATTTCTTCTCAAGGGTTGCTCGGAAGCCTATATGGAGATATTCACCACCAGCAATGCGTTGTATTAATCCCGTTGCGACTATAGTTGGAGTCTGTAAAATTGTTCTCTCATCTTTTGGCAGAAAATTTAAATTTAAAGGAAATTCTCTTAAACATTTTAAAAGTATATTACACTGAGTATATTTCAAATTGGCAGACAAAAATGCGTTTTTTATCGATCGTTTTTTAATTACAACTAAATTTATAGGAGGGACATCGTCCTCTTCTTCCGTAGTAGTTATATGAGCGTTACCATCATCTTCCGCAGGTTCCTCGGTCTCATCCGTATATGTTTCTGCCTCACTGTTTTCTTCAACAGAACTTAAACTATCATCAGCAACATTACCAGCATCAGCAGCATTATCACCATCAACAGCATTATCATCTACAAAACGCATATCGTCGACTAGAGCCAGGTCATTATTTTCGTTTATATTTTCTAATCTCGGCAATAGGAACTCCAACTCATTATTTTCATCTGAATTATCTTCACTATGTGTAGAGAAACTGGAATCGGCAATAGCTTGCAAAGAAGTGTCTGCATTATTTTTCCTACACTCCATGGTACGCAAACGCTTTCTTTTTTGGGATTCACTTAGATCAAGAAATCTCTTATTTTTCATTTTTTCCATAATTTTATTTCTTTTTTGTATTGTATAATCTGTTCGTTAAAAAATATTACGTTAATTTTGTAATGAATGATATATCTTTATGTTCATGAAGTTTAAGGAATGGAAAGTAAGGGATCTTAAGGTTAATGCATCCATGCATTAAGTTATTAAATTAACTTTGAAAATGACTGCTTATCTTGTAGGTTCGTACTGATTGTAGCGTAACACATATCTAGTTACTTGGTACATTTATAAACATGAGTCTCATATAAGATGAGCTATATTTAAATAAATCATACAAATTAATAAGTTTTTAATTTATTTTTTGCTGGGCTGCATAGTGAGCCCAAAAATGAAAAAAGCTGAACTATTTTTCTAAAAAATACTAATATATTTTCTTCATCCTGTCCCATTAATAGTTGTTAATATACTTTTTACATTTTAGAGTAGACACATTATATAACGCTAGAAACATCCCCAAACCCTATTTTTAATTTCTTTTTTTCCTTAATCATTAAAATCACAAAGAACATTTATTTAATGTAAATGGACATTACAAATTATTTGAAAAAGTTATTAATACTTTTGAATTTTTTTTAACAAGTTAGTAATACAGTTATTTAGGTATTTTAAATTGAACTATTCTTTTTGAAACCAGACGTAAAAATTATATAATACAAATTGACATTAACAAAATTTCAAACAAAGACTGTCTATGATTAAGTAATTAATTTTTATAAATAAATTTAAAGACAAGTTTTTTCTCTGAATCGCTTAAGGACGTTTATACCCTCAAGTGGTTCTCATTCTATCGGACCATGATTGTCAATATTTTTTTAATTTCATTTCTTCTTATAATTTGGTTTCTTAATAGTATTTTGTGGTTAAAATCATTACACAAACAAATTTTATTGAAAAAAAAATTTTTTCGTTGAGAATTTCAAGCTATTAAATTTTTTTCTTCATGATTATTTCAAAAAAGTGAAGAATTGTAACCTTTGAATAACATTTTCTTAACAACGGTACGGTAAATTAACTAAATATTGTTGTAAAAGTTGTATTATATTACAGTTTAAAATATATTAGTTTTTTAAAAAAATTTGTAGAACCGTGTTTTTTTAAATAATTATAATATAGTCATCTTGCGCGTTTTGTTACTGTTTCCATGTAAAAGTCCCAACTTTATAAATTTCTATCTTAAAAATAGAACGGTAAAATTCAATAAAATTGTAACAGTACATGTAAAGTAATGCATTTAATATGTCATTAAAATTTTATAAGAATCTGTAGAAATTGATTGTTTGGATAAACATCCTTAAATTAACTTACTTATTGAAACTAAAAGAAATTATTAATTATTAAAATGTGACTGTAACAATTGTTTAAATAAATTACTTTTTTTTTTACTTATTTTCCCAAGAACATATTATTTGAAAATTGCATAATTTTGGTTTCTATTTAAAAAAAAAAAGAAGAAAAAAGATGAACAATATAAAGTGTTGAAAAATATTTTTAATATATTGCAATGTCAATTTTCATTAGATAATTTTTACTTTCTGTTTTTAAAAACAAAGTAAGTTTAAAACATGTAAGAATCTGTAAGATTGATAATTTATTTACAATTTATAGTTATCAAAAATTAACATTCTGATTATAAGCCTATTAAATTTAAGTGTCAAACCAAGTAAATATAATTCTTTTTAAGAAAATACCTACTTCCACTTTTTATTGTGGGACTTTATTGCACTTTTAATTAATATTGATCAATTTCAAATAAATAAAATATATACTGGTATTTTATTTCCTTTAAAATAGTTTTAGTTAGTGGTAAGACAATTTCTTAACAATTCGTATTTTGTTTTTTAAAATCAACGTGTCTTAAAAAAAACTATTTTTAAAATTATTCAGTAAGAAAAGTATCTAACATCAAGTAATTATTTAAAAAATATATTAATAGATAAAGAAAGCCCAGGAAATAAACGTAATTGTATTCAATGACATGCAAGTAAAGTTTCACAGTTCCAGAGGATTTAAACCAATAAATCACCAAATTTTCAGAAAGTTTAAGGCTGTTGAAATCAGTTAATTTTAACTAAAATTATATTATAAAAAGAGTTTACTTTTAAATAAAAAACTAAGATTCATAACAATAACAGAATTTGGAAATGTTTTCTTATTTACTTTTTCTTGTGACAGTATAATTGTAACGGATATTCAAGAAAATAAAAAGGATACTATTATTATGTGTACTCTTTCAAAAAGCAAAAATTAATTATATTATATTATTTATTTATTTATTTTTAAACAATATACGGATGATACATCCATTACATAAGTAGATAGAAAGTATACCAACTATAATTTTTACAATATAATAATCAACTCAAGTTGCACCGCTGGTGTGAAAAACAATTCTTCGCAACGAAGTTATAAATGTGGTCAAATTATTATTAAAAAAGTCAGTGTCATCACGGAGGACATTTGTACGATGCACTTACCTATTCATCGTAGAATTTCTGATGAAGTTCGTTTTATGGAATGATTCGCGGAACGGGAGGACGCTGCGTATTATATTATTAAATATTCATATATAATGCACTATAATTATCATATAAAATTAATAACGAAGAAGGAGGAAGAATAAAATAAAAAATCTATAAAAGAATAAGAACATTTTTTAAGAAAGTAAAAATTTACTTATCGAATTTTTTTAAAAACAATTAAAAGTATAAGTAAGAAAATCAACAAAAAGGACGTAAACATAAATAAAATGTAATGTAGAAACAAAAATGCTTGAAATAAAATAAAATAATTTGTACAAAATGATAAAAATTAAGAGAATCTAATTTTAAATTAGTTTACAGGCAAAAGAAAACAAATATTATTTAGAAACGAAGTGCAAGCAAAATTTCACATGTCAGCAAGCAATTAAACCAAATCACCAAATTTCCAAAAAGTTTCAAACTGTTAAAATCACTGAATTAAAGTTCAGACTACACTATAAACAAAATTTACTTTTAATTAATTAACTGAGATTTACAAGAATAACAGAATTAAAAAATTCCCCCTATTTTTTCTAACGATATCACACCAGGCTCCTGAGGTGAATAGGTTTTACAAAAATGAATGCAAAATCGGCAACTGGGGTCTGATTTGTACTCATTAACACTCTTAAAATCCATTTAGAACAAAATCCTAGCTGCTTGGTTTCGCCAGAAATGCACGTTCAATTAAATCATCGAAACAGCATAAGTTGATTTGAGAAATGTAATAAGTTTATTCGGAGAATTTATATAAACTAACAACATTTAACATATTAATAACAAATTTTTAACTATATGCGTTATGTAATTACATAAATCTATGAATTAATTACTTCATATTTAAATATGCTGCGAGGAGAATTCGACTACCGTCTTTTTTAAATTAGACAAGTATCTTTTATTTTTAACCAGGTTGATTTTGAATCGGTTTCAAAATTTTTTTATAAATACGTTATAAATTGTTTTACCAGCTTGTTCCGACCATATTCCAAGACCGATTTTATCCAAGGAAATAGAACACTGGGACAAGTGATTTAATATTGAATAGATTTTTAGAGTCTCGCTAACTCCTGTTCAATAAATAAAAATAAAATAAAAATAATGCTAATAAATAATAATAGTAACAATAGTAAAATAATAACGATAGTACTAATAAATAAAAACTACTTTTACTTTTAAAAGATATTTTCAATTCCCTTACAAGTTATTCACAATTAATATGTACTTTTCTAGTGGAGAAAAGAGCATTTACAATTTTGTCAATAATTTTTAAAGAAGTAACGAAGGGTACTAATTTTAAAGATTTAACTTTGACACAAATTTTAGATTCTAAAAGTTTGTCAGTATGTTTTAATAATTTTCTGCATACTAGGAAAGTACATATCAATTGTTATTATTAAACAGGTGTCAGCTAGACACTATAAATCCATGTGATTTTAAAGCACTTGGCTTAGTGTCCTATTTCCTTGGATAAAATCGGTCTTGAAAATGGTCGAAACAAGCTGGTGAAACAATTTATAACGTATTTATAAAAAAAAATTTGAAACCGATTCAAAATCAACCTGGTTAAAGATAAGAGATACTTGTCTAATTTAAAAAAGGCGGTAGTCGAATTCTCCATCGCAACATATTTAAATATGAAGTAATTAATTCATGGATTTATGTAATTTATGTAATTACATAACGCATAAAGTTAAAAATTTGTTATTAATATGTTAAATGTTGTTAGTTTATATAAATTCTCCGAATAAACTTATTACATATCTCAAATCAACTTATGCTGTTTCGATGATTTAATTGAACGTGCATTTCTGGCGAAACCGAGCAGCTAGGATTTTGTTCTAAATGGATTTTAAGAGTGTTAATGAGTACAAATCAGACCCCAGTTGCCGATTTTGCATTCATTTTTGAAAAACCTATTTACCTTAGGAGCCTGGTGATATAATGAACCGAAATTCACGAACATAAATAGGACACTATAATACGTATATTTATCACTAAAAGAGGAAATTAAAGATGTTTTATAAGAGTTAATTTTTATAAGGACAACATTTTTTTAATATCAGAAAGTTTAATAAACAATTTAAAAAATTATGCAAAAACTCAGAAAAATAATTTGAAAAATTGACAAATAAAGAAGTTAAAATTAATAGAATGTTATATAAAAGCAAAAATTCATAAAACCAAATGAAATGCTTTTCATAGAACTGGAAAAATTGACAGGTATCTAATTTCAAAAACAGCTAACAGATAAAAGAAAACGAATATTTGCAAAATGAGAAATCCGTAGTAAAATCGAAAAATCCTGGAAAAATATACAGGAAAAAACACACAATAATTTATTATAAATTTATTTGATACATGATATACTTAAACAAGAAAAATATAGTTAATCATTTACTTACAGTCAATGAAGTTCCAAGTCAAAAATATTTTGCCTGAATTTCCACCTTATTCAAACAATTAAAAATTGGCGCGCGAACTCATTGCGCGAAATTAAAGGTACTTTCTCACCTCAGTAGCTGCCATGGGAGTGAAGGGTTGCGACAATTCAAATTTTCATTGTCTGAACTCTTCACTCTCACACGTTACCATAGCAACCTTCAGCCAGCCAGCCAGCCAGCCAGCCGAGGTGTGAAAGTGCCATTACGCTTAATCGTATCAATATGCACATACTCAGGCGCGAGATATTTGAAATTACATCATTTTATTATTTGGATGTAATATATATTAATTAAAATAATATTTCCAGTATTATGCACTCATATTGCTTAATTGGTCCTATATATATTTATTAGAAAAATATATGACATATAAATATATCTTTTTAAATATATTCATGTAAAATATAGATCACTATTTATTAGTTATAATAAAAAGTGTGATCGCTCTCCATTGTTAATTAAAAATAAAAGATAAAATTGATCCGTTAGAGCAACTTGGTCTCGGTTTTCAATTTTTAAAAAGTTTTTTAAGAAAAAAAAATGTTAAGTGTTCTTTTAATTTTTCTTAAAAATATAAAACCTTAACAATAAGTTGCTCCATGGCTACCCTTTCTTCTATTTTTAATACATCAATATTTTTATTACATATTTCTATCAATGGTCATTTAAGGTTCAAAGCATATGGAAATCTTGTATATTATTACTGGGCAATGAATAGTAGCATAAAAATAATATTAATAAAAAAACTTAAAGTTTAGGCCACGGTCCGACACATTGCAGGCAACGTAGTCTTGTGAAATAATGAGCAGCGCACAAAAGGTGCGTAATAGCCGGCACGCGGTTTGCCGACCGGCGTGCCTGTAACGTGCCAGGCACGTTTGTTATCAGGGTAGTGTTAACAAAGTAGGGTGTTATGCCTACTTTGGTGTAGAAAAAGCTTTTAACCAAATAATTATTCCAGAAATTTATACTGAGAAGCAAATTGACTTAACAATAAACGTAGATGGCATGCAAGTTTTTAATAAATCCAAACAACAATTATGGCCTATCTTAGGGAAGGTTTTTCACGAAATGTACGAGTCCTCGCCCTTTATTATAGCTGTATACGGTGGTAGATCTAAACCAGCGTCATCTAAAGAATACCTGCAAGATTTTGTGCAGGAAATGAAGAATTTGATAAAGCATGGAGTTAAAATTCGTGAAAAATATTATAGTGTTCGAGTTCGAGGATATTCACCCGATACTCCAGCTAGGGCATTTCTAAAAGGTTGCAAACCTTACAATTCTTTCTTTGCATGTGAAAGGTGCGTCACAGAAGGAGTTACAGTCTTAGGTAAAAGAGTTTATCCAGAAATAGATTGTAGATTGCGAACAAATGAATCCTTCTGAAATCAAGAGCAGAAAGAACATCATGTTGCAGAATGTTACCTTTTAGAACTAGAAAATTTTGATCCAATAAATGATGTATTTTTGGATTCAATGCATTTATTTTGGTTAGGAGCAACGAAGTGGATTTTGCAACAACTACTCGCTCCGGGTTATCGACGTGGGAAATTAAAGCAAGAAAAAATAAATTTATTACGTTCATTGCTAAGTAACATTGCACCTGGAGTTACTGCAGAATTTCAGAGAAAAACTTTAGACCTAGACGACTTGAAAAATTGGAAAGCAACGCAATATCGGCTTTTTCAGCTCTATTCTAGTCATTTAGTTTTCCAGTACGTTATGTCTAAACAGTACTATGAGCATTTTATGTTACTCTTCGTCGCTTGCAGTATTTTATTTTCGAAGGAATTAGCAGTAGAGAAATCAGAATATGCTAAAATTCTATTGAGGGAATATTTTTCTCTACTACCAGCATTTTACGGGCAAGGTTCGCAAACAATTAATAATCACAATTTGATCCATGTGTCAGAAGATACAATTCATGCGCAAACATCGCTCTCTGAGATTTCTGCATTTGAGTTCGAAAATTGCTTAGGAAAATTAAAATCTGTTTTCCATAGCAAGAAGGATATTGTGCCTCAATTGATTAAAGGAGTGTCACAGATGAAATATTGTCCGCAGATGGCAGAAGATTATAAACATCCAGTCAATAATTTTGTGCAAAAAAAAAAGACTGCCGTTACTATAACCAAAGAACGAAATAGCTCGATTATAAAAAGTATCAAATTTAAAGATTTGTTAATCAGTACGACGGAACCTGATAACATAATTTCATTAACAAGAGGCGAATTATTAAAGGTAGAAAAATTTACCCAAAAAAAGAAAGATCTGGGCCCTTATTACGTAATTTTGAAAACGAAACCGAAAACGAAAACGATTATTAATGTCTGTTGTGATTTTTTATGTCTGTAAACATAGTATTCTTATATTTTAAAATTCCGTGATTAGGAATAAAATACTAAAAATTCAATTTTTTAAGGTCTTTATTGTTTTTTAGCAAGTTGCATATAGACGATTTTCAATAATTTTCGCGAATGGCATCATATGTTTCTTCAGTTATTGTCCTTGATTTTAAGTTTTTTTTTTTTTAAAAACTTATTTTTGGCAACAAATATGTTGTCTCAGGATGACCCAGCGGGGGTCATTTGTATGTGGGGGGGGGGCTACTTGCACCCATGTGAAAATTCAAATAAAAAAATTTAAAACTTATTTTTGTCAACAAATATCCTGTTTTAGGATGATCCGCTGGGGGTCATTTTTATGCGGGAAGTGACTTGCACCCACGTGAAAATTAAAATAAAAAAGTAAAAAAGCTTATTTTTGACAACAAATATGTCGTCTTAGGATGATCCGCTGGGGGTCATTTTTATGCGGGGGGTGACTTGCACCCATGTGAAAATTCAAATAAAAAAATTTAAAACTTATTTTTGACAACAAATATGTTGTCTCAGGATGACCCACCGGGGGTCATTTTTATGTGGGTAGGGGGACTTGCACCCACGTGAAAATTAAAATCAAAAGGTAAAAAACCTATTCTGTCAGCAAATATAGCGTCCAGCATTACCTACCCCCACATAGAAATTATTCCGTTGCCCCTTCCCCCGATTGACAAAAAAAAGTTTTTAATTTTTTGATTTTAATTTTTACGTGGGTGCAAGTCTCTTTACCCACATATAAATGACACCCGGTGGGTCATCCTGAGACGACATATTTGTTGTCAAAAATGAGTTTTTAATTTTAATTTTCACGTGGGTGCAAGTCACCCCCCGCATAAAAATGACCCCCGCTGGGTCATCCTGAGACAACATATTTGTTGCCAAATATAAGTTTTTAAAAAAAAATAAACTTAAAATCAAGGACAATAACTGAAGAAACATATGATGCCATTCGCGAAATTATTATTAAATTATTTAATCTACGAAGTTGTTTCTTAAAAAATGCAAAATACAAGATTCATAAACTTTAAGTTCATAAATAATAAGTAAGTCAGTTTTACAACGAAAAATTAATTTTATATATTTTTATTACTTTCAAATAAAATTTATTTCAAATTATTAAATATTAATAAAATCAATTTAATTAATTCTGTAAAAAAAGAATTTAAAAAATAACGTTTTGGTGCTAATAGTCACAAGCTTGAGTAAACAAACTGTTATTTAGTTCCGAAATATTTACTCCTAATTTAGAAACTTTTACTCGAAGCTCTTAATCTGTGCTCAAAAGCGAAAGAATAATTTGTTATTATTATTGAAAAAGCTGAAGTTAATTATTTATGATTCAATTTTACAACAACAAAATAATTTTATTATCTTTTTTGTTACTTTTAAAATATATCTATAAAAATGAAAGCTTATACTTACACAGATCTTCTTTTTATATCATCTAGAAGATTTGAATTTCGCGCCATTTGTAAATTAGCAAATTTCCACCAGATGGATGATACTAACTACACTTCTCGCAAACGACATGTACCCTATCAGGTATACGTATTGGTGGTTTCTACTGTTATAGCACTTCACTGCACTTTATCGTTTTATGTGATAATTAGCATGTATTTGGACTTTCAGAAATCCTTGTATCACTGCCTGTTGATGAAGGATAATATTACGTAACCTCAGACTTGAAGGAAAATTAAAATAAAAAAATATATATGATATTATTATTAATATTATTTTTTTTATTTTTTTTTTTTTTACAAAACAAGTTTAGGAGAGGAAAAAATGCCTTTACGCACTTGTTCGTGTGGGACTCAACCACGTGCTGTGGTAATACCGCACTACAACAACCTCTCCCATTCTTGCCTTACGTACTCTTATCCGCTTTTGCTCCTTCCGTCCTGAAAGGTAAGCAAGAGCGCGATTCTTTTGCTCGAGGTGTTTTCAGTTCACTGTTCTGTAGGTGTCCCTGTCCCTTGCCGCTGTTGTTCTTACGCGGTGGCCAGAAACGCTATTGGATGCTTTTTTAGAGCTACCTTCGTTATATTATATTATGAAGAACAGTGCTGTCGGACCAGATTAAGTGAACCCAGAAGGACAGCCTTTTGCATACGAACCGTCAATGCTTCAGCTTGACGTTCGCAGTTTGGTATCTTTTTCAATTGGCTTATAAATGAAGCTTTAATCCCTCCCAAACAGCCTAGTATGAGAACAATTAATCGGATTTTATAACCTGGATACATTCGGCTCAGTTCAAACATAAGGTCTTGATATTTCGTCCGTTTCTCATCCTCCTTTTGTATGATGTTGCCCTCAGCAGGAGCCGAAAACTCTATCACACAAATGATCTTACTTTTATGATCCTGGAGTACAATATCAGGCTTAGTAGCTCTGATACGATGAGTTGTAGAAAAAGAAAAATTCCAGTAGATCTTACACTGTTCATTTTCCACAACGGATTCCTGATCCCCTTGGGCATACGGCAAGATGGGTTCTTTATCTATACCATACTGGTGTCGAAGGTGATAATACAACACCTTAAGCGCAGCATTGTGTCTTTCAATATACCTGCAACACGCGTACTTCGGACATGCACTTAGAATGTGACTAAGTGTTTCCGGGTATTGCTTACATGCTCGACAGTTGTTATTGTCGACAGGTATATGCATCACACGACTGCGGTACACCAGAGTATTAATTACACCATCCTGACAAGCGAACAAAAATCCCTCAGTCTCCGATCTCAAACCAGCAGATTTAAGAAAAGCAAAAGTCAAGCCTTGAGACAATCCTATTTCACCTATGAGATTATAGAACTGCCCGTGAACAGGTTTGTTTTTATGTTCCTGTAACAAAAGCGCTTGTTCTGCCTCCTTGACACACTTTTTATAGAACCAGCCTGGAGTGCGATAGGTGAACAACGAGGATGTAAGAGAGGCCTGTCAGGTTGTAGGGAGAACCTATTAATAGATAGGTGTGTTACCCAAGATTCGATATTTTATCGACGTAACCTGTCAATGGCTTGGATTGATTACCGCAAAGCATTCGACTCCACGAGTCACGAGCTGATCATCAAGCTCCTTGAATGTTTAAAGGTACATCCGAGCATTGTGAGATGCTTAAAGGATCTAATGCTTAAGTGGAGGACAAGGTTTGTTATAACATCTAACAAACAGCAGGTGATGACTAACATCATCTCGTTTAGAAAAGGAGTTTTTTAAGGCGACTCCCTTAGTCCACTTCTTTTTTGTATCTCCCTCTTACCCCTGTCTATTGCACTTCGAGAAAAACACTCTGGATACATGTGTGGCAAACCAAGAAATAGAGTCTATAAGATCAACCATCTTTTCTATATGGACGATCTGAAGCTCTATGCATCCAGAAAGGATGCGCTTAGAATTTTGGTGTTTGCAGTGGCCGAGTATTCCAGAGCCATAGGAATGGATTTTGGATTGGATAAATGTGCCGTCATCCATCTAATTAAAGGAAGAAATGAAACATCTGAAATTCCGAGGGACTCTGAGAACATTCAACTCATTGGTGGCATCACCATTCAACATCTTGCTGGTGGAGAGACTTACACATATCTTGGAATTCCACAGTCGGAGACTCAAGATGTGTGTGGGCTTAAAGATCGACTCCAAACAAAGTATCGTGGGCTTCTCAGAAAAATTTGGTCTTCCGAATTGTCTGGGAAGAACAAAATACAGGCCACAAATACATTAGCCATTCCTTTACTTCTCTATACCTTTGGAGCTGTTAAGTGGAATGTGAATGAGTTGAAAATACTAGATAGAGAAACCCGCAAGATGATGTCAATCCATCGTAGTCATCATCCAAGGTCTTCCGTGCAACGAATTTACCTTCCAAGAGACCGGGGAGGAAGAGGTCTATTAAATTTAGAGTGTCTTCATCGAAGAATTGTACTGGCTGCAGCATGTTCGGTGATGAACAGTAGAGATCCTCTTATGCAATTTGTTTACCATCATGAAATTGCAAATGTTGGGGCGTTTTTATATCGAGCGGCAGAAAGAGCTGCAAGTGAACTTAGTCTCCCATTTGAAGCCAGTGATATGGAGCACGGGTTAGCATCGTTAACACCATTGATGCTTAAAAAGTGTGTTATTATTTATATTATTATTAATATTATTATTATTATTATTATTGTCATTATTATTTCAAACTATAATTAATTTATTTCTTTCTTTAAAACTGATTTTTTTGTATTGCTGACCAATATTGGCCCAATATTGGTCCAATATTTAATTTCGAGGCTTGGCATTGGTTTCTACACTCCCAGCCTTGGCCCAATATTGGCGAGAATATTGGACCAATATTGGTAACAATGTTCCCAATATTGGTCCAATGTTCCGCCAATCGTATTTTTCCCACTGGGACAGATGTCGAAAATGAAGTTATTAAAAGATATCCGTGTGTTTTTTACTAAATTATAGGTCCCTCAGGGTGATAAATTAATACAGGCCTGCACAAGCGAGCAGCTCCGGAGCACGCGTAAGGGGAAGCGGTCTCCCACCATGCGTACGTTCCACCCTTCGCTCTGCCTCTCTTACCTCCGCACATGCCTATCCGTCCGCATGGTAGGAGACCACTTCCCCTTACGCGTGCTTCCGAGCTGTTCGCTTGTGCAGGCCTGAATTAATATATATGCTTAAACCCCATCTATCAATTCTAACTATTTTTTTCGCATTTAAAAATTGTGAAAAAACCTTTTTTTTGCAAAAATTAATATTTTTTTAATAAGTTAAATGTAAGTATTTTATTCGTTTTAATTTTTGAAAACGCATCGATTCAGCTGTTAGCGAACCCTTTAGTGCAATTTGATCCATAGTATTATAAGCATTTTAAAAATTAAAAATTTTGACCTCTGTTATGGCTCAGGTGGCGACGCGACGCGCCTGGCATTGTGGTCATGGAAGTTAATAACATTGGGCTCGGTTAGTACTTATGTTAGATGGGTGACCGCTTCCGTGATCCGTTATCCTGATGTTTTTCTCTGCGGTTGAGACATATCAAGCGGGAGATTAGATATCGAGAACTGGTTGTGTACCATTCGAGACTTCGAAGGTATACATCCCGACTTGATGTCAATTAATCGGCCGTACTCAGTGAGCGTTTTTCGTAGTTTTCGTTTACTCTGATCACAGAGGGTCAGGCAAATGCGAGTACTTCAAATAAAAAAGTCTATTGAATGTAAAGGTGGTGTTAGGATATCGTCATTTTAGACGAGCATCAACTTGCTTTCTGACCACCGTGCCGACATTTTGCCGGCATATTCTCGACCTTTCTTTACGGAGAACATCCCGTACCACAGTGGTTGGTGGAAGGTCGAACGGTGCTCTTACCAAAATCAGGAGATTTGTCTAATCCCAAAAATTATAGACCGATAGCTTGTCTTAACAACTTTTACAAGCTATTTACTGGGATCCTAACAGAAAGAATATTGACATCTATAGAGCCAGTTTGGACCGCAATAAGTGAACAGTAGGGTGGCCACAAAAAATCGATTTTCATAAACCTTACCCCCCCCCCAATTCTGTTCTTTGGCGTAAAATATGAGATACGTATTTTTTTTATTTTTTAATATTAACCTGTGCCGCAAAGCCGTTGAAAATTACCATTCAATTCCCATAGGAAAAATGAATTTTTTCCTAAATTTGACATATATCGTGAAAAATTGACCTTTTTCTTTCTGTAAACAATATTTCTGTTCATAAATGTCCAAATAATAAAAATCTGTCGTATATTTATTAAATAAATTATATTAACTATTTTTGATGTGTCTGTCAGAAACCCCATAAACGTAAAAAACCTGGAGTTTATTAAAAAAAATATTAACTATTATTTAAAATGCTTTTTTCTTCATTCATTAATATTATTATTAAAAAATATATGATTGTTTATGTTTTACCATGTTACATAATTTGTTTAAACAATTTATTGATGTTATTTCCCTACAAACTGACAAATAAATTGAGCGTTTTTGCAATTTTCTTAAACTTTCTAACTTTAGACGTTCAATAGAAACATAAATTTATATATATTTATGTTATATAAGTATTTATTATCAAATTAAGACGCTAACAATTGTTTAAACAAATTATTGTTGTTATTTATTAACTTTTTTAGAAATTCTTAAAAAGAGTTATAGTTTTTTCTTAATTTTGCAACTTGCTTTTCTTCAATCAACCACATGAGAGTTTCCGTACCAAAAAGATTAAAGTTGCAAGTCAAGTTTTTGATTTTTATCGAAATTGGTCAGTTTGTAGTATTTAGGGGTAGTAATAACTTAGTCAAGTATTTTTGAAAAATTTCCAAAATTTTAGGAATTACGTCACTTTGAATTTTTGACCCTTTATTTTTTCAAATTCTTGTCATTTAAAGAGTTTTTAACTGATTTCAATGAAATTTATAGGGTGCATATAGAAAACTATAGGGGTTTAAATAAATTTAAAGTAGATTTAAAAACTTCAAAAATTCATGTAGAAAAAAAAGTGTCCGAAACTAGCAGTTTCGTTCTGTTCCGTGACTCTGGCACGAAACGAAAGTCGATGGGACTTTCGTTCCGTTCCAAGGTCCAGAAACGAAAGTCGATAGGACTTTTGTTTCGTGCCAGAGTCACGGAACGAAAGTCGATCGAACTTTCGTTCCGTTCCAAGGCCCAGAAATGAAAGTCGATAGGACTTTTGTTTCGTGCCAGAGCTACGGAACGAAAGTCGATGGGACTGTCGTTCCGTTACTCCGACACAAAACAAAAGTCGACTGGACTTTCAATTCGTGACAGAGTCCCCGAACGAAACGAAAAAGCTAGACCTTGTTCAAATTTTATCGTGGATTGCCACATCACACTACATTCGTCTTGAATCATATCTCGGAGGGTCGTTCAATTCAGAGCACAATATATAAACAAATAAGAGCTACGTTTACTTTCTCATACAAAAGAAATGATGAGCTCTTGAATCCTTTCGTTAACATTTCCTCGAAATGCAAGCCCTCCTTATTATTTTATTTGGTCCCTTTATATTATAATAAATGAATTAATAAATTATAAATCGAAACAAAACGCTATATTAGCTCATGCCCAAACAGATAACAATGACAAAAAATAATCGATTCTGGAAAGCGGAGAATGTTTTAAATAATTATTTTAAACATTATAAATTGTTTAAAAAATAATTGTTTAAACAAATTGTAATAAACAAATGGTAAAATATCAACATTTTTTTCAGAAAAAAATTTTGAAAAGTAGAAAATGTTTTAAATAATTAAATTCAACATTAAAAATAATACAAAAAATTAATTGTTTAAACAAATTGTTATAAACAAATGGACAAATATTAAAATTGTTTTCCTACAAAAAATTCTGAGAAGTGGAGAATGTTTTAGATAATTAAATTTAACATTATAAATGTTTTGAAAAATTAATTATTTAAACCAATTGTTATAAACATTTCGACAAATGTACAATTTTAAGAATAAAGAAGGTGGTGTTTTTGAGAAAATCGAGTTTTTCAATATTTTAAAAAATGACAAAAACTTTGAAATTTAAAAAAAAAATTAAACGTCTAAATTTGCAGAGAAGAAGCATCTATAATGCTACTAAAATTAGAAAACAGAATAAATATAATATACATAAATAATAATATAAAATATAATATACAAATAATATAGAGCGCCGTATTAGCCAAAGTACTCTCTAAATCTGAATTAGATAAAAATAACTAATTATTAGTAAAAAAATGAATAATTATTTTGACATAACCTAAAAATGAATTTGACTAAAAATTAGTAACTTTATACTAAATTATTAGTAGAAATATAACTTTTTAAATTAGTGACTGAGTTTTTGCTTTTAAATGAGTCATTATTGACTAATTCAGATTTAAAGAGTAATGACTTTTAGAATTTTCAAAAAAAAAAAAAAAAAATTCTTGCACCTTTCACGCTGCTTTAGCACACATTAAACCTATTTGAAAAAATTGTTTTTGTTATTTAGTAACAACACGGTCTTTTCATCTAATAGAGCTGGAGAATTGTAACTTTTTCTTCATTTTGCAACTTTTTAAGCCTTTAATAGCACAATACCAATAATAAACAAAAATTCACAAATGTGAAAATTGTTTAAACTAATTAATATTGGACCGAATTCATTTAAAATCAGGCAGGCTAGAGCTTGTTCGGGACTAAAAGTAGTTTTCAACTTTAAAATGTCGTTTTATAAAGAATTTTAGACGACACGTATTTTTTTATTTTGCTGAAATTTTTTTTTTTTTAAGTTATAAGGATTTTAAGTTTAAAAGTCGAAAACTTCGTTTCTACAAAATTTAGGGGGAAAAATCTTTAAAGTGTTGAAACTTTATAAGTAATTAAGATAATTTATTTTTTCTTCTTGCATCTGAAAGGGCTTTTGTTCGTCTTTCCAAATCCATTGGAAAATTTAAAAATATTAAAAAATAACAACATGGCAGTCATTTTACTAAAAAACTTAAAGTTGAATTTACTTAAAAACCCCACCTTTTTTTTGCTAAAATTTTTTTTGGGAATTGTGGTCATAAGGAGGAATATTTTCCATAAGAATTTAACTTGTGCCCAATTATGGTACAAGAGAAAATTTTTTTTTTTATTTTTTTTTAAGAAAAACATCATTTTTCTCAAGAAATACACTAGAGAAGAAAAATTTTCTCAAATAAAAGTTGTTTGTTTTTAAAAAATCTAAAATAATGTCTTTTGTCATTTTTCTCTACTTTGGGTTTTTTCAGTCAATTATGAAAAAAATTGATTAAACGCTCACATTTGTTGCGTTTTTAATGTCACTAACAATATTTTTTCATTTAAAAAATTTTTCTTTGATAGTAATACATATAAATAAATAATTATCTTTACTGTCACAGAGGTTAATATTGTTGACAATTTTTATGTTCAATAAAGTAATAGTGAGTGTAAATATTAAGACGTTAATGAGTTATATACTATTTTTGAAAAAACAAAAGGTAATGGATACATTACTTTTGCATGGAAATGTCATTATTATTTTTGTCAACTTGCACAAACACTTGCGCGCTACGCGCGCCTTTTTGTTTTGACTATTGATGATGGTCCTCTTTGAAAAGTTAAAAATTAGAAATTTATTTCTTGCTATATGCATTTTTGTTGTATAAAAAAGAAGTGCATGAAAATATCTGAGGTAACATATAATATTTTGAAAGATACTTCTAGAGACTATGGCGATTTATTTATTTGATTTTAATTTTTTCTCTTTGTTTATTGCTTTATTGTAATTGTCTCCGTTTTTTGCTTTCATGAATAAGAGAGAAAGTTCTTGAAAGTTATTTTAAATCTTAATCTCTGAAATGTTTATTTGCTTCACTAAAAACTTAAGAAGATAAAAATGTTGCACAGGGATACTATTTTCTATCGTTTTTAAAAATTGACTTGAAAAGGGATATTCGAATGTAATGTTTTCACCACCTTAAAAAATTTGTGTTTTTTGCGGTAAGAAAAAAAAGAAACAGTTGAGAGATTTAAGTGTACATTCTTTTGAATCTTATGTTATTGACAGAGTTAAACTCATTTTATAAGAATATGCTTTTAAAATCCTTTAATTTTAATAAAACATGTTTGAATTTTTACAAAACTTAGTATCTGGGATTACTGGGGTCGCTGATTACGAATTTGCATGAGAACGTGATGCGTTAGATGTTGATGGAAGAGATTCATCTATACTTGAATTAATATTATCTGTAGCTTCTTTACAATCAACATTTCGCTTCAATTTAAGCCTTTCACGATAATTTTTTTGAATTTTTGCCCTTGATTTCCTTTCTTTTTTTTTTGCGACAATTCTTTGGCATAACTGGTTCTTTTAATGTGGATGGGGATAAATTACTCATACTTGAAATTTGTAAATATCAAAAATCTGCATTTAACTCTTTCTCAGCATTTATCTACTTCTCTGTTTCTTTATTTTTCTGTTTCTCTATTTCTCTATTTTTCTGTTTCTCTATTTATCTGCTTAACTATTTGTCTGTTTCACTGTTTCTCTCTCTGTTTCTCTCTGTTTCTCTCTCTCTCTCCCTCTCTCTGTCTGTCTCTCTGTCTCTCTGTCTCTCTGTCTCTCTGTCTCTCTCTCTCTCTCTCTCCTTCTCTCTCTTTGTTAATAATAATAATAATAAAGAATAAATAATAAATTTATAAATGGGGCGAAATTTCTGAACCGATCCAACTAAAAAAAAAAATTCCTCCTATTGGGCTAAAACTTGCCCTAAGTTTAGATCTATGCATGAGTACATTAGCCACCAAGTATTACTAAATTTCATCATTAACTGTGTAGTGGGGAGGGGGGTCAAGTTTTTGATGAATGGTGGGTGGACTAGTTTTTCATCACTCGTAACTTTTATACGGTCAATCGCACAAATTTTTGACCTATATACTTTTGAAAGGGTTTTTTCTGCTCTTTCAAACGGTAAAAAGAATTTTTTCGAAAATTAAAAATTTGACCCTTTTTTTAAAAATCAAAAATATTTTTGACTTTTTTTTCAAAATCGAAATTTTTTTTTTTTCCATTTTTTATTTTTTGAAAATGAAGTTTAAAATGTGTACTTTGAGTACCTTTTTATATCGTTTGCTAACATATAGCGTGAGGAAATTTAATATTTTCTAACAATCGTTTTATTTAATAAAATAGTTTTCATTTGTTTATTGGTATTTTAATCAAACATGGCTCCTAGTAAGCCATTAAAAGTTTGTGATAATAGATGCCTTAATCCCTTTAAAAGAAAAAGCCATCCAAATAGAGCATCACCTCCTGTAGCTGGGAGTGTACAAAGTAGATACTCTTTTCCACCAGGAGCAAAAATTTGCTTGAAATGCAATTTTGATTTAAAAGAAGAGATGAAGACTTCAACAACAGTTGAAAAACCTTCAAGCTCATATATTGAAGCATAGGAAAATGAAGTAAGTGAAATAGATCTTGAAAAACCTGGTGGATTTATTGAAGAATATGATGATCGGACAAATGATAATGACTTTGTTTTAACTCCAAATAAAATAACTAAGTCTAAATGTTCTGATGACGATTATGAACATCACAAATCGTGTGTAGAAATCTTTGATCAAATTAAGGAAAAATTTGAGAACTCAGACAATTCAGCAGAAAAATTTCAGCTTCTTACACTTTTACCAAAATCTTGGAGTCGTAATAAGATAATGACAGAATTTAACGTTTCCGATAGACATGCAAGAAATGTAAAAGATGAAGTAGCTAAATATGGTATTTTGGCTTTTCCAAAACCAAAAAAAGGAAATCCAATATCGACTGAAACAGTGAATTTAGTTAAAGATTTTTACAATCGTGATAATATCAGTCGCATGATGCCTGGCGTGAAGGACTTCATATCTGTCAAAAATGCAGATGGAACTCGTCAACATGTACAAAAAAGGCTTTTATTATGCAATTTAAATGAACTGTATGAGCAATTTAAATCAGAACATAAGAACGTCCAAATAAGTTTATCAAAATTTTCCCAACTTAGGCCTACCCATCGTGTGTTGGCTGGAAGTAGTGGAACACACACTGTCTGTGTTTGCAGGTATCACGAAAATGTGAAATTAATGCTAAATGAAATTGATATTGAACATTTAACTAAAGACGATCAATTACAATTAGCTGATTATCATGATTGCATAAAAGCTATAATTTGTCCTATTCCGAGTACTTCTTGTTACTTAGGAGATTGTGGACTATGTCCAGGTACAAATGTTTTAAGAGAGATTTCAATTAAAGTTTTTGATAAAGATTGTGTTGAAGAGGTAAAATGTGAAATTTGGATGCAGACCGACAGATACAGTTTAAAAACACTCGTACTAAATGTTGATGAATTTACAGAAGATTTATGTGAACGCTTAAATAAGTTGAAAGTACATGATTTTATTGCCAGAGAGCAAGCATCTTTTTATAAAAATCTAAAGGAAAAATTAGTGCCAGGTGAGTTTGTCATTTCATGTGATTTCGATGAAAATTATGCCTTTATTGTTCAAAACGCTGCCCAAGCTTTTCACTGGAACAACAATCAAGCTACCATCTTTACAAAACCAATAAAAAAACTAAGTAAAACAAGCTCAATCATTTAAATCTAATTACACATATGGAAAATATTATCATACAACTCATTACACAGTTACAACATAAAATACGAATCATATTTTTAACAAAAGTTAAAATTAACATATTAACACATTTACATATTACACAGCTGTAATGCAGGCATTGAAATAACTCACATGACAGTCTAAACCCTGTAAAATGCAGATAGCAGTACTACAATATTCTACTATATTCTTAAAGACAAAAAAAAACGAAAACAATTTTGTGGACAAAGGGGATATAAACTGTGATCCTACTTAAAGTACACGGATAGCTATTTTCCTTAATTTCTTTTTACTAGCGATTGTAAAAATATAGGTAGGTACTTTTTGATATTTTTCTTAAACATATAAATAAAAAAACATCCACATAAATAAATAAACAAATAAATAAGTCATACAATAAAAAGAGAATTGACCTTATGATTTTTTTTATTTGGACGCTAAGAATGTCATAATTAACTTTTTATTAATAATTATTTAAATTTTTTTTATTTAATACTTTTTATGCAAAATGTTATATATTTGGGTTTTGTTGGATGTAAATTTTTATTGTCTTCAGAATAAAAATTCATATTAATTCTAAATTTACTTTTTTAAAGAATTATTATTTTTTTTTATTTAATTTTTAAAAATTCATTATTTAATATCTCGAAAACAAAAAAAAGGACCTTTTCATACTTGGTGTACTCAAAGTACACATTTTAAACTTTATTTTCAAAAAATAAAAAATGAAAAAAAAATGTCGATTTTGAAAAAAAAGTCAAAAATATTTTTGATTTTTTAAAAAAAGGGTCAAATTTTTAATTTTCGAAAAAATTCTTTTTACCGTTTGAAAGAGCAGAAAAAACCCTTTCAAAAGTATATAGGTCAAAAATTTGTGCGATTGACCGTATAAAAGTTACGAGTGATGAAAAACTAGTCCACCCACCATTCATCAAAAACTTGACCCCCCTCCCCACTACACAGTTAATGATGAAATTTAGTAATACTTGGTGGCTAATGTACTCATGCATAGTTCTAAACTTAGGGCAAGTTTTAGCCCAATCGGAGGAAATTTTTTTTTTAGTTGGATCGGTACAGAAATTTTGCCCCAAATAACAACGAACGTCAGCAGCAGTTTCAGTACAAATGACTTGAATCTACATTTTACAGAAAACTTACCTCATTATAAAAGTATTCTGTTCTTGAAATTTTAATTTTATTTTTAAATTTTATTTCTAAATCCAAACAATAGACCACCACTATGCCCATAATCCTTCTACTGAACCTTTACCTAATGAAGGCTAATGGCTTTACGAAAAGAAGCAAAATTTTCGAAATCCAAACAATAGACCACCTGCTAGGCCCATTATCCTTCGAGCAAACTTTTACTTTAGGAAAAGAGGCAAAATTCTCTCCAACCAGACTGTAACGAGTTACCCGGTAACTCATTTGCATATAACTTCTTTCTTAGTAAGGATAAGGAGTAAGGAAAGTTCAAAAGAGTTTAACAACAGAGAGTTTAATCGATTTTTTTTCAATTCACTGAAAAAACGCAAAATAGAGAAAAATGACAGAAGATACTATTTTATATTTTTTAAAGACAGACAAAATTATTCTTCTTTTATTTTATTAATTTTACAAATAGTAATATTCACAATGAATAATAATAATAGTAATAATAATAATTTTGAAATAATTTTAAAGTACCTACACTTCAAATTTGTATTCTGAAAAAAATTTTAATTGAATATAATATAAATAAATTTTGTGAATAAATTACTTAATTAAAATAAATTATATTTGCTGTCTTTCTTACATTAACTTTTCGAATAATTATTCTAAAATAATTGTCAATTAAATTTCAGATAAAAAACTTTTTAATAAAATAGATATATTAAAATTAATTTAATTTCATTTATGAATAAATCGTAACTAATTATAATAAATTTTATAAACATAATATATTTTATTTGCTGCTTTTTCTCAATGTTTTAAATTAAAATAATAATAATAAATCAAATTTCGTGTATTCTAAAATTTTTTATATTTCTTATTTTAATTTAAAATTATTTCTAGTACCTGTATATATTCTTTTTATGAATTTCCAAAGTAATAATGATAATATTACTAATAATAATTTTTAAATTAAGAAATTGAAATTGTTGAACAAAAAAATAATTTTAAAATTTCTCTTTATATAATAATTTTTTTTTTTTGCGTAGGATGTGAAAACCTGCTTTCAGGTACCCTGTAGCCCGTACTACAGGGTTATGCGGGGGTGGCGATGTTCTGCCGACCCGCTAAAAACACACCCTTATTTAGGGGACCATAAGACCACTCCCGGCTAGCACTTTTCGCGCGTATCGCCATCGGGAGTAGTCTTATATCCCCTTCTCTGTCGTCAAAGCGACTTTCTCCCTTATTCTACGGGAGCTCCATTCTTTGGCGACCATCGAGGTCTTTGACCCTCATAACATAATGTATGAAGGTCTTGATGGTTCGCCAATCCTCGGGAGACCGAGTCATAAGCGGGATCATGTTCTCCGGTGTAACCTTGCGATTAACACCGGTAAACATAACCCGCCTCTCCGCGTCCCAACGCTTACAGCTGAAGAGTGTGTGCTCTGGGTCGTCCACTGGGAACTTGCAGTACACACACTCCGAGCTAACGACTTTTTTAAATCGCTCCAGATAGGAGCCGAAACACCCGTGCCCTGTGAGAGCTTGGGTTAAATACTAGGAAACCACTCCGTGCTTCCTACTTATCCAGGTGGCGAGTGTAGGTATCAGCCGATACGTCCATCGGCCTGTCTCCTCCCCGCTCCATCTTTCTTGCCATCTGTCGACGAGTCTGCTTCTCGCATCTCGGCGAATTTGGTCCTTGCTGGGTCTATTATCTTCCGTATATGCGGAAGAATTTCTCTTCTTGAAAAAGAGGAAAACTTCCTCCCTTTCTTGTGCCAAAAGATCTGCCGGCGGGACGCTGGCAAGGACCTGAGCAGCACACGTCGGTACTGTCCAATAGGCCGAAATGATACGTGTAGTAACACTTCATTGCGCAGACAGTATCCTTTTACAGATGGTTTTACTTCTGTCATTTCGCAGGGTAGGAGCCCATACAGGTGCTGCGTATAGCAGCTTTGAAAGGGCAACACTCGCCACCAGTCTCCTCTTTGCTTCAGAAGGCCCACCAATGTTCGGCATTAGACGAGCTAAACTTGCCGAACACTGTTCGGCCTTCCGACATGCTACGGCTATATGGTGCTTAAAGTTCAAAAATTTGTCGAGTTCGACACCTAAATATTTGATATGATTCCTCCATTGGACCTCGAATCCGTCTATCTGAATACCAGGGGCTGTATAACCACGTCTGTCTGTGACTAGCAGCGCTTCGGTCTTTTCCAGAGCCATTTGGAAGCCTTTGGCCTCCAGCCAGCGCTTTGCTCGTCTCAGACATTCGTTCACCAATACGCCCAGGGCTTCTACAGTTTCGGCAGTGCACACGATTAACGCGTCGTCCGCGAAGCCGATGATCATCGCGCCTTTAGGTAGACCCATTCGCAAGAAGTCATCATAAGAGACGTTCCATACGAATGGTCCTATCCTTGAGCCTTGAGGGGCACCTCTTAGCATCTCTTCCTTCAGAGTGCAAGTGTCACCCTCGTATATAACCCACCTGTCGCTAAGATAATTATCCATTATCCGCAACAGGTAGGGCGGTATTCCTTTGTTTTTCATCGACTCGATGAGATCTTTCCATCGCGCGGTATTTAACGCGTTACGTATGTCAATGGCTACCAACGCGCAGAAGCCCTTTTTCTTCCCTGGTCCCAATTTGGCTTTTCCTTCCCAGGCTAGGTCCACCGCCTTCTGGATGGCGTCTACTGTGGACAGGCCTTTACGGAAACCAAATTGGTTGTCAGACAGACTATTCTCTCCAGTCAAGTGAGATTGCATTCTTTGCAGAACCAGGTCCTCTAGAAGCTTACCCATCGTATCTAACAGGCATATAGGCCTGTAGAAAGAGACTTTATCTAGAGGTTTGTCTCCTCTCCTTAGGAGGACCAGCCTCTGTCTTTTCCAGTCGCGGAAAAACTCTCCTCTCTTCAGGCAGTTGTTATAGCAGTCTAGGAGAACCTGGGGTGAAGCAACGATCACTTCTTTAAGGATCTCGTTGCTTATCCCATCTAATCCCGGCGCTTTGTCTGGCTTTAACCTACTGCCTGCTTTTTGTAATTCTGTAAGAGTGAAGAGTTCTTCCTCACCGACATGACAGTTACTCCAGTCCATCCTAGGCCATGGCTCTGCTGGAGGAAACAAAGCCTTTATGATTTGCCGGACCCAATCGGGATTGTCTAGACCGGGGGTCTTTTGCCTCGATAACAATTTCTTGTTAACGATTTTATAAGCCAGACCCCATGGGTCATTTTCGACGTCACCGATTAGGTTCTTCCAGCACTTTCTTTTTGCAGCGCGTATCTCCTTCCTGAGGATTTCCTTGGCCTCTGTATATGCCTCCCTCAGCAGAGGATCTCCGTTTGAACGGTCATATCTCCTTCTTGCTTTGAGGCATGCTTTTCGCAAAGAGGTCAATTCCTCTGACCACCAGTATACATTTCTTCTTCTTGTAGTTTTGCTTCTACAACGCGGCATAGACGCGTCGCATGCGGTGACAATCATATTTTTCACCGTCCGCACCTCTCCTTCAAGGTTATTCGGCCTCTTCACCCATCCCAAATCGTCTATGAGGCGGGATTCCTCCAGGGACCGGCCGAACTTCTCCTTGTCGATTTTCTTAATGTTCCACTTTGGGCCATTTTCACGGAGAACTCCGTGGTTCCTGGCCCGCAGCGTGTCTTCCCTTGAGACTGAAAACTTGATATACTGGTGGTCACTATGGGTATAATCCTCCAGGACGCGCCAATCTTTAATACGTTTATTTAGGAGGGCTGTTGTGATCGACAAGTCAATTATCGATCCCTGACCGTTTCTCCTAAAAGTCGAAGACCTCCCACGGTTCGCAACCATTAGGTTGTTCCTGGAGATCATTTCTCCGACCAAGATTCCTTGATTGTCGAGCCTTTTCTCGCCCCATTCTGGTGACTTAGCATTAAAGTCACCTGTAATGAGGGTATCCAACCTGGATTCTCTAAGGCTCATTTCGAGGTCGTATATCTGATCTTCTAAGGTTGACAGTTGATCGTTGGGTGAAAAATAACAGCTATACATACGTATGCCTGACATTTCCACCCACACGAATCCACTGTTCGTCTCCAGGATCTTATCTGCCCGCAACTCGGAATTGCAGATCTGAATGGCTGCTCTTCTCGATTTATCGTGATACCAGGGAGTGAGATCGTTCTTTCTGTTCTGTTCTGTGCAGAACAAGACATCGATCTTCTTCTCCCTGGCTGTTTGCATTAGAAGGTCTTGGGCCTCCACGCACTTATGCAGATTGATCTGGAGAAACTTTAGGCCTTTGCCTTTTTAAGTTTCTGCAGTGCGTTCTTGTATATTGGGCAGGCGTTACTGCCGGCCCAGTGTTTGAGGTCCTGTTTTCCCAAATCACTGCATGTAATGCAGCTAGGGTCAGTGACCTCACAACTTTTCGCCATATGACCCGCCTTGCCGCATCTCCGACAGTTTTTTATTCTGTCGGGGCCTTTGCATAGGCGAGTTGCGTGCCCAAAACCGAAGCACCTTTGGCACCTGGGTACCTCTAAGTGTTCTCGGATGGCTGCATTTATCCATCCAATCCGGATCTTTCCTACCTTGATTAGAGTAAAATACTCTGTTTCTGGCAGGCGTACCAGCGCTAACTTCGTTCCTCGAAAACGGGGAACGACGCTGACCGTTCTCTCCGGATTGGATGACCCGAGCTTTTCATTCAGAGCCTCGATGACGTCTTCTTTTAAAGCACTTTCATCGAGGTCTCTGATTTCGAGAACTCTTTTGTTTACGAGAGCTGTAACAGTAGCCCTATCTTTTAAGGCAGCTGTTAAAGCTCCCGCAACCTAGGAGGTGTCACCCCCTTTTTTCACGACAAGGAGAACTTCATTGTTTAAAGTTCTCCTCGTCCTGATTATCTCCGTGCCCGAATCTTCGGGCTTCAAGGACTTTTGGAGGCCCTTCAGGATTTCGCTGTACGAATTCGGGTCCGTTGCCGAAATCCTGACTGCCTCGGTGCTTCTTGGCTTCCTCGTTGGCGCTTTTTTTTCGCCTTCTCCGCCTCCTTCGCCGCCTTTGCGGCCTTTTGACGCCTTCGAGCTTCTCTCCTTCTATTTCGGACAAGCTCGAAGTCACCGTCATTTTTGCCTACAGGGGCGGCGATTTGTGATGGACCGGCAGCGCTTGTATCGCTAGCCACGGCCTCTGCCATCGTCTTTGCAGGCTGATGGCTTTCAGGTTTTTCTGATCTCGGAGTTTGCCGTCTTTGCTGCACTGGCGACTCCGAGCTCTTCCCTTTTTTTAGGACTTTTTCAGGAGGCGTTTCGGCAGCGTGCCTTTTCTCCGTCTTCCTTGTGGGATTTTCCTGGCTCATCGCCGGGCTACCCACTTCGTTCTCTTTTTCTCTGCTTTGGGTTTTCGACCCTTTTGGTTCTAAGTACCGCACATTTGTGCGGATCACTTCAAAGGCCGCCTCCAATACGCAGAGACCGTCCTGAACGTCAACGCTGATGCTTTTCTGCCTCAAACAGGCAGTGCGCATGACGCTCAAGACTTTTGGGACCAATGCCAGTTGCAAGGCGACGTTTGCCTCGAATTGGTCCCTTCCAACCCTCTTGTGAGTCCGAAGGACTCCCTTAACGGCATCCCTGGTATTTCTACCAAAAGGTCTTGTCAAGTTTGAAAAAACTTGCCCGACTCCATCGTCCAGGTCAAGATCCTCTGGAGGGGTGGCCGTTTTGACCACTGCGGTTTCGGTTGTAGACGACTCTGACTCGATAGGGCAGAGCTCTACTTCCATTTCCAAGTTCTTAAAAAATTGTCCAATTGTATTCTACATGCTTCTAAGTTTACCAGCGCCTCGTGCGTAAAGTGGCGGGCCGCCTTGATTGGGAACGGGTACACCCTCGGATACTGCGATCCTACCCCAGATCCCTGAGGCCCAATCATCTGCTTAGCCGTTCCCGAAATACACGGACGGAACAGACTCGCCAGTAACAATGCAGGTTCCGATCCCTTACATCCATTACGCACTCGCCGATCAATCCCGAAGAGGCTGGCTCCTGACACCCTACCGCGGGTCCACCTCGGCAGAGCTACGCTCACATCAGACTCGTACCTGCCACGGTTGGAAACTCCCTGACAGGACTTATCACTCCTAGTGTACTGCCTGCAGGGTGCCGATCGGCTAGTGTCATTGGTCAGATCGGACAGACAACCGTTCCAGCGGGCGTCAACCCTGGATCGAGGCTACTTCACCATTTGGGATCCGAATTAACATCATCCGCACAGGATAGCTAGTGCACAGGTTCGAAAAACGGCGGCTACCCGAATTAACGGGGTCCCGTTCATTCCCCTGTGCCCAAACTCGTCAGTTTAACTACAAAATTTTAGAAACTTTATCTAGCAGTTATATTAGATGAAAAGTTGCAAATAAACAATATTAATTTGTATAAAAAAATTAAAAAAACACATGCAACAATTTTTAGTTAATTTATTTTGCATGTAATTAAACGAAATTTTGGTGCGAATATTGTAAAAAATGTTGATAAATATTTTTTAACGATCTTTCTCTTTTCTTTTTATTTTATGGGGGTTCCGAGGGTCTTTTAAGAAATAGTTAATATTCAAAATTTTTCAAATAAATTATTGAATCTTATTCTTTAAACTCTTCTTAAGAGAAACAGCGTTGTATTTATAATACAGTCGGGACTCTTATGGATGCAGATTGAACGGTTGCATTCAGTCCGCGGAGAACATAGACGAAGGGTTGCGAGAAGAAAGAGGAGAAAGATCACGTGGCATAGACTACAGGCCCGACGCTATGTCACTCAATGATCAGTCAATGTAATAACATTGAGCCACGTAATTTAAGTTGCGTTTGTTCGGTCCTGAATGTCTACGATTCTCATCGATGCATACCATGCCCTACTATTGCATCCATGAGAGTTTCGACTGTAGTAATTTTCATGGATTTTATATCAATTCTACGAAACAGTTTTGATTACAACTTTTTGTTTTTTCCATGTATTTTCGGGCCATCCTATAAAGAAACTCAATTTTTACTTATTATTTATTTATAACAAAAAATTAAAACTATTGAAAATGTCACATATAAGTGGCTTTATCGATTTCTGATGAAAATTTCTAATTTTTGTCTAAATGTTTATAACAATTGGTTTAAAAAATTAATTTTTCAAAACATTTATAATGTTAAATTTAATTATTTAAAATATTCTCCACTACTCTGAATTTTTTTAGGATAACAATTTTAATATTTGTCTATTTGTTTATAAAAATTTGTTTAAACAATTAATTTATTGAATCATTTTTAATATTGAATTTAATTATTTAAAACATTTTCTACTTTTCAAAACTTTCTTTTCTGAAAAAAATGTTGATATTTTATTATTTGTTTATAACAATTTGTTTAAACAATTATTTTTTTAAAACAATTAATAATGTTTAAAATAATTATTTAAAACATTCTCCGCTTTCCAGAATCGATTATTTTTTGTTATTGCTATCTGTTTCGGCATAAGCTGATGAAGCGTTTTGTTTCGATTTATAATTTATTAATTCATTTATTATAATATAAGGGGGCCAAATGAAATAATAAGGAGGTCTTGCATTTCGAGGAAATGTTAACGAAAGGATTCAAGAGCTCATCATTTCTTTTGTATGAGAAAGTAAACATAGCTCTTATTTGTTTATATTGTGCTCTGAATTGAACGACGCTCCGCCATAGGATTCAAGACGAGATAGTAACGCGTGCTGTGGCAACCCACGATACAATTTGAACAGGGTCTATGGTATCGTCGCGGTCGTCTGTTGTTTTGTTTTGTGATTCAATACGATACATAATTCGAACTAGCATTTTCGTTCCGTTCGGGGAAAAAGTAAAAAGAAAAAACTGAAACAATTTTCTGGTTTCGCTATTGTTAAAGCTCATCAATACTACGTAAATTATTGTTAAAAACAGACCAAAACGTATTTACAACTATACATACATATATATATATATATATATATATGTTGTGGGCAAAGCCCGGAGTGCGGGCAATCCGCGAAATGCCCGGTCACTCCGCAGTTTGCCCGAGCGTTTTTGGGCAAAGTCAGAAGTACCACTTTTATCTCGAGCTTTGCCCAATATCTGGCGGGCAAACTGCGGAGTGCCCAAGCTGCCTTGGGCAATGTTCAAAATCAAAATTTTGAATAACGAATTACATTTAATGATTATTTATATTATTTTGTATTGTTTTATTATTTATTATTATATAATTATATTTCATTATATACTTATGAAAAAAAATAATTGATAGCGCGCGTCCGTGATTTTACGTGCGGTGACCACCCGTACGGGTCTATACCACAAGGACCACCATCGGGCATGAAGCCGAGATGAGCTCGGCCAACGCGAGCTTGGACAAGTCCAAGCTTTACCAATTTCTGCAAGGTTTGTCAAGAACCCTGCAGACCCTTGGTGAGGGTCGGGACCTTTCCTATCCCTGACGGCTATGCAGGCCGCCACCCGAGTTGAGACCGCAACTCACACGTCGTGGCTAAATAATTGATAGCGTGAAAAGTGACAATGTTAATGAAAAACAAAATGATTTAATTTCAAACATTGACCAAGGCAGCTTGGGCACTCCGCAGTTTGCCCGCCAGATATTGGGCAAAGCTCGAGAAAAAAGTGGTACTTCTGACTTTGCCCACAACATATATATATATATATATGTATAGTTGTAAATACATTTTGGTCTGTTCTTAACAATAATTTACGTAGTATTGATGAGCTTCAACAATAGAGAAACCAGAAAATTGTTTCAGTTTTTACTTTTTTCAATTTTTAAAAATAAATTAATAGGAATAACTACTAGGCTGTAAGTCACAAAAAACCAATGGCTGGAGTTTAGTAGTAAAGTAAGATTAAATTAATCTGCAACGCTTTTTTATGCCTTACAGTTTTTTGAGTTACTGTCCAGGCCCGTAGCCAGAAATTTTTGTCGGGGGGGAGGGCCAAAATTCCATGCCCGCAGCTCCTATAGCAAAAAAATTTTTCTCAGAAAAAAAAATTTCAACTAGTAACAAAATTTTCAGGGGGGCCCTCCCTACCTACGTACCTGCTACTGTCGACAAAGAAAAATTTGTATTAGGGTAGGAATTCTTCAAAAATATCACGGTTTGCAAGTGGTCCTCCGATTTCTTTGAAATCGTGGGAAATAATAGTCGTATATAAGTTACAATTAATCCTAAAAGGATTTTGAAAAATTTTCAAAATGGCGGCCGCTACGCTATGTTGAAAATCTTAGTTGCGTTTTTTTCAAAAATTAATATCTCCGAAACTTTTTTATGGATTTTAATCAAATTTACAGACAATATAGTTAAAAATGTGTAGTTTAATTTTATGTTATGACCAAAAAAAAATTTTCAAATTTTGACTAAAAAAAAGTCAAAAAAATTTTTTGATTTAATTTTTAGTCATTTTGGACCAAAAGTTGAGATTTCTATTTGCGATGAAAATATTCCCTGTATTTTAACCTTTATTTTAAAAAAAAAAATCTTGGAGACTTTAATAGTTCTCGAGATATTGCATTTTTTGTGGACCAGTGCAAAACTTTAGCGGCAGCTTTGTTAACTATACTATACACATAATGTGTGATGATATATTTGGTAAGCACGGAAACAGCCAGTGCCTATTATTTCTGGTATTTTATATTTTTTTAATATGTAATTTACATAGTCGTCATAATTCTTAAGAGTATGAAAATGTAAGATTAGCTAAGTTTTTAAATAGTTCCCTTTACCAGGATAGGTTTATAATTTTCGTTTCCTTGATTTTTCAATTTCAAATTCAAATGTTTCTGTTGAATTTGAATATTCTCTACATAAAATTTTTTTGTCACTAATTGGTACAAATGAGTGAAAATCTCTGGTACCTACAATTCTTTGAGCTTTGCTAAAACGATTTTTTAATCTTCGAGCTTTTTTGTCGTGTTCCTTTTTAGTGCAGAACAACATTGTTATATTTGGTAAAGCATTAATACCCCACTCGTATAAATCGTGGGCCGTCATAATTTGTTTACTACTTTCACGTTGCAAACTAGCTCGACCAGCTTCGCGTTCAACTGTACCTCCTATACCGTCACATGGACTTTTACCATGAGAAGTAGCAAAAAACTCCCAACGCGCTTCAATTCCGAAATCTCGTTTATGATATGCCAGATTGATAAAATTGCTTTTGTTTTTGTACTGAGCTGCTGCGCCATCTGAAAAATATATTATTTTTCGAATAAAATGTTTACCTTTCAACTCAGTTACTAATTTTTCTATAAACAAGTGAACAGCGTTGGTATTATGCTCTAAATCTTCGGAAATAGCGACATAGCTTTCGCATACTGTTTTATCATCTTTTTTGAAGTAAACTACTGCAGGGTGGACAGTTATTTGTCGTTTGTTCCAAAATTCACTCTGAACAGCATTTTGAATTATTGTTTCATAATTTTGAGCAAAATCAAGCAATACTACAAATTCACCTTCTTCCAGAGATTCTTTAGTGTCTTTAAGAAACTGGCTTTGTTTTTTCGCAATAAAATCGTGTTTCAGAAGATTATTTAGATGAGAAGATAATTTTTTTAAATAAGTCTCAATAGCGTCACAAAAAGTATCCAATGAAGTGCGATCAGTTGATGTCCAACTACTGTAAGTGATATTTTCAACAAAATTATCCTCGAAAAGTTTGCGAAGTTTTCTAATTAAAGGTATGACACCTGGACGAGATTTACTGGATCCTAAGTAGCAAGAAGGAGTATTATAATCTCAAATTATTGATACCAACATGGTCTTATATGATGACAAGAAGCTCAAAGTTTCATCGTCAGCAATAAGTTCAGCAAGATTAGCACCATCAATTAAAAGTTTCGTGTTTTCGTGAAGTTGGCAGACACAAATCGAGTGGGTACCACTAGTGCCAGCAAAAATATACTCCTTTGGACGCAATTTAACAAATTTCGAAAAGCCTACTTTTAAATTAGGGAACTGAGATTTAAAAGTTGCATAAACTTCTTTAAGATTTCCTAAAATTAAACGCTTCTGAAATAATTTTCGAGTGCCATCATCTTGTTTTACAGACACACAGTCTTTTTTCCCCGGCAAACATCGACTAACATTACATTCATAATAAAAGTCTCGAACTGCTTTAACCGTCTCATTTGTAATTTTCTACCTGGTTTTGGATTTGGTGACGATAAAATGCCATTTTTAGCATGTAATTGCAAAGCTATTCTAGCAAGACTGTAAGGTACTTCAAATTCAGAAGTGACGTCATGAATGCTCCAACTCTTTGGAAGAATAGTTAGAAGTTCTATTATGCGAGATTTTTTAGGCTTTTTTTCCAGTTCTTCTTTAATATCAATGATAAGGTAATCTATTTTTCTTTTAACGTCATTATCTTCAGTATGTTGAAATACCACTTTCAATAAATTTTCGAAAGCCACTCGAATTTCACTTAATTTTTGCAGTTTTGCTGATTGTGTTCGAAGATGTTTACTAACTACGACTAATTCAATATCCAATATCTGCAAAATATCATTTAATTTTGTTCTATTTTGTTCATTTTCAACATCAAATTCTATAGTTTTTATGAAATCATCAGCAGAAGGATCTTCGAGTTCTTCGAACTTAATCGCTACATCATTTTCCTCATTAAATTCATTTAAATTTTCATTATTCACAGAAAAATTACTTTCAATCCCTGCAGCATTTTCTTCATTTGATTTATGTGAACTTTTGTTATCAAATGAAAAATTACTTTCATTTTTTATTTGTAAGCGACAGCTATCCAAATATATTTATCTTGATCAACTGAAAACATATTGATAATTTCTTTTGAAATAAGCCGAAGCTTTTTTGGATCCACAGAACCATGTGGTTTTTTCTTTAATGGGTTAAAGCAATGTACCCGCGGCATTGTAGGTCGTTTAAGAAGAGGAAAACAATGTTTTACTTAAATCTAATATTTAAAACTACTACTAAAAACTACGCTAGAAAGAAAAAACCGAAATCGAAAAAAATAAATGCAATGAAAAATAAAGTAATAAATTAAAAAGAAAACGATTAAAAAGAATGAATACCCTACCTTAAAGAACAAGTCAAGACTTGCACCAAGAAACACCTGAAGACGTGCGCTGAAACAATGTAAGAAAAAAGAAACAAAAAGCTCAACGCGTGCGCACTATCTCTTGACTATGAGCATTAATAGGAGTGGGGCGTAGTGAGGAATGTTATACGCAACTACTTGCACACTATATATACTTGCACACAACTACTTGCACACAAAATGACTAAATATTGAATCAAAAAATTTTTTTGACTTTTTTTTAGTCAAAATTAGAAAATTTTTTTTTGGTCATAACATAAAATTAAACTACATATTTTTAACTATATTGTCTGTAAATTTGATTAAAATCCATAAAAAAGTTTCGGAGATATTAATTTTTAAAAAAAACGCAACAAAGATTTTCAACATAGCGTAGCAGCCGCCATTTTGAAATACATTATTCATTGTTTCACAATTGTTAGACTATTAATTCAGATCGTCAAATTTATCATCTTCAATTGCATTTGAATTTCTGTCTTATTTGTGGTAAAATTAATAAAATGAAAACTACTTTTAAACTTTTTGACACTACCATTGGTTATTTTTTCATAAATATTTATTTATTTCTTAGAATATTTATAGATAGTAGTCAGGAATAAATCATTGTAGTTTATTCATTCACAATATTTTAAAAAACAAATAAAACTCAAAAATCGTTATGCTCATAGCATAGAAGACGTGAAGCGTCATACTCTTTTGCCGATATCTCGAGAACTCAGAGATCGTCCATCTTTTTTTTTTTTTTTTAAATAAAGGTAAAATAAAAAGCTTTCATTATATTGCGACGAAAATAAAAAATATGAATAAGCACACATAGAAAAAAAGGTTTACAATTTTTTTTGTGTTTTTCTACATGAATTTTTGAAGTTTTTAAATCTACTTTTAATTTATTTAAAACCCTATAGTTTTGTATATGCACCATATGAAATAAATTTGTCTTACATTGGAAAAAGTAAAGATTGCTTTGAGTAGCTTCTGTTTGTTTGGCTAATCGTTATTTTTGTTTTGATAAAGTGAGTTGAGATTAAAATAAATACAGTTTAAATTGTTTGTTTTGTTTCTAAAAATACATTTAAATTTTCTAATTTTAAATAAAGAGAAAATATCTGATTTCTTAAATTATTGATTTGGAAAGAAAATATTAAAATTTACCATTTGTTTACTCAAGAAAATTAAAAATTAAAAATTTTATAATTAATTAAAATTATTATTTTATTTGTTTAATTTAATGTTTATTGTTCAGGTGAGTTGAGGAATCAGTGATGGAGCTTGATATAAAACTTATAAATATTAATAAAATCAAATCTGAGATTCCTAAAAAAATCAATTTATTTGAGCAATAACAGACTAGAATTATTAAAGCTGAAATAAGAATTAAAATAAATGAAAATTTGAGAAATCAGAAAATAAGAAAACAGGTGACTAAATTCATGTCTAATTTCTAAGATGATTAATGGATTTAAATGTCCATTCTTTGAACTTATGTCCTTTTCTCTCTAAGATGCCTTGTCTTTCTTTTGTTTAAGCACAGATAACCGATTCCCCGGTTTAGGAAAATAAGAGAGAGAACGATATATGCTTCAACTGGTAGCCCTGGTTTCTTTTCTCTCGCTTCTCGGTCATTTTCTTTTTAACGCATTCGCTAGACAATTCGGCGCCGGCTTTATTTTGATTTTTGTTCGTCTTTCGCGTGAAATTATATCAAATATTTTCATCTATTTGTTTCTTGTACAGAAATATGTACACAAGTTAAATTCTTTCTAACTCATTGAAACAGAATTTGAAATATATTTTCATTGCTTCGTGAATAATTTTATACCCATTCTATTCTTGGAAATTTAAATGTCTCAAATAAATAGAAAAATTAGGTGAAGGACGCATGAATTGGGTCATTTTAAATTTGGAATGTGTCATTCTGGATAATTATTTATTTTTGATTATTTTATATGGAACATTTAATTGTGAAATCAGTAAAATTTTAACTAAATTAACAAAATTATAGATACCTTGTTTTTCGATTTTGTATTGTTTTGAAAAATAAAAGTTTCTAAAAATGGAAAGCGATAAAAATAAAAAAAAAAGAGTCCAATTAAATCATCTGATTCTTTCGAAGCATCGGGAAGTAATGATTTAAATGATCTAAGTAATCTTGATCCTTTTTTGAATAAAAATAAAAATAAAAATGATCAAGAAGACAAAGAAAAAGAAAATGCTAATAAAGATCAAAATAATGAAAATGATGATGAGGAAGATCCTTCAGACGATGAATCAGATGATAAATCTGAAATTGATATGACTGAAGGTGAATTAGAGCAAGCTGAGAAAGACTTAGATAATATGATTAGAAGATATAGGGAAGAAATAAATGATTTAAAAGTAAATTTGAGAAATATTTCACAAACAATTAAATTCAAAAATAAAAAAGCCGCGGAAGATAGAAAACGAATAAAAACAAGATTAACAAATACGAATGAAAAAATTAAACAAAGTAAAGCCATTTTAAATAAAGAAATGGATAAGAAGATACAGTTGCAAAAAAGAGAATGCGAGAATAGTAAAAATCAAATTGAAGAAAAGTTAGTAGAAACACAAACTTAAGTAAAAACATTAGAAAAAAAGGTTAGTGATATTTATTTGGTTAATGAAGAAAATTCGATTTCGGTTTTTTCAAATGAGCGAAACATTTTAGAAATCACACAAAATCAAAAAGAAATTGTGACAAAAATTAATAAAATTCGACAAACAAATGATAGTGGTGGCATGGATAAATCGTCGTGGTTGAAAAATATGCCAGTGCCGAAATTTAGTAGTCGCGAGCGCCCTATGGGTTTTCATAATGATTTGTTAAAATATTTAGAAGCGAATGAAGCATGGGAAGATGATTTTAAATATATAATTTTAACGTGTCTAGAGGGTTTCGCTAAAGAATGGTGGAATTAGGTCTCGACGCATAACGACAATTTTGAATCTTTTAAAGAAAAATTGATTAAGCGTTATTGGAATGAAGAAATAAGATTCAAAATAAGTTCAAATTTGCAATTCGGGGTTTACGAAGCTTCTGGTAGATTATCCAGAACTGCTTATGCTATTAAATTGATAAATATTGCTAAAGATTTAATTCTACCACCTTCGGAAAATGAAATTGTTTTAAAGATATCTAGACATTTTGAAGATGAAATTAGAACCGCGATAATAATTAGAAAAATACAAACAGTTGAAGAGTTAATTGATTTATTGGAAACTTTTGATTTAGCCGGTCCATCGAATTCATCTCGAAATTTCACTTTCGGAAGTTCTGGTCGTTTTCAAAACACTACAAATAATACTAATAATCGCAGTAGCACGAATCAATTTTCGCAGGGAGATAGAAATAATTTTAATCCGCGTTATCAACAACAAAATAGAGTTCAAAGTAATCCGAATTTTGGTCAAAATAGTTCAAGTTTTAATCAAAGTAATTATCAAAATTTTAGGAGAGAATTTAATAACCAAAATCCAAATTTCGGAAATTCACAAAGAGGAAATTTTAATAATTAAAATAGAAGTAGTTTTAATCCAAATTTTAATCATTTTAATAATCAAAGTAATTATACGAGATTTAATCAACAAAATGATTTACCTGACTCAACAACAGGTAATGATAGACGCGAAAATAATTATTCTCCTCGTGAAAATAGATTTCAGGAAAGTTATGGTCAAAATTATAGTCAAAATTCTTATAGTCAAAATAGGCAAAATTATAGTAACGGCTATGTTGAAAATGGACGCTATGTTCCTAGATTTAATCAATTTAATCAACCGAGCGGGAGTTTTCAACAAAATCAAAATTCTGAAAATAGTAAAACAAATTTTGTAAATGTTAATAATGAAAATATGCCAAATTCTAACTCTCGAGAAGAAACTAATAAAGATTGTCAAGCAAGAGGATTTTCAAATTCGGGAAACTTGTAAACCTCGGGTTTGAAAATGCCGAGTTAAACGTAACAAGCCCGAGGTCAACTGAGTTAGCAAATGATAAAAATAATGATAATATAATTAATAATGAAAACATAATTGAAAAAAATGATAAATCAGTAAATAATAATAATAGCGAAAATACTGATGAAAAAAATGTTAATAATAAAAATAAAAGTGAACAGGATGAATTAATAAATAACAATAATGGAAGTTGTATTGAAAATGAACATTGTATAGTAAATAAGAATGTAAACAAAAACAATAGAATAAATGTAGATAATAATGATATTCCGATACCACTAAACACGCGTGAAGAATTATTAGAAAAAGAAGATAATATTGAGTTAAACTTTGAAAAAGATAAATGTCCTTTAATTGAAATTGTACTTCAATCGATCAAAATTAAAGCATTATTAGATACCGGAAGTGAAGTTACGTGCATCTCGGAAATATTTTATCAAAATAATATAGAAATTTTCAGAAAATGCGAAATATTACCGGTAGTTGGTGTAAAGGTTATTGGCGGAACTGGCGCAAAACCAACTAGAGTTAACGGTGTTCCACAGACAAATTTTCAAAAGACGTTGGGGGTTGCCCCCCACGTTTTTTTCCTATGTACGGTCCTCACTCGTATTTATAATTCACTAATTATTTGTGCACAAATAGTACACAAATTGGAAAAAAGGCTTCGTCCTGACAATTGTACGGCACTAAAAAAATTAACACATCAAACGCGGAACGATTTCATTATTGGATGTCAATTTACGATGTGAAGTACAAATGGGACTTTTTGACACATTTCATAAACATTGATGTGAGGGAGAGCGATGATCATATGCAGCCATCTTTACACTGTGTGTAACAGAAAGTCAGGACCATACTTAGGAAAAAAAACGTTGGGGGCACCCCCAACGTCTTCTTAAACTTTGTCTGTGGAACACCGTTAAACAACAAATTTATGTCAAGTTTAGAATGGGTGATTGGGATGGAATGTATGTGTTTTTAATAGACATAATCTAAAGAAGACATCATCGAGGCTTTGAACGAAAAGCTTGGGTCATCTAATCCGGAGAGAACTGTAAGCGTCGTTCCTCGCTTTCGAGGAACGCAGGTAGCGTTAGTACGCCTGCCAGAAACAGAGAATTTTACTCTAGTCAAGGCAGACAAAATCCGGATTGGATGGATAAACGCCGCTATCCGAGATCACGTGGAGGTGCTCAGATGCCAAAGGTGCTTTGGTTTCGGGCATGGACACGTCTTTGCAAGGGCCCAGACAGAATGAAAAACTTTCGGAGATGTGGCGCAGCGGGTCACATGGCCAAGAATTGTGGCTTAACGAAGCCCAAGTGTATCACTTGCTCCGATTTAGGCAACACTAATCGTGCACACTGGGCCGGCACCAATGCCTGCCCAGTATACAAACAGGAACTGCAAAAACTCAAACAGGCAAAAGCCTATCAATCTCACTTGACCGGAGAGAATAGTCTGTCTGACATCCAATTTGGTTTCCTCAAAGGCCTGTTCACAGTAGACGCCATTCAGAAGGTGGTGGACCTAGCCAGAGAAGGAAAAAACAAATTAGGACCAGGGAAGAAAAAGGGCTTCTCCGCGTTGGTAGCCATTGATATACGCAACGCGTTTAATACCGCGCGATGGGAAGATCTCATTAAGTCGATGAGAAACAAAGGACTACCGCCCTACCTGTTGCGGATAATGGATAATTATTTTAGCGACAGGTGGGTAATATACGAGGGTGACACCTGCACTCTGAAAGAGGAGATGCAGAGGTGCCCCCCAAGGCTCGAGGATAGGACCATTCGTATGGAATGTCTCGTATGACGACTTCTTGCGAATGGGTCTGCCTAAAGGCGCGGTGATCATCGGCTTCGCGGACGACGCGTTGATCGTATGCACTGCCGAAACTGTAGAAGCCCTGGGCGTATTGGTGAACGAATGTCTGAGACGGGCAAAGCGCTGGCTGGAGGCCAAAGGCTTCCAAATGGCTCTGGAAAAGACCGAAGCGCTGCTAGTCACAGACAGACGTGGTTATACAGCCCCTGGTATTCAGATAGACGGATTCGAGGTCCAATGGAGGAATCATATCAAATATTTAGGTGTCGAACTCGACAAATTTTTGAACTTTAAGCACCATATAGCCGTAGCATATCGGAAGGCCGAACAGCGTTCGGCAAGTTTAGCTCGTCTAATGCCGAACATTGGTGGGTCTTCTGAAGCAAAGAGGAGAAAGGATACTGTCCGCGCAAAGAAGTGTTACTACACGTATCATTTCGGCCTATCGGACAGTACCGACGTGTGCTGTTTAGGTCCTTGCCAGCGTCCCGCCGGCAGATCTTTTGGCACAAGAAAGGGAGGAAGTTTTCCTCCTTTTCAAGGAGAGAAATTCTTCCGCATATACGGAAGATAATAGACCCAGCAAGGACCAAAGTCGCCGAGATGCCGTGAAGCATACTTGTTGACAGATGGCAAGAACGATGGAGCGGGGAGGAGACAGGCCGATGGACGTATCAGCTGATACCTACACTCGCCACCTGGATAAGTAGGAAGCACGGAGTGGTTTCCTACTATTTAACACTCTTTAGCTGTAAGCGTTGGGACGCGGAGAGGCAGGTTATGTTTACTGGTGTTAATCGCAAGGTTACACCAGAGTACATGATGCCGCTTATGACTCGCTCTCCCGAGGATTGGCGAACCATCGAGATCTTCATACATTATGTTATGAGGGTCAAAGATCTCGATGGTCGCCAAAGAATGGAGGTCCCGTAGAATAAGGGAGAAAGTCGCTTTGGAGGCAGAGGAGAGGATATAAGACTACTCCCGATGGCGATACGCGCGAAAAGTGCTAGCCGTGAGTGGTCTTAAGGTCCCCAAATAAGGGTGTGTTTTTAGCGGGTCGGCAGAACATCGCCACCCCCGCATAACCCTGTGATACAGGCTACATGGTACCTGGTAGCAGGTTTTCACATCCTACGCAAAAAAAAGAAGAAAAGTCAGATTGATTTTAAAAATAATGTATTAAGAGTTTATGATGGAGAAAATTATATAGAAATAGAATTACAGGAAAAAGAAAAGAAAAATATGAGATTTACTTTAGTAGATGAAAATGATACGTTATTAAAAAGTCAAGAAAAATACTTTAAAATTGATAAAAATAATTCATATACTGTTGGTCAAATTGGTATTATTGAAGACTATGCACAGTGGTCTTGAAGCAAAAGTAAGGGTTTTGAAAATAGATGGAAGATTTTCCAACGTAAAGTTTACCCACATGATCTCTAGTTTTAGAATTTTCAAACCGCGAAATCGTATCTGATCCTATTTTAGAGTTTGACTGATTTTACCTGTGGTAGATCCGCAATTATGAGTATCACATTACCTATTTAGACTTTCAACCACCATAGGTTATTTAACATAAAATAGTTAATATAATTTTTGTTAAAGTACTAATAAGGAAGTCTTTATAAACACTTTCATATAGTGTTTGACTTGTTTATAACATATACACGCCCTCAGAACGTCTTTCAAGCAATAACAGGTCATTGTTCAAGTCAATGTATTTTGTGTTTATACATTGTACTAAAACAACTTTCAAATATGTAATTTTTTGAAAGGTTTTCTATATGACTACTACTTTGGTAAATTGTTATTCTATATAAAAGTAACAAATCTCTAAAATATTAATTAATTTTAAAAAAATTATAGCAAGTAGTGTGGTTTGATGTTTTGATGTTCTATGTAACACTGTCATTTCCAACTCCATATAACATTGGCAAAAGTGGACAATTGAAGGAGAAAATTAATAATAAACTGGTCAGCGTGCTCGCGCCATTGACGCCATCGCCCTAGTAGCGCCACTAGTTCAGTACGAGTGTAGTCCGTAAACACAAAAGTCTGAAATTTTTTGCTCTTACCACCCAAAAAGTTTTAAAACCGAAAAAAATACCCACGATTTTCTTTATGTTTAAAATCGGACTATACCTAGTGGGCACACATGTTCAAAAGTCGTCTTAAAGACGTTTTTTAGATTTTTGTGCCCACTGGGTATTTAGGTGTGGCTCAACCCTTTGAAATTTCCCATTGATTTTATATGGGGAAAACGAACTTTTTCGTAAATTCACTATAAAATCCTCAAAAATCACTAAAAATATCAATAGAACAAATAACATCTTGAAATGACCTTTAAAAACAATATTCTACAATTCATTTAATAACTTGTTAATATTATCTGTTTTTATAGGATCATAAATAACCCCTACAGTCAAGTAGAAGAATAAAGATGTGAAGGATGTGTATTCTTCTACTTGCCTGGATTCATTTAGGCATTAAGCTTATTGCCTAAGCAATAAGCTAACTGTCTTAAGTGTTCCCGGCAAATAGAAGAAAAAGGATATTCTTTGACGAAGTATAAACACAGATATATAAACAAACTTTTGATGTACATAATTAATTAAAAGTAAACGTTAATTTGTATTTATTTTATAAAATTCAAAATAAAATTCAGTTTCTCGTTATTTGTTCCAACTAACAGTTGACGATTTTGCTAAATAATTTTCAAACGGAACTTAATACTGTTAATAAGTTACAATTTAAAAAAAGTGCTTTGAAGTAATGAGTAAAAAAACTAGTAGCAGATGTTTTTGGAATAGAAAACAATTGAAAAACATTAACAAAATATTAAAAGATGCCAAATTAGATGTGAAAAAAATTCAGCCTGACTATTAACATTTAAATAATTATAAAAGGCAATGGATTTGGTGTATATGGTGCCATACGAAACGTATTTTCCAAAATTGCTTTCTATTCTAAAAAGATCTGTTACTATAGTTTTTTTTACTTCTTACTTTGTAGCACTTTTTTCAAATTCCAATCTATCAACAGAATTAAGTTCCATTTTAAAATTATTTAGCAAAATCGTCAACTGTTAGTTGGAACGAATAACGAAAAACTGAATTTTATTTTGAATTTTATAAAATAAATACAAATTAAAGTTTACTTTTAATTAATTATGTACATCGAAAGTTTGTTTATATATCTGTGTTTATAATTCGTCATAGAATATCCCTTTTCTTTTATTTGCCAGGAACACTTTAGGCAGTTAGCTTATTGCCTAGTCAATAAGCTTAATGCCTACATGAATTTAGGCAAGCAAAAGAATGCGCATCCTACACATCTTCATTCCTCTACTTGCCTAAGTGTAGCTTAATGCCTAGAAATTAAGCTATATGCCTGATTCTTCTACTTGCCTACGACATATATATATATAATTATATAGACATGTATCTTTAAAATAGGATCAGGTACGATTTCGAGTCTTAAAAATTCGGAAACTAGAGGTCATGTGGGAAAACTCTACGTTCGAAAATCTTCCATCCATTTTCAAAAATCCTGCTTTTGATTCAAGAGCACTGTGATATGGAAACATTCATTCTGAATTTGATATAACGGATGAAGAAATTAATAAAAAAGTTTCTGAATTCACATTATTAAATTTAAATGAAAAAGAGAGATTTTACAAGCATATTTCGCGTTATAAAAGAATTTTTTCTAAAAAGCCGGATAGAATTTCAATATATGAACACGATTTAGAAGTCAATGATTCGAGGCCATTTATGAAAAAATCTTATTCTGTTTCCATGCATATGCGAGATAAAGTAAATGTAGAAATTGAAAAAATATTAGATTTAGGAATAATTAAAAGAGCTACTACTCAATATGTAAGTCCGCTAGTGACAGTAGTAAAGAAAGATGGCTCAATTCGATTATGTTTAGATGCTAGAAAAATTAATGAAATTTTGATAAATGACTATGAAAGAGCAGAAACTACATAAGTTTTATTTCAACGATGTTCAGGTGTTAAAGTAATGTCTTCGCTTGATCTTGTAAGTAGTTTTTGGCAAATTCCGTTGTCTGAAAATCCAATGAAATATACAGGTTTTATTGTCGAAGGAAAATGCTATGTTTTTACAGTTGTTCCATTCGGTTTAAAAACGAGTACTAGCGCACTTGTTAGAGCTTTAGATTTTGTATTATGCGGATTAGGTCAATTTGTAATCACTTTTATCGACGATATGCTTTGTACATCGGAGAACATCGTGCAACATCTGATGCACTTAGAAAAATTATTTCAAAGATTAGAAGAAAATAACATGACTATTAATTTTGAAGTCACATTTTTTTCGACCGGAAGTAAAATTTCTGGGGCATATTTTAACGGAAGGCGGAATGAAACCGGATCCAGAGGATCGGTTCTCTATCAGTTAGATGAAGATGGAGGTCAATTTCCGATTTCTTTCGCGAGTAGAACGCTAAAAGGGTCGGAGTTAACGTTTTTCACTACTGAAAAAGAATTGCTCGCGATTGCATGGAGTCAAAATAAATTTAGATCGTATATTCTGGGTGGAAAATTAACAATAATGACGGATCATATGGCGTTGTCTTTTTTAAAAACCTGTAGATTATCAAGTGGAAGATTATCTAGATGGGTCTTGGCAATTCAGGACTATGATTTCTCCATGAAGCACGTGTAAGGAAAAGATAATATAGTCGCTGATACGTTAAGTAGAATTCCTTTTAATAGTGAAACAGGTTCGAGGCAAGATAGTAATAAAGGGAAAATTTTTCATTATAATCTAGCGAAAAGGCCGTCTTCGGAATTACGTAAAATATTTCAAAACTACGAAACAGAACAAATGAAAGACGCAATTCTTAGACAGAAAATAAAAGACATGAACGAAGGAAAAACAAAGCGTTATATAATAAACGAGGGATTATTATATTTTCTTTCTGGCGATGATGAAAAACTTTGTTTAACAAAAGACACTATAAATCGTGTTATTGATGAGACTCATGAGATGTATGCTCATATTGGTGCTCAGAGAGTGTTTCGTATGTTGAATGAATATTTTTATCATCCACACTTTGCGAAAGTGGTTAGACATAGAATTTCGAGTTGTGATTCTTGTCAGAAGAATAAAATTTTGAATCAAACTAATTTTTCTGAAATGAGAAATTATACTCTGGAAAAACCTGGCGAAATTTTATCAATCGATTTTTATGGTCCGTTACCAACTTGAAATGGCGGATTTAAATATATTTTGTTTACTGTCGACGCGTTTAGTAAGTTTGTTAGATTATATCCAATTATCAATCCAATTATATATCAAAGATGACAACTAAAGCCGTTATTAATAAAATTTTCAATCAACATATTCCGCAGTACGGAAAACCATAAAAAATTATTACAGATCACGGGACACAATTTACATCGGAAGTTTGGAAAGAAAAACTACGAGAAGAAAATATTCAATCCGTTTTTTCTTCAATTCGTCATGCTCAGGGAACCATCGTCGAAAGAATTCATTGAGAATTATCAAGATTTTTTCGATCACTAATTATCAAGAAACATAATTCTTGGTGGAGCTGGGTAAACATTATTGAAAATTGTATGAACGAGACACATCACGAAACTACAGAATTTACTCCTATTAAAATTCAATTAAACAAAAAGCCAAAAAGGATGTGGGAAAATTGGCTAGATTTGCCGCCCAAACGGGATGAATTAAATTATGAAAAGAAAATTGAATTAGTGAAAAACAATATAAGTAGAAAAGGAGAAAGAAGAGCGGAAAAGTTTAATATTTCGCACAAATTAAGCGAATTTCAAGTTGGAGATAAAATCCTGATTAAATTATTAAACAGATCGGATAAAGAAAACAAAATACTGGCAAAATTTCTGCAGGTCTACGAAGGACCATACGAAATCAAAAAACTAATCAACAAGGGGACTTTCATCGTTTGGGACCCTGGTAAACAAGAAGAAAAGGGTCAATTTCATTCACAAGACATTAAAAAATACATTCAAAGACAATAAAGTGAAGTGAATTATTTTTTTTAGTGTAGTGAAATATATCAATAAGTTAATAAACAATCAATAAAGTGAAGTGAAAATTATCAATCGTGATTAAATTAATTAGCTAAAAATGATTTAAAGGTGATTGATAAAATAAAACAATTTATAAATTTAAATCGTATGAATTTTTTTTTAAGCGATCAGAAACGTAAAAAAAATTTAAGAAAAGGATTTAGCATATGAAAAAATGATAGAGACACTAATTAATTAGTATAAGATAAAAGTGTAAGTTAGATATTAAAAAAAAAAAATGAATAAATAAATAAAAAAATCTGTTTATAGTTAAAAATAGATAATAAAAGCTAAAGGGAGATAGAATTTTCTTCATAACTTAATAATATTTATAAAATTTAAATTTTGGCCAGAAATTTTGATTATTTAAGGTATTTAAAATGGCTTTACAAAAATTTTTTTTTTTTTTTTTGATTAAGGGAAATTAAATTTGAAATTCACAATATGAAGAACAAGGTTTTTATAAAAATATTACATATTTTAAATTAATCAATAACAATAGAGTAGAAGTAAAATAAATAAAAAAATAATTACAAAAAGTAATAGTGTAAATATATTTTTTAGAATGCCTTTCTCAGATAGAGGTTCGCAAACCAATGAGCACCACTTGGATGAGGAGCATTTAAGAGGTGTGGCAATCAAATCAAAAATAAAAGGTTCTAAGGATAATCTGGAGTTTGCCTTACCGTTTAATAAAAGAAAATACAAAAGAAAAAATAAAGAGGTGCAAACAAATTTACATTTAGGAAAAACGTCGGAAGAAGATACTTTTAAATTTGCATCAGAAACAAAAAATTTACCAATAATAACTGATATCAAAGTAATAAAAAATCATAAGATAATAATTCTAAAGGAAACATTATACACATTCAAATAAAAGATGTTAAAATTATTAGTGTTTAGTAATTTGATTTTGGTTGCTCACTCTATTACATATAGAATATATTTTTTTTTATTGTTTTTATTATTTATTAATTATTCAGGAAGATATTGCATTTTTTCTGATTATTATCTAATTTCATAAAGGGTAAAAGAATGATCTACAAGTAAAATATTGTTAGATTCTGGATGCTGAATATTTATTTTTATTTTTAAAACATTTTTGCTTTTTATTATGTTGTTAATAGAATGGAGGCGATAGTAGATTTTGTAAATGAAGAAAGACTGGCGTCCTACGAGGACAAATATATGTCTAGAAATTTATATTTAAACTATAAAAGTTACGTCAGCTGTGAGTCCTTCAGAGTTCAGTGGAAGACCTATAATATTTGGAAACGATTATTTAAACCTGTTGGAACAAATGGAACAGGTATATCAGGTAGAACCAGAGAATTTAAAAGTCAATGTAGCTTGAATGAGAAGATATGATGAACTTCCAATAGCTTTTTATAATGACATGATTGGATGTGGAAGAGGATTCATTGAAGAAATAAATGATGAAGGGGAAATATAAGTGTATGATGTGGATGAAGATAATATTTTTAAAGTAGAATCAAATCAAATATACAGATTACTTTATAGATTTTTAACTCCGCCAAAACAAATAGTATCATTAGCTCTAACCGAAATGAAACCTAGAAAATATAACATTTGGTCTAGAATGGAGTGTAGAGGTTTTAAGTTAAAAGTTATAAACAAAATAATTAGTTTTCAAACAACTGAGATGAATAGATCAACTCATTTGGGTGTTGCTCAATTGAAAAGCGAACAATTAACTCTTAGAGCTTTTTTACTGCAGAGCAACCTCGCAAGATTCACTCATCAAGCGAAGTTGTTCATTGCGAATGAGGATGAAAGTGGCTATACTCAGAGAGATATTCCATCATCAGAGGATGACTCGGATTAAAGGGAAAAATTACCGAGGAAATTTAAAAAAAAAAAAAATTATTTTTTTGGTAATGTTAAATTTTTTTTGTGTCATTAAAATAATTGGTAGTAAAGTTTGTTAACCTTATTAGTTAAATTAGTTGTAAAAAATGATATTTTGTGCGTCGTTGTGTAAATAAATGATTTTTTTTAAAGTTTAAACAAAAATGCATTTATTTAGGGGGGGCATTGAAAGGGTATTATTTAAATTTTTCTTTTCTTTGGTAATTAATGCAATTTTGCTCAAATAATGAGTGAATTTCGAATTTAATTTTTTTTTTGTAAATGTGCTAATTTTTAATTAAAAATTTTCACATTTAGGGGGGGGGCATTAAAATGGTATTCAATGGTCAAGACCATTTCAATTAATATTACCGTCAAAATAAATATAAATTAATAAATAAAATTAATAAAAATAAAGAATTTGACTATAAATAAATAATAAAATATAAATATAAAAATAAAAAAAAGTTGCGAGTGATGGGGATCGATCTCTCGACGTGTGGGTCTAAATAATAAGAGTTTCGTATAGATTATTAGAAAATTAATAATAAATTAGAAAATAAGTTCTTTTGAATAAAATAAAAAGTATAAAATGCAAAAAAATAACTAGTTAAATAAGATTTGTGGAAATTTAACAATAAATAATAAATATTAATTTGTTTGTTAAAAAAATTGTTAATTAAGACAAGAAATATTGTTTGAATTTTAATGGAAAATAGTCAAATGATGGCAAATAAAATATGGAAAAGTAATGTAAAATCAGAAATTTTATAAACTAATTATTCTTTGAAAAATTAAATAAATAAGGAAAAATTCGTTACAGAATGTTCTAGAAAGTTCTAGAAGCTTTCAAAATTGTTTACTTTCCTGTTTCATTTTGGAGGGAAGAATAATTATTGGTAAAAGAAATGGTCCCAAATAAACAAGAGCAAATTAAAGTAATAGAAACAATTTGCGCCAAAATATCTAAGACCCGGGAAAGATTTGACTTTTACCATATTCGGGGTCGATAGTATATAAACAGGCGATTTGACAAGGGGGGTCTCTCTTTTTCTTCCGATACTTATCTGAAGGTGAGGTGCTGCTGAAAAATATTTCAATTAGAAATATTTTTAAAATTAGGAAGAATTACTATTCAAACATATTCAAACATTCAACGTATTTCAAACATTCATCGATATTATTGGATCTCACTGTCCCTTGACAATGTGTATCTTTTATATTTATTAAATATTAATTTCGATTAATATTTAATAAAGAAACAAATTAAATATCCCCTGTTTTGGAGCTTTGTATGTTCTTAGTTAACATACCGGGTAACCATCCAGGATTGTTTAATTTTAAAAGATTCCTTGTTGAATGATAAAGTTTTAATAAACAATTTAACAAAAAGTGGAGTGTTGTGGGGAATGGCCGAGCCATGTTCATGACATGTACCAAAAGTTTGTTAAATCTATGATCCCAGCCCTCCGTGTAATGTTAGGATTTGCTGTAGGTTTGGCGACAACCAACTTTCTGAGCACATTAAATAAAAAATAGGTTGTCAATAAACCATAAAAAAATATATATATACTCAAGAAAATAGATTAGGGCATAGATTTATCCCCAAAAATTAGGGACTATAGGCAGGATTAAATTTAAATAAATAGAAATTTGAAATTGAAATATGAAAGATTAATTATGAAATAAATTTGTTTTACATTGGAAAAAGAAAAGATTGCTTTGAGTAGCTTCTGTTTGTTTGGCTAATCGTTATTTTTGTTTAAATAAAGTGAGTTGAGATTAAAATAAATGCAGTTTAAATTGTTTGTTTTGTTTTTAAAAAGACATTTAAATTTTCTAATTTTAAATAAAGAGAAAATGTCTGATTTCTTAAATTATTGATTTAGAAATAAAATATTAAATTTTATTATTTGTTTATTCAAGAAAATTAAAAATTTTATAATTAATTAAAATTATTATTTTATTGTTTAATTAAATGTTTATTGTTCAGGTGAGTTGAGGAATCAGTGATGAAGCTTGATATAAAATTTATAAATATTTATAAAATCAAATCTGAGATTCCTAATAAAATCAATTTATTTGAGCAATAACAGACTAGAATTATTAAAGCGGAAATAAGAATTAAAATAAAATAAAATTTGAGAAATCAGAAAGTAAGAAAACAGGTGTCTAAATTTTTGTCTAATTTCTTGGATGATTAATGGATTTAAATGTCCATTCTTTGAACTTATGTCCTTTTCTCTCTAAGATGCCTTGTCTTTCTTTTGTTTAAGGCCGTTGGAGACACAGAGTCCACAGAGAATCTGTAGGGGGGATCAGTGGTTCTCAAAGACTGTCCCCATGCGTTTTGAAGACTTAGGAATTTTTCGCGACAAAGTCCAACACTTTTCCCACAAAAGAACATCGTACTGCAAATTCTATTGAAATAAAGATTCAGAAAAATACTTACTTTTGATAAATCAACTGTTTCCTGAGCTTTAGTGTCTCGAGGAAATTTGTGTGATGAAAACAACCTCCAATGATGTTCCAAGTTTGGCAATTCTTTCCCATAAAACCAGACACTTTTTCCGAAAATGAAAATCGTACTGCACATTTAAATTTATTTAGCACTTTTTCACTTATTTTGTTTTTGGCATATGAGTTTTTAAGTTGCGTCAGTCTCTCGAGGAAATACAAAATCACTTGACATTTCACTCACTGATTCGGACTTTGACAATTTTTTTCGTCAAAACCCGACACTTTTTCCGCAAATTGTCATCGTAGTGTAAATTTACATTTAACTAGCACTTTTTCACTTATTTTGTTTTTGGTATTTGAGTTTTTAAATCGCGTCATTTTTTCCAGGAAAGTAATTTTTTTTCAATTTCATCAAAGAAAATGTCAAACAAAATAGCAGAATATAGTTTGTCGTGCGCTGTTCTGATACGGCATTTTCGGCTACTAATTCACACGGCGCCGCCTTTGAAATTATACATACTATGATTCGGACTTTGACATTTCTTTCCGTCAAAACCCGACACTTTTTCCGAAAATGAAAATCGCACTGCACATTTAATTTTAACTAGCACTTTTTTACTTACTTTGTTTTTGGCATTTGAGTTTTTAAATTGCGTCAGTCTCTCGAGGAAATAAAAAATCACTTGACACTTCACTCATTGATTCGGACTTTGACAATTTTTTCCGTCAAAACCCGACACTTTTTCCGCAAATGGTCATCGTAGTGTAAATTTAAATTTAACTAGCACTTTTTCACTTATTTTGTTTTTGGCATTTGAGTTTTTTAATTGCGTCAGTCTCTCGAGGAAAGTAAATTTTTTTTCAATTTCAGCAAAGAAAATGTCAAACAATATAGCAGAATATAGTTTGTCGTGCGCTGTTCTGATACGGCATTTTCGGGTACTAATTCACACTGCGCCGCCTTTGAAATTATAGACAGGCGTACATTATATTCATTTTAATCAACCTATTTATAAAATTCAATGTTTAGATATTAATTGTAAAAATTTAATATAATGAATAATCTATTGAAAAGACGCATTTTAAATACTTTAAACCATTCAAATGCAACAAGTACATAATTTATTGTAAATCATGCATTAATAATTTCTAAACAATTTAAATATTTTTTAAAATCTAAGAGTTGAAGAAAAAACAGTAGGGCTTATTTAGTTTATCAGAAGAATGCAACCCGACTTACAGAGGAGATCGGAAATAGATATTGTATAGGGACTGAAATAAGTGTTTCTTTTAATTTTTTAAAATTAAATAAACAGAGCATTTGATAAATATTTTATACATAACGTAAAAATTAAAGAAATAATTAAAACGCAAGGAAGGACTAAAAAAATAGTGTAATATAACGAAAATTAAATAAACAGGAAGAAAATAGAGAAATTATTTTTTGTAAAAAGTTAGCAAAATTATGTTTGGAACTTGACATTAATTCTTTATATTAAATTTTTACAATTAATATCTAAACATTAAGTTTTATAAATAGGTTAATTAATATAATGAATATAATGTACGCCTGTCTATAATTTCAAAGGCGGCGCCGTGTGAATTAGTACCCGAAAATGCCGTATCAGAACAGCGCACGACTAACTATATTCTGCTATATTGTTTGACATTTTCTTTGATGAAATTGAAAAAAAAATTACTTTCCTGGAAAAACTGACGAGATTTAAAAACTCAAATACTAAAAACAAAATAAGTGAAAAAGTGCTAGTTAAATTTAAATTTACACTACGATGACCATTTGCGGAAAAAGTGTCGGGTTTTGACGAAAAAAATTGTCAAAGTCCGAATCAGTGAGTGAAGTGTCAAGTGATTTTGTATTTCCTCGAGATACTGACGCAATTTAAAAACTCATATGCCAAAAACAAAATAAGTGAAAAAGTGCTAATTAAATTTAAATGTGCAGTACGATTTTCATTTTCGGAAAAAGTGTCTGGTTTTATGGGAAAAAATTGACAAACTTGGAACATCATTGGAGGTTGTTTTCATCACACAAATTTCCTCGAGACACTAAAGCTCAGGAAACACTTGATTTATCAAAAGTAAGTATTTTTCTGAATCTTTATTTCAATAGAATTTGCAGTACGATGTTCTTTTGTGGGAAAAGTGTTGGACTTTGTCGCGAAAAATTCCTAAGTCTTCAAAACGCATGGAGACAGTCTTTGAGAACCACTGATCCCCCCTACAGATTCTCTGCGGACTCTGTGTCTCCAACGGCCTTAAGTACAGATAACCGATTCCCCGGTTTAGGAAAATAAGAGAGAGAACGATATATGCTTCACGGTTAAAAACTCTTTAAATGACAAGAATTTGAACAAATAAAGGGTTTAAAAAATTCAAAGTGACGTAATTCCTAAAATTTTGGAAATTTTTCAAAAATACTTGACTAAGTTATTACTACCCCTAAATACTACAAATTGACCAATTTTGATCAAAATCAAAAACTTGACTTGCAACTTTAATCTTTTTGGTATGGAAACTCTCATGTGGTTGATTCAAGAAAAGCAAGTTGCAAAATTAAGAAGAAACTACAACTCTTTTGTAAGCATTTTGAAAAATTTAATAAATAACAACAATCTTTTGTTTAAATAATTGTTATAATACTAATTTTATTTATTTAATTAAAATGTGGTTGGATTAATAAAATTAATTTGCAAAATTAAGAAAAAACTACAACTCTTTATAAGCATTTTTTAAAAAGTTAATAAATAACAGCAATACCTTGTTTAAATAATTGTTATAATAATAATAATTTTATTTTTTTATTCAAATGTGGTTGGTTTAAGAAAATCTATTTGCAGAATTGAGAAAAAACTACAATTCTTTATAAGCATTTTTAAAAAAGTTAATAAATAACAACAATAATTTGTTTAAATAATTGTTACAATAATAATTTCATTACTTTTATTAACATGTGGTTGATTCAAGAAAAGTAAGTTGCAAAAATAAGATAAAACTACAACAATTTTTAAGCATTTCTAATAAAGTTAATAAATAACAACAATAATTTGTTTAAACAATTGTTTGCGTCTTAATTTGATAATAAATACTTATATAACATAAATATATATAAATTTATGTTTTTATTAAGCGTCTAAAGTTTACAGAAAGAAAAAGGTCAATTTTTCACGATTTTACGTCAAATTTACGAAAAAGTTCATTTTTCTTATGGACATTCAATGGTAATTTTGAACGACTTTGCGGCATGGGTTAATATTAAAAATAAAAAAATAAAAAGTACGTATCTCATATTTTTCGCCAAAGAACAAAATTGGGGGTAAGGTTTATGAAAATCAATTTTTTTTGGGCCACCCTAGTGAACAGCGTGGGTGCAAAAGAGGCTTTGCGGGTTGTAGGGAGTACCTATTAATAGATAGATGTAAGACTTGATAGCTCATCGACGGAACCTGTCAATGGCGTGGATTGATTACCGTAAAGCATTCGACTCTAAGAGTCATAAGCTGATCATCAAGCTCCTTGATTGCTTACAGGTAAATTCAAGCATCGTGAGATAATTGAAATAGCACATGCGCAAATGGAGGAAAAGATTTGCTATAACATCTAACAAACAGCAGAGAATGACTAATATCATCTCTTTTAAGAAAAGAGTTTTACAAGGAGACTCCCTCAGTCCTTTACTTTTTTGTATCTCCCTTTTGTCTCTGTCTTTTGTGCTTCGCAAAAATCACTCTGGATACATGTGTAGCAATTCAAGAAATAGAGAGTACAAAATCAGTCATCTTTTTTATATTGATGATCTTAAGCTCTATGCATCTGGTAGAGATGCATTAAGATTCCAGTGTCTGCAGTAGCCAAGTATTCCAGGGCGATTGAAATGGAATTTGGGTTGGATCAATGTGCCGTTTCCCACTGAAGTAAGGGAACACGTGAAACATCTGTAACACTAAGCAACTCTAAGGATCTTCAGCTCATTGGTGGCAACGCTATTGATCATCTTGCTAAAGGAGAAACATACGCATATCTTAGAATTCCAGAAGCGGAGTCTCAAGATCTGCGTCATCTTAAGACTGAAATGTCTCAAGATCTCTTGAAAATCATCTCCAAATAAAATATAGTAGTCTTCTCAGAAAAATTTGGTCGTCCGAATGATCTACGATGAATAAGATGCAAGCCACAAATTCATTAGCCATTCCTTTGCTTCTATATACCTTTGGAGCAGCGAAGTAAAATGTGGATGAGCTGAAGATGCTAGATACAGGAACTCGCAAGATAATAACAATCTATCGAAGACAGCATTCAAAGTCTTCCGTGCCTCGAGTTTACCTTCCACGAGATCGGGGAGAAAGAGGTCTACTGAACTTAAAGTGTCTTCATCGTAGAATCGTTTTAACTACTACATGCTCAGTTATGAACAGTAGAAATCCTCTTCTACAATTTGTTCACCATCATGAAATGGCAAATTGTAGGGCATTTCTATATCATGCGGCAGAAAGAGCTGCGAATGAATTTCGTATCCCATTTGACACTAGTAATGTACGACATGGATTAGCATCACTACCACCATTGATGTTTAAGGGCTGTGTCAAGGAAGCAGAACATGCGCTTAAATTACAGGAACATAAGAGCAAATCTGGTCATGGGCAATTCCACAATCTCATAACTAAGGTAGGATTGTCTGTTGATTTGTCCTTTTCGTTCCCTAAACCTGCTGGTTTAAGATCGAAGACTGAAGGATTACTATTTGTCTATCAGGATGGTGTAATTAATACTTTGGTGTACCGTAGTCGCGTGATGCATTTACCTGTCGACAATGACACCTGTCGTGCATGTAAACAGTATGCGGAGACACTTAGTCATATTCTAAATGCGTGTCTGAACTACGCGTGTTACAGGTATGTGGAAAGACATAATGTTGCGCTGAAGGTGTTGTATTGTTTCCTTTGACACCAGTATAGTATAGATGATAAACCCATCTTGCTGTTTGACCGAGAAGATCAGGAGTCCGTGGTGAAAAATGATCAGTGTAAGATCTACTGGAACTTCTCTTTTTCCACCACTCATCGTATCAGTGCCAATAAGACTGATATAGTACTCCAAGATCATAAATGTAAGATTATTTGCGCAATAGAGTTCTCGGTCCCAGCCGAGAACAATATCAATCAAAACGAGGATGAGAAGCGGACCAAGTATCAAGAGCTCATGTTCGAATTAAGTCGAATCCATTTAGGTTATAAGGTCCGATTAAATGTTCTTTTAATCGGTTTTTTGGGAGGGATAAAAGCTTTATTTGTAAGCCAGTTGAAAAAGATTCCTGGCTGCGAGCGCCAGGCTAATGCGTTGGTGGTTCGCATGCAAAAGGCTGTTCTTCTGAACTCTCTCAATCTGGTTCGGCAGCACTGTTCATTATAAGATCTTTTTCGGTTGCTCTAAAAAAGCATCTAACAATGTACTTGTCCACCGTTTATGAAGTGTAGATGGAGTAGGGGAGACTGGGGCTAAACTGGCATGTCGAATATCTCTAAATCTGCAATGTGTTTCACACCGTTTACGCACTCTGTCAACGTGTTGAATTGTTGATATGTAAAGTATATACGTCATTAGGTTTTAATGAAATTTCATTACTTTAATAGAAGAACTGGCCGTCTAAGTGTGAAAAATCGTGTTTTTTTGTTGAAAGTAAAAATTTTTTTTCTTATACTTTTTGGGTTTTTGACACTTTAAATAAAGTATGTTTATTATTTGCTAACTGTTTTTTATAGCTTAAAACATATAAACTTTAATTAAAAGAATGATTTTTGTAATACTTTAAAAAAAACAAAAATATTGCGCCTTTATTATGAGATGACCGGGTGGGTCAAAACCGGACGAATCAGAATTGCTATATTGAATGTTGACGTAAAACTCAGTGATTTTCTGTAAACCACTAATAATATTTTTTCTTAAAAAAAGTGTTGCATCGATCGAAATACAGAGTCTGAAAACAAGGAAAGCTTTTTTAGCCTTTTTTGACATTTTTTGTTACTGACATTTTCCATACAGTTACTATCAGTCATCAATTTCAATAATATGTCTAAGAAAATAATAGATTTTGTATTGAATGGGTTAAATTTCTATTAGACTTCTATTCAACCGTGGCTAAATTTGAAGTGTCCGACGTAGCCCCATAGGGTGTCCGGTTTAACCCCACCATTTTTGGGATTTTCGTTTTCGAGGTGGTCATATTCAAAGCGACTTTCCAACAAAACTGTCGATTATTTTTTAAATAAAAGAACTGTGTTTTTTAGTTGAACATGTGCGTAAATGCATTTTTTTCTCTTATAAATTTGTTTTGTAAACAAACAGAAAAAAACAATAACTGAATTACTGAAACATTGCTTAACAGTCAATAAAACTCCACAACCTCTCAGCCTATCACATGTTTCGTTACATTTAACAAAACGATAAGAAAACCATAATCATATGGACCAGATCGCGGACTGTTACGTTACATTTGTACGCACATTTCAACAAAAAGTTTCCAAAACCACACGAAATTGAATTGTTTTAATATCTTTTATGCATGCATCTAAAAGTATGCTTCTCTAATAACATTTTTTACTAATATAAACATTTCCGTATGTTTGTTATTTAAGAGTTATGAATGTTTTAGAACGGACTGTTACGTTACATAGTTCTGGAAGTAAGCTTTAGAGCTGTCCTACATTGTTGAAAAACCCTATTCTTCTAGTGGACTATTTTTAACGTGTAGTAGATAATTTCGTAGCTTTTGAATGCAAATAATAAAATAAATGTCAATAACACTAAAAAAAATTTTTTTAAATTTTTTAGAAACAAAAATGTTTGGACTGTTACGTTACACGAAAAGACTGTTACGTTACCTGTGCGATTTATGTTCATGTAAAAAGTGAATTTAGGTATTAAAAATGTCTTCCATTGTTTTATTTTACATAATGAACATTAATTCGGTTGTCTTACGACTAAACAATTAAAACATTACAATGGAATATATAAAGTTTCAAGCAAGCAACAACACTTTGAATACACAGCCACACAAAAAAAAATCTTAATCTGGGAATAAGACCTATATATTCCTACGAATTTTGAAGAGCTAAATCCGAATTCGAGATCAGAATTGGTCAGACGGGTCTGAGTTAGAACCTTCAAAAAACAATTTAAAATCGCTAATATAGCAGACAAAAATAAATTTTTTTTAAGAAATGCTTAATTAAACTTATTATATGGGGGTTTATAGGGTCGCTGATAACAAATCTATTTATGACTTTTTAAAGTTGATAATGGAAAAATCAAAATGTCTGAAAAAAATTAAAATTTTTAAAAATGATAATAAAACTCAAATTTGGATGTACGTTTTGAATCTAGGTTCAACGTTTTCAAGATTATGAATAAATCCTGACCTTAAATAGTATGATAAGAATCTATATTGAGTTTCATTAATTTAATCAATAATTTAACATTTTTGTCTGCCATTTTGCATTTGCCATTTAAAATTTTGAAAAATCATGAATAAATTCGTTATCAGCGATCCCAAAAACCCATAAATACTGTGTTTTATTAAGTTTGTAGAAAATTATGCTTTTTTGTCCGCCATCACACAACAGCTATTTTGAATGTTGAAAAATTATGAGCGAATTCATTATCACCGACCCCAAAAATCCCCATATACTGGTTTTATTAATTTTAATCAATAAGATAAAGTTTGATCCAACATGGATGACATTTTCTATTTTTTGTACAATTTGCACTATTTTCGTGTCGCTTTTTTTAAATATAATGTTTTAAGGGGATGTGATGGATTATGACGTCACTGGTTTAGGCAAAATTTTTCTGTAACTTTTTTGCCAAAATATTGAACATTTTGTCACAAAACTTGGTAGAATGACCTAAAATATTATTAGGAAGATCTTTCTGAATCAAAATTAGTTTTGAAAAAAATGCAATTTTTTAAAAATTTTCTAAACTTAATTTTGGGCTAAAATTCGAGCAAATTTGGGTCAGAGAGACCTTCCTAAAGATGTTTTAAGTAAAAGCACTAAGTTTTGTGACAAAATATTCAATATTTTAAGAGAAGAGTTACAGACAAAGTTTGCCTATACCGGTGACGTCATAATCCATCACATGCCCTTAATGAATGTATATTTTTAATGTTCAAACAATTTGTGTCAATTTCAGATTCAGTGTATCAAAATACATAGGAATATATGGTTTTTATTCACAGATCAAGATACTTTTTTCAGGATGTTGTGATATAAGTGAAAAAAGACTGTTACGTTACAAATTGATTTTGGCTCTGAAAACAGAAAGAATTGAATATGTTGCTGATTTTATATTTTATTTAGAAAATAAAATAAAAATGTTTAAAAAAAATTAAGTCATTGTATTTAGTTGACGTGATAGATTTTGCGTCAAAAAACTTTTTGGGATTTTAAACTGTTATGTTACATTAAAAAAAGCGGTTGAATTCTTTTGCATTACATATGTTATAAAAAATTTTTTCTTTTAAGTATTTAATTTAGTTACTTTCAGTTAACCTAACTCTATCCGAAAATAACGGATAGTACGTAAAAAGTAACATTTATTCAATAAAATGCAACTTTTTGTTTCGTGTTACGTTTTTGTTCAATTTTATTAATCTCGATACTACAAAAAAACAGGCCTGAGTTTTTGAACAGACAACTGACTTCGCGTTGATATTTATTTCATTCAATACTTTAAGATGTATATAGACTGCAAATAATCAAGAAACCATGGAATTTGAAAGTAAAATTTTTTTCCGTGGTTTCATTTTTCGCGATCTGGTCCATATAACTAAGTTCTTCTAATTTAAAACTATGATTTAACTAAGAATAAGTTTAACTTGAATGGGTTCAGAGCATTGAGAGAAGGGGATACTACATACTAGATATACACAGTGAAACAAGTCTTCGTTTGTCTTATCACCACTCACACACAGAAAGAGTAAATATAGTCACTGTTTATCGCCTGACACGCTTGTTGCAGATATTTGGAATTCCTTGATGAAACACCAGGGCAAGATCCAATTCTCCTTCTCGTCGAAGATCTTTTATTTGTTTTCTTACTAACTTGATTTCTTCCTGATGTTTTTTAGTTTTGTCACTGACCAACCAAAGACCCTTTAAATCTAGATTTGAAGCTCCGTTTCTCTTGGCAGCAACAAAATTTTTAAGAATATCCTCCATTGCACAGTACAATTTCGCAGGACGTGGCCTTGACGCCGTACCTGTGTAATAAAATCAATTTTATTTGCACGTACATTCTTAAAGACTTCAGTTGAAAGATGTTTTTTTTAGTTTTTCAGTAACAAATAAACACAGATTATCTTACTCACTAACAGAATTTGCTCCAACACTATCAAAAGAATCCTGTTCAGGAAGTCCAAAAAGAACCAGGTTACCTTTCCTTTTCTCACATTCATTTATTTCAGTGATACATGCAGCTATAATTTCATTAACATCAGTAGCGTCAAGATTTTTCTCTTTAGTTTTAATTAGTTTATTCTCTACTTCAGTAGGACGTTCTGTTAAACTTTCAATTTTACCTTTAGCATTATTTATTTTGCTCAAAGCATCTTCCAGTTTTTTATCAACATTAGAAAATCCAGTCGTCATAGAATTTTTGAATTCTTAGAGTAAATTAAAAATTGATTCCAAGCTGACAGAGAAGGCAGAAGAAGGTAACAAAGATCTTTACGATCTGCAACATGTTGAAAATCCTCCATTGCTCAAAGTAGATAATAAATCAGCACATCAAGGGTGGTATGGAGAGTTGCAACCAGAACATATCCTAGGTATAACTCTAACGATCTCCTTACCGCACTTTGTACATTTGGTGCTCAATGAGTTACCCACATTTGACATTTTTGTAGAAAAGGAAAAACAAAACTTTTTTTTTAGCTGAAAACTAAATATAACTCCACATGATTTAGAGATTAGGGTTAACCTTGAGGTTAGACATGTTTACAGGTAAATTTTCAAGTAAAGGAAAATAATAATGTAAAAACAATCAATGGCAATACAAAGAATACTGAATGAATCCCGAACTGAACTTGTAAATGTTAAAGAATCCAGATTTATAATTTAAATTAAGTAAATAAAAACCAAGCTCCAAAAGAGCACGTGTTATCTAGACGCCACCTAGCGGAGTTTTAAGATAAACACTAGTTAACAGTCGCAGAGTGACGAAAATGGACAAACCGCACAATATTGATCACGTTACTATCGATTTACAATTTGTCTAATTTTTTTTTTAAATATACGTTCTTCCTTTAATAACATCACAGGTATAGAGATTCACAATACACGGTGGGTCCGAACCAAGTTTAACCCAAAGGTTGAAGCACTTCAAATTTTCTTGTGAATTTATGTTCTATTATGTCTCCTGAGTAATTTAAGACCAAAAAGAAAAAAATCGTTAGACACATTTTTGAGAAAATCGAATTTTTGTATTTTTTAAGCTAAAAACATTGCTACTCTGCAATAACTTTAAGCCAAAAGTTTTTTACCATTAAATTTTTTTTAAATTTTTATTTCTACATTGTCTACTGAGTAATTTAAAACAAAATCTCTCTTACAGTACACATTTATTTATTTATTTCTGCTGTTGTCAATAATTATAAAAAAGTTATACTTTTAAGTTGTACGGTTATAAAAATAAATAATATAATACACACGCTTAAAATCGAATCAACATTTGTTTGCTTTGTTATGGCAAAACTAAAAAGATATTTTCCATAAAAAATAAGTTGAAAGACGAAGATGAGAAGGTATTTAGAGGAGAGTCGGGTAGCTCCGGACACTTAAGCTGTTTGAATCATATATTATAAAATAATGATCTAAATTTTAGTGCTTGAGGTTTTTTATAGTTAGAGTATCATTACCAATACCTTCAAAAAATAAATACAAAAAATAAACATACAGGGAATAAAAGAAAACTATTTTACGCTAAATATGGTTATGAAAAAAAAGTGTCGGGTATCTCCGGACTTTCAGAAAATGGTTAATTAAACGCTAAGAAAAGTGCTGTTAAAATAAAATACCTGTTGTACAGCAATTTTCTAATAAATTTCTGTTCATTTGCTATAAATTAAACATTGATTCTTAATTTTGTATAAATCACAATTAACCAAACCTAAACAACATAATTGTTATTTTGACAGAAACAAATGATTTCTACACACAAAATGTTTCTGGTAGTATGCAACAAAAAATGTACGTGGCTACCCCACGGTGATATATTTCGGTAAATTTGCGATAAAAATAAAAAACTTTAAATCACAAAAACAATATTAACAAATTTCATAGACGGTAAGTATATGTATGTATTTCTGCAAAGACAGAAAATTATATTTGATTTTGTTACATAAAAAATTGACGTTAAATATGATTTTAAACTCTTAGAAGACCAGTGATTTGAAAACAGAGAACATTTAAATTCGATGTTTTACTATTCTAATTGATGATGATAGACTCCACTTTCTAAATTATATTTTAAGATCATGTGGAACGACATAAACGTGGTTTTAAGTTTAAAAAGTATACGGGTTATTGTATTTCACGAGTGTTCAGGGCTACCCGCTATCCGAGGCTATCTGACTCTCCCGAAACAATGTCTAAAAAAACATTGATTTAATCAGCGTTCATTTTAAATACTGTTTTCAATTTTTCGTTAATATCCATAGTTTAACAAACAAATAAATAATTATTACTTAAACAATTTTAATTCAATTATTTACTTTTAATAAAAATAATGCACGGTAAAAAAATAAAATTATTGTCGAATATCAATTTATTTAAGGGGGCATATACAGTCGTGGCGAGAGAAACTAGGCCATTTTCTCAATTTTTTTTTTACAAGATAGTAATTATTTATTAAAAAACTATTTGTACCATTCAATTGCACATGTTTTAAGGTAGAAAAAAATATTTTATTATATTAAATTATTTGAAAATAATGGACGTAAACGCTGTTTTCCTGAGACGCCTTTTTTTTAAGGTGTCTTGCGGTGGACATGATAAGTCGAGAATGCTTCATCTGAAATCAAAATCCCAAAAAAATTTCAGTAGTATATTCACTGAACTATAATACTACTGGAACAGGCACAGCGCTACAAAAGCGGCATAGAGAGAGAGAGTTGTGGAGGGGCATGTTGTCTCTTTCTGTACAGTCCGCTTGAGAAGTTTGCTTGTGCCAAACACTCACAACACGCAAAACTGACCAACGCATTAGTTTTAAAGTTATAGCATTCACTGAAATGATGCGTTCTGCGAGAGAGAAAGCATGCCCCCCATCTGTCTGTCTCACAGCCGCTGCTCTCTTTCAGCTCAACATGCGTGGTGCCTGTTCCAGTAGTATTATAGTTCAATGAGTATATTGCAATATCTAGGGAGTGAACGAAGGGTTTGTCAAAATTTGAAATTAAAAAAAAAATGGCGACGGTTTTACCAAGAAGTTCGATTTTTGACATTTTTAAATATTCGACTTTTTGCTCCTAAAATTTAAATTTTGTTTTAAATTTTAAATCCTTCGTCCACCCCCTAGTTTTTAAGATAATTAATAAGTGGTATAAATTTGGTGTGTTTCGGGTTAATAGTTTTTGAGTAATCGCGTCCACCGCAAAGGTACTTTTGAAAAAACAAGATTCTTAGATAATCGCGTTTAAAGTTTTGTAGTTTTCGTATTAAAAATTAATTTTTTTCTACTTACATCGAGTCACCGATTCCAGGGCCATATAATACTCCTTCTGTGTCCTCTGCAGACTCAAAAACATCGATTTGAAAATAAATGGCCCAGCCTATACCGACCAGCAGCTGCATGATCCGATTGTGGCTGCGCATGTAGTCTTCTTTAAATATTTATAACTACAGTTCTAATGCCCCGGTTGTTATGAAATTTACTGAGAGTATTCTTAAGAATATATACTTCAAGAATATCCAAAAAAAAAATATGCATTTTTTGGTCATTCACGACTGTATATGCCCCCTTAAGAAGCAAACAATATAAAAATTCAACTTTTCACTAAATTTATTCAATTAACCTTCCTCTCTTTTGGTTTGAAATTACTAAAAAAATAATAGTAATTAAATTTACAAGAAAATTTGAAGGGCTTAGATTTTTTGGTTGAAGATATTGCTGAGTAGCAGTGTTTTTAGCATAAAGAATACAACTCGACTTTTTTAAAAATGCGTCTAACGATTTTTTTCTTTTTGGTCTTGAATCACTAAGGAGACATAATAGAGTAGAAATTCACAAGAAAATTTAAAGTGCCTCAACCTCTGGGTTGAACTTGGTTCAGACCCACCGTGCACTCTTTCCATTTTATGAGGTTACGAGGAGGGAAAGTAAAATTCATTCCCAGCTATGATACGTCACGGAGAGAGGACGAAACATTCCCTCCTGGTCGCCGAGATAGAATTATTTTCCGACCTTCGCTTGACTATTAAAGCAAGAAATCACGCATTTATAGCAAAAGAAGTGTCCATAATAAATAAGTAAGGACGTCATACTGCAAAGCCAAAATCTTCACGCTTTTTCATGCTCAAGCGTTTTCAATAAAATGGGTAAAGGGGATAAGTAGGTGTGGCTAAACGTTGCACCCGCTTCAGCACGAAAAATCATGAAGGTCTTGCCTTTGCTGTATGACATTCTTACCTATTTACTATGGACCCTTCTTTTGCTATAAATGCACACTGAAAAAAATATTTCCGTGGAACTGCAACAATTATGGGCAGTAATATATTGTGTGTGATAAAAATATTCTGCTGTGGTTTTATTTTAATACACTTTCAGATTATTTAAATTTAATTTAATATAAACTAAAAGGTAGCTTAATTCAATTCAAAATCATTTTCTGTCAAATTATTATGAAAAACATTCGCCTTGTATCAAAAGATGTCTCATCCTACGAATAAGTGTTCATATCAGGAAAATACACCGAAAAAAATATCTTCTTCTTCTGAGCGGAATCCTCTCATTTTGATGCTTTTTTTCCTCTACAATATGGTATCAAAATGACTCCCCTCGTTTTGAGAGAATGTTATACTCATCAAAATGAGAGGAACTTTCCTCTCATAGGGTAAACTTTTTCACTTTCACACTTAAATTACTTTCAATCATTTAAAGAAAGTTAAAATCCCTAACTACCTTCATTGATTCACATAAAGAAAGGAATATTCATCAATATTCGAACATTTTGTATGTTGTTTTATTAAATACGCGAGTAAAATAAACATGTCACACTGCTAGGTTATATTCGTTTTTTACTTCAATTTCACATTCGTACACAAACAAATAATGAAGTCAAAATATTATTATGTGCACAGAACACTAAAATATAATCATCCAGTCTTAAATCTTTTAAAACACACTGTAAATTGTCTTCCACAATCGAAAACTAAAGGTGAATAAATAAACGTTAAAGCTGACGACGCGATGCGACGCGATACAATTGTTACTGATTGCGCATGTGCAAATGCGATATAGAGGATATTCCTTAACTTTTGATCGGACGTTTCCTATCGAAAGTAGTGGATTATTTTCAACATAAGATTAAACCGTGAGAGTCGTCTTCTAATTTTTTTCCTCTTTAAAACAGAGGAAAATACTATTGGTTGTAGTATAATTAGCTCATTTTGAGTAAAAAACTCAAGAGGATTTTATGATAGGAATGTTCCGCTCAAAAGAAGAAAATATTTTTTTCGGTGTAGGAAGAAAAAATGATGTGAATAAAATCGTCTCCGGAAAAAAGAAGGCAGACAAATTTATTGTTTCGATTTAAAGTTTTAAATTAATTCTTCAATTTAAAAGATTTTCATTGTATTGTTTGCAAATCTTATGAATTTTATTCGTTATCAGTTGTAAATTTTTTGTATTTGAACTTATTAATTTTTCTAAATAAAATATATAATAATAATAACAAACTAATAGGTGATATTGGTTTGAATGGGTTAGTGACATGGTCCAGCGCTACGAAATTAATTCAACCAAATGTAGAAAATATAAATTCCAACTCATGCGAGCAGTTGTCGAATGTTTATTTTGTCATTTTCAAGTGAGTTCCCAATGAAAAATTGACAACTGGCGCGGTACCGCGCCAGTACTGGCCAGTATTATGCGAGGCTAGCGCAGTATTGACCTAACTCTGGGATGATAACGCCATTCAGTACTGACTGCTAGTACCAGCGCAGTACTGCCTGCCAGGGCTGGCGTAGTACAGTATGCCAGTATACAGTATCGAATGCAAATACTACTGCAGTACTGGCTGCCAATGCTGGCGCAGTACTGACCTAACTCTGGGATGATAACGACGATCGGTTCTGACTGCCATGGCTGGCGCAATACGGCCCTGCCAGGGCTAACGCATTAATGGTGAACAGTATAAGCGTATATTGTCGAGGAGAAATTCGGGCGAAAAAGTGGAATCAAATAACCCAAGGGGAAAAAAGTCACTGGCGCAGTACAATTTTGTTATTAATTTACTATTTATCATTATTATTGCTTATTTGAGCAAATAAAAAATAAAATTTATATTTTTAGATTACAACTATTATGTACAATTATTTCATTAATCGAATTAAAACTTCGTCTTGCAAATTTTATTTTGAGATTTTATTAGTTAATTTAATTTGTTTAAACAAATTTTAACATATATGATTAATATTCGCTATACCTAAACAATTAAAACTATTATATAAAACGAAAAATCGCACGCTGGTTGGGATCGAACCCGGGACCCTTCGGACGCAAGTTATACGCTTAAACCCCACAGCCACGCTGGCTTAGTTTAATATTTACAAAAACCAATATTTGAATTTCAGATCAGTTATGGAGAGGACTATTTACTTTTTTTAATAAATATTTTTTAAACTGTAGTAAACTCTGCCTAAATAATTAATAAAAAAAATTGTTTGATTAATATTCATAAAAATTAAACATTCAATTAAAGTTGTGCTAGTTTTAGTCTATATAAAGAATTCAGAATTTTCTAACTTTTCATTTTTGAGGATTCACTTTTGAATTATCTAATTTTTAAATCTTTATATATGGCAACTTTTATTGATAGCAATAAAGATTAAAAATTATAATAATATTATTAAAAAAAATAATTTTGAATGTACTTTAATCTATAAGAATAACGTGTTTCAATTTTTTTTTAAGTAATAAAATACTACAACAACAATTAAAATAATCGAAAATGAAATACGACTGCCAAAACAGTACATCAATATTGGCGCAGTACACATACAGCGTTACAGCCAGTACCGCGCCGACTCTGGCAAGCCAACCTTTGGCAGAAATAAGAAGCGCGGTACCGCGCCAGCATTGGGCTGGTACTGACTGCCAATGCTGGGCATCAATATTGGCGCAGTACTGATACAGCGTTGCATCCAGTACCGCGCCGACTCTGGCAAGCCAATCCTTGGCAGAAATAACAGGCGTGGTACCGCGCCAGTTGTAAGCATCGGCATAACCCAGAAATTTTTCATTGGGTTGTATTGTACTGATTATTGTTGATCTAAATATATATTTAAATATTATTTCGTTTCACAGTTTTAAAAATATTGTTCTGTTTGACAATGATTTAACTTGTTTTTTGCGTATGCTAAGTTATAAATATTAGTCTTACCAATTGCAATAAAAAATCTTAATGTATCGTAGTTTTTCAATAAAATAAATTAATTTTTGTGCAAAAAAAGTAGTAGAATATGACAAATATATTTATAAGAAATTAAAAGAAATTGAAATATCAAAAAAGTTAAAAAGCAACTTTCAATTGAGCTCGGCATACAAAAAACCCCATATCTTTGAAAAATATTAAACAATTTTCTTCATTTAGGTCTTATTATAAAGACATTAACATCCAATGAAAAATTTCTGGGTTATTTCGATGCATACAACTGGCGCGGTACCGCGCCTGTTGTTTCTGCCAAGGATTGGCTTGCCAGAATCGGCGCGTAACTGGCTGTAACGCTGTATCAGTACTGCGCCAATATTGATGCCCAGTATTGGCAGTCAGTACCAGCCCAATGCTGGCGCGGTACGGCGCTTCTTATTTCTGCTAAGGGTTGGCTTGCCAGAGTCGGCGCGGTACTGGCTGTAACGCTGTATGTGTACTGCGCCGATATTGATCTACAGTTTTGGTAGTCGTATTTCATTTTCGATTATTTTAAATGTTCTTGTAGTATTTTATTACATAAAAAAATTTTTTAAAAAACGTTATTTTTATAGATTAAAGTATTTTCAAAATTATTTTTTTGAATAATATTATTATTATAATTTTTAATCTTTATTGTTATAATAATTTGAATGATGGAATATATGTTATATTGGCATCAGGCTCAGGTGAAGAAAAAACAAAAGATTTTTCTACAGTGTGTCAAACGTTTCTGCTCTAATGGGAGCCTTCGTCAGTGACAAGTTTATTTTCTAAAAAATTAAAAAATGAAGCGCGTTACATAAGCGATATACAATTAGAATATGATGAAAATAAAGAATAAAGAAAGAAAAAATGGTTTACTTGAGCGCGATTTACAATAAATATTACGACTTATATAAAATAAGTGTGAAATAAAATGTAGATTTTTTTTTCCTTTTCTTTTTTTTAAAAAAATTTGTTATCAAAATTTGAACATTCAAATAAAACTAACCTTTTTGATAAAATTAATCCATAATTCGATAACTGCACTCAACACAAAACGAACTGACAGCGGTATTGGAAAATTAAGAGACTAAAATGTCATCTTTTCCCTTTGAATTTTCTAAGACGACTGATTCTGTGAAATGTAGAAGGGGTTTTTGAAAATGCGACGGCAAAGGATGTGATAAAGATGGTACAAATGTGAAAGGAAGAAGGCGACCTTTTTTTTGGTGTTTTACAACCACATGTTTGAACTGGTTTAACTTTGGAAAGCCAGTCCGTGACCGTGGCGAATTTCAGGCGAAAAAAACATAACGTATTCCGGAAAATGTGGTGAAAGGTAATGTTTGAGCGACACTTAAGTTTCCTTTGTGGGTCTGAAATGTGTTTAAGAGAATTGAACAAACAATGTTTAAATGAATACGTTAAACTTAGAAAATTATTGAAAAATGAGGAAGAAATTTTCCAAATCTGGAAAAGTAATTAAAGAATAATGAAAATAATAAAAAATATTTTTTATTTTATTTATTTATTTTTTTTTTTTTAATGGGCACATAGAAATTGAAGAAAAAAAATTTCAAATTGGTAAAAAAATAATTGAAAAAGACTAAAACATATATTTGTAGTAAGAGAAAATAATTGCAGGGTGGTGATGTAACTAGTTGTAAATTGAAAGAAACACAAAGTTGAGATAAACATAGAAAGGTTAGAAATTAATGTAAAAGATGAAAATGAGAAAACAAAAATTGATATTTTTATTTTTATTTATTTACTTTTTATTTTTATTTATTTAATTATTATTATTTTTTTTTAAATTATAGAAAGAAATTGAAAATTGAAGAAAGTAACGGAAATTGGAGATATGTAATTAAAAATTTGCGGAGTTAAGTAGCAATAACCAATATAATATGAAACTTGTGAAAATCATTGCAAATTAAAGACAAAGGAAACTTAAGTGTCGCTCAAACATTACCTTTCACCACATTTTCCGGAATACGTTATGTTTTTTTCGCCTGAAATTCGCCACGGTCACGGACTGGCTTTCCAAAGTTAAACCAGTTCAAACATGTGGTTGTAAAACACCAAAAAAAAGGTCGCCTTCTTTCTTTCACATTTGTACCATCTTTATCACCTCCTTTGCTATCGCATTTTCAAAAACCCCTTCTACATTTCACAGAATCAGTCGTCTTAGAAAATTCAAAGGGAAAAGTTGACATTTTAGTCTCTTAATTTTCCAATACCGCTGTCAGTTCGTTTTGTGTTGAGTGCAGTTATCGAATTATGGATTAATTTTATTAAAAACGTTAGTTTTATTTGAATGTTCAAATTTTGATAAAAAATTTTTTTAAAAAAAAGAAAAGGAAAAAAAAATCTACATTTTATTTCACACTTATTTTATATAAGTCGTAATATTTCTTGTAAATCGCGCTCAAGTAAACTATTTTTTCTTTCTTTATTCCTTATTTTCATCATATTCTAATTGTATATCGCTTATGTAACGCGCTTCATTTTTTAATTTTTTAGAAAATAAACTTGTCACTGACGAAGGCTTCCATTAGAGCAGAAACGTTTGACACACTGTAGAAAAATCTTTTGTTTTTTCTTCACCTGATCCTGATGCCAATACAACACATATTCCATCATTCAAATTATTATTTAAAATAAGGATCAAAACAAATTAAATTCAAAATGAATCGATTTATTGTTATAAATAAAAGTTGACATATATAAAGATTTAAAAATTAGATAATTTAAAAGTGAATCCTCAAAAATGAAAAGTTAGAAAATTCTGAATTTTTTATATAGACTAACCTCAGCACAACTTTAATTGAATGCTTAATTTTTATAAACATTATTCAAACAATTTTTCTTATTAATTACCAGTACTGGCATACTTTACTACGCCAGCCCTGGCAGGCAGTACTGCGCTAGTACATGTAGTTATAAAGTTTCAAACTTAATGTTTTTCAACAATTCCCAAAATTTATTTAACGGAAATACTGATATCTGTAAAAAAGGAGCAGCTAGGATTTTGTTTTCAATGTATTTTTACTTCTGATATGATGCAGAAACATCCCCAACAACCAGATTTTGAATCACTAAAAACCAAGACGACACCGAGACTTTTTCGTCTCGTATGCAACCCCATTAATGATGCAGTCAGTGGAAAATAAATTATTGTTGGTCAAAAAGTTTAGGATTATATATGTAAAAAATCATTAATTATCATTTAAAAACATAATAAAAAAATTTTTAACTTCAATGATTGGGTCAGATAACAAAAAAATTGCAAGAATTTCTGTTTAAATTATTCGTTTACTACAAAATTTTACAGTCTAATATTTAGATGTATCATTTATGACTGCACAATAATAAAATTTTACATATTTCTATAAATTAAAGTATAGGTACTACTCTTCTTAGGTTAGATTTTTAATGTGCTTACTACATGAAAACACATTGTTTATGTCTCATATGCGATCGAAAAAACTAGTAAAAACACGTTATGTTCGAAACAATAACATGATATATAAATTCATCCACACAGCCTAATAGTGCGGACAGACAAAGTGATTTTCAAATATTACCATAATAAAAGACAGTTTAACAATTTCCATTCAGTGAAATCATTAATTTCATTAATTTCATTTAATATTTGTGTTTTTCTGTCAAAAATATTCTTAAAACTACTGTAATTCACGACAATGACATAAGATGCGGCATAAAACCACTCGTCCCAATAATGCGGACAGACAAAGTGAATTTTCATAATATTACTCCAATAACAGACAGTTTCGTAATTTCTATTTAGTTAAATCATCAATTTCATTAATTTAATTTAAATTTTGTGTTCTGCTGTCGAAAATATTCTTAAAACCACTTTATACACTGAAAAAAATAGTACTTAAATGTTTCCTTGACTTAGTACTTGACTTTTGGATAGGGCCAAAAGTCCATTGACGAATAAATACTCATGCACTAAAATTTCAAAGAAAGTCTATGAAATTTTCGTTGACTGTCAAATTCTTTTACTTGTGCAAAAAAAAATTAATTTTTGTGATTTACACTAACCACAATATTATTTATTTAACAGATTCGTACCTAGGATCATTTACTACACTATCGTATACTATTAACATAATTAGAAAATTAATTTATTATTTCAAAGTTTCGAACCTATGTACCTAGACCTACACGAACGCGAAACCGAACACTTAAACACCACGGCCACCTCGCACTTGAAATCAATTTTGGTTTTCGTTTATATGATTTACCGATCAAAATTAGAGAAACATATAAAAATTCCTTTCCCGCGCCATTTTAAGATCAATGTTTTTATACAAAAACAAATCTAATGCGCTTCTTTTATGATATACGACTACATTTTGCTGTGGAAGCATCTCGAGCCACCTCGAGCTGCAGACAGCTGATAATGCGCAGATGCTCACTACGCATATCCGTCCTAAACCCACTCTAGCAAAGTCAACGGATTTTTCGAGTACTCGTGGAATAGCAGTTCTAGTATATCAATCCTTGACTGAACTTTAATAAATCTTTGACTAGTTTTGTACTGTTTCGTGCAAATCCTAATATGATTGAAGTAAACTATTGGAAATTTCCAGTAACTTGTGTCTTATCCAAAAGTCAAGCATTTTCAATTAAAGATTCACGTACTATTTTTTTCCGTGTAGTCACGACAATGGCATAATATGAGTCATAAAACAACACGTCCTCATAGTGTGGACATAACTTTCATAATATTAGTCTAATAAAAGCGAATTTAACAATTTTCATTTAGTTTATACCAGAACCAAATACATAATTTTATTATGCACCTAAGTGCACCATAAAACCATACATATATAAGCAGTGCGGACAGACAAAGAGAATTTATTAATCGTACCTACTATAACAACTAGTCCGTCAATTCCTATTTAGTCAAACCGTCAGTTTGATTTCAGATTTGTTATCAGCGACCAGGCCCGGCAGGACAGCTTAAGTCCGAGTGGGTAGCAACTTGAAATTTCGATATATACATATATATATATATATCTGAATATACATATATATAGATATATCTAAATTTCTTGGAGTGAGATTTAACTCCAATAAGAGCGAAAATTGAGCCACTTCAATCAGAGTCAAAAATCCACTCTAAAAGAGTGATATTTCACTCTTAGAGTAAATTTTTCACTCCAAGCAATTGATTGGAGTGGCTCAATTTCCACTCTTAGTGGAGTGAAAACTCACTTCAAGAAATTTAGAGAGTATATATGTGACGCTCCGCGAGAGAAGGGACCTATCTCGGAAAGAATCAATTTTCATATTTTTATGCTAAAAGATAGTTTTTGAGTTGTTCTTTCATTTCCATGTTTCAAAAAAAATTTTTATTAAGTTGTGAAGTGGCAAAATTTTGTCAGTCACGTTTAATTATTTTAGAGTTTTTAAAACGAGATTATTATTATATTATTATTATTATATTATTATTATTATTTTTTTTTTTTGCGTAGGATGTGAAAACCTGCCTTCAGGTACCCTGTAGCCCGTACTACAGGGTTATGCGGGGGTGGCGATGTTCTGCCGACCCGCTAAAAACACACCCTTATTTAGGGGACCTTAAGACCACTCCCGGCTAGCACTTTTCGAGCGTATCGCCATCGGGAGTGGTCTTATACCCCATTGCTGCCGCCGAAGCGACTTTCTCCGGTCCGCGGGACCTACTATCACTGACGGTCATGGAGGCCCTTAACGCACACAAGTTGAGTCAAGGGTCTCGACGAACCGTCAATTCGCTCTAAAAACGTTTCAAAAGGGAGAAAGCTTCCTCTATCCGCGTTTTTTTTGCGGCATAGGTGGTCCTAAAGCGACTTCGCTTTAGGGCTTCTTCTTTCTTCGCCTGTTCCAAGATGTTCCTGAAACTGGAGCACTTCCCTGAACCTGCTTCATGGAACACCTCTGTCGTGCTCGGATCTTCCGAGCACAAAAAACAAACTGCCTCCTTGGTACACTCTGCACGAGAGTGGCCAGACTCTCCGCACTTGTAGCATGCGGAGGATCTGTCCACCCCCTTACACTTAGCCTTTCTGTGGCCATACGCCAGACACCTGTGGCACCTGGTCACCATCAGCCTCCTTCGGACCTGGCAACTTAAAAAGCCTACTTTTAAACGTCCGACTTCTACCAATTTCTTGGCTTCTTCCTGCTCGGTGACCACGATGGCCAACTTTGCTCCTCGCCTGTTAGGTCCCAGGACCATCACCTGTCTCTTTTCTCGAAGTTACCTTCTGATCCTCCGGGGTCCTGACGGTTCCAATGCCATTTACGGCTTCGGCGACCTTGGCCGCAAACGCCTTACAGTCTGAACCTCCTCCTAAACGTAGGAGAAGGTTTCCTTCTTTGTGGGTCCAACGCCCACTACAGTCGCCTGACAAGAGCCAGAATCGACGTCCTTTCTGAGTTTGCCAAGGACAGAGGCATACGTCTGTCTCTGGCAGACTCGCACTACTAGCGTCGCCTTTTTAGGCCGCACTGTTTCAACTGTGACCTGAGGGGGTGGCACAGGCACTACCGGCTTCTTCTTCTTTTGTGGAGCCTTAACCTTTGGAGGAAGAGACTCTTCTTTTCTTTGCTTCTTTGTCTGAGTCTCTTCTTTCGGGGGAGATCGCTCAGACGCGGCTCTTTTCTTTCTTTCGCATTCCAGGACAAGGCTTCTCATTGCCCTGGCCTGGAAGCGTTCCCTTACCTTTTTTCGGTCAAGCCGACCTTCCTCTACTTGCTCAAGGCCCGTTTCAAATGTCCAAGCGGCCTCATCAGCCTCTTCGTGTTTCATCCTTAATGCAGGGATCCATTGCTCGAATTTTCTCAATCCCGCTTGAATCTTCGCAGCTACGTTCTTTTGAACAGTAAGCTTCGCCAACATTATTTAAAGCTCACTTTCCATCTCTCCTATAATGTCGGCTTCCTCCGCTCGCAACTTTTTAAGCTTAGTCTTGTCTGCCTCACAAGTACTAAGCCCATAAGCTGTGGCGTTACTAAACGCGCTGCCACAGCTGCTTATGCTTGCTGCACTTCCTCTTCTTGATCTTTGCAGGTCCTCCACAATTAAGTACAGTAGACCTGCGCTAGCGTCCTTCCTGCCAGCATTACTCGATGACCTCGAGTAACCTCCCGCGTTTTCTGAGCGCCTTTCTTCGTCGTTTAATTTAAAATTGAAACCTTCCATGTAATTCCCACGAGCCTTGGAGAAAAAACGGTCCACCCACACAGAGCTCCGATGTGTAGGTAAGGCATTGAATCACTAGGAGGGCGCCCGGTATCCTAGGACCACAGCTCGCGACACCTCCGAGCGTGACACTGATGACGACAGTGCATCCGCCGCCCAGGCCCCCGGCATCAGCAACCGACGCCTGCACTTTACAGACGTCAAATTGAAGAGCACGTAGGTTGAGTGACGTTCGCACCATCCCCAGCAGCACCACGACCGGATTTTTTGACCCAGGTGCCATCCATCCATCGGCACGGTGTAAGAACCTTGGATTGGGGGTGTCGTTGGTCAGATCGGACAGACAGCCGGTCCACCGGACGCCAACACTAGATCGAGACTACTCTACACCAACTTAGAAAAACCAAGAAGGCAGGAGTGTCCTATTTCTCCCAGAAACCATGTCGTCCACAGCTGATAAGGATGGTTAGCCCCCATTTGCAATCTGAATTAACATCATCCGCACAGGATAGCTAGTGCACAGGTTCGAAAAACGGCGGCTACCCGAATTAACGGGGTCCCGTTCATTCCCCTGTGCCCAAACTCGCCAGACATCGGGATCAATGAGTTCTGGGAGGAGCCGAACAGCTCGTCCAGTGATGGCGTCCGAAGGACAAGCGCCTGGCCGGTCCTAAGCCCCCTCACCACGACAAGGTGACACCACGAGGGGGTATTATATTATTATTATTATTATTATTCTTATTATTATTATTTTTTTTTACAAAACAAGTTTAGGAGAGGAAAAAAATGCATTTACGCACTTGTTCGTGTGGGACTTGACCACGTGCTGTGGTAATACCTCACTAAAACAACCTCTCCCATTCTTGCCTTACGTATTCTTATCCGCTTTTGATCCTTCCGTTCTGAAAGGTAAGCAAGAGCGCGATTCTTTTGCTCAAGATGTTATAAATTCACTGTTCTTTAGGTGTTTCTGTCCCTTGCCGCTGTTGTTCTTACGGGGTGGTTATTATTATTATTTTTTTTTTTTTACAAAACAAGTTTAGGAGAGGAAAACATGCTTTTACGCACTTGTTCGTGTGTGACTCAACCACGTGCTGTGGCAATACCGCACTAAAACAACCTCTCCCATTCTTGCTTTACTTACCCCATCCGTTCCTGCTCCCTCCATCCTGGAAGGTTAGCAAGAGCGTGATCCACTTACTCGAGACGTTTTTCATGTTTCTTGCATTGTAGTCCTCGCCCATAGCCGCCGATGTTCTTAAGCGGTGGTCGAGAACGTTGTTGGATGCTTTTTTAGAGCTCCCAAATAAGATGTTAAAGTGAACAGTGCTGCCGAACCAGATTGAGAGAGTTCAGAAGGACTTCCTTCTGCATGCGAACCGCCAATGCATAAGCCTGGCGCTCGCAGCCAGGAATCTTTTTTAATTGGCTCACAAATAAAGCCTTAATCCCTTCCAAACAACCGATTAGATGAACATTCAATCGGACTTTATAACCTGGGTGCATTCGACTCAATTCGAACATGAGCTCTTGATACTTGGTCCGCTTCTCATCCTCCCTACGATTAATGTTGTTCTCAGCTGGGGCCGAGAACTTAATTACACAAATGATCTTACTTCTATGATCCTCGAGTACTGTATCAGGCTTATTGGCACTGATACGATGAGTGGTGGAAAAAGAGAAGTTCCAGTAGATCTTACACTGGTCATTTTCCACTACAGACTCCTGATCCCCTTGGGTATACGGCAAGATGGGTTCTTTATCTATACCATAATGGTGTCGAAGGTGATAATATAACACCTTAAGCGCAGCATTGTGTTTTTCAATATATCTGTAACACGCGTAGTTCAGACACGCATTTAGAATATGACTAAGTGTCTCCGCATACTGTTTACATGCACGACAGGTGTCATTGTCGACAGGTAAATGCATCACGCGACTACGGTACACCAAAGTATTAATTACACCATCCTGATAGACAAATAGTAATCCTTCAGTCTTCGATCTTAAACCAGCAGGTTTAGGGAACGAAAAGGACAAATCAACAGACAATCCTACCTTAGTTATGAGATTGTGGAATTGCCCATGACCAGATTTGCTCTTATGTTCCTGTAATTTAAGCGCATGTTCTGCTTCCTTGACACAGCCCTTAAACATCAATGGTGGTAGTGATGCTAATCCATGTCGTACATTACTAGTGTCAAATGGGATACGAAATTCATTCGCAGCTCTTTCTGCCGCATGATATAGAAATGCCCTACAATTTGCCATTTCATGATGGTGAACAAATTGTAAAAGAGAATCTCGACTGTTCATAATTGATCATGTAGCAGCCAAAACGATTCTACGATGAAGACACTCTAAGTTCAGTTGACCTCTCCTTCCCCGATCTCGCGGAAGGTAAATTCGAGGCACGGAAGACTTTGGATGATGACTTCGATGAATTGTCATCATCTTGCGAGTTTCTCTGTCTAGCATCTTCAGCTCATTCACATTCCACTTAACTGCTCCAAAGGTATAGAGAAGCAAAAGAATGGCTAATGTATTTGTGGCTTGTATCTTATTCTTCCCAGATAATTCGGAAGACCAAATTTTTCTGAGAAGACCACGATATTTTGTTTGGAGACGATCTTTAAGCTGACGCACATCTTGAGTCTCCGCTTGTGGAATTCCAAGATATGCGTATGTTTTTCCTTGACCAAGATGATGAATGGCGTTGCCACCAATGAGCTGAAGATCCTCAGAGTCGCCTGGTGTTTCAGATGTTTCACGTCTTCCCTTACTTAAGTGGAAAACGGCACATTTATCCAATCCAAATTCCATTCCAATTGCTCTGGAATACTTGGCTACTGCAAACACTAGATTTTTAAGTTCTTCTCTATTAGATCCATAGAGCTTAAGATCGTCCGTGTAGAAAAGATGGTTGATCTTATAAACTCTATTTCTTGGTTTGCCACACATGTATCCAGGGCGATTTTTTCGGAGCACAATAGACAGAGGCAAAATAGAGATGCAGAAAAGTAGAGGACTGAGTGAGTCACCTTGAAAAACTTCTCTCCTAAAAGAGATGATGTTAGTTATCATCTGTTGTTTGTTGGATGATATAACAAACCTTGTCCTCCACATGAGCATCAGCTCTTGCAAGCATCTCACGATGTTTGGATGTACCTGTAAGCAATCAAGGAGCTTGATGATCAGCTCATGACTCGTAGAGTCGAATGCTTTACGGTAATCAATCCAAGCCATTGACAAGTTGCGTCGATAAACTATCGAGTCTTGGGTAACGCACCTATCTATTAATAGGTTTTCCCTACAACCTGACAGGCCTCTTTTGCACCCACGTTGTTCACTTATTGCACTCCAAACTGGCTTTATAGATGTTAATATCCTTTCTTTTAGGATGCCAGTAAATAGCTTGTAACAGGTGTTAAGACAAGCTATCGGTCTATAATTTTTTGGATTAGACAAATCTCCTGATTTAGGTAAGAGTACCGTTCGACCTTCCACCAAACACTGTGGTACGGGATGATCTCCGGAAAGAAAGGTTGAAAAGATGCGGGCCAAATGTCGGTGAGTTGAAGTAAACTTCTTCCACCATAGATTATTAATCTTATCTGGCCCGGGTACTGAAAAGTTCTTAGTTTTAGCAATTATATTTCTAACCTCTTGCTCAGTAATTGGCGGACATACCTCACTAGGATGGTCAAGCCCCTGTTCAAGACAGAAGCTCCTGAAGAGTGGTAAAGACGCATCCTCATCGTTGACTGTATAGGACGTCCCATAGATGTTTCTCTAGAAAGTTTTAACCTCTTCACGACATGGGGGGTTAACAACGACTGATGTTGGTGGACTGAACAGGAGGGAAGGATTAGTAGCAAAGATATTAGTTTGCTTAATCCAGTCAATCCGCCGTTCTAAACGTACTCTTATGACTACAAGAGAACGTATCTTCTCAATCCAATGTTGCTTGATGGTCTGCAATTTTGATTTTTTCAAAGTGTGATGTAATCTTTTTAGAGTTTTGGCAATTTCCAAAACTCTTGGTGTAAATCTTTTATTCAATTCTAAATACGCTATCACACTCTGTAATTGAGAAGCATGTCGTCGAGCCACCCCTATCTTGAACTGTACTTGTTTGATTCGTTTGCAGGTCTTAGCCACTCGCTCTGAAACAGACTTCCTGTTACTTTCACGAAGCAAGGACACTGCTTTATTATACACCGCACAGTTCAATGTCCAGAGATCTACATTTTCAGGAAGTAATGAGAGTTCTTGATTTCCCTCAGCCATTTTGTCCATTTTTATGGAAACCTTAAGATGAATTTTTGTTTCCCTTGATCTCATGTTCCCATCTTCGGTCGTTGGTGTTGGTGTGTCGAGAACTTGTATGTTCTCTGAGGGATGTTCTTCTTCTCGTAGAAAAGCCTTATGTCCCTTTTTCCTCAGAAAGGATACCTGGTCTCTTAGATACTGTTAATGGAATTGATGCCCTACATTTCTTGAAGATCTTGAAATGCTGTTTTTGACTTCGTTTGTCCAAGCCAGGCTAGTTGTATTCGGTTTACCTGGCGAAAATTTGGAGACTGGCGTTGAACGCAAGGGGGCGTTTTTGGGTTCAGGTATTTTGGGCCTCTTTGTCACAACGTCAGTCATCACATTGCCGCATGCAGGCCTAGAGGTGGATTTTGATATCTGAATAATTCTTCCCTCTTTTTTTTTGCATCTGTACCGTGTGCGCAGTGACTGTTTTGTCAACACAACAAGATGTCCTTCCGAAGTTGGCCTGTCCATTTGAAACGCTCTCGAGTTTGTCCCGGGTCATTGCCTGTTCGTCGCCTGGGTTCTGTCCTATTGCCACTCCCAACTGAACCCAGATCTCCATCCGAGAGAGATCTATTATGGGTGGCACTGCGCGTTACAGTCGTCGTAACCGCATCTTCTCTGTGTAGGTGGTTAACCCAGCACAGAGTGGACAATTGTCTCGGGTGCCCACCCCTATCTGACATTGGTCCGCCCTGGGTATTTGAATTGCCCGGTTCCCTCCATATCTGGGAGGATTTCCCCTATCCGCCACCTAGGGAGGCGCTCGATTGGGATGTCAGAAACCCCACCTTAGATGCCACTCAAACACTTGGCCAAGTGGACCAAGTATTTCCTTGGTGTTCGGAAGAGGGCATCTATGCTGACCCAACCGGCCAGGCAATTCTGTGATATTTGGTAACGGACGATACCATTTACCACAGAGATATCGAGAATAATATTGTTATTTTATTTTTTTTTTTTTACAAAACAAGTTTAGGAGAGGAAAAAATGCATTTACGCACTTGTTCGTGTGGGACTCGACCACATCCTGTGGCAATACCGCACTAAAACAACCTTTCCCAATTCTTGCTTTACATACTCTTATCAACTTTTGCTCCTTCCGTCCTGGAAGGTAAGCAAAAGTTTCTTTTTTTTTTACTCTGTACAGTTTCAGCATTCTGTTCTTTGGGTCTTCATGTCCATTGCCGCCGATGTTCTTATGCGGCCGACATAAAATTGTTGGATGCTTTTTTAGAGCTACCTTTAAAGATGTTTTTTTTACAAGGAACAGTGCTGTCGGACCACAAAAAGAGAATTCAAAAGAACTGCTTTTTGCATTCTACCTGCTAACAAATTGGCTTGACGTTCGCAGGTTGGGATCTTCTTCAGTTGGCTCACAAATGAAGCCTTCATCCCTCCTAAGCAGCCGAGAATTAAAACAATCAAATGGACTCTATATCCTGGATGCATTTTACTCAATTCGAATAAGAGCTCTTGATATTTGATCCGTTTCTCATCCTCCTTTTTAATGATGTTTCTCTCGGCAGGAGCCGAAAACTCAACTACATAAATGATCTTACTTTTATGATCTTGGAGGACCATATCAGGCTTGGTGGCACTGATATGATGAGTGGTGGGGAAAGAAAAATTTCAGTAGATCTTGCACTGGTCATTTTCTACAACGGATTCTTGATCCATTTGGGCATACGGCAGAATGGGCTCCCTATCTATACCGTACTGGTGACGAAGGTGGTAATACAAAACCTTCAGTGCAGCATTGTGTCTTTCTATATATCTGTTACATGCATAAATCGGACAGGCACTTAATATATGACTAAGTGTCTCCGGGTATTGTTTGCATGCACGACAGTTGGAATCGTCAACAGGTATATGCATCACACGGCTGCGGTACACCAAAGTATTAATCACTCCATCCTGACAAGCGAACAAAAATCCCTCTGTCTCCGATTTTAATCCAGCCGATTTAAGGAATGCAAAAGACAAACCTACAGACAATCCCATTTCTCTGAACATGTTTTTCTAAAAGAAGTACATGTTCTGCATTCTTTACATGTTTTTTTAGCATCAAAGGTGGTAATGACGCTATTCCATGTTCGGTATTATTTGTATCAAATCGAAGATTAATTTCCTTTGCCGCTTGATATAAAAATGCTCCATTATTTGCAACTTCATGATGATGGACAAATTGCATTAAAGGATCCGTACTATTCAGGCTATAGCCACTCCTGTAGAAAAAGTTTCCTATTATAGTTGGTCCTGATTTGGGTGCTCGCCAGATGGCGCCTTATGTTATCCTTTTAGCTACCCATCTTTGCCCTTGTTTATTGCCCAACTCTGTTTTGTTTGTATTTCCCGGTATCATGTTTTTATATTTTTCTATCTGTTAAAAAAATGAAATCTTCTAAGGATAAGAGAAACTGTTGTGTTCCCAATTGTTTATCAAATAGAAAAGCGAAGCACCATCAGTTTCGGAAAAATGAAACAGTCGGATTAAAGTGGTTAACTGCAATTCAGAATCCTGAATTTGTAAACATAACCTATAAGGAGATTTTACAGAAACGTTATGTTGTTTGTTGCCTGCACTTTCGGGATGAAGATTATATGTGTGGTGTGATTAAAAGACTGAAAGAAGGAACAATACCTTCTTTATTTTCATCACATGTAGATCAAACTGATATTTCATCAGATTTGTCGAGAGATTTTTATGACTACAGTAGCAGGAGCAACAGCAACGAGATTGATTGTGAGGAAAGTTCGTCAGAAATAGTAAATTGTATACCAGCAGATGCTGATTTTTCTCCAATTAGTTTTAGGACTGTTCTTTCAAAATCAAAGAACAGTCCATTATGCAGAGAAAGCTCATTGCTGTTTGACGAATCTAGTGTTTGTGGTTTGACTTCGACGCCGAAATGCAAGAAGAAATTGATGTCAAGGAAGGTTTTTGCTACAGAAGAAAATGTAGACGATGATCGAGTTAGGGAAGCTGAACTTTTTCAACCTGGTTGTTCATTAAATTTAACAGACGATAAAACTCATGAGCATTTGGACAGAATTCAGGAATCAAAGATTACTTGTCATGAAGAAACAAGTTTACAGGATAATCGTTTGGCGGGAAATAGTGTATTTGAAGAGCAAAGCATTTTAAATAATAATTTAAATGAAGATCCAGCACCTACCTTTACAAAAAATTCTACGAACGAGCAAATTGAAGACGATAAACGTCCAGAAAGTGGAAACACAGTTTCTGATAATGTAAAAGAAACAAAAAAGTCTTTTGAAACAAGATCGTCAAAACGTTTCGTTTGGAGGCCAAGGGAGTTGGACAAAGAAACTCGTAAAATATATGAGCATGTTTTGGAGACAAGGAAGGCACGAGATATTTGCGAAAAGAAATGCATTCGGTATTGTTTTACGCAGTCATTGAAACATTTTCAATTTAAAACTAAGTATACTAAAAATTTTAAAGATGAATATTTTTAAAAGTTAAATACTTCTTATACAATTATGATATTTGTTATCAATTTTTGCAACAATTATAAAGTTATTTTATCTTTGTGTGAATATTTTTCAAAAATCAATTGTTTATTTTATAATTTGATGATTTTCTGAAAATTTTAATATTTTATACTGCTTTTTTCAACAATTTTATGAAATTCTATGTTTATCCAATTCGTATTTGTAGTTTTACTCTATATTACATGATTTAGAATTTATTTAATGAAAATTAGAAATTTATATTGATTTATTGAATTTTCAAACTATTACTGTATAGTGAATAAGTTAATCGATTTCTTCAAATAATATTATATTTTTTACTACTATATACAATAGTAATTTTAAATTTGTTTATTTATTTACAAAATTTAGTTTAATAATTAATTAATTAATAATTTTAGATCAAGATTATTTAAATTTAATTGAATCAATGTTAACATTTTCATGTTGAGAAAGTTTTACTGTATATATTCTTCCTCAGGATGGAAAATCGACTACGGCGTAAAATTAATGAAAATGCTAGTGCAAAGAAATTTTACGAGGAACTGGACAAGTTAACCAATTTGCAAAGGCAATTCGTGGACATGATATTAAGAAATGCGAACAAAGAAAAGCACGGTCGACGGTACACTACTGATAAGAGATTATTATGTCTCTCTATTTACAAAAGGTCCGCTTCTGCATATAAATTTTTATGCTCTTTTTTACCTATTCCAACTCCACGAAGAGTTCGACAACTGTTGACGAAAATTAAAATAGACTGCGGAGTCACTGAAACAATGAAAAATTGTTTAAAGGAAGCTTCAGATCGAATTACTGATCCTTTAGAAAAAGCCTGTGTGATTATGTGGGATGAAGTTTCCCTGAAACTTCACACCCAATATTGTGCCAGCAAAGACAAAATAATTGGCTTGGAGGATTGGGGTACATATCGAACGCCTAAGTATGCCGACCACGCATTAGTTTTTATGATGCATGGAATAAGAACGGGATGGAAAATGCCATTAACGTATAATTTCTGCAATGCACAAACAACTCATGGACAGTTGGAATACTGTATTAAAGAAGTTGTGCGAGAAGTTGCAGCAGCTGGTTTCACAGTTACTACCTCTGTTTGTGACCAAGGAAAGTCTAATATGAAGGCGATTTCTACTTTACAAGAAGATTCCAATAAAATTAGACAAGAAAGGGGAGAAAAAGAGGGTAAGAATAACATTAAATATTATTTTTTATTTTCTGCTTATGAAATAATAATTAATTGATTTAAATTTAACAGGTTGGACGATCCTCGTTGACGATTCTGAATTTGTACCACTTTATGACATGCCGCATTTGCTCAAATGTATAAGGAATAATTTTCTCAACAAACACATAGAAATAGATTATCGAGAAGGAGAGTCAAAGAAACAGGAGAGAAAATTTGGAAAATGGGAGCACATTATAACAGCTTACGAGATTGACGTATATTCTTTTTTACTTGAACGACACATTCCTGATGTAACCGAGCAGCATGTATATCCTGATAAAATTAAAAAAATGAAAGTGAAGCTCATGATGCAAATCTTTAGTAAAAAAATGTATCGTTTCATAGATGTTCTTTCAAGAAGTAGTGGTAAGTGTAAATTTATACATATATTTAATAACATATTTTAGGGTCTTCAAGGAAATTCAGTAATTTAAAAACATTTTAATTTAGATAAATCCAAATTTTTATTGTAAAAAATTACTTGCTTTGCATTTTACTTTAACTTAACTTATATATTTCCGACTTTGCTCTAATTTTCTAACTTTATAATAAATTTTTTCCTTGATAATTTGTTCATCATTTTCACTTTTTTTATTTTAGATTTTATAACATTAAATCTTTTTTTCTCTTTGATTTTTTCTTTTTTAATAGAATTCCAGTTGTTTTAATATTTTTTAATAATTTTTTTGCTTTGTTTTTTTATTTATGTTTTAAACTAATTTTGATATTTTCTTTGAACAACTCAATATTTACTTATAAAAATTAATATTCTGTAGCATCTTGAAGATAGATAGTTTATTGTGTTAAGTACGTTTATAAGTATATTTTTTCAATTACAATAAATAATTTTTTAATTAAAATTAAATTATATTTATACTAAACTTTACTTAATTGTTTTTTCATTGGTCTCATTATTGAACCATTAATAAACTAATTTTTTTATTCCTGTCTTCACCTTCGATAAAAAAAAAATTATTAAATAAAAATTTTCAATATTGTTACGAAAAATAAAAATTTTTATTTATGTGCTATTATTATTTATAATTATTATGTAATTAATTTTTTTTCACAGATAAATCTGTTATATTGCATCAATTTTTCTAACATAATATTAATTTTCTAGCCAAAATTGAAACAAGCGTTGGAGAACGGACAATGCCTAAGGACGGAGTTCACACTGCATTTATCCTGCATTTAATGAATGGAATTGCAGATGCTACTAATGGTGTAAGTTATGGAGATGAGCATCCTAAACGAATCCCATGGTCCGACGATTCTTATCATAATCAGTTCTTTACTGATGCAGCTAGACAATTGAAAAACATGCGGTTTGTCGATCCTCTAAGTTTGAAGCCCGTTAAAATAGATATTCCTTGTTTAAAAATTTTAATTCACACTCTTGAGGGATTTTAAATTTTATGGACAAAATTAAAATCCTTAGGATTTAAAAGCTTTGACACGCGAAATATTAATGAGGACCCGTTAGAAAATTTTTTCGGAAGTATTAAAAGCCACGACTTCAGGTCCAACAAGCCAACATGTTATCAATTCGAAGCCATTTTCAAGTCTTTATTGATTACAAATTTGACCTCCAAGTACTCGCCTGGGTATAATTGTGAAGAGGATGGTGATAAATTTATTCTATCAGATTGTAATTCTTTATTATCCGGTACGGAGTACTTACCCGACGAGAATGATAACGAGGAATTTATTGAAAATGAAGAGAATGATTTCATTGAAGAGAAGGAAGGCGAAACACTTCCTAACAACAGTCAAAATTATTGTCATTCAGGTGACATTTTAAAAATATTACAAGCAAGACTCCCTTCAATGAAATCATGCTCGGATTGCATCGACTCATTGAAGAAAACATCTTCGGTTTGGAAGAATAGCACTTGCTTCCAGTATATGCATTTTCAAGCAATGCGAATTTTGAACAAAATGGTTAAAACAGGTATATCGTTTCGAAAAATGGGTCTAAAATGTCGGTATAAAATTAAAAATTCTGTTAACTCTTCTTTCTTTACATGTCAACAACACCGAGAACAAGTATTAAAATTATTTAGAAAACTTGTTGTTGAAAAACATTGTGCTTCTTTAACAACGTACGTCAATAGAATTTTATGTGGTAGACTTATTCCCAGGAGTTTAAAACCTCTTTCTTACACGGCAAAAACAGCGCATGAATGTTTTTTGAAAACAGTTAGAAAAGAAAGAAGAGAGCGAGAAGGGATGTTTGTTGAATTAGACAGTAAAAAAAATCAAATAAAAAATTAAAAAATACATTTTAAATAACACGTGTAAAAATGTTTTTTTTAACTATTTAAAAAGTTTAAAAAAAAGTTTAAATTCATATCGATGCCAAAGCAAGATTTTTTAGAAATTATTTAATATGAATTTCAATTTATTGTTTTATTTAATTTTAGTTTTAAAACAGTTTTTTATTTCTAGATGATAAATTTATTGTTTCATTTAATTTCAGTTTTAAAGAAAGTTTTTTATTTCTAGATGATAAGTTTTAAATTACATGCTTTTTACTTCCGCAAAATGTACAAATAATGTATTCTATAATAAATAAAAAATATAGTACTTTATAAAAATATATACCTCTACTCCTATTTCTTTACCATAATTAAAAAATTTGTAAAATACAGTAAAAGAACAGTTAACAAAAATATATAAGTAATTATTAAAAAAAATTATTTATATACTTTTAGTTTTACTGTATTTATTAACGACAAAAAAGAATTTAATGTTTACCAGCACATACTTTCTTTACTTAAATCCTAGTAAAAATTATTTTCTTTTTTGTCATTAAAAAAACAGTAAAACTAAAAATACATAAACAATTGTTTCAATGATTACTCAAATGTATTTTTCAAATAATACAATCAAAAAAGCAATTTCAATAAACAAATTATTGAAAAAACAAACAAAATACATTTAAATAATATTTTTATAATTATTTACATATATTTTGTTTGTTTTTTCAATAATTTGTTTATTGAAATTGCTATTTTGATTGTATTATTTGAAAAATATTTATACATCACATATATCTATTATATATATAGTTAGAATATTGCTTTCTTGGGCGCTCGCTAGATGGCTAATTCGAGTATGTCGCATCCGTCTACAATACATTAAGTGTCCATAGCCTGGTACTATTCATCACTCAGCATGCCGCAGCCAGTACAAGCCAGTACAATAGCCAGTTATTGTTATCATTGTTATTATTGTTATTATTGTTATTATAATTATATTAATTATTATAATTATTATTGTTTGAAGGACTATGCATGTATATACATGTAGATTCCAAAATAAATACGGCCTAAAAAAGAAAACTTAACCACATTTATTGGATTCCATCATTTACCAAATATTGTTATTATAGTTATTATTGTTATTATTGTTATTATTGTTATTATGACAGATTAGTGTATTAATTTTAGGAATTATTTAAATATAATTTTTTATTATATTAATAATATTTAAAATTTATATATTTATTAAATTTAATTAAATGTTTGAAGTTGTAAATTTAAAAAAGATTTTAAGGTCTATTATTAAATTATAAGTCTAAAAGTTTAATTTAACTTATCTTTAAAGATTAATAATTTTAAGTTATAAGACTATTAATTTTCAAAGTTAGAAGAATAAAATAATTTTTATAAATTATTTTAATATGGCAGATTAGTGCAATTAATTTAAGTTTCAAAAATAAAATTGTAAAAATTTTTATTAAAATTGGAATTTAAATTTATATTTATTAATGGTTTAAATATTTTAATAATAAATTTAATTATAATTATTATAGTTTTAATTACATTAGCTTTTTTAACTTTATTAGAACGAAAACTTTTAGGGTATATTCAAATTCGTAAAGGGCCAAATAAAAATTTAATTAAAGGGGTATTTCAACCTTTTAGGGATGCAATTAAATTATTAAGTAAAGAATTTTTTTTTATAAAAAATTAAAATTTTTTATTTTATTTTATTAGACCAGTTATAAGGATGGTTCTTATATTAATAATATGATTAATATTTCCAAAATATTATATATTAATTTATATAGATTTAAGAATTTTAATTTTTTTATGTTTTTTAAGGATAGGAGTTTATATAATAATAATAAGAGGATGAGCGTCAAGATCTATTTATTCAATATTAGGGAGAATTCGAGCTATTTCACAATCTGTTTCTTATGAGGTTAGACTAATTTTAATTATTTTGAGAAGAATAATATTAATTGAAAGATTTAATTTTATATATTTAATAAAATTTCAAGAATATTTATTTATAATTATATATATTTATACCCAATTATATTAATATTTTTTATTAGAATTATTGCTGAATTGAATCGAACTCCTTTTGATTTAGCTGAGGGGGAGTCAGAATTAGTATCTGGGTTTAATACAGAATATATAAGAGGAGGATTTGTTTTAATTTTTATAGCTGAATATGGGATAATTATATTAATAAGAGTATTATTAGTAATAGTTTATATAAGAATAAATATTAATTTATTTTTCTATTTAAAAAGAATATTTATTATAATAATTATTATTTTATTTCGAGGGAGATTTCCTCGGATTCGATATGATAAATTAATAATATTAATTTAGAAAAGATTTTTAGCTGTAATTTTAAATATTTTAATTTTTATTTATATGATAAAATTGTTAATTATAGTTATTTAAAATTTTATTAAATTAATGAACTTGTTAAAGTATATATTTTGAAAATATAAAAAAGGAAAAATTTATTCCTATTAATTTTTGGGAAACGATCGATTCTTCTAAAGTTTAAGAGCTCGAATTATAAATTAATTAATATCTCAATAACTAATTAATTCTTAAATAATATAGTTCCCTCCCCCAGTTAAATAAATATTTATTTATATAATAATTATTTTTAGTTTATAAAATATATTAATGTAATGATAAATAAAAATAAAGAGATAAATATCCTTAAAAAATTATAATGTATTAATGATAAATATAAATAAATTTTATTAAGTGAAATTTTGAATAAAAATTTTCTATAAAATTCATTTCAATATAATTCATTAAAATTTAATAGGTTTTTTCGAAATTTTATAATAATATAATTAAAGGATAAAGAAATTTTTAATAAAAATATAAAATTATTTAATTTTTTAATTAATAGGGTATTAATTATTAGTTTATTATAATTAGTTAATTTAATTAATAAAATATTAATTAAACTGATTATTATTATTAAGTAAATAATGTTTTTAAAATTAAAATTAATAATTCTAAAGTTAAGAGAGGAAAATAAAATTTAATTTATTAAACTTCCAAATAAAATTGATATAAAAAATAATAATAATGTAGAAGAATTTATTAAATAATTGTCATTTTTTATTTAAATTGAGGAAAATATATTTATGTTGATTGTTAAATAGAATATTAAACGGATTCTATATATTAAAGTTAAGGAAATTCAAAAGAATATTAAAATGAAGATTATAATATTAATATTTCAATTTAAAATTAATTCATATAGTATATCTTTAGAAAAGAACCCTGAAAGAAAAGGAATTCCACATAAAGATAAATTGGCAGTGTTAAAGTAAGTAATTGTTAAAGGTGTCTCATAAATTACATTTCCTATAAATCGAATATCTTGAAAATTTATTATAGAATGAATTATTATTCCTGAACATACAAATAATAGGGATTTAAATATAGCATGAGAAATTAAGTGGAAGAATACAAATGAAGTTAATGATGTGGATAATATTATTATTATGAGACCTAATTGTCTAAGGGTTGAAAAAGCAATAATTTTTTTTAAATCAAATTCAAATATAGCGTTGATTCTAGAAGTAATTATTGTTATTAAAGCAATAAATATAATAAAAAAATTGAATTTATTTAAAATAAATAATTTATTAAATCGAATTAGAAGATAAATTCCTGCTGTTACTAAAGTTGATGAATGGACAAGAGATGAAACTGGGGTTGGGACTGCTATGGTAGCAGGGAGTCATATTGAGAAAGGAATTTGAGCTCTTTTTGTTATAATTATAATTAGAAATATTAATATAAATAAAAAGTTATTTAATTTATAATTATTTAATAGATTTCATGAATTTATGTTTATTAATAGAAAAATTATTATTAATAGTATAATATCTCCAATACGATTTGATATAAGTGTAATTATACCTGAATTTAAAGAAGTTTTATTTTGATAATAGATAATTAGACAATAAGAAATCAATCCTAAACCATCTCATCCAATAATTAATCTAAAAATATTTAGACTGATAATTAATAAAATTATTAAAATTACAAATATTATTAAAATTATAATGAAGTATTTTTTTTAATTCTATAATTATATATTCTTTACTATATAATATAACTATTGAAGAAATTAATGTTACAATTCTTAGGAATTATTAAGTTGTGACGTGGCAAAATTTTGTCAGTCACGTTTAATTATTTTAGAGTTTTTGAGACGAGAAAATTGATCTTGTTCAAAGTTTTATTCTCGAACACAATTTCGAATTTACCGCGCTTTTCGTCACATTTATTCGAATTGCAATGATCCTTCACTACACAAGGATTACCCGGCGATCCACTACCATACCGCGTCACTCAGAGATCACTTGTTTAAACATTTAAAAATTTAATATTAAGACTTGTTTTGTGTGTGTACAATTTTATAGAGCGATTATTGTGATCTGTCAACGAGGGACATCGCCATCTTGCCGAGAACTTAGCACCATGGGAAAGAATCAACTTAGCCAGACCGGCCGCCAACCAATCACAGTCGCCTTGTTCTCCGCTCCCCGATGTAGCCACCAAGGAAGTCAAGCGCGAGCCGAATATCACTTCCGCTCCACGTAGTAAATATTAATTACTGTTTCTCGCAGAAAACCTTCTTGATGAAACCAAAAAGGAGAATTGATATTTCTGGACCTTAAAATCTGGCTAGATTTATAATACAAGCAGTATTATCAATTTATATTTCCAGTTAATATTCAAATAACTTTTTGGCGGACACAAGATAGTCGCCCTTTCCGGTTTGTAGACCGGAAACCTTTATGCCGCAGTGCCCTGTTCTTCACTAGAAGTGTTGTCGGGTCCCAGGTTGACATATCCTCAAGGTCAACCTGGTGGAATTCGATCCTTTCATGAAGGTTCAGGAAGGAGCAGCCGATGAAAAGTCTCTAAGAGTACAGGAAGACGATAACATCTTAAAATCAAAAATGGTCACGGTCGCCCGCCCCCTACGAGGATACGGCCCTGACGGAAGGAAACCTGTGGAACAGCGCAAGGGCTGCAATCTCAACGTTGGCGCAGCGCGGGAAGAGAGAGCAAGAGTGTAAAGGAAGGAAGGTCGACACCCAGCCTGGAGTAAACGATTATCACAGACCGGAACACGTGGGAACCAGCTTGTGAAGTGGATCTTCGGACCAGGATTTCGTGCTAGTGAAGAACATTGTTCACGGTTCGGGATCATTACAAGGACTGTTTGCATCTTGTTTAAATAAATTAGGTATGAATTTTGTGATATTTCGTGTCAGTTCCCCGCGGAGATTACTCTCGTAGAGTATAATATGTCTTAGTATTATATTGTTATATTCTGTGATAATATAAAATTATTATAGAATATTCCAGGTAGAGTTTAAAATAAATGTAGTGAAACTAAAATTTGATTTGCCATGATAAAGTGGTACTTTGCCGATAATTATTTAATTTAGTCAACGAAAATTATTAAGATGAGTGCAATAGTGATTGAGTGACAATAAATTAAATGTTTGTTTTATAAAATGCCTTAAGAACTAATAATCAATTTTGCGTGATCTCTGAGATGTATGGATTTAACGTAGAAGTTAAAATTAATTATTATATGTAAATCTGTCCAGAGATGAGCCGATAAGTATTAAACTCGAAGCCTTAGAACAATTTCAATAACTTATGGTTTTTCCTTTTTTTCTTGATTAACTTTATGGAAATTATTCAGTTAAAATAAAATAACTCAACGAGAAAATGGCTTCGTGTTTCATACCATCACCTGAGTTACTTGAAATTAGTGATGCCGGTCGAGACGGGGAAAAATGAGAATTTCTCACTTTTTCTCGTTGATTCCTCATAGGTTCCTCGGTTTTACCTTTCACTTTTCTCGATATTTCTCAAATTTTTTCATCTCTTCTCGGGCCGTCTCTTCCCGATCTCATCTCGGGTTTTTTAAGAACTTTTGCCAGATGCTTGGCTCAGTGGTTCTCTCACGGAACGAACTGTCTAGAGCAAAGGATCCTAATCTTCTAAATCTGGCGACCGTAGAAAAATTTTGGGCTCCACTGAGTAACTAACACAAAGAGACGAAGCCTGTCCGCTAACGCACACTTGTACTATAGATGAACTTCTAACAGCTTAAGAGTAACATCTGGCTAGAATTCCTCAAAAAGTCGAGGCGATCACGGGAAGAGAAGGTTTGAGATGAGATGAAATGAGAAGAGACAGTTTGAGACGAGGATTTTTCAGAAATTCTGCCCGCCTCATTCTCATATCGTCTCATTCCTCGATTTCCTCGCTCAACGGCATCACTACTAGAAATCGAGGTTAACAAAACTAACATGTAATTGTATAATCCTCTTGTAACGTCTAGTGCATCCCAGGTAGCCTAAACCCCCCCCCCCCCCCCACGAAATGGTAACCATCTTCCATTTTACTACATACGGAAAAACCAGAAAATGCCCCTTCTTGTAAGATGTGTAAATAACATTGTTAATAACTAATTGGTGGCGATAATCAATTTTGTCAGTTTTTATGTGTAGCATTCTTGAAATAATTGTACCATTGGAGATTAATCGTACAGTAGCCATGTACGATTAAACGTTTGATGCTTCCCCCCCATAATTATTCTCGTTGGACCCTAATAATTAATCATACCATCCCTATAATGCAGGATAAAATTGTTCTACGACAGGTATCAAAACCAGTTAGTTTAAAATAAAGGTATCCAAAGCCCATTAAACTACTCTAATTGTTTGCTGCCCCCCTCCTTAAACCATCACATGTTACTAGTAATAATTTAAGTTAAATGATTATGTAAGAGTTTTGGAATTGCCATGGAGCAAATTTTGTAAGAATTTATTTAAGTTATGTTTGAATAAATTTAATGTTAATAGTTAGACATTGTTTAATTCATAGCGAAACCTCTCTCTCAATGTAAGAAACACGCCCTCTCTAATTAATCCCGAACTGAGCAGCCCTGTATCATAATAATCTGGTTGTTTATCTTATTGTATAATTTATTGATTGGTTACTTTCTTTCACTAGAGTTTCAGAGTTATCGTATTTATGTCACTTCCAGATGGAGTATAATTCCTCCCATTCACACACACACATTAACATAAAACAAACTTATACGTCCGTACTCACTCACAAACACCTACACTAACGATGCGTTGCCGCTACAACTAACTTCACTCACACACTACACAAAACCATCACACATTCCATATTCTCACTCACGAACACTTACACTGACGATACGATGCCGCCACCACTATCTTAACTTACGATCACCACTTTACACACACACACTCACACACAATCACTCACGAACACACATTCACTAACTCCAAACAATCCCTCCTATATACATTCACACACACTTACACTTACGATACGTTTCCGCCACACTCTTCCCTATATTCTCGTTTAAACGGCTTAGTTTGTCAGTCGATACTAAAACGTTAATTTACCGTAATTTTGAGGTTTTCTATTGGATTCGCCTTGCGACTTAATGGAAATGACCGCCATGGTAGTTTATTAAGTTAAAGTAACCCTTATGATAAAATTTTAGAGCACACACTCTTTAGCTGTAAGCGTTGGGACGCGGAGAGGCAGGTTATGTTTACAGGTGTTAATCGATCTGGACGCCATATTGAATTTTGTCACATGCTTTTCGAGTAACACGACTTCCTGGGGATTTTTGATATCGACGACATGTGCAACGTGGAATTTTTCTCATCTTCTGCAAGGAATTCAGCAATAATTTTTAAGGTAATTGTTGTATTTTTTGTAGGACGAACGTAAGGTTTTGTTAATTGTTAACAGCGCGAATTAGGTGCAATTTTAAAGTCGGTTTAAAAATTTGTCGTTTTTGTTTACACGATTCTAATAACGGATAAAATTTTTAATCTCAATGGTTATTAAATTGTTGATTGAAAGAATTAACATGTGTGAGTAGAGTTATTTTCAATAGCGCGACCAGTAATCGAAGTGATAATTATCTTTGTTTTTATTTCGAGGCTAAATGTTTTTTTTTCAATGTATTTAAATTAAAGCTAACTTTCTTTCTAAGTCAATATTCGTGTAAGAATGTGATGAATTGTAATCGCGTGATGATTTTCTCTTTTATAAAATAAAATGTGACAAATAGAATCAGTGATAAAAAATTCTCATAATTCGCGTTTTTGAATTTTGCATCTTAATCAAGATCCCCAACTTGTATTGAAGATGCTAGTAAATTCAAATAAATTCGATTTTGCGGAATAATATATTTTTCTATTTTTGTTTTCGTGTGACACATGTGCATTTATTGTAGTCAGGAGCGTACCCAGTAAGGGTGGTAATAATACGCTGTGAATTATGAGCAATCATGACAGTGATGCGATAAAATTAGCTTTGAGTTTTACGATCGGTATTACTTTATGAATTGTGATTATTTAAAAACTACATTCAAGCTGTCAATGTGTTATGCGTTATGGTCATGTTAATAAATAGTGAAAAATTGTTTAAATAAATAGATATTTAATTTTATAGATTTGATAATTCGATTGAAGCTTCGATTTTGGTAAGGAAATTTGACAGCTTTTCCTATTTCGGTTACTGGTTGTGTGTCTTGAGCCGTTCTTTTAAAAAATTTAAAAAAGTAAAAATTTACAGATTTATTGTTGTAGTTGTATCAGCGTCATGTAGGTTGAATCTATGGTCTTATTTAATTGAAGATTTATTTTCTTTTGTCATTTATGATCTTATAATTTATGTAATATTTCAGTGACTTTCTTTTTGTTTTAGAAACAAGGAGTTGACACTTGATATCACACTTGAATATAGAGGGCGCATGGAGCGTTCTATTTTGTTTTTTTTTCTTCAAATTATTTGATGTTAGGAATTTATTGAAGCGTGGTGTCTTTCTCGCGTGTTAGCCTACAACGGTGATGTTATTTTGAAATTCATATTTATTTATTAATTTTTTTTTGTTCCTTAAATAAACTTTTATTCGTGCATTCGTTTTGTTTTTTTTGGAACTTGAATGCATTGTCGAACATTTCGACCTTAGTGTTGGGATCGTTTCGGGTTAATTATTGGATTTTAAAGAATTAGATTTTATTTCGTTGAAAATGTCGACGATGACAAGGGAACAGTTTTCTGCTAAGCAGACAGCTTTGGAGCAGCGTGAAAAGGAAATCGTCAAGCAAGCATCGGTATTGACTCAGCGTGAGCAAGATTTTACTAGTCGGTACGCTTTGGCTGAGAAAAACGAGCGTGATCAGAATTTAATTTTCCAGCAACGAGATCGGGATTTAGCTAAAAAAATTGGAAGCCGCAGCGAGACACGAACGGGAATTGAGTGAACGATTACAGTCGTTAGCAAAGCGTGAGGAACAATTAGCTGGCCAGTCTCGAACACTGACGCAGCGTGAGTTGGAATTATTAAATCAAACCCAAGTCATGGCGGAACGTGAACGTGAATTGAGTATACTTCGTGAAACTGGTAATAATATGCAACATCGACGCGATCTCGGTTGGCAGACATCCGGTTTAGCAGGCGGTACGGATAACGGTTCGCTGGCTTCGACACAAGTTGTTGATAATATCGTTAGTTTGAGTCAGGAAAATTTGAGCATGATTAAATTGCCCCCGTTTTGCCCGAGTGACGCGGAAATGTGGTTCGCACAGATTGAATTAATTTTTGATGGATGTAGAGTGTGTGACGACCGATCACGTGCACAAATAGTCATGTCACAGTTGAGTTCAGAAATACTTAGTTGTGTTAGGCATATTGTAATGGCGAAGATTAAGCCTGTCGACACTTATGTGAATATTAAAAGTGGCATTATATCGCATTATTCCGTTTCGACTGACGCGCGTGTTTTCCAGCTAATTAGTGGGGACGTTTTGTCCAGCGGTAAGCCTACCCAGATATTGAGCCGTTTAAGGAGTTTGAGCGCCGGCACTTGCAGCGAGGAGGTTCTTAAGACAGTTTTTCTGTCAAAATTGCCTCACCAGCATCAATTGGTGCTCAGCTCCAGTGGAAATATCCCATTAAACGAAATTGCAGAGCGAGCTGATAAGCTGGCGGATGTTGATCGTTTGAGCAGTTCCACCACTGCTGCGGTGTCAGCTAACCCACCCCCACCAACTAATGAGGACGAACTTAAGACTCTCATTATCGAAGTGGCGGCTCTTAAATCGAAATTTGAGGAATCGAATGGCAGAAAGTCTCGTGATCATAAGCGTAATAATTGGAATAACTATCAAAATAATTATTATCAGAACAAAAGAGGTAGAGGTCGCGGTCGTTCATTCAGTCGTTTTCGTGGTAGTAGACGCGGTGGTCGAGGCAGATCACATTATCGTAACTATACTCCAAACAGGAATTCGTTTGCAAGTAACAGTTATCACAATCGTGGTCAGCCTTATGATCGTTTCCGTAGTTCTAGTCCGTGTTGCGATCGTTCCCGTGCACAGTGCCGTTCTTTTTCGACATCAGAGCGAGGTTGTTTAGAGAATCGTGAGTCTCATGATTGTCATGATAATTCGGAAAAATAAATTGCCGATATCGAGCGGAGACGAACGCTGTCGGTAAGGAATCCCGTCGTCTCCACATTGACGATTACCGATCAGGTTGGACCTTTTTAGTAGACACGGGGTCTGATTTATCCATTATTCCTGTATCGTATTTTCGTAGACGCAGTCTCACTGATATGGTTTTGTATGCCGCTAATAATTCTAGAATTGAAACGTATGGTGGGGAGAGTTTAAACCTTAATATAGAAATGCATAAAAACTTCGCGTGGAACTTTTGTGTGGCCAAAGTACCTAAACCGATTTTGGGTGATGATTTTCTGTCCCATTTTGGGCTACTTGTAGATCTTAGAAATCGCAGGTTAATTGATTCGAACACTCAGATCGGTATCAAGGGTGAGCTGAGAACGGCATCCCTGATTGGCGTTAGCACAATTGACAGCAGTAGTCCATTCAGCGATATTTTACATAAATTTCCCGAAGTGACCCGAATAGCACAAGAAATCGTGGTTCAATCGCGTGGAGTACTCCACCATAGTCACACTTTCGGCCCCCCAGCCGCGCAGCGCGCACGTCGTCTCCCACCAGATAGATTGAGGGACGCTAAAGAACAGTTCGAGCAAATGGTGAAACTCGGTATTTGTAGACCATCCAGTAGTCCGTGGGCAACTCCGATACTAATGAAGATGAAGAAGGATGGATCCTGGCGCATTTGTGGCGATTTTAGGCGCCTTAATGCCCAGACCATTCCTGACAGGTACCCTGTACCTCATCTTCACAATGTGTCAGCCAACTTACACGGAAAAAAAGTGTTCTCGAAGCTGGACCTGCATTTGGCTCACCTCCAGATTCCTATCGCGCCGGAAGATATCCTTAAGACGGCTGTTATCACGCCGTTTGGGCTTTTCGAATATACCGTGGCTACTTTCGGCTTGCGAAATGCAGGCCAGACCTTTCAAAGGTACATCAACAAGGCACTCGAGAAACTGGATTTTGTCTATGTATATATCAATGATATACTTATCTCATCACGTAATCGCTCCGAACATAGGAAACATTTGCGTCAGGTTCTTGACCGTCTTAAGAAATATAATTTAAGAGTTAATTTATCGAAATGTCAGTTCGGAAAAACTGAAATTGAGTTTTTGGGGTACGTGATTAACGAATACGGCATTTTGCCCACGAAGGAAAAAGTTGACGCCATCGTTAACTTTCCTAGACAGAAAACAGTTTCTGAACTTCGCCGTTTCTTGGGCATGGTTAATTTTTATAGACGTTGCCTGAAGGACGCAGGGAGGCACAAAGCCCCGTTGTCAATTTTTCTGCATAATGCAAAAAAGCGAGATAAGCGTGTGATTTCATGGGATTCTCGTACTGAGAACGCCTTCGAATCAATTAAAAGCGAACTCGCAAATGCAGCAATGATCATTCATCTGATAATAATCGGTGCCGAAGGTCGGCTTGTTACGGACGCATCTGATATAGGAGTAGGGGCAGTTTTAGAGCAGCGTTCCCAAAATATTTGGCATTACTATGATTGACCGGTTTTCGAGGTGGACCGAAGCGGTACCTCTACGTGACATTAGTGCTGAGAAGTGACAAGTGCTCTTTATGATGGATGGATTTCTCGGTTCGGCGTGCCTGACGTCATCACGTCGGGTCAGGGGACTCAATTCGAGTCTCGACTTATGAAAAGTTTGGTAGATTTGTTAGGTTGTAAAAAGATTCGAACCACCGACTATCATCCCACATCCAACGGTATGATTAAGCAGTGGCACCGATCTGTCAAGGCAGCACTCATGTGTCACTCAAATACGACGTGGACAAGATCTTTGTCAACGGTTCTTCTTGGCCTTCGAGTCAATATAATGAAATGCGGTGCCTCACCAGCTGAGTATTTATATGGCAGAATTCAAAAAACATATTAATTTAATCAAGCCAGTTCCGGTGCAACATAATGATAAACGTAAGGTGTTCGTTCACAGGGACTTAAGTACGTGTTCCCACGTGTTCCTTCGTGTGGGCGGTGCGAAAAGGTCCTTGCAGCGCCCGTATAATGGCCCATTTAAAGTGACATCGCGAAGTAGCAATAGAGTAATCGAGAACGAAGTAAATGGTAAACGAAAAAGGGTATCGTTAAAAAACGTGAAACCGGCTTTCTTTTTCACCGACGAAGAGTCTAGTAGTTTTGAAAAGGGTAATAAAGAGTTTGAGATCCCACGAGGTACAGCCAAAGAGGAAAATATACCTCGTGAATTGCGTGATAAGAGCGAAAATAATGTTAGAGTTGGGGCGGATGTTGATTTCCGGGTTTTGAGGTCAAAGGTTACAACACCGGGTCCAGAGAAGATTTCAGTTAAAATTGCGGAGGACGCTCCGTTAATTTGCGCTGATCCGAAATCGGTCAATGTTAAATTGAATCAAGAGAAACCGGAAGTTACGCAAGAGACTCTTTTGCCAAGAGATGCGCAGCACAATCGTACAAAACATATACCGTCTATTTTACGAAAAAAGCAAACTGTGGTTAGTCCGGTGATTGAATCGGATGTTGCGAATTAAATGGTAAATCAGGGTCCTTCGTCTGCACGCGATCGCCCTGTTAAATGGTCGAAATTTGTACCGGCAATTTTGGGAAGAGGTCCTAGAAGGGTGACGTTTAGAATTGATAGTTGCACAAAATACGCATTTTAAATAGTAAGTTTTATTTTTCCATTTGGTATCGTCTTTGTTCGCTGATTCGCGGGATTGATCACCTCGTAGTGCGAAACGTTTGGACGAAAACAGGGGAAAATTAAAGACACGAAATGAGTAACAAGGTAATTTAATGGAATTATAAAATTTAAAAAATCATAAAATTAAATATGGTAAAGATTTGGTGATCTCTCAGGTGTGGTATCAGGTAATTAATTTGTGAACTCCCAGTATTAAAAAATGTAAAATTTATCAATGAAAGGTACTGTAACCTATCTTGACTCGAATTCCTGTTTGATGAGAGGGCCATATATACAAACAATTAAATGAAACACAACAATTAAAGTTTACAATTAAATTATATTAATTTATTCAATGTGGCACTAACTTCTTATACATGTAATTCAACAAATGATTTAAAGCTTGCGTTGGGGATCACATACACGCCAAATCATTCATTCAATTCTCATACAAACGCACACCACCTAACGTAAACTGTGACTTATCAATTCTATAAAATGTCCATATAAAATACAGTCTTTAATTACCCAGTCACAATCCTTTATTTTCCTCCAGGAAAAAACAGGGGATGGTCACCAAACGATGCTGAAGTCGTAGTCTAGGTATAAAATTCGAGAGGGGATTAAAAATGAAGGGTTTCTAATTAAGGAAGTGCACTGGTTCCTGATACTAGAAATCAAGAGCAGGTCACCCTATGACCTTTGTTCAAAGAGAGAATCAGAACTGTCCTGATATGGCAAGCCCGAACGTCCTCCGTTCTGCTGCTCAAGTCCTTTCGTCCTTTAGATTCCTCTACCAGATAAATCAGCAAACCAAATGCAAGAACTGCACTCCCACACGTTTCATCAACACTACAAATTGTTTATCAGTACTGGTGATTATTATTAATTACGGGATGTCCCGAGACTTATAGATCCGACCTCGATCGAATCAGAAACCAAGCTGCTCGGCTTTTCTATTTCCTCTTCGCTCTTTCTTCGCAATTTTTCCCCACTTAACTATTTCTTCTGTGTATGAGTTAAGAATTAAAATTCTATTCAACTCATACCACTACAGTACCTATTTTGAAAAAAGCGCTTTATTAATTTATAGTATATTATTAGTATTTATTTTGACTACACATTGTTTGGCAAAGGAAGGTAAAATAAAATAACTGAAAGACTGAGTAGATTTATGACCGTGGATAGTGTTATCCTGCGTTCAAAATATTGTATGTTACGACGTTGTCAAATTCTAAATGTGTTATGAACAAAAGTAAAATAATATTATATTATCCTCGACAAAAAAATCTCGGTTTTTGTACATGTTTATTGAAATATTTTATAGGTAAATGCTATAAATTAAGCGAAGACGCCCGTTTAAATATCGAAATGAATGTTTTTTTACGAAAAGATTAATTTTACTAGAAGAAAATTGAAACATTGTTTTAAGATTAATTTGTTTTTTATTGTTATATAGTTGACACTCGGGGGGGAGTGTGTGGGTGCGCCTTGTGGTCACCCCTCTCTTCTCTCCAACCTGACCTGTAGCTGCCGTGTATCGGCGAGCTTTCGTGTGTGTCAGAGCAATTCCAGCTGCGACTGGGTCTGGACGTGGTTTGTGCGTGTGGTGCGAGAACATGGCGGTGTCTTCGCCATAATCTCTTCTGTAACACTGTGATAAATAAATAATTAGTGAGGTAGCTGGAGTTCAGTTAATTTCCGACAAGCGCACTTCTGACGGAGTTATTTAATGGATCAAAGTTATGGAGATTGTGACAATCATCCACAAATGCTTCAAACCTAGGTGTGTTAAGTGTATCGCATTTTTTGGATTTTCTTTGAACGACCGTCCTATGAAATTGGATTTTATTAATTTCATATTTCTTATGGCAATTGATAGTTTTTGAGTTGCTTTCTGAGTTCCAAACATCAAAATTTGATTCCTGCAATTAGTTTTTTGTTATGAAGCTTTAAACATGGGCATGTTAAGCGTCTCGATTTTTCTTCCTCCTCTTTGCACGTCCATTCTTTAAAGTTTGCTTTTTCAGCGATAGTTTCCTTCTCTCGTGGAGCGTCACATATATATATGAGGCATTCCATGTCATCTCGACATACCATGGAAATTGGCATTTTTGATTTGGCTCATTTTTTATATGTGTATCCTACGAAAAAGAGCTAAAAAGAGAATAAGCGTTTTATTATTTATTTAATTTTTATTATTTTTATAGCTTAAATATTTTGAAAGTTTGATTCTCAGTACAGCTGGAAATTACTCTCATTGTTAAAGAATCATCTGTCCTTGAAATAACACAGTGAGATTTTTGAGTCCCTGATATACCTTTAGCTTTTAAGTGTCGAACATTAAGATCTCTGGATGCTTTCTGATAATCTGCGGTTGTTGTGATCCTCACTTTAATGTTGGGTAAATTAATTGGATTTTTTTATCCTAAACGTACAACTCTTCAGCGGTTAAAACTTGTTTATTAAATGGCAACTGATCGGTTTTTGTAGAATCGGTCTTTGTATAGTCGGTTATTGATAAACGGTAATTTGTAGAATCGGTTCTTGTATAATCGGTTATTGAAGAAACGGTAATTTGTAGAATCGGTATTTGTAAAATCGGTTACTGAAGAAACGTCAATTTGTAGAATCGGTCTTTGCATAATCGGTTTTTTGTAGAATAGGAAATGTACAATCAGAAAAGGTACATTTGCGTCCCTGTCCCCATATGATTTCACCCCTACGGGAGCAGGGCATGAGATAAAAAGGGACGCAGACTGCTTCTGTTCTTTTCTGTCTTATGCTTTTTTCCCGTTGCCGTACAGTCGAAAATCCCAAGGATGAAACTCCCATAAGTGAAACTTCCCCTATCGCAGCCTCTTTCCATTAAATTTTTTAGTCATGGGTCTGCGCAATAGGGCCAAGATGGATGCAAATGCTTACAGAGTTTGAAAAACTCTCTTAAGTGAAACCCTCATCAAAACTCATCCATGGGAATTTCGACTGTATTCAATCTGCTTAGGATCTTAGGGTGAAATTACGTGGATGCGTCAAACATTGCGTCGTAATGAGAGAGAGGGAGACCAAGATATACTTACGTCTTTCTGTTTCTCATTACGACGCAATGTAATGGCGTCCGATTTCTCTGTTTTGCGTTGCGTCAGAATGAGATAGAAAAGGACAAATACACTTAGGTGCATAAATGCCTTACCTCAAACTTCTCCTTCTTACTCACGTATTCTCATGTGCAGGGACAACTAGTTCTGGGTAAGGCATGTATGCACCTAGGTGTACATACTTTGTTCTTTTTTATCTCATTACAACGCAACGCAGAACGGAGTCATGGGACGCCGGCCTAAAGGTGCATTCATTCACAAAAGTTGTGGCGACCGCATCCACAAAACAGGAGCGGATGCCGGTATTTCTCACTAGAGATTCAATGTCTATCTGCAAAGTGCATGTCTAGACGTCTGAGTTTGATTGTTTAAAAAAGGCGTGCTTATTTCAATATATAATTTCGAGAAATAACCAATAACTAGGAGAAAAAATATTTTAATTATATTATAAGCAAAATATAAACTAAATTTATATTTTTTGTTAAACATAGGAGTGCACTTTCAATTAAGTGCGCTGAAATTTCGAGTGGGTCATTACCCACTCAAAAATTTTCGAGTGGGTCATGCTACCCACCTGACCCATATATCCTGCCGGACCTGTCAGCGACTAAAAGTACTATAAAAAGACCTAGAGAACCAAATATATTATTGTATTATACTTCAAAATGCGGCACAAAACCATACATATAAGCAGTGCGGACAGAAAGAGTGAATTTAATAACCGTACTATAGCAGCTGGTTTGTCAATTTCCATTAAGTTTAATCGTGAGTTTAACTGCAGACTCGTGATTAGCGACTAAAAAAACTATAAGAAGAGCTAGGAAACCTAATATAATCTTGTAAAATATACCCAAATCTAGTGGTGTGGACAGAAAAAACGCAAGCACTTCATTTGTTAAAATAAATTGGGAAAACAATGTGGTTAAAGTTTAACAAATAAGAAACATTTATTGCATGTAAAAGTTAATACGAAGGGAACGGGATTATGTTTAAATGAGACAGAAATAATATCAAAGCATGAGAAATTAAAAGCATGGTTGCTTTCATTAAAACGTGATTAATAGAACCAACTACGAGGTTCACACCCGTAACCACAAGAACAGCATTCTAGCATTATGTGTCAGGTGAGCTTGCACAGTGGCTCTATCTTTAACGCGAAACATGATTGGAAATAAATTAAAGTTCAAAAGCACTTATAAATTTCAACACTTTCTCTTGCTTATGACGTGATTTTCATTTTCATAATGTTAAAACAGTTTGCTATTTTTGTCCAACCTACAAGTTTATTGAAGAGATCTGCTGCTTGCTTATCAGTTGGCACATTTTGTTAACACGAACATTTCCAGCTTCTTCTTCCAGTCGAATACGGTGAAAACGAACTCCTATGTTTTTCGCTTTTCGATGAAATTCTGGTTTTTTCGCCATAGCAATAGATGCTTGATTGTCCACTTTTAATTCCGTTGCTTATTCTTACTGCATACCGAGATAATCCAGTAACGATCTCAACCATAAAACTTCTTTCAAGGCCTCTAAAATTGCGATATATTCCGCCTCGAATGATGGCAATGCAGTAATCCTCTGCAAATTTGATGATCATGCTATTGGTTCTTCTTGAACCACAAACACGTATCTATATGTGAAGTATCTTTTAGACAAATCCCCAGCATAATCTGAATCACTATATCCATGAAAATCACCCTGAACATTTCCATTGTAGATTAATAAAAATTTATTGTTCCCTTTAGATATCTCATAACCTTTTTGATTGCTCTCCAATGCAATTTCTTCGGATTGTTAAAATGTCGAGCTAGCAAGTGCATTCACAGAAAATGAGATATCTAGCCTTGTTATCGTTGCAATGTAATTTAGACAGCCTACTGCTTCTCAGTAGAGAAAGGGCTTCTCAGCCGTTTCTTCTAGAACATTAATGATGTCTGATGGCTTAACAAAAAAATTCATGGGTGCTGTAACAGTCTTGCTATCTTTCATGCTAAATCGACTTAGCATTCTTTGTATGTATCCTTGTTGATTTATAGAGATTGTCCCTAATATCCGATCTTGAACATGGCACTTAAGTTCATGATACGTAATCTCAAACTTCTTTTCCAATGAACACATAAACTTTTTCAATTAACATTTTTTCCTACCTGCAATTAATCCATAATCCACATGCAGACATAAAACCATTTTTCGCACACTATACGAAAAGTAAACAATTCTTGAACAGCGAGAACTGCTAACTTTCTGTATAGCGTGCGAAAAAATATCGTATGACACGCGTGCGGATAATTTGGCGATTCCTAAGAGTGTGAGCTACCACACTCTAGGAATCGCCAAATTACCGCACTTGTATCGTAATGTACTATTTATTAGCAGTGCTGGGATTCATCACAAAAACAGACGGATGCGCATGTGACTGAATAAAACCATAAGCAATTATAAAATCACTAAATAGACCATTTTAATTTGTGGAGATTTGCTTAAGTCCATACAGTCCTTTTCGTAGGTGACACACATACATCTTCGTATCCAGGAGGTTGACACTATAATTGTAAGTTGTAAGCTTTAAAAATATTTAAATAAAACAAAAAGTATAAAAAAATATGTTTAAACAAATTAAAATTATTTAAACAAACTAAAATTGTTTCAACATTTGAAGGTATTTGCGTGAGGCGCATGAATATTCCCTAAATCTCATTTTGCCTAAATCCCATTGAGCCTAAAATCAAAAAGCCTAAAATGCATTCAGCCAAAATTCCATTTAACCTAAATTCCATTTAACCTAAATCTCGTTTAACCTAAATTCCATTAAACCTAAATTTCATTTTACCTAAATCCCATTCAATCTAAATTACATTTACCCTAAATCTCATTTAACCTAAATCTCATTTAATCGAAATTCCATTTAACCTAAATTCCATTTAACCTAAATTCCATTTAACCTAAATCCCATTTAACCTAAATCCCATTCAACCTAAATTCCATTTAACCTAAATCCCATTTAACCTAAAACGCATTTAGTCTAAATTCCATTTAACCTAAATTCCATTTAACCTAAAATGCATTCAACCTAAATCTCACTTCACCTAAATCCCATTTTACCTAAATCTCATGTAACCTAAATTCCATTTAACCTAAATCCCATTTAACCTAAAACGCATTTATTCTAAATTCCATTTAACCTAAAATGTATTCAGCCTAAATCCCATTTAACCTAAATTCCGTTTAACATAAATCTCATTTAACCTAAATTCCATATAACCTAAATCCCATTTAACCTAAAACGCAATTGGTCTAAATTCCATTTAACCTAAATTCCATTTAACCTAAAATGCATTTAACCTAAATCTCACTTCACCTAAATCCCATTTAACCTAAATCTCATGTAACCAAAATTTCACTTAACCTAAATCTCATTTAACCTAAATTCCATTTAACCTAAATCCCATTTAACCTAAAACGCATTTAGTCTAAATTCCATTTAACCTAAATTCCATTTAACCTAAAATGCATTCAACCTAAATCTTACTTCACCTAAATCCCATTTAACCTAAATCTCATGTAACCTAAATTCCACTTAACCTAAATCCCATTTAACCTAAAACGCATTTATTCTAAATTCCATTTAACCTAAAATGTATTCAGCCTAAATCCCATTTAACCTAAATTCCGTTTAACATAAATCTCATTTAACCTAAATTCCATTTAACCTAAAATGCATTTAGTCTAAATTCCATTTAACCTAAAATGCCCTCAGCACAAATCTCACTTCACCTAAATCCCATTTAACCTAAATCTCATTTAACCTAAATTCCACTTAACCTAAATCCCATTTAACCTAAATTCCATTTAACCTAAATCCCATTTAACCTAATATGCATTCAGCCTAAATCTCACTTCACCTAAATCCCTACTAAATCTCATTTAACCTAAAATTCCACTAAATCTAAATCCCATTTAACCTAAAACGCATTTAGTCTAAACTTCATTTAACCTAAAATGCATTCAGCCTAAATCTCACTTCACCTAAATCCCATTCAATCTAAATTACATTTACCCTAAATCTCATTTAACCTAAATCCCATTTAACCTAAAACGCATTTAGTCTAAATTCCATTTAACCTAAAATTCATTCAGCCTAAATCTTACTTCACTTAAATCCCATTTAACCTAAATTCCATTTAACCTAAAACTTTTCTTGTTTCAACTATATTTATCTTTATATTAAAAAAAGTTTTAGGTTTAATGGAATTTAGGTTAAATGGGATTTAGGTTAAGTGGAATTTAGGTTAAATGAGATTTAGGTTAAATGGGATTTAGGTGAAGTGAGATTTAGGATGAATGCATTTTAGGTTAAATGGAATTTAGACTAAATGCGTTTTAGGTTAAATGGGATTTAGACTTAATGCGTTTTAGGTTAAATGGGATTTAGGCTGAATGCATTTTAGGTAAAATGGAATTTAGACGAAATGCGTTTTAGGTTTAATGTGATTTAGGTTAAGTGGAATTTAGGTTAAATGGAATTTAGACTATATGCGTTTTAGGTTAAATGCGATTTAGGCTGAATGCATATTAGGTTAAATGGGATTTACGCTGAATGAATTTTAGGTTAAATGTAATTTAGGTTAAATGGAATTTAGGTTGAATGGATGTTAGGTTTAATGAGATTTAGGTTAAATGGAATTTAGGCTGAATGCATTTGAGGCTTTGTGATTTTAGGCTCAATGGGATTTACGCTAAATGAGATTTAGGGAATATTCATGCGCCTCTATTGCGTATTGTGTTCAAATAACTTCTTTATAGTTCTTCAATGAAAATTGCAAAAAACCACATGATTTTAGATGACTTTAATAAAAAGCTGATTTTAAAGAAATGTTATTGTTTAAACAATCAATTTAATTAAATAAATTAAATTATAACAAGCTAATTGTTTTTTTCTTCGCTTTTAAAAAAGTTGTAAGCTTTTAAGATATTTAATTAAAACAAAAAATATTAAAGAAATTGTTTAAACAAATTAAGATTGTTTAAACAATTAAAAATTAATTTAATAATGCAGCGAGATTTGTATTTTGTCAGTAAAAAAATTTATAAAAAAAAGCGACGTAGAAAAATAATATTTTAGGTTGATTTACGTTTATAAATGCTGAATTCATGTATAGGGATGGTTATTTAACGCACCCCTAGAGAGGGTCAGTCTGCAAAAAAATAATAATAATCCACAGATTCTTCAACTTTGGACATTTATCGAGGTCTCATAAACTTCTCAGCCTTTCTCAATAAAATTATGAACAAATTTTCGCACTTTTTTTAAAAAAGTATACTTTTTCCATGTATTTCTAATGGGAAAATAGGAGACGCAAGCGGCACCCCTTAATATTGACAGATCAAAAAAATAAAAAATAAGGGTAAAACTTGTCGAATCACCACTTTACTATTGCTCTTTAAGTTACTGACATTTTTGTAGAATATATTTGAATAATATAGACTAGAGTAATGAACCTCGCTCGCTGACGCTCGCTCGGTGATTATTATTTGTTTAATTGCTTATCGATGTGGACATTTTATAAAATGTTAGTGAACTTATTGTTCATTAAATGTTTAATATTTTTTTTACAAATTTTTTATATTCTAATAATTTTTATTGTCATATTTTATTATTATAAAAATTTTTAAAAATTAATTATCATATTAAGGAGAAGGTGGTATGGTCTCACGGACGAAAAAAAACACCTTTTAAACGCCACGTCGTGGGAGTTGGGCAACATTGTATAAAAAATATATATAATAGCTAACATTGGAAGGGTTTAAAAAGCAAAATATGCTTCACAAACAATTTGTTAAATAAAACTTAAAAACAATGTATTAACACAAAAAAAGTATAAAATGTATTATTTCTAAACCAATTATTTCAAAATATAAGAAAAATATATACTTAAAGTAGGATACAAAATAAAAAATTAAACTTAAAAAACTAATAAAAAAAAATTGCGCGTAGGTTGTTGTAGATTTAACACATGCGCAGCATTTTTTTACTAACATTACACATGCGCAGTAGCTTTCTACAAACGTTAGGTATGCGCAGTCATAAAAATCGGAACAAATAATGATTGTTTAACAATATCAACATGAACTGACATTAAAAACATTGTTGGCAAAAAAGTTTAATCCAATGTTTAAAACATATAATTTTGAAGACTAAATTGCACGCACAACATTTTACAAGTGGACAAAAACAAAATTTTAATTTTCGTTGAATTAAAAAAAAAAAAAAGTGTTAAATAAAGGCACCTTTGCGGAAGTGCACTTACAATGATACAGTGTAACGCATGCGCAATAACAAAACGGATTTCTACTGCGCACTTATTAAAGAAAGTATACTACATGTACTGAAAATTTAATTATCTGGTAAAGTACTGCACTGCGCATGCGTAATTTTTAAATTTGGTCAGAGCACATGTGTGACTATCACTGTGCATCATTGCGCATGTGTAACAGCAATACAAAGCAACTGCGTATGTGAAATGTTTGTTTTGTAGTGCGCACGTTTACACAGTTGAGGTGCACTACTGCGCATGTGCAACTATATGTTGTGCATAAAAAAATGTTCAGTTTAACATGCTTGACAAGAATAGTGCCAGTGCGCATTGTTACAAACTGTAATAACATAATAAAATGAACATTTTTGTAAGTTGCCTATTGGAAAAAGTAGGTGAACTTTGAAGTGTGTACGACAACGAACGAAGTTTTCTCGGTATCGTATTAATATAATAGAAGATTACTATGTACAATTTCATGAATTCTGGGAGAACTTTAAAACTCTTTATTCTCAATAAATAAGTAAAATTTTAAAGAACTTTTTTAAACACTAATTAAATGGAAGATTTTCTGACAGTTTGATAAATAATTATATACCCCTTTCCCCTCGGTACCCCTAGACATTGGTTTTATAAAGTATGAAAAATTGAAAAGTTTCAGAACAAAATTTGTTAGATTTTAAAAATATTTTAAAGAAAAAAAGAATAAAATTATTAAAATTGAATACATTTTTATCGTTTTTATTAGTTTTTATATTCAATAATACAAATTTTTCTATTAAATTTTGTTAAATTTCAATATTTAGATTGAATTTGAATATTCTTTTCTATTATTGGTTATTAATTACAATAATAATGAAAAAAAAAACAATTTTAACCAATTTTTTTTATAAAGGTACCTTTGCGGAAGTGCACTTACAATGATACAGTGAACGCATGCGCAATAACAAAACTGATTTCTACTGCGCACTTATTAAAGAAAGTATACTACATGTACTGAAAATTTAATTATCTGGTAAAGTACAGCACTGCGCATGCGTAATTTTTAAATTTAGTCAGAGCACATGTGTGACTATCACTGTGCATCATTGCGCATGTGTAACAGCAATACAAAACAACTGCGCATGTGAAATGTTTGTTTTGTGGTGCGCACGTTTACACAGTTGTGGTGCACTACTGCGCATATGCAACAATATGTTGTGAATAAAAAAATGTTCAGTTTAACATGCTTGACAAGAATAGTGCCAGTGCACATTTGTAAGTACACAAATACATTTATTTAAGTTGTCTATTGGAAAAAGTAGGTGAACTTTGAAGTGTGTACGACGACGAACGAAGTTTTCTCGGTATCGTATTAAAAGAATGGAAGATTTTTTAGCTGTTAGACGTTATACTAGACATCTTCACGAGTATTTAAAAAAAAATAAACCTAATTCGGTTCATTTTTCGGGTTCCGTACACCACAAGTGTACGCACGGAACCCTATTGGAAAGACTTTGTCGAAAATCGTATCCCCTCCCCTCCTAGCCACCAGAACTATTTGACTTAGAAATTTCAAGTTTGTCCACATATGTATTTTCACGTGTAGATGAAAGGAAAATTATAGAGAACATGATTCTAGGGGTTGATCATAGCGTTATCATGAAAATAACAAGATTTTTGCGAAATTTTGATATTTTTTGGCTGATAACTCTTGCCTTTTCTTTTGCAGCGCTATTACCATCACGATCTCTATATTTTTTTTGTAATCTACACATAACAATACATTTGTGTACCAAATTTGAACTCTCTAAGTCAAATATTTTGGCAGATAAGAGGGGAATACTGTCCTTTTTTAGAAAAAATGCGTTTAATTTGTACCATTCCTGCCCTTTATCTGCCAAATTATTGTACTTAGAGTGCTGAAATTTAATACACATATGTAGTTTGACGTGTAGATTACAGAAAAACTATAGAAAACCTTGTTGCAGGCTGTTATCATAGCGTTTTTGACCAAAAAAACGATTTTTTTTAAATGCTAAAAAAATGGTCGTATTCCCTCCCTGAATTTCCAAATTATTGGACTTAGAGAGTTTAAATTTGGTACACAAATGTATTTTCACGTATAGATTACAGGAAAATTATAGAGAACATGATTGTATGTGTTGAACATAGCGTTGTCAAGGAAATAAAAATATTTTTGATCATTTTTTTAACATATGGGACATAATTTAGTGTTATAACTTTGACAGCGCTCTAATTATCACTTTCTCTATAATTTTCCTGTAATCTACACGTAAATCTACATACGTATACCAATTTTCAGCATCCTAAGTCAAATAGTTTGGAAGATAAAGGGGGGGGGGGATGCGGTCATTTTTTTAGCAAAAATGCATTAAAAGTGTACAATGCCACCTCCATATCTGCCAAACTATTGTACTTAGAGTGCTAAAATTTGGTATACATATGTAGTTTGCCATATAGATTACAGAAAAACTATAGAGAACTTTGTTGCAGATCGTTATCATAGTGTTTTTAAGCAAAAACCAGCGATTTAAAAAAAATTCTAAAAAATGACCGTATCCCCCCTCCCATAACTTCCAAACAATTTGACTTAGAGACTTCAAATTTGGTACACAAATGTATTTTCACGTGTAGATTATAGAAAAATTGTAGAGAACATGATTGTAGAAGTTGATCATAGCGTAGTTAAGGAAATAAAATGATTTTTGAGTACTTTTTATGGATATTTGCTAAAATCTCTGGATTTTTCGTTGACAGCGCAATCACCATCACGTTTTCTAGAATTTTTATGTAATTTACACCTGACAATTCATTCCTGTACAAAATGTTAACTCTTTAAGTAAAATATTTTGGAAGATAGGGGGGGGGTGGTCCATTTTTTATAAAAAAATCATTATATATATTTTATATATTATATATTATATATAATATGTATAATATATTTATATATTATATATTTAATAGTATTAAATATATTAAAAATTATTTTGTTTTGTGTACGGAACACTCGGTTTCAGTGCGAGTGTAACTTGAACTTGCCAGATTTTTGAGTTTTCGATAGATTTTTTGTAAAAAAATACGCTTTTGGACACACTGTGCGCCTTACCGACAATTTCGGACGGTAGTCTTGATGTCCTCTTCTAATAGGCTTATCAAAAAAGCTGATTTCATATCAAATTTAATCAATTCCATGTCGTGTTTAGCTGTTGCTGCAATAACAGTTCGTACGGACTCATAACGAACCACTAGCGAAAACGTTTTGAAATAGTCCACACTTTTTGTTTGACTGAATCCGCGCGCAACTTATTCTGCTTTGTGACGTTTTATTGTCACATCAGGGTGAAGTTTCGATTTAAACAACCACCGACACGAATTAACAGATTTATCCTTTGGCAATTCAGCAAGTTCCCACGTTTGATTTTTTTCAAGAGATGACATCTTCTTGTCGATTGCATCTTTCAAAAGATGAACATCATTTTTAGATATGGCATCTTTATAAGAAACTGTATCCAATGATACTTCTATTGTTGCAATATGAGCTGTTTTTTTGGCTGTCTCTCAGCACTCGATCTGAATCTGAAATAGATTTCGGCTTGTTTTTGGATCCTGGCGGTCATACTCTAGGATTATTCTCTTCTTCCAACGATACTTGTTCATCTAAATCTGAAAAATGATGTTCCTCTTCATCTGCCATGACCTAAGGGTGGCTCGAAATCGATGCTTCCTCAGGAAACAATTAAGCAAATTCTTCCTTTTCAAACACACGATAAACCTTATCCATAAAAGGATCATAGTCAACGAACACACCTTTTCTAGCCTATGGATCCATCTTATTTCTTATTGAATCTGGAATACGAAAAAATGATTTTCCTCCGAATATTCGCAAATGAGAAACATTCGTTTTCTTTCCATGCCACTCACAGTATGAAGTTGATTTGTCAATCCTTGAGCGACGTAATTGAAAAACTCACGTAATAGTTCGAGAAGGACGTTCAACGTTTTTGGTTCATAAAAAGACGTAATATTTTTTTAAATATCCTCCGATGATTCACAGTTACACACTTGATCAAACGTTGTGGCTCTAAAGTTGATCTAATGATCAAATGAGCTTTACTATCTTTTGCTTTCCATTCCTCAATGTCTTTTGCATTAGTCACAACTTTACCTCCACCGGTTAATGTTTTACTGAAACGCCATTTACAATAACCCAAGTTCGATAAATTTCCCGAGCATCGCGAATCTCAATCTTCCAACGATTGTAAGTGCGTTTTAAAAGACGCGTAACACGAATTTACCGACTCATGTTTTCCTCAGCCATTGTCTACAAGTTCTTAATTGGTTTAACAGCGAAAAAATTTTTGCCTAATAACGACAACTTCTCACTATTTAGTTTGCTAAAAATTTATCAGAATAAATAAATAAAGATAATAAATCGGGAAAACAATCTGGTTAAAGTTAAACAAATAAGAAACATTTGGAAATTCTGTGAAAAAATATCGGACATTTAGCTCCGCCGGAATTCGAACTAGGGTCTTTCAATTGTGTACAAGCTTACTCTGTAACGTCCTAAAATTTTTCGCAAAATTTTAAAACGTTTTTTTGCTTAATAAAACCTCCTTTGCACTTCGAAAATTAAAAAGGGTTTAAATATAATAATCTAGATACATAGAGTGCAGTCTCGGAAAATATAATTTCTATGAACAAATTATTTACGTTCATAGGAATTATAACGATTTGATTTTAAATCAAATCTACTCCACCCTACCATATAATAGATGTTGAATAACGAATATATATATATATTTTTATCTAGCATATAGAATATGTTTACTTAATTAGTTTATATAAGAAAAATCGCTAATAACAAAAAACGATAAAACCGGTTTTATGAATTACTAAACTTTTAATTGTTAAAAACAAATCTTATACTTTTCAAATAAACTTTTATAAAATAATGAATTGAAATCTTACAAAAGAATGCGAATTTATGTTCAACTTTTATATTTTATGATATTTGACATGTAAACTAATTAGTCAATATCTATTATTAATAATAATAAATAAATTAGACTTTATGTCAAGCATCAATTGTATCCGGATAACAGGAGTTGCGAAATATTGAAACAAAAACTACTTTAAAGTCCGACCATCAAAATAAGAAGATTTTCAGTAGTACAGCTTTATAAGTAATGATATGTTAATTAGGTCAGACGAATTTCCCAGTTACCTCCTGCTTTCCTGATACTTCTCGAGATTCACAAAGCCGAATTTTGTTATAAATTATGAACCGATTTTTATAAAAATTAAAATATATATTTGTTTTACCAGTCTATTGTTATAAATAAACATAAAATCGTAGTTTTATAAATTTTATAAATTATTTAATAACACTGTAGAATTAATTAAATGGAACAGCAAATTTTAATAATGGTATGGTAAAACTTTCATCGAATTATTTTCAAAAAACTTTATAGTTTAGTTTGGTAAATCTTTTTGTAGACCGTTTAATTACGATAGAGTGGTAAAATAATTTGAATTTAAACTTTATTAAAGAATAAAACTTTATTTATTTAACAACGAATAAAGCTATTTTGCTAATAACGATAAAAGATCAAATTTGTTATCAAAAGAAAATTATGTCTCACAATTTTGCTACGCAAACGTCGCCATATGTAACCCTAACCTAGATAAGGGTAATGTATCATTGCTGATTGTATAAAATTTGAACCCCTGAGACAAAACAACCTCCCAATCGTGAGAACAATAATCGGTCCATGCAATTATGACGTGTAAAGAAATCAGTCCACTACTTCTTGTCTTAGGAGACTGACGTCAAAAAGGGGGTTCGGTTGCTAATCAAAAATTTTACTCACAAAATTTCTAAAATTTTATCTTATTTCATAATTTAATTATAAATTTAAATTCAATTTAAAACTTCAATCAATATTTGACAGTTACGTTTTCCAAAATTGTCTAGACAATAGTGTAAAATTTCTGATTCACGAATCCAGCAGTTTCCTTTTTGTGACATTTTATCACGATTTCTTTTCTTTTGTAATCTCCTGTAAATGGTGTGAACAAAAAATAAACCCCGAAACGAAATTTAATCAAGTGGTAAATTTAATTATTTTCCAGTTCCCGAATGATTTAAAAATTTAGAAAAGCCCGTTCAAATTTAAACAGTGTTCAAGAGAAGTTTTAACAGTGGTTTAGTGTATAATAAAATTTAAAAGAAAACGAACTAAGAACTATTATAAAGACTTTAAGAATAATATATATATATATACATATTTACTTAAACTATCAAGCTTCATTGTGATATATTAACTAAAAATTCTGTAATTACTGAGACACAGAGAGTGTACAAAAAGAAAAATACGAAAGAAATAATTTTTATACATAATTCTAAATTTTAAATATTTTAAATCTTTTACTCTTAAACATTTTCAAAAGTTACTTTTATGAATTAAATTTAAATCCATTATCTGAATTTCATTTTTATCTTTTGAATTTCTCTTTATATTAAATTACTTTTAACAGACTTAAAAAATTTTATAATTTCGAAACTTTAAATATTTCAAAACTTTTATTTTAAAATTTCAAAACCTTATTTTATAAATAAAAATTATAATTATTCCATGTAGCCTGGTGGCTACATATAACGCAATCCTTTTTATTTGTTCGCCTTTTGCAAATAAAACCCTTCTAATGTACTGAAAGGCATAAAGAGAAATTGTGGTGGTGTTATTTTCACACAAGCTCAACAACTACTTTATGCTGTCCTTAATCGAAGGTTTTTTAAATAGGGCAGGGTGGTACCATACCGACCCCTCATACCACACCGACCCCCCTCTGTTTCTCAGAGATCGTGTTACTAGACAAATCGTGAAATGGATAATAATTCGAAATGGATAATAAAGGTAATTGGTTTAATGCAAAAAGTGACTAAAACACATAAAAAAGGGGGTCGCCCACATTTTCTCCAAAACTCAATTTTCAGAATATCCATTTGACCGAATTTTATTTATCCAAAATTGCATTTATCAAAAATCTAATTTGTCAGTAATTTGAATTATCTAAAATCTTCTGCATGAAAAATTGCGATTATCAGAAATCTAATGTTTGCGAGATTGCATTTCTCAGAAATGGCATCTGTCCGAAATTGCATTTATCAGAAATATAATGCTTCCGAAATTGAATTTCTCAGAAATCGCATCTATTCGAAATTGTATTTATCAGAAATCTTATTTGTGGGCAATGTCATTTACTAAAAATCTTACTTAACAGAAATTTCAATTATCAGAAATGTCATTAATACAAAAACGTATTTATCGAAAATCTAATATCTCCACAATAGCATTTAATAGAAATCTCGTTCTTAAAAAAATTAAATTATTACGAGTTTCATTTTTCAAAAAATTGTATTTACCAGAAATCTCATTAGTCCGAAATTGCATTTGTCAGAAACCTTATTTATTAGACAAAGCATTTAACAGAAATCTCATCTGTCCGAAATAGTATTTATAAGAAATCTAATTCTCCAAACATTGTAATTATCAAAAAACCCATTTATCCAAAAGTGCATTTTACAGAAATCTCATTTGTCCGAAATATTATTTATCAGAAATTTCATTTGTCAAAAATGTCAATTATCAGTAATTTTATTTATCGAAAATTGCATTTATAAGAAATCTCATTGCTCAGAAATCTCATTTTTCAAGAATGTCAATTATCAGTAGTAGTGTAACAGGGCTGGTTCCAAAACATAGTTCCAATGTTCGCCACCAGGTGGCGCTGTTACCCTCAGTCAGTATTACCGTTCGTCGGTAAGGTAGATTTACCATCGGTCGGTAATGCAGATCTCTGTCGGTAATGGTCACTGCTAGATGGCGCTGGTTTTATAATTACCCTCGGTTGGTAATGCAGATTTCTGTCAGTAAGTTACCGCTAGATGGCGCTGGATTTATAATTTGCATAAACAATATATTGTTGTTAACTTTAGTACTACCACCCACCACCCACCCAACCAACCACCCAACCCAACATACCCCCCAAAACCACCCAACCACCCATATACCGAAAATAATGTATTGGGACTTGAATTTTTAAAATACCACCCACCACCCACTTTGTATATTTGATCTTAAATTTCAAAAATCATAATAAAAACCGCGAGAGATGGCTGAATCACGAGATACCGCGCAGTATTAGCCGGGTGGATTGGGGGTGGGCCGCGCTGGGCCTCACTCGACGCATGGTGTGCAACGAGATGCGTGTGGTCCTGGGTCTGACTCAACGCATGATGCGCAACGAGATGCGTGTGGCGTCTAAAGTTAAGGGTAGTGGGGTGAAACAGACTAGTGGGGTGAACTGGTATATAAAGGGTATGCAGAGCCAGTATTTTCACCTATCATCCCCGACTCTTCTGCTGCTACTTCTACTCTCTGGAGATGGACTACTACATGGATGCTGCCTGGGTGGACATGGTGACACGTTCTCTGGCTCTTCTGGTGAACCTGGTGGATATGCGGGAGCTGACTCTGGTGGAAAATCCTTAGGATGCTGTCATGATTCTTGTGGACAGGATGTATGGAAGCAGCACCCGAGACCTTCAGGAGGAGAACGTCGCCATTGACCAACAGCAGGCCCTCGTGAATCTGTTAGCGGCTGGACAGGAGAGCGTGGTCCAAAACCGTCCTGATGTCAGGGTGAATCAGTTGGAGAGGATGGATGCGAACGTTGTCCGAGACCCTCAGGACGTGCTGTTCAGACCCTGGGAGAGCATCACTCGAGACCCTAGGCATGCAGTGTTGCAACAGTTCGAGAGGAGGGATGAGAACGCCCCACCGGGAGAGGCGAGCATCATGAGACTCGCTGAACATGCTGCGAGGGATCTGCCTGAGAGGGGAGAGGGTAGCAGTGTGGAAGTTCCACAGGAGGCTGCTGTGTTTCTGCGGGAGAGAAGGGAAGATGTTGGGGAGGATGTTCATATGGTGCTGGACCCTGCTGTTACTGATGACGACAGCGGGAATGGCAGCCTGCAAATAGATGAAGATGCAGACCAAAATGCATTCATCTCATTTAGCCCCAACTACTATGCTGAACGTGATGGAGATGCGGATCGTCAACCATACATCTCATTTGTAGACGATTCAACTCTGCATGCAGATCAGGTTGAAGGCATCGGTGTAACACCAACAGAAATCGAAAGATATTTGGGTGTCACAGTGGAAGAATTTCTTTCAATTGAACTTCTAGATGTAAGCATTAATTATTTATATTTTCATTCTTTTATAAAAAAATCAAAAGCTTAAGTACATAAATGGAAGTTAAAATTTTTTTTTTTATTTTCAGTTGCAGCATCTGTTCTTATCCCATCTCCGTGAAAGTATAAGAAACGAACAGTCAAATGCTAGGGTTGAGGTGGACTGTAGACGATGTAGACGACATCATCAGAGACATCACATTGATCGAATTAGAAGGAACCATCAATGCAATCGATGTGAACGTCGAAGAAATCGTCGGTTACAACTAAGGCATAGACAACACCAAGATGGTTAATGTCTAATATGAATATTAAAAAAAAATATTGTATAAATTTTGTAAATATAAAAATATGTATAAATTTAGAAAAAAAAAATTTTATAATAAACAGTTTTTATATGTTTTTATGAATAATGTGAAAATAAATCTTTATTTCATAAACCTAACTACTAGTTTGTAATATTAGTTGTAATTTAAACGAATAGTTTTAAACAAATTTAAAAATCAGTAAATTACTGCAAATGAATATAAAATAAAACTCCAGCAACATCAGTCATCGTTGGTTCTTTTCTCTACATTTGAAAATCTTGTCATTGGTCAAGAAGTTAATATTTTTCTCGACAGAGAGCGCTGTTGTCTCCGGATATCACACTACTTTCAGCTTTTTAATACAAAACAAAATGTTTTGGTATATAGAACAGAATCTTATTAAAGAAATGTATGATATTAGACACATTGATAGTTATTAAAATATTTACATACACTATATTTCAATTCTATAATTAAAATCATAGGACAACACTCTAAACCAATGGGAGCAATCCTTTCCATGGGACTCACCTTCCTATTGGTTGACAGTGTTAAGCAGTAGAACTTTTACCTAAGTTGGCAATGCTAGGTTTGGGAAGTAGAATTTTATCTAAGTTGGTAATACTGTATGTGTTCTCTATATTTAAATTGAATTTCACATATGTGTAGTGATGAAAGTAATATGAAAGTTTGTTAAATTCAGTTTAAAAAATGAGTTTTATTTTTTTTCTTATGAAATGAAATAAAGAAATATTGTGGTCTAATGTATTCCTCATAGTTTGGAATCAACCCTGTAGCGGGGGAGGGGGTTTTGTGACACGTATTCTTAGCATCATTGCTGTTAGAATAACGTTAGGAGAAGCATCTAGTGTTTGTTGAAATTTTTTGTGTTTGAATTAAAAGAATTTAAAATTAAAAAAGATGGATCCTCGAATGAATAAGAACGTAAGAAGAATAATGGATTTACCATTACCCGAATTCGGGTTGCATATGAGGTTGAGAACTGCAAATTACGAAGAAGACTGTACGGTAAGAATATGTATATTTAATTTTATCAATTATTCTATATATATTTCTGTTTTAGTGTGAATTAAATTCAACATTTATTTAAATTTTATTTTTGACAAAAAGGAAAAATGTAGTAATTTTGAAATTATAATAGTATGTTTTTTATTTTTCAGATATCTACTGATCCTGCACAATACTATGTGCAAAGACCTAATAGAGTGGTGGAAATGGCACAAGTAAGTACTCAACTGTTGCAAAAAGTATACATATATATATATATTTTATATAATTTTTGAATATTAAAATTTGTAAATCATGTTTTTCATGGTTATGCATACCACTACCACCAACACCTGCAGATGCCCCAATACCTACGACGTCAGATGGTCTTGTAGATGGAAGTGTGTGTAAGACACCAACATCCAGAGCCACACCACCACCACCACGAGAGACTCCGAGATCACCAATACAGCGTGTTAAGCCGCTACCGTATTGGGTGTATCTCCCCCCACCACCACCTCCACCATTTCCACCACGACCACGAACACCGTCTCCACCACCAGCGCAGCCTTCTAGAAGCTACACTCCACCACTACAAGAACCTAGAATAGTAGATGTACCACTACCGAATACAAGTAATGTATCTAAACCTAGAAGTATTGTAGAACCTTCTATATTCGATACTCCTTTTATAAAATTAAAAGGAAAAAAAAGATGTTTGTTTAGTCCAGCTGATGAACAGCTGGAAGCAAAAATTTTAAAAAGAAATAAAAAAGAAAAAAAAGTAAAAGATGTAGAATTAGATTTAACTTTTTAGTAATTTAGTAATTATTTTTCTTTTTTTAATCTATAGACATGTAATAAAAAAAACATTTTTGTATATTAGTGTATACAAAATCTAGTTTTTTATTTTTAAAAATAAAATATTTGGTTAATTTTTTTTGTATATTATATTATTTAAGATTTTATAAATAATAATAATATACATTAAATGCATAGTTTCAAATTAATTAAGTAATTTTATGTAATTGTAAATATTATAATTTATCTATTTAAATTTATTAAAAATATTTTCGAAGTATGTTAATATAATTCTTGTTATAATATGTATAAATTATGTATAGGGCTATATAAAATTTTTATGAACATGTGTTGTTTTATTATTAGTTTAAGGTTTCCATGCTATTTTATTTAGCTATCTAAATATATAATTTTATCTAAATAAAAATTAAATTTATCTATAGAAGAAGGTTATTAAAGAATTACATACACATTTAAATCAGTTAATGTTCAATTTTTATTTAAGACTTATAATCATTAAAATATATATACATTTTTTAAAAATATTGTTTCGAAAAAAAAAATAATTATTTTCTTTGAATTAAATATCATTGTATTATCATTGTAATAATTGCATTGCTTTAATATTCTCATCGTCTATGACATTCATCATCCTTGCAGGAAGGAAAACAGTATAACTTTTCTCCAATTCAGCAACAATTTTAGTTCCGTACATTGTGGACACTTTTTGAATTTTCGTTACAGCATACTCGTTGTTCGGAGTCAGCTCAGATAACTTCTTCTTCGGCAAGTATTTATTTTCAACAGTAGTTGGTTTTTGGATGTCCATATGTCCAACAGCATTGATTTTCTGGAAGTCAATGTTGCTTATCCTGGAGATGATTCGTTAGTCTTGGAGAAGGCGTTGTGAAGATTTTAATTTTTAAATTCTCCTTTTATACAGGAAGAAAATCCCCCACTCAATTCCAAAGAAGAATAAACAAGATTGCGCATGTCAGGAAAGTATTACCCTCACTTTTCTTAATATTGCGCACGCATTAATAATCAAGTGGGAGAAGAAAGAAAAGAGAGGGAAGGAAAAGGGAGGGGGGAAAGGGGGTTCAGGTAGTAAAGGTATATAATTGAAAAACACAAACAATTAAATTTATAAATACATTTATTTATTCAAAACAAAATTTTGATTGCTCATAGTAGTTTTTGAGATTATCAGTAGAATTATTACTAGTTACAGTAGAGTACTCCTTAATTAAATCAATTTCATCAACACCCATAGGCACACTTTTTTCAATACATCTATTAAGAGGATTAAGAAACCAATTTCTTAACATTAGAGCATTATTTACTGCACAATTACTTCTAAATAAAGTATGATGTGTACATATATGAACTGATGATTTCACAAGTTTTTTAAATGAAGGACAATTAATATCTTCTAGATTAACAACATTATCAATATATCGCTCAAGATATCTCTTCTTCTCTAAACCTTTAACATACACTGCCCGTGCTCCAGATAATTGCTCATGAAGTATAAGTTGTAATTCTTCATAAGAAATATCTCTAGATGTCCATTTGATACCATGATAGTTGTGCATTAACCATAGATTTTCACTCTTATATCTTCCAGGAAGTGAAAACCAGCTGCAGGGTGGTTTGAACAAGAACACCATAGGTTGAGCATCTTCTTCTAGAGGTTGTATCACCAGCTCCTTGAAGATGAATTCATTGTATGGTTTTTTGAAGCCTTGAACGTCTACTATGAACTCCATCTTCGGACAGAAATAAAAATTCTACTCTGGAACACTACTTATATACCCTAGAGTCACACCCCTCCACTTTTTACAGCTTCTTGACAATACCGCTGATTGGCTTATATTGCACAATGCGATCATGGATGACTAAGCAGTATGCAGTTGTCTCCTCAGGTATATTACTTCTGGTTTCAAATTCCAAACGTACATCGACTGATGTCTGCTTTAGGAACTCGTTTTGTTTTGAGCAGTCAATAACAATTAAAGGTGCCAATGATTTAAAAGTTGATCTACTTAGTATAGGTTCGGAATCTCTTCCATAATAAGATGATTGAAAATTAGCATACATATCATATAATACAGAATACTGATTATGAGTATAGTGTATATTCAAATTTCCATATGGATAAGATTGTGAATTTAAAAACAATTTTACATTTATGAGATCACAATGATCAAAAAGACATGCAGACACTTCCATTTTATTTTTTCTTTTAGTTTGAAATCCAACAATAACATATCTTGGTTTCTCTAATTATGTTGAAGATTTTATTTGCCACATAACTTTTGTACTTAAAGGAAGCAATGGATACTCATACATTTCCCATGATCTAAAACTCATTGAAATTAATGGATCTTTCTCAATAAATTTCAATAATTTAATTTTATTATTGTCAGATGGTATTACATATGGTACCATCTATTCAATATTATGAACCACAAATTTAAATCCAGGAATAAGTGGTCCATTGAAAAAAGTAGAATCATAATCATGACGCGATCTTATTAAAATAAGTTCATGTTTAGCATTCGTAACAATTTTCTTATAATCTTCAGCAAAACCAAAAATCATACTCAAAGGTATTATTACATTAAAATAATTATTTACCATTGGCACTCTTGAATTTGCTTCAAATTTCACAAATACAGCATTTTCTGTACGATTAAATTGAGAAGGTGTTAAAGATACTAAATTTTTCATAGTTGTAGTGTGTCCAACATACTTGCATCGATGAATCTCAATACCATTTAATTCATAACGAATTTCATCAAACAAATAACCTACAGCATTATTTGTAAGTTCAACATTCTCTGTGAGAACGGTTCCATAATCTTTACATAACTTTCCAAATATTTGTAATGAACTGTTGCTTGGTAAAATAGACAAATCTTGATTTTGTACTACAATACGGATTTCATCACTATTATTAAAAGTTGATGATGCATATGGTTGATAACTATGAATCTCATGCTTGGCAATGGATTCATCAAAATTCACTGCAGTTGGAATGCTGAGAATGCCTTCCATTTTTCTTATAACAGCTACACATAAAAAATAGAAAAATTTGATCTTTTTTCTTCCTCTTCCTTTTTCTTATTTTTGAATTTTCACTTGTAGACCGAGTTGTTTCAGGAACTGTCGATTCTGAGGTGTTAACACCTTCCGAGTTACATTCACACTGACCTTCTTTGCACATGTCGGTTGACTTTTATAACTACTGCCAACTTTTTTTTTTGGTTATAAATGATACCCATTACACTGACTTTATATGTAAACGTATTGTTATTGTTTCTCTTCTAAAATTAACCAAGTCACCGTCCTGATCTACTAAGCGAAGTTGAATATTATATATTGTCTTCACGGCGATTGAAAGGCGATGTATTCGAGTTGGAACTTCAGTGATCTTATATCCCGGTGGAACGACAGGAAAGAATTCATGTATAGTATGAACTTTTTGATTATTTATATATGCTCCAGTTGTAATATTACATTCAACACGTAGAGTATTCAATTTTAATATAGATACAGGTAAATCAGATTCATGACTTTCCTCAGCTTTCAGTTGACGAGGAGCAAATCCTAATAATTTACCAATAGAATCTGTCGGATGAAAGTTTAGGTCACGATTTGATTTAATGTGACAACCTAATGTATTGTTGTTATGTTTAATAGTTAATATAAATTTATTTGACAATTTTGCTTTAATATATGATTCAATATCTTTAATTTCATAACTACCTGTTGGTATAGTCACTACAGAATTATTTATGTAAAACTTATTGCAACCTTTATCAATGTTGGGAATTGAATTAAATGTAAACAGATCAACAAGTCCAAGTACATAATTCTTGTCTTGTGAGAGCTCAATTGGTGGGAAATAAGTAGTTTCGAGAACTGATGAGTTTCCCGTTAACGTTAAAGTAAATGAGTCATTCATGAAACACATCTGAATTCATACTGATGATTACAACTTTATTACTTGCCCTTATATAGACAAAAACTGTTTGTAATATTAAGTTGATCGCATAGAAACTTTAAACATAAATGTCCACATATAAATGTATCAAACTTTTGATATCTCTCATGATTGTATTTTATACAGCTACCAACACCTAAATAGACAATAAGATCTGATGGTGGTGAAAGATTTCCAAAACTATCAAAGTATTCAGTTTTATTGTTAATCTTTTTATATGCTACCCAATGAGTTCCAGGTCCTTCCTTATCATCAAGATTAATAATTGCTGATTCATATTTATGAGGTCCTGTAATAGGTAATTCATTTCGCATGAATACTCCACGAAAATGAGGTATACTCATAATTTGAGCATATTTAAATAGATTAAAGTCAGTTAGTGCACGGTGAGGTAGCTTCAAAATTAGTTTTTTTGAGTCCTTTTCTTATTTGTAAATCCTTTCCCTTTATATGGTTGAATATAAAGACCAAGTCCTTGTCGATAAGGTTTTAAGTGTAAACCTTTTCCCAAGACAATAGCCTCCATTGTTTGATTATGTCGTTTAGCTTCTGAAAGTTGTTTCTTGGCTGCATTAGCATTATTTACAGCTTTTACTATACCACCAACCCCTCCACTAAGAGCTCCAAGAGCACTAAGTCCAGCAAAAATTGGAATAAGTGGTAAAATACCACCAACTTTTGATGGTACAGAAAGAATTCTAGGTGTTGAAATTTTAGATTTACCACCAAACTTTTTTATAACCTTTTGTGCACCAATCATAGCAGTTTTAATAGTATCTAAAGAATTACCGTTTGATTTCATACATTTTTTAGCAGCATGAACAACTTTATTTAATGTAACTCTTTTTTTATTCTTGGAAACTCTCTTCTTCTTCCTCTACTTTTTATTCTTTTTTATTTTTTTCATCTTTTTCTTTGTGTTATCATTAATTTTTAACCCCATACCGAATTTAGATTTAACTTTCATTATATTAGTAACAGCTAATGCAGCAGCTTTTTCACTAATACTAGCGTCCTTGGAAAGAACACGTTGCCAAGCCTTTTGAGCTAATATTTTATCTGCAGAATTTCTTGCTTCTATATTTTTCTTTTCTTTTGAATATGCAATATCATGAGCCTTACAAGCTGCATCCAAAGAATTTATACCTGGATCACCACGAGCTAAACGTTTTTTTAATTTTGTACCAGGTCCACAATATTGGTATCCGGGAATATGTAACTCAATTGGTAATTTATTTATTATATTATTAAGAAAACCTTGACCAGTGTGAGATTTTTTTTTCTTCACTTTTTCATGAATGTCCATTCTTCACTCGACGATGGTCTACAACCGACTGATGGAAATAGATTATAAAAGTGTGATATATATAGTTTTTTCTCAGTCGAGTCCAAGATGCAGTTCAAGGTACAAGCTAATCAGCTACCGATTGTAAATGTTGATAATCTCATTCAATCCAATAATAATAAAGAGGTTAAGCGCCATGGAAATCTGTTTTCAAATAGTATTCGCGCAGCTTTTTGCGGTCCATCAAATTGTGGAAAAACAAATGCTCTTCTTTCTCTGATTATACATCCGAATGGCTTGAGCTTTGAGAATATTTATTTATACTCAAAGTCATTACAACAGCCTAAATATAAATTTCTAGAAAAAGTATTGAGTAAAGTTGATGGAATCGAATACTTTCCATATAGTGAGCATGAGGAAGTGGTTTCACCTAAAGATGCTAAACCAAATTCAATCTTTATTTTTGATGATATTGCTTGTGAGAAACAGGACAATGTAAGAGCCTTCTTTTGTATGGGTAGACATGTTAACGTTGATAGTTTTTATCTGTCTCAAACATATGCTCATATTCCTAAACATTTAGTTAGAGATAATGTTAACTTACTTGTGCTTTTTAAACAGGATGACAGAAACCTTAAGCATGTTTATAATGATCATGTGAACACTGATCTGACGTACAATCAATTTCGAGATTTATGTTCTACATGTTGGAATTCTGATAGATATGGATTTGTAGTTATTGACAAAGATAGAAATTTGAATGAAGGAAGATATAGAAAAGGATTTGACTACTTTATTCATTTATAAATAATATATATTTGCAGAGAAATACATTAGTACAGTTTTAGACTTCAATACATAAACATGTATCGAAAAGAGTTAGAAACACTTCATCAGGTTGTGAAGGCAAGTGAAGCTATTCGACGAAAACATCAAGTACTTAAAAGCGGTAGAGAAAATGCTGAAAATATGTTAAGAAAAACTTTTCAAATATTAGTTACTCCATTAGAAAAATTGGTTGCTGTAACTCATACACCTATCAAAGTTAAAAATGTTAGGAAAAAAGAAGATAAAGAAGAAGACTATGATGCATCTTTTAAGACTGCTATTAGTGAAACTGTGCCATTTGATTTATCCCAAAAAGATTTCTATGATGCTTTTAATGAAGAATCTAATATGCATAAAATTAAAAATTAAAATTTGTTTAATGAATCAGAGAATCAAGTGGATTTCTATGATGCTTTTAGTAAAGAATCTAGTGTCCATAATATTAAGAATGAAAATTTGTTTAATGAATCAAAGAATCAAGAGTCTAATGATATTACTTTTGAAAAAGATAATATATCTAATACAGATGCAACGGATGAAGAATCTTATAAATTAACAAATAAATTTATACAAATGTTGAATAAAAACAGAAGGCAGTATTTGGATATGGTATATGGAGTACGCAAACTCCCTGATGGTACATTCATAATTGGTGATACAAAAATTGATTTTGAAGGTCCATACATTAATTTAGTTGGAAAGAAAAAATATTCAAAAACATGTGGATTATTAGAACTTCTATTCAGACAACAACCAGATCAAGCTTCCATAAGTTCAAATGACTTAGCAAACTATAAGGAAATTGTTTCTTCTACTAATGCACATAAAAAGAGTTACAGTCCAAGCAAACAAATGCGCATTAATAAGAGTTCTTAATATACTAATGTTATTGCAAAGCTTTTCACAAAAACTGGAAATTCTTTACAGAAAAAGAGTCGTTTACCACAATCTATGATTGTGAAAAGAGAAACTTATCCAGACTATATTTATTGGGATGATCCAAATGAGCTTGTAGACCGTTTACGTTTACTGATAGCATCACAACAGGCTGGTAATCCTAGTCATAATAATGAAATTATGTCAATCATTGAGGAATTACGTGAAGCTCAAATCATATATTAATAGTACACTAGAAAAATTGAGATCAGTATCTTGTTGATCATTGATGTATTCAGATGTTTGAAAAAAAATAATTGAAAATGAAGGATAAAAAATTATTAGTAGTCACAGAATTACATAAACAAGCTAGGCGAAATTATCAACGTCGTAAGGTACAAATACGGGGGATGGATGAAACATGGCAAGCAGATTTAGTTGAAATGATACATTATTCTAAAGTTAATAATGGTTTTAAATATATACTCACAGTTATAGATATATTCTCAAAGTATGCATGGGCTATTCCAGACAAAAGTAAATGTGGAAAAAATGTTTCTGCAGCTATGAAATCTATACTTTTAAATGGACGTGTTCCTAAAAAATTGCATACTGACAGAGGTAAAGAATTTTATAATTCTCAGTTCGAGAGTTTAATGAAGTCTTATAAAATCATATTATATTCAACCTATAGTAATTTAAAAGCTTCAATTGTTGAAAGATTCAACCGCACACTGAAGAATATGATGTGGCCACAATTCAACTTGCAAGGAAATTATAAATGGATAAATAGTTTACCATCTCTCGTTTCACAGTATAATAACAAAAAACATCGTACTATTGGTATGAAACCAAAAGATGTCAAAAAAGATGATAAAAGTATGTTGTTAAAACGTATATCTAAACAAAGGAAAATTTCAGTTAAAAAAATAAAATTCAAAGTTGGTGATAGAGTTCGTGTAAGCAAGTATAAAAATGTTTTCAGTAAAGGATATACACCCAACTGGACAACTGAAATATTTACTATCACTGCAGTTAAATCAACAAACCCAGTAACGTATAAACTAAAGGATTATCAGGATCAACCCATCGAAGGCGGCTTCTACGAAGAAGAAATCTCCAAAGTGAAATATCCAGATGTCTATCTCGTAGAAAAAGTTCTCAAACAACGTCATGATAAAGTCTATGTAAAATGGCTTGGATTTGACAACTCACATAATAGTTGGATACCAAAATCAGAAATGTAATCATTCAGCAAATGTTAAAGTTAAATTTTAAATAAGTTAAAGTTAACTTTAAGAAAAGTTAAAGTTAACTTTTGGAAAAGTTAAAGTTAACTTTTCGAAAAGTTAAAGTTAACTTTTGGAAAAGTTAACTTTTATAAAAGTTAAATGGAATTAACATGTAATTTCCATAAGAGTTAAAGTGAACTTTTGGAAAAGTTAAAGATAACTTTTTGAAAAGTTAAAGTTAACTTTTGGAAAAGTTAAAGTTAACTTTTGGAAAAGTTAAAGTTAACTTTTGGAAAAGTTAAAGTTAACATTTGAAAAAAAAGTTAGATTAAGCAAATATGTAATGATTTAATTTTTATTTATTTATTAGTTTTACGTTTATATTATACCCTGTAATAAGAGGGTTATTGAGCAAGCGTTTTGGCTAGTTGAGCAAGCCCTCTGCTCAATTGTCCTAACGAAATATGGACAATTGGGCTGGTTGCTCATTCACCCAATGCATTGAGTCCAATAATCAGTTGTTCTGCTCCCTGTGTGTCAATAAATCACGTCTTTTCGAAAATGTTATTTATTCTTAATATACGTATTTTTATTATCTAATTTTGTGTATTTATGCTTAATTTAACGTTTCTTAGTGTTTTATCAATATTAAGTCGCTTTTTCTCCAGTTTTAAGCTCGAAATACCTTGTGGATTATTGGACTCAATGCATTGGGTGATTGAGCAACCAGCCCAATTGTCCATATTTCGTTAGGACAATTGAGCAGAGGGCTTGCTGAACTAGCCAAAACGCTTGCTCAATAACCCTCTTATTACAGGGTACTTTAGAAAAATATTATTCTTTTAATACTTTAAAAAATGTAAGGAAGATAAGGTAGTAATAAATAAAGTAATACCAGTTTTTAAATTTAAATATTGTTTGTTTATTTTAAACATCCTTTCATATATACATGTTGTATAAGATAATTATACGCACAGAAAAAAATTCAATTCTTTTCTGTAATTTTATAATGACCCCAAGCAAGGGTATCAGTAATTTCAGGTATTATGTAACGTTTGTCATCAAAAGGACTGAGAACTACTTTTAATTATTTTACAGTATGCACCTTATGTAACCGTGATCTAATTACATGTTGTGTTCTGTTTTGTATCACAAAATTTCGTAAACAATCAACGTAGTCATCAAATTCAATAGTTTTTTGTACAATGATAGATTTAACTCCTTTAGCTTTTTTTGCAAAATCTTGACCATTCACTCGAATGCTATACATCTTACTACGTAAACCAATGAATTCAGTAATTATTTGACCATTGCACTCATCTTTCATCAATCCAACCTGTTTTTTGTTGACTAATGGAATCTTATATATATTATTTTTTGAGTAATCTGAAGTATCAAACTTGTCAATATCATTCTTCATATCAGAATAAATATTATCACACTTTAACTCATAAATTAAACTATCTGTATCAGTATATAATAGCTTACAATTTTCACCATATTTTTTTATCATGTATTCATAATGAAAATTATACATTAGTGTTTTCGATAAATCAAGGATTGAAAATCCAATATATATTGGTTTATTCATTACTATCTCAGTTTTTCTGAGTTCGATTGCAACTAAATTTTCATTAAAAATTGATCGACTATTGAAATTTGGTTTTGAAATGAGAGCCTCTGCTCCATATCTTCCCCCCCATTTGTTTACAAGTTTGACGTCAACACGCTTTCGTACATTTTCCATAGTTTTCCCGTATACAGCATTATTCATTAACTTGAAAAGGTTCTTTTCAAACTCATTTTTAGCATCTTTTCTCATGGATGTATTGAAATCAATGTAAGATTTAAGCCATGTTGATTGATTAAATTCAAGAACTCTATGAATTTTAACTAATTTAAGCCCATTTGAAAGAACCTGTTTCAGTGCTCGGTAATGAATAATGTACTTACGCTTAGGTGAAAGTGTAGTTAAAAGCTTAGACTGTTTTGATTCTATTGGTGGGTTTGAGTGTTCCGAGCAAAATGGTAAATCACTATGACTATCATGTAATTCATTGGGATAGTCTAAATCAACTTCTAAAATGTAACCTGTAGCTGAATCATCTGGTATGTGAAAATCAATGTTATTAACTTGAGCCCACTCAAATCCACCATATGGAAGTGGTTGCATCATTCCCCAACCGTAAAGGTTATTCGCATCAAAATACGTAATATACTTGACATCCTCATTTTTATTGAAATTTTCCATATACGGATTATTTGCTTTAGCATACCTATTACTACATTGGCTTATACCACCTCTCACACCGCGTTCAATGAACATGAGTTTATCAATGTCTGTAAGGAGTTCCAATTTCACTTTAGTATGATTTAACATTGCATCCCAAGCCAATCCTGAGGCAGTATAATAATGAGCAGGATCAAGCTTATAAGCTAGCAAGCATTGATTGCGAAAATTTTCAAAAACGTCTGCCAATAATAGTACATCTGTTTTCATGTATAGATCTACATACTCTCCAAGATTACTACAGTTAAATGTTGACCATACACGTTGTGCATGAATGTAATCTTTATTAGAAACTGTACTATCATTGAGAGAACTATAAAATTTATCCTTTTCAGGTAAAGCAGATTCTTTTAATTTTTCAAGTGAGTCTAAATATTCATATGGTAAAACACCTTTGCGTGTGATTAATTCAATTTCATTAGCAGTGAAATTAGAAAATACAGACTTAACAATATTGTACTCTGTTAGATATGATGCTAACTTTTCTAAGGACGATGCCATGAATTTGAAGGAATCTATAAAACGAAATTTTATTCCACTTCCCTTTATTCTCTTAGTAAAAGAAATATATTTCTCTCTGTTTATTGGAAGTAGATCAATTTTTCCTTCAAATTCTAAGCAAATGTCTGTAATTATAAAATGAGCATCATATCCACTCAGATTGTGAAATACTACAGGTACTATTCGTGAATCTTGATACTTTAAGTTACATTTTTCATGTGCAGGACCTCGATATTTGCCTGTTAAGTGAGAATGATCACGAACTTTTTTCTGAAAATGTGATATTTTACCTTCACAAATGTGGCATGTTGTAGAATATACAAAAGCTTTAATCTGGTCTGATGATAGACTTTCCATTGGAATGGGATTCTGAATAATTGACTCGACAACTGTAGCCAATTGTTGTAGTTATTGGGCAAACCATTTGGCAGGATCGACACCTACTGGACTTGAATGATACCCAGATAATGATTCATCATAGCTACACTTGACGTAATATCCAATATTAAAGATTTCATGATTTTGAACAACTTCAGTATTGCATGTTCTCCCTCCTCCTACTTCTTCTTTAACAGGTTTAAGGAGACACTCACAATCAGCGTAGATAACAAACGGAACTTTCTCTTTATAAGCAAAGTTCTGAAACTGAACAAAATTTTGTCCTGGTTGAGGAAGTGTAACCTTACATTCATTCAATGATTTACATTCTTCTACCTGGTTTTTAAGCTTCACTTCACTTGTAAAATAATGAAGGCATCGATCACAGATGTATTTTCTACTATTACTTTTAGAAAGTTGTGAACTAACAAGACAAGACAAATTTTTTATCCACACATAATGAAAATTATTTGAAGCAACATTATTATCATCATCCGTATTAGAATTATTATTATCTTCACTTACATAATGCTTTTCCACCCTAAGTAGATTTACATGTTTTTCCTTCTTATTTAATGATAGATGTAATGGAATTGTTGTAAATTTAGAATTTTTTAATTTAAGACCATATAAATTTATTGAGATATCATTCTGTTTCTCAAATTTTTTAATATCTTTAAGAGAAACTGGAAACTCTATCCCAGTACAATTAATATATTTTTCATATTTATAATAATTTAAAACACGGCTTGGGTTCTCTAAAACTGTATATAAACATGAGAAAACTGCCCATTTGAAACATTTATTATCTTCGTTATCTACATTAATACATGCATTTTTTAATTTTATTTCATCTGGTAATTCTATGTAAGAACCAACACGTAATGGATTTTACTTATTTATGTTTATTTCCAGTTTTATAATTGAATGCAATGCCCATTGAGATTCGTTTAGTTCAAAAAGCTCTACATCCTTTAATAATGTTTTTTCAATGTTTTTACTATACCAGTCTGCTAATATAGTAGAAGGGAAAATTATTTCACTTTTCGTGTTGAAATGTATGTATTGTACTTTTTCCTCATCATTAACAATTTTTCTAAACTTTGTACCAAGGACACTATACACTTTTAATGGACCATGAGTATTTAAATATAATAATATCAGTATTTACAAGTAAGGAATTCAGTATACTTCTTAGGGTGCTCAAAGAATTATTACACACATTCAACCATCTATTAACAAACATCATTTTATCGTTCGAATCTTGTAATATTTGTAGAAGAGATAGCGCATCTTCAAAGGATGGAATAAGGTCCTCACATTCCTTAAGAAGCGTTGCATTATTTCTCGTCCTGTTAGCAGCATCAACCCTTTCTCTTCCTTCCCCAGGATTTTTACGTTTATCACACATTCTGCAAATCATAAAAATAATTTATAAATTAATATAATAATATTAGGTTAAATTAACTAATACCCCCCCCCCCCCCAATTGGTTGTTATATGTGAACATACCTTTAAAACTTTAACACAGCAATCTTCATGTACTCCAACTGCTACGACATCAGTCAATTCAACAACGCTGCGTTTCCTAGACCCCAGCTGTAGACAGTCCGAGAATACTTCTAATGGCTGCGAAACTGCTCACGCATGTACGCAAGATTTGGTCAGTCAGAGGATACTTCTAATGACTGTGACGCTGCTCCACACGTACGCAAGATTTGATTAGTCAGAGGATATTTCTAATAGCAGTGACGCTGCTCACACACGTATGCAAGATTGGCTGGTTCAGTATCTTTCAATACTCTCCACCACTCCGAGGTCCTCTGAGTTCCCTCTGGCAGCCCTTCTAGTAGTAGAAAGTAGTAGCTCGCTCCAGACAGGTGACCGTATTGCTATTTCCCCATAAAACGTCGCCTTATATACACAATCACATGGATTCACACATATACAATGCATATATCAGTTCACCCCACTAGTCTGTTTCACCCCACTACCCTAAACTTTAGACGCCACACGCATCTCGTTGCGCAACGTGCGTTGAGTCAGACCCAGGACCACACGCATCTCGTTGCACACCATGCGTCGAGTGAGGCCCAGCGCGGCCCACCCCCAATCCACCCGGCTAATACTGCGCGGTATCTCGCGATTCAGCCATCCCTCGCGGTTTTTATTATGATTTTTAAAATTTGAGATCATATATACAAAGTGGGTGGTGGGTGGTATTTTAAAAATTCAAGTCCCAATACATTATTTTCGGTATATGGGTGGTTGGGTGGTTTTGGGGGGTATGTTGGGTTGGGTGGTTGGTTGGGTGGGTGGTGGGTGGTAGTACTAAAGTTAACAACAATATATTGTTTATGCAAATTATAAATTCAGCGCCATCTAGCGGTAACTTACCGACAGAAATCTGCATTACCAACTGAGGGTAATTATAAAACCAGCGTCATCTAGCAGTGATCATTACCGACAGAGATCTGCATTACCGACCGATGGTAAATCTACCTTACCGACGAACGATAATACCGACTGAGGGTAACAGCGCCAGCTGGTGGCGAACATTGGAACTATGTTTTGGAACCAGCCCTGTTACACTACTATCAGTAATCTTATTTCTCAAAAATTGCATTTATCAGAAATCGCACTTCTCAAAAATTGTTATAATCAGAAGTCTCATTTGTCTGATACTGCAATAATCAGAAATCTCATTTGTCAAAAAAATCAACTATCATAAATCTCATTTATCCAAATTTTAAATTGTTGTAAAATCTAATTTATCAAAAATTGAATTTATTAAACTTCTTAGTTGTCCGAAATTGCATTTAACAGAAATCTAATTTGTCAGAATTTCCAATTATAAAAAGTTTAATTTGTTCAAAATTGTATTTATCAGAAATCTTATTTGTCAAAATTGGCATTCATTATAAATCGCATTTGTCCGAAATCGCACTTATTGGAAGTCTCATTAATCCAAAAGATTATTCTCCATAACCTTCAATTGTGAGAAAGTCCATGTACAAGAAATCTCATTTTCCCAAAACTTTCATTATCCTAACATTTTTCGTTCCAAGCGATTTACCCGTCCGTGATCTATTCGGTGTCGCTCCGAATTCATTCTGAACTGCATTCAGTTTTACCGACTAGACCAGGGACGGACAACTCGCTTGGAAAGAGAAATGTTGGGATAATGGAAGTTTGGGAAAATGAAATTTCATGTACATGGACTTTCGCACAATTGAAGGTTATGGAAAATAATCTTTTGGATAAATGAGACTTCCGATAAGTACGATTTTGGACAAATGCGATTTCTGATAAATGCAAGTTTTGACAAATAAGATTTCTGATAAATGCAATTTTGGACAAATTAGGTTTTTGATAATTGGAATTTCTGATAAATTAGATTTCTGTTAAATGCAATTTCGGACAACTAAGAAGTCTGATAAATTTAATTTTTGATAAATAAGATTTTTGACGAATTAAAAATGGATAAATGAGGTTTATGATAGTTGATTTTTTTGACAAATGAGATTTCTTATAAATGCAATTTTCGATAAATAAAATTACTGATAATTGACATTTTTCTCAAATGAAATTTCTGATAAATAATATTTCGGACAAATGAGATTTCTGTAAAATGCACTTTTGGATAAATGGGTTTTTTTTATAATTACAATGTTTGAAAAACAACATTTCTTATGAATGCTATTTCGGACAGATGAGATTTCTGTTAAATACTTTGTCTAATAAATAAGGTTTCTGACAAATGCAATTTCAGACTAATGAGATTTCTGATAAATACAATTTTTGATAAATGAATTTTGTAATAATTTAATTTTTTTAAGAACGAGATTTCTATTAAATGCTATTTTGGAGAAATTAGATTTCTGATAAATGAAATTTCGGACATGGGACATTTCTGATAAATTCAGTTTTAAGCAAATTAGATTTTTGATAATTGAAAATCCTTACAATTGAGATTACTGATAAATGTAATTTTTAATAAATAAAATTCTTGATAATTCAATTTTTTGACAAACGAGATTTCAGATAAATGCTATTTCGGAGAAATTAAATTTCTGATAAATACAATTTTGGTTAAATTAGATTACTGACAATTTACCTTATGGACAAACGAGATTTCTGGTAAATGCATTTTCGGAGAAATTAAATTTCTGATAATTTAAATTTCGGACAAAAGAGATTTCTGATAAATGCTTTTTTGGATAAATGAGATTTCTGATAAATGCAATTTTGGATAAATAAAATTCGGTCAAATGGATATTCTGACAATAGAGTTTTGGAGAAAATGTGGGCAACCCAAAAAAAGTGGAAAAAAGGGAGGAAAAACCATTTAATATTTAGTCCCAACAAGTTTTAAACATTTATCACCATTCAGAAATGGTCCCAAACCGACCAAGCCCTACTTCTATTTTTTTATGTTTCCACAGCTCTGCTGCCCTCTTTAGAAACGGTAATATTTATTAAAATTTTTATATAAATTACAATTAAAAAATCGGGAATTTAATTTAACGAAAAGTGGTTGTTTAAGTATTTAATAATTGATGAAACCAAAATGGGCAAAAAAAAACTGGAAACGGAAGCCCAGGCACTTGGCGGATATGGTTTTTAAATCTATAAGTTTATTCTTCAGTTTGTAGAGTTTAAGCGAGAAACATAATGCAATAGAGGAACTGCATAAAATAAGAATAAGTTATGATCAGTGACGTAACAATAGGGAATGCAGGGGATGTTAAACATCAGGGCCCCCGGGAGTTGGGGAACCCCAAAAGTGAAACAGATTAAGATTTTTTTTAGTATTCAATATAGCTTTAGATTACGATAGAGCTCCGAACTTTCTAGTTACGCCACTAGTTATAATAGATGTAAGGAAATGGTTCTTAAGGAAATTATGTAAGATAATGGTTCCTCGAATCCCGCGACATGTACCGGGAGAAAGTATAATAAAAGAATATATAAATCACATTAACAAATATCAAGAATTACAAATAAAGGAATTTTAGTAAAGTAAATTAACATTTGTAGAAATTATCACAGAAAAACTGAGTAATTCACTTGTGGTTAACACAATAAATATAAATCAAATGAAAAAAGGACATAGGGTCCTGTGGGGTAATGAAAAACGGAATTCACAATTTTCACCAGTAAGATAAGTTTTTTATTTTAAAAAGAAATACTTTCGGTTTCTATTTGCATCAACTTGTTACGTCACTTCTTTAGAATAATTCTATGGTTAGCAAAATACACAGCTGACCTTAATTGGCCAGAAACTGATGATTTACATTACCCCTAACTTTTGACAAAATTGAACATTTTCGAGGTAATTAAAAACAGCATTATTTCTAAGGCGAATGTAAGAAAAAAGTTACCTTAAGTATACCGCTGTATTAAGGGATGCAAAAACTTGAAAAAAATTCGTAGTAGGTATATGATACTTAAATCATTTAAATCATTGTTATGTCCGGAAGGGACATTCACAGTCTACAAAGTTTATTAACTTTAAACCCCCGATTTATTTAGAAAACCTAGCATTGAACTAAGGGAAAGGGTAAGAAAAATCCACTTAACAATTTTATTCATCACAATAAAGCACATTTAGTTTATATTATCAAATACAATTATCAGCCGGCGCTGAGCGTTTTATTTTATCTTAAAAATGATTAAGGAGGAGGAAACATCTTTGATAATTGAAATCCTTGTTTGCGTGTGAATCATCATTTACTGAAACAAAGGATAATTTTATTGACAAGGAAATGGTTGATTTAGGAAGTGGGTATTGATTTATACAAACTTACTGAGTTAAATAATTGAAGATCTTTCGTTTGGTCCCTTAACTCCGCAGTATCGTTTATGAGTTTAAAGATAAATAATAATTATTCTTTATTAATTTTTAATTAATTATAATTAAATATCTTTGATTTAAATAAATTGAAAATCTTTAGTTTGGTCCCTGAACTCCCCAGTATCGTTTCTGTGTTTGAAGATGTACATCAGAATATCGAGGGGAGAATTTTACTATCTCCGCAGGAGGCCCTAGGTTGGAATTGTAACTGCCAGACAATGGGGTAAAGGTGCAGCTGTCGGACTCGGAGATCGTTTAATGATGCTCCCAATAGGATGGAAAGAAACTCTTTTTATGTAGGTCAGGGTTCCGCACAATTTATTGATGATTCCGTTTCGTGTTTTGTAAGAATTTCAGGAGTCAAGGAAAAAGGGTTAGGGTGAGAAATTTAGGATAAAAATGTTTAGAAATTTAGAATTTCACTCAGCTCAAGGTTTTACTCGTCCCTACTGTAAAAACGTGCATGATATCTGTCATAAGAAGGTAGCTATGTAGTTAAATGTGTTCGCATATAAGATCTCAGGTGACACAGCCGAGATCTCGTATAAGATCTTATGTGAAAACGTAAGTACGAACGCATGTAAGTTCTTATATTAAGTTCCGTCATGCGCCGCGTATAACGTTACTCAATATAAAATTGAAACAGCGTTCTTATATGAGTTCATATGTAATAACGTATGTGAGTTCGTATGTAAGAAAGTATGCAATATCGTGTTGGTTATTCAACGAAAATTTACTTCTTAAATATTTCAAGTAAAAAGCCACGTACGAACACACGTGAGAACTCACATGAAAACTCAGGTGCGTAATTATTAAATAATTATTAAATATTAAATGTATTAAATTAAATATATTTTATCGGCCACCGTAGTTATAGAAACAACTTTACAAAATCTTAATCATGCTTTTCCTGAGAAATTTATGTATTAAACATGATTAAGATTTTGTAAAGTTGTTTCTATAACTACGGTGGCCGAGGGGCTTCAGGCGTACTTAGGATCAGGTTAGATGGGCTCGAATCCCGGTGGCGAGAATTTTTTTTTAAAATATATTTAATTTAATACATTTAATATTTAATAATGGATATACTTCCGAATAGGTCAGACCGACGATTTTGTTGAAACTTGGTATACCTACGTATTTTGATGAGCTGATTACGAAAATGATAGTGAAAATTGGCGACTAGGTCATTTTCATGGTAAAAACCATAAAAACCCATAAAAATTCAGTTTTTTGCATTTATCTTTTAAAATACGCAAAATATGAAAAAATGTTTTAGACAAAAATTGTAGATCTCATCAAAATACAAGTTTCTTGTTTTAAGCTTTTTTACAAGAATCGATAAGTTTTTGAGAAAAATGTAGAAAACTAGAAATAACCATGAGGATATACTTCCGAAAGCAACACAACTCCGATTTTTTTAAAACTTGGTATACTTACGTATTTTAATGCGCTGATTACGAAAACCATAGTGAAAATAGGCGTAGATTTAAATTCCATTATAAAAACCATGAAAAATCCGATTAAAATTATGTTTTTTGCATTTAACTCAAGAAATAAGACATATTTGAAAAAAGAGTTTGTACAAAAATTGTAGATCTCGTCAAAATTCACAACTTTTCTTTCGTACATTTTTTCATAGAAATAAAGCGTCTGCGAGAAAAATGCAAAAAACTAGAAATCACTAAAACAACGATGAATACTTACTGTATACCAACATAATAAGTATGTAACTTAGTATTGAACAAAAATAGGAGCGCGGCCTACGGCCGCACGCTTTTTTACTCTCTAGGGGGGGGGGGGGGGTTGGAGTGCCCCTATTGTACAGAATACCGGGGCGTTGGGGTGCCCCATTGTACAAAATATCGGGTAGTTGGGGTGCCCCAACGTACAATATACTGGGAGTTGGGATGCCCCATTGTACATGTTGAAGTGTCTCTACATTCGAATTGTCTTAATGAACTTAAAATCGATTCAATAAAAAATTATTACTTCTGCGCAAAAGAAGTATTTAATATAAAACATGTATTTCAATGAGATCTACAACTTTTCTAAAGAGCATTTTTAGATATCTTTTATATTTACAAAGTTCAATGCAAAAAACCATAATTATTATGGATTTTTTATGGTTTTTATCATGAAAACGATCTAGTCGCCAATTTTCACTATCATTTTCGTAATCAGTGCATCAAAATACGTAGGTATACCAAGTTTCATTAAAATCCGAGTTCTATGAGCTGAGTACTCATAATGTGGATATATTGTAAGTATTGGTCGTTGTTATGGTCATTTCTATTTTTCTGCATTTTTCTCGGAAACTTATTGATTCTTGTAAAAAAAGTTTAAAATATAAAACTTGTATTTTAATGAGATCTACAACTTTTGTCTAAAACATTTTTTCATATTTTGCGTATTTTAAGAGATAAATGCAAAAAAACTGGATTTTTATGGTTTTTTATGGTTTTTACCATGAAAATGACCTAGTCGCCAATTTTCACTATCATTTTCGTAATCAGAGCATCAAAATACGTAAATATACCAAGTTTCTACAAAATCGTCGGTCTGACCTATTCGGAAGTACACCCATCTGCTTGTTATATTATAGGCATTAACGGAAAATTGAAAACAGTAATTAAAATAAACGCTGATTAAATCATTGTTTTTTAGACATAGTTAGGCAGTGGCGGATCCACGGGGGGGTCATGGGGGTCATGACCCCCCCCCCTGGAGCTAACTTAGATTTGCATGAGAGAGAGAGAGAGAGAGAGAGAGAGAGAGAGAGAGACAACACTATAGTGTTGAGTGTTGTCTCTTTCTCTCTCATGTATAACCCCCTCCTGGAACCAAGTCTGGATGCGCCACTGTAGTTAGGGGAGAATCGTGTAGCCTCAAACAGCGGGTAGATCCGAACACTCGTGAAATACAATTAACTGTATACTTTTTAAACTTAAAATCACGTTTGTGTCGTTCCACATTTTCTTAAAATATAATTTAGAAAGTCTTATCATCATCATTAATGAGAATAGTAAAAAATCGAATTTAAATGTTCTCTGTTTTCAAATTAATGGCCTTCTAAGAGTTTAAGATCATATATAGCAAAAGAACAGAAATTGATTAAAAAATAGCTGTACAACAGGCAGTTTTTTTAATGGGAAATATCTTCTTAGTTTTGCCATAAAAAAGCAAACAAATTTTGAGTCGATTTAAAGAAGGAGTGTTATTCATTTTAAAACCGTACAACTTAAAAGTATGACATTTTTATAATTAATGACAACAGCAGAAATAAATAAATAAATTAGTATCGTTATAAAGTACTTTTGTTTTAAATTTCTCAGTAGATAATGTGGAATTAAAAATTCCAAAATAAGTTTGAGGTAACGAAACTTTCGGGTTAAAGTTATTGCAAAGTAGCAATGTTTTTAGCTTAACAAATACAAAAATTCAATTTTCTCAACAACAACAATAATTTAGACAAACTCAGAAATCAATTTGTTAAGTTTATTGTCTTGTGAAATCAACAGGTCACGGGGACGTGACATGATAATGCATCATATAAGTGAAAAAATCAACCATATCAAAAGTAGTAATATAAAAACTTAAATAAATTGACAAATCTTAACGGATTTATTTAAATTTGGTGAAGAAAGGTTCCAGAAGCCGCTGAATATGAGCCTCAAATCAGATTTAAAAATTTAAAATGGCAAATCCAATATGGCGTAGAATCTGACAAAATTTGCTTCAATATCGCTACTTAGAGGTTTTCGGGTTCACGAAATACGAATTTCAAGTCTCTCTAGCTCTCACTCACTCACTCGTTTTCTCAATCGTATTTACCTGTAGCAAATTTTGTAGGTGCCTTTCATGTATTTGTAAAAAGAATTATCCACTAAAATATGTATAATATATAATATGTCTGAATACTATAATTAATCACGAGGAAAGTAAATCAAACATTTTTTTAAAATAATTTTACTCATAAAGTAGTGTGGTGGTCAAATAAATGAAGTTTGTCCACATATATTTTTTAAAATATAATTAAAATACTGTTTTTAATTGCCCAAAATTTTTAAATTTTTCGGGGTGATGAAAAACAGATTATTATTATTATTTAAATTTGCAGAGAACAAAAACCCAAATGAATTTCTGTTACAGCATTAGTAACAAATAATAAAATTTCTTTCTTGGATTTTTCAAATGATTTTTTTTAAATACGAGACCAAATACTGAAGCATTGTTAATTTGTTTGACAACTTTTTAACGATTAGAAATTGTCTTCGTATATCCTGCTGCCAATTAATAATCGGAAAATTGACAAATATTCAGAACTTCTTGTAGATGGTCTGAGGTTGAAATATTGATATTGTACTTACTTAAAAGTATGTAAACTAAGCTTCAATCTCTTTTGTTTTTCATTACCCCACTTGACCCTATAAAATTTTGTTTATAAACAGGGGTTGAGGTTCAACGAACTCTTGATAGCAGTTGACAGACTTACCTGTCATAACTGTTGGACTAATAGCAAGAAAGTTAACACATGCTGCACCGGTTCCTTGTCCCATTAATGTAACATTACCAGGATCGCCTCCAAATAAGAAAATGTTTTGTTGTATCCAATGAAGTGCTGCTATTTGATCCATGAGTCCATAATTTGCTACCCTTGCTCGATTTTTTGGAGATGCATTAGCATTTAAAAAGCCTAAAATTCCTAATCGATAGTTGATTGTCACAATTACTTGTTCCGTGTAGCTTGCTAAAACGCTACCATCATATAAATTTCCACTACCCCATTCGTAACTTTCGCCGTGAATGTACAGTACTACTGGATACCTTTTAACACTATCAGTTGTACCTGTAATAAAGTATTAAATTAAAATTTGCACATATTTCAATTAATTTAACATATTATATATAATTATATAGATACATATATATGTGTCGATTCAGAGTAAAAGGGACCTTAGCTGCAAAACATTCGATTTTCAATTTTTATTATGAATCGATAGAATTTGAGTTGCTCTTTCACATACAGTAAACAAAACTTATTTATGTCTATTAGTTTTTCTGTTATTAGCGATGAAACATAGACATAACCTAACCATAACATAGGCAGGCACAAGTTCAAACTTCCTTCTTCTAAAAATCAAAACATTTGATTTTTAATTGTTAATATGAATCGATAGAATTTGAGTTGCTTTTTTCATACATAAATCAAAACTTGTTTATATCTATTAGTTTTTGTATTATTAGAGGTGAAACATAGGCATAACCTAACAGTAACATAGGGAGGCTCAACTTCAAACGGCCGTACGCATAAACTCAGTTCGGCAGCTAAGGTCCCTTTCACCCTGAATCGACACATATATATATATATATATATATATGAGACATTCTTTGAAAAAAAGCTACCCCAAACAAATTTTTTTTGTTAATGATACATGGGCTAGTTGTAACAGGGGCTTAAGAGATTTAAAATTTTGTAAAAGTATATTTTTTGAGTTAAATTTAGGTAAGAAATAATAATTTCTTAATAAAAAGGTATGTTTTTTATTTTCAGGGTTCCAGGCACGAACTGTCAAAACGGAACACTTATGATATCTTTCGTTTGTCCGTCGCCAAAAAGCATTACCCCCTCCCCCCATTAGCGGCCAAACTATTTGAGATAGAGACTTGAAATTTGGTACACATATGTATTTTCACGTGTAGATTACAGGAAAAATATAGCGAACAAGATTGAAGGTGATGTTCATAGCTTTTTCAAAGAAATAACAAGATTTCTTTTCCAAAAATGCATTAAAATGCATTGCCCCCCCCCCCCCCCTTATCACCAACACTATTTGATCTAGAGTATTGAAATTTGGTACGCATATGGATTTTTGCGAGTTGAGTACAGGAAAAGATAGAGAACGTGATTTTAGTTGATGGTCACAGCAGTAGTGTAGCTATGGGTGCACCAACGCATAGTTCCGATTTTCGCCGCTAGGTGGAGCCGCAGTCAGTTATCTGCAGTGGATTTTTAGCGTTTTTGTTGATAAATTACCGTCGGTCGGTAATGCAGATTTCGCGTGTGTTACCATATGGTGTTACCTTGAGTCGGTAATGCAGATTACTTGCTTGCTACTTTAAGGTTTTTCAAGCAGGGGATTTTTCCATAGACAGCGCTGCAATCGAATTGCACCAAGTTTAACATCTTTCTAAATTGCATAAACTGCGTATTGTTGTTAAATTTTACCTTAGGACTAGTTTGCATGTCTTTATGACATCATCCATCTGTAGAATTTGCATAAACAATAAATTGTTGTTAACATTTATGTTCAAAATAAGTTACATGTCTTTGGTACTACCACCCACAACCTACCTCCCACTGTCCGCCTAGTATATGTTTTCAATGTATGTATCATATGCCTAACCCCCCCCCCCCACCCAGCCATCACCCATTTAGTATATGTTTTCAGAGCAACTATTCTATTTCCAACACCACCCACCTACCAAACTAATGTATTGTGACTTAAATTTTCAAAATACCACTCACTTTTGCATAAATGATCTCAAATTTCGAAAATCATAATGAAAACCGCGAGAGACCGTAGAATCGTGAAATACCGCGCGAGAGTAGCGGGTGGGTTAGGGGGTGGGTCGCGTTGGGCCTGACTTGACGCATGGTGCGCAACGAGATGCGCGTGGCCAATGTGAACGGATACTCAAGCGATGTATATTCGGTCTAGCCTAAAAAAAGAAAGGTCCACGATCCCCCTAAGCCAATGAGTTTTGCTATTTTTCTCTTCCTCTATCGCATGTACCCTAATAGCACCGACCGTTCCGTCAACGTGGCGGGAAGGGTCCGATGCGATGGTCCGTTCGGAACGTTCCTCTTGACTGTTCCCAAAAGGAGACAGGAGCGTTCCGGATTTCACTAGGCCAGAACGTTATTTTAGGAACCTTCAATATACATTTTAAAAATCGCAGTGCGGATTGCGGAAAAATTATGCGGAAAAATTGGAATTTTTTTTATTAACATAATTCAATATTGTTTATATGACTGCTTCTATAGAACAGTAGTCATTAAAAGCAACTGCGCAGTTCCAGCTGTCATAGAAAACTACTGCGCACGATGTTAACATTATTAATTTTTCAAATGTGTAATAAAGTTCCTGAAATATCATTTTGGAACGTTCCTGACCTAGTGAAATCCGGCACGCTCTTGTCCCCTTTTAGGAACAGTCCAGTGGGACATACCGAAATGCCCATCGGACCCTTCCTGTCACGTTGACGGAACGGTCAGTGCTATTAGGGTAATGACGCATGAAATAGAAATGGAGATGGAAAGTAGCATGAAATGGTAAGCATGAAACCTTAAGCTATATTGTCAAGCTTCTTCAAAAATTGAACTTCTTGGCCACATCGTTTTAAAATTTACCTTCTCCTTTCAGTACAAATGTACTCAATTTTACAGTTGTAAAATACATAATTTATTCTCCACCAACAAAAAATGCTTTGGAACTGTAAAAAATTTCATTGTATTTTATATTGTGACACGATGGAAATAAATCGCTTTACGTAACACATAGTAAATTTTAACGTATTATGATGAAAAGATTCGGTCCGATAAATAAATATTTCACTTATAAATTTCTTATTAGAAAGTAAAGGATTAGGTAAAGTAGTAAAAACACATTGATATTAGTAGGGTTTATTTGATTAACACCTAGAATACATTTTACAGTTTCAATATATAAATTTAGAAAACAATTTCGAAGAGCTACTACATTTTTACAGCACAATTATCAAGTCTCATATAATGTTTTGTACATATAGTTGATAACGAGTTTTTTTTAATATTTCTAATTTAATTTTTCCAGAAGTAAACTTTAACTTTTCCAAAAGTTAAGGGTGTTCAACCTCATTTTCAAAATGATCAGAAACTGTTCAAACTTTAAGTATTAAATAATAATAATTACAGAAATATGCCTGTAAAGTTTTATAGAGATTAAGAACCTGGTTTAAAAAATATTCATATTTACACGACGTTCAATGGTAGGTGGAAAATTTGTCACATTTTATTGTGCGAATTTATTAATTTTGCTGAGAAAAATTATCAGATTTTTGCGCAATTTTAGTATGTTATTGTTTAATATTGAAAGTTCTACTGTAGTAAATTTCAATGCAATTCAGAGCCTTGTTTTTGAGAAAAATGTCGTTAAAGTTGAAAAATAATAATATATTTCGGATATACCTGATTGGACGTATTTTTAACTTAATGACAAATTATATTAAAAAAAAACTATCAAATATGCTGTAGATAATAACAAGTGTAATAATATAATGATATTGTCTGTATTATAAAGCGTACATAGCTGAAGTTTTGGACATAACCTAAAAGATCAGGCCATCATATTTGTTTACATACGTCCTGGAGCTATAATGTCAAACGCAAGTACGCATGCTTTCAGAATGCGCGCGTTATTTGAAATTTTTAGAAATATATTACTACCTTTTAACATAATATTATGATTAAATAATTTAATTTTAAGAAAAAGTAAACTTCATGAAATATATTTTATTCAAATAAGGTATAAACCCAAGTAGCACGTAATATTACGTAAGTATCGCAGTAATATTACATTCAATATTAGTAATATTACAGGTTGATGTTACAGTAATATTACTGTGACATTAAAATGTCCGCGTCAAGGTAATATTACAAGGTAATATTGAGGTGATATTACAGTAATGTTACAAAGTAATATTACAGTAATATTACAGTGAAATTATAGTAATATTACAATTAAATATAATGTATACAAAATTTTCGGGGACCGAGTCTTGAACCCTTGTAAGCTGACCATGTAGGTAGATGCCTTAAACCACTCGGCTACTTAGCTCTTAGAATATATTTTAGAAAGTCTTTTACATATTGTACTACATATTTGTAATATTAATGTAATATTACAAGGAGATTTGTAATATTACTGTAATATTAACTCCATATTTCTTTGTAATATTAACTCCATATTTCTTTGTAATATTACTACGTAATATTACCTCAACATTACCCTGTAATATTACCTTGACGCGGGCATTTTAATGTCACAGTAATATTACTGTAACATCAACTCCTAATATTACCAATATTGAATGTAATATTACTGCGATACTCACGTAATATTACGTGCTACTTGGGAATACATTTTTTAAATATGTTTAAAATGAGTTTATTAAAAGCATTTCTAATCAACGCGCATATTTTGACCAATCCCATTTATGCCAGTAATTTATGTTGGCAGCAGTCAGGTTCGTCAACCAAAAAACAAAAAATGCTGCGTTGCAGCTCCTTTCTTTAATTATTCATATCCGAAAAGAATTGTTTTTAAAAATACTTAGGTTTCTTTTCTTCTTATAGCACAATATTTCTTACGACTTTATATTTATTGTTTATAAAAAAAATCTATTCTGAAGAAAAAAATACTGTGGTTAAAATAGCACTGTTTTATTTTGTTAAGTTGGTGTATAGTAACAGCCAAAAGTTTCTTTGTTTTGCTAAATGTTTAAAATATAATATATGTATATATATATATATATATATATATATTCTTATAATTATAAATTACTTTGGATAAAAGTAAAAATTGGTTTTTTTTAGGAAAACTAATTCCTAACCTCTTAAGATAACTCTTCATTAATGTTCTCAAAAACACTTGATATCACTAACTTTTTTTTTTTTTTTTGTACAAGTTGTTCATCCTTCACTTTAACTTTTCCGAAAGTTAACTTTAACTATATCGAAAGTCAATATAAACTCTTATGGGATTTACATGATAATTGTATTCAACTATATTTCAAAAGCTAACTTTTACTTTTCGGATAGTTAATTATAACTTTCCCGAAATTTAACTTTAACTTTTACAAAAGTCAACTTGAACTTTTCCAAAAGTTACCGTTAACTTTTTCGAAAGTTAACTTAAATTCTTATGGGATTTACATCTTAATTGCACTTAACTTTTCCACAAGTTAACTTTTCCAAAAGTAAACTTTAGCTTCTCCAAAAGTTAACTTTAACTTTTACAAAAGTTAACTTTAATTTCTTTAAAAAAATCTCTAAAAAATTGATGCTTTGAGATTACTATATAGGTTGAATATAGATTGATCTTATGAATTTTCATTAATTCTTGCAGTTGCGAATTGTAAAATTCTTTACCTTTATCAGTTTGTAATTTCTTTGGAATTCGCTATTCCAAAGAATAGCGAATACGAGTATAATGATACTGATTTTCGAAGTACTGATTCTAAACTGGTATAGTGCCAGTATGTATGTACCTTTTTATTACATTTGTACGACGTACTTGTATCGTACTAGTATTACAATTGTATGTAATTTATAGAAACTTCAACATTTTCAGTTTGTACGGCGTATTAAATAAATATGGAGTCGTACCAGAGTCGTATTAATCTACAATCTTAAAAAATAATTTGAAAATTTGAGTACATAGTAAGATTATAATCCAAGTATAGGACCAGTACATCATACTGTTGAAAAAAAGAGTATGCACATACTGGCATTGTACACTGTGAAAAATATTTAGTTATAGCAACAAAAATTTGGTTGAGCCAACCAAATTATTTTGTTGTTATTTAATCAACAAAACTGTTTGGTTGAGACAACTAAATTATTTGGTTCAGTGTTGTTTGTTGGCATAACAAAAACTTTTGGTTGTCACCACGATATTTTTTTATTTAGGATAACAAAAATTTTGGTTGTCATAAAAAAATTTTTATTTGGGAGCTAACTAACCCAGGTGCGAATTTCGGTTGGCCAACACATATAATTACATAATTCACATGTTATAAATTTAATTACACAAATATAATCACATGAGAATGTAGAAATTTAATATTAATGAAAACCTGAACAGAAAAATTTCATTAGTCATAAAGATTCGAACCCGGGTTTTCCAGCTGCCAGTCCAGTAGGCTAACCACCAGCCCATGAGAGATATAAATGACTAATAAGGAATAAACATTATAGCTAGACAGTTCAGTAACACACATACCGTTGGCCCAACTATCAGACCCAGGTTCGGCCGACCGTCTGGTATTGGTTTTTATTCAGTTTTTATTTATATTATTATCAGCAGCTTACTTACAAACTAATCACCAATTTTTTGTAATAATTGTTTGGTTGTCACAACCAAATATGTTTGGAGGTCACAACCAATTTCTGTTTGGTTGTCACAACCAAATTATGTTTGGTTGTCACAACTAAATTATGTTTGGTTCAACCAAATAAGAGCAACAAAATAATATTGTTGCTCCAAACAACTTGATGTGCTACGCCAACCATATAGTTTTGTTATACCAATCAAAATATTGTTGTTACAACCAACAATGGTCAACTACAAAATATTGTTGCTCAAACTAAACCTTTCTTCTCAGTGTACCAGTTTAATGCAAGTAATTGAAGATAATTACGTTATACTCGTATCATACTAGTACAAGGCGAAGGTACATGGCAAGTATAGTGTTGGTTTACCAGATATTTTTGGATTAGTATGCTTGGTTATCTGAGCATGATTAAAATTTTAGTTTTCGCGCGCTGGCATACGTGATTAAATGTAAGTAAACTGACGTATGTTACATTATGTAGAAATGTAGATACTCGTTGATTGAGAAATCGGATAAACATTAGAAAATGTCAGAAATTTTTCAAATTTTGAAAAATGATATTATTTGGTACAACAACAAAAAAGTATGGCAAAACTTGAGAATTTTTTGCTAAATAATTTAGAAAATAAAAAAAATATTTATTTATCATGGTCTCTTATGGAAAAATGGTAACCAAGGTACTTTGAAAGTAAATTTCTAATAGATACACTGAAAAAACTCCCTTGCACCCGTCTACAAGAAATCAACCATTTTTCCTTGTTAGTTAAGGCGCCAGCTAGGGGAGGTTCGTTAAAATGACAAGGATAATTTGTACTCTAAGTATTTAGGAATTATATTATAGTAACACCAAAAATTGTGCGATCGACTGCTTTTATTACTGCGCAAAAAGTTCTTTATTATCTGAAATACATTTGTCAATACTTTCTCTCTTTCAAACATTAGTGGTTGAGGTAAATAATACCAGTTTTGGTCGCCATATATTTTAAGGTTATGTTAATTTGACATATTAAGAAAAAAAATTATTAAAATTTTAGTAAACTTTGGAATTATTATAAAGATTAATTGACATAAAGTAACCTATTTGCACTAGAAAATTGTAACACTTCAGCTGATTTATAAATTTTTTTCTGTTTTTAAGAATTACAAGTCGATTAAGTTTAACTTATTAGAATTAACTTCTCTTCGGATGCTAACTGAACAAGGAATCAATGTCTTTTTAAGGGGTTATATACAGTTAGCATTTTTAAAAAATCGATTTTTTTATTTAATTTTCGTAAAATACATGTATTTAAGAGTGCACATAGAAAAATGGAAGCTAATCTGGTGAATATTCTGCAAGTTAGACTAATATTTGTAAATAGTGCCTGGTAGCTACATAGAACGCAGTCCTTTTTATTTGTTCGCATTTTGCAAATAAAACCCTTCTAATGTACTAAAAGGTATAAAGAAAAAGTATGGTTGTGTTATTTTCACGTCTAATAGAAAAAATTCACATTTTCCGTTCCCAAACTTGGAAATATTGAAAATGCTTCTGAAATTTTAAACTCGCTTTTCTCAAAACTATGTTTTTCAAGTCAGTGAACACGATTTCTCACTAACTGCTGAACCGATTTAGCTCTAATTTTCACACAAGCTTAACAACTACTTTTTGCTGTCCTTAATCGAAGGTTTTTTAAATACAATTAAAATTATAATTTTAATCAACGTGTAAAGACGATTTTTTTTTTCATAAAAATGAACTTTTTTTTTAGAAGCTGCCATTTTGTCAACAAGTGATATTTTTTTAATTAATTCGATCAAATACTACATTTTTTGATAAACAAACAGAATCTATTTAACTTTTTGATTTCAGATGATTCTATCAATTGTTATCTTGTTCACCGCGGGACACATTTTTTTTCGAGGACCTTTGAAAGATATGCCACAGAGGCAAAAAAAAAAAAAAATTACAAACGAAATTTTTTTTTTAAACTTTAAAAGCTGTAAAACATTATAGGAAAACTTTCGCTTTAATAAATAAATATTTCTTTTGAAAAAATACCAAAAAACTGCATTTTTCTGACCGCCTGACTGTATATTACCCTTTCACTAAAACGGACTCATCTATAACCAAATTGTTGCTTTTCACACAAACATTTTTTCAGTGTATCGATTTCAGATTCTTTTGAAATAATTGTATTTGAAAGATAAATATTTAAGGTTTAATAAATTAAAAAAGTTTGGTCACCTTACAGATCATTTAAAAGCAAAAATGTTAAAAATACAACAAAATTCTCAAGATTCTTCGAATTATTCAGTCTAGATGCGGCAACGCTGAAAGCTGTCAAATGCAGTAAATAACGTAGGTTACGTAAGTTTGGTTTAAGTCAGGTAAGAAGTTCTGGCTACAAGCGCGCTAAATTCAAATTCATTAATATGAAAGTTTTTTCAATTCACTTAGAGATTGTCAATTATATTTTATTTATAAATATTTAAATATTATTCCACTTATAAATTACACAGCCCCACAAAAAAAAAAGTGTCATGTACTTTTGACCGGAATACCTTAGCCCTATGTATTTTGACGCGCTGAACACGAATCCGAAGTCCATTTTGCTCCATCACGTCAGGATTTTTTTCTAACCTCAAAAAACATGTCGGATTTTGAGAGGTAGGCGATTTTTTAAAAAAATTTATGGATTTACTTCAAACTTGGTATCTGGGGGTTTTTTGGGTCGCTGATTATGAATCTGAAGTTAGATTTTCAAAATTCAAAATGGCGGATCCAATATGGCGGACGAATTTTGAAAAAATTTGAAGATTTACTTCAAACTTGGTATCTGGGGGTTTTTTGGGTCGCTGATTACGAATCTGAAGTTAGATTTTCAAAATTTAAAATGGCGGATCCAATATGGCGGACGAATTTTTAAAAAATTTGAAGATTTATCAGGAATAAGATGCAGAATGGAACAATGTACTTTCTTATTTGGCTTCTGCACCAAACATATCCAATCTGTTACCAAGGAATATTTTATGATAAAATTGTAATAGAAGTCATATTTGAAAATGTGAGAAACTCGCTTCGAAATCACACTCAGCAACTTAAAAACCTGAAGATACCAAATTTCATAAAAATTTCGAAAAATATGACGTCAGATTCGCAATCAGCGACCCAAAAAACCCCCAGATACCAAGTTTGAAGTAAATCCATAAATTTTTTTAAAAAATCGCCTACCTCTCAAAATTCGACATGTTTTTTGAGGTTAGAAAAAAATCCTGACGTGATGGAGCAAAATGGACTTCGGATTCGTGTTCAGCGCGTCAAAATACATAGGGCTAGGGTATTCCGGTCAAAAGTACATAACACTTTTTTTTTTTGTGGGGCTGTGTTATTGTAGGCATTTTTTTAACTGTCAATTTAATTTCACAGTGATTTATACGTGTTCACGCGCAATAGTTGTCAAAACTCAAATAACAAGCAACCCAACGCTACGATGCTCAAACGCTGCTACCAGCCTTTGAGAAATAAAACTTAAGGTACTCGCACAGCTCTTGGCTGCTGTGGGAGTGAAGGGTTCAGACAATTCAAATTTTCATTGTCTGAACTTTTCACTCTCACACGTTACCATGGTAACTCCGGCGGACTGGCAGGCAGTCACAGAGGTCCCAGTAAAAAGGGGTTATTGAGCAAGCGTTTTGGCTAGTTGAGCAAGCCGTCTACTCCATTGTCCAAGCGGCATTTGGACAACCGCACAGTGGGCCAGGAAGCCATCAAAAGTGGCCAAAATTAAAAATATATTAAAAAAACGATAATATTGACTTGAAATTTGTTACTCTGGGGTTTTTGGGGTCGCTGATTACGAATCTGATATCAAATTTTCAAAATTCAAAATGGCGGATTCAAGATGGCGGACGATATTTTGATAATCACTGGGATTGGCTTGAAATTTGTTACTCGGGGGTTTTTGAGGTCGCTGAGTACGAACCTGATGTCAGATTTACAAAATTCAAAATGGCGGATTCAAGATGGCGGACGATATTTTGAAAATCACTCGGACTTGCTTGAAATTTTCCACTCAGGGGTTTTTGGGGTCGCTGATTACGAATCTGATTTCAGATTTACAAAATTCAAAATGGCGGATTCAAGATGGCGGACGATATTTTGAAAATCACTCGGACTTGCTTGAAATTTTTTATTTAGGGGTTTTTGGGGTCGCTGATTACGAATCTGATGTCAGATTTACAAAATTTAAAATGGCGGATTCAAGATGGCGGACGATATTTTGAAAATCACTCGGACTTGCTTGAAATTTTTTACTAAGGGTTTTTGCGGTCGCTGATTACGAATCTGATGTCAGATATACAAAATTCAAAATGGCGGATTCAAGATGGCGGACGATATTTTGAAAATCACTTGGATTGGCTTGAAATTTGTTAGTCGGAGGTTTTTGGGGTCGCTAATTACGAATATGATGTGAGATTTGCAAAATTCAAAATGGCGGATTCAATATGGCGGTTGATATTTTGCAAATCACTCGGATTGGCTTGAAATTTGTTACTGAAGGGTTTTTGGGGTCGCTAAATTCGAATCTGATGCCAGACTTATAAAATTCAAACTGACGGATTCAATGTGGCGGACGATATTTTGAAAATCACTTGGTCTTGCTTGAAATTTTTTACTCAGGGGTTTTTGCGGTCGCTGATTACGAATCTGATGTCAGATATACAAAATTCAAACTGACGGATTCAATGTGGCGGACGATATTTTGAAAATCACTTGACTTAGGTTGAAATTTGTTACAAGGGGGTGGGGTCGGGGTCGCTGATTGCCAATCTGATATCAGATTTATAAAATACACAATTTTATAATCATAGACTTCATGTTTCGGTTTCGCTTTAGTTGAAGCTTATCAGTACGCTCCTTAACCCATTAAATACCAAACCGAAACTGTCCGTACTACATACACTTAAACTAATTATTGGAATCATCGGCAAATCGAAAAAAAAATTACCTCTATTTTTTTCGTCATTTCTAATTGTCTATAAACAATTTGTTTAAACAAAGTTTAAAGTTCGCTTTTTTGAAAAACAGTTAACGTTAATCGATTCTACTGGAAAAATTACGAAACTTTTCTACTTATCATTTTTTTCTGCGGTCGAACTTTAAAAAAATTTGTTGAAACAAATTATGTATACAATATGTATAAACAATTGTACAAAATAAAAAAATATAGGAAAATGTTTGTTTTTTTATTTGTCTATGTATCCAATAGATAGTTTTATTTCATATGCATCAGCAAATTTTTAGACTGAACCTTCTTTGATCAAATTTGTATATTCTCAATTTGTTTATAATTATTTTATAAACAAAATACTACTCGCAGAAAAAAATGATAAATAGAAAAGTTTCGTAATTTTTCCAGTAGAATCGATTGACGTTAACTGTTTTTCAAAAAAGCGAACTTCAGAACAATTTGTTTAAACAAATTATGTATAAACAATTAAAAATGACGCAAAATAATAGGAGTAATTTTTTTCCATTTGACTATAAATCCAATAATTAGTTTGAGTGTAGTAGAGACAGTTTCGGCTTGGTATTTAATGGGTTAATGTTCAAACGCAAAAAAAATTTTTTTAGTCATACCTCTGTTCAAACGCAAAAGTAGCAAAAAGTAGCAATCCTGTCGTACAGTATTGTTCCTTAAGAGTCTTTAGAGACTTTAGTGAACTCAATATGAAGCGGAACTTAGGGGAACCTTTATTCGGAAGAAAGTCATTTTTTTCATAAAAAAGAAAAATAATGAAAAAAGACCCTTTTAGAATAATTTGGAAGATTAATTTATTGATTCAAATTATAATTTTTCTTCTCCTGATATCAACTAGGAGAGAAACTATCTTAAAAAATAAAAAATCACAAAACAATCGATTAAAACAAAGTTATTTCTGCAGAAGCAAGCTTTAAAAATGTGCGAACAGGTCTGAGCACTCCCGAGTATAACTGCTAAATTAATAGTTTAATTAAGTTAATATTCTAGATTTTTGTGGTCTAACTATCCCTAAATAACATGATAAGTCTCACATTTGATAATTGCAAACTTGACTTTTGTCCGATCATCCAAAAGGTATTTCGAGCTTAAAACTGAAGAAAAGCAACTTAACTTTTGAGAAAACATTTAGAAAGTTAAATTATGGATAAATGCAAAAAATTGTATAATAAAAATGCGTATATTAAGAATAAATAACCTTTTAGAAAAGTCGTGATTTATTGACACACAGGGAGCAGAACACCTGACTAGCAGAATAGACGTAGCCAATCACAATTTATTCTCTCGCTGTACCTTGTCGAAAGTAAACCACTCAAAAACCACTGGCCCAGTGGTTTTTCAGTGGTCTGACCTGTATATCTTCAGATAAAATTCTTTTGAAGTTGGGGTAACAATAGTACAATAGTTTTATATGACAAATATTTTTGTTGGGAGTAAACTTCGACTATTTAACAAAAAAAATTTACAAGCAATTTGAACTGAAAATTCAAGTCAAACACCGATTCCTGATTGTAATTTTTTTTCCTTTTATGGTTCCTTTAACCCAAAATTTTTATGACTTAAAACTTTTGCAATTTCAAAAATTAAAATTTCCAAAATAAAAATATGAAATCTACTTATTTTCTCGATCAGGAATATCGAAAAAAGTTCTGAAAGCTATTAAAAATGAAGGAAAGTAAATTTTCAAAATTATTTTTATTATTATGAAAAGTAACTTATTTGAGGAAATTTTTAGATATACTTTATCGTTAGAACACGTAGAATATTAATATTCAGTTTTTAAATTTTTTAATGCGAGATTAGAGAAATTTTTGTTTCTGATTTTTAATTAAATTCAGGAGTCTTGAAGTTTTATGACCTCTCTGGACCCTTCTCGAGGCTTTGAATATATTCAAAATTGACCTGTGAAAAATTTGTTTTTTTAACAAATAAATTTGTTTAAATTTTAATGATGGAAAGTTGTTTCTTTTAAATTTAGAATCTGTAAGTTCTAACAATTACGTACATATAAAAATTTCTGCAAAAATCCTAAATTTAAATGAATAATATCGTATCTCATAAACGATAGCAGATATAAAAAAACTGATGTCATTTTCGGATTTTTTAATAGAAGTATGTATTATGTTAATAATAATATATATATAAGTGGCTGAATTCTTGAACAACAAATATAATATTGGAATAAATAATATGAATTACACTGGGTGGCAAAATTTTGCCACAAGAGTAAATGATAGTGTCTCTTATAGGATTTTTCCCGTAGATTACGAATGCGTAAGTGAAATTTGTCCATCACGTCTCAATTTTGAGAAAAACGAGGTTAAAATGTCAAAAAATGGCATTTTTGGCAGTTTTCAAACAGCTGTAAAATATTAATGCGATGTGATTAACATCTCAAATAGGGCCTAAAATAAAGCCCAAACCTTTTCACATTAATCTTCAAAAGCCAAAACCTATGTGGCAATAACAAAAAATGGCGGGGAACAACTTTTTCACCGTGCGCGCAGCAGTTTTCATTGCTCATGTGATTTGAAGCAATGTTTTATATTGGGTTCAAATTTTTTAATTCCTTACAGCTATAATAAAATTTTTATAAGTTTGTTAAGTTTTCGGAGTCGCTGATCACTAATCTGAAGTCAGATGTAAAAATTCAAAATGGCGGATCCAATTTGGTGAACGAATTTTTGAAAAATTATTGGTTTTTTGTAAAATTTTGTATCAGGGGGTTTATGAGGCCAAAGATTAAGAATCTGAAGTCAGTTTGTCAAAATTCAAAATGGCGGATCCAATATGGCGAACGAGTTTTGGAAAAATTAATGGTTTTTCGTAAAATTTTGTATCTCGGAGTTTTTGTGGCCGCAGATTACGAATCTGAAGTCCGTTTAAGAAAATTCAAAATGGCGTATCCAATCCAATATGGCGAAGCGATTTTTGAAAAATTAATGTTTTTTCTTAAAATTTTGTATCTAGGGGTTTTTGAGTCCACAGATTATGAATCTGAAGTCAGTTTATGAAAATCCTAAATGGCTGATCCAATATGGCAAACAGATTTTTGAAAAATTGTGGATTTTCGTAAAATTTTGTTTTAAGGTGTTTTTGAGGTTGCAAATTAGAAATCTGAAGCCAGTTTTACTAAATTAATAATGCCAGAACTAATCTTGTTTTAACAAATGTTTGATTGTTATCTAATTTAAGGTTTAACATACATTTTGAATGAGACTTTGAAAAATGCGTAAAAATTTACGTTTCAGATAACCCTTTTTGTTATATAAGAGGTATGAGTGAACAATACCAAATGAACCTTATAGCCAGACAGTAGAGTAACACAGACCGTTGGCCCAACTATTAGCCCCAGATTAGGCTGACCTTCTAGTGTTGGTTTTGATTTAGTTTTTATTTATATTATTATTTTATTATATTATTTAAGAGACAGAGTCTAGCTAACGGTCGGCCCAACTCTGGCCACTGTTGGGCCGACCATCGGCATTTGGTTGACAAAGTTTAGTCGGCATGCTTGGTTGGCCCAAGTTAGGTATTTCTGGTCGGGCCAACTTTGGGTGCCGACCAAACTTGCCATTCAAGTGCCGACGGTCGGCCCAACTCTGGCCACAGTTAGGCCGACCGTCGGCACTTGGTTGGCAAGTTTGTTCGGCACCCAAAGTTGGCCCAACTTAAGTATTTTCAGTCGGGACAACCTTGGGTGCCGACACTCTGACAGCCAGAGTTGGGCCAACCAGGGGCCGACCATTCAACTCTGGCAGCCGACCGCAATTCGCACCTGGGATGTAAAAATATGTGTAATTTTACTGCTTTTAGTGGGGTGAGAACACAATTTTTAAGGTTAAAAGTACAAGTAGACATGTAATTTCACAAGTTTGAGAGTGGTAAAAGTACGCGGCGTGGTAGTAGTACAGAATGAAACTGTCACAATGTTGCTTTCGAAGTAGGTAATTTTCGGACCTACTTTGAAAGAGACAAGTTTAAAGTATAATGTAAAAGTACATAAAGTTGTAAAGTTAATTTTTGCTAGTGTAAAGGGGCATTTCTAAAAGTTAAAAAAGCTACTTTAATTCAGTATAATTTTACAGTTTCTACATTGTAATATTACATAGTTCAAAGAAGCATAATTCATTAAAACTTCATTTATACCACTTTAATAGTAGGTAATAATCGGACCCACGTAGAAAGTGGTAAAATTACAAGTTTCTTTTTTTACAGTGTACATGAAAGGTATTGCAAAAAAGGAATGGTTAAAAAAATATTTGTTAAATGTACAAAATGTTAAAGAAACAGACGGTCCAGCAAGTAATAATATTGAAACTGACTATTCATTATTTTTATCTGCACATCACATTTCACAAACTAGAGAATGTGCTGTAAACAATGTAATGTCGCTCCGCAATTGGTTTCTCAAAACAGCAAATGAATCAAAAAGTTCTATTGAAGGCGTCGATTAAGTTTAATTGAATTTATATTTTACGTCACTTAGAAGTCCTCTTATGAAAATTGTAATTCTGTTTTGTAATTAATTTGAAACATTTTTTAGGAATAAATCAATTTGATACAGTCGGGACTTTCATGGATGCGGACACTTTGGTTGCAGTCAGTGGGAAGAGAGGATAGACGTGGAGTTATGGAAAGAAAGAGGGGAGGAAACTTGTGACTCAAAATCCTGGCTTGTCGCATTGTCTCTAGCCCAATGTTTACCGTTTTCACGGATGCATACCACTCCCGAAATTTGCAATCATAAGAGTCCCAACTGTAGTTTTAAAAATCAACGTGTTTTTACTACTTTACCTTATTCTTTAGATTGAAATACGCAAATACGATATAAATACGATAAATAATATAATAAATAAATACGATATACTTTTGACAGTAACCGTACGATTCGGAAACAATAATCAGATTTATTTTAGTGTAATATAAGTGTTATTTTTAATTTCAAAGTAACCTAAAAAGCGTAACAACATGGCATATCTAATGGTACGTTTACACCCCAGTAAAAAGGGGGTTATTGAGCAAGCGTTTTGGCTAGTTGACCAAGCCGTGTCTTCAATTATCCAAGCGGCATTTGGACAATCGGGGTGGTTGCTCGATCATCCAATGCATTATGCCCAATCATCCAAAAGGTATTTCGAGCTTAAAACTGAAGAAAAGCAACTTAACTTTTGAGAAAACATTAAGAAACGTTAAATTATGGATAAATGCAAAAAACTGTATAATAAAAATACGTATATTAAGAATAAATAACATTTCAGAAAAGTCGTGATTTATTGACACACAGGGAGCAGAACACCTGACTAGCAGAATAGACGTAACAAATAAAAATCTTTAAATACCGCGAAAGAATAAATTGTGATTGGCTACGTCTATTCTGCTAGTCAGATGTTCTGCTCCCTGTGTGTCAATAAATCACGACTTTTCTGAAATGTTATTTATTCTTAATATACGCATTTTCTTATACACTTTTTTGCATTTATCCATAATTTAACGTTTCTTAATGTTTTCTCAAAAGTTAAGTTGTTTTTCTTTAGTTTTATGCTCGAAATACCTTTTGGATGATTGGGCATAATTCATTGGATGAAATGCTTGCTCAATAACCCCCTTTTTACTGGGACCTCTGTGACTGCCTGCTAGTCTGCCGGAGTTACCATGGAAACGTGTGAGAGTGAAGAGTTCAGACAATGAAAATTTGAATTGTCTGAACCCTTCACTCCCACAGCAGCCAAGAGCTGTGCGAGTACCTTAAGTTTTATTTTTCAAAGGCTGGTAGCAGCGTTTGAGCATCGGAGCGTTAGGTTGGTTGTTGTTTGACTTTTGACAACTATTGCGCGTAAACACGTATAAATCACTGTGAAATTGAAATGACAGTTAAAAAAAATGCCTACAATAATTTATAAGTAGAATAATATTTCAATATTTATAAATAAAAAATAATTGACAATCTGTAAGTGAATTGAAAAAACTTTAATATTAATGAATTTGAATTTAGCGCTCTTGTAGCCGAAACTTCTTACCTGACTTTAACCTAATTTACGTAACCTGCGTTATTTACTGCATTTAACAGCTTTACAGCGTTGCCGCATCTAGACTGAATAATTCAAAGAATCTAGAATTTTGTTGTATTTTTAACATTTTTGCTTTTATATGATCTGTAAGGTGACCAAACTTTTTTAATTTATTACACCCTAAATATTTATCTTTCAAATACAATTATTCCAAAAAAATCTGGCATCGCTAAACTGAAAAAAATGTTTGTGTGAAAAACAACAATTTGGTTATAGTTGAGTCTGTTTTAGTTAAGGGGATATACACAGTCACGCGGTCGGAAAAATGCAGTTTTTTGGGATTTTTTTTAAAAGAAATATTTATTTATTAAAGCGAAAGTGTTCCTATAATGTTTTACATCTTTTAAAGTTTTAAAAAAAATTTCATTTGTAAAAAATTTTTTTTTTTTGCCTTTGTGGCATATCTCTCAAAGGTCCTCGAAAAGAAAGTGTCCCGCGGTGAACAAGATAACAATTGATAGAATCATCTGAATAAAAAAGTTAAATGATTCTGTTTGTTTATCAAAAAATGTAGTATTTGATCAAAAGAATTAAAAAAATATCACTTTTTGACAAAATGTCAGCTTCTAAAAAAAAAGTTCATTTTTATGAAAAAAAAAATCGTCTTTACACGTTGATTAAAATTATAATTTTAATTGTATTTAAAAAACCTTCGATTAAGGACAGCAAAAAGTAGTTGTTGAGCTTGTGTGAAAATTAGAGCTAAATCGGTTCAGCGGTTAGTGAGAAATCGTGTTCACCGACTTGAAAAACATAGTTTTGAGAAAAGCGAGTTTAAAGTTTCAGAAGCATTTTTAATATTTCCAGGTTTGGGAACGGAAAATGTGAATTTTATCTATTAGACATGAAAATAACACCACCATACTTTTTCTTTATACCTTTTAGTACATTAGAAGGGTTTTATTTGCAAAATGCGAACAAATAAAAAGGACTGCGTTCTATGTTGCTACCAGGCACTATTTACAAATATTAGTCTAACTTGCAGAATATACACCATGTTAGCTTCCAATTTTCTATGTGTACTTTTAAATACATGTATTTTACAAAAATTTAATAAAAAAATCGATTTTTTGAAAATGCTAACTGTATATAACCCCTTAAAATGACATTGATTCCTTGTTCAGTTAGCATCCAAAGAGAAGTTAATTCTAATAAGTCAAACTTAATCGACTTGTAATTCTTAAAAACAGAAAAAAATTTATAAATCAGCTGAAATCTTACAATTTTCCAGTGCAAATAAGTTACTTTGTGTCAATTAATCTTAAAAATAATTCCAAAGTTTACTAAAATTTTAATAGATTTTTTTTTCTTAATATGTCAAATCGACATAACCTTAAAATATATGGCGACCAAAACTGGTATTATTTACGTTAACCACTAATGTTTGAAAGAGAGAAAGTATTGACAAATATATTTTAGATAATAAAGATCTTTTTGCGCAGTAATAAAAGCAGTCGATCGCACAATTTTTGGTGTTAATATAATATAATTCCTAATTACTTAGAGTACAAATTATCCTTGTCATTTTAACTAACCTCCCCTAGCTGGAGCCTTAACTAACAAGGAAAAATGGTTGATTCCTTGTTGACGGGTGCAAGGGAGTTTTTTCAGTGTATCTATTAGAAATTTACTTTCAAAGTACCTTGGTTACCTTTTTTCCATAAGAGACCATGATAAATAAATATTTTTTTTATTTTCTTAATTATTTAGCAAAAAATTCTCAAATTTTGCCATACTTTTTTGTTGTGGTACCAAATAATATCATTTCTCAAAATTTGAAAAATTTCTGACATTTTTTAATGTTTGTCCGATACCTCAATTAAGTTCCTGTACGGTACCCTGCGTGCGTGAGTCCGATTCGCACTTGCCCGGTTTTTTTAATTTCAATTTAATCATTCGTTTTATAAAAAATGTTTAAATATTAATGTTTTATTTTTTATGGTGCACTTATGATCTCAAATGGTTTATGATTGTTATGTGTTTACAGTCGGATGAGGACGTAATATATTGCATCGAAATGCGTCAATAAAAAATAACGACTATATATTGACTCATTTATTTTACAGAAAAGCCGTTCAGACCAAAAAAACAAAGTGTTTTCTCTGAATTATAACATAAACGGCTTGAAAGTTTAAAGATTAAATCTTTTTTAATTAAATTTTGATTTTAATATTATTGCTTATCATTATGTAAAATAAAATTTACGAAATTAAAGATAATCGAGACATGGTTATAAAAAATATGATATTGATTATGAAATGACGTTGTAGACGTAGCAGCTGTCTTTTTTATAACAAAAAGCGTGCTACGCACTTCCAATCATTGTTCAAGTTGTAAAGCTGACAATAGTAAAGAAAATTACAAATTCTGTATTTAATAAGCACATCTTACCATAGCAATGGATTATAAAATTCACGTTTTAGGATGCGCAGTAAATATTTTTAGGAAAATATGTAAACAAAAATATAGAAATGTGTAAAAGAATTGATAAACAATCATTGACAATTTTTGAAGAAATAATAAAAAATATAAGTACCTAAGATCCCAATGAAAAATTGACAACTGTAGCGTATATTGGCAAGGAGAAATTCATGCGGAAAAGTGGAATCAAATAACCCAATTGGAAAAAAGTCTCTGGCTCAGTACAATGTTGTTATTAATTTACTATTTATCATTATTATTGCTTATTTGAGCAAACAAAAAATAAAATTTATATTTCTGAAATACAACTATTATGTACAATTATTTCATTAATCGAATGAAAACTTGGTCTTGCAAATTTTATTTTGAGATTTTATTAGTTAATTTAATCTGTTTAATCAAATTTTTACTTATATGGTTAACATTCGCTACACCTAAACAATTAAAACTATTTTATAAAACGAAAAATCGCACGCTGGTTGGGATCGAACCCAGGTTCCTTCGGACGCAACTTATACGCTTTAACCCCACAGCCACGCTGGCTTAGTTTAAGATTTACAAAATCTAATATTTGAATTTCAGATCAGTTATGGAGAGGACCACTTACTTTTTTTAATAAATATTTTTTAAACTATAGTAAACTTTGCCTAAATAATTAATAAGAAAAATTATTTGAATAATATTTATAAAAATTAAGCATTTAATTAAAGTTGTGCTGATGTTAGTCTATATAAAGAATTCAGAATTTTCTAACTTTTTATTTTTAAGGATTAATTTCTAAATTATATAATTTTTAAATCTTTATATATGGCAACTTTTATTGATAACAATAAAAATTAAAAATAATAATAATATTATTCAAAAAAATAATTTTGAAAATACTTTAATCTATAAGAACAACGTTTTTTAAAAAAAAATTCTGTAATAAAATACTACAGCAATATTTAAAATAGTCGAAAATGATATACGACTGCCAATGCCGGACATCAATATAAGCGCAGTACTGACACAGCGTTGCAACCAGTACTGCACCGACTTTGTCAAGAAATTTTTTACAGACCTTGGCAAAACCAACCGCCGCTGTACTGCGCCAGTATCAGTAGTGGCGCAGTACTGATACAGATATACAGCCAGTGCCGTACCGAATCTGTCAAAAAATTTTTATGACAGACCTTGGCAGAAACAACAGTCACGCTACCGCGCCAGCATTGGGCTGGTACTGATTGCCAATACTGGACATCAATATTGGCGCAGTACTGATACAGCGTTACAGACAGTACCGCGCCGACTCTGGCAAGCCAATCCTTGACAGAAACAACAGGCGCTGTATTGCGCCAGTTGTAAGGATCGGCATAACCCAGAATTTTTTCATTGGGGACGTTCTATATGAATTTCCAAATGTGTTCGCAACCTGATTTTAATCTCGGTCCGTCAAACTTTTAATTTTTCTTATTTGTAATTAAAAGAAATCCATGTATTTCAAATTTAAGTATATTATGTATATTTAATGTTAATACATGTACTGCATGTGTGCTTCAAGTGCATGTATATTAAATATTAAATAAAATAAAGGTTTTTGTAAAAGTGTCTCCCTAAATTTCTTAGAGTGAAAATTTCACTTTAATTTAGGAGTGAGATGTACATTCACTCCTGATAGAGTGAAAGTTTACTTTAAAAGAGTGAGATCGCTCACTCTAATGGAAAGAGTGCAGAAATTCACTCCAAGATTTAGAGTGAAACTTTCACTCTACTTTGAGTGAACGTAAACACGTGTACCTTATAACGGCAGTTCGTAAGTTTTGTACCAACGAGCGTATAGCATAGTGGTTAGAGCGTTGGGATTTAGGTCTGGGGCTCGCACGTTCGAGACCCCTCAGCGTTAGATATTTTAATTATATAAGTTTAGCGTTAGTATTAAGTTAGATGTTGTATTTGTAAATATGATATAAAAAATGTTATAAAAAATATAAATAACAAATATCCTTGAGACTGAATAAATACGAAAATACCACAGTACTGACAGAAAGTAACTAATTAAAGAGGTTCAATATATGGACCAGATCGCGAAAAATGAAACCACGGAAAAAATTTGTACTTTCAAATTTCATGGGTTCTTGATTATTTGCAGTCTATATACATCTCAAAGTATTGAATGAAATAAATATCAACGGGAAGTCAGTTGCCTGTTCAAAAACTCAGGCCTGTTTCTTTGTAGTATCGAGATTAATAAAATTGAACAAAAACATAACACGAAACAAAAAGTTGCATTTTATTGAATAAATGTTACTTTTTACGTACTATCCGTTATTTTCGGATAGAGTTAGGTTAACTGAAAGTAACTAAATTAAATACTTAAAAGAAAAAATTTTTTATAACATTTGTAATGCAAAAGAATTCAACCGCTTTTTTTAATGTAACGTAACAGTCCAAAATCCCAAAAAGTTTTTTGACGCAAAATCTATCACGTCAACTAAATACAATGACTTAATTTTTTTAAAGCATTTTTATGTTATTTTCTAAATAAAATATAAAATCAGCAACATATTTAATTCTTTCTGTTTTCAGAGCCAAAATCAATTTGTAACGTAACAGTCTTTTTTCACTCATATCACAACATCCTGAAAAAAGTATCTTGATCTGTGAATAAAAACTATATATTCCTATGTATTTTGATACACTGAATCTGAAATTGACACAAATTGTTTGAACATTAAAAATATACATTCATTAAGGGCATGTGATGGATTATGACGTCACTGGTATAGGCAAACTTTGTCTGTAACTCTTCTCTTAAAATATTGAATATTTTGTCACGAAACTTGGTGCTTTTACTTAAAACATCTTTAAGAAGGTCTCTCTGACCCAAATTTGCTCTAATTTTGGACCAAAATTAATTTTGGAAAAATTTAAAAAAATTGCATTTTTTTAAAAACTAATTTTGATTCAGAAAGATCTTCCTAATAATATTTTAGGTAATTCTACCAAGTTTTGTGACAAAATGTTCAATATTTTGGCAAAAAAGTTAGGAAAAAATTTTGCCCAAACCAGTGACGTCATAATAAATCGCATCCCCTTAAAACATTATATTTAAAAAAAGCGACGCGAAAATACCGGAAATTGTACAAAAAATAGAAAATGTCATCCATGTTGGATCAAACTTTATCTTATTGATTAAAATTAATAAAACCAGTATATGGGGATTTTTGGGGTCGGTGATAATGAATTCGCTCATAATTTTTCAACATTCAAAATAGCTGTTGTATGATGGCGGACAAAAAAGCATAATTTTCTACAAACTTAATAAAACACAGTATTTATGGGTTTTTGGGATCGCTGATAACGAATTTATTCATGATTTTTTAAATTTTAAATGGCAAATGCAAAATGGCAGACAAAAATTTTAAATTATTGATTAAATTAATGAAACTCAATACAGATTCTTATCATACTATTTAAGGGCAGGATTTATTCATAATCTTGAAAACGTTGAACCTACATTCAAAACGTACATCCAAATTTGAGTTTTATTATAATTTTTAAAAATTTTAATTTTTTACCGACATTTTGATTTTCCCATTATCAACTTTAAAAAGTCATGAATAGATTTGTTATCAGCGACCCTATAAACCCGCATATAGTGAGTTCAATTAAGCATTTCTTAAAAAAAATTATTTTTGTCTGCTATATTAGCGATTTTAAATAGTTTTTTGAAGGTTCTAACTCAGACCCGTCTGACCAATTCTGATCTCGAATTCGTATTTAGCTCTTCAAAATTCGTAAAAATATATAGGTCTTATTCCCAGATTAAGATTTTTTTTGTGTGGCTGTGTATTCAAAGTGTTGTTGCTTGCTTGAAACTTTATATATTCCATTGTAATGTTTTAATTGTTTAGTCGTAAGACAGCCGAATTAATGTTCATTATGTAAAATAAAACTATGTAACGTAACAGTCCGTACTAAAACATTCATAACTCTTAAATAACAAACATACGGAAATGTTTATATTAGTAAAAAATGTTATTAGAGAAGCATACTTTTAGATGCATGCATAAAAGATATTAAAACAATTCAATTTCGTGTGGTTTTGAAAACTTTTTGTTGAAATGTGCGTACAAATGTAACGTAACAGTCCGCGATCTGGTCCATATGTTTTTATTTATTATTTTTAGGCAATGTGCATTTTAGGCTAAATACGTTTTAGGCTATATGCATTTTAGGCTATAAGCATTTTAGGTTAAATGGATTTTAGGCTAAATGCGTTATAGGCTAAATACGTTTTAGGCTAAATCCCTGGCGAATTTGCTAAACCGAAGTCTGACCGACTTTGGTCAGGTTTTGGTTGAGTTTGGTTTGAGGCTAGGTTTTAGGGCTAGGTTTTAGGGTATATTTAGGCGCCTCGACCAGAAGTACTAGTCGCTGTTAACGAATTCAGGTTTTGGTTGAGTTTTGTTTGAGGCAAAATATTGCAATTAGTTTGTGTAATCCGTTAAAAAAAATGATAAATCATGCCAAATAAGTTTGTATTTATCATTTTTTTAACGGATTACACAAACTAATTGCAATATTTTGCCTCAAACCAAACTCAACCAAAACCTGACCAAAGTCGGTCAAAGTTCGGTTTGGCAAATTCGCCAGGGATGCGTTTTATGCTGAATGCGTTTTAGGTTAAATGAGTTTTAGGCACTTTTAGGTTACATGCAGTTTAGGCTATATTGTTTTAAACTGAATGTGATATAAGCTAAATGGGTTTTAGGGTATATTTAGGCGCCTCGACCAGAAGTACTAGTCGCTGTTAACGAATTCAAAAGATGTAAAAAGAAATAAAAATAATTAATCATATATTTTTATTTACTAGTCTACTAAGTACTACTCTTAGTAAGTTTGCACAAAATTTGCAACAAGTTTTCTCATATTATTTCAAAAAATAAAAAATAATTTTTTTTAACATGTATGGATTTTATTACATACATACCTTCCCCTTAGGAATAGATTTTCAAATTTATCATTGATATTTTGTGTAAACTTACTAAAAATAACTTTCACCAAATTTACTTTTTTAACTTTCTGGGAAGCTAACATTGGAAATTATAAAGCGGAGGACATTTATAGCTTCCCCGGAGCTAACAGGAAACTAGTGTTAGCTAACGAACTTAACACGGTTAGTTTCCTGTTAGCTTCCTGGAAACTTCTGTTAGGAATTTAAAATCTTATTTTTGAAATTTTAGAAAACCTGTACGCATGCGTCAGGGTAATTTTCCATGATTAATCATCCCCAGTTAAAAATTCCTACGTAGGATCCCACGTAGGATTCTACGTGGGATCCTTTATAGTATCCCATATAGTATCCCACATGGTTTCCCATAAAGGATCCTTAGTACAAGGGAACTTGTATACGATCCTTATGGGATACTGTACCAAGATCCTCCGTGGGATCCTATGCTATAGGATCCTATATGGGAACCTTGACAGGATCCTATTGCCAAATTTTTTTTTTAAACTATCAGGATATGGGATCCCACGTGTGTACCTATATAGGATCCTACATATAAATCAGGTAACTTATCAGGTAGGGTTCCCTTATGGGATCCCATGTGTGTTCCCATACAGGATCCTACACATCCCAAAGGTTAGCAGGTGGGGTTCCCGTGTGGGATCCCATATATGTTCCTGTACAGGATCCTTCATGTCCCAGAGGTTTACAGGAGGGGTTCCCGTACGGGATCCTACGTGTGTTCCTGTACAGGATCCTTCATGTCCCAGAGTTTAGAAGGTGGGGTTCCTATACGGGATCCTATGTGTGTTCCTATACAGGATCCTACACAGTATAGAGGTCAGCAGGTGGGGTTCCCGTACGAGATCCTACGTGTGTTCCTGTACAGGATTCTTCATGTCCCAGAGGTTAGCAGGTAGGGTTCCCGTACGGGATCCTACGTGTGTTCCTGTACAGGATTCTTCATGTTCCAGACGTTAGCAAGTGGGGTTCCCGTACGTTATCCCACGTGTGTTTCTATACACGATCCTACAAAGCCTACATTTTAGCAGGTGAGGTTCCTTTATGGGATCTCACGTGTGTTCCTGTACGGGACCCTGCTCGTACCAGAGGTTAGCAGTTGGTGTTCCCTTACGGGATCTCACGAGTGTTCCTGTACAGGATCCTACTCCTCCCAGAGGTTAGCACTGCCGTGCAAAACTGAAACGCCGAAACTTCTTTTTTTACTTAGGTTATGTTGACTACTATACTGCCTCCTTTATAAAAATATACAGATTGAAATTTTGGAAAATATCATTGATGGAAAAATATAAAAATATAAAAAAATATATAATATAAAAATTTAGTGATTGTAATTGCGATAAATTTGATCCATAAAAGGTGAGACATTATTATTTGTACCTTCCTTTGTAGGCTTTGTAGGCTTGTAGGCTTTGTAGGATCGTGTATAGAAACACACGTGGGATCACGTACGGGAACCCCACCTGCTAACCTCTGGAACATGAAGGATACTGTACAGGAACACACGTAGGATCCCGTACGGGAACCCCACCTGCTGACCTCTATACTGTGTAGGATCCTGTATAGGAACGCACATAGGATCCCGTATAGGAACCCCACCTGCTAAACCCTGGGACATGAAGGATCCTATACAGGAACATATATGGGATCCCACACGGGAACCTCACCTACTAACCTCTGGCACATGAAGGATCCTGTAAAGGAACCCCACCTGCTAACCTTTAGGATGTGTAGGATCCTGTATGGGAACACACATGGGATCCCATAAGGGAACCCTACCTAATAAGTTATCTGATTTATATGTAGGATCCTATATAGGTACACACGTGGGATCCCATGTCCTGATAGTTTCAAAAAAAAAAAATTTGGCGTTAGGATCCTGTCAAGGTTTCCATATAGGATTCTATAGTATAGGATCCCACGGAGGATCTTGGTACAGTATCCCATAAGGATCGTATACAAGTTCCCTTGTACTTAGGATCCTTTATGGGAAACCATGTGGGATACTATATGGGATACTATAAAGGATCCCACGTAGAATCCTACGTGGGATCCTACGTAGGAATTTTCAACTGGGTCTAATACTAGGTAGAAAGTTAGTTGGGTTCGATCCTCGTAACGTGCCAGACGAGATTTTAATATATGTATTTTGTGCCAATAAAATTAGGTATTGTGACCCTTAATTTTGTTTTTTTTCTTTTATCGCTTATTACTGAACCTTTGTGGCGACCGTGTGACAGGACATTTTGTGAAGAAAGTTTAGTGAAAAGTGGTGAAAAAACAAAAATTCTGTTTGTGAAAAGTTCAGTGCCAAGATAGACGCCATCAAGAAGTGACAGAAATCTTGCAGATCGGCTTTTACTAGAGCTCTCACAGGACTTAATGGAAAATTCGAGAGTGAAAGTTCGAGAGAAGATAAAATGGTTGCTTTTGAGTTATTAGAAGCAAGAACGACCGAATTAAATGCAGTCCTCACTGAATATAACGAATTATTGTTTGAATCAGACGCCACGGAGGAGGAAATAGAAAGGGAAACGATGGTAGATGACGACTACAAAACAAAATTTCTTATGGCAGAATTAACCTTCGAGGCGAAGACGAAAACTACTCTGGAGCGAGCATCAAACAGAATGGCGAATCAACCTATATCAGTCACAAAGAATACACTAAAACTCCCAGCCATTGAACTACCAAAATTCAAAGAAAGCATCAGAGACTGGTTATTGTTTTGGAGTGTATTTCGGAAGATCCATGAGGACCTAACTCTAAGAGGCGAGGATAAATTCCAATATTTACTTCAGGCTTCAGTCCCAAATTCACGAGCACAGGACCTTGTAAAGAGTTTTCCCCCCACGGCGGAAAATGATGAGAGTGTAATCAGAAGCCTCAAAAATCGTTTTTGACGAGACGATATGGTCGTCGAATTTTATGTAAGAGAACTGTTGGGACTTGTATTACAAAATGCCGTGAAGGGAAATCAAGGATTGCCGTTGGCAAGTATTCACGACAAACTCGAGTCATACATTCAAGCACTAGGATCACTTGGAGTAACAACCGACATGTTATATCCACTGGTCGAGTCATCGTTACCGGAGGAAGATCTGCGAGCTTGACAACGAAGTGGACAGAGAGAGAACACAAATACAGGTGCTCAACAAGCACAAACAGATTCTGCTCAACCAGTAACGAAGGATCGCCTATCAAAGCTGCTTGGATTTCTTCGGACAGAGGTTGAGAACCAGGAGAGAATAGATATGGCGCTGCAAGGCTTCGGATTTTTAGTAGAAACTGATAAGTCGAAGAAGGCAAAAGGTAAGACAGAGATGTCTAAAGATATAGCTAGCGGCAGCGCGCTTCTTACTGTAAATAAAGTAAAAAAACAAATTTATTGTATACTTTGTAAAGGCAGTCATGAAAGTTCTGAATGTGAGTTTGCGCGTGGCATGAATCTGTCTGAAAGAAAAGTGTGTGTGAAAGATTCAAATGTTTGTTTTACTTGTTTCAAACGTGGTCATAGGTCTATATTGTTGTAATAAAGTACGTTGTGTTTGGTTTGGGAAACGTTATGTTTTGATTTTGTGTCCTTCAGTGTCAAGTAAGAATGATATTGAGTCAAAGAAAGTAGATAAAAATAAAGACTTTGAAAATAATTTAGCTACATTTTGTCAAACTTGTGAAGTTTGTATGCAGCCACTTTGTGTTGTAATTTATTCTGATTCAGGAGCAAAGCTAGTTAGAGTAATATTAGATTCGGCATCTCATCGATCATATGTAAGGATAGAGATTGCAAAAGAACTTGGTTACATACATAGTGGAGATGTTAAAGTCAATCACTCTTTATTTAGCGGAGTTAAATCAGGGATTAAAAAGCATGATATGTTTTTAGTTTGTATGAAAAGCCTTGATGGATCTTACGCATGTAATTTTTCCGTTCTTTGTGTAAACAAAGAACCGTGGCTAGAAGAATGAAAATCTCGAAGAATTATTCTCAGTGACATCGGAGGTCATAGCAATACAATTAACGTGCTCATAGGAGCTGACGTCAGGGGAAGATTAGTCACGGGGAAAAAATATGATTTAAATAACGGGATAGTAGCATTTGAGACTTTGCTGGGCTGGACAATTATAGGTAAAATGCCACAAGAACAAACCGAGAAATCTGAATCTGCAGTTTTGTTTACTTCTATGTTTGCGCAAGAGGCTAGTTTAACTGATTTGTGGCGTTTAAATATTTTTGGAATAAATTATCCAATTGAGAAAATTAATAAATCGGAACAACAAGCAGATGTAAAAGAATTTATAAAAAATACTACAAAAATAAATACAGATAATCGTTTCGAAGTTCGTTTACCTTGGAAAAATGATCATATACCTTTGCCTGATAATTTGGAACTCGCAAAACATAGATTTAACTAATGAGAAATTAAAAAAGGATGGGTTTTTATTAGAGTATGAAAATGTTTTTAGGTCGTGGTTGACAGAGGGCATAATAGCATCAGCTTATAAAAAAGGTCATCCTTCTTTAAACCAATGTTTAGAGGTCGGACCTAATATGATAGAACTTGTGCCGGATATCCTGAATAGATTTCGCGAGAGAGAGATTGGCGTCATTTCAGATATAAAAGGGGCATTTTTGCAGATTGCTATTGATAAAAAGGGTATTTTTTGCGTTTTTTGTGGAGCTCTAACGGAAAGATGATTGTTTATAGACATTGCCGAGTTGTGTTTGGATTGTCTTGCAGTCCTTTCTTGTTGGCAGCAACAATTGAATGACTACTGGAAACGGCTCTAATAAGCGCAAAACAGAGTGATAGATTGTTGTGTTCGGAAAATTCTATTCAAAAATTGATGCGATCCTTTTATGTAGATAACTGTATGACCAGTGTCGATTCCTCAGACGAATTGAGTCAGTTTAATCGTGAAGCCACAGCGGTTATGGCAAAGAGTGGTTTTGACCTGTGAAAATTTTACTTTTAGATTTGTGGGAGGAAAGGGTTGATTGGGTCACAAACATTGAGGGTAATCGAAGGCATGAGTTTTTAACATGGTTGCATGATTTACATTTATTAAAAGATATTCAAATTCCGCGAAAAATACCAAAAGGCAGGTTAACAATTCATGCTTTCGGGGATGCAAGTGCATCGGCCTACGCTACATTCGTGTTCGCAAGAGTGGAAACCGAAAGTAGTGTTGAGGTACAACTGATATGCGCCAGAGCTCGAGTTGCCCTAAAGAAGACGATGATTCCCCGATTAGAGCTTTTGGCTGCCTTCATAACTGCTAGGCTTACTCATTCGGTGGTAAATTCGTTTACGCATCAGATTGATCATGTGTTTTTTTGGTCCGACTCCACAACAGTCTTAACCTAGCTGAGACAAGAAAACCGTCGCACTATGGGGAAATTTTTAAAAAACTGTGCCAAAATCAAAGAACTTTTGATTGAAATAATCTAATAAAATGAATCCTTTTGCAGGATGTTGTTTTATCCCTTCCCATTATGGGAAAAATAATAAGAAATAATAATAATTGATTTTTAACCTAAAAAAGTGAGGTCAAAGTTGACTATGTTTCGAAAAGTTTGTGTTTTTTCTGAATCCTACGCTTTTGATTCTTATGATTTAAGCAGGAACAACGTTTAATTGTAAATTTTTGGGCGCTTTTTCTGAATCTGTAATGGGTTTTTTAAAATTCAAAATGTCTGATCCAGTATGGCGGAAATTTTAAGCTAATTTCTAAAAATTCATCTGATTCGCTTTAAACATGGGGCAAAATTTCTCAAGTGTACCAATCGAAAAAATGAAAATGACTAATATTTGCACGAAATGTAGTATTCCATGTCAGTACTCAAACCACCAATTATTATGAAATTCTAATGAAAATTGTAGAAGGAGGAGGGGGCTGAAGATTCTGGTCAATTGTGAAGAGGGTATTTTTTGAAAAATCATAACTATTATCCGGATCTAACAAGCATAACTTAAAGTATTTTTGATAAATAAATGCTAACAAAATAATTAATAGTAACTAATTAAATAAAAATGTGTATTTATTTAGTATCCATTTATCAAAAAGACTTCAAATTATGCTTGTTGGATCTGGAATTTGATAAGTTTTACGTTAATAGCCCCAAAATTACCAAAAGTTTAATGGTTTGTGAAATATTTCATTTTTAACGAATTTTTATTAATTAATTAATTATTCATTCAAAAACAAAGAAAAAAGACATTTTCTCTATAGCGTGTATTGAAAGTGCACATAGTAAGCTTTATTTTAAAAGAAGAAACAAAGAAAAAAATGTCTTTTTTTAAAAAAAAGTAAAAAAAAATTTTGTTTTGAAAAAATAGGTTAAATTTTGAAAATTTTTGCACTATTGAAAAAAGAAGAAAAAAACCTTTCGAAAACATACAGGTCAATTTCTTGTCCACCCTGTTGCATAATAGTTATGATTTTTCAAAAAATACCCTCTTCACACTTGACCAGAATCTTCAGCCCCCCCCCCCCTTCTACAATTTTCATTAGAATTTCATAATAATTGGTGGTTTGAGTACTGACATAGAATACTACATTTTCTGAAAATATTAGCCTTTATTAGCCATTTTCATTTTTTCGATTGGTACACTTGAGAAATTTTGCCCCACATGTTACTATGGGGTTTTTGGGGTCGCTGATATCGAATATGAAGTCAGTTATTAAAAATAAAAAATGGTGGATCCAATATAGCAGACGAGTTTTGTAAAAATTCATCGGATTCTCTTGAAACTCGTTACTCGGGGGTTTTTGGGTTCGCTTATTCCGAATATGAAGTCAGTTATAAAAAAAATTGCGGATCCAATATGACGGACGAGTTTTGTAAAAATTCATCGGATTAATTTGAAACTCGTTACTCGGGGGTTTTCTATTACATTTTTATTTACATTTTTAGAACTGTAACGTATGTATTATGGATTAAACTCAACTAGCGATGTTAATTCGCTCGCTAACGCTCGCTCAATTATATTTATTAATAAAGAAATTGCTTATCTAAGTTTAAATATTAAAAACTATCATGAACTTATTTTTGTTGTTGTTGTTAATTTTAAATCTTTTACAAATTATATATAAAGATTATAATTTTGTTTTAAGAATTTCTTATTAATTAGTAATATTAATATTGTTAATTTTTAAAATTAATTGTTTAATAATTTTGTTTAAAACAAATAATATACTAAAATTGTTTTTAATAAGGGAGTTTTATAATATTACTATGATTTATACAAAATTTTGGATAAATTAGTTTTATATTAATATCAATATTAAATCAGTGTTAAATTCATGCTTCCAAAGTATAATTTTATAAATTTCGAAAACATATATACATATATATATGTAAAAAAAACATATATATTTAAAGATATGGATAAATCTTTTATTATTGCAATTGTGAAACAATGTGCTTTGTAAAACCATGCTTCAACTATCAAAAGCACGGTTATAAATTAAAAAAATATTTGTAAAAATTAACAATACGTGCAGGTTACGTTCTACGTAATAGAACTTATTCGTACCTTTGACGAATTCGTCAGTTTTGACTTCGATATTTTAATTATAATTTTTTTAATGTTTTCATTAATAAATACTTTCAATAATTATCCCATTTAATTTTTTAAGGTTGATTATTTACTGTGATATGGTTAGTACATTAAAAAACTATCAATAAATTATATTTTTTTACTCTAAAAAAAATTATATATTTTGTATTATTAAAGAAAATGAAACCAATCTTCTTTTTTAATTAAGGCATAATTTTTTGTTTTGAAACATTAAAAGGAAGTTAATGTTTTGTTTTGTGAAATCATTAAAAAAAAAAGTTATAAAATATTAGTTTAAGTTTTATTTTTCATGTATATGTTGTTTTTCATTTTAACGAAAACCTAAATTTCATAATGCATTCTCAATTGTTAATGAGTATTTTGCATTATTAATTTTAAATTACTAATAAATAATGTTATTAAATATTATTAATTTATTTTTTGATACTACAGATAATAAGTGGTCTTCTACAGTCATGAGATATCTCAAACTAGCCAGGGATAAAAATTTTTAGTTATCGTATTTCAAAATTACAAATGTTTTTTCTTTTACAACTTTCTGATATTGATGTTAATTAGACTTTATATATTTTGTAAAATTATTACTATAAGTTACTTTTTATGTATTGCCCTTCAATAATCGAAAGATAATGGGCTACAATTTGAATAAAATAAATAAAATAAATAAATTAATATTAAAATTTCTATTATATTAAATAATAATATGAGTGTATTTTTCAATTCTTCCAAGAAGTAAAAAAATTCTATTATATTTTAAAGTGTCTTTACAAATAATATAATTATAACGAAGTATGAGGGATTTTTTAAGAATTAAAAGATTTTGTATGTAACCTATTTGTAAAAACTTCCAACTGCGTCAATGGCTTAGTGGATACAGTGAGCGGCTTTAGAGAGAGGGGTCGCAATTTCAAGTCTTCTAGCGTAGGATTTTTCTGTTTCATATTTTAAAATAATCCATTTAAATCTCCAATCTACAGGTAAATGACATGTTTAAAATAAGACCGATAGAAGTTAAAATATAAATTTTACTTTATAGTTAGTTAATTATAAAGAAACAAATTAAATATCCCCTGTTTTGGAGCTTTGTATGTTCTTACTTAACATACCGGGTAACCATCCAGGATTATTTAATTTTAAAAGATTCCTTGTTCAATGATAAAGATTCAATAAACAATTTGACAAAGGTGGAGTGTTGTGGGGAATGGCCGAGCCATGCTTACGACATGTACCGAAAGTTTGTCAAATTAATGTTCCCCAGCCCTCCGTGTAATGCTAGGATTTTGCTGCAGGTTTGGCGACAACCAACTTTCTGAGCATAATAAATAAAAATTAGGTTGTCAATAAACCATAAAAAAATATATATACTTAAAGAAAATAGATTAGGGCATAGATTTATCACCCAAAATTAGGGACTGAAGGCAGGATAAAATTTAAAAAAATAGAAATTTGAATTTGAAATGTGAGAAATTAATTGATAAATGTAATTTTGTTTTAGATTGGAATTTATAAAGATAACTCTAAATTGATACTATTTGTCTGGCTAATCGTTGTTTTTATTTGGATTAAATGAGTTAAAATAAAAATAGATACAGTTTAAATGGTTTTGTTTTGTTTTTAAAAGACATTTAAATTTTCTAATAAGGTGAAAGATTCTGATATTTTAAATTATCGATTTACAAATAAAATATTTAGATTCAACAATTAATTAAAATTTATTCAAGAAAAATAAAAATTAAAAATTTTTATAATTAATTGAGATTATTATTTTATTTGCTTAATTTTAAATGTTTATTGTTTCGTCGAGATAAGAAATCAATGATGAAGCTTGATAAAAAAATTATATATATTAATAAAATCGAATCTGAGATTCCTAATAAAATCAATTTATTTGAGCAATAACAGAATGGAATTAAAAAAGTTGAAATAAAGATTAAAATAGAATAAAATTTAAGAAATCACAATATAAGAAAACAGGTGGCTAAATTCTTGTCTAATTTCTTAGATGATTAATGGATTTAAATGTCTATTCTTTGAACTTATGTCCTTTTCTCTCTAAGATGCATTGTCCTTCTTCTTTTAACTAAAATAGCCAAAGAATTAAACATTTAGCCACGTTTTGTAAACAATAAGAAATTTTTGAAACCAACTTTTGTTATTATTGGTGGATATTGCCAAATAAGAAAATTAAATTACAAAACACATAAGCAGGACCAATCACACTATTCCCTTAAAAGAATAAAGCTCCACCTTTTTTTGTGCCAACAAAAGCGTGGCATCTCATAGATTATAATAAGTAATAGCCAGACAGGATAGGCAAAACAAAGAAAAATGGTTATGTAGGACACTAAAATTCTAAAACTCCTAACTTGATGGTTAATGTGAGTTTGTTTGATTAAATTTAATTTAAGAAAAAGGCTTAATTGTATTAAGCCTAAACCCCTTTAACCTAAAATGCATTTAGCAAGAAACCCATTTAACCTAAAATGCATTCAGCCTAAATCCCACTTGAACTGAAATGCATTCAGCCTAAAACCCATTTAACTATAATCCCATTAAACCTAAAATGCATACATCCTAAATCCCATTTAACCTAAAATGCACTCACAGATTAAAACCCATTTATCCTAAAATGCATTTAGCCTAAATCCCATTTATCCCCAAAAGCATTTATGGTCGAGTCCATACCAAGTGATCACACCAATGTCAGTCATATTGAGTAATATTTACGAAATTGATATTTTGGGTTCCTTTAGGAGTAAAAAAAATAAATTTTAATTATTTTTAAAAAATTCAAAATATTTTCGAAAATATTCAAATTCGAAATTTTATGTACTATTTTTTTTGTGTTATCATAACTTCTGTAATTTTGAAGCAATTGAGATAATTTTTTTTTAAATTACTCGTATTTAAATACTCTTTCAAGAAAAATTATAATAATTAAGAAATTGTTTATAATTAAATTTTTATTAAAAAAATTAAATTATTTATTTAAACAAAATCTAAAGTATATCATCGTTCTTTTTCAAAAAATTCATAAACATAGCCTATAATGTGCTTAAAAATTTAAGCCAAAGAAAAAGATGGTATGTATTATAGTTTTTGAGAAAAAAATTATTAAGTTATGCTAGCGCGGCGCGGACCGGTGTCACCGCTACTCAACGCGTAGTTCCGTAGTAACCGAAATGTATGTATATTTTTACATAATGTAAATATAGTTAGTGTATTATATTTAAATTATAAGCTTCAGAAAGTCACACTGATCTTTTCATAGTACATGGACATCAAACTTTAGAATTAAAAAAATCGGAGAAAATAATTAAAGTAAAAAAAAGTAATTAAAAAATTGGTAATTTATAGAAAAATAATAAAAATAACTAAAAATTGGGAAAATTATTAAAATTTAAGAATAGTAATTGAAAATTTGTTAAATCAATTGAAAAATAATTAATATAATTAAAAACTGGTAAAAATAAGTGAAAATAAGTGAATAATTAAAATAATTTAAAACTGAAGAAAGAAAAATAATGGACTGGTAAAATTATCAAAATTCGCGATGTTCAGGGGTGTTTATTTTTTTTCTTATGCAATTTTAGACCTAAAATTATGGGGTAATGTCAAAAATAGAGAAACAAATAATTTGCGGAGTTTGAGAAATTTATTCTAAGAAAAACTTAAATTTTAAAAATTAAACCTCTTTCACAATTTTCATTTTTTCCATCGACAATTTTTTTGTGGGATTTTTAAATGATTTTCTACAATCCATCGTATGGATTTTGAAAATGACCAAAAAAATATTGTTTTTTAATTTTTATGTAATACCATAATTCTACATCTTAATTGATGTAAGAAAAAAAATGACACTTCTGAGCATCAAAAATTTTGTTGAGTTAAAATTTCACCTATCTCTCCCCTTAAAGAATAATAAAAATAGTTTGAAAATAGTTGAAAGAAATGAAAACTATAATAAATTTAAAAGATTACAAAATTTTATAAGGAGAAAAATGATTAAAAATTTGAAACATAAAGTATGAAACATAAAATTTGTCAGTACTGCGAAGTACTGACAAACTTCGCAGGTGTTGACAGATTGAATTAATGAATGAAATTTGAAGATTATTATAAATAACTATTTTTAATCAATGTTTGTAAAAAAAAATTTCAAATCAATCTTATAAGTTCACATAATAAAAAAAATTATATGAATTTGTGTTGATATCTATAATTAAATTCCATATTTAATATTTTAATGATTTCGAATTTGCCGCTAACATTTGTAGTTCTTAACTTGCCGCTAGGTGCGTGTATTTCTCGAAAGAGAGATCGTTGAGTATTTTCTATATAAGCAAGCAAGCTTTAATTAAAAATTCACTTATATACAGGTTTGTATCCTTTGATTTTTTATCGTTTTGCGTTTGTAGTTGAAGTGATTGAATTTGGGTCATTATTAGTACTAGTCTCACTTTTTTCTAATTTTTTAAAAATTAGAAAAATTGGGCCAGTATTATTACTGATCTTTTTTTTTATTTTTCACGTTTTTTCGTTTACAAGAAAAACGTAAAGATGCCCTTAAAATTTTGTTGCAATCCTCTGCAAAATCCCAACCATAATTTTTACAATAAAAATTTGCGATTCGTACCAGCATCTATTATAAAAATATATCCATCATTAACAAATGAATATTTTATATGCAACTCATGTAGGATGAATGTTTTATCCCAGAAACTTCCATTATTGAATTTAACAACTAGTTCTACACTAGAAATTCAGAATAATGTTTTCAGAGAAGAAAATGAAACTACTGATCAGAATCACTTAAATCAGTCCGATTCTTCTTCAGAAGATGATTTAGATTTTTGTGATTTTAAAGTAAATAAGAAGCTTGCTTTTTCGCATTTAAATAAATGTTTACAAGTCTTAGGAGAATCTGCTATAGATTTTAATGATCTATCTTCTGTGACTAAAAAAAGAGAAAATTTTCAAAATATTGTTTTAATTTTAAAAAATAAATTGTTTAATTTGCCAGATTTGAAAGACGATGCCAGTGAATTTATAAGTCTTCTAAAAGAAAAATTTTCTAATGCTGAAGATCGATCATTTAAACTGAAAGTTTTAACTACTCTTCCAAAATCATGGTCTCTTAGTAAAATAGAAACAGCTTTTGGTGCTCCAAATCGTATGGCTCGATCAGCGATAAAATTAATAGCAGAAGGGAAATTTTTCAGTTCTGGAAAGCGGAAATTAGGAAACAGTCTGCCTTTAGAAACCGTGACATGTGTAAAAAGCTTTTATACAAGCGATAGTAACAGTCGGATGATGCCCGGAAAAAGAGATTTTGTCATAATTAAAACAGACGGTAAGAAGGAAAAAGTACAAAAACGTTTAGTTTTATGTAATTTGAAAGAACTGTACAAATTATTCAAAGACAAATATCCTAATATGAAAGTGGGTTTCTCAAAATTTGCAGAATTAAGACCGAAGGAGTGCCTACTAGCTGGTGCAAGTGGAACGCATACAATATGTGTATGTGTTTCTCACCAAAATGTAAAATTAATGTTCGCAGGAGTTGAGCTTAACAAATTAGTAGCAGAGAATTCCAATTTTACAATTTTGACTTATAAAGATTGGATCTCTCAAATGATGTGTAATCCTGCACAACCAATTTGCTATCTTGGAGATTGTAAATATTGTCCAGGCGATGAAAACCTACGGAATCAATTTAAAGAATTGCTTTCAGAAAACTTAATCGAAAGTATTTCTTTTAAACAATGGGTAACAGTTGACAGGTCCAACTTAGAAACACTTATTAAACCAGCTGATGAATTCGTAGACCTGTTAGCTGATATGCTTCAAAAACTTAAAATACACGATTTTATTGCAAAAGAGCAACAAAACTTTTTAGAAGAAAAGAAGGCTGATCTACAAATTGGAGAATTTATTGTTTTGGGCGATTTTGCAGAGAACTATTCATTTGTTCTTCAAGATGCTGTGCAATCTTTTTATTGGTCTAACAGTCAAGCAACTATTCACCCTTTTGTGGTCTATTACAAGCAGGATAATGGATTATTAGATCATATTAGTTTTGCAATAATAAGTGAAGTTTTAGATCACAACACAATTTCTGTCCACTTTTTTCAGAAAAAATTATTGAATTTTATTAAAGAGAAAGTATCTCAGAATGTGAAGAAAATTTATTATTTTTCAGATGGAGCAGCTGCTCAATACAAAAATAAAAAAAATTTTATAAATTTGACTTATCATATTGAGGACTTTGCTTCTGAAGCAGAATGGCACTTTTTTGCTACATCACATGGTAAGGGACCATGTGATGGCATTGGTGGCACTATCAAAAGATTGGCGGCTCAAGCAAGTTTACAACGACCATTAAACAATCAAATTGTTACTCCTCTTGACTTATACGAGTGGGCAAAATCCAGTTTAGAGAAAATTAATGTAGAATTTTGTAATTACGCAGAATATGAAGCTGAAAAACAATTGTTAAGTGAAAGATTTAATCAAGCTATGACCATTAAAGGTACACAAAAATTTCATTCCTTCGTACCCCTTGAGAATAAAATTGAAACAAAAATTTTTTCAAATTCTGTGCACAGCACAATTTGTAAAATAAAAAAATAAACATGACGATTAACTGTATTTATATTATGTAATAATATACATACATTTCGGTTACTACGGAACTACGCGTTGAGTAGCGGTGACATCGGTCTGCACCGCGCTAGCATAACTTAATAACTTTTTTCTCAAAAACTATAATACATACCATCTTTTTCTTTGGCTTAAATTTTTAAGCACATTATAGGCTATGTTTATGAATTTTTTGAAAAAGATCTATGATATACTTTAGATTTTGTTTAAATAAATAATTTAATTTTTTTAATAAAAATTTAATTATAAACAATTTCTTAATTATTATAATTTTTCTTGAAAGAGTATTTAAATACGAGTAATTTAAAAAAAAATTATCTCAATTGCTTCAAAATTACAGAAGTTATGACAAAACAAAAAAAATAGTACTCAAAATTTTGAATTTGAATATTTTCGAAAATATTTTGAATTTTTTAAAAATAATTAAAATTTATTTTTTTTACTCCTAAAGGAACCCAAAATATCAATTTCGTAAATATTACTCAATATGACTGAAATTGGTGTGATCACTTGGTATGCACTCGACCTTATCCTACATCTCATTTAACCTAAAATCGATTCAGTATAAATCGCATTTAACCTAAATCTTATTTAACCTGAATACCATTTAACCTAACTCTTATTTAAACTAATTCCTATTTAACTTCAATTGTATTCAACCTAAAACCCTTTTAACCTCATATGCATTCATCCTCAATCTCATTTAACCCAACGGAACCATCATAAACCCCAGTTAACCTAAAATGCAATCAGCCTAAATCCCATCTAAACAAAACTGCTTTTATTCTAAAACCCTTTTAACCTAAAATGCATTTAGCCCAAATTCTATTTAATCTCAAATGCATTCATTCTAAATCCCATTTAACCTTAATCCCATTAAACTTAAATCCCATTTAACCTTAAAGGCATTCAACCTACATCCCATTTAACCTAAAATGCATTCAGCCTAAATTCCATTTCACCAAAAATGCATCCCGCCTACATCCAATTGAACCTAAAATGAAAACAGCCTAAATTCTTTTTTACCTAAAATGCATATAACTTAAAAAAATTTGGCCTAAATCCCATTGAACGAAATTTATAATGTAAAATTTAGGCTAAACGGGATTTAGGACTAATAGTTTTAGGCTGAATGCATTTTTGGATTTAATGGGTCATAGTCTGAATGCATTTTAGGTTGAATGAGATTTAGGTTAAATGGGGTTTAGGCTAAACGAAAATTAGGTTAAATAAGATTTATTATGTTGAATGGGTTTTAGGCAGAATGCTTTTAGGTTAATTGGGATTTAGGTTAAATAAGTTTTAGGTTTAATGTGTTTTAGACTGAATGCATTTTGAGTCCGTACCATTTATACACAAAACTTTGCTTGACAAGTGTTTGTCTTACATGCATTAAATGTAGGGTTTTTTTCCTAGAGAAAATTTATCTAGGTGATTATTATACAGAATCTTGAAAACATGCAAAGGTCTATTTTACAGACAAAAAAAAAATGTTTTGTGGGTCTATTTTACAGAAGAAAAAAAATTGTTGTGGGTCTATTTTACAGAAGAAAAAAATATTTGTTAGGGTCTATTTTACAGACAAAAAAAAATGTGTTAGGGGTCTATTTTACAGAAAACAAAAGAAAAGTTTGTTAGGGTCTATTTTACAGAAAAAAAAGAATTGTTATGGGTCTATTTTACAGACAAGAAAAAATTTGTTTTGAGTTTATTTTATATAATAGTGTCTTGTTTGCCAAGGTACAAAGATTGGCCTTTTCAGACTAATGTGAAATTTGTGATAATCACACGAGTCTTAAAAAGGCAACTGTCCCATGGTACCCACGATATTTTTTTCACAAAGGAATGGATTTTGCACACTTTTTTTAAAGAAAATATTACAAATAATACAATAACAAAAGTACAGGTTAAAAATACGTGTTATGAGCGAGTTGTATTCCATTGGAGTGTTTCATTCGTAACGTTAAAAACATGAATTACTATAGTAAAACCAAGTAGAACTCCCGTCGGTCGGTGAAGAAAACTCATGTTTGTCTTTTTTTTCTATCCGCTATTATCTTTGTTCGACCAATGAAAAAAAGACGATTTCTGCCTGGCTTTGAGACATTGAAAAGAGTAAAATTCATACCTGTGTAGTAAATTTTTTTTTATTATAATTAAAAGTTAAAAATATGATTAAATTTTTTTATACATGCAACAAATTTGCAAAGAGTGTTTATGTTTAATTAGACATTTTGCTAGATAAAAAAAGAATTTGTTATTATTATATACTGACGAAGAAAAATTTAACACAAACATCACACAGAAGTGTTACTTTTAGAAGATGTTTACAGTTTTGTAAAAGAGTAAAATCATTTTAATAATATGCAATAGTATTATTTTTGGCCTTTAACGATTTTAAATCAATTAATCAGAATAGTTAATAACAAAGTTAGTACAAAGATAGCAGATATTTAAAAGAATTAAATTTTAATTTTAATATTAACAAAAACGATTTTTATCAGAGTTGGTTAAACCTATATGAAGATATTCGAAATTTTATAATTTAAAACTATAATAAATATTATTTACAAGTATATTTTGTAATTTTAATTTTAATACCTCTTTTCGTTTCTATAAACTAATTTATATAAAATAAAGTTGGCCCTGAAACTCAAAATATAAGTGCTTCAACTTTACAAAGAGTACTTTTAATAATATTTTAAGTGATTCTGGAAACTTTCCTAATAATTTTACGTTATGATTTCAAAGAATTATGACGTCAGACATTTTTCTATCATTTATATACAGGCTGTCTACTAACATGTGATTGAAATCTAATATATTGACAATTTGTTTGAAATTTTAAGGAAAGGTTTTCTTGTCGTTAAATTAAATTTGAAATGAGAGAGTTTTTTTTACATTTCTCTTTCAAGCGTCACGAATTATTACGTAAATATCATAGTAATATTACCTTTAATATTACTAACAATAATTAAACATTAAAATGTCCTTCTTGAAATAATATTACAGGATAATGTTGAAGTAATATTACAGTGGCATTGTGGTAATATTACAATTGAATATAATATTAAATACAATTTTTAAATGTCGAGTTTCGAACTCTTATTAGTGAACCAAATATCACTGAGAAAGTAAATGTTTTAAACCAATCGGATATCTAGCTCGTGAAATAAATTTTTAAAGTTGTACTTTATATATTCTATAAAAGAGATTTCAAGGTTTTTACATGCAGAACAATTTTTGAAGTTTATTCCAAGATCTGGAAAGCCGAGAGGCTTAAGGCGTTCACTTTATCGATCATTTGGTTTCCTTAGATAGGTTCGAAACTACGAAGTCCAACTTTTTTTAAATTTATTACTGATATGTTTTCCTCAAGTAAAAAAAATAGCACATTTATGTCCGTTTTTTAATTTCTTGGTGAATATTATGACTTAAAACATTCACATCGTAGACATAGTTTCTTGGTGATATTTTAAGGTAAGTGATGAATATTATTCATTATTAGTTTTATTTATTTCTTTTCATATAATCTCATAAACATCACTTATGAAATGATAAATGCAATGTCGAAAGCGACATCAAATTGGTATTGAAGTTGATTTTGAAAACCATGCCAATAGAGACATAGAGAATAACAGAAAGTGACATTGAGAATGATATTGAAATCGAGATTTCGAAATGGTGCCTCTTTCGACATGGAAATCGATGTTAAAAGTAATGTCGACAATGATATCTCATAATGAGTTACGTTGTTTTATATACAAACAAATTTATGTTTCTTTAAAAGTTATGAAATTGTAATATTTTTATATTTGTTAAACTATTAAACAGTATTATATATTTTTATGTAAATAATATTTTATTTAATATTTCATTTACAACATATAATATAATTTATTATAATAGAAAAAGGAAGAGATAAGGTGCATAATAAATTTATAATAATAAAATCATTATGACCAATAATTAATTTTTAAATAGTATATTACGTTACAATGGAAGAAAGTTCCAAATCCTTGTATTGCGCGATAATATCCCTGTATTGCGCGGTATGATGCCCTCGGCTTCGCCTCGGGTATCATGTCGCGCATTTCAGGGCTTTAGAACTTTTTGCCCGTGTAGCGCCCTACTGTAAAATCGTGCGTGAGGTCTGTCATAAGAAGGTAGGTGTGTACTTACATATGTACGCATATAAGATCTCAGGTGACACAGCCGAGATCTCGTATAAGATCTTATGTGAGATCGTAGGTACGAACGCATGTAAGTTCTTATATTAGGTTCCTTCATGCGCCGCGTATAACGTTACTGAATATATAAGTTCGTACATGAGTTCTCCTCTGCGTACGTATGTACGATCTCATGTGCGAACACATCTAACTATTAAATTAAATATGTTAAATTATATATATTATTAAAAAAAATTCTCGACAACGGGATTCGAGCTCATCTAACCTGAGCCTAAGTACGCGTTAAGCCCTTCGGCTACTGTAGTTATAGAAACAACTTTACAAAATGTTAGTCTTGTCTTTCTGGAGAAATTTATGTATTAAGCATGACTAAGATTTTGTAAAGTTGTTTCTATAACTAGGGTGGCCGAGGAGTTTAAGGCGTACTTAGGCTCAGGTTAGATGGGCTCGGATTCAAATTGTTTGAAAGAATTAAATTTTATTATAATTTAAATTCACTAGAGCACAAAGTAGCGCGCGAAACACGTCTGTAGATTTCCGATTGTTGGAAAGCATGCGAAATTTGTATTGTAGTATTCTATATAATAATTTGCCAGTGTTTCTTAGCTCAACATTTTCCTACAGAATGGGCGGAATTTTGTCATTGTTCTCTTATTGTTTTCCTTTTGTTTACATTACAATGACGTCTTTGCTCTCTTCTCGTTGAAATTGCAATTTGGTCATTATTCGCCTTTTGTCGAAATTACAATGAGGACATTATTTCCTCCTTCCTAAATAAGCATAATTTTCCTGTGTCCCTAAATTGCAAATTTTCATACACAATGGGAGGAATTTTGTCATTTTTCTCCTTTTGTCTAAATTACAATGAGCTCATTATTAGCCTTTTGTCAAAATTGACAGTGTCCCTTTTTCCTTTAGCTGAAAAGTTTCGTTTCAAAATGGGCGGAGATTTAACATTGTTCTCCTATTGTTCTCCTTTTGTCTGCATTACAATGAGTCTATTGTTCTCCTTTTGTCCAAATAACAATGAGATCATTATTAGCCTTTTGTCGAAATTACAATAACCTTATTATTAGCCTTTTGTCAAAATTACAATGAGGTGATTATTAACCTTTTCTTTACCTTTAAGGAGTAAGGGTATTCTGGGCGTTTACTTGAAATTACCAAATGATTCGATTGGTAATTTCTGTGGGTAAGGTTCGCCTCTTCTTGAAAAATGATGTTGATGAGAGGGGATAGTTTTGTTTTGTAAGGCCGAGTGAAAAGGTCGTCCTGAATCGAACAACACGAAGAGGATCAGAGATAAATTTTTGACAAGTAAGTAATTTTACTCGTTTATTAGGGTGGTCCACACCGAAAAGAGGTTAAGAAATCTGTCAAACTTAGTTCCTTACAGCAGAAGTATTAAAACCTCCGAATAACAGCAAATCCACTTTGGTGTTGCTCCTGCATTATTTTGGTACATATATTGTACCAAACGTGTTCCCCAGGACGTAAGATAGCTGCTGCTCTAAACTTTCGTATGGCTCCCGTACCAAACTGAGACAGCTCTGTTACCAAATTGTAATCATATATCTATATTGGTCATTTCGAACGTATCGTGTACTAAACTATTTTCGGTGCAAAAATGTACAGTAAAACAATATTCCATAATTTATTTAATAATTTATTAATATTAACTATTTTTTAAAGTGTTAAAAATTCAAATAAATTTAAATAATTTAAAATTTAACCCCTTGAAATATCCCATTGATTTAACATGGGAAAAACGCACTTTTTCGTAAATTCGCTACCAAATCCTCAAAATAATTAATACCAATTACTCAAAATAGCAATACAGTGAATCACATCTTGAAAAGTTCTTAAACAACAATATTCCATAATTTATTTAATAATTTATTAATATTAACTATTTTTTATAGGGTTTTAAACAACCCCCATAAATGCAAAAAAATAACAAATTTGTTTAAATTACAAATTAATAGTTTCTTAAAAATTTTTTAACAAAATTGTTACATATTGTCAATTTACGAATGTTTATAGATATTTGAAGTATTTTTGATTTGTTTAAACAATTTATTATTGTTAATTTACAGCTTTTATTCAAATATATCTAGCGAGTTGTAGTTTTTTTTGACTTTACTATTTTTTACATTAACATTTAAAAATAGTATTTAGTAATATTAGCCACGACAATTTGCAATTGTTTAAACAAATTATTGTTAATAATAATTAATTCTTTACAAATGCACCCAGGAAGACACAACTTTTTCCTAATTTTACAAATTAATGGTCTCTGGTTAGAATAACGCAAATTATTTGTCATAATTTATCATTTTTACTGTGTTTAAAAATTTATAATTGTTTAGTTTCAACTTTTATCCTAAAGCCCTCAGCAAAATTTAATTTTTACTATCCTATTAATTATTTATACTTAATACCACAAGATTTTCAGCAAAATCAACTTCAACTTCCCTTTGTCATTATTTAAATAAATTATTGCTAATAATCATTAATTAATTACAAATAAACCAAGACATATTTTTTTCTATATTTTACAAGTTGTGTCCTTCAAGGATCATTTGTACAGAATCAATAATTATTATCAATAATTGGTTTAAACAATTTTAAAAGCTGTGGCTACGGATAATTTTGCAGAATAGCTTATCGCTTTCAATTTTAAAAGTTATTAAGTTAAGAAACCTACAAATCGATAGGAGTTTTAGGATAAAAGTTATAAATGAACAATACTTTGTTTTAACAAAGTAAAAATAATAAATTATAGTCAATTATTTTTCCTACTTTAACAAGAGCCCATTTATTTGTAAAATTAAGAAAAACTTCTGTCTTCCTGGGTGCATTTGTAAAAAATTAATTATTATTAACAATAATTTGTTTAAACAATTGCAAATTGTTGTGGTTAATATTACTAAACCCTATTTTTCATTTTTAAGAACAAAAATAATTAAGACAGAAAAAACTAAAATTCGCGAGGTTTATTTCAATGATAGTTATAAATTAACAATAATAAATTGTTTAAACAATGTAAAAATATTAACTTCTAATAAATAATTTTTCTTACTCTAACTAGAGCCTATTAATTTGTAAAATTAGGGAAAAATTGTATTTTTTTATGTTTATTTGTAAAAAATTAATTATTAATAACAATAATTTGTTTAAACAATTGAAAATTCTTGTTGTGGTAAATTTTACTGAATCCTTTTTTCACTTTAAATATAAAAAATATATAAGTCCGAAAAAACTACAATTTGCTAGGTTTATTTGAATAATAGCTGTAAATTAATAATAATAAATTGTTTAAACAAATTAAAAATAATAATTTATGGTCAATAATTTTTTTTTCTAACCAGAGCCCATTAATTTGTAAAATTAGAAAAAAGTTGTGTCTTTCTAGGTGCATTCGTCAAAAAGTTAATTATTATTAATAATAATTTGTTTAAGCAATTGCAAATTGTTGTTGTGGTTAACTTTACTAAATACTATTTTTAAATGTAAATGTAAAAAATAGTAAAGTCAAAAAAAACTACAACTCGTTAGATTTATTTGAATAAAAGCTGTAAATTAACAATAATAAATTGTTTAAACAAATCAAAAATACTTTAAATATCTATAAACATTCGTAAATTGACAATATGTAACAATTTCGTTAAAAAATCCTTAAGAAACTATTAATTTGTAATTTAAACAAATTTGTCATTTTTTTGCATTTATGGGGGTTGTTTATAACCCTATAAAAAATAGTTAATATTAATGAATTATTAAATAAATTATAAAATATTGTTGTTTAAGAACTTTTCCAAGATGTGATTCACTGTATTGCTATTTTTAGTGATTTTTGAGGATTTGGTAGCGAATTTACGAAAAAGTGCGTTTTTCCCATGTAAAATCAATGGGATATTTCAAGGGGTTTAAGGTTATTTAAGATTTAAAAATTATTTTTGATTATATTAATGTAAGGTGTCATTAAGGTGTAGTTGACATTTATTTTTATGTAGGAGAGAGGGCCCCAAGGTGGACAGGGCCCCAAGATGGACATTTCGTATATATTTTTAAGATGACAGCTCCTTATGATTTCTGTCATTTTTGTTGTTTGTATAGACGAAGAAAAAAAAGTTTTCTAATATGTTTTTCTTAATTTGGTAAATTTATTTAAATTTATGATTAAAAATGAATAATTTACGTTATAATATTCTTTATTTATCGTATAATAATATTTTAAAATGATTTTACTAATTTTGTGTTTGTATAGAAAATTTTACTGGAAATAAAAAAATTGTGTCATGTACCCTAAGATGGACAGGCCCAAAATCTCAATGTATTTATTTTCATATTTTCGATTTTACACTTTTCTCAATAATTTTTTGAATTAATTAAAATTTTTTATTTTCCAACACAAAATGGGATGTTATCGTTAAAGAAATTGATATATCGATAGTTTTCGATATCTTATTACTTTTTACTGTGAAACTATTAAATTGAAGTATTTAGGAATGCTATTTCTTAATAAATAAACAAATTTAATTAAATTAATTTTTAATATATAATATTTTATTTGGTTTTGATTCTAGAGCATTAAATCGAAAGGGTGTTCATCTTGGGTCCCTTTATTTTATATATATGAAATGTTTGTATCCAGAAATTACTGAAATTACTATAAAGCATGTCTATAAAAAACGTATTTACTTTATCAAGCAGGGTTTTTTAAATAGCATAAATATAAAACCAATTTTTATGAAAATAACTTTCTTTTTTTTTCAAGTCCCACTGGAGAAGAGAAATTTATACTATACTTGTTGCAAATGTTTCAAAATTCTGAAATCTTATGAAGTGCATAAAATGTTTCAAATTTTTCATAATTTATAATATAATATGTTTTGGTAAAAAAAAATACAATGGATTCTACAAATAAAAAATATACTTTATATTAGATGAAAAAGACCAAAACATTCTTATTCGGGGAGAAATGCTTACTGATAATCACATTTACAAATTTCAAGAACTATTAGAAGTCGATTCTGGTGGTCATTTTCAAATGCAGAATGTTGAATGAATGTTCAACAAATGTTGAATGAAGTTAAACCCATTAGAAAAGATAAGAAACATATTCAAATCCTATTCAGTCGTTCAAAAAAAAAAGGTCATTGGATTTGTACTTACTATGATTCAAATACTCTCTTTGTTTATGACAGCATGAATAATAAATTTTTAAATAATGATCAATGTCAATATCTAGCTAGATTATATCCGTTTAGACCTAATCTAGTTTTTCCCACTGTTCAAAAACAATCCAATTATGTGGATTGTGGTGTTTATGCAATTGTTTTTGCAACTTCTGTATATTGTAATGTTAAACCTGAAAGTGTAGTATGTAATCATGCAGTAATGAGAGAACATTTACAGACAATGTTTTTAAGAAATTGCTTATGTCATTTTCCTATTAATTTGGATAATAGTAGAATTGTAAATAGCAATATACAAAATATAAACATTGATTCTTGCACTGAGAGAAATAGATGCTAAGGGGTACCATCTAGATGGTACCATATTGCTACAGGATAGCATCTGGATGGTACGGATTAGTATCTGATAGCATCTGGATGGTACGATGTAGCATTTAGATGGTACAGTGTAGCATCTCTGATGGTAGAGTGAAACATAACGTCTCAACCATCAAAGATAGTAAAATTCTTACCACCTATTTCTCTCAGTGTGCTTAGACAATGAAACAAAAATAATTGAATATGTACTCTCTAAATCTGAATTAGTGATTTTTTACTAATGAATTAGCGAAAAGTGAGCTACTATTAAAATAGTAAGAATTTTACTAATTCTTAGTAGAAAACTACTAATCTTGTAGTAGAAAACTACTAATTCTTAGTAGAAAACTACTAATTCAGATTTAGAGAGTAAAACATGAGAAAAAGGAAAAAAATATAAAAGACTTTGGAACAGATAGAATGTATTTCCATTTAGATAAGAAGATAAGATAAGATAAGATAAGAAACATATTCAAATCCTATTCAGTGGTTCAAAAAAAAAAGGTCATTGGATTCGTACTTACTATGATTAAAATACTCTCTTTGTTTATGACAGCATGAATAATAAATTTTTAAATAATGATCAATGTCAATATCTAGCTAGATTATATCCGTTTAGACCTAATGTAGTTTTTCCCACTGTTCAAAAACAACCCAATTATGTGGATTGTGGTATTTAAGCAATTGCTTTTGCAACTTCTGTATATTGTAATGTTAAACCTGAAAGTGTAGTATATAATCATACAGTAATGAGAAAACATTTACAGATAATGTTTTTAAGTAATTGTTTATGTCATTTTCCTATTAATTCGGCTTATAGTAGAATTCTAAATAGCAATATACAAAATATAAAAAATGATTCTTGCTTAGACAATGAAACAAAAATAATTGAATATGTAAAACATGAGGAAAAGGAAAAAAATATTAAAGACTTTGGAAAAGATAGAATGTGTTTTAATTTAGATGAGATAGATTAAAACATTCTTATTCAAGGAGAAATGCTTACTGATAATCACATTTACAAATTTCAAGAACTATTATAAGTCGATTCTGGTGGTCATTTTCAAATGCAAAATGTTGGTTATTTACAAATGTTGGATGAAGTTAAACCTATTAGAAAAGATAAGAAACATATTCAATTCCTATTCTGTATATTGTAATGTTAAACCTGAAAGTGTAGTATATAATCATGCAATAATGAGAGAACATTTACATACAATGTTTTTAAGTAATTGTTTATGTCATTTCCCTCTTATTTCAGAAAATAGTAAAATTGCAAAAAGTTATGAACAAAATGTTAATAGCGATTTTTACGTTGTCAATGAAAAAAAATTAACTGAACTTATAGAACATAATTGAATACAAAACATATTCAAGGATATTGGAAAAGATAAACAATTTTTCAGTTTTAATAAGAATGATTTAGAACTTATTATTGCAGGAAAAATGTTAAGTTACAATCATATATATAAATTTCAAAAATTTTTAAAAATCGAGTCTAGGGGTGATTTGCAAATGCAAAATGCAGGTTATTTACAAATGTTGGTTAAAAAATCTAAATGAACATATTTCTTTACAAATGTTAAATGTAAAATCAATACAAAACTTGCACGTAATATTACAGGAATATCACAGTGATATCATGTTGTAATATTGGTAATATTACGGGGTGATATTACTGTGATATTGACGTGATATTACATTGATATTAACGTGATATTAAAATGTCCGTCCCATAGTAATATTACTAGTAATATTACAATAATATTGAGGTAATTTTACAAGTAATATTGCAGTGATATTAAGGTAATATTACAATTATATTACTGTCATATTGAAGTAATATTACAAATTTATTTAACATTAAATAAATTCTTTTAAAAACTTTCGGCTCAGTCGGGGTTCGAACACTCATGATTCGAGACAGCGCAAATATGCCTTCTACCTCTCGACCATCTAGCTCTTCGAATGTATTTCAGAAAATGTTCTTATATTTTACCAAAGATAATTACAGGTAATACATGAAAAATACTTTCCGAAATACATTCCAAGAGCTGGATGCCCAAGAGGTACAAGGCGTATTTCGCCGTGTCGAACCTTCGGTGTTCGAACCACGACTGAGCCCAAAGTTTTTTAAATAATTTATTTAATGTAAAATAAATTTGTAATATTACCTCAATATCACTGTGATATTCATGTAATATTACGTGCTGTTTGGGCACCTATAAATATTTTCTCTTTTTACAAAACTGCACAGTATTTCTTTCCTTCTTATTGTCAAAAATTTCTATTGTCTTTGACAAAAATTTCAAACTTCATTTTACCACATTAAGAAGGAATCGGACAAACAATCGGAACAAAAGTTAATCGAAATAAATAATTTTGATTTTTGATATAGAAGTCACATAAGTTAATTTAATTTTTTTCAGGGGAAGTGTTGACACTTGTAGTTTTTACAAAATGAGCCGTTAAAAATTGCAATTTGATAAAAATTAAAAAAAATTGACGTTGTAAACGATTATTCAATTTCGGTTATCTTAAAACTCAAATTGAATAATCGTTTCCAACGTCTATTTCTTTAAATTTTCATCAAATTGCAATTTTTAACGGCTCATTTTGTAAAAACTGCAAGTGTCAACACTTCCCCTAAAAAAAAAAATAAATTAACTTATGTGTCTTCTATATCAAAAATCAAAATTGTTCATTTGGACTGACTTTTGTTCCGATTGTTTGTCCGGTTCCTCTTTAATCTATCATTAATCATCATTACAAACTTCACGCGCGCATGTGCGCGCGCAATATCTTGCTAGTTGTTTATAAAATGTGTCAAAAAGTTCTATTCGTACTTCTCATTCTAAATTGACATCCAATAATGAAATCGTTCCGTGTTTGATGTGTTACTTTTTTTATTGCCGTACAATTGTCAGGACAAGGCAATTTTTTCCAATTTGTATACTGTTTGTGCACAAATAATTAGTGAATTATAAATACGAGTGAGGACTGTTGTTAGGAAGAAAACGTAAGTGGCAACCCTATACTTCTTTTAAAACTTTAGCTGTAGAACACCGTGTAGTACAAATAATTTTTAAACAAAATTTTAAAAATTTAAGAAAATAGTACTCTTTGAAAGTAAAAAATTTTTTTTTTTCAATTTGTTAATTAAATATTTAATAAACAACTTTTTCTTTTAAAATTCCGAGAAGAAGATTCGATGATAAATTTATCTACCTTTAATTTAAAAAAAAATTTACACAAAATTATTTAAATATGGTTAATTATTTTATAATTAGTTATTAATTATTTTATAAACCATAAATGGATTTTTAAAAACTAAACTTTTAAACCCTAAATAATTGCAAATTTGTCAAACTAGGATGAAAACAATTTTTAGAACATTGCCGGAAACGACTTAAATGTAACTTCTTATTTATTTGTTAATAACAAAATCAAAAAAAAAATTTAATGAACACTGTTGCTTAAAACTATTTTTTCATTGTTGCTTAAGCAGTAGAAATTATTTTTAAACAAAATTTTGTAAATTTAAGAAAATGGTACTCTTTGAAAGTAAAAAGTTTTTTTTTAAATTTTTTAATTAAATATTTAATAAACAAAATTTTTCTTTTAAAATTCCGAGAAGAAGATTCGATGTCAAATTTGTCTACCTTTAATTTAAAAAAAAATTCAGGATGTTGAAATTGAACACAACAAAATTATTTATATGTGGTTAATTATTTTATGATTAATTATTAATTATTTTATTAACAAGAAATAAATTTTTAAAAACTAAACTTTGAAACTTTAAATAATTGCAATTTTGTCAATCTAGGATCAAAACAATTTTATAAACATTGAAGAAAACGATTTAAATGTAACTTTTTATTTATTTGTTAATAACAAAATCAAAAAAAAAATTTAAATAAACACTGTTGCTTAAAACTATTTTTAATAGTTGCTTAAGTAGTACAAATCATTTGTTAATTAAATATTTAATAAACTAAATTTTTCTTTTAAAATTCTGAGAAGAAAAAAATTAATTTCTATTTTCGCTTGTCAAAATATTTATTTATTGACAGTAAAAAGCAAAGATGTTCGTTTCATTTTGTATTCTAAGAAGAAATTTAGTGCGATAATAACACACAATTTACATTTGTCACTTTTGTAAAATTTTTGTATTCCAAGAAGGACGATGATGAATTTGATGGATAGGGTGCAGGAATGGTACAGATTAAAAGCATTATTCCCAAAAAAAAATAACCGTATTTCCATACTGCTATACTATCTCAGTAACGATGTCAGAGACAGAGACAACAAAGATAGGTATAATATAATAGCAAGTAGCACATTATTTTAATTTAGTTAAAATGTCTTTTATGAAAGTTGAAAAGGAATTATTACAAAATATTAAAAAAAGGAATTTCTATTGAGAAATTTGTCAAAATATAAACATTGATATAATCGAGAATTGAAAAATTTTGTGAAATAATAAACAGAGAAATCTGAGCCTTAGTTATTGGAAAATTGGCATATTAGAAAATTGGAAATTTGTTTACTACAAAATTGCGCACGCGTACCGCGCTTTTGAAGTTCTAGTGAAGAGAAAAATCTTTTGATCACTTCTATATTTTAATACCTTTTCGAAATAAACTTACCTAATTTGATGGAATGCAAAATATATGCGATCTACTATCCTTATCATTTCTTTGATTTATCAAACAACTTTTTACACAACGAACTTTAACCATTTTTAAGCTTCAATTTTCAAAAAACAAATTACATTTATTTATTTATTTTCCATGCATACTTATATATTATATCTGTAGGACAAAAGCAAGAAAAGAAACCGGCAAAACAAAATCTATGTAAAAAAAGTTGGTATTTAACAATAATACTTTTTAGGAGAAGACTGCATATTTGTAGGTTCCATGTAAACAAAGTTGTGTTACGTTTTGATGTATAAAAACCCTTACAATATTCCCTAGTTCCTCCTTTTAAATCAATTTCAATTAAGAACTTGATTTGGGATGAGGATTAAGTCAATGAGAGTACTAAAGTTTATTGTAGAATATTTATTTATGAGGTTATTATAATGAGTAGAGAGATTTACAAAAATGATTTTATAAATTGAGCCTTACTTTCGAAGATGGAAAGATTGATGTTTTACTCGCAGATTTGTAGAAGGCTAGATTTTTAGTTTGTTTTTCTCACAAAACGGTGAGAATTTCCGTTATTTTGTAGAGTGACAACTTGGACCGAATAGAATTATCACTTATTAAAAGCAATACGTTACTATGCAGTAAGACTGTAATACTGCAAGTAATTTGAGTAGTTGAATGTGAATAACTACTGACTAGATGGTAAGACTGTCTATTATCAAGTTTGTAAAACTTTGAACTGCACTAGTCAACCTGATGCTCCAATTTATATTGGAAATTTGGGAATGCTAATGGCTGCCTAGAAAAAAGATGTCCGCTTCAAAAAAAGATGGACGCTTAGGAAAAAGATGGCCGTCCTAGCTTCACCTTCCTCTTCCTTCCCCTGCATGAATTCTAGGTTGTAATACTCCGCATTAAAGTGAAAGTATATCGTAGTTCTTGAAATTTGGAAAATGTTTGTCTTTGCTTGTCTCATCTCCCCGTTCCCTTTACAGGTGTCTAGACTTGTAGTACCCTCCAGCAAGAGGTAGCTGTCCTAGACTTGCGTTTGTCTTATGTTAACATAATCTCTTCCTTCCTCAAACGTTTTCAATTTTAAAATCACATCTACTCTTGTCTAATATTCGTATACAATATTAACCAAAATGATATACAATGATAAAAATTCTTATATCTATAAGAATTGAATAATAACAATGTATATAACAATATATAAAGTATATATATAGGTTACGAACGTAACACCTCCCCCCTCAGTTCGAGCATGGGAAAGAAATGATACAAGCTCGAAAGTTATTATTTTTTTTTTCAATGCTCATTTTGTTAAGGGAAATGTTATGATCGTGTACATTTGTCCAATTTTTATTACTTTATTCATAAATACTAATTTTGATTCATACCAATGCATGCTATATTTAAAAAATATGTTATAGTAATAATTACAATATAAGAGATAGATTTTTTTTTTTAGTGATTCAATTTTGTGACTAATACACATTTTGAAATAATTAGAAAAAAAATCGATTTTTATTTTTACTATTTTGTATAGCTACCTGACAGAGTGTAACAAATACTGCTGTAATAAAACAAATATGCTTTTCATTCATACTTATGCATTCGATTTTACGATTATTACATATGTATTTTTCATTTTTCGAGAAAAGATCAATAAGTAAATAAATTAATAAAATATACTTCCTGTTTTCATTAATACGCTTATTTTGTTACCTGGATTGTAATTTGTACATAACATATGTTTTGCAGTTTTACTCATTAAATTTACACATATTTTATATTATTGTTTTATTTGTTATAGAGAAATTTTTATTCATGTTAACATATTCATTTGTAATTGCAAAAGCAAAAAAAAAAATTTGTTACACACACGCAAAAAGAAAATTTGTTATTCTTTGTTTTTCTTTTTTTTTTATACTTAAATAAAAAACTGCATGATTTTTTTGATTACACACTCTCCTACTATTAACTTATTTTTGTTTTTATTACATGTTCAAATTTAAATGCACTTTACACATGTGAATTTTTGAAAGATGTTGTATTTATATGCTACTTTTGAATATATACGTTGTGGATTTGAATTTGAACATTTGTCAAAATATGTTATTGCTACGCACATTTAATTTGATCATCATCATTTTTTTATTTTAAATATAATTCATTAGTTTTGTCATTTTAATTATTAATGTGAGTTTAGATGTGCGTATAATGTAAAAAATAGAAAATAAAATTTCATTATGTTTTACTTGATCACATTCATTCATTTTTCTTGCGCTCCCAGAAAAATAAACATAGACTTTTGATAAGATGGGACCGAAAGAAATTACTAGTCCTCTCGAGTTTCCGGTGAACCTCCAGTTCCTAGGATTTAGATAAAACACCGTGGCTAGAGAAAAAAAATGACACAAAAATGACACTTTTGTAATCGGATTGGATTTGTAAGTGGAAGGAAGCTTTAAATAAATGTTATTATTTTACTTTAGATGATTTTTGTCAGCTGTAAATGTGATTTTCTTAAATGTCTCGTTTGTCAGATTTTTAGTAAAATTTTGTATCTGTTTATGAATTTTTATTTATTTTTCTGGTACAATACGTGACAGTTTAAGTCTATTTATATGTACTATTTTTTGTTTATTTTTTACTTGTATTTTAATATTTCCTTTATTTAAAATTTCTAATACTTTATGTGGTCCTGTGTATTGATTGGCAAATTTGTGAATTTTTCCCCCTTGGAGTAAGAAAACTTAATCCCCTACTTTAAAATCTTGTGGATTGCATTTTTTATCATAATAAATTTTTGACTTTTTTTTTGCTGATATTAAATTTTCTTTTGCAATATTTCTCATTTCATGTAATCTTGTTATCAAATCAGTTAAATAATGATCATATGTTTCTAATTTTTCGTGTTCCAGTGGTGGATCACTAGATGGTAACCGTGCCAATTTTCCAAAAATTAATTCATACGGAGTACATTTGGTACCCTCGTGTACACTGGTGTTGTATGAAAACATAGCGAGTTCTAACCAGTCGTCCCATTCTTCGTTTTTATTTATAAATTGTTTTAAATATTCCCCTAACACATGATGTGATCTCTCAATTGAACCGTTCGATTGAGGATGAAAGGCAGTTGTCCAATGTATTTGCGTAAATGACTACGTCATCTAAATAAACAAACAATTCTATTCCTTGTAAACCTAATAAAACTTGATCAATGAGTTTTTGAAAAGTACTTGGCGAATTTTTTAATCCAAATGGCATTCTGTCAAATTCGTAATGGCCATATGGTGTTAAAAATGCGGTCTTATGCGCATCTCTTGGATCCATTTTAATCTGATGAAAACCGGAAGCTAAGTCGAAGACGGAAAAATATTGCGCGTTTGATAATTGATCTAACAAATCGATTATATTTGGTAAAGGATAAAATTGTCCTACTGTGCGTTCGTTCAATTTTCGAAAGTCTAATACTAACCGCCATTTTTTATTTCACTGCGAGTCATCTTTTTTTGGTACTATCCAAATTGGTGTATTGTACGGTGAATCGGATGCTTTAATAATTTGTTGTTCTAATAATTCGTTTACTTGACGTGTCATTTCTTCTTTGTGAACAGGTGGAAATCTATATTGTTTTGTTATGATAGGCGTGTCATCTGTAGTAATAATTCTGTGTTTAATAAGATCAGTTGCTTCTAAATATTCTCCCGGTATATGAAATCTATCTGAGTATTTATTTACTAATTTTATAACATGTTCTAGTTCTTCTTTATTTAAATGGTCTAATCTAAGTAACTTTTTTAATTCTTTTACTCTATCCGTTCCTGTAATATTAAAGATTTTTCCTGATTTTTCATTGTTTGTAAATACGTTAATTATTTCTTCAATTTCAATACTTTCATTGTTTTTGAAATTACATTTTTGATTTTCATTTTCTAATTCTTTAAAATCTTGCAGTTTTATATTAAGGATAGATATTTTTATAGACTCGTTGCGTGTGTTAAATACCTTTAAATATGCTTTACCTTCTGTATTTGTTACAACTGCGTTGCCTAAAAAAACACCTTCGGCTACTGACTGTTTAGGGATAAAACCTATCTTTTTATCTTTATTCAAAATTTTAACATGAATATTATAAACTGATCTAGCTGGTATTGTAAAATAATCGTTTGATTCAAAGTAAAATTTTTGATTATTTATTTCTATGTGTCTTTCTTCATAATTTATTTTTACTTTATTATTGACAAAAAATTCTGTTCCTAAAATACCGTCGTGTTCAATTGGTACATCATTAGATAATAAATTAAAAATTGTCGGAATGCCAAAAATATTAAGTTTTACTTGTCCTAATGTATAAACTGGATGCTCATTAATTCCTGTTAATTTGATGCATTTATTTTTATCAATTTCTTTGTCATTATGAAGTGCTCGAAGTTTTAATAAATTTGGTCCTGCTCCTGTGTCAATCATCATAGTTGTAGATGTTTTAAGTCCATTAGTATTTACTCGAACGTATGGTATTGAATTTGGTTCTGCTAAATTTATATGTTTTGTTGGGAGTTTATTATTATCGGATGCATTAAAATTTTTCAATCTGTCCTCGGAGCATCCTACTGAGGAAGAATTTTGGAGTTTTCCGAATGTTCTACTGGGTGATGCGTTTGTTGTTGGCTATTGTTATATATTCTTTTTCTACATTCACTAATTACATGTCCTGGATTTTTACAATAATTACATGTTACAGTTTGGTTTCTGTGTGTCGGGTTTGATAGTGGAATATTTTTACTTGTGCTTGGTTCTTGTTCTTGTAATTGTTCGTTTTGTTTATTCTGATATCTGCTGTTATATGAATTTTGATATCTGTTTTGGTTTCAATATTGATTCTGATTTTGATATTGATTACGATTTTGGAATTGATTTGGTGAAGTTCTATACTGGTTTTGGGTTTGATTTTGATATTGATTTCGCGGAGGGTCTTTATAGTAATTTTGATGATGGTCTTGAGATGCATTAAATGGTTGATTTTGATTTCTGTTACTAAAACGATTTTGATATTGATTCTGGGGTGTAAAATTTCGTCGTGAATGTATAAAATTTTCTTACCTTTGTCCTAGTAATTTATTAATTTGAAAACAATTTACTGCAAAATGTCCTTTTTTTCCACAGAGTAAACAAGTAATGATTTCATCCTGAGCAACATTTATCTTTGTTGTTTTAGCAAAATCTTTATTGTTTTTTAACAAATATTCATTTTCAATTTTTTGCGTATTTTTTCTTAGTTCATTACGTGATAATAATTTTCTTTCTACTTCTATTGCTTTATTTACTGCGTTTTTAAATGTATCTGATATTCCTACTCGTAATTCTAATTCTGGTCTAAGTCCTCGCGTAAAACAATCAACAATGGTTTCTTCTAGTCCTGTTTTAAATGTTTCGTCTACTGTATTTTCGTTATTAATTCTATGCGCATCTAAAATTCTTTCTGCTGCTTCTGCAATTCTTGACCCATAAGATACTACGTTTTCATGTTCCCACATGTACATTGCCCCCAATTCCCCTTGTAACTGATATACTGATTTCGCGGGTGCTTAAACTGTTTTTAGTCTTTCTGCCAATTCTTGTACTGTGTTAAAACTATGCCCTAATATAATTTTCCTTGCTTCGCCTGAAATTCGACCCCGAATTAATTTTACTAAATTCTTTTCCACATCTACATTTTCTGGAAGCATTGATTTTGCCTCTACACAACCCTCAATGAATATCGATAATGGTATATTTTTTCCGTCAAATAATGGAATTGTTTCCAAAGCGTCGCGTAAAGAAACTTGCTGGTTATTCGGTAAAGCCATATTTTCGTGATTAAATGAAATTTCAGAATTATTGGAAGATGTGTCAGAATTATGTACGGATTGATTTTCAAAATTATCGTCAATTTCTTCTATTAAAGTTTTATTTAATTCAGACTGATTTTTATTAAAGCCAAATTCTTCTAAAGTATTTAAATGACTTTCAATTAAAGTTTTTTCTGCCCATATTTCTTCGCTATCACTATTATTACTGTTAGAAGTATCGTCACTGTCAAAAAGTTAAGTTGAAATGAATCCTGAATCCGATTGTTTTTCTTTTTGTGAAAAATTAATATTTGGATTTGTTTTAGAATACCTCGGTGTACTAGTAAATGGTTTTGATTTGATATTAGGAATTCCAGAATTTAAGGATAGTTTAGGATTTTCTTTTATTTTTGAGCAAGTTAAATGTTGAGAATCAGTATTATTTTCATTTGAATTAGACATTAATTTCGAGTTGCATGATACTTAAAATTATAAGTTTTATAAAAACAAAATCATTTGCATATAAATGTAATAAAAAGAAGTATTTTATGCAAAAGTTTTTATAAATAAATATTCTCACTCTTCTAGAAAAAATGTCAATAAACTTGCATTAACGAATAAATTGTAAAAAAGATAAATGATTATGTTGTACAGATTCTATCGTATTTTTAAGAGGACTCGAACCCCTATTTACAAATAAACTTTTAGGATTTACAATTGTAAATGCACCTAGCAAATATAAGGGAAATATAAGGATCATATACAACAAATATTTTAAAATGATATTAAGGATTTTATTTCAAACATATATACTTTTTATTGACACTTTCAATTTAGTTAGCTCATTGATTTTTGAAAAATAAATCATTCGGTAAATTTGAATTTTATTTAAAATTTAATTGATATTTAAAAAATTTCCATGAAATTTTATTATTGACTAATATTATGTTTCTAAAAAAAATTTTACAAATTTTTTCTCATCGACTTATATTTTATTTCCCGGGCCGATGCACCAAAATTGTGAAGGGCTTCTGTTACGTTTTGATGTACAAAAACCCTTACAATATTCCCTAGTTCCTCTTTTTAAATCAATTTCAATTAAGAACTGGATTTGGGATGAGGATTAAGTCAATGAGAGTACTAAAGTTTATTGTAGAATATTTATTTATGATATTATTTACTCGCAGATTTGTAGAAGGCAAGCGATGAAATAGTATTAGCCTTGCAGTAGATGAGCCGTTGAGTAAACAGACGAGGATCCTAATCTTAGATGTCGATGCAGGTGAATTTTGTAGAAAATAGAAACTTTTTGCAGGAGACTTTTAGTTTGTTTTTCTCACAAAACGGTGTGAATTTCCGTTATTTTGTAGAGTGACAACTTGGACCGAATAGAATTATCACTTATTAAAAGCAATACGTTACTATGCAGTAAGACTGTAATACTGCAAGTAATTTGAGTAGTTGAATGTGAATAACTACTGACTAGATGGTAAGACTGTGTATTATCAAGTTTGTAAAACTTTGAACTGCACTAGTCAACCTGATGCTCCAATTTATATTGGAAAATTGGGAATGCTAATGGCTGCCTAGAAAAAAGATGTCCGCTTCAAAAAAAGATGGACGCTTAGGAAAAAGATGGCCGTCCTAGCTTCACCTTCCTCTTTCTTCCCCTGCATGAATTCTAGGTTGTAATACTCCGCATTAAAGTGAAAGTATATCGTAGTTCTTGAAATTTGGAAAATGTTTGTCTTTGCTTGTCTCTTCTCCCCGTTCCCTTTACAGGTGTCTAGACTTGTAGTACCCTCCACCAAGAGGTAGCTGTCCTAGACTTGCGTTTGTCTTATGTTAACATAATCTCTTCCTTCCTCAAACGTTTTCAATTTTAAAATCACATCTACTCTTGTCTAATATTCGTATACAATATTAACCAAACTGATATACAATGATAAAAATTCTTATATCTATAAGAATTGAATAATAACAATGTATATAACAATATATAAAGTATATATATAGGTTACGAACGTAACAGTTGCTATAGCTAACAAGAATTATTTGTTTCAAAATGTTTAAATAATAATTTAATTTTTATTCCTTACCCGTATAATCGCATAAAAATTAGTTAATTACAAAATTAGAAAAAAACTGCATATTTGTATGTGCTTTGTGTAGAAAATTGGTGAACAATATTTATTTGTTTAAACAATGTTTTAATAATTGTTATTATTTGTTTTACGAAATATATTATTTAATTTATTACTAACAAAAACAAAAACTAGGTAAAAATTATGTCTATTTTATTGACATTTTGCTTCGAAGTAAGCAAAATAATTTGCTTCCTCATAGATGAAGCAATAATATAATATTATATAAGTTAATTGGGAAAGTTATTAAAAAAATAGAATTTTAAATACAAAAAAAAATTAAAAAACATAAATGATTTTACGAATTTTTGATCAATTATAAAAGTTATATAGGTCAATTGATTAGTTTTTAGATAAGAAATTTGATTTTTGTATTCATTAAGGGTGATCCAAAGCTAAACTAAGCCATGACAAAGACAGATGATATATACCAGACGTCATTTTTTATATATAAATTTTTGGCACCACACAATAGTTGACATAAAAACGCAACATCAACGAGAAATTGTACGTATTTGTAGTTTCTAAATCACTTGGAACTATTTTATTTTATTCCCGAACAAGGTGACAATGTGTGATAGAAAATTCGGTTGCAATGAAAGCAGATGATTGAAACAAAGATTGAGTATACTTTGACGTCGCTCTAGAACACCCTTAAGTTGTAAGTTTAGCCTGAAAAAATTTTTGTCAAAAAACATTTTTTTCGAAGAAAAGAGGTGCTCAAAAAATTTAATTGGGTATTTTAAAAAATCTGTGTCCAAATTTAGATATTCATGAGATTAATAAGTCATCAAAATTTTATTGAAATTCGCTGAAACGTTCTCGAGATATCCTGGCAACAAAAAATGCTATACACTCACATACATCTGGACATTTACTTTGAAATGAAAATTTACGCTTTTCAGATAAATTTAAATAGTCGATTTAGGCTATTTTTGGAAAATCGAAAATTTTAACGATCACAAAGATTCCTTTATGAGGAAGCAAAATTCGACAATTTTTTTTTAAATTCTTACTCTTAAAGTTTATTTGGAAATGCTACAATTTTTCAACAATAAATTGTCTGAACAAATAATAAATTCATCATAACATTAAGAAAAAACTTTTCATCGGTCCTAGAAGATAAAATAGTATAGATTCAAGAATTTGAGGTTATGATAAACTGTTTTACGCATGACAGAAGTCCAGCAGACCCGAGTTTACGCCAAATAATATCTCATTTTTGGATCAAGCATAAGTACCATTTCTTTTAAGACCATCAATGTAAACACATTTTTATTCTTGGCAAAAGAAATCCTCTTTTCTCTGTGAACATTAGTAAAATACAAAACTTGTTGATAAACAACAATAACAGTAAAAAATGTTTATGAACTTAATTTTTTTTGCTACATATAAATAAAAGTCTGCGCGCGTATACAAAAATTTTCGGTAGCGCAAAAGTTAAATATTGTTTCAAATTTCGTCGTTTATTTGATGTTACCTAAAGTAATTTTATTTTGTAGTTTTTTGATAGATTCGTTAAATGACCTACTTTAAGATCGTTTTCAATATAATCGTTTATTCAGTTTATTGGATTACACAAAGTATTCCATTTTAAGAGTGTTAGAAATCTTACGTTTATTTATGCTATGTTTTTCGCAAAGACTGAATTATTATTTCTTAAATGTTACGCTCGAACTTATTAAAAATAATTTTTGTTCAAAATTCTAATATAGTTTTTTTATTAATTATTTTAATTGTTGTCGTTAAGCCTGACAGCTTGTTTCCAATCTAAATTGAATCCATTTCATATTAACATTTAAGATTTTTACACCTTAAACATCATGAATCAATTTACAAATTTTACAAAAACAAGAAAATACAAATATAATAAAGACTGTAAAAGTGAAAGATGATTGAAGAGGTTTTTAAATAATTTCATTTTTTTTTCATTTTATTTTTAAGTGGAGATTATCAATAGAGACTAAAAAAGGAATAGCTTTTCCCATTAGGCTAATTTGCAACAGTCGAACTTTAAATTAATTTTCAGGAACAGAATTTAATTCGACTTTTATTATTATTTACTTTATATTGCTTATAAATTGTAACAAAATTTATTTTAACAAAAAGTGAGAAAAGGGAGCTATCTTCGATGTTGGAAAAATACAAAATTTACATCATTTCAAAAGTTGATGTGTATCGTATATAACAGTACGATACTCAATAGGTGTTATTGTTTGGTTTCTACCTACAGTAAACAGCTATATGAACACATTATGATTAAAAACAAATTAAATAAAATCATAATTAAATCAAACACTGAGTGTGTTTGGGGCGGAAGAGGCAATCCAATTTTAGGCACTATTTCCGCGCCTTAACACCTTACGAGCGTGCGAAACGAAATTCAGCGTCCCGCGGCCGCGAGACCGCCTCCAGTAGTTCGTGCATCGAAGGTAGTACCTCCTCCCACCTAATTAACACATCTTGGCAATGGGCACGTCGCGAATTAAGTAGCCACACTCATTCTCATTCCGATATCAACCATTTACCTAGAGTGACGGCTCTGAGGATTGACCCGTCGCCACTTGTAAATTTATTACTCTGGCTACGTATAAGGCAAGACTAAATTCGGAAAAATAAATTCATGTCTCTGAACTTAATTTCGAGCCAGTTTAGTTATTTAAGGAAATTTAAAAACCGAGAAAATAAGTTCAAGTCTTTGAACTTGACTTCAAATCAGTTAAATAATTAAAAAAAAGGTTGAATTAAATTCGGGAAAATAAATTCAAGTCTTTGAACTTAAATTTGAATTTAATTTAATGGTTATTTGAAGAAAATTTTCAATAGAATTATTTAACTTTGAAATCATTTGAAGTCTTTATACTTCAGAATGATTTTTCAAACGTGAATAAGTAAATTTAAATTTCTTTCTAATAAAGTCTTTATACTTTGAAAAAAAAGAAATTTTAAATTCAAAGAAAATTATTCATCGGTTGCAATTTAAGCCGGGAAAATCCTTTTTTTTTCTTCTGCGGCTAAATTCTTACACCTGATTACAACTGGTCGCGAACCCGTCGCTGATTTACCACATAGCGCAATTCGGGCTACGTATAAGATTAAATTATTTAAATAAAACAAAATAAACTCGAGATTATAACATCAAGTCTCTGAACTTGATTTTGAATCGAATTTAATTATTTTAATAAAACGGGATAAATTCGAGATAATAAATTGAAGTCTCTGTACTCAATTTAGAATCGAATTGAATTGAGAAAAATCAGTAGAATAAAATTTTTAATTAATAAAATGAGAAATTTTATTTTCTAATTAAAAATAGTTCTTTTTGCCCTTCATAATAGAGGAAATTTTAAGAAAAATCTTCAATTGTCTTTCATCTTACTAAGGTAAATATGTATCAAAACAACACACACGCACATACACAGTCAATACACTATATTTTTTAATTCATTTCGCGGGTGATCGTGAAAATAAGAATCTGTTCGAATTTCGACTTGTAAATTTATTGTGTTCAATAAACCAACAAAAATTTAAAAACAAAAGTGCGTGTTTGTTATTAAAGTAAAATTTATTTCTTAAAGAATTCCAGCATCCAAAACCTATCATTTTCCGAAACGAAGCATAAAATTGAAACGGTCTAAATAAAGAGATTGAAAATCAGACCTACAATATTACCACTCCGCAATGAGTATAAAATATGTTTAAAATTTGAAACGTTTTTTAAAGGAAAGATAATATGGGGAAGGAAATTCGTTCTCTTTCTCAAATTTCTAAAAATCCAAAAACGTCAAATTAAAAAATAAAAATCGGGCAAGTACGAGTTACACCTATACCAAAATCTAGGGTTCCGTACATTTACGAAACAAAGATATACCTTATTAACAAACAGAGAGCTCTATTTTGGTACACATATGTATTTTTACGTGTAGATTACAGGAAGATTATAGAGAACATTATCTGGATTGAAAAAGTTTTTTCCTCATAACTTTGAAACTATTTGAGCTAGAGGGCTAAAATTTGATAGATTTGTATATTTTTATGTACAGATTATGAAAATTAATTAGAAAGTACAATTTATGAAAATACCTCTACCTTCAAGTACATGAAACTTTTGCTTAAGGGTACAGGTTTGTATTTCATATAAATAACATAAAAATCAAGAACTTTTTTTTAAGGGGAGGCCCTGAAATTTTTATAAGGTTTCAGAGCGTATAACAGTTTTGATTAAAGGTCCTGTGGCAGCCTTGATTAAGCCTTGTATAAGATTAAAAATTTTTTTTTGTTTTTTTTCATAATTTTTCAATTATTTTGAAAAAAAAGTGATAACAATTTTCAATTGCGTTTTATATCGTTTTTTACATTCTGAGTTTACACATAAAAATTTTATTGGTTTGAGGGGTACTGTAGGACAATTGGGGTGAGCTCTAGCATAGGGGTCTAAACCTCTTTTCGGTGATTTTTTGAATTATTTTTTGTGACCTCATAATATTCAATTTTATTTCCAAACATAATTTTTCCATAATCTGCATGCAAAAATTCACAAGTGTACCAAATTTGAGCCCTCTAGCTCAAATAATGCCAAAGTTATAGAAAAAAAACTTTTTTTCCCAAAATTTGCAGTTTCTCCTTGACAACGCTATGGCCATCAATCCAGATGATGTTCTCTATATTTTTCGTGTAATCTACACGTGAAAATACATATGTGTACCAAATTTCAGACCTCTAGGTCAAATAGTTTAGAAGTTAAGGGGAGGGGGATAGTTTTTAGCTACGGACGCACGAGTCTCGCTATAAGGGTTCCGCCGAACACCGAAGGTGTACGGAACCCTAAAAATCTTTGAATTATATCAAATAATGATGTGTCTCAGTGCAATTGAACTTTCTCTGATGAAAGCATACTTTTAAACGCATTTAAGGGTAGTTATAAAAAAATCTTACGTAAGAATAGGGGGGGGGGGTGTCCGACAAATCTTATGTATGCTTACATGGGGGAGGAAGGATTAAAATTAGCTAAAATCATGCTATTGTAATTAATGAATGGCCCATTACCATGTTTTGCTTTATGCTACATCATTAATGTCATCTATGTACTCTCTATAACTTTCATTTCGCAATTGTGTTTAATGATTTGCACAATACTAAAGTCGATATTTTATGACGCAAAAACTGGCGGCCTGACCTAGCGGCCAAATGTTCCTTTGTTTTTGTACTTACGTATTTAAAATAATAATTTGAACACCAGATAAAAAAGTTTAATATCATTATCCAAATACGTTTGTAAGAAAAAGCCCGCTCAAGAAAGTAAATTTTACAAATTACTAATGTTCAAAAGTTTTAAGAATTTTTGGCGGTTTTCCAACATTGGGCAGCCACTTGGGCTATGGGCTAAAAAAGTTCAAAAATATTATTAATAAACGTTTTTTAACAGAAAGCTCTGTCAGCAGAGTAATTTCTGGTAAATATTATTGATAAACGTTTTTTAAGAGAAAGCTCTGGCAGCAGAGTAATTTCTGGTAAATATTATTTTTCAAAAGTTTTATGATTTTCTGCTGCATTCTAGCATTGAGCCGCCACATGAGCTATGGGCCATAAAAGTATAAAAATTATTAATCAAAGTTTTTTAAGAGAAAGCTCTGGCAGCGAAGTAATTTCTGGTAAATATTATTTTTCAAAAGTTTTATGATTTTCTGCTGCTTACCAGTATTGGGCCGCCAATTGGGCTATGGGCTAAAAAAGTTCAAAAAGAATATTGATAAAAGTTTCTTTAAAGAACGCTCTGGCAGCAAAGTAATTTCTGGTAAATATAAATTTTCAAAAGTTTTATGATTTTCTGCTGCTTTCCAGCATTGGGCCGCCACTTGGGCTATAGGCTATAAAAGTTTAAAAAATTATTGATAAATGTTTTTTAAGAGGAAGCTCTGGCAGCGAAGTAATTTCTGGTAAATATTATTTTTCAAAAGTTTTATGATTTTCTGCTGCTTACCAGTATTGGACCGCCAAATGGGCTATGGGCTAAAAAAGTTCAAAAAGAATATTGATAAAAGTTTCTTTAAAGAACGCTCTGGCAGCAAAGTAATTTCTGGTAAATATAAATTTTCAATAGTTTTATGATTTTCTGCTGCTTTCCAGCAATGGGCCGCCGATTGGGCTATTGGCTAAAAAAGTTCAAAAAAATTATTGATAAAAGTTTATTTAAAGAAAGCTCTGGCAGCGAAGTAATTTCTGGTAAATATCAATTTTCAAAAGCTTTATGATTTTCTGCTGCTTTCCAGTATTGGGCGCCAATGGGCTATGGGCTAAAAAAGTTCAAAAAAATTATTGATAAAAGTTTTTTGAGAGAAAGCTCTGTCAGCGAAAAAATTTCTGGTAAATATAAATTTTCAAAAGTTTTATGATTTTCTGCTGGTTTCCAGCATTAGGCCGCAAATTGGGTTATGGGCTAAAAAAGTTCAAAAAAAATTATTGATAAAAGTTTTTTAAGAGAAAGCTCTGTCAGCGAAAAAATTTCTGGTAAATATAAATTTTCAAAAGTTTTATGATTTTCTGCTAGTTTACAGCATTAGGCCGCAAATTGGGTTATGGGCTAAAAAAGTTCAAAAAAATTATTGATAAAGGTTTTTTAAGAGAAAGCTCTGTCAGCGAAAAAATTTCTGGTAAATATCAATTTTCAAAAGTTTTATGATTTTCTGCTGATTTGCAGCATTAGGCCGCAAATTGGGTTATGGGCTAAAAAAGTTCAAAAAAATTATTGATAAAAGTTTTTTAAGAGAAAGCTCTGTCAGCAAAGTAATTTCTGGTAAATATCAATTTCCAAAAGCTTTATGATTTTCTGCTGCTTTCCAGCATTGGGCCGCCAATTGGGCTATGGGCTAAAAAAGTTCATAAAAATTATTAAAAAAAAAGTTTTTTAGAGAAAGCTCTGGCAGCGAAGTATTATTTCCAATTTTTTTATTTTCGAAAGTTTCATGATTTTCTGCTAAGCACAGGTATTGGGCTCCGATTTGGACAATTTTTTTATAAAACTTTATGTATATTTGTTTTTATGTTTTGTATCCTATTTTCCTAGTTCCGCGTAGTGGTGGAGCGTACGTAAAGCTCATAATTATTTTAAAAAATATAATTTATTTAAATTTTAAGTGCAAAAACAAATAAAGTTCTGTTTTTGAAATTAGTATTTTTAATATGTAAGTACAAAAACAAAAGAACTTCTGGCTGCTAGCTCGGGCCGCCGCGCCAGTTTCTTTGTCACATTTGGAAGATTGTAAATCTGCTAAATCTGCTTAAAAAAGATATTAGAAGATAGTAGAAAAACAATAGAAACATCATAGCGGCACACTATTTTTTTAATAGGTTCTAATGTCTTTTAAAGAGATAATTTTTCTCTAGGAGTTTTCTAATGTCTCCGACTGTCGTTGTATAATGCAAAAAAATATTTTTACTAGTTTCTAAGAGGTTTAAATGAGCTTTTGTTTGAAGATAAAAAATATAAAATGTTTTTGAAGAGTTTCTAAGAGTTTTCTAAGAGGTTCAAGTGGCTGAAAATTTTATAAGTATATTCAATGATCTTTTAAACAGGTTCTAAGAGGTTCCTTTGGGGTAAAATAATAAATATTACTTTCCGAAACATATTTTTTTAATAGCTTTTAAAAGCTTTCTTAAAGTTTCCTCTTCGAAAGAGTTTCTAAGAGGTTTCAATATAGTTAAATAATAAGTATTATTTACCAAACATATTTTTTTGAGAGCTCTTAAAAGCTTTTTAGAGTTTTCGAAAGTTACAAATTTTGTAAAATAACTAATGATCTTTCAAAGAGTTTTTCCATGAGATAAAAAAATAGGTTTTACGTTTTTAAATATGCACTTGTAAGGCTTTCTATGAGTTTTCTAAAAGTTTTATTTCTTTTACAATAGCCAGTGCCTTATGATCTTTTAAAGAGTTTCTATGAGGTTTCCATAAATTAAAAAAAAAAGTTTTACGTTTCTAAATATGTTTTTCTACGACCCTCTACGAGTTTTCTAAGAGTATTAATTCTTTCACAATTGCAAGTATCCTATGATTTAAAATTCTAAAAAATAAAAAAAAATTTTTAAATTCTTGGGAAGATTGGTATTTTGTACTCATTTTTAAAAATTTTCTTACCTTTATGTGCGATATATTTTGAAAACTCTTTACAGTGTATTGACACTGTCTGAATACATCGCTAATTTTCATATCGATCAAAAGTCAGTGAAATTTTAGTGATTCTTTTAATCATGCTTAATTAATAGTAAAATCTTCGCTTACTTTTTTTTCATCAATTAGTGAAAAATAACCAAAAAATAGTTAAACTTTGACTAATTGAATTAGTAAACAGAATTTTACTATAATATTAGTTGTTTTCACATAACCTGACATTGGATTTTACTACTTAATAATATTAGTTATTTTTAACTAATGCAGATTTACAGAGAAACATTTGGCCCAAAATAAAAGACAATTAAAGCTATCGAGTTTAAACTGTAATTGTAAAAAATAAATACTTTACAAAAAAAAAAAAAAAAAAAATAGCGAATACTCACTAACATTATATAACATAAGATTTTTCTTAAAAATTTGCTGAAACTTAATAGAAATTCTATTCCCTAAAAATATACAGAAAGTTCAGAAACATTCTATTAAATATGCTTTTCCCTAAAAATATACAAAAAATTCACAAACATTCTATTAACTGTGCTTTTCCCTAAAAACTTTAAGAAAATTCACCAACATTCTATTGGATATTGTTTTCCCAAAAACTTATTGAATTTGTCACAATTTTTAAAAAATATTTTTTAAAAATTAGTAATAATTCAACAACTTTTTAGGGAAAAATGAATTTATTAGATTTTGGTAACTTTTGCAAAAACTTTGTGAATTTTACCCAATTGCTAAAGAAAATTTTGTAAAAGTTAGGGAAAAATCACAAATTTTTTAGGGAAAAGCAAATTTATCAGACTTCTGTTGAAATTTTACCATATTTCTTGTTAATATTCACTAATTTTTTTGGGAAAAAGAGTTTCCCTAGAAAATGTGGAATAATCACAATGAAATGTTGGTGAATAATTCACAAATTTTTTAAATTGTGCATACCTGATTAAGTGTCATTTGACCCTCATAGGACAATATTTAAAACTATTTTGAAAAACACATACAAAAGACTTAATATTTAACTTCTTAAAATTGTCAATCTCTTAAAACATAATGTATTACAATTGTATAATGTTGTGAATAAACTCTTCAGAAATGAAGGACATAGTCAATAATTTTAATTTTTTTAATTATAGGACATTAATTTTAAAAATTGCAAAGAAAGTTCTTTTTCTATAGGAACAGTTGTAAACAATTAATGCTACATAACAATTATGAGTTTAATGAATTAAAAATGATTGTTGTCATTATTTGAAAATGTTTGTTGGTAAGAATAAAATATTAATGATTTTTATGGTTTTGGATTTGGTTTCAAACAATTTATGTAATCAACTGAAAATCAACTTATGTTTCTTAAAAACATTCGTTCAAAAATGAATATCTGTCGACAGAATGATCGGATTTCAAAGAAAGTTGCTATGAAAATAGTATAAATATACGTCTCAGGAAGTTCGTTGTAATATTATTGGGAAGGATATTCTGAAATTCAGTTAAATTTTAACAATGTGAATACAATAAGATTTTATAAATCAGAATTATTTTTTTATTAGAAAATAATATGTTACATGGTAATGAATATATTGTGATGGTTTCACGCGTTGACGTGACAATTCACACGAGCTAAAGATAAGAGAAATGTTAAGTGGTTAGTTCGCGAACGGTGGCAGCACGTAACGAGCATGCCATTTTACCACGAGAGCACCTCGAGGAGCCAGCGAGTAGGGGAAGTTCAATTAGCACAACCGGGAGATGGCTAGTTGCGGTCCTACTCACAAACGAAATAGCGAGGAGAGGGGTTATAAGCGGGCCAGATGGAAAATTCTATAAGTAACCAGTAAGTGACAATGTGTGTAATTTCCCACCACGACAACTCGGTCAAGTGAGTATACCTTGGTCGTAGTCAGGCACGCCGAAATGCTCTGACGAACCCAGTTTACCTATATCACTGTTTTACTTAGTGTACGCCGGAAGGCTGCTAGGTATATTTAATTTTCGTATGCTTTTGTAAATTTCTTTCTTAGCGTACGCCGGAAGGCTGCTAAGATTATAATTTTGTATTTTTTTGTTTCTCCTCGCTTTGTCTCCTTGGTGTACGCCGGAAAGCTACCAAGAAATAGGCTCCCTCGCTTTTTCCCTTGTGTACGTCGGAAGGCTGCCAAGGACACTAGCTTTTTTCCTCGCTCCTTAGTGCACGCCGGAAGGCTACTAAGACCCCCTGCTGCTTTTAGTGTACGCCGAAAGGCTGCTAAGCTTCAAAGCTTGTTTATTAGTGCATATCAGAAGGCTGCCCACTTTACTTACCACGGATGACAACTATTTTCTCCGATGAACCTGAAACAAAAAATGTGATTTTTATTTAATGTTCAATATAAATTAAGTTAAAAAATCGTGAGGACGATTATACTTACCGCGGGTGACAATTATCTTCTCCGACGAACCTGAAATAAAAAATGTGATTTTTATTTAGTGCTCAATATAAATTAAGTTAGGATATCGTACGAGCGATTATATTTAGTGCGGATGACAATTATTTTCTCCAACGGTCCTGAAACAAAAAATGTGATTTTTATTTAATTTTCTTTTTTTTTATGTGTTCAATATAAATTAAGTTGAAAAATCGAAAGGACGATTATACTTACCACCGGTCTTCTCCGACGAACCTCAAATAAAAAATGTGATTTTTATTTAATATTCAATATAAATTAAGTTGAAAAATCGTAAGGACGATTATACTTACCGCGGGTGACAATTGTCTTCTCCGACGAACCTGAAATAAAAAATGTGATTTTTATTTAATGCTGAATATAAGTCAAGTTAGGATATCGTACGAACGATTATACTTACTGCGGATGACAATTAGTTTCTCCGACAAATCTAAAGCAAAAAATGAGTTATTTTTTGTTTAACATATAATTCCCATGTGACTAGAAAATAAGAAACGGCAAAACGGTTCGTTCTAAATTCAAATAAAAATAACTTGAATCCGTATAGATTTTAAGAAAAGTATCCACAAGACTGAAGAATCTTCTGATATCATTGTTCACTCTTCAACAATTGTACTGACACGAAGAACTGAAGAATAAATTGCTCGATTGTGATAAATCTGTGTTTAATTAACACTCCCTTGGGTGTTTCAACCAATTCCTAAACTAATCCTTACTTTAAATTAGGTAGAATCAAAAAACGAACCATAACAATATCTTCGGTCGAGAAATAATAATTGCATTTGTCGTGTTCGTAAAAGAAATTATAAGGTACCTTTAGTCAAATGAAAAATAAAATTACATATATTTAAATAATTAAAAATTGTTTAAACAAACTGAAATAGGAAATACAAAGTTTAGTTATGACGCAACATATTGAACCATTTCCTTTAAGAAATGTAATATTCTTTATGCATGCATAATTTAATGTTCAGGCAATCTTTTTTGGATTTTTGGCACTGTCTGCTTCATCTTGTACGCGCTTTATTCTCTTGGATCCTTTTATAACTTGTTGAAGAGACAACCCTGCTTCTTCTACAAATTTGAAGTCACTTTCGACTTGTAAAAAAGTATGCCATCCTGAAATGAAATAGAGACATTATATGTTACTAGAACTTCTCAAGCGCGTTACACGCACAAAATTGTGCTCTTCTTTTTTTCTTTTATAATTGTCCAAATTTATACTTACCAATTTCTTTAATTTGTCAATATCCTAATAAAAAAAATCTCCAATTTCTGTATTTACCAGTTGGCGAATTTGTTTATTTTGTTAATTTTTCAATTTAGCAAATTAAAATTTTTTAATTTTCCAATAACTACTTGTGTGTGACATCTTTCTCTATTTACATGTCTGTATAAAGGGTTGCTTAATATATTTTAATTCATAATTAATTGAAAGATATAGAGTAGGCTTAGGTGCTACGCGGGAAGCTAATTCATGACTTTTCGGAAAACAGGGGAAATTATTAAATGAAAGGAACAATTCAACCTATGAGCGTCTACGGCGTTGCAAATGTCCATTTAGTGGGGAAATTGGAGGAGAGGTTTTGCGGGAAACTGTGTTCGATTCGGGGAACGTCTGATTAAATAATTAATTGTTACTCGCAACCCGAATTGAACTGTGGAATCCACGCCGAACTCTAAGTGCCAGCTGAGGACGCTTAAAGGTATGAATTTGTATGTTTTGTAAAGAAAGAAAAGAAAGAATAAAATCTTTTAATAAGTGATCGTGCATTTGGTTTTAATTTTCGAAAATCTGAATTTCTAATTGATTTATAGTGCGGCTTTAATTATTGGGTGGATTAGTAAAGGATTAAATTAATTTTCCTAATTCAACATGGCTGCAGCGTGCTGAATGACAGACAGACAAAGAAATAATAAAAAGAAGGACTAATTAAATTTAATAAACATATATGGATGAGAGGACACTTAATTTATTATACATTTGCTATATTTGTTCATTAATTTGAATCAACCGAACAATATTTTAAATCATCATTGTAAATTAGTAATATCGGACCTTTATTTTGCTTGTATACAAACGTTTATTTGTGAAACTCAGTATTTATCTGTATTTTGAATATTTGATGAAACTTTTATATTTAAATGAAATTTTTGAATTTAATAAGACTGCAGTCTCTAATTCGATAAGAACGAATTATAATATTTTTTCTTAAATTATGTGCTAGAATTTTGTGTGTGTATATGATCGATTTATGTTATTATTCTTATTATTTTATGGTTATATTTTAATTATATTTCATTAAAGTGATGATCTATTTTATATATTAACTAGCAAAATAAAACGCGCGCAAGCGCGCGATTAGTTTTTCATAATTTTTACGAATTATAAAATACAATAATAAATATAAAAAATCGGTAAATACTATTTATCTAATAAGAAGAAATAAATATTTTAAATATAATATTTAAAAATAAAAAAATATAAATAAAATAAATATTTATTTATGACAAAATTTATAATATTTTAGAATTAAAAAGAATTGCAAAAAATAATTGAAATTAAACAAAATAATTGCAAATTTTGCAAATTATTTGAAAAAAAGTGATATCAATTAAAAAATGGGGAAAGTAATTTAAACAATCATAAAAATTTTTTAAACATAAAGAAAATAATTAAAATTTGAGAAAAATACTTAAAAATCTTAAAAATAAATTAAAACAAAATTGAATAATGAAAAATTAGAGAAAATAATTAAAAACTGAAAAAACATGGTTAGAAATTGAGATAAATAAATTAAAATTAAAAAAAAATAATTAAAATTTGACAAAATAATTAAACAAATTACATAAAATATTTTAAATAAAGGAAAGTTAAACAAAATTTGGGAAAAAAAATTAAAACTTTCAGAAGTTCATTGAAATAAAAGAAAATAATTAAAAATTAGAGAAAATAAATGAAAAAAGAAAACAGTAATTTAAAATTGACCAGAACAAGTTTTAATTAAAGAGAAATAAGTAAAAACTTTTTGGCAATTATAAAAATAGAACGAGAAAAAGAACGAAAGTAATTGAAAATTGAAGAAAATAATATAATATAAAAAATAATATAAATAATGAAAGAATTAAAAAGTCAGGTGAATAGTTAACAATTTTTGAAATTATGAAACAAATGTAAAGAATTTAAAATTGAAGAAAATAAATTTTGAAAAAGAATTAAAAAATGTTTTTAAATTTTAAAACTTTACGAAAATAATTAAAATATGCTACAAACAATGATAAGTTGTAAAAAATAAATGACATTTGAGTGTGATTATTGAAAAAACTACAGAATTTTTTTTAAATAAAGAAAAAATAATTGAAATTTGAAAAAAATACATGAAAATCTTAGAAATCAATTAAAAAAAGAGAAAATAACTCAAAAATTAGAGAAAAGAATTGACGAAATAAGCTAAAAGTAAATAATATTTGTTTACGAAAACAAATAAAATTAATTAAAAATTGAAGAAAACAATTGAAATTTTAGAAAAATTCTTAAAAATCTTAGAAAATAATTTTAGAAAATGAGAATAACTAAAAATTCGAGAAAAGACTGGAAGAATGCTAAAAATAATTGAAAGTTACGATAATTAATAGAATTTTTTGGAAATTATGAAAACAAATAAAAATAATTAAAAATTGAAGAAAATAATAGAAATTTGAGGAAATTACTTTAAAAAATTTAGAAATTAATTTTATAAAATGAGAAAAACTAAAAATTGGAGAAAAGTTTGGAAGCTAAGAATAATTGAAATTTACGATAATTAATCAAAAAAAGTTTGAAATTCTGATAAAAAATGAAAATAATTATAGAAATTGAAGAAAATATTTGAATTTTCAGAAAAATAATTAAAAATCTTAGAAAATAATTTTAGAAAAAGATGAGAATAATAATTAACAATCGAGAAAAATAATTTAAAAATGATAAAATTAATTTAAAATTGAAAAAAATAATTGAAATATGTTGAAAATAATTTAAGATTGAGAAAGAAAATTGAATTATGATGAAAATAATTTAAATATGAAAAATTTATTTATTTATTTATTTATTTAATTACATAGCCCACAGCCAATCAGGTAATTATTGGGCAATATTAATATACAACAATATGTTCAAAGATATGAAATATACGATTTCATATTCAAGATATGCAAATTGAAAATATTCAATAAATTTTGAGAGAAATAACTGAAAAAATCATAGAGTATATGTTTAGAAAAAAGTAATAATTACAAAATTACTTAAAATCTTTTAATTAAAGAGAATAATTAAAACATTGCAGAAATAACGAAAATTGATGAGAATAATTGCAATATCGGATAAATAATTGAAATTTTTAAGAGTAATGACAAAATAATGAATATAATTATAAATTGATGAAAATCAAGAAAAATTGCGGAATTAATTTTTAAGCAAAAAAAAGTAATTAAAACATCGTTATATAATGGAAAATTGATGACAATAATCTAAATTTGAGATAATAACTGATAATTTAGGAAATTAATTGAATGTGTATATATTTTAAACTTCTTCGAAAACCATAATAAATTTTTAAAGCATCTTTCGAAACTTTTTTTTTACACAAATGACAATTAAAAACCAGCACAACAAAATAAAATAACAGGGACTAACCGCACCCTGGATTTTAAAACGTGGACAGAAAAAGATAAATAAATATTAATACTAACTAACTTCACTTCAGACTTTAAAACGTGGACAGAAAAAGATGAATAAATATAAATACATACTAACTAACTTCAGAAGTTTACGGAGATTATTATTATTTAATTTTGACTGTGAGAGTTTTTGTACTGATATAACTTGACTGTAAAATAGATGATAATTATTGAGTAATTGTACTAGATGTTATTTATTTATGTGGTTGTTCATAATTTCAAATCCTATTATTTTATTATTTTCATTAAATTATATTTTTAAATGCCTTTCTTAATTAATCTTTTCGTTAATATGTGTAATTTATCTGATATAATAATATTTATAATTTGTTAAAATATTTTTATAAAATATATTTGTTACATTTTGGCGCCCAACGTAAGGGGCACGAAAGAGATAGCCCGGTTTGTTTTCCTTATTTTTGGATAAATATTTTTGTTTAAAAATTATAAATTTTATATTTTCATGGTTATTAGAACACCTGTAAAAACAAGATCAAATAACGGTACTTTATTGCCGGGTCTTGAAAATAAAAAGCGTTGTGCAAATAATTTAAATAATACTTTTAATCAATTAATTTTAAGTGACGCTAGTACAGTTGCTCAAAGTATAAATTCTGAGATGGCAAACGAAAATGGCGAAATGTTAAATGCCATGGATTTAAAACAATTAAGATAGGAGGTAAAACGATTGCGAGGCTTAAATCAGGTTCAAAATAACCAATTGAGTATTCTGCAAGAGCAATTAAATGCGATTCCTGCTGATCAAGTTGGAAATCGTTTGATTCAGTCTTTAATTGAAAGTTTAAAGGGATTTAATGTCGACGTAAAACCCCCTAAATTTGATGAAAACATAAGTCCGAATAAATTTATAAATAAATTTGAAAAATTTTGTGTTTTAAAGCATATTAACACCCACAGAGATTCTTTTAGTAATTTTGCAGATTTTAAAACGAAATTTTTATTGGAGTTTTATTTAATTCCAAAAAGAGTAAAAATAAAGTCGGAGTGGTTAGCGTGACGATTTGTTCCGAATAAAGATAATTTACAAAATTATTTTCTTAGACAAGTTAATGAGGCTCAATATTTTATACCAACAATGGATCCATATGAGCTTCATTACACAGTTGTGCAACAATTACCATTTCGTGTTCTAGAAACGTTGGCTACTGTCGATTTTGAAAAATTTGATAAAATATCTAAAGCTTTATCGCAATTAGATTTAACTTTTAGTGAAAAGAGTATAATTCAAAAGAAAATTTAATGTAACTCAAATAATTATACGGATCAAAATAGAGAAAATAAAATTAGTGTTGAAAATAAATTTAATAAATCAAGGCCAAGGCCATCGCAAGCCCATACGAGTTCTTATCAATTGACTAATGAAAGTGAGGAAGGGGGGTCTGCGGCAGTGTCTATTACTGATGTAAACTCTACAGTTCCTTTTAATGAGTTTGGCATTAGAAGATGAGATAATACTTATAATAAGAACAGTAGTATAAGATTGCCTGACATGACGATGCCCCTCCTTGCTATAAAGGACAAATTTCTCAGAGTTCTGACACGACAAACACGAATTCTTTAAACTTGCGATCGGCAAGTTTCATCTTTGAAGATGACGCGCTCATACGAATATAACGATTTTGCTAATTTAGAAAAATAATTAAAAAATAATAATGATAATAATAAAAAAAAATGCTCTAACTTTAAAAAAACAGGTTTTGTGTGAGATTAATATCGGAGATCAGACATTGACAGTAAATTTTCTAGTTGTTCCAAAACTTTCGAATTTGGTAATTATGGGAAATGATTATTTTACAAAGAATAATGTAAACATTGATTATCAAGATTCTAGTATTACGTTTCAAAATAGTGTTTTTAAATAGTTAAATAGTTGTTTTCGATAAAATTATTCCTAAATTACCAAAAGCTCATAAAAATGATGAAATTCTTTATTTGCAATCAATGAAAAAATATCAGGAAGTAAATAAAATAAATAACTCGATTTATGATGGTAGGATGACGTAGGAGGGTTGTTTAAATGTTATTTCTTCTGGTTTAGATTTATTGTATCGGGATAGTTTAACTTCTTATAAGAAGGATATTATCGTGAATGATAATTTATTCGAAGATACGGAGGATGATGATTTAACGAATTTTCCTGATGATTTGAATGATTATAATAATAGCTTATTTGTTACTTTAGCAAGGAATAATTTAATTCGACGTGATGAAAATAAAGAAGTTAAAGAACATCAATTAGATTTTAACAATAATTTATATCACGAGGACCCGCAAATTGAAAGTGTCACTAATAATGTGATAAATGAAACAGATTTTGATTTGAATGATCCAGACCATTTTAATTTTATAAATGAATTAGAAATGTCGCGATCGGGCATTACAGATGAAATGAGTGGATCAGAAAATTCCATAAAAAAGGTTCATTTAATTGCAGATTCATTTAAAGGGTTAAATAAAAATGAAAAAGATGGCTTCGTAAAAATGCTATCTAAATTTGAAAGATTGTTTACGAAAAAGTCCATAAGTGCGAATAAGTTGCCTTATAAAATCCGAGTTAAACCCCATAAGAATTTCGTGCGTAAAACGTACCCTATTCCGTTGGCCTATCGCGATTCAGTAGATGAAGCTATAGACGACATCTTGAACGCAGCAATTATTGAACGAACAGATAGTTCATATTGTAATCCTTTAAGAGTCGTGATTAAAAAAGATAAATTGGTTCGGGTGTGTTTAGAGGCACGATTTATTAATGAGATAATCGAATCAGATCACGAATCGCCACCTTTAATCGAGAAGTTGATGCAAAAATTTCATGGCGTTAGTTACACTACCGTCGGAAGTTGTTGGTCCGATCGATTGGAGCGGATCGAAAAAATACAACTCAAATAAAATCACGATATCTTGGTTAAAAATTAAGATAGAAACTTGACGTTTAAAAATTTGGAAAGCTTATTAAATTCTGCCTTAGAATACCTATTAGTTAAAATTTTTTAAATACCAAAGTGATTATATTAGTTGATGTGTTAGAAAAAAAAATTCTCGAAGTTTTCAATTATGGTTCCATATGTTCAGTTCGTTGCCTGATGTAGAAAAATTGACTAAAAAAATTGAAATTTATATTGTTCTCTTCGTTGATTTGACAGCTTTAATTTGAGGTTAGAGAACTTGAAAAATATTGAGTGGTTCACGAGATATGACTAAAAATGTCCGAGCATATTTTTCACAAAAACCTTCATTTTTAGGCAAAAACCACGGTTTTGATTGATTTTTTAGAAAAACATGCGCGGACATATTTAGTCATATCTCGTGAACCATTCAATATTTTTTAAGTTCCCTTAGCTCAAATTAAAGCCGGCAATTCAACGAAGAGAACAGTGTAAATTTTAATTTTTTTATTCAATTTTTCTACATCAGGCAACGAACTGAACATATGGAACGATAATTGAAAAATTCGAAATTTTCTTTTTCTAACACATCAAGTAATATAATCACTTTGGAATTTTAAAAAATGTTAAATAATAGGTATTCTAAGGTAGAATTTAATAAGCTTTCCAAATTTTTAAACGTCAAGTTTCTATCTTAATTTTTAACCAAGATATCGTGATTTTATTTGAGTTGTATTTTTTCGATCCGCTCCAATCGATCGGACCAACAATTTCCGACGGTAGTGTATATGTCTGCGGCTGTTCTTGCATCTGGTTATGGGCAGATACCACTGCATAAACGGTTGTCGACAATATACAGCATTTTAGCGTAACTCTAGAATGTATTAATTCTGCCGGATACCTTTCGGATTAATTTAGCGGGATCTGCTTTTATTCGAGCGCTTAGTTTTGCATTGGGGATTTAATTTAAGGAATTTTTAACCACTTATATTGACGACTTTTTAATAACAACTAAAGTTTCAATCAATGAACATTTTTTAAGGTTAGAAGCGATCTTTTCTATTCTACAGGAAAACAATTTTACGTTAAATTTAACAAAGTCATTATTTTGTCAAACGAAAATTAATTTTCTTGGGTACGAGCTTTCGACTGAGGGAATAAAACCGATTAATGATAAATTGGATATAATTGAAAAATTTGAATCGCCCAACAATCGAAAAGAATTGCAACAATTTTTAGGAATTTGTAATTATTATCGCCAGTTTACAACGTGCCATTCGAATTTAATCAATCCATTTCGGGATATATTAAAGGAGAAATCGCCTTGGGTTTGGAATGAGGTGCATGAAAAAGCTTTTGAAGTGTAATAAAAGAAGCTTTTCGTCAATGTATTAGCCTTAGTCATTATATTCCTGGTGCACAATATAAACTCCAAACTGATGCGTCCGATATAGGAATCAGCGGAATTTTGTACTAAAATGACAGTGATAATAATCATAAAATTATTTCTTTAATTAGCAGGTGTTTGACAGTTTCGGAGATGAATTACACTACTACAGAAAAAGAGCTCTTAGCTATAGTGTATTCTATCGCCAAACTTCGAATATATCTAATTGGAAAACCTTTTAAAATTATTTATTTATTTTCTTAACTCCCGCAGTCCAAAGGACCATAAATGAGATACATAAAGCAATTACAAAACTAGAATAACATATATTATCCTTACTAAGAAAGAAGTTATATGCAAATGAGTTACCAAAGACCGTTAGATGAGTTAAGAAGGGCCGTTAAAAAGTAACGCTTCTCTTTGGAGAGAGTGAGAAGCAAATATTTTTGCAGGTAATGAGAAAGAGAAAGGCAAATTTTCTCTCTTTGCCATTAAAGTTCGAAATTTTCGCTTCTTTTCCTAAAGCTATTAACCCTCATTATGCAAGGGTTCGTTCGGACGATAATTGGCCTAGCAGGAGGTCTATTGTTTGTATTTAGAAATAAGATTTAAATTTGAAGAATATTAGTATAATAAGGTAAAATTTTAGGTAAAATTTCAAATTTAAATGTGTGTATGAGAGAGAGAGAGAAATAGAGAAACGGTGAAACTCAGTTTATTTTTAACCAAGGGTTTTTACCAGGCTATATGTAAAAGATAAGAGCGCGCATAGCGCGCCATTGTTAGTGCTAGTAATGTAAAAAAATAGTTAACAAAAATTTAAATCACTGATTATCACTGATCATAAGAGTTTAACATTTTTGAACACAGCGGTATATTTAAATTCTCGCTTGATACGATGGAGCATCATTATGCAACAATATAATTTTTCTTGTATTATATTGTCGAGGTAAAGATAATATGGTGGCAGATTTTTTTAGCAGAAATCCTGAATGTATATTCGCGGCAATTCAATCCAATGATTTATCTATCGATGTTTTGGAACTAAACAATTCTTTTGATGTGCAGCAATATTTCTGTGGGGGAATTGAGTATGAAAAAGAATTAAAGCAGCAACTGAAGAATTTATCTTTGCTTCAGAAAAAAGATGAAAAAATAGTTAAAATTCTTGAAAGGTTACAGGTTAATGAAAATATGGAGTTTTATACGGTTAAAAGTGACGTCCTTTTTCGAATGGATCCAATATTAAATATATGTCAGGTAGTTATTCTTGAAAAAATAACGAACTAATTAATTGATTGTATTCATTCGAAATTAGGTCATCCGGGGGTCTATAAAACAATTATGTACTTACGTAAATCTTATTATTGGAAATATATAAACAAAGAGATTAAAAAATTTATTTTGGATTGTGATTTGTATCAAAGGGTAAAAAATAATAATATTAAAATGGAAGGTGCATATAAGATGGTTGAATCAACTGAACCCAGTGATTTGGTTTGCGTAGACTTCTATGGTCCATTACCTCGATCTACTGCAGGTCTGGAGTATATCTTTGTTGTAATGGATGTTTTTTCAAAATATGTAAAACTGTATCCTATTAAAAAAGAAAAAACATTTACTATTTTAAAAAAAATTTTCCAGGATTATATTCCTGAAATGGGACAACCAAAGAGGATATTATCTGATCACGGGACACAATTCACATCTCCAAAGTGGAGTAATGAACTTAGAAAAGCCGGTATAAGGGCTATTTTTTCATCTATTCGACATCCAAAAAGTAACCCTGTCGAAAGGGTTATGAAAGAGCTTGGTAAACTTTTTAGAACGCTATGTTCCGATAAACACACAAGGTGGGCGAAACATGTTAGGGACATCGAATTCTTTTAAAATATTACAAATCACCATAGTACCGGATTTGCGCCAGCCGAATTGCATTTTGATAAATCATCTTTTTATCAAATACGAAAAATAATTAGTTTTCCAGAAACTGTAGCATCAACAATGGAATCTAAGATTATGTTAGCTCGTGAAAGAATTCAGAGAAATTTTAATAATCGTTTAAAAATTCAGAAATCGTCATCCAAAGTTATTCTTAATCAAAATGATTTAGTTTTATCACAAATTCCAAGACAATCTGACGCTTTAAAGAAGGTCACACGCAAGTTTTTTCACATTTACTATGGTCCTTACATAATAACACGAAATTTAGGAAATAATTCTTTTGAACTCGCTGAAAATGACAATCCTGATAAGAAACTTGGCATATATAATCGTGCAAATTTAAAAAAATATTATCAAGCTGAAGATTGTGACTCAGTTCATCGATAGGCGAAATCGAATGTGGCTGACATCTTTCTCTATTTACATGTCTGTAAAACGGGTTGCCTAATATATTTAAATTCATAATTAATTGAAAGATATAGAGTGGGCTTAGGTTCTACGCGGGAAGCTAATTCATGACTTTTCGGAAAAGAGGGAAACTTATTAAATCACGGGAACAATTCAACCTATGAGCGTCTACGGAGTGTCAAATGTCCATTTAGTGGGAAAATTGGGAGAGATTTTGCGGGAAACTGTGTTCGATTCAGGGAACGTCATTGTAAATTAGTAATATCGGACCTTTATTTTGCTTGTATACAAACGTTTATTTGTGAAACTCAGTATTTATCTGTATTTTTAATATTTGATGAAACTTTTATATTTAAATGGAATTTTTGAATTTAATAAGACTGCAGTCTCTAATTCGATAAGAAAGAATTATAATATTTTTTCTTAAATTATGTGCTAGAATTTTGTGTGTGTATATGATCGTTTTATGTAATTATTCTTATTATTTTATGGTTATATTTTAATTATATTTCACTAAAGTGATGATCTATTTTATATATTAATTTTGACTGTGAGAGTTTTTGTACTGATATAACTTGACTGTGAAATAGATCATAATTATTGAGTAATTGTACTAGATGTTATTTATTCATGTGGTTGTTCGTAATTTCAAATCCTATTATTTTATTATTTTCATTAAATTATATTTTTAAATGCCTTTCTAAATTAATCTTTTTGTTAATATGTGTTATTTATCTAATATAATAATCTTTATAATTTGTTAAAATATTTTTATAAAATATATTTGTTACATACTTTTTCAATTTTTTTAATTTGTCAATTTTCCAATAACCAAATCTCTAATTTCTCAACTTTCAAATTTTTTTACTTCAACAATTTCCCGTGTAGAAATAGCCCTAGTTAGCCAAAATAGAAATTGCTTTCTGGTCAGAAGCTGGAAGGGCTAATTTTTTTCAAAATGAGAGCATCAAAAATAGTGAGAAACTGGCTGGGCTTGTTAGTGTATCTAAAGCATAACTGGATTTTTTCGGTCAATATCTTCAGGGAAGTTAAGATCGACTACATTAAAGTACCCATGTACCCAACAGATTTCCAGGTTATTTCCGGTCAACTTTTTCAGGGAAGTTTACCTCAAAATGTGATAATCGACTTCTCAGAAGTACCTAAGTACCCACCCGATGTCTAGGTCATTTCCGGACAACTTCCTCAGGAAAGATAACCTCAAAATGAAAAAATTTCCTTCTCAGAAGTACTCCAGTACCCAGCCAATGGCCAGGTCTCTTCCGGTCAACTTCTTTAGGGAAGTTAACTTCAAATTGGGACAATCGACTTCTCTAAAGTAGTTAAGTTCCCAACCACGAAGTAATAATAAGGAGACTTTACTCTATAGGGATTATCTTGAAAATATGTCCTCACTTTGTTATGTCCGAGCAGAGCGAAGCTATTCTAATCAAAAATGTCAAGTATAAACTTAACACAATCAAGTGAATAACAGCTAAACAACTAGACCTGAGATCTAATCTTTATATTTTTTATTAATGGGGATCGTATATAATATCAAGCCTATGGGGCTTGTGTTAAATAAATGATAAAATGCTTCCTTTAGAGAATATGATGGTTTATTTATAACAATTTAAAGTTATACAAGGTTATACAAATTCATTATCAGTGTGTATGCAAGGTCGAGTATAATATAGAAATCATTAGATTCTACGGAACTATCCGTTTGAAAAAAGATTGTTTGACAATTTACCTTTTTGTATATAAAGAATAGAAGAGAATACAATAAAAACTTACTTTTAGAAAGTTACAGCCGGTAATTACGGTTGAAACACGCTAAGCTTCGCTGATACTGGCGTGATAATGTATGTTCGCTGGCCCAACACTGGTACAGGAAAATTATGGTTTTGTGAGTTCGTTTTTACACTTCACGACTCTGAACTTCACGTCATTGTCGAATTGATCAAAATTATAGGGAATGCTCGTTTATTATCGTTACTTTATTATTGAAGGTTCAGTTTTTTCAACTGCCAACTTGCGCAGAAACTGGGTTATTATTATGCGTCAAAATTAACAAACTTGTCAGACTATAGACCAGTACCGACGATATCATACACATACATAGCGACAATGACGATGAGTTTAAAGAACAGTGAGTTTAGGTCGTTTAAATGATAGCACACTTCACGACTCGAAAATTAACGTCGTTGTCGTTGTTTGCCTGGTTTTTCGTACTTTGCCCTAAAATCTAGTTTTTTCAACTGCCAAAATTGCGCAGAAACAGATTTATTGTCAGGCCTAAATATCGATAGACGCGCTCAGAACTTTTTAGCCAATTCTGGCAGTACCGTAGTTAAAAACTTGACGACGAACGGCGGGTCTACTCACGATCCGCACTATATTCTGCTTATAGAACTTTTGACAATCAGAGCTTGCTCGTCGCTGGTATTTAAAGACAATCTTCCCATTGTGATGGCAAGATCGGTATAATATGGGGGTAAAGTCATGCCAAAGTGTACATCAGCACGCGCCATGCTAATTTGTACATTAGCACGTTTTTATAACAATAGCGGCGATAATTTTATAAACTATCTGTCCTAACTTGTGTTTGATCACGTACTGTGATTCACCCATGTCGCACTCTTTGACTCAAGTATCGACTTCTTTCTTTGTCTACTACTAATATACTCAAATTTCATGATTGACTTCTTTATTGTACTTAATTGCTACCAATCTTCAATTACTAAAGTTCAAAGAGTGAATTTATACTCATTCATTTGGTTAATGCTAGTTTTAAATGTCAAATTACATAAATACCAAAATTGACTCAAGGACCAGTATTGGGCCAATACGAAAGACAAGACAAATGTCAATGACAGATACCTATGTGTCTATTATTACCTAATATATCATGTAACAGTACATAGTACAATGTTATGTACTTGCAGCATAACATAACATGAATGACATTTGAAATTTTACTTGTTGATACATCAGGTTTCTGATGCAGTTTACATGCATTACGCTCGTATACATGTTACCCAGCGATCGCTATCTTTGACTGTTAATAGCCATGCATGGTAACTAGTTAGTGTATCTCATTATGATAAGACACTGCCGCTGTTCTACTTTATCTCAGGCAGAGTGTAACTCTATTATCAACTTAAGACAACAACGCATTATCATCAGATTTGTTACTTATAACCGACTGCTCGTTATGGAATTTGCATTGATTCAAAATCCTAAACAGTATTCTGTGATATCGGCTCATTACATACAAATATACAAAGTATTTACTTTTATATACATTAATCTGAATCTAGTTATAGAATTAGGATATGAAATCTAGTCAAGATATTCCCTGTTTTCTTTGATTAAACTATCTTTTATGTATAATGCTAATCAAACTGTCTATACAAGGCGCTTTTTATTAATAATGTACTACTCAGCCATACAAGGCAGTAACATAGAATGTACGGTACACACACATACATACACACATACACATATGCATGTGCACTTCTGACACCATTTTAGCTGTTATGTCTGAGCAGAGCGAAGCTATTCTAATCAAAAATGTCAAGTATAAACTTAACACAATCAAGTGAATAACAGCTAAACAACTAGACCTGAGATCTAATCTTTATATTTTTTATTAATGGGGATCGTATATAATATCAAGCCTATGGGGCTTGTGTTAAATAAATGATAAAATGCTTCCATTAGAGAATATGATGGTTTATTTATAACAATTTAAAGTTATACAAGGTTATACAAATTCATTATCAGTGTGTATGCAAGGTCGAGTATAATATAGAAATCATTAGATTCTATGGAACTATCCGTTTGAAAAAAGATTGTTTGACAATTTACCTTTTTGTATATAAAGAATAGAAGAGAATACAATAAAAACTTACTTTTATAAAGTTACGGTTGATAACTACGGTTGAAACACGCTAAGCTTCGCTGATACTGGCGTGACAATATATGAACGCTGGCCCAACTCTGGTACAGGAAAATTATGGTTTTTGAGTTCGTTACAACGGAAATTTGCACTTCACGACTCGAAACTTTTACGTCACTGGCGGATTGCTATGATTTATGGTGCCTTACCGATTAAGACTATTACGTTATTATTAAAAGTTCAGTTTTTAAACTGCCAAACTTGCGCAGATACTGGGTTATTATTAAGCGTACTATAGCCAGTACTGGCAACACCATAAATGAACAAAACGTTAGCGACGATTACTAGAAAAGAAAGTAGGTTTAAGCCGTCTAAAGGATAGCACACTTCACGACTCGAGATTAACGTCGCTGTCGTGTTATTTAACGCTATGGTATTTGCCTGTTTTTTCGTACTTTGCCTTAAAATACGGTTTTTTAAACTACCAAACTTGCGCAGAAACCGATTTATCGCTAGGCATAAGTAACGACAGACGCACTCAGAACTTTGACCAGTACCGGCAATACCATAGTCAAACAAGACGACGAACGACGGGTCTACTCATGACGTGCACTATGATCAGCTCACAAAACTTTCCACAATCAGAGCTTGCTCGTCGCTCTTATTTAAAGACAATCGTCCCATTGTGAGGGCAAGATCAGTATAATATGGGGGTAAGGTCATGACAAAGGGTACATCGGCACGCGCGATGCTAATTTGTACATGAGCACGTTTTCATACAATAACGGCGATGATTTTATAAGCTATCTGTGCTAACCAGTGTTTGGTCACGTACTGTGATTCACGCATGACTCGCTCTTCGACTCAAACGTTAAACCATATGAAGGTCAAAGTTAACTCGAAGATCAGTAGTAGGACAGTATGACAGAGAGACAAAACGATGTCTGATATCCTCATTGACTCTCATCACTAAACATGTCATATATAATAATATGCATGGTAACTATTAACTAATTGTGACGCGTCGCGAAGAAAAGCACCTAAGAAGCAAAAAATCGATTTTCATATTTTGATAATATTAGGTTAATTAAATGTCTCATTTTCATTATCTAAAGTCTGAAAACATTTTCATTGAATATTTTCCACGTATTTAAGATTTAAGCATCAGCGATTTGTACAGAATTCAATGGCGCACGCGCCGCTTCTTTTCACTCTCCTGTAAAATTGCCGTTTGGCTTCTTAGGTGCTTTTCTTCGCGACACATCACAATTAATAATAATAAATTTCATAAACAGGAGCAAGAATAAACGAATTCATTCAGACAAAGTTGTTTAATGTTTAAAATTTGTTCTCCAACGTTTTAAAATCTAAATGATTTCATATGTTTTTTTATTAAAAAAGAGGGAAACAATAGTTTAAATAAAATCAGGGATTTAAATAATTTTTATAAATGTTATGAAATATTGTTAAATTTTATTTTTGTTAATTTAAAATAGACAATATTCATACTGCTTATTTCTTTGTTTTCTCTTTTAACTGTTATTGTTAATGTTATATCCGGGTAACAAAAATCTTTTCTTGAATTAGAGAATATGTGCGTTATTTGAACTTAAATCTTAGAACAATAAAATATTAAAGTTAGCAAGTGATTCAGTACATGCAGAATCTTTTACATTCTTTCTCGCGCACATCTTTTCTTAAAAAATAGATCGGCTGCAAAACAGATCTGGTTTCTATAATTTCTCATGAATTTTATTGCAGCTGCAAACTTATAAAACGTTTAGATAATATTTCCATTATCGCGTCTCATAGATGGATGGAGTTTATAAAAATCATAAGGGAAATTGAAGATCTTTTGTTCTCATCGAGTCCATCTATGGAACTCGATATTAGCGAGAGACAAGAAATTAAAATAAAAATTAAAATAAAATAATCTTTGAACTACGAGTAGACTTGAGAATATTCTAAGGCGTCAGCACCGATATCTAGCCTCGTGTGCTCATAGGAAATTTACAGTCGCACAATATGATACCCATGATAGCCAAACTCTTAGAATTTCTCGATTCCTAGGATGACCTAAGGATCAAGCTAGGAATATACGTGAACTATGATCTGATTTTCTCCCACTAGGGTAGATTTTTGCCTATAAAAGCAAGCGCGTTTTCATTTTCAATTGTCATTTACTCCGGTACAAAATCATAGTTCGCAAGTGCTTCGACGCGTGAATCGAAATTGTTATCGTGAGCTTGGCCCTTCGGTTATTATAAATTTTTTGACCGTAACTCTTGCTTGATCGAACAGTATAGTTTACTCGTTGTCCAAATTCGGGCTGGTAATCTCATCGCCAGACTTGTGAGCTGGTCAAGAAAGCAAAATTGTAATTTACCGTCGTATTTAGTCAAATCTCAAAGAGAAAATTGCAAACGTGACGTAAGTGCTTTTTCGAGATTATGAACTAATAACAGTGAGAAGTATCGACCGTTCTTTTTCAAGAGAAGAAAAAATCACTGTGCGTCAACAACTATTTATTTGTTTCTGCCCTCAAAACTGAGGTAAATGTAAGTACTTTAACTGTTAATAAAAATCTTGTCACTTTCATTCAATAAACATTCGTTCAATAAATTATATTCATACAACAACCATCCTTTTATTTCACTTCAATTAAAGGGCAATTATATAGATAAATCAATTATAAGATTCAAAGATAGACGACCCCCGTAGGATCGATAGAAATCAACGTACCTACAACAAAAATAAATATTAAATCAGCCTACCTTCCTCCAAAATTACTAGAAATAATTAAATATTTTATCTAGCCTTTCGCTTGGGATGTAACATTAAGGTCCTCTAGTCTGTTTAATTTATGTTATTGTTAATGAAGTAAAGGTGTTTGTACTTCTGTTTAAATAGTGAAGTCATTTAATACTGTTATATAATTTGTAATTCTGGTGACTTTTATTATTTTATTTATTAATTTTTAATTTTATCAACTTTTATTATTTTATGTGTTTTCATGTTTTATTAAACACATTTTTTTGTATGTGTATTTCAATAATTTCTATTTTTAATTAATTTTACAAATATATAAATTTTTGTTTTCTTATCTAATTTTAAAAATTCTCATATTACTAGGAAAAAAAGCGCGCGCTAAAGCGCACGCCAAATGTTATTTCTTAAAATAATGTTTCATTTATGTGTAATTAAGTGAAATAAAAGAAATACATAATATAGTAATAAAAAAAGAAAATTAATAATAAGAAGACAATGGAATAAATTTAAATTTATATGATCCTTAATTCATTGTGTATATCAATTTGAAAATTTTGATTAATTGAAAATTAATTAAATAAAATAAAGTTAAGGAATAAAATGAATAATATAAAGAATAATTACAAAAAATTATGATATACCTAATACCATTTAGAATGTTGAAGAAATAGAAATAGAATATAGTTATGGTAAGTTTAGACATTATTTTACTGTTGATTATTTTATATTTTAAGACGTTTATATGTATAATAATATAATATAATTGATCCCAAGTACAGTAAACTTCCATAATATGTTAAAGCGTCTATCCACAAGGTACATGAATATTATTTTGCATTATAATTTTATGTAATGTGGAATTAACATGTTCCTCTGGAATCTCAGCTCAAATATTCCGATCAACACTCTCTGCTCTTAATATTTTAGAACCTTCTTCCAATATAACCAATAAATGAATGTATAGTAAACCGCGTATTTGAAATTCAATAACATAAACATAAGACTTTACTTGTCCTAATAGTTTATCATCTACTATAGTTTTGATTAATTTTTTTACTTTTAAATGAAGGACTCTGGCTACCGTATCAGGTTTATCAGATGATGACTGATTAGGTAATAAATTTTCTTAAATTTCTTTCCATTTTAAACTACATGTCATTATAATAAATAAATCTGGTCTACCATGAAAAGCTACAATGGTCATTGCATCTTGATATTGTTTTAACATGTTACAAGGTGATTCTATAAATGTTGAAGGCAATATCAACATCTTGACAACATGTACATTATTTTCAATTTATTGATTATGTAAATGATTAATTAATCCTTTGTAAATTTCACGTCTTAATTTTGTTTGATTATTTTTACAAAAATGTAACCTTACTTTTTTAACTTCGATATAACTATCAACTAACTATTGCTAAAACATTCTTCCACCATATAAAAATTGATTAAAAGTATGATCTCTTACTCCTATTTTATATTTTATATAAGCAGATCTTGACACAGTTTGATTTCTGGTTCGTTTGTCACTATCAGTACGAATCATATCGATACTCTAACCCTTGCTTCCTAGAGGATAATGTATAGGATATATCCAAGGTTCAACATTTGGATCTAAATGACTAACCAATTGCAATTGTTAAATCGATTTATTATAAATCGTTACATAAGACTGTAGTATTAAACCTTTAGCATTTATATTAAAAATAGCAGCAACTTCAAAAAAGAAGAAGCAAACCTTTAAAAATTGTACCTATCTTTATCCAATCCTGATTTTAAAGTGAACATTAGTTGTAATTCTGGAATTTCTTATTTTTTTTTTTTTGCTAACGCAGTTTCCTTTTCAATGATCTCAGACATCATCAAAAGAAACTTTGTATATGCGTTACAATCTCTCAATAATTTGTCAATACTAAATAATATATCCACATCTAAGCTGTCATGTTTGTTTAATCTATAGCAAATTGCTTCTTCTGGATCTAACAGGAATAATTGACTAAAAGATGGATCATTATCAATTTCAGGAAATAGGAAATTGTTGATTTGATAATAAAGTTGACCTTGAATTTTTTATCAAAATGGTCCCCGCCTGCTATTATCGAAATTAACTACATTGGCATTTTAAGATGCAAAAGCAAATGAATTATTGTAAAGTCTTATATTATTCCTAAAATGTCCAGATATCTTATGAGATCCATCTTACAATTTTTTTAATTCATGAGGGTATTTTGCTGTAGGCAACGATACACCACCATGACTACAACAATAATTATAAGTTAATTTCTTTTGAACTTTTTCATTCTTAAAATGTTTAGCCTTGCATCTTTTGCAAAAAAACGACATTTTACCAAGATAATGTTCGTTATAACTTAGAACATGTATGCTATTAATATTTTTTTTGCATAAACAAAGTCACGAATATTAATGTTGCTTTCATTCGCATAAATGACTCCATTTTTTTACCTGTATGTTCCGAAACATCTATTTTTTCCTTATCGATTACGTTTCTCTTTAATTTTAATATTTTACGTTATTGTTTTTGTTATTTTGCGTGACTTTTTTCATTTTCTCATTACAAATCCTTACATGTTTCTCCTGCATATGTTCTAAATATAGTATTTCATTATTTTCATCCTTATCATGGCACATCTTCTGTTTCAATTTCAATCTTTGACAATAGTTTCTTTTATATTCTGCTCTACTTTTTTTTAATTTTCTGATTAGAGGTGTTAACAATTTTTGTCTGACTCGCTATTCTTTGTAATTTCTCATTCTTATTATCTCCTCCTACTTCTTTTAGATACTTTAATTGACTTTCAACATTTTTTGATATTCTGCACATTTTTACTTGTCTCATTACAATCGCTAGAAATTTTTAATTTGTCAGAATTATTTTCTCTCTTTTCTTATTTAACAGCACTATCTATGTGTTTTTTAAGAAAAATTTAAATCTGTTTCACTACTTAAAAATACATCTTCCATAACTGATATTTCTGTTTCTTTGTTATCAATTTTTTTTGTTTTAATTTCATCATTTTACTATATTCTTTCTGATATTCTGCTTTAGTTTTTCTACTTTTCTCATTAGAATTGCTAATAAATATCTTCTTACTACTATTGTTTTTAATCTTTTATAATTATTACCTTCTTTTACTACTTCAATAGAATTTAACGCATTTTCCACATGTTTTTTCTTACAAACATTTATATTCTGTCACTCTTTACACTTTCCATATTTGTGATTTGTCTCTCTCTTTCCCATCTCTCCTTTTAACTTAGGTCTTTTACAATACATTTTTTCATATTTGGTACTGCTTTTTTTAGTGTCTTCGTCAGGAATATTAACAACTTTTTTCTGTCCTACTACTATCTCCTTTCATTTCTGTAATCTCTTCCTCACATGTAAATTATTGTTTTTTATTTATTCGATATTGCCAATTCCAAGTTTATACAATTTTGTAAAATTATCTGAAAAGGAGATAACATATTTTTTTCAAACATCATATACAAATCAGTTCCCATTAATGCATGATTATATACAACATGTTTAGGTTTAATATTACAATATAAAGAAACAGCAAACGCAATCGCCTATACACACAATCAACAAAATTTGGTTATTGTTGTACTCTTAAAAAAAACTACATTAGGTTTAAATGGATATAACCTGCATAAATATTCTCTTTGATCTTCATTTAAATAACCTTCATTAAGACTATTATAAACAAAAAGTTTATTTCCAACATAATAAGTGCAAATCCAGTGACCCAAAAGTCGATTCCCACTAATCAATATTTGAATATGGGTAAGAATTCTTGAAAAATATCACGGTTTGCAATAATAGTCTTATATAAGTTACATTTAATCCTAAAAGGATTTTGAAAATTTTTCAAAATGGCGGCCGCTACGCTATGTTGAAAATCTTAGTTGCGTTTTTTTCAAAAATTAATATCTCCGAAAATTTTTTATGGATTTTAATCAAATTTACAGACAGTCTCTCTTGGAGACTTCAATAGTTCTCGAGATATTGCATTTTTTGTGGACCAGTGCAAAGCTTTAGTAGTAGCGCTGCGCTACATAGTGTGCAAGTAGTTGCGTATAACATTCCTCACTACGCCCCACTCCTATTAATGCTCATAGGCAAGAGATAGTGCGCACGCGTTGAGCTTTTTGTTTCTTTTTTCTTACATTGTTTCAGCGCACGTCTTCAGGTGTTTCTTGGTGCAAGTCTTGACTTGTTCTTTAAGGTAGGATATTCATTCTTTTTAATCGTTTTCTTTTTAATTTATTACTTTATTTTTCATTGCATTTATTTTTTTCGATTTCGGTTTTTTCTTTCTAGCGTAGCTTTTAGTAGTAGTTTTAAATATTAGATTTAAGTAAAACATTGTTTTCCTCTTCTTAAACGACCTACAATGCCGCGGGTACATTGCTTTAACCCATTAAAGAAAAAACCACATGGTTCTGTGGACCCAAAGAAGCTTCGGCTTATTTCAAAAGAAATTATCAATATGTTTTCAGTTGATCAAGATAAATACATTTGTGATAGCCGTCGCTTACAAATAAAAAATGAAAGTAATTTTTCATTTGATAACAAAAGTTCACATAAATCTAATGAAGAAAATGCTGCAGGGATTGAAAGTAATTTTTCTGTTAATAATGAAAATTTAAATGAATTTAATGAGGAAAATGATGTAGCGATTAAGTTCGAAGAACTCGAAGATCCTTCTGCTGATGATTTCATAAAAACTATAGAATTTGATGTTGAAAATGAACAAAATAGAACAAAATTAAATGATATTTTGCAGATATTGGATGTTGAATTAGTCGTAGTTAGTAAACATCTTCGAACACAATCAGCAAAACTGCAAAAATTAAGTGAAATTCGAGTGGCTTTCGAAAATTTATAATGACGATAAAAGAAAAATAGATTACCTTATCATTGATATTAAAGAAGAACTGGAAAAAAAGCCTAAAAAATCTCGCATAATAGAACTTCTAACTATTCTTCCAAAGAGTTGGAGCATTCATGACGTCACTTCTGAATTTGATGTACCTTACAGTCTTGCTAGAATAGCTTTGCAATTACATGCTAAAAATGGCATTTTATCGTCACCAAATCCAAAACCAGGTAGAAAATTACCAAATGAGACGGTTAAAGCAGTTCGAGACTTTTATTATGAATGTGATGTTAGTCGATGTTTGCCGGGGAAAAAAGACTGTGTGTCTGTAAAACAAGATGATGGCACTCGAAAATTATTTCAGAAGCGTTTAATTTTAGGAAATCTTAAAGAAGTTTATGCAAGTTTTAAATCTCAGTTTCCTAATTTAAAAGTAGGCTTTTCGAAATTTGTTAAATTGCGTCCAAAGGAGTGTATTTTTGCTGGCACTAGTGGTACCCACTCCATTTGTGTCTGCAAACTTCACGAAAACACGAAACGTTTAATTGATGGTGCTAATCTTGCTGAACTTATTGCTGACGATGAAACTTTGAGCTTCTTGTCATCATATAAGATCATGTTGGTATCAATAATTTGCGATTCCAATACTCCTTCTTGCTACTTAGGATCCTGTGAATCTTGTCCGGGTGTCATACCTTTAATTAGAAAACTTCGCAAACTTTTCGAGGATAATTTTGTTGAAATTATCACTTACAATAGTTGGACATCAACTGATCGCACTTCATTGGATACTTTTTGTGACGCTATTGAGACTTATTTAGAAAAATTATCTTCTCATCTAAATAATCTTCTGAAACACGATTTTATTGCGAAAAAACAAAGCCAGTTTCTTAAAGACACTAAAGAATCTTTGGAAGAAGGTGAATTTGTAGTATTGCTTGATTTTGCTCAAAATTATGAAACAATAATTCAAAATGCTGTTCAGAGTGAATTTTGGAATAAACGACAAATAACTGTCCACCCTGCAGTAGTTTACTTCAAAAAAGATGATAAAACAGTATGCGAAAGCTATGTCGTTATTTCCGAAGATTTAGAGCATAATACCAACGCTGTTCACTTGTTTATAGAAAAATTAGTAACTGAGTTGAAAGGTAAACATTTTATTCGAAAAATAATATATTTTTCAGATGGCGCAGCAGTTCAGTACAAAAACAAAAGCAATTTTATCAATCTGGCATATCATAAACGAGATTTCGGAATTGAAGCGCGTTGGGAGTTTTTTGCTACTTCTCATGGTAAAAGTTCATGTGACGGTATAGGAGGTACAGTTAAACGCGAAGCTGGTCGAGCTAGTTTGCAACGTGAAAGTAGTAAACAAATTATGACGGCCCATGATTTATACGAGTGGGGTACTAATGCTTTACCAAATATAACAATGTTGTTCTGCACTAAAAAGGAACACGACAAAAAAGCTCGAAGCTTAAAAAATCGTTTTAGCAAAGCTCAAAGAATTGTAGGTACCAAAGATTTTCACTCATTTGTACCAATTAGTGACAAAAAAAATTTATGTAGAGAATATTCAAATTCAACAGAAACATTTGAATTTGAAATTGAAAAATCAAGGAAACGAAAATTATAAACCTATCCTGGTAAACGGAACTATTTAAAAACTTAGCTAATCTTACATTCTCATACTCTTAAGAATTATGACGACTATGTAAATTACATATTAAAAAAATATAAAATACCAGAAATTATAGTCACTGGCTGTTTCCGTGCTTACCAAATATATCATCACACATTATGTGCATAGTATAGTTAACAAAGCTGCCGCTAAAGCTTTGCACTGGTCCACAAAAAATGCAATATTTCGAGAACTATTGAAGTCTCCAAGATTTTTTTTTTAAAATAAAGGTAAAAATACAGGGAATATTTTCATCGCAAATAGAAATCTCAACTTTTGGTCCAAAATGACTAAAAATTGAATCAAAAAATTTTTTTGACTTTTTTTTAGTCAAAATTTGAAAATTTTTTTTTGGTCATAACATAAAATTAAACTACACATTTTTAACTATATTGTCTGTAAATTTGATTAAAATCTATAAAAAAGTTTCAGAGATATTAATTTTTGAAAAAAACGCAACTAAGATTTTCAACATAGCGTAGCGGCTGCCATTTTGAAAATTTTTCAAAATCCTTTTAGGATTAAATGAAACTTATATAAGACTATTATTTCCCACGATTTTAAAGAAATCGGAGGACCACTTGCAAATCGTGATATTTTTCAAGAATTCTTACCCATATGTGATTTATTCTTATTAATTGCTTTTATTTCATCTAACATTTTTAAATATCCTGTAACTTGTTTTTGGAAACTACCACCTGATGCAAGTCCTAATTTGCCAATTACGAATCATATCCTAATCTTTATCATTTAAATTGAAATATATCTTCTTTAACTGAAAACTCATTTTCTTTAAAAAAAATTAACAAAAAATGAGTCTAATTTTTAATGTTTCACGATCTAACTCCATCAGTACCTCTTTATGTCTACATGTCATCAAAGTATCTTTATATTTCAAGTCTTAATGTTTTTTTGTTTCTGCATCTCATATGTTTATCTCATATCTATTTATCTCATCTCTTTACCTGATCTCTCTCATTGTTTCTCATGTTTATCTCATCACATTGTCTCATGCTACAATCTCATATTTTTACCTCATTTCTCTAATTGTCTCATCTGTTTATTTCATATCATTGTCTCATGTTATTGTCTCATATTTTTATCTCACCTCTTTTATATAATTATATTATTAACACTTCTTTTACACTGTAATGACTGTTTAGAAACATTATATTCACAATTTATTTATTTATTGAACAGTCATAAATCACTTGTTTAATGAATCCACAATCTCATTTTATGGACACTTTTAGCTTTTCATGACACTAACTTTATTGAAAATAAGAAGGAAATCAAAAATTTAAACACTTTCTAAATATTGTTACTTTAGTCAACACATTTTGCACACTTTCATTTTAATCACTGTCACTTTTCACATTTAATTTTTACTGTATATTTACTATTAATTTTTTTTAGACTTACTATTTACACTTATTACTTCTATACCACGCACTAATGTATTTATCTCTCTTTTCGTTAAAGCTCGAAAATTATTTTCTCTTATCCAAAACCAATTATAACACTCATTATGCAAGAGTTGGCTCGAAAAACAATGGGCTAGTTTGAATAATGAGGTAAAATTTCAGAATTTAATTTCATTTCTCTCTTTTCATTAAAAATCGAAATTTTTTTCTCTTTTCCTAAAGCCATTAACCCTCATTATACAAGGGTTTGTTCGAACGAAATTGACACCCTGCAGGTAGTCTATTGTTTGTATTAAGAAATAAAATTTAAATATAATGAGCTGAGAGTTTCCGTTTCCGTAAACTTTTAACAAATACCTTCTCTCTCTAACCAAGGAACCAGGTATAAAAGTATCCTTTTTCCTTAACTGTTAACGCTTTTCCGTTAACTTTTAACGCTTACCTTCAGTACTCGTTTCTTATATAGGATTTATTTTTAATTTCTTTTTAGTTTCTCTGACTCCATACAATGGTTAACTCTAGAATTTTTGTATTTTTGTTATTATTATTATTTTTTGTCTCTCTTAGATAAAATAATTATATTTTTTGTTATTTTATAGACTCCCAAAAGAGGAAATCATATAGATTTTAAAACGTCTGAGAACCAATTTTACACATTAAACAACTTTGTCGGAATGACTTTGTTTTTTCTTGCTGCTTTTTAACAATTTACTCTCGGAAGTTAAAGAGTTTTTTAATACAATTTTATAAATTGTTACAAATAATAGCACTTGCCCTAAAATAAACTAACATAAGTTTAAATGTTTTAAATATAGGGACTAAAAGTCTCAAAACAAGACATTTGGTTTTACAGTATCAGTATGTTAGTTTATTGAGCGTTGTATATTTTCACACTATAGGGTAAACTTCCCTGAGAAAGATAACCGGAAATAGATGAACATCGGTACGGTGGACCTGGACTTCAATGAAGTACTTAGGTCTTCCAGAAATGTCGAATTAAACATTTTGTGATTGACTTTCCTAAAGAAGTTAACCGAAAAAGACCTAGATATCGGACAGCTACTTTACAATTTTAGAAGAATCGATTTTTTCATTTCAGGGTTAACTTCACTGAGAAAGTTGGCTGAAAATGACCAGCACATCAGTTAGGTAGTGGGGTACTTCTAAAAAGTAAATTTTTTCATTTTGAGGTTAACTTATCAGAAGAAGTTAACCTGAAATGACGTGGACATCGGTTGGGTACTTGTGTACTTTAGAGAAGTCGATTTTCACATTTAAGGTTAACTTCCTTAAGGAAGTTGTCTGGAGAATACCTGGACATCGGGTTGGTATTTAGGTACTGCAGAGAAGTAGATTTTCACATGTTAAAGTTAACTTCACTGAAGAAGTTGACCAGAAGAGACCTGGACATTGGTTGGGTATTGGAGTACTTCTGAAAATAAACTTTTTTCATTTTAAGGTTAATTTCTCTGAGGATGTTGTCCGGAAATGACCTTGACATTGCTTGAGCACTTCGGTACTTCAGAGAAGTTAATTTTTATATTTTGAGGTTAACTTCCACGAAGAAGTTGACCGGAAATCTCATGGTCATCGGTTGGGTACTTGGGTACTTTAGAGATGTTACATTTTGAGGTTAACTTTTCTAAAGAAGTTGACCGGAGGTGACCTGGACATTGGTTGGGAACCGGGGTACTTCTAATAACTAAAATTGTTTATTTTGATGTTTACTTTCCTAAAGATGTTGTCTGGAGATTACCTGGACATCGGGTTGGTACTTAGGTACTTCAGAGAAGTCGATTTTCATATTTTGAGGTTAATTTCCCAGAAAAATTTGATCAGAAATAACGTGGTCATCGGTTGGGTACTAAGGTACTTTAGAGATGTCGATTTTCACATTTTGAGGTTAACTTTTCTAAGGAAGTTGTCCGGAAATTATCTGAACATCGGTTAGGTACTTGGGTACTTCAGAGAAGTCGATTTTCACATTTTGAGGTTAACTTCCCCGAGGAAGTTGACCGGAAATGACGTGGACATCGGTTGGATACTTGGGTACTTTGGAGAAGTCGATTTTTACATTTTGAGGTTAACTTCCCTATGGAAGTTGTCTGGAGAATACCTGGACATCGGGTTGGTATTTGGCTACTTTAGAGAAGTAGATTTTCACATTTTGAGGTTAACTTCCCTGAACAAGTTGACCAGAAGAGACCTGGACATTGGTTGGGTATTGGAGTACTTCTCAAAATGAACTTTTTTTATTTTAAGGTTAATTTCTCTGAGGACGTTGTCCGGAAATGACCTTGACATTCCTTAAGTACTTCGGTACTTCAGGGAAGTCGATTTTCATATTTTGAGGTTAACTTCTCTAAGGAAGTTGTCCGTAAATTACCTGGACATCGGTTGAGTACATCTGTACTTCAGAGAAGTCGAGGTTTTGTGGTTATCTTCCCTGTTAAAGTAGAAGAGAAATGACGGGGACATCGGTTGGGTACTAAGGTACTTTAGAGATGTCGATTTTCACATTTTGAGGTTAACTTTTCTAAGGAAGTTGTCCGGAAATTATCTGAACATCGGTTAGGTACTTGGGTACTTCAGAGAAGTCGATTTTCACATTTTGAGGTTAACTTCCCCGAGGAAGTTGACCGGAAATGACGTGGACATCGGTTGGATACTTGGGTACTTTGGAGAAGTCGATTTTTACATTTTGAGGTTAACTTCCCTATGGAAGTTGTCTGGAGAATACCTGGACATCGGGTTGGTATTTGGCTACTTTAGAGAAGTAGATTTTCACATTTTGAGGTTAACTTCCCTGAACAAGTTGACCAGAAGAGACCTGGACATTGGTTGGGTATTGGAGTACTTCTCAAAATGAACTTTTTTTATTTTAAGGTTAATTTCTCTGAGGACGTTGTCCGGAAATGACCTTGACATTCCTTAAGTACTTCGGTACTTCAGGGAAGTCGATTTTCATATTTTGAGGTTAACTTCTCTAAGGAAGTTGTCCGTAAATTACCTGGACATCGGTTGAGTACATCTGTACTTCAGAGAAGTCGAGGTTTTGTGGTTATCTTCCCTGTTAAAGTAGAAGAGAAATGACGGGGACATCGGTTGGGTACTTGAGTACTTAAGAGAAGTTGTTTTTCACATTTTGAGGTTAACTTCCCTAAAGAAGTTGACCAGAAGATACCTGGACATTGGTTGGGTATTGGGGTACTTCTGAGAATGAACTTTTTTCATTTTAAGGTTTAATTCCCTGAGGAAGTTGTCCGGAAATGACCTGGACTTCGGTTGAGTACTTCGGTACTTCAGAGAAGTTTATTTTTATATTTTCAGGTTAACTTCTCCGAAGAAGATGGCCGGATATGAAGTGAACATCGGTTGGGTACTTGGGTACTTTAGAGATGTCGATTTTCACATTTTGAGATTAATTTTCCTGAAGAAGTTGTCCGGAAATGACCTGGACATCGGTCATTTGACATCGGACAAGTTGAGAACTTCGGATCTTCAGAGAAGTCGATATTTATATTTTGGGGTTAATTTCCCTAAAGAAGTTGACCGGCAAATGGGTACGTGGGTACTTTTGAGAAGTCGATTTTCACATTTTGAGGTTAAATTTTCTGAAGAAGTTGACTGGAGGTGACCTGGACAAAAAAAAGTGTTTAATTTCGAAAACATAAGAAACTTAAATTGTTTAAACAAATTAAAATTTTTTAAACATTGGAATATACATTGAGAAACTTTGAATAAATATCTTTTTTATGATTATTTTTTACAAATAACATAAAACCACATAATTTTAACTCAATTTCATCGAAAGTTAATTTTACACCATTTTAATTGTTTAAACAATCGATACAATTAAATTAATTAAATTACATTAATTACATTATTTTTCCTTTTGTTAATTAAAAAGTTGTAAGCTTTTAAAATATTTCACATAGAAAATATGAAAAAAATTGTTTAAAATATTTCAAAATTAATTACAAAATGTTCATACAAGTTCCTCACAAGGATGCCTTAAAATTTTCACACCGTTTAAAATCTTTTTTCTTATTTTCTCTCTCTCTACTCTTCCTTTATCTGTCTCAGACACCTGTTATACCTTTTTCCTCTTTCACATTTTGCACGCCATTGTTGTCTTTATCTATCCCAGGTAACCTTATTTTCTCTTGCTTTTAGAACTACAAACTGTGATCTCTCCTTGCGTTGCGCCCGCTATTGTTGTCTTTAACTATCCCAGGTAACCTTATTTTCTCTTGCCTCTAGAACCACAACTGTGAACTCACCTTGCGTTGCGCACGCTATTGTTGTCTTCATCTTTCCCAGGTAAACTTATTCTCTCTTGCTTTCAGAACCACAACTGTGAACTCTTCTTGCGTTTCTCACTCTATTTTGTCCTTATCTATCTCAGGTAAACTTATTCTCTCTTGCTTTCAGAACCACAACTGTGAACTCTGCTTGCGTTTCTCACTCTATCTTGTCTTTATCTATCCCAGGTAAATTCTATAACTTATTCTCTTTTACATTCTGAAAAGCATAGCAGTATACCTATATCTATAACTTACTGATTTCTTATATAGGATCATTTCCGAAGGAAGGTAACTTAGTAGAAAAACTGTAATATTGTACATGAAGGCGAACTAAAAAGACGAACGCTCATGGTATTTCGTAGAAAGTGCTAATTTTTAAGTCGTCATCACTTGAAGAATATTGAATAATAACATTTTCTTGATTTCAGAAAATAAGAAAGGAATGTTAATTCTAATTAAACAAAATAAACAGTGAATAAATACTTTTATCCTTGTAAGATTGAAAAATCAAACGAACTTACCTTTAGTGAAGTTCGATTTCAATTACACGAATCGTCTCGTCCGAATAGGACAAATGTGTGTAGTAACGGTAGTTGCTCGGTCCAATCCGCAATATATTTAAAGATTCGCGGTAGTTCTTTGTTGTAGGTGGCGTTACCCTCCTTCCTACTTCCCATTATAAGCGTAACTGTGTAGAGGCCAGGGTAGGACAGGCCGACCTAAAATATTCTCTGATCCACCCATCGAATCAGCAATTTATGTGATATATATATATATGTCGTAGCCTTTTAGCGAAATCTGACATTTCATGAAATGTCTAGACGTTTCGTGAAGCGCAAACACATAGTGAAATAAATATTTATTTCATTATGTGTCTAAAATTTTTAGTCAATTTATGAAATGCAACTCATAATTATGCACTTAGTATAATATGATATAAAATTACACTATTTGTCTAATATTAGAAAGCATTTTATTAAATGACTAAGTCTTATTTAGCTGATAACGAATAAAGTCAAATATCTAATTGGAATCACCCCTCCTCCTTATTCACATGTCAATTAGTCATTTGTTAATGTGTAACTATTTACAACTAAGTCAGTGTCCTTTAAATTGTACAACCAAATAGTACTTATCACATATAAGAATATTTTTAAATTATTATTTAATTAACTGAAATATGTCAACCGACAGTGAAGCATTAAAAGTAGTAATAAAATAGGATTATTTAAAAAATTATCAGACTATTATGTAGTCGGATAATATAGTCGGATAATATAAGATTATGTAGTCTCTCCTGTAGCAATAAATAAACACTAATAAATAAACACTTACATAAAAGAATTTTTTTTCATTTAATTACTCTGTTACATTTTTAAATAAACATTATTGTATATCCTAAATTTCGTTATGAGGTAAATAAGACTTAGTCATTTCATGAAATGCTTTTTAATATTAGATAAATAGTGTAATTTTATATCATTACACTAAGTGCATAATTAGCAGTTGCAGTTCATGAAATGTCTAAAATTTTTAGACACATAATAAAACAAATATTTATTTCAGTATGTGGCAGCGCTTCATGACACGTCTAGACATTTCATGAAGTGTCAGATTTCGCTAAAAGGCTACGACATATATATGTGCACACGTTATATTGTCTTAAGGCCTATATGGCTCCCACCCTACCAAAATATCCTAGTTACGCTAAGGCTTTCCATTTCTACTTGGTTCATGATTTTTAGAGTCTCTAATTCGCGACAGTTGAGTTTTAAGGGTGTTAATTAAATAAAGGGAGGGTTTGACCTATTCGGACGAGACGATTCGTATAATTAAAATTGAACTTTACTTAAGGTAAGATTGTTTGATTTTTCAATTATACTTTATCGCCTCGTCTTCTAGATCAAACGTGTAGATTTTGAGAGAAGAACTGTTGCGAGTGTAGTTTATTAAACAACTTTTTGTTTATTTATTTATAATTATTAATTTTTGATAACGTAACCTTGAGTCAAACCTAGGTTTAAGTAAACTTATATTTTTCTTGGTTTTCGAGAGAAAAAAAAATAATTGTAAGGAATTAATTTGTTAGAATTGCTGAAAAATCTTAAGAGTCCTTCAGAGGACGATTGTAGAATCTAGCAAAAGTTTTTGAGGTCAGAGTCCATCTAGCGGTTTTCCTGATCTCAACTTTGATGCCTTTCCTCAAAGCCGCAGATGTTGCCGCATGTCTAGTGCTATGAGAGAAAAATATTTACGTATATGTTACCCCTGTTGAATCGTTTTTATTGTCCATCGACTGATTGTCTGACAGACAGCTTCTTTATGAGCTTTCTTAATTGTAACGAGTAATCTATTCGTCTCCTTAGAACAAATGTTTTTAGTACGTTCTAGAAAACAAATTAGTGTTTCAGCTATGCATAAAAATTTATTGTCTTTAAAATATGAGATTTTTAATAGCGGTTGTAATCGGTTTAATCCAGAAGTTTTTATTCTCTCTGGAATTGAGATAAGGGTTAGTTTGTCTGATTTTTTGATGTTTTATGTATTGATTTTTCTAAGAGTCTGTACTCTTTGCGCGGTGATCGATGCCAATAATGTGACCAGTTTCCTTGTAAGTTGATTTAGGTGCCATATATAATCGTATTTTGCCATTTGTGGTTTTAGATTTGCCACGCCCTTACATATTATTTTGACGGTTTCATTACACAGCCACACAAAAAAAAAGTTCCTGTCCTGGGTAAGAGACACATTTTTCTATGTATTTTGATGCGCGGAATCCGAAACCGTCATCAGAATTGGTCCATCAGATCAAGTTTTGACCCTAACCTCAAAATCAATAAAATGACACTTTTTGTTTATTAGAATTTAAACCCGACTTAACTTTAATATATGCCTAGAGCCAATAGAAAACTTGAATTATGACCTTTAAAACGCATTTTTAGAGATTGTTCTACGATGGTTTTTAACGAAGTTACGATGTTTTACTTAAAATCATTTTTTTCCATTACACAATAACACATCAATAATTGATGTGTTTTTAACATATGGAAAAAAGCCATATTTTAAGTAAAACATCATAACTTCGTTAAAAATCATCGTAGAACAATTTCTAAAAAGGCATTTTAAAGGTAATAATTCAAGCTTTCTATTGGTCCTAGGCATGTATTAAAGTTAAGTTGAGTTCAAATTCTAATGTTCAAAAAGTGTCATTTTATTCATTTTGAGGTTAGGGTCAAAACTTGATCTGATGGACCAATTCTGATGACGGATTCGGATTCAGCGCATCAAAATACATAGAAAATGTGTGTCTCTTACCCAGGTCAGGGAACTTTATTTTTTTGTGTGGCTGTGTTATTTGTCATGTTTACCGATACAATTAACGAGATTGCTGCTCTGTAGCTGTTTAATGTGCCATAGGACTTTATTTCTTTGAATTTTTTGGTAAGAAATTCAATAATCCTACTTTCTGAAGCATCAAATGGATCAATTTGGTTGCTTTTGCAAAATTCCCACCATGTACGAAGAGGTTTCTCGTATTGTTGAAAAGTTCCCATACTAATCGATGCCATAATTATTTCTTGCGATTTTTCTAGTAATCCTTTGAACTTAAACGCACTCCATATAGTTTCTCTATATCAGCGAAAGATTCATCCTGTATTCCACCCTGAAAGGTGAAATTAATAAATAATTTTTATAGTTGTTTCCCAGTTTTGCTTAGTCAATTATTATCTTTTGCAGAACTCTGGGTATCCGCACGAAATGAGAAAAAGCATAAAAGTAAAATTTATTCTATCGATAGGAAAAAGCATTAACTCCCGCTGCCTCAGAATCAGAGTACTAAGAAAAGAATCTCGGACACTTGGTGTTTATATTTGTTGCCAATAAATTAATGTCAACTTGTCCAAATGTTCTAAATATTTCTTTAAAACTATTTTTATTTAATTCTTATTCCGTGTCCACAGAAATTTTTTGTGATTTACGATCTGCTGTAACATTTTTATTAGATTGAATCTATGAGGCCCAAACCCGAAGATCACGAGATTCACACCACTGTCATATTTTCCTGCATAGTTCGCTTATTTTCGGATATTCACGCTCCCATTTTAATGATATATATGGGGCAAAATTCCTGAACTGTCCAGGTCAAAATATAAAATTTATTTAAACTTTGCTAAAGTGTTTCCATTGCTAGTGGAAGTGTAAATACCAAATATTTTCAAATTCCATGAAATAGTTTTTGAATAACACAGTTTTAAAATTTTGAATTTTTTTAAATGTAGTTTTTTAAATTTATTATATTTCTAAGTAGATTGCATAAAAGTTAACATATATATAGTGTGTAACCTGACTATTTATTAGATTAACATTTAAAAAAAATCAGTTACATATAAAATGATTCGGTAAACCAAATATTTAACTTTCCTCAAACTTTATACATTTTAAATTCATCATTGAAACATGAAATTCAACAAAGATCACGAGAAGAAATCATGACAAATAGAAATTACGAGCGATATTATTTATTAACTCAAAATCAATATGAATTAATGTCGTACAGTGAATGATTAAATATCAGCATCATACAAATTTCACAACAAATTCAAAGTAAATGGTCGCGGGTGACGTCACCAATTCAATATATCCGGAAATTATAACGAAAATTATGGCATTTGCTCAAATAATGTATAAAAAAATTAAACTACTCGATCATGAGAACAATCATTAAAATCATTAGAACAAGAATATATACATTTATACATAAAATCAAAGATAGTCAATATTAAAAATACTTATCGCCGATTTAACTGGTATTGGGCTTCCGATCTCAATTTTCTATTTCTCTCAAGAAAGGACGCCAATGTTTAAACCCTGTATTCCTCAGAAGTCCCAAAAATTATTTTCCAATCATGGACTGCAATCACGATAATATTTTATTCCTTTTTAGTGATGCTTTAGATGGGTAGAATTAGCCACGTGCTTTCGGAGAGAAAACGGAAGTCCAATTTAGTGAAAAGTCTCGTACACGCTTATAAATTTTATGCCACACTGAATAGAATAAAAAAAATACACTTAATAAATTACAATTGACCAACGATGACAAAACTTGAAGACAATTTATTAATTAATAAGTTACCTGACGATTTCTCAGCAAGATACGTAGCGTGTCAAGAGAACTTAATTCACACTCTAATCGGCGACAAGTGATTAATCCAGCAAGAACATTTGTTTTTATATTCCATCGAAATTTCCCTCTCTATCTTAACTTCGCAATGAGTATTAAAATTTGACAATTTTCAAACGATTTCTACGCATCCGCACGAAACTGTAATTACGAAGAGTTCGACTTACTTTATTTATCAGTAATTAACAATTATTAATATAAAAATTGATATTATCGCTTCAAGTGATTTTTCAAGTTTTTTTACAGGCCATTCGATTATAATAAACATTTTTTTGTAAAAAGAAAATTTGACCTTGAAATTCACGGTCAAAGTGTTAATTTAATTGTATCTTGAAATCGGATATTTTAAAAAAATTGTAACCTATCTCAATGGAAAGCTTGACTTTTTTTCTATAAGATATGTAAAAATTAGAGTGGAACTCTAAATACTTTTGCCAAAAATACATCTCAAATACCCGCGCGCGCTCGAATAGCGCGACCTCGCGCGAACAACCACTGGTTTCTCTAGCACGCGCTGGTATTTGAGATGAATTATTGACAAAAGTATTTAGAGTTCCACGCTAATTTTTACATACCTTATAGGAAAAAAGTCAAGCTTTCCATTGAGATAGGATAAAAGTTTTTTAAAGAATCCGATTTCAAGATACAATCAAATTAACACTTTGACCGTGAATTTCAAGGTCAAATTTTCTTTTTACAAATAAGGTTCATTATAATCGAATAGCCTGTAAAAAATGCTTTAAAATTCACTATATATATGTTAACTTTTATGCAATCTACTTAGAAATATAATAAATTTAAAAAACTACATTTTAAAAAAATTCAAAATTTTAAAACTATGTAACTCAAAAACTATTTTATGGAATTTGAAAATATTTAGTATCTATACTTCCACTAACAATAAAAACACTTTAGCAAAATTTCAATAAATTTTATTTTTTGACCTGGACAGTTCAGAAATTTTGCCCCATATGTTACGGGCAATGTCCGAAATCGGGTATTGTCGACAATACCCTAGAAAATCCACCAGTGTACAAAAATCTTTAACAATGACCGGGCATTGTTGACATTTCCCACGCATGATTGGGCAATGTTATTTACCATGTTATTCACAACCGGAAAATAATATGTGATTTTTTTATTTTTACACGACAGACTGTTGTAACATTTCGAGGTACATTTTTTATTGTTCTTAAAACATTTGCACTTATGATGTTTCAATTGCACTCCTTGTACCCTTGTGCCCCAGAAACGCTATTTTTTAATGCAGCTGTTCTAAGTGATATGAGATTGTCAGAAACGTCTTCTGCGTTTATGAGATTTTCGCTGCACTTGGAAAATTTACTCACCACATACTTTTTGTTTAGTGTACCGTCATATTCAGTCTCTGTTTATGAACACTTGATTGCAAACTAAACTTTTTATACACTGATATTAGTCTAATTAATACATTTATAAAGTCGATTACAAAGTAAATGATATTAACATTGTTTATAATATGGTTTTATCAACTTTCGACGACTATTATTGCGTTTCTACAATTTTCAAAAATTATTTTCAATTACAATATTCTTTCGAATTTTATCTGACATAGCAAGTGTACGAATATACCAAGAGTTCATTGACTCTTGTGTAGCGTGTAATTTCTTATCCCTATTTACATTATAACATTCAGGACAACCATGCCAAAAACAACCTTGAAATTGGTAAACATTACGAATGATTTTCTCGCTATTTTCGTAATAACCATCGACAAGAGGGCCTTCAGGTAAACAATACTCTCTACCTCAACCAGCATGCTCGATTTTGATGCCAACCTCGTTTTCTAATACAAAAAGCCATTCAATAGCTGTACGGGATTGGTTATCTTTACACCTATATCCCCCTCTTGGAATAATTCTAATAGTATCCTTATATAAACAATAGATTCTAAAGAATTTATTACAAGCTGAGGCTATAGTTGGTGTGTCTGTAAAAGGGCAAACATTTCCACATTCTAGAAATATTTTACGAAATGCTAAACATGCATTCCTTAAAATATCTACATCATTTTTACAATACGCGACTAATTCTTCCCAAAAATTAAATTTATATGTCAGAATTCGACCCTTTTCATTCATAGAATCCGGTGAATGCGTGCACAATGAAGCGTTATTACAAAACTATCATCAAGGGTAAAGTTTTCGTTACTTTGTTAGACGGAGAAAAACAAATTCCAAAAATCATCAAAATTCACATCCCGTAAATATCGGATTGATAACCCTCCCTCACCCTTCGTAAATGTATTTGAATTAAATTTTATACCGATAAAATCCGAAAGGGGAATATTCTTTGATGAGAAAATTGAAGATTTCAGAAAGTGCAGTTTGGATCCACGCAATAGGATTAATATTTTTTTCTGGTAATTTTAAAAATTTAAATAAATACTGGTCAGCGTTTAATTTAAAATGGGGGAAATAAACTTGCGAAGATTTCGTAATTTTAAAGTTATCATCATTTTTTTCAAAATTACCTACTCCATTCAAATTATTACTAGCGTTAGATGGACCTGCCGTGTACTTCTTCTTCTTCTTCTTCTTCTTCTTCTTCTTCTTCTTCTTTTTATTACTGTTTATTACTGTATTTTCTCTCGCGTGATCCGTTTTCTCCAGTGACAATATAATTGTCCTCTCCCACGGTGAAAGTTGCCTGTTTGGAATAGTCAGCAGATTGATGGTGGTATCCATAGGAATAGCTGAAATTAGACAAATTAATTAAAATTTCATTATGACACATACAAAAATTTGACTATTTTACAATTACACCATTCTATATAATGTTTTTAATTATTTGTATGTTGTTTACTTACATTGTACAGGTTTTTCGATTGCAGGTGGAAGAGTTTCAGGTATGGGGAGAGGTAGAGCTGTTTGGTTAAGATCTAAAACAGGAAAAAGAATATTTAAATAGAAAAAGTAAAAATATTAATAGTAATAAAATACAACTTTAATGATAATAATACATGTTACTTACTTTTATTAGTTGTATTTCGGAGAGTAATTAATCGCTGCATTGCCTTGTCTATGTGAGTCATTCCGCCCAAACACTTTTGCTGCCTGCAGTGTTTCTTTTTTAAACTCGCCAATTATGCATTTAATAATCCTCTTTAAACCTTCTGAGGAAAACGTGCCAGCAGCAACTTTGAGTTCAAAAATTGCACGCACTAAAAAATCAGGCACCATTTTGTTTTTCTTTTAATAGTTCACGAGTTGTATTCTAATAGAGAAAAGACTTGTGTCAAGTCAAAGAATAAACTGAAGTTTTTACTAAGAGTACACTCATCTTATAGTTTTATCCTTTTCTTAAGAAAAGTAGAACTGGAAAATGGGTGGTTTAGTTTAGAACCTATGAATTTAAGGAAACTGCAAAAAAAAAGAAGATAGGCATAAAGTAGGTGTGTTTGTGAAACACCTTTGACCAATAAGCTTTACAGGAATAGTTTTTATTGTTTTTTTAAGAAGTAAAAGATTTTTTCTTGTCGGAAGGAACCCCAGATTCCGGAAAAAGATACGCTAAGAGAAATGCAGTTAGAGGCCATTGTAGCGATAATAGAGTTAGCTGTTAGTGAGTCATAAATTCTTGTAGCTCCATTTCAGGGTTAAAAATGTCATGTAAGGCTTTTTTTGTGACAAAAGATAAAATTTTTCACTTAAAATTGTTTTCAATGCTCTCTAGACTAGGCAATAAAAAAAGCAAATAAAAGATAGACAAACATATTTCAACTGTCTAGACGTTGATATTACGTGAATGTAGAACAGGTACATTAAAAATGTAACCTCTAAGATGGATATCGTTTTTCGAAAGATTTTTAGGAAGAAGATAAATATTGGATATTTGTATCTATCTTTTGAAATATGTAAGATATAACTTGTGTATTTTATTGTTTAGACCATTAAATAGTTTTCAGAAGAAGTCATTAGTTTAAACTACACATTTTTAGTACGCATGTTTTCTTAAAAGCTTTTCTATAACATATACGCTAGAACATAGTACAAGTTCTAACTCGTTTATAACTCGCCCTATAAAAAGAGGAGTCGAGTGTCAAAAGTTAGTATTCTGTAAAGAACTCTGGTGGTACCATGTCTCCAAACGTTTTGTCCAAAATGATACAGACGGACTGTGTTGATCAATTTGATCATTTTCAAGATTTGCAAGTTTTCGAACTGAAAAATATTAGTGCCTGTTCATCAAAAAGAAAACGGGATCTTTCAAAGAAAATTGAAAGACAATCATCATCATCATCATACCTTGGTCAAACCAGCGGAAATCGAGTTAAGAAGGTCAAAATTGAACACCGTTATCCATTGATTTTAACAACGAGTTATGATTTAAACAATTCATGCTCAAAGAAAGTAATTGTTGGACTACAAATTCAAGATGATGGAAGCTTTGTATCGGTTATACGTTTACTCGATTACAAATCTCGTGGCGTTTCTTTACATCACGAAGACTGGTTAGAATTACAACAAAAATTTGATGTTGTTTTTTATTATTTTGACGGTCTTTACAATTATAACCTAACTGGTTGTGGTACACGTCCGATGCCTCTTAAAATTGGTGAATTTGTACTGTTTCTTACTACTGCGTACAATACAAGGGCCATTTTGATTGGCTAAACTACGGAAGAAGAGTGTACTGAAAACAGTTTAAGAGAGATTAATAATTTATACAATGGAAAGAAGAAGTCTTATTTTTCCAGTAACATCGTAATGCAGTCGACTACATTCAAGGGACTCAAGCAGCTAGTAATCTGTATAGATGAACGTATAAAACAATTAAAAGGGATTGCAGCTAATGTGACAATGTGTAAAGACCTTTTCATCGAAGAATTGTGCAGTTATTTAGAGGCGCAAAAGATAGTGAAACCAGGTAGTGAATTTGTGAATTAATTGTTGAATGTTAAATTTAAGTATTTTAAAAAAACTGATAAAATCTAAATTACCAGAAGAATTTGTAGCTTTACATTTTGAAATTGTATTTAGTGAAATTTCTTGTGTTTTAACTTCATTTCTGTCAATACAAGTTAAAGAAAATATTGTTAAAAAAATGCGTGATAAAATGTACATTAAAATTCATACCAAAATTTTCAAAAATCTTTCATAACATTGCTATGAAATTCATATAAAGATAGAAAACAAATCCTTGGAAAAAGTGGTAGAGAATGTTTCCCTTAAATTAAAACTAACTTTATATTAGCTTTGTGATTTAAAAAAAAATATCTCGAATTTCCAAAAGAAAATGAGACTGAAAATAATAAGGAACTGAGAGAGAGAGAGATATTAAAATTATTTAAAATAAAAGAAAAATAGGTGTATAATTTTTACCTTCTTTTTAAGCTTTTTTTATTTGTCTCGTTTGAACTAGAAAAAAAATCATTAAAAATTTAAAACAAAGTTACTAAAGCTCTTCAATTTTTTACGCAAAATTAACACGGCTGTAGTGATGGTTGCGGCGGCGGCGAGCGCGGCGGGTCTTGAGTCTAATTAGCTCGTTTATGACACAAGACATACGCAACGCCGATAAACTAGCGTGTAATCGGCGTTTGAACTAGGCCTGATAAACTCATGAAGCCTGGTTCGCGCGCGCGCGTCCGCACAAATTTACACGGAACCAAAATAAGCTTAAAGGTTCCGCGCTCTGAACATGCGCACGAGCTTTAAATTTATCTGTATTTACGTAAATTATAATAGTATAAAAGAGTAATAATTTTATAAACGCTCAGTACAAAAAATGGATGCACGATGAAAACATCCATTTACATCTATGATTTGCGGACCTACTGGTAGTGGGAAAACATATTTCGTTAAAAATTTTTCAAAATATGTTGAGAATATGTGTGATACCCGTTTCAAGCGTATTATTTTCTATTATTCAGAATGGCAAAATGGTTACACTGAGTATGCTAAAACTATCAAGTTTAAAGAAGGATAACCTCAACCTGCAGATTACTTAAACGATAATAATGTAGCCAAACTCATAATTATCGATGATTTAATGAGAGAATCCTCAAATAATACAATTGTAGATCTCTTTACAAAAGGTAGTCATTATAAAAATCTTAGTGTTGTCTTTACAACGCAAAACTTGTTTCACCAAGGACATGGACAAAGAGATATTTCACTTAATTCAAATTAAATTGTTGTTTTTAAAAACCCAAGAGATCGGGCTCAATTTCAACACCTTGCCCGACAAATATTTTCTGAAAACCCTTGATTTTTACAAGAAGCTTACCAAAATGCAACCTCAAAACCACATGGTTATCTTCTTCTAGATCTAAAACAATCAACACCTGACAATTGTCGTTTTAGAACAAATATTTTTCCTGTAGACACACTTGTCCTGAATGAAAAAAAAGTTCTTCCCCGATGCCGAAAGCAAACTCTTGCATATTTTGAATCCTTTCGATTTAAAGAAACAAAATTTTAAAGGTACAAAATCGTATCTGATCCTCCTGACCGTTTTTTATAATTTTAATGTACATTTAGTGCAGTATAATGAAAAAAATTTAGGTTATGTTATGTTTAATATGATATATGTTCACATGTTTCTTGTTTTATAAAAATTCACTTCACTTAATAAAGGCATATTTCATTTGTTAATAGGACCATATTGTATTTTAAGCATCGTTTTTAAGCAATTAATTCGTATTTATTAGCGATTAATTTTTAAATTATTATCTCTTTGTTCATATTAATAGTTGTTAATATGCTTTTTGGGACTGATTCAAACAAATTTTATTAATTATAATGCACTAAACGAACATCAAAAGTAATGAATAACAGTCAGGAGGATCGGATATGATTTTGTACCTTTAAAATTTTGTTTCTTTGAATCGAAAGGATTCAAAATATGTAAGAGTTTTCTTTCGGCATCGGGAAAGAACTTTTTTTTCATTCAAGACAGGTGTGTAGATGGCTATTCTTACGTTTATTTACCACTAAAAAGTATAAAAAGAGTTGATAAACACGAAGAGATACCAGTTGTACGATTGTAATGGCGTCGAAAGCATACAGGCGTATTGGTGCAAAAAACGCAGCAGCACTAAATGCGTTATATCGTCTTGATTCTAATCAACGACAAGCTATTTTATCGAAAGCTGATACATAACTTATAAAGTGTATTTTGTGAGTGTGCTCTCAATATTTTGGCTGGAAATGTACCACTGAAATCTCATGAAAAACGTAAATTAAGTATACATTGACAGAAGTTGCGTAAATTAGCTGAAGCTAGTGGAAATTGGAAACAGAAAAAATGTTTTATTGTACAAAAAGGATCTGAATTTTTACCGCTTTTACTTGCACCAATCATCGGTAATATTCTTTCAGGTCTGTTTACATAAGACGTATTAAAAATTATATAAAAATTTTTCTAATATGGAGCATGCAAAGAAAATGGTTTTAGTTCCTAGTCAACAAATTGAAAAAATTCGACAACATTCGAACGCTTTATCCAACAATAATGTTTTAAACAATAACTCTAGTAGTGGGGCCAGTATTAATTAATCAGATAAAATTATTAACGGGGGTTTGTTTAAAACTCAAACAAGTATAAATGACGCTTATTACCCCACCACGTCCACTATTCAAACACCTGGTAATATTATGAGTAGACTTGATAATGAAATGAGTCAAATATTGTATTCACCTTTTTTAAAACATGAACATAAGAAATGGAAAATGTATCAGCAAATATTACAAAAGTATCTGTTTTTTACTAGTGTAAAAAGAAAACCAGAAACTTTAAAAAAAATTAAAAAATCGGATGAAAAAAATTATGATAACGATAATGATACAGATGATGATATTGAATCAATAAGTATTAACGATATACTTGCTACAGTACCAAAATCTTTTCGAAACAAAGGGATAGCATTATTACAGCGCATTAAGAAATTTGATTTACGTAATAGCATTAATATCTTTCCTTCGAGATATTGGGATTTCACGTGAAATCGTAACAAATAAAGAATATTGGAAAAAGAAGATTGGTACCGAGTATTTAAACTCAAATGCTAGCCAACGTACAGACGTGTCGAGATTTGCACTGGACAATACTATTTAACACACACCCTTATTGACAGAGGACGAGGATTCCTCAGACAGTGAGATAACACCAATGATTCACAGCTGAGATTCGTCGAGTCAACTAGGCATAGAAGTAGAAGTAGAAATAGGATAAGATCTAATGTGAATAAAGAGCGTGAAAACGAAAAGTGGTATTCTCTTCTTCTGAAATAATGAAAATACTTAAAGATATACATATATTATAATCCTTCGCACGAGGCTTCTTACTCTGGAATTGAGAAACTTGTTAATGCTGTGTGAGGGAAAATATCAAGAGCAAAGGTTGTTGATTGGCTAAAAAGTCAAGATGCATACAATCTACACATTCCTACAAGACGGAAATTTCAACGTGGATTTTATAATGTCACAAATATTGACGATCTCTGGGAAATTGATTTAGTTGATTTAAAAATTTAAAAGAATATAATGATGGTTATTCATAGGGGAGGGTGGTCCCAAACCGACCCCCAAAAAAGGCAAAAGCCAAAAAGGTGCCGAAAACTTGTTTGATTGCTGAGGTCAAATTTTTTTTCAGTAAAGGAATCATTTTTCCATGTTTCCACTGGTTGCCGAGGCTCTGGATCTCTTGAAGTGAGAGATACAGAAAGAAAATCTCAAAAAGGGTGGTATGAAACCGACCCCCTATTTTTATTGCAGGAAATAGCGAAAACAAACAAAATTTTCAACTTGTATTGTAATTTGAATTAAAAAACAACAAACTATAATAAACTTAAATTACTTTTACTTTATTTGAATACATTATTTAAGGCCTTTTTTAGAATAAGAGTAAAAGAATTATCATTACAATAAAAAATGAGTGTTTTTAGTTTGATCTTAATTACAAGCTATATTATCTTAGCCTAATTATTGTTATTTTATTACAATACATTTGTAGGTATTGTTTGGTAATTACAAACAATTTAGTTACTATTATAATGCAAGAAAAGGGGGGAGGTCGGTTTCGGACCACCCTCACTATTTTCACATAATGTCTTGCCGATCATTCATGTCAATAAAAGCGTTTGAATTTGAATATTGTGTATTAAAGTTGACGCCATAAGCAACCAAAAAAACTTATACTTAAACTTTTCTAAACTGAATTCAACACTTTTAACTTAAATTCAAGATAGGTCAAAAACAAAAAATATTATTGCCAAAAACTAATTTTACGTAAAATTCCAAGATACAATATTACCAAGAGATTATTACCTATGGTTAAAATGTCAGAGTTATAAAAGTGTTCTTTTGATTGATGGTATTCACGATTTGTCCAGTAACACAATCTCTGAGAAAAAGAGGGGGTCAGTATGGTACGAGGGGTCGGTATGGTACCACCCTCCCCTACATTCTATTTGTTATTGACGTATTGAGTAAATACGTCTGGGTAGAACCACTTAAAAATAAATCCGGAAATGAAATAAAGAATGCTTTTGAACGCATATTGAATAAAAACAAAATGTCCCGAAAAGAACACCTGCCTGTGTACAAAGTGATAGAGGAAAAGAATTTCTTGCCAAGGAATTTCAGCAATGTTTATTAAAAAATGATATAAAATTTCGTCCGGTACGTGATCCAAACACGAAGGCAGCTATTGTAGAAAGATTTAATCGCACACTTAAGGAACGTATGTGGAGGTATTTGACGCATCTAAATACGCATCGTTACGTGAATGTTTTACAAAAAATTGTGCATGCATATAATATCTCGTCATAGTGCTACTAATGATACCTTCATCTGTGACTCTAAAAAATGCAAGTAATACATATTGAAATATTGTATAAAAATATGATAAAGATGCAATTCATGGTAAGAAAAAGGCTAAATACAAGACCGGCGATCATGTAAAAATCAGTACAGAAAGAGATGTCTTTGCGAAAGGTTATGAAGCTGGATGGACTAAAGAAATTTTTGTAATAAAACGTGTGTTTGACGTACGTGAATTTTCACCTGTTGTTTATCAATTTAGTGACTTCGCAGGTGAAATTATAGAAGGACATTTTTATGAATGCGAACTATCACATGTTAAGAAGAATAATCTTCTTACTGAAACTGAATTTATTATTAAACGAATAATGAAAAGCAAAGGTAAAGGAGCGAAAAAACAATTACTTGTTAAATGGAAAGGTTATCCAAACAAATTTAATTCCTGGATTCCTGCTTCTGATTTGAAAAACAAATAATAATAAGAATGGAGAATGAAGAATTTTATTTAATTTTACCAACTGAGATTCAATTTCCACGCACATTTCTACACATTAGAAATCAAAAATCAAAAGCAGATGAAAATGCGAAAGAAATTGAAAATATTATTTCTCTGTTGACAAACTCGTCAGAAAATGGTTCATCAATTGAAAGCTATAATAAAGATGGTAAAGAATTAATTATTGATGGTGAGTATTTACTTAAAAAATATAAACTACCTTTTCTATTAAAAACTCAGGATGAAATGAATGCATTGTACGATAATGGTACAGAGAATAACATCATCTCAAAAGATTTAATAACTGGAACGTGGCGCAGACCTATTGTTAATATTTTTCGACCTGGAGTTTACAAACAGATAAAAGAAATTGTCACAGTGATAAACCAGACAAGAATTGCACAAGAGCATGCAAGATTAGTTTTTAAAGATGGTGAGGATGGATACGTTAAAGTAGAAAAAGTCTGTAAACCCAGTTGTCAAAATAGTGGTAATCATTTTCTAGCAATGAGTCAAAAAATATCACGTATTCTCGGCTTCTTTCCTCACCAAATCATTCCTGTAAATTCGTACTATGCCCGTCACCCAGCTAGTCTGGCTTGTGGGCTACCTGAAAAGCTCTTTGTCTATTGTGATATTTGCGAGCCTCATATAACTGGAGACGTTCAAACTCCGCTTTTACGCATTATACTTGTTGATACACAAAATTATGTTTTTGCCTCTACTCAGACTACTCAATTAACTTCACCAAATTATGTACCACTTATTTGCACAGAATTTCGCACAATAGAAATTGATATAAGAGATCATTTAGGGCTTCTTGTACCATTTGAGTTTGGTACTCTGACGGTGACACTACATTTCAAAAAAATTTATTAAATTAATAAAAATGAGTCATTATATCGATTATTATACCTCACAAGTTGATAGTGGTTGGATTTCAAAAATTTATGTTGCATCACCTTATCAAAGAGAACATGGTATTGGCAGTTTTTTAGGCGGACTTTTTCGGCGAGAACTGCCAGTACTGGCTCGGGGTGCCCGCGTTATTGGTAAAGAGGCTTTACGTGCTGGTATTAATACTTTGGACGATGTTAAGAGTAACATACCATTTAAACAGGCTATCAAAACACGGTTCAATGAAAGTCGGGATAATTTGAAAAGAAAGGCTGTTGATAAAATTGATAGTTTAATGAACGGTTCTAGGTATAAAATTGCTACAAAAAATTTTAAAGCTTAGTTGTATGACGTTCTTGCACCGAAAAACATCAAACGTAGAAAAGTTGTAAGGAAAAAAAGGAAAAGGCAACCATCTAGTTTTAAGAAAAAGGCAAAGAACAGTAAAAAGAGAAAGAAGAAAAAGAAGAAAAAGGGTACAAGATCAAAACGGACTACAAGGAAAAATATTAAGAAATCTACAAAAAGTAAAAAACGTGTAACAAGAAAAAAGCCTAAGACTTTAAAAATAAAAAATAGAAAAATATTTGATACTTTTGGAAATAAATAAGTTTTACAATGTCTTTTTTACATTTACACTCTTGCGGGTGTTTGAAAACAGAACTAGATCTCTTTTTATTACCCCCGACACAAACCTCTATCGAGGTTTCTTACAAACCTGTTTCTTCATTAACCGATGATTCGCCAATAGAATTTGTTATTCCAAGACACGGTGAGGAGTACATAAATCTTGCACATACTATGCTTAGTATACGTATTGATTTACGAGCGCCTGAAAAAACTGACGACAATGAAGCAGATTTAAAAAATGTTGCTGTTGTAAATAATTTATTACACTCTCTTCTTAATCAAGTAGATGTCTACTTTAATCAAAAACTGGTTTCACATCAAAACAAGGCTTAGGCATACAGAGCTTACATTGAAACTCTACTCAATTATGAACCACAAGCGAAAAATTTCCATCTGACGTCATCATTATGGATTGCAGACACTGACAGAAAAATGGAAGATTTAACTACAAAAGATACTGGTTTGGATGGATGAAGAAAATATTTATCTTACGGTGATTCGATAGATTTAATCGGACATTTGCATTGTGATGTATTTAATCAGAATAAGTTTCTTTTGAATGGTGTTGAAATGAGACTTCGATTAGTTCGTACAAAAAATGCTTTTGTTCTTATGAACCCCACTAACGATTGCAGTATACATATTGCCGAAGCAACATTTTTTGTTCGTCGTGCTTAAATCAGCCCTGGAATTCTTCTTGCTCATGCTAAATCGCTTTCTCACGGAAGTGCAAAATATCCAATCACACGTGTAGAAGTTAAATCTTTTACCATGCATAGTGGTGTTCATGGTGATACTCTCGATAATGTTATTCTCGGACAACTCCCTAAAAGAATAATTATAGGGTTTGTCGATAACAAAGCATTTTATGGCAGTACAACTCTCAATCCGTTCAATTTCAAAAACTATAAAATTAACTTTTTATCTCTCTATGTCGATAGTGTGCAAGTACCATGTAAACCTTTACAACCGGATTTTAGTAAAAAAAATCTATATATCGAAGCTTATCACACACTCTTTTCAGGAACTGGCATACATTTTCTGAATTAGGGTAATGATATTAATCGCTTTGAATATAGCGAAGGTTTTTGTCTATTTGCATTTGATCTTACACCCGATATTTCTGCAAATTGTTATTCTCATTGGAATCTTGTAAAAAGTGGAAGTCTTAGAATTGAAGTACGTTTTGAAGAACCTCTCACAAGTACTGTAAATTGTATTGTTTACACTGAGTATGATAACGTGTTGGAAATAGACTCGTCGAGACAAGTTTTGGTTAATTTTGGGGAATAAAGTGGAAGGACCTGTTTCTCTACTTTTCAAAAAGTTAAATTTTTCTCAGACTTTCTCAGAGAACATTATTGAACACTACACCTTCACATGTCACGGTACACATACATGTATACAAATGTAGTATACATACGCACTGAAGCGGAAAAAAAATTTATTTCATTCTGTGAGCGGAGGTCGGCCAGAATGGACGCTACTGGTCGTCGTGCAGATTTTTTTATAACATACTACAGTGATGGATTACATAATTGACATTCAAGGCTTTCGTGGCACCGATGATCAATTTATTGAAAAGAAAGTGGCAGTTTTGGCAGTTGATCATGATTTTATTGGGCACTGGATTGTGGCACCCCCGTATCCTTTCCCTGAACTTACATCAACTGCAAGACATAAGAATAACTGGTAAAGTTGTTATTTTCATGGTTTGGAGTGGTTTGAAGGAGATGTACCGGTCAAATATTTACATGCACATCTTCGCTCTATAGCAAAAACAGTCAGAACAATTTACACACGAGAAGTTGAGAAAGCAGAGTCACTTCAAAAAACTATGAGACGACAGATTATTAATCTTGAACAATTTACCTGACCCTCTTTCATGAAACTGAATCCATCTGAAGATTATTGTTTACATCACGGTATGAAAGAGCACAAATTTTTTGTCTGTGCTCTGAACAACTCTTTTAAATTAAAAAAGTGGCTTACCCAGCAAAGACGTGAGAGAACATCCACCACTACCAACTTTTCTTGATGAAGATGTATATTCTGAACCATTCAACTTTTCAAAAAGTAAAATAAAGAAGAAAGTCAACTTTGAACTCAATACAACCGACAACGTTTTAAATTTAGAAGATGTGGTGAAGAAAATATCGGCGGATCGGATACCGAAGGTCGTGACGTTGCCGGCAACAGTTGTTAGTAATACAGATGGCTACAGAAAACCGGGTAGTCACTGGATCGCAATCTACATCGGTCGTCATGGGAGAGGAATATATTTCGACAGCTACGGCTTTCCGCCTTATGTTCCTGAACATCTTGATTTTCTGCGAAGAAACTGCACCTTATACATATGGAACACGAAACAGTTACAAAGTTTATTTTTTCAAGTGTGTAGTCAGTTGTGTGTGGTCAGTTTTGTGATGTGTATCTACTTCTTATGCATAGTGGTGCTTCTTTGCATGATTTTACAAACCTTTTGTCTAAAAATTTAATAATCAATGATCGCATTATAAATAATATGTATAATCAACTTTTAAATAAGTGTAAGAAGAATGATAATAACCTCACATTATTGGTCAAAGTGTTTAAATATTTCCTACTTTTATTATTATAATCAATTTAATTAAGTTTAAGTTTTATGAAATATAGATTTAAGAAGTCCGTGCGTTGCCTTGCTACATTATGAACTTATCGTGTATGGTTTAGCCTTTATATTGTAGGTTTACTAATTACAAACGTCGTACAATGTTTATGTATTTGTTAATAATATTAATTATGATCTTATTTTCTCGTGTATAATTTTAAAAAACTTAAAATATATGTGTGTATCTTAAAACTCTGAATTTTTAATTTCAATACCTTTCTTTTAGATCGAGTTATCCGAAAATAAATTTAACAATATTTTTAATTTGTCCGTTTAAAATAAAAATCATAATGATAATGAAAAACAAAAGAAATTTTGTAATAATAATAATATTAATTAAGAAGTGAATTGTTTTCATAGAATTAGCTTAAAATAAAAATATCAGAATAGAAAATAAATGAACTTTTAAAAGCAGTTTAAAATCGGATCTATATCTAGTTTTAAGTTTCTTTTTTCTTTACCGTCCACATTCTTTCATTTTGAGATCCTGTTTTTCTGTCTTGATTTCAAGCAAGCCATTTTCCTTCCAACACTCCCCACCATCCTGGACCCAAAATCCAACACTCTTCCTAACATAACCCCACTTTTTTCCTATTCAAGGCTCGAAAAGACCTACACTCCCTCTACTTTCACACTTATCCCCACCATCTTGTGCCCCAAAATCCTACACACCCACCACATCCTTAATCACCCCCACTACCACAGACCACAATATTCTCATAAGCCCCACTCTTCAGCTATTGAGGGCCCATAAAGACAGACACACCCACAACACCCTTAATCACCCCCACTCCCAAGGGCTCCAAAATACTTACAATCCTAACTCTTCTCCTATTGGAGGGCCGAAAAGACTGACACGTCTTCTACTCCTTCCAACACCCCCACTCTTACCGTCCTCAAAACCCAACACACCCTACACTTCTCCTATTGGCGGGCCGTAATTCTGACACGCCCCTTTTTACTCCTTCCCAACTGCCCCCACTCCTCGTCACGTCTCCTTTCTCTCTCTTCCCAACTATTTCCTCCCACCCGTCTCTCTCACTCTGGCGCCAGTGACATCATAGCCACGCCCACTTTCTGGCGGGCCCAAACCAGAGATGCCAACGACCGTCACCAAACGCATCTGCGCATGTCTGTGAAAAATCGTTTGATTGGTCGAAGGAAGCGGGACGATTTAAAATAGCTTTATTAAACGTGTTTTAAATCTTCCCGCTTCCTTCGACCAATAAGGATATTCAAGTTGGGTGGGGGGAAATTCAAAATGGCGGCTACCTGGATGACAGGTTTGCATTGCAGTCAATGGGACGAAATCAGTTTTTGTACAATAACTTTTAAAAAACAAATTTGCGAACCTATGTTTATTAACAAAATATTTTTCATTTATCGAAAGCTATTTTTTAAAATAATAAAATTTTATAAAATTTTTATATAAGTTTTTATTATTTTAAAAAATAGCTTTCGATAAATGAAAAATATTTTGTTAATAAACATAGGTTCGCAAATTTGTTTTTTAAAAGTTATTGTACAAAAACTGATTTCGTCCCATTGACTGCAATGCAAACATGTCATCCAGGTAGCCGCCATTTTGAATTTCTCCCCACCCAACTTGAATATCCTTATCAAAAGATTTTCCACAGACATGCGCAGATGCGTTTGGTGACGGTCGTTGGCATCTCTGGCCCAAACGGACACTAACTACTGTCGTTGCCCTGATATCAATTTATGGAGTATCCATGGTCCTGGTTGTCGTGTGAAGCTTCTCCAGGCCGTGAGCAGAATTTAATTGTTTTAATCCAAAAAGAAAAAGGGACTTCGTGTACCAGAGTGATGTGTTTCTGATCACCTAAAGGGAGAGCATCTGTTTCCTTCCAGTCTCCAGCAATCTTTGTCCTCGGAAAATCGACTGATAAGTTTTTATATATTTTATTTATGTCTGACTTGATTTTCGTCTTTATGTCGATTTTTATATTTTTTGTCTGAAATTTATTTTGCTTAACGATTTACTAAAGAATTTTTTATTATGACGATTGATTGAGGTTTGTGTATATGCGTATGATCATTTTATATGTTATTTAATTTTGTGTTTATTTATTCTATAAAACAGCGCCTCTCTGAATTTTGATTACCTGATAAAAGTAGAGTTCGTATTAGTGAATAAATTTAAACTCAACCTATTATCGTCTAGTTCTTTATAACCTGTCTAATTTAATTTCTTTAATTGTTCTTGAATTTTCACATTGTGTATTTAGATACTTTTTTTTAAATTTAACTCTTGAGATAAATTCCCAGGTGCGAATTGTCCGTCGGCCCACAGTCGGGCCAACCTTGCGCCGGTTGGTCCCACTCTGCGTGCCGTAGGTCGGGCCAACTAGCAAAATGATAACTGTTCGCTGACCAACGGTACTGATAGTCGGCCCAACTGCTGAGCCCAAAGTTAGGCCAACCTCAAAGCCCAGAGTTTGGCTAATCCAAAAGTCGGCTTAACTACTGAGCCCAAAGTCGGGCCGACTACTCTTCCCAAAGTTGGCCCAACTATTCATCCCAAAGTTGGGCCAACCTACTACTTTATCTAAATTTTATTATTAATTAAAGTACATATAATTACATAATACAATTTATAAATTCAATTACATAAATATTAATAGTTTAAATTACATATATTATCAGAACCTGAAACAGAAAAACTTTTTTAGTCACGAAGATTCAAATCCTGGTCCTCCAGCTGACAGTCCAGTACGCTATGCACCATAGTATCACTGATTGCAATAAGAAGTTATAAATCAACTATATACAGTAAAACCTTCTTATAGCGGACATCGACGGTGCAAGAGGAAATTGTCTGTTAACGGAGGTGTCCGCTATTGGGAAGTTTCACTATATATGTACATATGTGACGCGTCGCGAAGAAAAGCGCCTAAGAAGCAAAAAATCGATTTTCGGATTTTGATAATATTAGGTTCATTAAATGTCCCTTTTTCATTATCTAAAGTCAAAAAACATTTTCATTGAATATTTTTTACGTATTTAAGACTGCATCAGCAATTTGTACAGAATCCAATGACGCGCGTGCCGCTTCTTTTCACTCTCCTGTAAAATTGCCGTTTGGCTTCTTAGGTGCTTTTCTTCGCGACGCGTCACATATTTATATAATATATTTTGTCTGATTTCATTTTTTTAATATTAAAACACAGAAGCTAGACAATCACGATCTTTTATATAAGGCATTCTTCGTCAACCGGGCCACCCTTCTGTCCAAAATTCGTAAAGGTTTAAGATAATGGTCATAAGCTTAAAATTCCTTTAAAACCATTTACTTTTAAATACCAAGTGGCGTTTTTTGAAATTCAAAATTACTGACCAAATATGGCGCACAATTACAACCCTTATCATGTTCACTTACTTTAATCACCTTCAAAAAATTTTTACGGTCTAAATAATAGGTGGAAATTATTTTTTGGACACCTAAAATTGATCACATGTCATAACCGAATATAATCAACCCTTAAAAACCACCCCTTCTTCATATTCTCATCCCCTATCACTTTCACTCACTTTTTTGAACTAAAACATTTTTTATAGGCCTAAATAACACGAGAAAATTATTTAATATGAAATTAAAAATGATAACATACGATAACCGAACGTAATCAACCCTTGAAACCCACCCCTTCTTGATATTATCAACCCTCCTCACTTTCTCCCACTTTCGTGAATGTTTAAATTTTTTTCTGGATTGACTATTAGATGGAAATTTTTTATTAGACAACTAACAACGATACCATGCAATCACCAAACATGATTAACCGTTAAAACTCACCCCCTCTTAAAATTATCATCCCCTATCACTTTCACTCAACTTCCTGAACAAAAAAAATTTTTATTGGTCTGAAAATTACGAAAAAGTGTTTAGTAATAACTTCAAAATGATAACATGCAATAACAGAACATCATCAACCCTTAAAACATACCCCTTCTTAATATTATCATCCCCTACCAATTTCACTCACTTTTTTAAAATGAAACATTTTTTTAGGCCTAAATAACACAAGAAAATTATTTAATACGAAATTAAAAATGATAACATACCATAACAGAACATAATCAACCCTTGAAACCCACCCCTTCTTGATATTATCAACCCTCCTCACTTTCTCTCACTTTCGTTAATGTTTAAATTCTTTTCCGGATTGACTATTAGCTGGTAATTCTGTATTGCACATCTAACGACGATACCATGCAATCACCAAACATGATCAACCCTTAAAACCCACCCCTTCTTAAAATTATCATCCCCTATCACTTTCACTCAACTTCCTGAACAAATAAATTTTTTACCGGTCTGACAATCACGAAATAGTGTTTAGTAATAACTTCAAAATGATAACATGCAATAACAGAACATCATCATTTCTTCAAACCCACCCCCTCTTGATATTATTAACCCTCCCCACTTTCTCTCACTTTCGTTAATGTTTAAATTCTTTTCTGGATTTTCACATATTTCGTGATTGTCAGACCGGTAAAAAATTTATTTGTTCAGGAAGTTGAGTAAAATCGATAGAGGATGATAATTTTAAGAAGGGGTGGGTTTTAAGGGTTGATCATGTTGGGTGATTGCATGGTATCGTTGTTAGTTGTCTAATAAAAAATTTCCATCTAATAGTCAATCCAGAAAAAAATTTAAACATTCACGAAAGTGGGAGAAAGTGAGGAGGGTTGATAATATCAAGAAGGGGTGGGTTTCAAGGGTTGATTACGTTCGGTTATCGTATGTTATCATTTTTAATTTCATATTAAATAATTTTCTCGTGTTATTTCGGCCTATAAAAAATGTTTTAGTTCAAAAAAGTGAGTGAAAGTGGTAGGGGATGATAATATTAAGAAGGGGTAAGTTTTAAGGTTTGATTATATTCGGTTATGATATGTGATCAATTTTAGGTGTCCAAAAAATAATTTCCACCTATTATTTAGACCGTAAAAATTTTTTGAAGGTGATTAAAGTAAGTGAACATGATAAGGGTTGTAATTGTGCGCCATATTTGGTCAGTAATTTTGAATTTCAAAAAACGCCACTCGGTATTTAAAAGTAAATGGTTTTAAAGGAATTTTTAGCTTATGACCATTATTTTAAACCTTTACGAATTTTGGACAGAAGGGTGGCCCGGTTGACGAAGAATGCCTCATATAAAAGATCGTGATTGTCTAGCTTCTGTGTTTTAATAATAAAAAAAATGAAATCAGACAAAATATATTATATAAATATGTGACGCGTCGCGAAGAAAAGCACCTAAGAAGCCAAACGGCAATTTTACAGGAGAGTGAAAAGAAGCGGCGCGCGCGTCATTAGATTTTGTACAAATTGCTGATGCAGTCTTAAATACGTGAAAAATATTCAATGAAAATGTTTTTTGACTTTAGATAATGAAAAGGGACATTTAATGAACCTAATATTATCAAAATCCGAAAATCGATTTTTTGCTTCTTAGGCGCTTTTCTTCGCGACGCGTCACATATGTACATATATAGTGAAACTTCCCAATAGCGGACACCTCCGTTAACGGACAATTTCCTCTTGCACCGTCGATGTCCGCTATAAGAAGGTTTTACTGTATATAGTTGATTTATAACTTCTTATTGCAATCAGTGATACTATGGTGCATAGCGTACTGGACTGTCAGCTGGAGGACCAGGATTTGAATCTTCGTGACTAAAAAAGTTTTTCTGTTTCAGGTTCTGATAATATATGTAATTTAAACTATTAATATTTATGTAATTGAATTTATAAATTGTATTATGTAATTATATGTACTTTAATTAATAATAAAATTTAGATAAAGTAGTAGGTTGGCCCAACTTTGGGATGAATAGTTGGGCCAACTTTGGGAAGAGTAGTCGGCCCGACTTTGGGCTCAGTAGTTAAGCCGACTTTTGGATTAGCCAAACTCTGGGCTTTGAGGTTGGCCTAACTTTGGGCTCAGCAGTTGGGCCGACTATCAGTACCGTTGGTCAGCGAACAGTTATCATTTTGCTAGTTGGCCCGACCTACGGCACGCAGAGTGGGACCAACCGGCGCAAGGTTGGCCCGACTGTGGGCCGACGGACAATTCGCACCTGGGAATTTATCTCAAGAGTTAAATTTAAAAAAAAGTATCTAAATACACAATGTGAAAATTCAAGAACAATTAAAGAAATTAAATTAGACAGGTTATAAAGAACTAGACGATAATAGGTTGATTTTCCGAGGACAAAGATTGCTGGAGACTGGAAGGAAACAGATGCTCTCCCTTCAGGTGATCAGAAAGACATCACTCTGGTACACGAAGTCCCTTCTTCTTTTTGGATTAAAACAATTAAATTCTGCTCACGGCCTGGAGAAGCTTCATACGACAACCAGGACCATAATTACTCCATAAATTGATATCAGGGCAACGGCAGTAGTTAGTGTCCGTTTAGGCCCGCCAGAAAGTGGGCGTGGCTATGATGTCACTGGCGCCAGAGTGAGAGAGACGGGTGGGTGGAAGTAGTTGGGAAGAGAGAGAAAGGAGACGTGACGAGGAGTGGGGGCAGTTGGGAAGGAGTAAAAAGGGGCGTGTCAGAATTACGGCCCGCCAATAGGAGAAGTTTAGGGTGTGTTGGGTTTTGGGGACGGTAAGAGTGGGGGTGTTGGAAGGAGTAGAAGACGTGTCAGTCTTTTCGGCCCTCCAATAGGAGAAGAGTTAGGATTGTAAGGATTTTGGAGCCCTTGGGAGTGGGGGTGATTAAGGGTGTTGTGGGTGTGTCTGTCTTTATGGGCCCTCAATAGCTGAAGAGTGGGGCTTATGAGAATATTGTGGTCTGTGGTAGTGGGGGTGATTAAGGATGTGGTGGGTGTGTAGGATTTTGGGGCACAAGATGGTGGGGATAAATGTGAAAGTAGAGGGAGTGTAGCTCTTTTCGAGCCTTGAATAGGAAAAAAGTGGGGTTATGTTAGGAAGAGTGTTGGATTTTGGGTCCAGGATGGTGGGGAGTGCTGAAAGGAAAATGGTTTGCTTGAAATCAAGACAGAAAAACAGGATCTCAAAATGAAAGAATGTGGACGGTAAAGAAAAAAGAAACTTAAAACTAGATATAGATCAGATTTTAAACTGCTTTTAAAAGTTCATTTATTTTCTATTCTGATATTTTTAATTTAAGCTAATTCTATGAAAACAATTCACTTCTTAATTAATATTATTATCATTACAAAATTTCTTTTGTTTTTCATTTTCATTATGATTTTTATTTTAAACAGACAAATTAAAAATATTGTTAAATTTATTTTCGGATAACTCGATCTAAAAGAAAGGTATTGAAATGTTCAGGAACATAAGGCGGAAAGCCGTAGCTGTCGAAATATATTCCTCTCCCATGACGACCGATGTAGATTGCGATCCAGTGACTACCCGGTTTTCTGTAGCCAACTGTATTACTAACAACTGTTGCCGGCAACGTCACGACCTTCGGTATCCGATCCGCCGATATTTTCTTCACCACATCTTCTAAATTTAAAACGTTGTCGGTTGTATTGAGTTCAAAGTTGACTTTCTTCTTTATTTTACTTTTTGAAAAGTTGAATGGTTCAGAATATACATCTTCATCAAGAAAAGTTGGTAGTGGTGGATGTTCCCTCACGTCTTTGCTGGGTAAGCCACTTTTTTAATTTAAAAGAGTTGTTCAGAGCACAGACAAAAAATTTGTGCTCTTTCATACCGTGATGTAAACAATAATCTTCAGATGGATTCAGTTTCATGAAAGAGGGTCAGGTAAATTGTTCAAGATTAATAATCTGTCTTTTCATAGTTTTTTGAAGTGACTCTGCTTTCTCAACTTCTCGTGTGTAAATTGTTCTGACTGTTTTTGCTATAGAGCGAAGATGTGCATGTAAATATTTGACCAGTACATCTCCTTCAAACCACTCCAAACCATGAAAATAACAACTTAACCAGTTATTTTTATGTCTTGCAGTTGATGTAAGTTCAGGGAAAGGATACGAGGGTGCCACATTCCAGTGCCCAATAAAATCATGATCAACTGCCAAAACTGCCACTTTCTTTTCAATAAATTGATCATCGGTGCCACGAAAGCCTTGAATGTCAATTATGTAATCTATCACTGTAGTATGTTATAAAAAAATCTGCACGACGACCAGTAGCGTCCATTCTGGCCGACCTCCGCTCACAGAATGAAATAAATTTTTTTTCCGCTTCAGTGCGTATGTATACTACATTTGTAAACATGTATGTGTACCGTGACATGTGAAGGTGTAGTGTTCAATAATGTTCTCTGAGAATGTCTGAGAAAAATTTAACTTTTTGAAAAGTAGAGAAACAGGTCCTTCCACTTTATTCCCCAAAATTAACCAAAACTTGTCTCGACGAGTCTATTTCCAACACGTTATCATACTCAGTGTAAACAATTCAATTTACAGTACTTGTGAGAGGTTCTTCAAAACGTACTTCAATTCTAAGACTTCCACTTTTTACAAGATTCCAATAAGAATAACAATTTGCAGAAATATCGGGTGTAAGATCAAATGCAAATAGACAAAAACCTTCGCTATATTCAAAGCGATTAATATCATTACTCTCATTAAGAAAATGTATGCCAGTTCCTGAAAAGAGCGTGTGATAAGCTTCGATATATAGATTTTTTTTACTAAAATCCGGTTGTAAAGGTTTACATGGTACTTGCACACCATTGACATAGAGAGATAAAAAGTTAATTTTATAGTTTTTGAAATTGAACGGATTGAGAGTTGTACTGCCATAAAATGCTTTGTTATCGACAAACCCTATAATTATTCTTTTAGGGAGTTGTCCGAGAATAACATTATCGAGAGTATCACCATGAACACCACTATGCATGGTAAAAGATTTAACTTCTACACGTGTGATTGGATATTTTGCACTTCCGTGAGAAAGCGCTTTAGCATGAGCAAGAAGAATACCAGGGCTGATTTAAGCACGACGAACAAAAAGTGTTGCTTCGGCAATATGTATACTGCAATCGTTAGTGGGGTCCATAAGAACAAAAGCATTTTTTGTACGAACTAATCGAAGTCTCATTTCAACACCATTCAAAAGAAACTTATTCTGATTAAATACATCACAATGCAAATCAATACGTATACTAAGCATAGTATGTGCAAGATTTATGTACTCCTCACCGTGTCTTGGAATAACAAATTCTATTGGCGAATCATCGGTTAATGAAGAAACAGGTTTGTAAGAAACCTCGATAGAGGTTTGTGTCGGGGGTAATAAAAAGAGATCTAGTTCTGTTTTCAAACACCCGCAAGAGTGTAAATGTAAAAAAGACATTGTAAAACTTATTTATTTTAAAAAATTTCAAATATTTTTCTATTTTTTATTTTTAAAGTCTTAGGCTTTTTTCTTGTTACACGTTTTTTACTTTTTGTAGATTTCTTAATATTTTTCCTTGTAGTCCGTTTTTCACTCAACTTCCTGAACAAATACATTTTTTACCGGTCTGACAATCACGAAATAGTGTTTAGTAATAACTTCAAAATAATAACATGCAATAACAGAACATCATCAACCCTTCAAGCTCACCCCCTCTTGATATTATTAACCATCCTCACTTTCACTCAGTTTCGTGAATGATTAAATTTTTTTCTGAAATGACTATTAAATAGAAATACTTTATTGGACATCTAACGACGATACCATGCATCACCTAACATTCTCAACCCTTAAAACCTACCCCTTCTTGAAATTATCATCCCCTATCACTTTCACTCAACTTCCTAAAGAAAAAAAATTTTTAGGGGTCTGACAATCACGAAAAATTGTTTAGTAATAACATTAAAATGTTATTGAATGTTATTATTTTGATGCTATTACTAAACAATTTTTCGTAATTTTCAGACCAATAAAAATTTTTTTTGTTCAGGAAGTTGAGTGAAAGTGATAGGGGATGATAATTTTAAGAGGGGGTGAGTTTTAACGGTTAATCATGTTTGGTGATTGCATGGTATCGTTGTTAGATGTCCAATAAAGGGACATTTCAAGGGTTGATTACGTTCTGTTATCGTATGTTATCATTTTTAATTTCTTATTAAATAATTTTCTCGTGTTATTTAGGCATATAAAAAATGTTTTAGTTTAAGAAAGTGAGTGAAAGTGATAGGGGATGATAATTTTAAGAAGTGGTGGGTTTTAAGGGTTGATCATGTTTGGTGATTGCATGGTATCGTCGTTAGATGTCCAATAAAGGGACATTTCAAGGGTTGATTACGTTCTGTTATCGTATGTTATCATTTTTAATTTCTTATTAAATAATTTTCTCGTGTTATTTAGGCATATAAAAAATGTTTTAGTTTAAGAAAGTGAGTGAAAGTGGTAGGGGATGATAATATCAAGAAAGGGTATGTTTTAAGGGTTGATGATGTTCTGTTATTGCATGTTATCATTTTGAAGTTATGACTAAACACTTTTTCGTGATTTTCAGACCGGTAAAATTTTTTTCGTTCAGGAAGTTGAGTGTAAGTGATAGGGGATGATAATTTTAAGAAGGGGTGGGTTTTAAGGGTTGATCATGTTTGGTGATTGCATGGTATCGTTGTTAGTTGTCTAATAAAAAATTTCCATCTAATAGTCAATCCAGAAAGAAATTTAAACATTCTCGAAAGTGGGAGAAAGTGAGGAGGGTTGATAATATCAAGAAGGGGTGGGTTTCAAGGGTTTATTACTTTCGGTTATCGTATGTTATCATTTTTAATTTTATATTAAATAATTTTCTCGTGTTATTTAGGCCTATAAATAATGTTTTAGTTAAAAAAAGTGAGTGAAAGTGATAGGGGATGAGAATATGAAGAAGGGGTGGGTTTTAAGGGTTGATTATATTCGGTTATGATATGTGATCAATTTTAGGTGTTTAATAAATAATTTCCACCTATTATTTAGGCCGTAAAAATTTTTTGAAGGTGATTAAAGTAAGTGAACATGATAAGGGTTGTAATTGTCCGCCATATTTGGTCAGCCATTTTGAATTTCAAAAAACGCCACTCGGTATTTAAAAGTAAATGGTTTTAAAGGAATTTTATGCTTATGACCATTAATTTAAACCTTTACCATTTTGGACAGAAGGGTGGCCCGGTTGACGAAGAATGCCTTATATATATATTTTATTTAAAATATATGTATTTAAAAAAATTTCAGGAATAAAATTTTCGCTTTATTCAATTACATTTCAAGTATATAACCCTTAGAGCACACACCTATTTTTTCGACCAAGAAGCACAATTTATGACTGTGATACCCTGTCCACTTTTCGAGCTCCACTCTTTAAAGCACCACTTTAAACTTGCCTTAACTTTGCCAACCTTTCCTTAAGTTTCTAAACTTGCAGCAAAGTTTCTGAAAGTTTACGACACTTGAGGAAAGGTTGGCAAAGTAGAGTCAAGTTTAGGTGCTGTGGGGGTGTTTTCTTTAATAAAAACATACAAATTATTTGTTTTATGTTTCGTAGTAATATTTTCTTTCAAATTACTTTCCTAAATAATTAAGTATAAATGTTAATTAATTAAAAATAAGTAATTAATTTTTTCTATAATATTACACGAATTTTTTTTGTACTTATAAAAACAAAATTTTTTCAATTATATAAATTACATATTGCAAACAATTTTTGAATTGTTGAAAGTATTATATTAAATAATTATTATATTATATTAAACAATTTTGATATCGTAATTAATTAAATTACTAATATAAAAATAATCTTTCTAATTTAATTTAACATGAATTTAATAGTAAAAAAATAAAAATTGTTAACAAAATTTAAAAATTTTTGATATAAAATTTTAACGAAAACATTACAAAACAAATTTGTATACCATACAAGTCATTTGTATGGTTTTTTTTAAACAATTGTCAAAAACTGTTGCTAAGTTGTACCTTAAGTATTTATATGATGTGAGTAATTTTTAGTTTTTTTTTTTTTTTTTACTAAATTTTAATTAATAGCTCGCAAAAAAATATTAAATAGTCCAATTGATGCATTTTTGAATTGTCTACAAAACGAGCTGGTTATTTCCGGTTATTTTAACCGGAATTCTGGTAAAATTAATCGAACATCTGGAGAAGTTAACCAGAATTCTGGTTAAAATAACCGGATTACCGAATGAGAAATTTACCGAATGTCAAATATCCCGAAAATTTTTTAACCGAATGCTTTTTTACCGAAAAAACTTTCCCCGAATAAATTTTTCCGAAAAATTTTTTACCGAGTGATATTATACCGAAAATATTTGTACCGAATACTTTTTTACCGAAATAAATATTGTTACTGAATTTAAAATTTTGTAATTGCTATATTCATGATAACCTATGACCATAGCAACCATTGTAAATAAATAAGTTTTGACAGAAGTTTTTGTTGGTGCCAAATTCTTGTGTAAATTATGTATTTATTCATTCATAAAATATTTCACAAATAATTAAGAATTATACACTACCGTCGGAAATTGTTGGTCCGATCGATTGGAGCAGATCAAAAAAATACAGCTCAAATAAGACCACGTTTTTGATTGATTTTCGAGAAAAACATGCTCGGACATATTTAGTCATATCTCGTGAACCATTCAATATTTTTCAAGTTCCCTTACCTCAAATTAAAGCTGGCAATTCAACGAAGAGAACAATATAAATTTCAATTTTTTTATTCAATTTTTCTAAATCAGGCAACGAACTGAACATATGGAACGATAATTGAAAAATCGAGAATTTTTTTTTCTAACACATCAACTAATATAATCACTTTGGAATTTTAAAAAATTTTAACTAATAGGTATTCTAAGGCAGAATTTAATAAGCTTTCCAAAATTTTAAATGTCAAGTTTCTATCTTAATTTTTAACCAAGATATCGTGGTCTTATTTGAGCTGTATTTTTTTGATCAGCTCCAATCGATCGGACCAACAATTTCCGACGGTAGTGTACGTTCATAAACATTGTTACATATTTTTTATTTAAAGGTGTGTTGAGTCAGTTGCCAGAAAGAGAAAACTTAAAGAAGTTAGTGAGGAGACTGCGCCAAATCAATTTGCAACCTAATTCGATATCGCTGGACGATTTAGGTGACCTCCCTGATCGCTATCGACAAACGCTTGCCGGAGAGAACTTTCTTATCCATGATTCCAGAGCCCAAGAAGAAGGTAGGGTCCTGGTGTTCGACATCCGACGAAATTTAGAGCTTCTTAGCAGAAGCCCCCATTTACTAACCTTTAAAGTAAATGAAGTCAAATAAAAAAAAATAAAATCCTGTAAAATTATAACTAATTTTATATTATACATCCAGGTGTGTCCGTCAATATTCACACAAATGTTTACTGTTCTCGGGATACAGTCTGCAGCTGCAGAGTACAGAATCGAAGATCTCCAGCCTCAAAAAATAATGTGCTACTTTGAACTGGCAATTTTAAATGCTTGCGATAAGGTTTTTCCGGATGATTCAATTTCGTGTTGCTTATTTCACCTTGGTCAGTCTGTATATCGAAAAATTCAAGCAAAAGGATTACAGCAAAATTACAATGACCCCGATGATCCACATGTAAAGGAACAGTCACATATGATTTTGGTCCTTACCTACTTTCCTCCCGGTGAAGTCACGCGGACATTCAATATCATCAAGAACTATATTTGCGAAAACCTTCTTTTAGTTATGGAATATTTCAGTGAGACATACGTCATCGGTCGGCCAGGGAGAGGTAGAAGAAAACCTGTCGAACCACGATATCATCTTGATCTTTGGAATCATTATGAAGCTGTCCTCAAAGGTTCTCGTCAGACTAATAACATTAGTGACGGTTGGCACAACCGCTTCAGGATGGTCGTCGGAAAACATCATCCTGACCTCTATTCTGGTCTCTCCGAATTTTAAAAAGAACAGGCGGATAGTGAGATTATTGTCGCCGAGCTGAGTTTGGGAAGAAGAGTGAAGGCAGCTCCGAAAAGAAAAAGGATAGAGCATCAGGGGCGGATAAGAAGCATTGTAGAGCACTATCACGAATATAATAATGACAACCAGGATTTGGAATTTCTAAAAACAATTGGCCATAACATAAAATTATAAATTTAAAATTTCGGTAATAGCTAATAAAGTGAATAAAATACTTACATTTTAACTTTTTTTAAAAAAAATATTCAATTTTGCAAAAAAACCTATACTTTTGTGAAAACACATAGTTCTAAGTTTTACTTTTCTTTTATTTTGAATAAAATATAATCTTAAATTGCATCTAACTTTAAAAATTAATAATATTATTAGTTAAAAATATGCTCTTAAATAAAATCTTATCTGTTCCAGTTTTTAAAAAATCCTAAGAGAACTTTGTTTCATAAACAGTATTTTATTTCATGAAATTGTAGGGTCTCGTATGTTACTCTTTTATGTTAGATAAATAGTTGCCATTGCAATATTTTTATGTAACCGTTATCTTAATAACAATGAAAAAACTGTGAAAAGTTTGTAAAATGTATGTTGTATTTTAAATTGTTTTATATTAAAAGATATATAACGTATGGCAGACTTAACACAAAGGCAAGAAACTGTTAACAGTGTATAATACAAACATGGTTGGACAAACCATGTTGGATTGGCTACCAAACCTTGAAATCTTGAAAACCGGAAAAAAGACGTGAATTTTGTCAAACCTTGAAAAACCGAAAATCAGCTGTTACGTTCGTAACCAATGATGACCATTATAATATATTATTTGATTACAAATACGTTATTATAACAAATTCAATACTATGTAATTTAGTAAGATAATAAGAAACACGCGTGTACATTAAACCTACTTTTAAGAGGAAATATATTGATAAAACGTATTTAACGAGAGGAAGTAGCGACCAAATCATTCTATAACGGAAGCAGAAGGATTCGTAAACCTGCTTTTAAAGTAAATCCATCGACGATATGCACAGAACAAGAGGAAGTAGTAACCAAATCAAGAATGAAATAGAAAAAGCAGTCTTTACACCGCGAACTTCCAGTTACAGACCGGATGGAGATATTCTTTTGGCAACACAGAAAAGCACGAGTCTGCATTTCCCGTACTAATACCAATATGCAAGAACCACCACCGAACATATCTATTAATAATAGGAAATCAAGCAACGGAGGTACACTCTTTGGTCAACTCAGGTCGGATATCAGAAATGAAAACATGAGTCATCATCACTTCCGCGCTGATAACAGGAAGCACCACCAGTCTACCTTACACAGGATTCTGTCTATCAAACAGCAAATAAGCAGCAGTGATCAAAATTCAGTCTACTCACTCACGCGGTCCGACTAAGTCAGATTTTAAACATCAGTCGATCAGTGATAATCCATAACAGTTAGTAATCTAACACCCAGCACATCACGAAGAGTTCAAACAACGGTACCCCAGTTATTCAGTCACGAAAGTCAGTCACTTGTCGCCGGTTTCTTAATTTTCGGATAGTTCGGCTAAATTAAACATCGAGAATTTCATCGACGGTTATAAGAGTCTCATTAACGATACCCTGCAATACTATTCTTCATCAACGACCCTATTGCGAATTCCCATATGGGATCCGATTAGGAACCTATGTGGATTCCTATATTGGAATCCACATGGGAATCCATATGGGATTCCATATTGGATCCTATAGGAAACCATATGGTGTTAAGGAGTGGGTACCCATATAGGTTCCCATATAGGAACCCATGTGGGTTCCTATTTGTTATCTAATTTCATATAGGAACCCATATAGGAACCTATGTGGGTTCCTATTTGTTATGTAATACCCATATGTAAAACCCATATGATTTTGCACGTGATCTGACATAGGTTTGCATATAGGATCCTATTTGTCTTTTTCTACATATAGGAACCCACATGGGTTCCCATGTAGGCGGTTTGCATATACCACATAGGAACCCATATGGAAACCTAGATGTAAAAAAGACAAATAGGATCCTATATGGGGACCTATGTCCTATTTAAAAATTATCATTTTCTATAAAGACGCTGACAGGCATAGGAACACACATGTGTTCCTTTCAGCGAATTCTAGAAAGAAACATATTTTTTCCAAATTATTCCCAACTAGGAATAAAATGTACTGTTAAAGTCATATATCTATATGACTTGGCGTATATTGCCATGTGAGGAGTTGTATCCTCACTAATTTCCTGGTCTACGTGAACTCACTCTTCTTATAATCTTTACGTTTTGAGTTAACAGTGAGAGACACTAATAATAGCACTGCCATGCGGCGAGTATGTTAACTAAACAATGGGTTCCTTATGGGATCCCTTATGATTTCCTGTAAGTGATTTAAGAGGTAAAAGCGTTCTTCCTTGCCGACATGACATGAGAATTTAAAAGATGTAGTTAATTCCAGCACCGCAGCATCAGCAGGGCGCTTTTACCTCTTAAATCACTTACAGGAAATCATAAGGGATCCCATATAGGAACCCACTGTTTAATTAACACACTCGCCGTATAGCAGTGCTATTATCAGTGTCTCTCACTGTCAACTCAAGGCGTAAATATTATAAGAAGAGTGAGTCCACGTAAACCAGGAAATTAGTGAGGATACAACTTCTCACATGGCAATATACGACAAGTCATATAGATATATGACTTTAACAGTACATTTTATTCCCATTTGGGAATAATTTGGAAAAAATGTGTTTCTTTCTAGAATTCGCTGAAAGGAACACATGTGTGTTCCTATGTCTGTCAGCGTCTTTATAGAAAGTGATAATTTTTAAATAGGACATAGGTCCCCATATAGGATCCTATTTGTCTTTTTTACATCTAGGTTTCCATATGGGTTCCTATGTGGTATATGCAAACCGCCTACATGGGAACCCATGTGGGTTCCTATATTTAAAAAAAGACAAATAGGATCCTATATGGGTTCCTATATGAAATTAGATAACAAATAGGAACCCACATGGGTTCCTATATGGGAACCTATATGGGTACCCACTCCTTAACACCATATGGTTTCCTATAGGATCCAATATGGAATCCCATATGGATTCCCATGTGGAATGTGGATTCCAATATAGGAATCCATAAAGGTTCCTAATCGGATCCCATATGGGAATTCGCAATAGGGAAGTCAGTCATAATTGGTTTATTTTGAGGTTCCAACTGGTAAACGGAGTTAACAGATAAATGTGACAGTGTAATCTTCAAATCAATAGGCTTGATAACAAATTTAACATTTGGTGAACAACAGTTTAACACCTTGATGAGCGGTTATAATTTTTTTTAATCAAGTTTAGACTTTGTAAACAATAATAAAATTGTGTGAAAACAACTTTTTCCTGAAACTACCTGGAGACCACAATCTGTGTGTATTTATTAACTCAACATGCTGTTGTTTAGCATCTTCTACAAACATTGATACCGAGGAGTATAGCTGACCGTCTTCCAACCTAATTGCCAACAGCTCTCTTAGATCTCATCGCGTTAGATCTTTGCACAGGATAACCAACACCAGCCACCACCGAACAAATCCAAGAACATTTCTTCTCTAAAAGTAAGGTTTAGTTTCTTAAATCAAAATTGTGTAACCATTTAAACCATTCTCTATATGAATAAATAATCTCATTCCAATCTTAGTTGGCTCATTGACTTGTCCTCAGACCAAATCCATTTCTCTATAGAAATTGATTTAAAACGAGGAACTAGGTTTATTTTGAAAAGGGATTTCATATCAAAAACGTCACATAGCCTTGATGTTTTTCTAAAACCTTGAATTTTAAAAAAACCACATTTTTTTACAAACATGGTTTGTTCAACCATGTTATACTGTTAACACTTTCTTACCTTTGTTTTAAGTCTGTCAAAAGTTATGTACCTTTTAATATAAAACAGTTTTAAATACAACATACACTTAAGCAACAAACTTTTCACACTTTTTTCATTGTTTTATGGATAATGTTTACATAAAAATGTTCCCATGAAAACTATTTATCTAACATAAAAGTTTAACATACGAGACCCTACAATTTCATGAAATAAAATACTGTTTATGAAACAAAGTTTTCTACAGAATTTTTTTAAGCAGGTAAATAAAAAGCCATCGCAACGAAATTTAATTATGATTTAATTGACTTCTTAAACTATATAAAAAAGATTTGTTTTATAATAATTTACTTTTTGTACGTAAATAGTCTGATTCACTATCGTTGACACATATAGTGAATCAGACTATTTACGTGCGCATCCCTGAAATAAATAATGAAAATGTTATATATTATAATTGAAAAGTAATTTAACTTAATTGATAAAAAGAATTTAAAAAGTGGGGAAAAGTTGGAATTCTTAAGAAGGAATGAAACAGACAGTCTGAAAAAAAGTTAGTCCAAATGCATTTTTTTGATTTTTAAACTAGAAAAACTCATATTTTCTTGTAATATTTTTCAGTGGAAGTGTGAACAATTATATTTTTAATATAATGAGTAATTAAAAATTGCAATTTAATGAAAATTAAAAAAAATTCTATGTACTAGAAATTTAGGACGATCTAACGTTACATTTTCGTAAATTTCTAGCACATAGAATTTTTTTTAATTGGCATCAAATTGCAATTTTTAATTACTCATTATTTTCAGACTGTCTGTTTCATTCCTCGTTAACTGAAGAACATAATTTTTTTTCCTTCTTACTAGCTTATCGTTTTTTTCTGTAAATTTGGTACCTTCTGCTTAACATCATGAAAAGTAATTTAAACCTCAAACGAAGACAGTAGAAACCTATTAGAAATAACATACGGAAACCACTTTGAAGCTATTAGAACCTCATAGAAAGGTATTACAACCTATTAGAATCTAGAGGAAAAATACAGTTAAAACCTCATAGAAAGGCCGAACAAAAACCTACTAGAAGAATCTTAGAAAGTAATAAGAAAATAAGTCTATGATTTTTCTAATGTCATTTTTAAACTCTTAAAAGCACCTAGAAACGTATTAGAAACTCATAGAAAGGTAGGCAGTCTATAGGAATTCAAACCAGAAAGACAATTAGAACATTATAAAACCTTATAGAAAGGTCGAACAAACACCTACTAGAAAAATATTAGAAAGTAATAGGAAAATAAGACTATGGTTTTTCTAATGCATTTTTTAAACTGGGTACATTTTGAAGCGTCACAACTTTTCAATCTGCGAATTTTTAACAGGAAAATCACTAATTTTAGCATTTGTTGTACTTTACAATTTTACAAGAATAAAATAATTAATTTAGTAGTTATGAAGTTCCAATAAAGAATTTAACAATTTTCTAATAAACAGATACTTCTAACAGATATGTTAACTTTTTTTTTTTTAATTTATTAATTTTCAGAAAGAGATTGGTATTTAAAAAACAATTTACCAATTAACCATATTCAAAATTTTTCGATTTACGAATTTCGCATTTTAGCAGTTTACCATTTTTTTAAATTTCCACTTTACGTTTTCAATTTACGAAATTTCCAACTTACCAATATCCCAATTTTCTGTTTACTAATTTCGCTATTTGCTAATCTTTTTTATCAATTTAAAAATTAACCAATATCAGAATGTTTTAATTTAGAATTTTCTTAGTTTACCAATTTTCCATTTTAATTCTACACTAAACTCCGTTCAATGTTTGAACTTAGTTCGGCTCTGTTTGAGAAATCAGGCGTTAGCGTTCAAACTATTTGATCTAGAGTATTGAAATTTGGTCATTTGATGTATTTTTACGTAAAGATTACAAAAAAATATAGCAAATATGATCTGGATTGGTAGTCAAGGTTAAACTCGAGTTTAGTATGCGCTTACTAAAGTTGGCTACAGAAGATGTCACTTAACCACAGGGCGCCATCGTAACATGATGCGCAAAAATCCAATCGTGGAATTTGGGGTATTTTTTTAGATTGTAGGACCTCTTTATATACCTGTTATGTCCGGGAATCATTTACTGAAACAATGAATAAATTTTTTAGAGATGAAATTACTTTACTTCCAGAATTAGGGATTTGAACAATATTAAACTTACAGTATTTTTAAACCTGGATATGCTTCGATTTAGTCTCTGGAATATCAGAAAAGGTCTAACCACGATCAGTGAATAGGTGGAGATATTTATTGGTTCTTATGGGGTCCTTGGGTTGTAGAGAAATCTGACACCGCAGCGACTAAAGATCCTAGTCCGGCCAAGGTTAATGCCCACTCACTAATTCCGAAGATGCATCTGTTGTAAAATTGAGGGCAGGTCCTTTTCTTATGATGTTGAAGTTCCGAACGCAGTTGACGAATCTCTATTTATAGTAATTTATCAAAGGATTAAATCAAGGTTCAAGGGTTAAGAAGAAATGATGGATAGATTATAAGTTTCAGTAGGTAATGATTAAATTTTAATAGAATCTTAATTTTGGTGAAAAGCGTTAAATTTGAGTAAAAACTGGAGTCAAGCACACAGAATTAAATAGTAAAAAGAATTGGAATGGTTAAGTTTAGCCAAGGTTAGTTGTTACTTTCCATAGAACAGGAAACTGAGGAATAAATTGTAAAAGGATTAAATCTTGAAATAAAGGGTTAATAGGGGAGGAAAATGCTGATAATTCTTATGTCAGGAGTTCTCGCTGTTGCACTTGTTCTTTGCTTTTTTAAGTCAAATATAGTTACTAGTTTCACAATACAATGTCACGATATAGTTTTCACATTATAATTTCGCAATACAATTTCACAATAATTCACATATATAACTGAATTTATCGATTTCTCCGAGTCAGTCGAAACGTCAAAAAAAGTGTTTTTTTTTAACCTTTATTTTTAAATTTTTGACTGACTCGGAGAAATCGATAAATTCAGTTATATATGTGAATTAATAACACCGAGTGATAGTTAACAAATATTATTAAAATTTCCCAATAAGTTTCACGATACAAATTTCGTACATTTACACACACTGTGGATTATATCTCGTAGATTTTTGCGTTAATACAAGTAATAGGGATTGTAGAACTGGTAGTTAGTTTTGCGAAATAGAACGGACTTAAACCGTGCAACTCAGAAAGAGGATGAAGCTACGTTACAGAGGTATTCTAAGAGCTTGTTACGAATTTGATGATGGTGAACGAGGAACTTCTCGCGACTCCGATGATGATGAACGAGGAACTTTTAGAGAAGAGCTTATGCTAATATCTATTCATTTCCTATATTACACAACAGAAAGTAGAGAATTCGACAGCATACTTATTTATCGCCGAGTGAGGAGGAGTCCAACTTCTCGCATCTCCAGACTAACTTGCCCTACTTTTTTGGTTCGAGTGATTACTCACAATCTTGTTTTAATTCAAGAGATATAAAAAGCTTGAATACAATGCTTCTATCCTCATGATAATGTCTATTTATTTCCGTAAAGCATTCGAGAGTAGCCTTATTTATTACCGAGTGGGAAGCGCAATTTCCAAAATTGAGGGATCAATTTTCCGAATGCGGATTGTTTAATCATTATACATTTAGAATTACTATAAACCCTAAATATAAGGTTGACATGCTTATAAAATATATTATTGATTTTATATAGTACGTTACGGAAACGCACAGTGGGGCAAAACTAGGTGGTCGTAGACAAATTCATCTACAGGTCACAAATTTCACGCAATTCCAAAGTTTTTTTTTAAATGAAAGGTTATAAAATTACGAATCGATCTGTGGCAGCCAAATTTTGAATGTTGTTGCTAATTTTTTTTAATTAACAATATAAGCAAGAATTTTTTTTTTTTTTAATGAAGTCTATTTTTTATGAAAATGGAATTGTATTGACAAATATTTTTTAACCAGAAGGGGAGATCCTCACAAACAATGTCTAAATGGGTAAAATAATTAAAATAATTTTTTTATTAGTTATAAACAATTAAATTTTTTTAATTGGCATTGTATATTTGTATAAATAAAAACATTTTTCTTTTAAAAAGCAAAGAAGTTGTAAAATAATTAGTTAATAATAATTTTATAACAATCTTAGTTAACAAATGTATATCTTTTCTAATTTTAATGATAAAAATGATATTTTTGCTCCGTTGACGTACTTATGAATTAAACTTACCAAAATTCTATTTTTTGCAAAATAGAATTCCTTAAGAAAAATATTATTTAAACAATACTAATTAACAAATTAAATATTATTTCTATTTTTTTTATACAAATCTAATTTCTATGCAGATGCAATTTTATCAACGAAAATTATATTAACTAAAGAAGGAGTATATCCCTAATAATGCCTAAAAATTTTAACAAATTAACATGTTTTTCTAAAATAGTTAAACAATTAAATAAGTAGATTTGGCATTTCATATGTAGATAATAGTTTTTATTAATGTATCGTGTGTATTTGGATTAAACAGAAATTTTGTCTCTTTCAGAATCAAAATAGTTGTAAAATAATTAGTTATTAGTAATAATTGTATAACAATCGTAGTTAACAAATGTATATCTTTTCTAATTTTTATGATAAAAATATCATTTTTGCTCCGTTTACGCATTTATAAATTAAAATTAACATAATTATATTTCGAACAAAAAAGATTTGTAATACAATTAATAGTAAACAAAATTCTGAAAATAAAATATGATAAAAAAAATAAATATACCAATTTTACAGAAAGTTGAAGTTTCCAAAGTGTTTATTTATTTATTTATCTGGGTACGTTTTTCCGATGCTTTTGGATATCTTTTATCGAAGTACATAAATAGTTTTGTTTGATTTTATAACCCCAATAACACCGAATATTCCATTCACATTCCGGGAATATTCCATTAGAACATTCGGAATATTCCAAAGGAATATTCCATCCATATTCAAGGCATATTCTAATGTTCTACCTTCGGAACATTCTTTAGGAATATTGCACACGGAAAGAAATATTTTGCATTTTTAGCATGAGAACACTTCATGCTCTTTCTGTAAAGGCGTTTGCTTACCTATAAAAGTAAAAATTTATGCATTTTGAGTATTAAGTGCTACCATAGAAAAAATGTATGTTAGACTTACTCTTAGTCTAAAATCATTTTACATAAAACGCAAAGGTATTTTACTCAAAAAATAAGAAACATCGGTTTACGAAAATAGCAAGGAGATTTATAGACTTAGTCGGTGAGTCCGCTGGAACCAGTGATTTGTCTCCGCCTATTTACCCCGGCATATGAATGGAATATTCCTTTGGAATATTCCCAATGTTCCAATGGAATATTCCAGGAATATGGATAGAATATTCAGTGCTATTTGGGTACTATTAATTGTATTACAAATCTTTTTTGTTCGAAATATAATTATGTTAATTTTAATTTATAAATGCGTAAAAGGAGCAAAAATGATATTTTTGTCACGTTCCCGTGACGTACTATATAAAATCAATAGTGTATTTTTATAAGGATGTTAACCTTATATTTAGGGTTTATAAAATTTTTCAAATTTATTATGATTAAACAATCCGAAATCCGGAAGCGACGATAAATAGAATTGCTCTCGAATGTTCCACGTTCTATTGTGTAATATAGAAAACGAATAAAATATTATCATAAGGGTGGAAGCATTACATTCCACTCGGCGCTACGACGAATTTGCAGCGTTCACTCGGCAAAGCGATGTGTCGCCCACGCAAATTTCGGAAGGGATGAAAATACACGAAACCGAGGTTTCTTTACAAATTCGATGAAAACTAAAATCAGTTCTTCGTCCAACATCATCTGAAACGGTTCTCTTCTCTAAAACTCTACAACGGTTCTATATTCGCGAGTCTTGTATCTGGCCAGTATTGGTCTTGTAACGCGTCAATTTAAATCTTGTAACTCGGCAACAATCATCAAGTCTTATATTCGGACACTGTATACACTCCTTTCGAGTTAATAATTTTGCGAATAAACCATTGTTTTCAATTATATCGGTCGTGAAGAATCTTATGTATATTGCAATGAATGTGCGAATTAAATGTTAAATTGTATTTGAACATTATATTGAAAACAGAGAAAGAAAAGTGGAAGCGTAGAACTCCTGGCATAACCTGTCAGTAATTAGTTTTAATCCTTAATCCTTTAACCATTTTAACACCTATTAACCCTTTTTAACCCTTAACCGTTCAATCATTTAACCCTTTCAACTAATTTAAATCCTGAACCCTTTTCATCAGTTTAAATCCTTTTAACTCTTCAATCAATTTTGATCCTTTATCCTTTCATCAAATTTAACCCTTTAACCCTTTATCCGGAATCTTCGTCTCTAAGAAACCTTGAATCGAGAAATTGTGGAATCAACGACCCCTCATCAATATACTCATCTACATCGAGTGACTTCAGGCTGGAAAAAGAATTTGACCCTGAAATTTGAGACGACTAGGACACATAAACCATCGTCTGGCATTGTAGCTTGGAATTGGGGTCTCTACGAGTACTTTTCCACTGGCTAGGATCTTTTCACTTGTCGCGTCTGTTTGAGGCCCTTGACAACTGCAGCCCATAAATTTCCTTTGGGGGTTTCACGAACCTGCACTTGGAGTTTCTGAGGGGTCAACTCACACGCTTCAGATTCATAAAAAAAAGTAAGAATTTACATTCTATTTTCCTTGCCTCCCGTAAATTGAATGCCTTTCCTATCTAAAAGTTGTTCATTGTTTCAGTGAACAACAATTCAACTAATCAGGAATTCGATTTCATCAAAGATTCGATTTTATCAAGGATTCGATTTTATCAAGGATTCTTCCTCTTACAACCAATCTTTCAACCAATTACTCAACCATCCTCTCAATCATTTGACTAATTAATCAATTTAATCAAAATTGTAATTTTGATAAATAAATTTATGTGTCTATATGTTTAAATGTACCGATGCGTATTGTTCAGTGGACCTTTCTTTTCCCTGTTCCCTTAGTTCAAAGTCCGTTGGCTTTGTAAATGAATCAGGGGTAAAATAATAAAATAAATAGATTTGTAAACTGCGAATGTCCCTTCCGGACATAACATTTTTATCATAAAAATTAGAAAAGATATACATTTGTTAACTACGATTGTTATACAATTATTACTAATAACTAATTATTTTACAACTATTTTGATTCTGAAAGAGACGAAATTTCTGTTTAATCCAAATACACACGATATATTAATAAAAACTATTATCTACATATGAAATGCCAAATCTACTTATTTAATTGTTTAACTATTTTAGAAAAACATGTTAATTAGTTAAAATTTTTAGGCATTATTAGGGATATACTCCTTCTTTAGTTAATATAATTTTCGTTGATAAAATTGCATCTGCATAGAAATTAGATTAGTATAAAAAAATAGAAATAATATTTAATTTGTTAATTAGTATTGTTTAAATAATATTTTTCTTAAGGAATTCTATTTTGCAAAAAAAAGAATTTTGGTAAGTTTAATTCATAAGTACGTCAACGGAGCAAAAATATCATTTTTATCATTAAAATTAGAAAAGATATACATTTGTTAACTAAGATTGTTATAAAATTATTATTAACTAATTATTTTACAACTACTTTGCTTTTTAAAAAAAAATGTTTTTATTTATACAAATACACAATGCCAATTAAAAAAATTTAATTGTTTATAACTAATAAAAAAATTATTTTACTTATTTTACCCATTTACGTATGTGTTTGACCGTTTGACACATACGTCAAACGGTTGGAGAGGGTAAATAGGCGGAGACAAATCACTAGTTCCAGCGGACTCACCGACTAAGTCTATAAATCTCTTTGCTATTTTCGTAAAACGATGTTTCTTACTTTTTGAGTAAAATACCTTTGCGTCTTATGTAAAATGATTTTAGACTAAGAGTAAGTCTACCATACATTTTTTCTATGGTAGCACTTAATACTTGAAATGCATAAATTTTTACTTTTAAAGGTAAGCAAACGCCTTTACAGAAAGAGCATGAAGTGTTCTCATGCTAAAAATGCAAAATATTTCTTTCCGTGCAGGAACATTGTTTTGGTATATTGCGGGAACATTCTTTTGGAATATTGCAGGAATATTCCATTGGAATATTCATAAATTTTTTACAGCAGAGAAGAAAACAAATTTTTTAGTTTTTAAATTTATTAATTCTTATTAGAATTATTCATTATTTTATTTTTACGCCTTATAACAAATGAAAAATTCTAAACGCGACGGGAGGATTCGAACCCTAAACCTATGATCTATCTAACGATTTAACGCTCGCAGCTATTTTATCGGAATGAAAATAAGAAACAAAACCGAGTTGATAAACTTTTAACACATATGTGTCGATTCAGGGTGAAAGTGACCTTAGCTGCAAAACATTCAATTTTTAATTTTTATTATGAATCAATAGAATTTGAGTTGCTCTTACATGCAGTATTCAAAACTTGTTTATGTCTATTAGTTTTTCTGTTATTAGCGATGAAACATTGGCATAACCTTACAATAACATAGGCTGTCACAAGTTCAAACTCCCTTTCTGTAAAATTCAAAATATTTGTTTTCTATTTGTTATTATAAATCGATAGAATTTGAGTTGCTTTTTCACATACATAAATTAAAACTTGTTTATGTCTATTAGTTTTTGTGTTATTAGAAATGAAACACAGGCATAACCTAACAGTAACATAGAGAGGTTTAACTTCAAACGCCCGTACGCGTAAAACTCATTTTTGCAGCTAAGGTCCCTTTCACCCTGAATCGACACTTATCTAAAATAGTTAAAGTTCATCCAGATTTATTGTAGAATTTTCATACCGATAAAATAGCTGCGAGCGTTAAATCGTTAGATAGGTCTTAGGTTTAGGGTTCGAATCCTCTCGTCACGTTTAGAATTTTTAATTTGTTATAAAACGTAAAAATAAAATAATGAATAATTCTAATAAGAATTAATAAATTTAAAAACTAAAAAATTTGTTTTCTTCTCTGCTTTTAAAAATTTATGAATATTCCAATGGAATATTCCTGCAATATTCCTAAAGAATGTTCCAAAGGTAGGACATTAGAATATGCCTTGAATATGGATGGAATATTCCTTTGGAATATTCCAAATGTTCCAATGAAATATTTCCGGAATGTAAATGGAATATTCGGTGTTATTGGGGAAAGATTTAATTAAATTTATTCTGAAATGTGAGGAATACATTCAGGGTAAAGTCGATCACGTGTCGTCGAGGTCACATTTTATGTATTACATTTTACCAATAATAAAATTTATAACTTGTTAGATTTAAAATTGTAACGACATTTCACTTTTTACTTTCTCTTAATAAAATATAACATTATTTAAATAAATAGTTGTAATTCATGAAACCTATATTTATTATTTATTAAACCAATATTTATTGTTTATAGGTCATTCTCTCAAAACGAACAATTTCAGAATTAAGATTTTACGTGAAAAAATATTTGTAAAACTCTTATATTACTAGTCGTATGTCAAGACATGGACCTAAATAAAACCATCAAATACTTTGTTATAATGTTTATGAACATTTTAAAATATAGGTACCTATAAAAATACGTACTGGCGGTCACGAAGTGGAGTCTCTGTCTGTTCCAAAATATACTGATTCACTCGATTCTAATATTAAAGGTATAAATTTTACTAACATTCAATTAATAGTATTTGCTACATTTCAGTTAGATAAGAAACTGCCATAAGAAATATTAACAATATTTAGCAGTACATTAGCAAAAATGAAAATATTCTGCGGTCACGAAGTGGAGTTTTCTTTATGTCGACGACCACAATTAAATTAAAAAACATACTGATACGGGTTACTTTATTTTCTTTCATCCTAATTCGCAGTGACCTTAACTGCACAAATACTATAAATATTGTTTACCTGTGCAATGTTATCTAACTAATTTTATTTTCATTTAATACTCATATTTGTGACCGGTCACGCAGTGGAGTTTACTATGGTGCACAAAACTAACTTAATCCTAGGAAATAATATTGGGAATATTTTACTGTATTTCTTCAAGGACCAATGAAAACACAAAAAAGTTAGTAGATATTGCTAGACAAAGTATATAATTATATTGTAAAATAAAAGTAATATCTTTTGTTTCAATAAAATACGCTTCGTGCAAGGTCACAAAGTGGAGTTTTTACATCAGGTAAACATGAATATTTCCGATAATTTGAAATTCTCCTTTTCTTTCTCATGTACCTAATTTAGTTGAGGGACGTTGAATACTGTCATTGATTCAATAGTATTTTTTTCTCAGTGTATAAAATCAGATTTTTAAAAATTACAAAAAAATTTTATTTGTTTTTTATAAAATTTTGAAGGTTTTAGTAATTAATCGTTGGTTTATTCTACCAAAACCTTAATTTAATAAAATTAAACTTTATTCAATTTAAGTTCAATTAAAGTTTCAAATAATTCTAATTTCTACTGTCAAAACATTGATTAATTAAATAAATTATAAATTTCAGTTGTACAAATTTTAAATATTTTCCATTTCCGTGCGTTTTAAAAATGTTACAAATCACATTACATTTATTAAACTTCAATATAATTTTAATACATAAGCTGAACATAAAAATTTTAGTTTAAATATTTGTAATAACAAAACTAAACATTTATATGCATCGTCCGTTTCTGGGAGAAATTTATAAATCACACGTCCTTGAAATCGTCAAAGAGGCGTTGCTTACGCGTCAAAGGACTACGAAGAATGAAGGGAAAGGAGATTTTGAAGGATCAGACACTCCTGAAGTTTTCACTGTACTTTAAGTACAAAAAAATACTTTGCTTCCTATTTCAATCGTATAATAAAGTTAAATGGAGTTTTGTATAATGCCTAAAAATAATAAATATGAAATTTTATATTGATAGCAACAAGAAGATGTATGGATCATATTCTGCTTCAGAACTCTTTGTTTATTGCGAAATCAGTAAATAACTAAAATGGTTCTTCCAAGAATAATAATTAAAAATTAATTTAACATTATTAATTAAATAATTTGTTTGTATTATTTATCATTTATGTTCATCTACAACTTTCAATTTTTAGCTTAACAAATTTGTTGCGTCACATCATTGAAAATGTGCTCGTCTGACCTCTATCTCTGTAGCGTACGCACGACTTTGTACAGTGACAGATATTATTTAATAACTAGTTCTAATAGCGGACATTTTTTCCGACGGTTTTACTCTCATAAAAGTATGAACAATCCAAGCAAACTTTTAGATTTTTAATACCTTGTAAAGCATATAGCTTTTTATTAAAATTTTAAAAACAAATTGATTAAAACTCAACATACATAAAAAATAATTAAAAGTAAAAAATATTTTTAAAAATAAGATTTCGAGACGAAAAAAATGTTTTTTGATTTTTAAAATCGGTTTGATAGAAGTCAAGAAAGAAGATTTTTAATTACGGACTGACAAAAGTTTTCGTTCTTAATAACATAAACACAATTTTTTTCTTCTTCTTCTTCTTATAATTACAGGAATTAATATTCATCAAATGAGAATACAAGGTCCGAGGAACATCATTAATCCCGAAGCAGTTGACTATACGGAGCTGATAGAATGGTCAGCATGCAAAATAACTGACGCACAGTTACTTAAAGATATTCCTTCGGAGAACTTACAGAAGTATTATTAGGAATATAAGATGGCATTTCACAAAATTTCACAGCACTTTTACAGTTTCCAAAAGATAGTTTATTGTTGTTCCAAATTTTGAATACGTCACATTTATTCACCCGTTACAAACACAAATTAGAAAACCAACCTCCAAACCATCGGGAAATGTACAGAAAAACGCGCACGATGTGGATTGTATGAAGACTAAACTGCATCATCACATCAGGTCCTCACTGACTGTCCAAAAAGAAGTGGGGGCATCCCACCAACGATTCGAGGTTTAATCTGTAGAGAGAAAAAGGAAGCAGGCATGGCCGCAGAACAGGTGAAAACCCACCTCAATTGGAACTTTGAACTCTATTAAAGATTTTATGACTGATTAAGCATTGTTTCATAATGATTACAGAAAGCCATAAACCACCCATTTAAATCCCACAAGAAACGCAAGAACTTCAAAAACCAGCATTAAAACTTTAATATTTTATAAGGTGACAATAGTGAACTGAGTTAGAAGACCATAAGCAAGGCAGGATGATATCCGACAGGTGGTGCAGCAAGGTGACGAACCGCTTGGGCACCTAGGAAGAGCCACAGACCGAGCGGAGTGCAAACCACTGCGGGGGCACCATAAAATGGTTTAACGTTACAGAGTTGGGCAGCTCTACAAAATAGAGTGCGGGAAGCGCTTAAAGGCGACTCCCTCCGAAGTTATGTGGGCAGTGCTGAAAGAAGTATTGGCTCGCTGGCACTATATCGGCACTATGTCAGCACCACAAGAAGGCGCGGCTTGTAAATAGCTCGGCAGCGATGCAGGAGGAAGCAACCCAGAAGCAGCCCAACAGCGCAGTATGACGATTCAGGCCAAGAGCAGGGTGGCACTACCACAAAAATTGACCAGTCCAAGGCAGCATGATAGTGCTGCAGAATAAAACGGCTCAGAAAGCAGCTTGAAAGCGCTGCATAACAAAGCAGGTATCAAGAAGCATGGCACAGCTGCAGGACAGAGCAACTCAAGTGCAGCGCCAGCATGGGACTGCAGCAGTAGCACACGGCTCAGAAAATGCGTAACAGCGCTGCAGAACAAAACAGCTCAGGGGTAGCATGACTGAGCTGTAGGACGGATCAACTCAAAGACAAGTTGGCAACGTTGAACGATGACTCAGCACACAGACAGCTGGGCAATGCTGCAAGACGGTTCATTTCGTGCAAAGCTGGGCAGCTGTTCAAGATGGAGCAGCTCACAGACAAGTCGGCTAGAATGATTCAGTTCACGAGTAAAGTGACAGCGTTGCAGGATGGTTTATCTCGAGCTCATAGGGAGCTCGACAGAGCTGAAATATCAATTGGTCCAAAGGAGGAGCTGTAGAACACTTCTCCCCGTTGGCAGCAAGGCAGCGCTGTAGAACTCTTAGGCAGATCATTCCTAAGAGTACGCAAACCTTTTCTTAGGAGTACGCTCGCTTAACTGTGAAAGAGAGACAACTCTATGTAAATGAAAAAGTCAAGAAAATATATTTTTATAATAATCGTTTTATCATATTAAATATTTGTTCATTAAATATATTTTTTTTATTCAAACGTTTAGATTTTCTCGAAAAAAATTTGTCAATCTTTTTTTTGGCAGTACATACAATCTTTCGTCTAAGTTCCTGATATGTTTTGCGAGTAGCAACTTCTGTTCTGCATTAAAAATACATTTAAATTGACCTGAAAACGTAGAAATAGTTCCACTTTTTAATCTCAATGTTATTTTGGGAATGTCGTAGTTTTTAGTGACCTGGCGTTTTGATTTTTCTTCTAAGAAACTAAGAAAACTTCATTAATTGCTCTTATAATTGATTCAGTAAATACCAGCTTTCTATCCGTTCTTCGACTATGCTTATTCATTATTAATATCTGTAAAATTCATAAAAAGGAAACGATACATTTCAAGGGAATAGGTTAGAATGGGGTTATGATTTTCAAAGATACAGTGTGTACTCTTAAGCAGTTTGCGTACTCTTGGGCGGTAAGAAGAGGAAAGAATTAATAATTAAAAAATAAGTTTAACTATAAAAAATCAAGTTCAAGTTTAATGAATTTTATAAACCAGGAATCAATTTTGTTCTTTAGACTATTAACGTTTGTTCATAACGCGAATATAGTCATAAATTTCTTATTTTCCTGAAGTAAAAAATTACAAGCACTCACACTCAACAGCGGTCATTTTAAAAATTAATTAATTTAAACCTTTAAAAATCTCTATGACAAGAAGCTGTCATAGAATTTAATTGACAATATTTAATAGATACATTTAGGGCCATGAATAGGTGCACAACCCTTCCATCTAAACGTAATAGACTAAAATATTTGATTGTGCGTTCTCTTAGGCTATCTTACCCTACACACGTGCCCGTAAAGCTAAGAGATATGCACACATGCAGTCAAAATGTAGGAAATGTGCACATGTACTCAGAAAGTAAGAGGTATGTGCACTAAGAATATAAGAGATACGCACGCATGCACTTTCAACCGATGGACGACGTGTCTGCGAATAGTTTATTGGCACCGATGAAGCACACCACAAATTAAACAAATGCATAGCTTGCATTTTTTTCTATTTAAAGGCACACTATCCGGCTCAAAGGAGCAAAAAAGTTAGGAAAGTATGATGGTATTTCACAGAATTTCACAGCACTTTTATAGTTTCCGATAAGTTTTTAATTTTTTGTCCGCCATAATGGATCCACTATTTTGAATTTAAGAAACTGACATCGGATTCGTAAACCCCCAAGAAAGTAGTTTTAAGCGATTTCAATCATCTATTTTTCTTTTTCCAGATTTTTAGAAAACACTTTTGTATCGCAAAATTGCTATTCTTTAGCTTTAGTTTAAATAAACTTTTTGACAAGTTAAGACTTTTTGGTTTGCACCACATGTACATATAATGAATTGTATATAATTTTATCTAATTACAACTGAACTGTTTTTCCCGCGTATCTTTTCTGGTACGCCGTCAGTTATTAAAACAAAATACCGGGCATTAATTTCGGCAATATGATATTTATGATATTTTCTAAAACTAATAAGTTTTAATAATCTATAAATTTAATATTATGTAAAACTTTCTGCCTGTATTCTTCCCTGATGCTAAAAAACCAGCTTAAATTTAAAAGCTTGACTTTATTTTTTTTAGAAGTTCCGTAAATTATAAGACGCAATATGTCAATAAATTAGCGTTAAATTATAGCTCTAAATTATGATATATTAAATTTTGAGAAAGTATTAGGGGTCATTCACATATTACGTGATACAAATTTTAGCTAATTTAAACCCCTTACACCCTGCATGATACTTTTTCTATTGTTAAAAACTTAAATTTCCATGGACCGTGATATTTTGTCTAAAGATATCACGCAATATGTGGATGACACCTTATAGTCACTTATGGTCACGCCAGCTTAACAGAACGTCCCTGTACCATTACACAGTGATCCAGATCACCGAAAACCTGTCCAAAAATCGAAAAAATGAAAAAATCTTTCTATTATTCGTTACTCGGGGGTTTTTAAGGTCTCTAATTTCGAATTCGATATTATTTTTTAAAGAAAAAAAATGGCAGATCCAATATGTCGGACATAAAGTACAAGAAATAATTTAATTTTTATAGAAATTGGTGCTAAGGGGTTTTTGAGATCTCTGATTTCGAACTTGGTATTATTTTTCACAAAAAAAAATAGCGGATCAAATATGGCAGACATAAAGTGCAAAAATGAATTGGTTTTGGTCACCTTAGCTTCTTTTTTTATACAGACATTCTTTACCTAATAAAAATCTTTCGCATTGCCAATTTAATTTTAAAAACAAAATCTGTCAATTCCGAAATGGCAGTTTCTTCAAATGTTAATGAAAATGGCGCAGTTTTCCACACTTTTTCAAAACGGCGTAGTTTTTAGAGCTTTTGCGAGTTGGTTTTGTTTTCAGAGCTTCACCAAAATGGCAGAGTTCTTCTCCCAAGCTACGATATGTATTCACTTATTTATTTATTTAATTTTAATTATAATTAATTTCAATAATTTGTTATAATTTTATTTAATAAAAATAATAATATTGAATTTTAGAAATAATCTAAAGTTTATAATAATATCTCTTATTGAATATATCACATGTTTCTTATAAACACAATTCATAAGCCTCCCTTGGTCGAGCGCGTTTATGCGCACCTCCCAAGGTTGAAGGCACCATACACGAACACAATATACTATATGGTCAAGGGTTCGAGTCTCCAACCAGGTAGAATTGAAAGAACATAACGTCGAGGACAAATTAGAGATTTTTTTTAATTTTCAAAAGTTACTTCAAATTGGAACTAATTATAATAATTTTTACAACTATAAGAATAATTTTAGCTGAATTAATTATTATTATATATATGAAGGACAATCGTAGATAAGTCGGGCTTCGTCAGCCCGACCACAATCTGCATTCAATTTCTACATGAGTTATGTTTTGAAAAAAAATGACGGATCAAATATGGTTGGGATATGTTGATTTGATGTATAAAAAATAGAAAACCATGATGTTCAAAATATATTTTGGAGGTTAAAATAAGTAGATTCGATTTCAAAATAATATTATTTATTTATTTCGTCAAATGTAAGGACAATATATATAAGCATTTATCGTTTTTAGTCAATTTTCTTCACTTTTTGTAATTCGTGTTTGTTCACATTCAAGTGTGTGTCAAAGTTGTCTTGGCAGGTCTTGGCAACCAATCTTCACATACTTTTTAAATGTGCATGTAACAAACATTTTTTTATATCAGACTTGGCAATACTCTGCAAAACTTTAAACTTATAAGTCTTTATTGCAAAAATTTGCGTATCTCAATAGATGATTTTATGTAATTTTGATGTTTCCAATTGTCTGAAACTTTTTATCATTAATGATAAACAAATACTTCTCTGAAAATACTTACTTTTCTGAGTTAAATCCATTTTAGGATTTAAAAATTAGTCAATCCATTGGAATACTGCACACTAACAAAGAAAACTGCTTTTTTCACAAAACGTGCAATTATCGTGTGCGATCTGAAAGAACTAATCAGGAAGACGAATCTGACTATAAAAAAGAAACCTTACTTCTCATAAAGACCTTAAGCAACTCTAGGGACACTACTACAACTATTTAAACAATAAAAATAATGAAATTAAATTTTGACTTTTGGCCAATTTTTTAGATATCTGGACCACTGTGCATTGTCTTAATGACAGAGTTTATCTTACATGGATAACAGAAATTCAATTGTAGTTTCATACCCATTGTTGGAGCGTATATGTTTAAATAAAGACAATCTTCGCTTTGATTTTGCAGATGAGGTAAATGTCTTTTTAAATATTCTAATCTCCCTTTTGGCATACGTGTCAATGCTTCTTGTTCATTTGAGATATCTGGAAAATTTTGTGGACAAACAGCTCCAACTGAATCGGATAATCTGAAAATTAAACGATAATTATTTTCAATATTAGCTTTCGAGCCCGCCTTCGGTGAGCATCTAGTTCTAGTGCCGTGCCACCAACAGTATTTTTTAACAGAAAGTCTTTTTTGCCAGAAAGTCTTTTTTAAAAGAAACTATTTTATGACAGAAAGTAATATTCGGCAAAAATTATTTTCGTTCGGAAAGTATTTGAAACAAACTTTTCTAAGCTACATATTTCTCTTCAAAAAATTTTTATATTCTAATATTATTTACTAAATTACACAAAAAAAATATTCTCACATATAAAGGAATGATATATATTTCAGATATCCATATTTATATACATAATGGGACGTTTCACGTCAACCGGCTCAGAGCTCCTTCCAAAATTCTAATCAACAAAAATCAACTTATTACGGCTCAAAATAATCGTCAGCTTATACTCATCGAATAAAAATTGTCAAATTCAAAATAGCGTCCTTAATGCACTACTTTTTACAAACTTTTTTACTAACCCAGCTAACAAATGTATTAATTGGCTTTAGAAAATAATTGTAACTTGTTGGATAATGGGTCACTCTTACGTTTTTGGTGTCGCTGATTGTGAATCTAATGTTAGATTCGAAAAATTTCCAAAATTCAAAATGGCGGATCCAATATGGCGACCAAAATTTTAAAAAAATTATCTGATTTGCTTGAAACTTGCTACTTAGGGGATTTGGGAGTCGCTGATTACAAATCTGAAGTAAGATTGGAAAAAATTTCAAAATTCAAAATGGCGGATCCAATATAACGACCGAAATTTTAAACAAATTATCAGATTTGTTTAAAACTTGTTACATGGGGCATTTTGGGATCGCTAATTTCGAATCTAATGTTAAATTTTTAAAATTGAAAATGGAGGATCCAATATGGCAAATAAAATTTTAAAAATATTATCAGAACTGCTTGAGACTTGTTTAAATGTTGTCGTTTTGTTGTGAGTTTGATTTAGTGCAGTTTACATTCAAATTCTACTGAAGAGGTCTCGCTGAAATAAATGCGCAGAAATGTTCAAAGGGTTAATTACAAGCGCAGTAGTGTGCAAAGGGTTTAATACTTGCGCAGTAGTGTTTAAATGGTTAAATACATGCACAGTAGTGTTCAAACAGTTAAATACATGCGCAGTAGTGTTCAAAAGGTTAAATACTTGCGCAGAAGGATTCAAAGCTCTACACACGACTGACCATCCATTCGATGTCTGAATTTAACTGTAAACAGCACTAAATCAAACTCACAATTTCAACTTTGAAAATTTAACATTAGATTCGAAATAAGCGACCCAAAAACCACTGAGTAACAAGTTTCAAGCAAATCTGATAATTTATTAAAAAATTTCGGTCGCCATATTGCATCCGCTATTTTGAAATTTAAAATTTTTTAAATCTAACTTCAGATTCGTAATCAGCGACCCCAAAAACGTAGGAGTGACCCATTATTCAACAAGTTACAATTATTTTCTGAAGCTAAATAATAAATTTGTTAGCTGGGTTAGTAAAGAAAATTTGCAAAAAGTAGTGCATTAAAGACTCCATTTTAAATTTTTAAATTCGCCACTTTTTATTCGAAAGAGTATAAGCTGATAATTATTTTGAGACGTAATAAGTTGATTTTCGTTAATTAAAATTTTGGAAGGAGCTCTGAGCCGGTTGACTTGAAACGTCCCAAATATATGCATATATTATCCTAAAACTCATCTATCCTAAAAATCTTATAGAATAAAAAACATAAGCCTCAAAACCATTAAGCCTAAAACTTATCTAACTTAAAGATCATTCAGTCTAAAAGCCATTAAGTCTAAAAACCTTTAAGCCTAAAACTCATTAGGCCCAAAAACCATTTAGCCTAAAAATAATTTAATCTAAAAATCATTTCGCATAAAAATTATTTAGCCTAAAATCCATTTAGTATGAACCTGATCAAGCCTAAAAATTATTTAGCCTTAAACTCATCTAGCCTAAAAATCATTTAGCTTAAAAATCATTTAGAATTAAAACCTTTTATACCAAAAACCATTCAGCCTAAAAATTATTTAATTTAAAAACCGTTTAGCTTGAAAATCATTTCGCCTAAAACACGTTAGGCCTAAAAACCTAGAAACTTACAAGCGTAAAAATTGTCTAGCCTAAAACTTTAATCAGTCTAAAAATCGTTTAGCCAAAAATTATGTTGCCTTAAAATCATTTGGTCTAAAAGCCATTTATTCTAAAATCTATTTAATCTAAAACGCATTAGGCATCGAAATCATTCAGTCTAAAAACCATTCAGCCTAAAAATCATTTATCCTAAATCCATTCAACCTAAAAACCATTTAGCCTAACACTCATTTAGCTTAAAAATCATTTACTCTAAAAACCATTTAGCCTTAAAACCATTTAACCTAAAATTATATTTAATTAAATTCTAACTGCTAATTTGTAATCAGCAACCTCAAAAACCCACAATTGACCGAGTTTATAAAATCCAATTTTGGTTTTGAAATCCGAATGACATTTCGTATTCGCCATTTTTGACTCTTAGAATTTATCCTGGAAATTCATTGTTAGCGAGTGCAAAGAAAGCTTACTCAACATAGTTAGTTATATTGTCGTATCAAACCGTTTCCTCAAAATTAAACAGTTTTTTGAACCCACCATTTTTACCTTCAAATTCTGACTTCAGATTTATAAGCAGTGATTACAAGGAAACCCTTGAATACCATGGTACATAAAAAGCAAATATTTTTAAAAATTTCAAGAAGAATTTCAGTTACATTCCTTGGAATATTTTCATTTTTATAATATGTATATTAACCCTTATGCGCGTGAATTTTACCTTAAAAGTCGTTTCCAAAAGGTTGCATTTTTTAGACTGTCGATTTTACATACCTTTGTAGCTAAAAAATTATTGTGGTTGTTGACTACCAAATTCAATTCAGGACTTTAAAGTTCAAAATGTCGAAAACAACATGGTAATCGAAATTTTTAAAAATATTTGCTTTTTATGTACCATGGTATTCAAGGGTTTCCTTGTAATCACTGCTTATAAATCTGAAGTCAGAATTTGAAGGTAAAAATGGTGGGTTCAAAAAGCTGTCTAATTTTGAGGAAACGGTTTGATACGACAATATAACTAACTATGTTGAGTAAGCTTTCTTTGCACTCGCTAACAATGAATTTTCAGGATAAATTCTAAGATTTAGGCTAGATGAGTTTTAGGCTGCATAGTTTTTAGGCATCAATTTTTTATTCTAAATGATTATTTTGCTAGATGTATTTTAGACTAATGGGTTTATAGACTAAATGATTTTTAGGCTAGATAAGTTTTAGGCAGAATGGTTGTTAGGCTAAAATGGTCCCACTTGGGTGACTTATATACTCCTGAAATCGTCGCTTGGGAGAAGAACTCTGCCATTTCGATAAATCTCTGAAAACAAAACCAACTCGCAAGAGCTCTGAAAACTGCGCCATTCTAATTGACATTTGAAGAAAGTGCCATTTCGGAATTGACAGATTTTGTTTTTAAATTTAGGTTGGCAACGCGAAAGATTTTTATTAGGTTAAGAATGTCTGTATTAAAAAAACAAGCTCAGGTGATTTAAAAAATTTAAGAATTAAAATAAATTTACAATTATGTCTTAGTATTGATCACCTGAGTTTGTTTTTTTATACTGACATTCTTAACTTAATAAAAATCTTTCGCCTTGCCAACCTAAATTTAAAAACAAAATCTGTCAATTCCGAAATGGCACTTTCTTCAAATGTTAATTAGAATGGCGCAGTTTTCAGAGCTCTTGCGAGTTGGTTTTGTTTTCAGAGCTTTATCGAAATGGCAGAGCTCTCTTCCCAAGCGACGAAATGTCGGCCCACATCATCAAAATGTTTAGGTAAACGTAATGTTATTCACCTTTAAAATATTTGATGTGGAATTTTTATTTTCAGCAAGCTTAGGATGAAATACATATAATTATATTTATGGCAGTACAAGTTAAGTAAATAGTAAAAAATCAAAAAATTGTATAAACCTCCTTTATCTCTTCATTTATAAAGAAAAAAGTTTTATAAAGTAAAAAGTGATTCTCAACCCAATTAAAAAAACCTGAATAGGATCTCGGACAAGTTTTTGTATCACATTTTAGGCCTAATCAATGGTTTGAGTATGATAACAAGACGTATGTGTCTATATAGACGTAAAGTATGAAGACGTACTTAGTACAAGTTGTTGTGCAGATTCTTGCATAAGATCTTGTACAAAAAACTGATTTGTATAAGATTTGGTACATGTTGTTAGACCGATTCTTGTTTCATAAAACAAAAAAGTTTAATTTTTACGGATTTACGTCAATTCAACTAACGAACTCCTTGAAAGCCATGGTTACGATTATGGAAAAAAATTCTTCAAAATCTTAATCATATCAAACTATGAAAGTTTTAAGGAAAGACATAATTATGATTCTGTAGGATTCTTTCTATTTAACGATTGCCGTAAGGTTAAAAATCCTTAATCCTTAATATTAAACGAGTTATATGCAAATGAGTTACCAAGTTCAAGTAAAGAGGAAAAGAGAAAAACGTATGCCTTTCTGTTTGGAGAGAGTGAGAAGCAAATGCGTTACCGATTGAAGGAGAAGATAAGAGAAAAAGTAAAATTTTGTCCTTTTCCTTAAAGCTATTAACCCTTATTATTACAAAAGGTTCTCTCGAAGGATAATGAGCCTAGCAGGTAGCCTATTGTTTGTATTGAAACTGACCCTCATTAGCACTGCTCCCTTGAACGACAAATAATTAAAATGTTAAATGAGTTGTGGAATAGAGTAAATTTAAAAAAAAAAATTTTCTTCAAGTCAGTTTCAATTGAGCTGTTGTTGTCGTTGGGTGCTATTTTCGTGGCTTGCGGCAAATTTTTTTTTGGAAAAAAATAGTTTGAGAGTTTGAGAGTTAGAGAGTTTGAGAGATAGAAAGAAATAGAGAATTTGTCGTTGGGTGCTATTTTTGTGGCTTGTGGCAAATTTGTTTTAGAAAAAAAGAGTTTGAGAGTTTGAGAGTTATAGAGTTTGAGAGATAGAAAGAAATAGAGAATACGAGAAGTAAAGAGTTATTTGAGAGATTAAGAGTTTAAAGAGTTAGAGAGTTTGAGATAGAAACAGTTTGAAGTTTAAGAGGTAAAGAGTTAGAGAGTTTGAGATATAAACAGTTTGAGCGATAAACAGATTGAGAGAGATAATAAACAGTTTTTGAGAGTTAGAGAGTTTGAGAGATAGAGAGAAATAGAGAGTTTGAGAGTTAAAGAGTTTTTTTGTTTAGAGATTAAGAGTTTAAAGAGTTAGAGAGTTTTTTAGATCAGAGAGTTTGAGATATAAACAGTTTGAGAGTTAAACAGTTTGATAAATAAACAGTTTGAGAGAGATAAACAGTTTGAGAGATAAACAGTTTGAGAGATAAATAGTTTGATAAATAAACAGTTTGAGAGAGATAAACAGTTTGAGAAATAAACAGTTTGAGAGATTAACAGTTTGAGAGATAAACAGTTACAGAGTAAAGAGTTTGAGAGATAAAAAGTTGAAGTATAAAACTAGTAAGATTGAGACAGAAAGAGATAAAAGAGAGAGAGAGAGGAAGAAACAAAGAAATAGGAAAATACAGATTTTAAAAAATTGTTTTTCATTGTAAAAGATTTGAGTATGAGTTCTTTATCACCATCTGATTGCTTGAAAAAAAAGCAAGGAAAAACATGAGCAGAAATTCAAAAAAATTACCGTGAAAGGCTTAAATTAAAACGAAAGGTTGATTCTAAAAAAGACTTAGATAATGTTTATGTATGTACAGATAAATCCCTTCCATCAACATCGAAAGTATCATCTTTGCATGCCAGTGATTTAAATGTATCTGAAAAGAAACGTCGGAAAACACGGGCAGAAATTCAAAAAGATTATCCTGAAAACCTTCCATCAACATCTAAAACATCTTCTCATGTAAGCGATTTAAATTTATGTGACCAAAAAAAGTCGGAAAACACGGTCAGAAATCTAAAAAGATTATCGTGCAAGACGTAAATTACAACGTAAGAATGGTCGCCATGATGAGGAATTATATGAGCTATCAAATTGTAAAGAACGAAAATTATTATGTGAGATTAGTAGTGGAAAATATGATTTACGTTCTAATTATAGGTCATTAATTTTAAATGAAGTGCAAAATTTGTCAACGATGTATCTAAATCCTGAGGTAGTTTCTTTTAACAATACTGAAAACGATAAAATTGCATTGAATCTGATAAATGGTTCAAGTTGTATGGAAAATTATCTTGGTAAAATGACTTTATATTGTAGTAAATGTAAAGCTAAACGTTTTGAAGATGAAAAAGTTAATTGTAAAAACACTACTTTTAATGACTGTTGCAGTCATCGTGGTGTTGAACTTCCTTTAGTAGATTATCCTCATTATTTAAAAACTTTACTTGAAGGCTCTCATAAAAAATCATTGCATTTTAAGACTAATATCCAACTATACAATAATTCATTTGCTTTTACATCATTGAATACTAATGTAGTTAATTTTAATGGCAGAAGACGAGGGCCATATTGTTATAAGATACAAGGTCAAATTTATTACCAAATCAATAATGCTCTATTTTCTGAAGAAGAAGATGATCCATGTTTTGGTCAATTGTACATTTACGATCCAGAAGATGCTGTTCGTTATAGATTAAAAAATAATGAAAAATTAGATGAAACGATTTAACAAATGATTGAAAGACTAATGAGAGATTGTAATGCATTCACCAAATCTTTTTTAATGATGTCAGAAGTTGTTAAAATAGAAACTGAGTTAGCAAGAAAAAATAATGAAGAAATTACAGACTTGCAATTATTGTTTACATTAAAAAAGGGTTTCGATAGGGGGCATCCATTAATTACGTGAGGTACAGAAGGGGAGGGGGAGGTATGGCAAAATCTCACCAAATCTCACTAAGGGGAGCGGGGGGTCAACAAAAAACTCACGTCAACTTTTTAATTTTAGGCAATAAACATTTCACTATATTAAATAACATTTCTTTGTTAGGTATGAATATGCTTTCTCTCTTTTACACTTGTAGAAGACAACAACAACTTGTCTGGTTGTTTGTCAGTTAATTCGTCATGATACGAAGACCTAAAGTTTAAAAAGTCTTCCCATTTAACAACTTTATATAGGAAGCAATAGAACCATCATTTTGTTACACTCCGAAATTTTTGTTGTGTGTCGAAAATAATACGTTTCTAGTTTGGTCGTTTAAATTTATTGCTAAAGTAACACCTACGGTGCACCTAAGTAGCCTGTAATAATACTTGAATATTGTAAAAAAGTTACATTTAATATTACTGATATTACGGGATGATATTACAGTGATATTAACGTGACATTACAATGTCAGCGCTAAGGTAATGTTACAGGGTAAAGTTGACGTAATATTATAGTAATATTAATGATATTGTGGTAATATTACAATTAAATATGATGTATAGTACCGGCCATAATTAAGTAAACACCTGTTTTAAGTGTTTCAAAATAATTAATTGTTTTGTTTAAAATTTTAAAATAAAATTTTTTCTCTGTTATTAGTTTGGAACTATCTAAATTCTGAAAAAAATAAGCCCAGGATAAAGTATTTTTGTCAATTTGCTTAAGGTTTATCTTTCGGATAAATACAGGCTATCAGAAAAAAAATTCCAGTACCCTTCAAAGAATTTCAAAATTTTTGGAAACTATATTTTTGGGAAGGAAAAATGTCCTTTTTTAGGAACTAGTATCTTGTGCACCTAGAGCAGAAAGAAGGTGTTTTCCGACGAGTACAAAGTTTTCTGCCCGAGCAAATCTACCAGTTAGCAAAGTGTGCAGGAAAGTCCCTTTTCCTGCACTCAGTGCAGTAAAGTATACAATATTACGGTGTGCAGCCATCACGTATTTTTGCGTGTATTTTTTAGGCATGATAAATGATACATTTATACAGGTGTTACACAAAAAAATGTGTAATGTTAATAATTGTTTACTTACACGCGTTTTTAATCAATCAAACTTTTCTCTGACATCGATTCCTTACAAATTTGTAAAATTAATACGATTTTGATTTATAATAGCTCATTTTCTTCAGAAATAGATTATCAACGAATTATCTGAAGTGAATTTTTGAAAAAATTGCACCGTTTTTCGAATAAGATTATTTGTTTAAAAAAATTGCACTTCATTTGTGAAACAAATAATCATATTTGAAAAACGGTTCAGTTTTTTAAAAATTAACTTTCGTGAATTTGTAAATAATTTATTTCTGAAGAAAATGAGCTTTTGTTGAACTAAATCGAATCAATCTAAAAGTTTGTAAAAAAGCGTTGTCAGAGAAAAGTTTGATTGTCTACAAATGTGTGTAAATAACCCATTTTTACCTTACAAATTTTTTTTTCTAAAGAAGAACATTTTCTCTTCACAAAAATATAGTTTTAGAAAAATTTTAAATTCTTTGAAGGACACTGGAATTTTTTTCTGATAGCCTGTATTTAAACAAGCGATATACCTCACCGTGTATTGTAAAAATAGTGAAAATTGTAATAAGTTTTTAATTTTTAAATAACTCATAAAATAATAATGGTTTTTTTATGTTTACGTTTATGATTAAGGGTTTAAAATTAAATTTCGTCAAATTTTACATACAAGTAATTAATTAAAAACTAATTTATTCCGTAATTTAAGTTCTGAGCGTGTTTTGAAACATTTTTTAAGGTATGAATCTGAATTGTAAAAAAAGTTGCAAAATGTCATCCAGTGTAAACGACAAAGTTCACACTTATAGTAGGTGTCAATTCGAGAAGAAAATCGCAAAAATTAGTTTGAATTATCAACTTCCTAAAATAAGGAAATTTTAGGTATTTATTAAAAATTATCTAAAATGAAAATAATTAAGTGTTTTTTATAGTATTTAACTTATATTTGTAAATTTTCCATCATATATAGTCATTTAAAACAAGGAACAAACCATGTTCCATCTCACCAGGACAATTCCATCTTTCCCGGAATTGTCATCTTTTTTTAAATTTTTTTTTTTTGAACTGAGAAAAAATGAAAGAGAATTAAAACGGCTTCACGAGCTAATGTGTGGATGTTAATATTAAAGTATTTTACAAGATTAAGATTATTTTATCTAATTCCTTAGAATTTGCAGTGGTTTAAAAAAAGGTGTTCCAACTCTCCCGGACTTACCCTACGCTATTTTTACTATACACGTTAAAGAAATTGACAAAAAGACTTCATCCTGAGCCTATTTTTTCAGAATTTAGATAGTTTCAAACTAATAACAGAAAAAAATATATATATTTTAAATTTTTAAACAAAAAAATTAATTATTTTAGAACACTTAAAACAGGTGTCCACTCAATTATGGCTGGTACTGTACAAACAATTTGGGCCGTCGAGTTTTGAAGTTTTGTAAGTGAACGAACTGTCCAAGAAGGTAGACGCCTCTCTCGGCTATTTAGCTCTTAGAATACATTTCAGAAAGTGTTCTTCGCATTTAGTACAAACTTGTAATATAACTATAATATTACTGTATAATATTTGCAATATTGCAGGAAGATTTGTAATATTACTGTAATATTAACTTAATATTACTTTGTAATATTACTGTAATATTACCTTAACATTACCCTGTGATATTATCTTGACGCGGACATTTTAATGTTACGTCAAAATCACTGTAGCTGCATTCCGTAATATTAAATGTAATATTACTACGACAGTCACGTAATATTACATCCTACTTGGGTAACTAATAACTCGTTTAAAATTTATTAAATTTTATTAACGATCTTATTCTCATTATGCAAGATTTTGATCGACTATTAGCGCAGTTACCTTACAATAGAATTATTTTAAGGGGTCAGTATGGATTTATTTTTTTAAAAAAATTATTTTTCATAAACATAAATTTCGTATACTATATACCTATAGAAATAAGATAAAAACTAATATATAGGTAGTAGAGTTCAAACACATGCTAAAAAACGCGATACTGCAGAAGCATAAGACGCATAGCATAGCAGTAAAAAATTGTTTAAACAAATTTCATTATAGCATTATTAGTAAAACTCATTATTTGATAATACACAGCAATGTTAGAGAAACGTATTTATGTATTTAAGTCCTTTTTACCCTAAAAATTAAAAGAAAAATAGAATATTTATATTGCGTGACATGCGCGAGCAGCCCTTGGTTGCGCGAATGTTTAACGCCTTTTTCTCAAAACAACGTTTCTCGACCTGGCCGACACGATTTAAGAAAAACTATTGAACCGTTTAAGCTCAAATTTTTAGGGGTTCTTCTATGCACGTGCCGCTTTGGCATGAACTAAGATAATAAAAATTTATTGATATTTAACCCATTTTTTAAACAAATTAACTTGTAAAAAAAGGGTTAAAAAATTTAAACTTCCTCCATTTTCTTTTCTTTCATCGGAATTAAAAGATCCTAGTTCATGCGATAACTACAGATCCAAATTTTAAGAAAATACTTGATTTTTTGATTTTAGATAATCCATACTCCAGATATCGTGTCGGCCAGTAAAATTTAAGGTTAACTTCAAGCAGCTATTTCGCAGAAATAAACAATCAAAAATAGAAATGAAAAATATTTTTTGTCACTTTTAAATGTCAATTTTCATGTATAAAAAGACTGGGTTATAAAAATATATTCTAATATAAAAAATAAATCCTTGAAAATTTGTACAATTAACCCATACTGACCCCTTAACCCATTAACGCCCAGACGGACGAAAAATTTCTGTTGACTTTGAGGACCTCCCTTTTAAAAAAAATGCCTACAAAAAAATTAGCACTTATCATTTTTAACGTAAAATTTACTCCTCTTTAAGATTCTGAAGTTAAAATTTGTTTATAACAAATCGTTAAAAAGTTATAAACAATTTTTTGCAAAAAAACACGATTTTTTGAGAAAAAATTTTCATTTTAGACATATTTTCACCGGAAAAAAGCAAGTAGATGCTCTCAAAAGCTCAAAATATCGCGTCCATGGACCCCCAGCTATAAGACCCTGAAGCAAAAAAATTTTTTTTTCAAAATGGCGGACGCCAATATGGCGGCTAAAACTAAAAAAATGGCTCAGATATGAAACAGGGTGCTCCAACTTTTTCATGTGACTGAAATCGCCTAAAACTCTTTATACGGGGGTTTTTGGGGTCGCTGATTACGAATATGATGTCAGTTTTTAAAAATTCAAAATGGCTGATCCAATATGGCGGACGAATTTTTAAAAAAATTTTGGATTCACTTGAAACTCTCCACTCAGGGGTTTTTGGGGTCGCTGATTACGAATATGATGTCAGTTTTTAAAAATTCAAAATGGCGGATCCAATATGGCGGACGAATTTTTAAAAAAATTTTGGATTCACTTGAAACTCTCCACTCAGGGGTTTTTGGGGTCGCTGATTACGAATATGATGTCAGTTTTTAAAAATTCAAAATGGCGGATCCAATATGGCGGACGAATTTTTAAAAAAATTTTGGATTCACTTGAAACTCTCCACTCAGGGGTTTTTGGGGTCGCTGATTACGAATATGATGTCAATTTTTAAAAATTGAAAATGGCGGATCCAATATGGCGGACGAGTTTTGTAAAAAATTATTGGATTTACTTGAAACTCTCTATTCGGGGGTTTTTTGGGTCGCTAATTGCAAATCTGATGGCAATTCTTGAAAATACAAAATAGCAGAGTCAAATTGTTTGAATTTCAATAAGTATTATACAATGAATAAGAATTTTTTGGTCCGTTTGCCGTCGAATAATTCGCCGTTGCCCGACTCTTACCGCGAGGAGGTGGACAATAAAGAGTCTTTTTTTTTTTTTCGTTTTTTATTTTATTTTTTTTGTTTTTTTCGTTTTTTATTTTTTTTTTTTGTTTTTTTTTTGTTTTAATATTTTTTACATTTTTACATTTTAGGTGTGAAAATCCTGAAAGCAGGAAACGCATAAATATGCATCACACTCCACGCACTTTCGTTGCGTTCTACAGGTGCACTTGGAGAAATTAGAGCAGTTTTTCTTTTGTTCAACTCTTTGAACTTTGTGGTTTTTGATGGATTCAGATTTTTTTAGATATGCTTCTGCAATCTGTAGAGTCATGTCTTTAGTACCTATTTTTTTTCTTGGACAACTAAGTTTCTTAGAACAGTTGCATTTGCAATTGATGCCAGATCTTAGCGGAAACAACAAGCGCAAAACCGTCTTAGTTGTGAGCATAGTTAAAAGTTATACAGCACCACAGCAAATAAATCAGCGTCAAATAAACAAAAATAACAAAAAAAAATAATAAGACTTAAAAAATTTGCCAACTCCATTTTGAATTTTTAAAAACTGACATCATATTCGTAATCAGCGACCCCAAAAACCCCTGAGTGGAGAGTTTCAAGTGAATCCAAAATTTTTTTAAAAACTCGTCCGCCATATTGGATCCGCCATTTTGAATTTATAAAAACTGACATCATATTCGTAATCAGCGACCCCAAAAACCCCTGAGTGGAGAGTTTCAAGTGAATCCAAAATTTTTTTAAAAATTCGTCCGCCATATTGGATCAGCCATTTTGAATTTTTAAAAACTGACATCATATTCGTAATCAGCTACCCCAAAAACCCCCGTATAAAGAGTTTTAGGCGATTTCAGTCACATGAAAAAGTTGGAGCACCCTGTTTCATATCTGAGCCATTTTTTTAGTTTTAGCCGCCATATTGGCGTCCGCCATTTTGAAAAAAAAAATTTTTTTGCTTCAGGGTCTTATAGCTGGGGGTCCATGGACGCGATATTTTGAGCTTTTGAGAGCATCTACTTGCTTTTTTCCGGTGAAAATATGTCTAAAATGAAAATTTTTTCTCAAAAAATCGTGTTTTTTTGCAAAAAATTGTTTATAACTTTTTAACGATTTGTTATAAACAAATTTTAACTTCAGAATCTAAAAGAGGAGTAAATTTTACGTTAAAAATGATAAGTGCTAATTTTTTTGTAGGCATTTTTTTTAAAAGGGAGGTCCTCAAAGTCAACAGAAATTTTTCGTCCGTCTGGGCGTTAATGGGTTAATTCTGTTCGCTATAATTTAATACTTCCTTGATAAGAAAAGAAGTCTTTTTTGGGGATTATACATTAAACTAATTAATAAAAAAAACAATCTCCTTGGGAGAACAAATTTAAAAAGCTTTATATAACATACCACCTTTAATATAGTATCATTTTTTATGCTTATTTAAGAAAAAAATGAAAATCTCACGTTAGGGGGGGGGGGGGGTCCACAAAATCTCACCAAATCTCACCAAGGGAGAGGGGGGGGGTCTAGATTTTCAAAAAAACACCTCACGTAATTAATGGACGTCCCCCTATATTATTCACATTATTTTATTCATTATAATATATTCTTTCGTTTTCATTAACAAATAAACGTTTTCCATCAATAATTTTCACTTTTTATTGATTTATAAAACTGTCCAATAATATCCCGAGATTTTTTAAAATCTCAAAAACCTGTTTTTTACGGCATCTGATACGCGGAATACAATTTTAAACAATTAAGTTAAATTGTTGATACCAAAAGAACGGTTATTTATCGTACTACAAAATCAAGCTTTGAAAGTTTGAGAAAAAGCAATTTTTTTTAGAGTTTCTGGACAAAATAAAAGTGTGTCCAAGAATACCCCTGACCTCCCCTATATATATGTTAACTTTTATGCAATCTACTTAGAAATACAATGAATTTAAAAAACCACAGTTTTAAAAAATTCAAAATTTTAAGACTGTGTCACTCAAAAACTATTTATTGGAATTTAAAAATATTTGGTATTTACACTTCCACTAACAATCAAATCACTTTAGCAAAGTTTAAATAAATTTTATTTTTTGACCTGGACAGTTCAGAAATTTTGCCCCATATGTATCGTTACTTTGACAAACTCCATCTTCCCTTGAGTTACAAGTCGTAGTTGGAAATTAAATATTTCGTACCGTACTTTAAAAACGAGTCCTTAATGTAAGTGTGTTAACCCATTAATGGCAGGGTCACAACTGTAAGTGCTAGATAAGAAAAACCAATGAAAATAACGATATTTTGTCAAAAAATGTTAAAAAATGTAAATAAAGTTTTTTTAATGCTTTAATGGTGCTTTTTTAATCATATTTTGTCAAAATATTCTCATTTTTACTGTTAAAAAAATATTTAAAACAATGTTCTTACCCTTACAGAAATTTTTCAATATTCTTCAACATTTTTTGTAAACAACAATTTTTTATTGATTTTTCTGATCCAGCACTTACAGTTTTGGCCTTTGCATTAATCAGTTAATAGCGCGAGTTGTTAGCGGTCGCAAAATTTTTCTCTGCGATGTACATATATACTACATAGATAGGTATAAAAAATTAGGGTTACTATTTAGGTCAAATCAGTATTTTCATCGGGAAGATTTGTAGAAAGAAAAACAGTATTTAAAAGGTTGCCTCATTGAAAGTTGATAATCTCGACTTCACTGCGCAGTGTGTATCTGCAAGTCTCTTGCTCAAAACTTTAATTTTGCTAAATCACAGAATATTTAAAAGAATAGTTGCAGACAGTGATATTTTTGAAATATTCTTACCTAAATGTAACATTTCTTGTTCATCTCAGATTTCGATGAAAAATTGTACATGACCAACATGCGAAATTGACGCATAATCGTGTGTAGGTTTATGTACAGTTTCAGGAATCAATGCAGTATCATGCCTATGTTTATGTGCCCGTCTTTGCACGCCGGTTATGATCATTTTCGTCGTGTAAGATTTAGTGCATGTAAATGTGTGATAATGGATCGTTAAAATACATTTTTAAAAAATTAAAGACTTACCTAATGCCGTCCCAAGGACTTGGTGCTCTAGTTGGAGAAAATCTATTGTTACCAGTGGGTGGAGTGGCATATGGTATTCCAAGATATACGTCGACAGATTTCAAAAATTTATTGTAATCAAATGTTTGAATTAGCCCTTGAAGCTTTCCGTATCTTGTATTGATAATACGTGGATTAACTTTACTTCGAATGCCTTTTGGGAATGAAAGAGGAGCGAACAAGAAGAGAAGAACAAAAATATTTTTCATTCTGACACATATCACGTTTGCGTAAAATATTATCCTATTTTAAATATTTCAGTGTCATTTAACTTACTTTATGTAGTAAGTTATTTGATAAATTTTTTTGAGATTCTAACCCATAAATACTGCAGTACCTAAAATGGAAAATTATAAACATTCTTATTATTTTCTTATCTCGCAATGAAACAATGTTATATTTATGCGATTATGTACTTTTCATAATTTTCATTTATCAACGATTGGAAATCTTTTGATACAGAATCGATGGGTGTTATTATAGAGTTTGTCTATTTGTCTGTATTTCTGACTGTAAATCTGTCTGTCTAATTAATTTCTGGATCAGATACCTGGAGTAAAAAGGTATGTATCAACTTTATATTTGGATAATTTAAATGGATACTTTTTTTCTTCAAATTTTAATATTCCATTCAATTTAGAAGTATAAAAATAGTGTGATACATAATTTTCAGCGAAATTCGTCGAGCCTTTGTTAAATCAAGTAATTTTTTTTTGGTAAAAATGTAAGTTTTAAAAAAGTAAATGATATTATGTCGATTAATTCATTACAAAAATAGGAAGATTATTAAAATAATGTTTTGTTTTTAAATAATAGAATTTTATGAAAAAAAGAAATATTGCAAATTGACTTAAAATAATAGGTTTTAGGGTTCTATACCCCTACGGGGGTTCGCTTTATAGCAAGGCCAGTGTTGCCAGTAAGAAAAACAAGAACTATGGAACAGTCTCTATAAAATTACGGTATTTTCATTTAAATTATGGTACGCTTGCGCAGACATGCGCAAAGAAGGACTAAGAGAGAGAGAGAGGGAGAAAGTGAAAGACTTTTAAAAAATGCTTTATACACAGTGTGGGAACATGAACATGAGATTAATTTCATTGTATTTACGTTTAAAATTTATGTCAAGTCCTTAGGGTGAAATCATATAAATCCGTTGAATGCAACTTTTGACGGATCCATGTGATTTCACTCTTAACTAATGTTGAAAAATAGAAAATAATAATAATAAGTGATTTCAGAAAATATTAAAATTATGGTACATTTAATGTCAATAGTAAAGCAGCTATGGTACATGGTACAGAGCTCAAAATTGTGGTACGAATAAATAGTTATGGTACGGGTTGGCAACGCTGAGCGAGGTTCTTGGGTCCACGTCCGTAGCCAAAAATCATTCCCCACTCCCCAAGTGGCTAAACTATTTGACCTACAGGGTTGACATTTGGTACACATATGCATCACGTCAGGATTTTTAAAAAAGTGGGGGAAAACTTCCAAAAACCACGTTTTTGTTACTCATTGGAAATTTCTACCAAACAAATCCGACGCTCTAGAGACTTGTCATAGGGTTTAAATTAAAGCTTGAACCCTGTACTTAACCAAGATACAGCGAGATCGGCAACAACAAACTAAATTAACTGTCAAACCTGCTTTTGCTGACAGTTGTAAAGTATAAAAATTTACTAACACTGTCCGTAAATAAAATTATTTTAAAAAATGATTGGATTTACTTGATACATGTTACTCGGAAGTTTTTAGGGTCGATGATTACGAATATAAAATTGGATTTAAAAAATTCAAAATGGCGGATCTAATATGTCGTTTGAAGCAAATTCAATCAAGTGTTATGTCCGGAAGGGACAATCGCAGTCTACGAATTCATTTATTTTAATATTTATCCCTGATTTATTTACAAAGCCAGAGGGCTTTGAACTAAGGGAACAGGGAAAAGAAGGTCCACTGAACAACACTAATTAATTATATTTAAGCACATGAACATATATATATTTTATTTATTAAATACAAGCAGAAATGGTTGAGGAAACGGTTGTAAGTGAGGAAAAATCCTTGAATTATCAGAATCCTAGGTTAATTCGAATCCTTATTGAATCATCATTCGTGTATCAATTGTATTGTTAATGGATTATTTATTGAATCTGAAACAATGCAACTAGTTAGCTTAAGGCATTTAATTACAAGAGAGTAAAAGGTAAAAGACAAAAGATTATAAAATCTTACTTTTAATTGAGTTTGAAGTATGTGATAGGTCCCATCAAAATCTCCTAGTGCAGGTTGTAAGCCTCCCAAATAAGTTTATGGGTTGCAGTTGTTGAGGCCTTCAAATGACGCAGCAAGTGGAAAAGATCTCAGTTAGTTGAAAGTACTCGTGTAGACCCAAATCCAAGCCGCGTTAGAAGAGGATAATTTATGGATCCTGGTCGTCTCAGATTTCAGGGTCAATTTTCTTTTCACGCAGAATCATAGAAACAGATGAAGATGCTGAAGGGGGGTCAATGATCCACAAACTCTTCGATTTCGGATTCTTCGAGACAAGGATTTAGTATGAAGGATTAAGGGTTGATCCAAAGGGTTAAATTTATTAAAAGGATTAACCAGAATAAAAAGATCAAGAATAATTAAAGGGTTGAATTGGAAATAGGGTTAAATCGGTAAAAGAGGGGTAAATTGGAAAAAGGTTAAATTGGAAAAGTTAATTACTGGCAAGTTGTGCCAGGAGTTCTATACTTCCACTTTTCTCTTCGATTAAAATACAAAGTTCACGAATGCAATGTTCACGAATACAAAGTTCATGAATGTAATTTCACATTTAATTCACACATTCACCTTAACATACGTGAGATTCTTCACGACCGATACAATTAAAATCATTGGTTAATTCGCAGAATTATTAACCTGAAAAGAGTGTACATATAGCTCAAATGTGAGACTCAATGATTGTAGACTTTGCTACCGGCGATATTTTCTAAGTCCGAATACCGCAGAGAGTTTCAAAGGTGAACCTGAGCTGATCAGAGCAAGAACCGAAGGTGATCGTGGCGAAGCAAGAACTGATTTTTCATTTTAGTAAATTTGTGAAGAAACCTCGGTTTCTTGCATTTCAACCCTTCCAAATTTTGCGTGGGTTTTGTGTCATTCGTGGCAAGTGCTTACGAAACTGCTCCCAACACTAGGCATGGCTCAACTCACTCGTGTTAGGTGCAGTTAGGACTATTAAGGGCGAATTTTCTTTTAGGGTGAATAAATTAACAAAACTCAATCCATTCTCATGCTCACCTATCTACCGCTCTTGGTATTCATTATACTTTATTGCACAAGTATTGATTTTAGTCAAAGTCAAAGATTCAATATAATATTTGTAAAGTGTACACTAAGTTATATATATTTATAAATAAACACGTCACGCGGACGTGACACCTCCCCCCTTTAAAATTCGGAAAATAGAAATGAAATTGATAATTTTCCGAATTCAAAAATTTTGAATTTTAATTTGAATTGTTTTTGAATTATTCAATGAATTCAATATCGGCACAATACCGGTGCAATACTGGGACAATGCCAGCGTAATACTGGTATAATATTAACATGATATTGGTATAATACTGGCGTATACTGGCACGATCCTAGCCCAATACTGACATAATACTGGCCCTATACTGGCGTAATGAAAACATTGGTTATCTTAGTACTGGCACAGTCTCACAACAATACAAAATTAAAAATCTAAATATATAATTACTATGTTGAACTAGATAGTAAGAATTTTTTAAGTTTCACACTTATCGTACTGAAAATAACAACAATCTTTTCATTGAATAATATTTGTTAATTCTTGAAATACCACACAAGACACACATTATTTTGTCACAATTATTAAATTCCTATTATATTGGAGAATAATATTTTACGTCTACAAATACATAAAGCAGTACAGATACTCAGTATGTTTTATAATTGTAGTAATACAAAGAGAAAAATTTTGTGTAAAAACTTGAGGTATGTAAAGTGAATTCATTTAACATTATTAAGTAATTCACAACGCGTACATAAAGACGCCCTTCCCCCCCTTACGAGAAGAATACGAAAGAGAAGCTTGAGTATTCGATATGCGATAAATTTACGGAGTATTTCGTATATACATAATATTAGAGATATGACAGATGAATATATTTGTAATTTATTACTTTTGGCGTTAATTTTTAGAATTTGATAACATTGTGTTGGATATCGTTTATTAATTAGAGAAAAGAGAAGATACATATATAAAGAATTTTTAATATTCTTTGATTCTAATAATTTTATGACAATTTTATCATCAATCGAATTTGTTCGATATTTGTTAATATGATAATATAATCGTTATAACTAGGTTTCATAAAGCGTAGCATACATTTTACTGGATTATATTAGGTAGAAGTATTTGTCGTACATTTTTAGTTAGGAAATTGTATTAAAGTTTGACTGTTTATAATACTTGTTTATAATGTTAGTTTCTATGAAAAATACTATCTTAATAGGATTACAACAATATACTTCTCTCATCGATATAATTCTATGAATATATTCTATTACTTCAAGGATACTAGGATATTTTTAATTCTAACATAGTCGTATGCCTTTAAATAAAAGAAGAACATAGATCTTTTATCGAAAAAGTATGAAGACAATATAAGCGTTTTAACAAAACATAGAGCACGCAACTGTCTAGATATCATCCAAATAACCCCGTGTTACGGAGAGGAAGGTTTTGTTTTGGACCAAGCACAAAAATTGGCGAATGAAAATCTGATGAACTTTATCCAAGTCGTAAAAAGGTTTTAGAACATGAAAACCCTTACTTTAATGTTCTTGAAAAAATTACATTTTCGTTTGTCGAGACTATTAGTACTCTTTGTTTTATAGACGAGCAAGACCACATTCCCCTTGCTATGAAAAATGTCCATATTCTTAAAAGAAACTTGAAAATGGGAGTATCTACTTATTTTTACTTCTTATTCGAGTTCATATAAAAAAAAAAAGAAAATATTTGCTTTTATCAATAACTATATTTAATTATATAGTTACTTGTGTAACGATGTTCAATCTTTGATAAAAACAAGATTGAAGGAAATTCTGGATAAGTGAGTATAAGATTGAAATTCGTTTTCGTTTAAAAATAATAGAAAACAGAGGGTGATTTAGAAAATTTTTAGGAGAAAAAGAAGTTTCATGCTGAAACTATACAAGTTATTTAGGTTTATGCCTCTTTAATTATTGTTTCTTGTTCATTGATAGGAATTCCTCTAATAAGGAGTATTGACTGATTAGAATTTTGGAAATAACAAGCGTTTTCTATATCGATAGTATCTGCATGATTATGCCGAAATGATACATCTTGAATTTGATTTCGTGATATTTTATAATAAATCATTGCTGTAATTAATATAATTAATATAATGAATGTTAAGAAGCAATAGAATTTTATATTATCTGAGTTCTTGTTTGCAATTTTAAACTTATGATTATATAATATGAGCAAAAGCTTCTAATTCTATTACAGTAATTTCTTTGTTTTCTCTGATTTGTATTTGACAATTTGCTAATACTTCTTCTGAGAGAATTGATTTTTCACTGGATAATTTATGAAAATAATTACTGATAATTCCTGTAATTGGAATGTAGTTTGAAGGAATTTCTCCTGTTTTTGAAAATTTTAAATTTTTAACAGTTTCTGTAGAAAATTCTTTAGATTGGTTTCTATAAGACCATGAATTTTTTTGTATTGGTGTCGTTAATAAAATATTAAAATTACAATTACTTCCTAAATGCTGAAAGAATATTGAAATTTCACAAATCTGCTCTATTTTGGGATTCTTAATTATTGTTGAAGTGTTGCACATATCATCGGGGCTAGTGCAATACCGCGAATCTACATATTTCCATAAAGACTTTGTTGCATGGCAAATTGCACTAAAAATAACTCTTATGGAAATATGTAGATTCGCGGTATTGCACTAGCTCCGACGATATGGTCTTTAAATTTAAAATAGCAGGATTCAAACCATGGATCATTTAAAGTTAAATACGTGCTGTTACTAACTGCAATGTATTTATAAGTATTAATGATCTGCGTTAATATTTTATAATGTGAACCTAAATCTTTGTATCCTGGAATTGAATGGATTTTATAAACCCGGAATTTCATTCTAGATGGAAGTAGCAGAATTGACATAAAGAATAAATGATTTTTTAGTTGAAAAATATTATTTAAATATAATTTATAGAATTCTGAAGGTGGAAGGTTGTTGGGTGTATAAACATTTGGTTTAAGTAATTTTATTTCACGAAGCGTTGAATTATATTTGTTAAGTAATAGAAAAGAGTTCCAAATATTATTTATTGGAAGAGATAGAATTTGAGAAAATTTTTCAAGGATTGTGATGTATTCTTTTGTAAAATGCAAAATGGGTAATACATTTTTGACTGGATTCCGTTTGTTTAAATTTATTTTGAGAACGTAGCATTGTTTGATGATATCATTTATAGGTGATGAGTAAATGTGTAAAGAATATTGATTCCAAAGAGAATTTTGAAAATGGCTTGCTTCAATTTTTAATGTTCTGTTTATTTCAGATCGAATATTTTCTTGCTCTGTGTCTAAATTTTTTGTTTGTGAGTCATTGCTAAGTATAGTTTTGATTGTTTTAATCAAATCTTCAATTTTATTTTTATATAATAAAAATTCTGATTGAGAACAACGTATATGTGAATCTTTGCAAAGGTATTCATGACTATCTAATAGTTGATGGATTTCAGTTTTAATATGGAATATTTCTTTAAATTTAATGTAAGTTGCAATATTCCAGTGATCTATGAGGACCCTTTCTGAAGTTAAATATTCAAAATAAAGAGCGGGAAATTGAGATAAAGAGATATTTGTTCGTGAAAAGTCCTTAGTAGCATCCATGCTACAAGAAAGAAAAATTGTAAAAGTAATACATATTAATATTTTCATCGCTTCCAGTCCCACCTGCAAAAGAAAATACATTTTATTAGTATGATTGTCCTATTTTAATTATAAACCATTAGGGATTTAAACTTAAGTAATAAAAGTTAAAGCATGTCAATTATATTTTATTTTTGTAAGAATGATTGTTATTCTTAAGTTTTGTAAATATTCATATAGCTCTATTACTAAGATTCTGGAAAAAATTGAGTTAATTTTATCAAAGCAGAAGACAAAAAGATTATAATAATTTTAACTTCTGATCATGAAATAGAAAATTACATCTCCTTTATTTTAATTTTGGTTAGAACACTGAATATGTGATAATCTAAGTCTATTAATATGAACGATTTTGGGTCCTTTACTTAATTTAATTTTAATGTTTCCCTTACTCAAAATTTCTAAAACTTCGTGTGGACCAGTATACTGATCTCCTAATTTACCAGGTTTAGGTCCCTGTAAGAGGAATACGCTATCGCCAACTTTAAAATTTTGCGGATTGATTTTACGATCATAATATGATTTTGACTTTTCTTTTGCACCAATTATATTGTTTCGAGCTGAAAATTGAATTTCATGCAGTTTAGTTACTAAATTTACCAGAAAGTCGTCATAAGTTTTTAATTTTTCTTCTGGAAGTAAGGGTTGACTTGAAGGTAATCTGGCTAAACGACCAAAGACTAGTTCATATGGAGTACATTTAGTTCCTTCGTGAACACTGGTATTATATGAAAAAGTTGCCAATTCTAACCAATCATCCCATTGTGCATTTTTGTTAACAAATTGTTTCAAATATTCCGCTAAAACATGATACGATCTTTCTAGCGAACCGTTTGATTGTGGATGAAAAGCTGTTGTTTTAAATTGTCTAATGCGAAACCTTTTTGTAACTCGTTTTAGAAGATTACTCAGGAAATCACGATCTTGATCACTTAATACAGCTTTTGGTGCACCATAAATGCAAATAAATTTTTTGATAAATGCATCCGCGATAGTACTTGCTTGATGATTTGGTGATGGTATTGCTAAGGAGTACTTAGTTAAATTATCTTGAATTGTTAATATATACTCATTACCATTCTTTGTAACCGGTTTCAAAGGACCTACAATATCTAAACAAACTTTCTCAAATGCAATTCCTGGAGTGTCAGTAATAACCATAGGATTTTTAGTTTTTACTCGAACAAGCTTTTTTAATTGACATTGCAAACAAATTTGTATGTATTTTTGAATATCTGTTTTCATATTTTCCCAAAAATATTTTTGTCTGATGCGGTTATAAGTTTTGCTTACTCCTTTGTGACCACCTAACGCTGATGAATGTGCTTCTTCGATTAAAACTTTTCTTTGTTCGTTTGTTGCATATTGAATATAGCCATTACATATTATTATTGTGATTTTGGAATTTTGAAAAATTTCTCGAAGCATTAAAACAATTTCATTCCAGTCTACGTGATTTATTACCATTGTTTTTGCAATGCTAACAGAACGAAGTTGTATTTTTTCAGCTAATGTTTTAAAAGATTGAATGGATGTTTTTATATTTTTATGCATTTCAGTTAGACTAACACTAGATTCTGAGATTATTGGTAATGCAATATGATAAAAGTTACCCTTTTTAAATTCTTTAGCTTCACTGATTTCGAGATTTTTAAACTTAGGTAATTCATTTTGCTTAAACAGACTCTTTGAACCATTATCCTGAGGTGCGCATGTCGTCGATAAAAAGTACACATAATTATCCTTTCTCATTCTTAATTGATCTTTACATTCAACAATATTTCGGGAATGGATATTATTGGCAGAAGTAGAGGGACTGTCTAAGGGTAAGGGTTCGGGAGGGGGTCGTTTGTTACTTTCTGAACCGAAATCAACTTCTTCCATATCATTATCAACATCTTCTTCATCATCTTCAAAATCTTCATATTTTTCAAATTTTTCACTTTCTTTGATTTCTTTGATCTTTTTATTTTCTTCAATTTCTTCAAATTGTTCATCAGAATTAAGTGCTTCATTATCTTCAATTTCTTCAATTTCTTCGTAATCTTCAATGCTATTATCACTTTCGCTAAAATCTTCATTATTTTCATTATTTTCATAATCTTCGTAAAGGTTTCTTGGTACTTCATAGTTATCATTTTGAACGAAATATTCTGGATCTGAGTTTTCACTATCTTCATCTTCATCATGAATTAAATCTTTCTTGGGTCTACCCCTTTTCTTTTTGATTGACGAACTTGCTTCATTATCAGAATTCATTTTACGCGGTCTTCCTCTTTTTCTCGATTGATTTTGTTTCACAGGATTTTGAATATAATCAGGATCAGAATCTTCATCAGAATTTTGCAAATTTCGCGAACTTTGATTTTCACCTTGAACTTGAATTGCTTGATTTAGTATTTCCCCCTCATCTTCTTCATTATCGACTTTAGAATCTGAATAATATTTCTTATTTCGAATTTTCTCTAAATGACTTTGACTTCGTAGATTTCTTGTATTACTCCGACTTTGAAAATTTTCTTCGATTTTTGACTTTTCATCTTTATTTATTTCAGGATTTGATTTCGTAGATTTCATTTTCAGATTTTCGCAGTTGATTACACCTTCACTTGATTTAGTATATACAGATTTAGTATTTTCACTTTTTCGATTTTTCATTATTTCACATGATTTAATACCCGATTTAAGATTTTGATTTTCACTTGACTCACTTGACTTAATATTATCCGACTTAGTATTTTCGCTTGATTCACCCGACTTAGTATTAACCGACTTCGAATTTTTACTTGATTCATTTGACTTAATATTCACTGATTGAGTAGCATCACTCACTAGATTTTTGTTACCACTTAATTCACTTGATTTAGTATTCGCAGATTTAGGATTTTGATTCATTAGAATTTGTTTCCGACCCGACTTACTTGACTTATTTTTCACAGATTTAGTATTTTTATTCACTCGATTTTGATTTACACTTGATTTATTTGACTCATAATTTTTATTTCTCACATTTCGAACACTTCCCCGATTCAAATTTTCTTCATATTTACCCAATTTATCTTGATTCTCATTTTTTCCTTGATTTAGTTTCTTCAATTGTCTTCTAGTTACCACTTTAAAATCAGAATTATCTTCTTTATTTTTAAATTCTTCGGAGAGATCATCATCAATTTCCTCATAGCAATTTAAATCTTCGTCTTCATTTTCGAATTCATCTTCTTCATTTTTAACATCATTGTCATCATAGACATTATCATTATTCTCAATTCGCCAACCAAATATTTCATCCTTATCTACGTCTTCTTCTTCTTCTTCTTCTTCTTCTTCTTCTTCTTCTTCTTCTTCTTCTTCTTCTTCTTCTTCTTCTTCTTCTTCTTCTTCTTCTTCTTCTTCTTCTTCTTCTTCTTCCAATAAATATTCAAATAGATTATCTATTTCATCTTCTTCTATTCCAATTACTTGCTTCACATCATCACTATCATTATTACATTCTTTTGGAATAATTCTTCTTGCAATACTAACAGGGTTCCTAGTTAACGCGTCCGCGTTGACGTTCATTTTTCCTGCTTTATGAATCATTTCAAAATCATATTCCGCCAATTTAAGTTTCCATCTTGTTACACGTGAACAAGGATCGCTTGAATTTTTAAACCATAGCAGAGGTTTATGATCTGTGACAATTTGAAATTTCCTACCATACAGAAAGTGTCTAAAATGTAAAACACAATACACAATTGCCAAGGCTTCTTTATTATAGGTGTCGTATTTTACTTCATGCTCATTTAAAGATCTAGAAGCATAAGCAATTGGTTTGTCCTTATCTATCTCACCTTGAGATAAAATTCCACCAATTGCAAAACCCGAATCATCAGTAGTTAATATAAAAGGTTTGTCAAAATCAGGTCTTATTAATAAAGGTTCTTCGCAAAGTTCATCTTTTAAAATTTCAAAAGCTTTTTGTTGTTTATCACCCCACTTGAAAGGCATATCTTTCTTTAATAACTGTGTTAAAGGTCCTGACTTCTTTGAAAAATTTTCAATAAAACGCCGATAATAACCTGCCAAGCCTAAAAATTGTTTAACATTTTTAATGGTTTTTGGAGTGGGAAAATTTCTTACTGCGCTAAGCTTTTTCGGATCTGGTTTTACACCGTCTTTATCAATAATGTGTCCTAAATAAACCACTTCCGGTCGAAGAAATTCACATTTGTCTGGCTGTAATTTTAAATTAGCTGTTTCTAAACGATTCATAAAATTATCAAATTTTTCCTGATGTTCATCTAAAGAATTCGCGAAAATAACGACATCATCTAAATAAACGAATAATTCTCTTCCAATTAATCCAGATAAACACGAATTCATTAATCGTTGAAAGCAACTTGGAGCATTTCTAAGTCCGAATGGCATACGATCAAATTCATAATGACCATAAGGTGTAGAGAAAGCAGTTTTATGAGAATCTTTTGCACTCATTTTAATTTGATGAAAACCGGAAGCTAGGTCAAAAACTGAAAAGTATTGCGCATTCCCGAGAGTTTCGAGTACTTCATTTATATTGGGCAATGGGAAAAAATCAGTAATTGTTTTTTCATTTAATTTGCGAAAGTCGAGTACCATCCGCCATTTTTTATTACCTTGCGAATCATCTTTCTTTGGTACAATCCAAACTGGAGTATTATACGGAGATTGGGAAGGTTTAATGATTTTATTTTCAATTAATTCATTTGTTTGCCTTAAAAGTTCTTCTTTATGAACAGGTGGAAATCGATATTGACGCGTAAATACAGGTTCTTCATCTTTAGTCGGAATATTATGTTCTAAAACGTTTGTAGCCGTAAGATATTCACCTGGTAAATGAAATCTTTTGGAATATTTTCCAATTAAAGCTTCTACATGTTTTAATTCTTCTGATTTTAAATGGTCTAAACGCAGTAAATCTAATATTTGTTCAACTCTTTCTTTACCTGTAATCTTTTTAAACGCATATTTTTCTTGATTTGAAATTGAAGTAGAAAAGAAACTATCTAAAAGTTTTTCAACTGAATTGCAATTGATTTTAGATTTTTGTGGTTCGATTTGACTAACTTTATTTTTTATTGCTTTAAATTCTTCGAATTCTTGTAATTTTATTCTCGGTATTTGGACTCTAATTGGTTCGGATTGTGTATTCGCGACTTTAATATAAGCTTTTCCCTGATTATTTGTAACAATTGCGTTGCCCATAAATACACCTGGATTTGTTGTTACTAACGGTATGTAACCTTCTTTTACTTCTGTATTTTCAACTACCATGTACATGCTTGTGATTGATCTAGGTGGTAAAATTATTGTTTCTTGGGGTGAGAAAGGGTAAAATTGACCATGCACTTCTAAGCATTTTCCCGCATAATTAATTTTTACTTTGTTATCAGTGAAGAATTCCGAGCCTAAAACTCCATCCTCATCGACAGGTACTTCATCGGGTATTATGTGAAATGTAGTTAAATACCCGAAATCATATTGCCTTTACTAAAATTAAATTTGACACTTTCTATTGATTCTTTAGTTTCAATTTCAAGTGCATTTAATCCTGATTTACCTGTCCCATTGCACCTGGATTGGGATGGTTCTGATCGTTTCCCTGATTATTTGGAGATGGTGAAAATGAACGCCGATTATTTTCTTGGTATTGATTATTTCCTCTGTAAGGACTGTTTTCTCTATATCTATTATTTTCTCTGAATGGACTGTTTTCTCTGTATCGACTATTGTCCCTGCCCTGGTTACTGTTACCCCTAAATTCACCAGTATTATCTCTAAATTGATTATTACTTCTAAACTGATAATTATTGCTTCTGAATTGATTATTATCTCTGAATCGATTATTGTACTCTCTGCGCCTACAATCTTTTAATAAATGCCCCGGTTTCTTACAATAATTACATGTTACATTGTTTCTGTTATTTGAAAAATTAGGAGAAAAATTTGTTTTAAAATTTGGCGATTGTTGCAAAGGTCTCCATGAATTTCCACGATTTGGGGAAAAATTTTGTGTGCGTGATGGGGATTCCCATCGACCTTGAGGAAATGGAGAATTTGCTCGATTTTGAAAGTTTCTTTCCCCATTCCAGGGTGAAAAATTCCTACCACGATTTTGAGAACTTTGATTATTAATATATCTTCGACAAGTGGCAGCGATGTGCCCTTTTAAATTGCAGATTTGACAAATTAAAGCTTCTACTTTTGCAAAGGTTACCTTTGATTCATTGAATTCACTCGTTTTAGATTTACCTTTCCTAAGTTCATTACTAGCATTTATTCTTCTTTCAACTTCGATGGCTTTACTCGTTGTTTCTTTAAAAATTATTGTTTCTGGAATCCGAATTTCAATTTCCGGTTTTAATCCTCTACGGAAAAATTGAATTAAATCCTTCTCTAAGGATTCAATAAAAGTTTTATCTAGTTCCCCTTTATTATTTATTCGATGAGCATCATAGATTTGATCAGCAATTTCTTTTACGCGATTCGCATATGACAATACCGTTTCATTTTCCCACATGTAAATATTCCCTAATTCACCTTGTAACTGGTAAACACTTTTTCGAGGCAAGTAAATTTTCCTTAATTGATCTGTTAAATCTTTAATACTTTTAAATGTTAAACCATAAATTCCCCGTCCAGCTTTTCCTACTAATTTTCCGCGAATTAATTTTACTGAATTTTCCTCTACTTAAGGTGTATCTAGAATCATTTCCTTTGCTTCATCGCATCCCTCTATAAAAGCCGAAAGAGAGATATTTTTACCGTCGAACACCGGTACAGTTTCTAAAGCATCCCTTAACGACACTTGTTGATTATATGGGACCGCCATTCTGTTGTAAATATTATCTATTAAGGAGTTACTGATTTGCTGCTGCTCAGTACTAATAATTTCTTTTTCAATAGTATTTTGTAAATTTTTGTTGGATTCTAAATTTTTTGATAAATTTTTTAATTGATTTATTTCATCAGTTTTTTGATCAAAAGTATTATCCACTAATGAATTTCGCAAAATTTTTCTTAATTCGGCTATTTGCTCTAAAGAAGATTTATTTGGAGTAGAAAATTTTAAACTATTATTAGGATTTATTAATGTATCATCAAATTTGTCACTTGAGAAACTACTAGATGGTTCCTCAGAATTGAAATTATTATTTTCTACTCTTTTTACTGGTGGTGAATGAACAACCTTAGGATTTGTGGATTCCCCAAAATTAATAAATGTTTGACTTTTTTCCTGATCTGCTAGTGCTTTAGTTCTACTTCTAGTTTGATAATCACTAGTCGTCTTTTGATTTTTATCGTTCATGAATATACATTTAAATAAGTATACAACCAAGGATTCTGATTTTATTATAAAAAATTTAATTTCCTCATAAACGACTCAACAAGTTTACAAGTTTGATCATCAAGACAAGATCTAGTACTTAAATACCATAAACAATATTTTTAATACTTTCCATTAAATGTAGAATCGTATAAGATAAAATATCCAAAATGCTTCAGCTTTCAAAATTTCTTACAAACAAAATTTACTTAATTTTTGCTTCAACTTGATTTAATAAATTTTCGAAATATTTTGAAAATTCTTCTTGGGTTACAAATTCTCGAATTTTTATCTGGTTTATTACACTTATTGAATTATATCGTTTTTGTGCCTTTCTTCCACCTCGATTTTTATACGGTTTTTCTTGCTTTTCATTGAACATATTTACCAGAGAACATTTTATCAATTTTTTAGAAAAAAACAAAAAAAAAAAATTTTGAAAAATTTATTTATACCAAAACCTTTTTATATGTACTTTGATGTTTCAGTTTCAAAAAAGTTAAGTGAATTCGAATAAAATTTCGCAAGTTTTAATTTTTATAAAAAGAAAATTTAAATAAGGAAGTTTTTGAGCTCTTGGTTCACGCCGAAAGGCGTTTTCCCAATTGCTCTTAGAAACGTTTCGTCTGCCGAAAGGCTAAAAAACGTTTCTACTCTTTTCCAATATTTAAATGATTAGGTAATGTAGAATATTTCGAACTTTTGATTCACGCCGAAAGGTGATCTCACGTTTTCTATGTTTTTCCAATATTATGAAAAAGAAATTTATTACTTGTTCAATATTCAATTTTTTTTTAAAAGGATTTGAAATAAAAATTCAATACAAGCTACTTGCACAATAACGAGATTATTTTTGTAATTCAAAGTTTTCCAGAAGAAAATCTTTTAGATAGTTGAATAACCACTTTAAAACTGACTAATCACTAGAATATTCAATAATTTTCTTTGACATCAATTATTTTAGAATTTGAAAAATTAGATACACATTTGATTTTAAAATTCACAAAAATATTGTTTATGCTGAAATTGGAAAGTTTAGTAGTTACAGAGAAAATTAAAATTAAAAATCGATAGTCTCTCTCAGAAATTTTATCGTAAATATTTTCGGATTTTTCCTCTCAACCTTTTAGCATTGTTCAGTTTCTTTTCTTTTGTGGTTTCCCGGCCGATGCACCAAAAATTTAAGAATTGTATTCTGTTATGTCCGGAAGGGACAATCGCAGTCTACGAATTCATTTATTTTAATATTTATCCCTGATTTATTTACAAAGCCAGAGGGCTTTGAACTAAGGGAACAGGGAAAAGAAGGTCCACTGAACAAACTAATTAATTATATTTAAGCACATGAACATATATATATTTTATTTATAAAATACAAGCAGAAATGGTTGAGGAAATGGTTGTAAGTGAGGAAAAATCCTTGAATTATCAGAATCCTAGGTTAATTCGAATCCTTATTGAATCATCATTCGTGTATCAATTGAATTGTTAATGGATTATTTATTGAATCTGAAACAATGCAACTAGTTAGCTTAAGGCATTTAATTACAAGAGAGTAAAAGGTAAAAGACAAAAGATTATAAAATCTTACTTTTAATTGAGTTTGAAGTATGTGATAGGTCCCATCAAAATCTCCTAGTGCAGGTTGTAAGCCTCCCAAATAAGTTTATGGGTTGCAGTTGTTGAGGCCTTCAAATGACGCAGCAAGTGGAAAAGATCTCAGTTAGTTGAAAGTACTCGTGTAGACCCAAATCCAAGCCGCGTTAGAAGAGGATAATTTATGGATCCTGGTCGTCTCAGATTTCAAGGTCAATTTTCTTTTCACACAGAATCATAGAAACAGATGAAGATGCTGAAGAGGGGTCAATGATCCACAAACTCTTCGATTTCGGATTCTTCGAGACAAGGATTTAGTATGAAGGATTAAGGGTTGATCCAAAGGGTTAAATTTATTAAAAGGATTAACCAGAATGAAAAGATTAAGAATAATTAAAGGGTTGAATTGGAAATAGGGTTAAATCGGTAAAAGAGGGGGAAATTGGAAAAAGGTTAAATTGGAAAAGTTAATTACTGGCAAGTAATGCCAGGAGTTCTATACTTCCACTTTTCTCTTCGATTAAAATACAAAGTTCACGAATGCAATGTTCACGAATACAAAGTTCATGAATGTAATTTCACATTTAATTCACACATTCACCTTAACATACGTGAGATTCTTCACAACCGATACAATTAAAATCATTGGTTAATTCGCAGAATTATTAACCTGAAAAGAGTGTACATTTAGCTCAAATGTGAGACTCAATGATTAAAGACTTTGCTACCGGCGATATTTTCTAAGTCCGAATACCGAAGAGAGTTTCAAAGGTGAACCTGAGCTGATCAGAGCAAGAACCGAAGGTGATCGTGGCGAAGCAAGAACTGATTTTTCATTTTAGTAAATTTGTGAAGAAACCTCGGTTTCTTGCATTTCAATCCTTCCAAATCTTGCGTGGGTTTTGTGTCATTCGTGGCAAGTGGTTACGAAACCGCTCCCAACACTAGGCATGGCTCAACTCACTCGTGTTAGGTACAGTTAGGACTATTAAGGGCGAATTTCTTTTAGGGTGAATAAATTAACAAAACTTAATCCATTCTCATGCTCACCTATCTACCGCTCTTGGTATTCATTATACTTTATTGCACAATTATTGATTTTAGTCAAAGTCAAAGATTCAATATAATATTTGTAAAGTGTACACTATATATATATATATTTATAAATAAACACGTCACGCGGACGTGACACAAGTTTCAAAAAATTTCTCCGACATTTTGAATTTTTCAAATCTAATTTTATATTTGTAATCAGCGCCCCTAAAAACCACTCCCTGTTGAGAGTAAAAAGATAGAAATCCTATCATTTTGAATAATTTTTTATCCCCGAGATAGAAAAAGTTAAAAAATTGTATCTCATTGTATCACACGTTTATTAAACCTTATCTTATCCTATCTCTTATGTGTTTTATATCCTAATTTATTTCCTTAATACACACTTAATACTTTTTCTATGCTTTGTAAAATACATCAATAACCAATCTCTTTCTGTTATTCCCTCTATTCCTGTTTTATCTTTGAAACTGTAGCTATTTTTCACAGTAACGAAAATTCTATCTATTTTAATCAATTACTTTCATTTTTAGTTCATCCATTACCATCATTACTCTATCTTTATCTTTCTTTTTATAAATAAATTGAGTTACAAGTCACTTTGAATCACTTTTTTAAAATCACATCTTATCATTTTTCTATATATCGCACTTTATCACATTCTATCACGTAATGAATAAAATGTAAAGCCTATCTCTTTCAATCGCCTTTTTTATTCTAACCAATTTCCTTAATACCCCCTGCGAACAGTAAAAAGATAGAAATCCTATCAGTTTAAATAATTTTTTTTCCGTGATATAGAAAAGGTTAAGAAATAGTATCTCATTCTATCACACGTGTGTGCATCAAGTGTTGTCTGATGCTAGGTCTTGAGACTTCAAACCTATTTAATATATATTTGAAAAGAATATCCTTTTCATTCTTTGTCCATGTCTTAGTACCACATCTAAATCTTTTTCTTTGCCTTGTCTATCAATCCCTATCCACTTTTATCTTCTCTCTATATATCTTCATTCCGTTCAATCACTCTGTTTATACCTATAACGAATTGCATATCTCCTCCAATCACTTTATTTCCATCTCACCCTATTCTTTTTTATCGCAATCTATTGCATTCTATCTCCTGATAAATAAAATATATATAGCCTATCCTTTTCAATAGGGTGGCCCAAAATTGGATTGTAAAAATTTGTTTCGTCTAAAAGGGCATGACACCCCCGGAATTAGTTCCAATGCAAAAAAAGTGAATACGTATTTTTGGATTTTTCAAAATTTTGATATTAACTGGTGCCACCGGGCACCTGGATTTTCCCATGTAAAATGCATGGAAAAATATTCAAAAATTCAAAATCATTCGCAAGCGTTTGACAAAAGTTCATATTAAATTTCTGGATCTTATAGTAGACTCTCTGACGATTAATTTGACTTATATAACTTTTAGTATAGTAAGGAAACAAATTCGATCCTAGGAAGATAAAAATGTCAATAAACAGAATATCTTCCTTTTTTGTATTTTATTGAGTCACGCAACGTTTCAATGACTGGTGTGTCATGCTCATTAGGCTAATTTTTTTTTTAAAATAAGAATATACACAAATTAAACACAGCACTAACAAACTAATCACAATAGATAAATTAATTAATTGAAAGTTTTTTTACCTAAAGTACAATAAAATTACATCATTTTAGTCAACTAATTAAAATAAAATATTCAAATTAAAAAATTGTCGCCAATGCGGTAGGAGCATCATGTCCAAACTGATTACGAAGAAAGAAATTAATTGTACGATATTTGGTAAACAGGGGTCGATGTACTCAAATATAAACAGAGGTGGTAATCGCTAAATTTAAAACAGAGACAGTGTTAGAAATGATGGTTGGTGGTACTTCACAAAAATACTCACAGAACTTTAGTTCAAATGGACATAGTTTATTAAAATGACTCTATAACGAATACGTCACATTTGTACACCCGATGTACATACAAATTATAATCCAGTTAAGAAACCGTCTGGAAAATGCACGAGTAGACGCGCCCGATATGGACTGTATGAAGGTCGGAACGGAACTGGACTGTAAAATGGCCACAGGCGCACGGCCAGACACGACGTAGACTCCACGATGGGAACAGGTGCACTGTCAGGCGCGAGCCAAAGAAGAGCTTCCCAATACGCCGTGGAGAGCCTGAGCGCTACCAAACCAACCGCCAACGATGTCAATTAGTGGGGAGCCAAGAGGGAACCAGCTAATACGCCGTCGACTGCACCAGGGCTACAACAGCCTGTGCACGATGCCATTGGTGGGGGGACAAGAGGTACTACCTCGTGACGACATGAGGTCCCTGCTCACGCAGTAAAGTGGTAACCCCCACCAACTAAGACTCCAGTTCCATCAAATAGTAGGGGATAAAGGGAACAAGCATGGTCGCAGAACAGGGGAAAACCCGTATTATAGGGAATATTAAAGCTCTCTTAAGAATCTAATGGAAGATTAAATGTAAGTCAGTTTATGAATCCATGGCAATAAAGCTTGGCTTAAAGACAACGTGACACATACGCCAGACCTCTAGTACTGAGAGCTGGCTCAGAAAATCCGTAGTACCTAGTCTCCAAGCAGCATGCATCGCTGCTGAATGGCTAAAACCCCAGGTAGTAGGGCAGCGATCAGGTTACTTAACAGCGCCAGTGGAAGATTTAGCTTGCAGGAAGCACTGCAAAGCGGCTCCCCCGCTGGAAGCTGCACAATGTGGCAAGGTGGACTGAACCCTTGTGCATGCTGGAAGCATTGCAGTTAACTTATTGTCAGTTCAGCAAAGCTGAAATACTGCTTGTATCAACGATGGTGCTGTGGAACACCTTCCCCAATTAAAAGTTGCGCAGCGTTGCTAATGTGCATCTCGACTCTGTAGGATGAATCAGCTTCTCAATATGCCAGAAACGCCGGAGAACAGTTCAACCATTTGTATTTATCCACAAACTGCGCTGAAAATTTACTCAATAACAGAAAAAGTATAGTGGAAAGTAACCTGTCAGGCTTGCAAGATTGATTGAAAGAGGTTTAGGTCAAACTTTAACTCACAAGAATAGCGGTTTAACACAATGACTAAAATGATAGAGAATATTTCAGAAAGAGTGCAATAAAATGAAACATGTATAAGAAGTATTAAACTCCCACAGAGCTGGGTAGCTCTGCGAGATGGCGTAGCCCACTGACAACTCAAAGCGGTGTGGGGTGACTCAGCTCAAGGGCAGCCTGGCAAGTCTGCAGAATGGTTCATCTTCTATAAAGCTGGGCTCACGAGCCTTGTGATAGCGCTGCTGGACAAAGCAGCTCTCAGACAGGGTAACGCTGCTGAGGGCCTGATGAACTCAGTAGCAGCATGAGAAAGCTGCAGGACAAGTCAACTCAAGGGTACGTTGGCAACGCTGTAGAACGGTGGAACTTCCACAGAGCTAATAGCTCTGCGAGGTGGCGTAGCACCCAGGCAGCGTGAAGCGTGAGACCACTTAAGGCCAGGTTCCTCCAAACAATTTTCAAAAAATCTAAAATTTTTTTCCCCCGTAAATTGGTAGACAATACCTTTAGAAATAATATAGAATTAGTCCCGAAGGTCCGCACGATCGAGAAGTAGATATACAAGAGGGAAGAGCGGTGCGCGCTAAGCGGTAAATCCGGCCGCTCAAGCGGCCACATAAGCGTCTAAAGATTACAGGACTGCAGCAAGAAATACAAAAATTCGTGAAAATGACACCTATGACGACCAGGAAGAAGTTGTGTACGCAGCCGGATTGGATACATGTGTAAAATTCACATTTTTTTATGATTTTTCACGAACAAAAACTTTAATCGCTTTTTTCTCAAAACCGTGTTTTTCTCGAAACAACGTTTTTTGAACTGGGTGTCACTCTTATTTAGAAACTATTTCACTTATCAACATAAACCAAACGTCATTTTACTCTTCAAATGTCTCTCTATGGTGTGAACTAGAACCAAAAATATTCATCATTATTTAAAAAAGTTATAAACAATTAAAAGTGAAAAAAAGGGTTAGAAATTTAAAGGTCCCGCCATTTTGTTTTTTGTTTTGGTCAAAATGTTTCATTCTAGTTCACACTATAGCCAATGTCATACAGAATAAGCAACCATTTTGATTTTTGCTTTCAATTGAATGGATTCAGAGATATCGTGACACCCATTAACAAAAGGGATTTTTTTGAACACCCATTTTCGGTGTCGCCATTTTGAAAAAAAAAATAACAATTTTTTTCAATTAGTATTTTTATGTGTCTTTGTGTATGAAAAAAGGTTGATTCAAAAACATTTTTTGTAATATCAATAAAATAAGTTTGAGAAAAACACGTTTTTTGGAGGAACCTGGCCTTAAGATGCATCAGTTCAGGGGCAGCGTAAGGATACCTCTCTTGTATCATGAGCACTGACGCGGCATTAGTACCCTGTAAAACAGCGACTTCACTCCTTCAAAGAAACTTACAGACGGACTGCAGTCTGCCAATAGGTTGAGGTGTCCGACCAAAAAAAACAAGCAATCTCGTAAAAAATCCACTACGCCTCGACTCCCTATTTTGACAAGAGAAGCGTGTATGCACTCCAAGTTTATCAAACGTGCACATATGAACTGAAAGTACTGTTGATTAACCTGGTCAAAATAAATTAATTGATTAACATCATTCACCTTTATTAGAATTTAATCCAGAATTTAAGTGTCCAGAAACCTGCAACCTACCGTCTTCCAGAAATGCGGTAATTCCAATTGCGGATTGCGTCTAATCATCTCAAAAGAAAACAAATGTGAGACGGTTATCCACTAAGGTTTAACATGTATGGAATCCATTAATCGCTTCAATGTTAGACGTGTCTCACATAAACCCGGAGATGGTAGATATACTCATTAAAAAGAAAGACGGCAGGCCAAGTTGTTTAGGTTCATTGTTAGTAATGCAAGATAATAATGGAGAAACTCTTAATGAGGTAGATCCTCAGGAAGAACGAAAAAAAAACTGATGTGTGCCCAAAAGTAATGTCAAAAATGAAAACTGTAAATGCATCAAAATAATTTTGTGCTTCTGGAACAATAGTTCCACAGGTCTTGCCTTAATAAAATGCAAGAGAATCTAAACAAGAAGGCAAGACATGCTTCAAAAGTTTTAAAAGCAAAGATAACTACTTGAAAACGTGGATTGAAAAAAGACAGAATATTTAACGTCTGCTCTTATACTCACGATAATACAAATACAAACTTCACATCAGATTTTCGAACCACATCATACTACTTCTGGCGATGCTCGAGTGCCGTCACGACATCGACATCATGTACAAAAGTAACTTCCCTCCTCCCGAAAGACCAACCGATAGAGAACAGTTCGCTAGCACGATGCGATGAAGCGATAACCAAACAATGCGAACGTGTCGCGAATTCATAGGTCGCTGTCCCGAATCCGGCTCGAAGGACCAAAAATGTTAGAAATGATGGTTGGTGGTACTTTACAAAAAAGCTCACAGCACTTTAGTTCAAATAGATATAGTTTATTAAAATGACACTATAACGAATACGTCACATTTGTACTCCCGATGTACATACAAATTATAATCCAGTTAAGAAACCGTCTGGAAAATGCACGAGTAGACGCGCCCGATATGGACTGTATGAAGGTCGGAACGGAACTGGACTGTAAAATGGCCACAGGCGCACGGCCAGACACAACGTAGACTCCACGATGGGAACAGGTGCACTGTCAGTCAACACAATGTTGACTCGGCGCGAGCCAAAGAAGAGCTTCCCAATACGCCGTGGAGAGCCTGAGCGCTACCAAACCAACCGCCTGCGATGCCGTTGGTGGGGGGACAAGAGGGTACTACCTCGTGACGACATGAGGACCTTGCTCACGCAGTAAAGTGGTAACCCCCACCAACTGAGACTCCAGTTTCATCATATAGTAGGGATAAAGGGAACAGGCATGGTCGCAGAACAGGGGAAAACCCGTATTATAGGGAATATTAAAACTCTCTTAAAAATCTAATGGAAGATTAAACACTATTTTACAATGCTTGCTGGATGCCATAAACAACCCATTAAAATGTTGCAACAAATTTACCTTATTACTTTAAAAACTTTAGGGGTCGTCCATAAATCACGTGATAGGTTTTATGCCAATTTTAAACACCCCACCCCCTCACGTGCGCAACCGTGATGTTCTCTGCGTTCCCCACCCCCTCGATTATCACGTGACTTTGAATAACTATAAAAATTACTTAAAATACTGAAGGTATTTAAACAATAACTTCACAGACTGTTTATTGCAAATTTCTCGTTCATTTAAATTAGAAGTCCGTTTTATATTCTTTATTTTTTCATATATGGGACATTCTTTCTCAATTCGGCAACCCCTCTGTGCATTTCAATTTCCAAGATAGAAGACTTTATTATAGCTTAAAATTTTCGCCAAAACATCAACTTTTTGATGTCGTATGGTGTTTTTTATTTCTACCTAAGGGTTGAAAATTATCATGCATAAAGTCAAAAAAAAACCCACAGAAAGTATAAAAATTATGCGGAAAATAAACAAAAAAATAAAATTTATAGTCTAAATAACTAGGAGATTTAAATAAAATACTTAATCGCATTCAAAGAAATAATCGAACCTTACCTTTTCCACCTAACCTTAAAATTAATAAAATGACACTTTTTGTTCATAAATAATTTATGTAAATCTCGTAGTTATTTAGACCTATAATTTTTAGTTTTTTGTTTATTTTTCGCACAATTTTTATATTTTTTGGAGATTTTAAGCGTTTATGCATGATATTTTGCAGCCCTTAGCTGAGAATAAAAAACACAATACGACATAAAGAAATGGATGTTTTGACGAAAATTTTAAACTATAGTAACGCCTTTTATCTTAAAAATTAAAATATTATTAGATTTTATTACCTAATTTTACTAATTAATTAAAATGCGCAGGGGGGTGGTCGAATCGAAAAAGAATGCCCAATAATATACGGAAAAACTTCCTTTCTTATAGAAGATTATTTCGAAACAAAAAAATAAAAAAATCTATTACGTTTTTCTCTGCGAAAAAACACTTTTTAAGATTAATATTAATTTTTGAGGTATTTTCTTTTCATATTAATTATTTTTTATTGCACATATCGAAAGTTCGAGAAAGTTTCAATAAATTTTGTTTTTAGCATACTATTACTCATTTTTTGTCTTTAACGGAGAAAAACGAGTTCAATAATTTATAACTTTCGTAATTTTTATCAAACCACGAACTACAAAAAAACACGTATGTTTATGCTGCAAAAAAGATTTTAAAAAAATTATCTTTAAATGAAGATAATCCGAAGAATTCCCGGGAATGTAGAACTAAGAAAGTCTCTGTTTTTAATAAAAATTTGCAGTTAAAATATCACGTGATCAGAGGGAAAACCCCCTACCCCCCCCCATGTGATGAGAGATTGTAATGCATTCACCAAATCTTTTTTGATGGTGTCAGAAGTTGTTAAAATAGAAACTGAGTTAGCAAGAAAAAATAATGAAGAAATTACAGACTTGCATTTATTGTTTACATTAAAAAAGGGTTTCGATAGGGGGCATCCATTAATTACGTGAGGTCCAAAAGGGGAGGGGGAGGTTTGGCAAAATCTCACCAAATCTCACTAAGGGGAGCGGGGGGGTCAACAAAAATCTCACGTCAACTTTTTAATTTTAGGCAATAAACATTTCACTATATTAAATAACATTTCTTTGTTAGGTATGAATATGCTTTCTCTCTTTTACACTTGTAGAAAACAACAACAACTTGTCTGGTTGTTTGTCAGTTAATTCGTCATGATACGAAGACCTAAAGTTTAAAAAGTCTTCCCACTTAACAACTTTATATAGGAAGCAATAGAACCATCATTTTGTTACACTCCGAAATTTTTGTTGTGTGTCGAAAATAATACGTTTCTAGTTTGGTCGTTAAGATTTATTGCTAAAGTAACACCTACGGTGCACCTAAGTAGCCTGTAATAATACTTGAATATTGTAAAAAAGTTACATTTAATATTACTGATATTACGGGATGATATTACAGTGATATTAACGTGACATTACAATGTCAGCGCTAAGGTAATATTACAGGGTAAAGTTGACGTAATATTATAGTAATATTAATGATATTGTGGTAATATAACAATTAAATATGATGTATAGTACCGGCCATAATTGATTGAACACCTGTTTTAAGTGTTTCAAAATAATTAATTGTTTTGTTTAAAATTTAAAAATACAATTTTTTCTTTGATATTAGTTTGGAACTATCTAAATTCTGAAAAAAATAAGCCCAGGATAAAGTATTTTTGTCAATTTGTTTAAGGTTTATCTTTCGGATAAATACAGGCTATCAGAAAAAAAATTCCAGTATCCTTCAAAGAATTTCAAAATTTTCGGAAACTATATTTTTGGGAAGGAAAAATGTCCTTTTTTAGGAACTAGTATCTTGTGCTCCTAGAGCAGAAAGAAGGTGTTTTCCGACGAGTACAAAGTTTTCTGCCCGAGCGAATCTACCAGTTAGCAAAGTGTGCAGGAAAGTCCCTTTTCCTGCACTCAGTGCAGTAAAGTATACAAATAATCATATTTGAAAAACGGTTCAGTTTTTTAAAAATTAACTTTCGTGAATTTGTAAATAATTTATTTCTGAAGAAAATGAGCTTTTGTTGAACTAAATCGAATCAATCTAAAAGTTTGTAAAAAAGCGTTGTCAGAGAAAAGTTTGATTGTCTACAAATGTGTGTAAATAACCCATTTTTACCTTACAAATTTTTTTTTCTAAAAAAGAACATTTTCCCTTCACAAAAATATAGTTTTAGAAAAATTTTAAATTCTTTGAAGGACACTGGAATTTTTTTCTGATAGCCTGTATTTAAACAAGCGATATACCTCACCGTGTATTGTAAAAATAGTGAAAATTGTAATGAGTTTTTAATTTTTAAATGACTCATAAAATAATAATGGTTTTTTTATGTTCTTGGTCTCATTTTAAAGTTAATTTTCCATAGAATTAGACTGTTTTATTGGTATTATTGCACAATTTTTTCCTGACTTTCGGGAAGAAGTTGAATTTGATTCGAAGAAAAGTAAAAAATCTAAATAACATTGTTACTGGTAAAAATATTTTTAAAAAATATTTTAAATTAATTATTGCACAGTTTTTATAAATATTTCTATAAAATATGAATATGATTTATATTATTTTTTAGACAGACCAAATAACTCTAAATTTTTTCAAAATTTTTGTTCTTACTTCATCTTTTTCCCTAATGTAAGAAAAAAGTTGTCAAACGTTAGTGATAAAATTGTCAAATTTGTTTACGTTTATGATTTAGGATTTATAATTAAATTTCGTCAAATTTTACATACAAGTAATTAATTAAAAACTAATTTATTCCGTAATTTAAGTTCTGAGCATGTTTTGAAACATTTTTTAAGGTATGAATCTGAATTGTAAAAAAAGTTGCAAAATGTCATCCAGTGTAAACGACAAAGGTCACACTATAGTAGGTGTCAATTCGAGAAGAAAATCGCGAAAATTAGTTTCAATTATCAACTTCCTAAAATAAGGAAATTTTAGGTATTTATTAAAAATTATCTAAAATGAAAATAATTAAGTGTTTTTTATAGTATTTAACTTTTATTTGTAAATTTTCTATCATATATAGTCATTTAAAACAAGGAACAAAGCATGTTCCATCTCACCAGGACAATTCCATCTTTCCCGGAATTGTGATCTTTTTTTAAATTTTTTTTTTTGAACTGAGAAAAAATAAAAGAGAATTAAAACGGCTTCACGAGCTAATGTGTAAATGTTAATATTAAAGTATTTTACAAGATTAAGATTATTTTATCTAATTCCTTAGAATTTGCAGTGCTTTAAAAAAAGGTGTTCCAACTCTCCCGGACTTACCCTACACTATTTTTACTATACACGTTAAAGAAATTGACAAAAAGACTTCATCCTGAGCCTATTTTTTCAGAATTTAGATAGTTTCAAACTAATAACAGAAAAAAAAAATATATTTTAAAATTTTAAACAAAAAAATTAATTATTTTGGAACATTTAAAACAGGTGTCCACTCAATTATGGCTGGTACTGTACAAACAATTTGGGCCGTCGAGTTTTGAAGTTTTGTAAGTGAACGAACTGTCCAAGAAGGTAGACGCCTCTCTCGGCTATTTAGCTCTTAGAATACATTTCAGAAAGTGTTCTTCGCATTTAGTACAAACTTGTAATATAACTATAATATTACTGTATAATATTTGCAATATTGCAGGAAGATTTGTAATATTACTGTAATATTAACTTAATATTACTTTGTAATATTACTGTAATATTACCTTAACATTACCCTGTGATATTATCTTGACGTGGACATTTTAATGTTACGTCAAAATCACTGTAGCTGCATTCCGTAATATTAAATGTAATATTACTACGACAGTCACATAATATTACATCCTACTTGGGTAACTAATAACTCGTTTGAAATTTATTAAATTTTTTTAACGATCTTATTCTCATTATGCAAGATTTTAATCGACTATTAGCGTAGTTACCTTACAATAAAATTATTTTAATTCTGTTTGCTATAATTTAATACTTCCTTAATAAGAAGAGAAGTCTTTTTTGGGGATTATACTATTAAACTAATTAATAAAAAAAACAATCTCCTTGGGAGAACAAATTTAAAAAGCTTTATATAACATACCACCTTTAATATAGTATCATTTTTTATGCTTATTTAAGAAAAAAATGAAAATCTTACGTTAGGGGGGGGGGGGGGTTCCACAAAATCTCACTAAATCTCACCAAGGAGGAGGGGGGGGTCTAGATTTTCAAAAAAACACCTCACGTAATTAATGGACGTCCCCTTATCTCTTATTATATTAAAAGGAAACCTTTGTCGTCAACAGAAATTCGTCGTTCAGTCGTTCTTTCCCTTCCACTTGGTTCACTACTTTTCTTTATAAGCAACTTTTAAAATCAATTTACCTATAATCTTTTTGAACTGTTAACATTCATAAAACTTAGGCACTTATACAATTAAGTGTAGTAATGTGTCATGATAGTGACGCATGCGCAGTTGATCAAAATGGTACATTCGTATGCGCAGTAAATTAATATAATTAATTCTTATGCGCACTTGATCATTATGTTCATGACGCATGCGCATGTTGATGGCAATTACACTTGCGCAGTAATGCTCTATGGCAATTACACATGCGCAGTAATGCTCTATGACAATAGCACATGCGCAATAATGCAGTGTGGGATCTAACTAAGCTTAGTAGTTGTTACCTTTTTTTTTAATTTTGTGAGATAATTGTCTCAACCGCCCCCCCCCCCCCCCCTATTCCATTTATTTTGTAATTTTATTCTCTCTATATCTGAATTAGTAAAGCATGGTCTTCTAATTTAATCAGTGTAAATTCCTACTAATTTTTAGTATGATTCTTCTAAAAGTATAGTTAAAAAAAATTACTAAAACAACTATTAAAATTTTCCTAAAGATTAGTAGAAATACCTATTTACTAATTTAAATTAATAACCCTCTTTTCACTACTGATCGAGTTTTAAAAAACTTTTTGGAGTGAATTTTCACATTCTACTCTTATCGAATTAACAATTAATGTCTACTCCAATTCGAGTGAAAGTTTATTTTTAACATGAAATAAATTCTTACTTCTCTCTACATTACTTGAAGTGAGATTTTATTCTTGATAGAGTGAAAATTGAGTCTTTTCACTGATGAGTGAGAAATTTACTCTAAAAGAGTAAGATCTCACTCTCACAGACTGAACTATAACTACCATCCGAGTAAAATCTCACTCATTTTTATCAGTGTATTGCTCCCTTCTCACGAGTAAATTTCTTACTCCTGAAGGGTGGAGTGATTCAGTTTTAATTCCATAAATAAACATATAGAGAGTAACTCTTTTTTCACTCGAAAAAGAGTGAAAACTTATTCAAAAAGGTAAGACGTGAAAATCAAACTAAACCTCCTCTTTGACATTTTCATTATTTTCTAAGACATAATTCAAATCCATATAATTTTTTTTTGTGTAATTATCTGATATTTCTTGATTGCATAGTTTACATCTCTTTTTCTTTGTACTAGTGTCACTATTTCCTACTATGTTTTTTGCTACTTGAACTATTTTGGGAGCAATGCTTGACCAATTTAAAATTAAGCGATCAGCTATTTCCAAATTTTTGAATTTGTCATGTTAATGCGTTTTAACACTTTTAAGGATTTCTTTAAAATCCGATAAAATCTAATATATATAACAAAAATTATTGTTTAAATTATTTAGAATTATTTATGTAAAATGAATAAAGAAATAGAAATTTAAAGAAATAGAACTTTTAAAAAATTAAAACAATTTACCAAGTTTAGACTTAAATTTCCTTGTAATATTGCAAAACGAGTTAGAATTTCAGTAGCATTTAATTGTTTATAAATAGATTCATGTCTTGAGAAAAATGAATGCTTCCAGGTTTCAATTGCAACGTGTTCATCTTTGGGTGCTTTTTCGTAAAGAATTTCTAAGTTGAATTCGAATTCTTCTGATTAAAAAAATTGATTATTAAAATGTACAAGTTATCAAATAAAAGTTTCTATTAAGATTTTTAACGTTGAGTAAAATTCAAAATTTTATTAGCGCACCTTCGATCTTATTTTTTTGTTTCTTTTCTCTCTTTTTCCTTGACAAGTCTAATAGTTTAATAGATCCCAGTTTTTCTCTAAAGGACATGTAAGCCGTATATAAGAAACCTGTAGAATTAACTTTTCTTCTTTAAACATTATCAAAAAAAGAATAAGCGTTTGTATAATATAAATCCTTTTTTTCCATGGAAAAAAATTTTTTTATATCATTCACAAGTCTTGTAAAAGTTGCACTATTTATTCTAAAATTTATTAAATTGTTATTAGTGTTATCAATATGCTTAAACTGTAAAAAATTACGAATATGGACATTTTTAACAGAATTTAAATTATGTTGTAAGCATCTAAGACAATGTAGTAAATAATCATAGAATAAACAAGTCAAATTTTGCTTACGAAAACGGGGTCAGACTGGCCAGCGACTCATTCATTTCATTTTCGATAATTATTTTGCTTAATTCTTTTCTCCAGACATCTCTTAAACTATGATAATTATATAGAATTATTTTGCCCACTAAACTTTTATGTAATAATTGGAATAATGGCAGTTCTTTTTCAACTACAAAAATTTGAGTATTTAAAATAGAGTATTACAATTTGAAAAATTATATTTTAAGCAATTAATTTGAATATACAATATTATGAATATAAAAGGATATATAAATATGATATATATATATAAATATAAATATATATATATTTATATAAATATAAATTACTTGGTGTATAGAGTTTCTCAAGAATTAACAAATTTGTTATTTTCTCAGAACTTCCAAGTACTTCTATCTCATCAATACTAATTGTCTGATTATCTAATTCAAACCCCACATTTTCTACTGTTACATTTTCCGGAGTAGTATTTTCTTTCAAATTATCATTTTGAAATTCAAAGATTATGTCATTTGCATTTAGGATATTTACTGCAACATTTTCTTCTGAACAATCACTTTCAACCATTATTGGATTTTTTTCACCTTTGAAGAGTACAGTCAATAATTTGGCAATTTGAAGCGTTTGGTTTTTTTTTGACAATTTTGAAATAAGTAAATTTTATATCTCTTTTTGAACTCTAAGTGAAGATTTAATCCGTATTTTTCAGGAATAATTTCATTAATATCATCTTGAGTTAAAGAAAAGAATTTTGATGCGTCGATTTTGTAAACTAAATAAAAATTTTGTTATGATTTTCATATTTATTATTTAAAACATTAGATTCTAAAATATGCACCTTGAATATACTAATTTTTTAACGGAATTTAATTATTACCTTTTTTAAAATACGTTTTAACGATATGTATTTACTTACATTTGAACACATCTGTTAAATTTTGAAATTCCCAATCTTTGAGAATTTCAGATACATATTCGTCCATGGTTACGAAAATAAATTATAAAAATTAAAGGCAATCTACACAAATATGATATTTAAAACAGAGTTGTTAAGAAAAAACATACTTTGGAATATTACAAAGAAAAAGAGAAATGCGTATAACCAAAAAATACTTTTTTTTAAGAATAACCAAGAAAATTATTACTTTCGTAAAATAAAATTTTTTAAAAATAGTTTAATTTAATTTAACTTAATAGAAAAGAAGGTACTAAATTAATAAAATATTTACCTTTTAACTTTTAACCACTGTATTTTGCCTTTGACAGCGCCGTATTTGTCTTTTGACATTTAATATTTTTAAATCCTCGGTCACGTATAAAATGTGAAGGATGTCATTGGAAAAATCTGTGCCAAAAACAAATAAACGGCGTGCTTGACATGTAATATATAGGTTATCAATAAAGGATCTAAAATTTATAAATTGAACTCCCAAAAAATAATGTTAACACGCTAAAACAAGGTGCTATGGCATAAAAAAAAGGCGTATGTATTATACATTTGATATCATCGTGAATACATTGTTTTATTCAGTTCCGATACGAGATTTTAAAGTGACAATGAATTTGTCACAAACTTTGAAGGTGAAAACATTTTTCTGTGAAGGTTGCGCACAAAACCCAAATTTACATTTAAATGTATGGGATTATAATTATAAACCGGTTTTAGGATTAATATATTGTAAAATTACATAAATTATTGAAATTAAAAGATAGTATTTTTTGTTGTTGAGTTTTTGAAATAAAATAAAGATATTTCTTATGTTAAATATAAGTATTAGTGAATAGAAAAGAAATTGTGGAATAGTTAACTACTATGAAATTTTAATTATTGAATATGATAAAATATGATTAAAAAGGAAAAGGTTAAAAAATAAGTAAGTTTGTTTCTTGAATTATTTAAAACGTTTACAATGTTTGAATTGAGTTGAAGTTGACCTCAAAACGTTATTTGCCGACTTAAACAAAAGAGTCGAAGAAAGCCAGCAATAAAGGGGAATTCCCTTATGCTGATGAAAATTAAGCCAGTCATAAGAACTGATGTCTAGCCTCCTGTTTGCAGATATTTCTTCCTTGTCCCTTTCCTCCTGTCTCCCATTGTTTTATAAGTTTCAGGTACAAAACTTTCTAAAGAGGGCCGTAAACACAAATTTCAATCAAGATAAAGATCACCTGGTGGAAATAGAGAAGAATACCTGAGAAAAAATTTGCATCCCTACTACCTCCCTTTTGATGACGAGAACAAGAGGACGGGCAGTTTTTGGATAGAACGCGAAGCTGAACGGTCGCGGAAATATCGTTCATTACGTAAAATTCATTATATTGTTGTTATCTTCGTTTGACGTAATAAAGAAAGTTAACTTGAAAATTAGTTTTGTTCATTTACTAGTGTTACTGTTTGTTAGTTTATAAGTTTTTTAGTTTACTGATTATCGCGAATTAACATCTTATCATTTATTTAATTTGCACTCAAAAGGTAAATAAACAATCACAATGACAGAAAAGGTTAATGAAGAAAAGGTTAATGAAAGGATTCAAGAGCATATCATTTCTTTTGTATGAGGATGTAAACATGCTTTTTCTTTGTTTAAATTGTGTTTTTAATTTAACAACGCAACGCGACGATACGCGTTGTGACTGTCCACGACACGATTCCTATAGGGTCCATCGACTGCCAAACACACACACACACACATCTGGACTTTTGCTTAAAAATAAAAATTTAGATTTGTTAGATGAAAATAAGTCATTTCAGACTATTGTTGGAAAACTAAGAATCTGAACCATCACAAACCTTTCTCTATGAGGAAGCAATAAATTATAATAGGTAGAGAAAAGAACAGAAGTTCTTTTTTTATTTTTAAATTGTATTCTCTCTGGTTCCGCATTCTCTACATACCGCCGGCTTCGCGTCGGTTTACGAAGCCGACCGAAAGTACGCGAAGACCCCCGAAGGGACTCTCCCCTCGAATTACGCGAACTGGCGCCAGACAGAAAACTGCCGGGAAACAGCAAATTCAAAATAAAACAAGGAAACGATTTCTGATCGTTACAATTCCCCCCTTCTAAATTGCTGTTACCCGACAAATCAAATGGTAAGCTCGCTTGACAAGCGGCTCATCCAACATCTACCTGCTTTACGGTGAAAGAAGAGAAATCAAAATATTAATCAGAATTTTTTTTTTTTTATAATAACATGCCATTAAAGATAGGGGAATGAAAAAGAATGAAATTAATGTACAAGAATGGCTCGCATCTGCTCTTGGTAACTTTAATAATAATCGACAATTATATTTTAGAAATATTTCATTATTTATTTCAGTCAACATAAGCGCATACGCGCGTAAAACAACCTTTAATCTAATATCTTAAGGTAGTGATTGTCCATAGAGTTATTACTAACGTTTTCTTTGGCACAAGGCATAGTCTTTTTTTTTGATGGAACACTTTAAATACGCGATAGCACAGTAGAAAAATAATTTTATATTCAGTTTGTAGCGCATTGGCGCGAAATACAATCAAAAGTGGTAATATATTGGCGTAAAGGCCGATTACTACCATAACACAAATAACTATAATGGAACAAATAGTGGTAAATCACAGTAGTGGCACAATGGTGCGAAAAAAACAAAAATGTTTTCTTTAATAGAAATTGCGCAACTGCGCGATAATGATATTATTAATTAATTAAGCGATTATTGTTTAAAGTAATACGTGAACAACTTATGGCACTTAGTGGTAAAGTCTCACATGAATACAAGAAGGTCACAACGTGAAAAAAATAAAAAAGGTTAAATAGACACTATATAACAAAGTTATATGTCGACCAACTTGACTGGCTCCTCCTTCTCTGACGAAGATTCGTCATTAGTTGGAAGACGATTTGGTGGTCCGGAAACTTTAGGGGCGACCAATTTGTCGTCAACTTCCTGTAGCGCGTTGGCCCAACTTTCCAGCTGGAAAAGAATTTTACACCGTAGTATTGAGCCTAGGGCTCCTTCTTGCCTTTTTTAAGTCGTTTATATGGTACTTTGCAAGCTTTTTGCCATGCGCGTCGCCAAGAATAACTACCATTGGTGATAATTTCTCAATAATTGTAACTGGGCCTTTAAATCGCGGTGCCAATTTAGAACTGTAGCCACGGACGGCACTTGACAGGGTATTATTAGGATAAAACACCAAATCACCGAGCTCAAAAGGGATATCATTTTTCCGATTCTTATTATAGGATTGACTCTGTTTCTTACCAGCTCTTGCCATTAGGCCTTCTACTTTTTTACGAAGTGCGTCTATACGTTTAACACGCTCTACCCAGCCACTGGTATTTCCGTCAACGGTCTCGTCAATAGTGACGACAGTTGTTTTTTCACCAGTACGTCTGGGTTCGCGCGTGAGGTTAAAGAAAGCCGGAGTTACACCTAAGGAAGAGTGTACCGTGGTGTTGTATGCGAACTGCACTTCCTCCAGAAGGGAGTCCCATTCGCGCTGATCTTCACCCAGTAAACTAGCGATCATCGTCTTTAAGTTTCGATTTACGCGTTCTACGGGATTAGATTGCGGGTGATATACCGGTGTCGTTCGCTGTACAGAGCCAATTTCTGTTAGAAATTTAGTAATAGTGCGGTTCACGAATTCCGTGCCGTTATCGGTTAAGAAAATCTTAGGCGTTCCCCATCGATTTACAAGTGTGTTGAGAGACTTTACAATTTTCGGGCCGTCTGCCTTAGAGAGCGCGAAGCATTCGATATACCGGGTGTACGTGTCCTCACAGACTAAAACGTAACGTTTACCCGTTTTTGATCGTGGAAGAGGGCCCATAATGTCGAGGGATACCGTTTCCCAGGGTTCTCTTATTTTACGCGGATACATTAATCCTTGCGGGGGAGAGTTATCTGGTTTGCACCTCAGACACGTCTCGCAATCGTTAACGTACCGCCTAACATCCTCGCGCATTCCGGGCCAATAATATAGGTCAAGGATTGCAAGGGAAGTTTTGTTAATACCTTGGTGCGCGAGCTGTGGGGAGTTATGGTACTTCGTTATCATAGGAAGTATTTCGTCTTCTCGTAGGACTTTCTTCCAGGCGTTGTTATCGCCGATGCTCTCTTTTATTTGATTAGGCTTGTAATAATATAATTCGTTATTACTATCTAGCCTATAGCGCTCGTGAGCTGTCGGGTTTTCGGAAACTTTTTGCACCATGGTTTCGTACCACGATTGGTTACGAACGAGGTTAAGATTCTCGAGAGGCGCGTCCTGAGGAGCGTTCTCGTAGAGGCGTGACAAAGTATCAGGTGCTTCGTTAGAAGTGCCATTACGATTCACGATAGTGGCTTTATTAGCAGATAGCTCTAAGGCCCATCTCGCAAGCCTACCTCTAGGGTCTTTAACCTCTTTTAGCCAAATTAAACTTGAATGGTCAGTGATAACCGTAAATTTGGTGGCTTCTAGGTAACAGCGAAGTTTCTTGATTGTAAAGATCACAGCCAAGCTTTCCTTCTCGGTGGTTGTATAATTTAACTCCGCACCTCTCAATGGTCTGCTTAGGCATGTGATAAGATGCTCACGATTTTCGTCCTGTTGCGTCAGGATCGCGCCAATACCGGTGTCGCTTGCGTCCGTATAAAGAAGGAACGGCAAGTCAGTTCGGGGCGCAACTAGTGTGAGAGCACTCTTCAGTAACTCTTTTACCTCCTTGTACGCAGTCTCGTGTTCATCGGTCCATTCCCACGGTACCTTGGGACTCGCTAGTTTATTTAGCGGACCTTGCACGCGCGCAATGTTGCGCAAGTATCTGTGGTACCAATTGACGGAACCGTTGAATTGGCGCAACTCTTTACGATTGCGTGGACTAGGACGTTCGAGAATCGGTTCTACGCGCTTAGGATTTGGTTTGAGGCCATCTTTATCTAGGAGGAATCCTAAATATTCGAAAGAGGTTTTCGCAAAGTGCGATTTATCTCTGTTGATTGATAAGCCTGCCTCTTGCAAGATTGTGAACACAATGTCCAACAGCAAGATGTGCTCTTCAAACGTCCTAGAGATGATTATCCAATCATCTAGATACGCGTGAACTTGGTCGATGTATCGTTCGGGTAAATTATTTTTCGGTATATGTTCGATAAATTTCTCTTTTAATCGGTCGGTCAAAGCTTGGAAGGTTGCCGGCGCGTTCGTAAGACCAAAGGGCATTCTAAGCCATTCGAATTGACCACGACCGGGAATTACGAAGGCGGTGCACTCGCGCGACTTCGGATCGATCGGTTTGTGGTGGAACGCGTCGGTCAAATCGATCGTGCTTATCACGTTGGCCTCTGATAAGGCGTCTAAGATACTATCCATGCGTGGCAATGGGTAGGCCGATTTTTTGGTAATTGAGTTTAATTTCCTATAATCTATGCAAACTCTCGGTCTGCCATCTTTCCTATACGTCAAGACTACGGGACTTGCGTAACGACCATTACTTTTAATAATAAAGCCTTTCTCTAAATATTTGTCGACCTGCTCGTTAATAATCTTATTTGCTTCCGCGCTTCGGCGGTACGGTTTTAACTTGAACGGATTTGGGTCAGTCAACTCGATGACATGTGTTGTCAAATCGGTGACTCCGGTTCTCGTGCTAGAATTCAATAATTTGTTACAGATGAATTCATCTAGAATTTTCCGTTGGTCTGGCGTTAGCTCTATTAACTGCATTGAGTTCGTTGAGTAGCGCGTAATAATTGCGCTACTCAATGGGAGCTGAACACTAGAGTCCTTTATGAACCAATAACCCTTTATAGCGTTTATAACGACTTCCCAAAGGGTTATAAATTCCATGCCCAATATTATGGGTATATTTGGTCGAATAATTCTCCTGATATGAAAGTACGATCACTTCCAGTATCGAGGAGTCCCGTGATTTGTCTATTACCGATTTTAATTTGCGTGGTAATCGTGATCCGTTTGTTTGGCGGTAAGGGCGGTGCGCGCCCTTTTTGTACCATGCCAGTTGGCTTTTTAACTACTGCTGAATAGCAGTGAGTTGTATTTGCCGCAGGCAACGAAGTGATGGAAGAGATGCCTAACCTTACCGAGTCAAAAGATTCGGTGGGGGGAAGCTCCTCCTCAGAGTCGGAGTACTCCGTCTCGGATTCAGAATAGTGCGCGTCGTCATATTCGCTATCAGAATCACTGGTGTAGTTCCTACTTGCATGCGCTTTATTTAGCGTTGATGCGATTTGAGGAACACACGTTGAATCTGGCGTGTTATGGGTGCTACTAGGAATTTCACGATTGTCAAAATAATTATTTTTACTGACGTCGGGAAATTTATTTAAATCAAAGGTATTATTTACGTTCTCGTTACGATTAAAATATTTGTCCGGATTAAATTGAATCTCGCCAGGGAGATCTAATCTCTCCTGGCGTCCCTGTCGTTTTTTGGCGGAAACGAATTAGGCGCGTTTTGGCCGAAATTGGAAGGGAAATGACGGTCGCAGTTTCCTTGCCATTGCTGCGTTGTTTGCGTGTGTGGCGCATACGGCGCTGAAGGGGGTCGTTGCGCATGCGCGCTGCACTGACAGCCTGGTCGGCAATGTTGAGGGAAATTTGGTGCTTGTTGGTAATAATTGTGGTTATAATTGGAGCCACGATTGTTACCGCGCCAGTTATTCCTGTTACTACAACCACGATTGTTGCACCCAGAGTTGTAGTAATTGTTATAGCCGCCTCTATTTCCGTTGCCACGGCCGTTATTTCTCTGTGGATTGTTACCGCTATCCCGATTATTTCGCGCGGTCGGTCCACGTCTTTCTCCCCCCTTCTGCGACGAGGCAGAGCAAGAGGAGTGTGAAGATCTAGAAGTTGAACGGTGGCGCGACGTACGGGTAGTTGGAGGGGTAGGGGGGTGCTGAGTAGCAGTCTTAACGTCATTGCGTTTTGAATTTTCGTGTTTGGGTTTTTCTCCGTGTAGCTTTTGCTGTAAGCTATCTATTTATCGTTTATAAATTTCGATTTTGTTTAAATCGGTTTTCGGTGTTTGTTTATTTTGTTTTTTAACGTTTTTAACTTGTTTGCTTTTACTTTCCGGTTTAGCTTCCGTTTGCAGATCGGATTGTAGTTTATCATCAGTTTGCGTCGAAGGTGTTTCGATCGCGTACAACTGATTTTTCCCACGCGCAGAACGGCTTTTCTTTGAATCCTGTTCGCGCAATTTATCCGTTAATTGCATTGTTGCAATTTTTTCTGCATTTTTTCGGATTTTTTCGATTAATCCGTCATACGTTGAGAAGCTGTCACGGTCGAATTGTAAAATTAACTCGGACTGAAGTGCCGAATAAATTTTATCAAGTTGTTCTTTTCCGGAATTTTCTGCGATAATTTATTAAAAAGCGCGCGGAGTCTAATGACAAATTCAATTCCGGTCTCGTTTTCGAGTTGAACTGCGCGCTGTATTTTATTTGTGATCTGTTGATCATCATTTGCGTCCCCAAAAGTTTTTCGAAATTTGGCTGAAAATTCGGTCCATGTATTCCACGTAGCTCGAAATGTGGTAAACCACATGTACGCAGAATCAGAAAAAACTTGGGACATTGTTGGAAGCGCGTCGTCCGGATTGATGGCGGAAGCATGAAGCTTGCGCTCGAATTCGTCTAAAAATTCGTCGGCGTCTAATTTTCCTGGAAATTTTAATTCCCAAGATTTCACGATTTTATGCAAATTCGGAATTTGATTTCGGATTGCCGGTTGAGGTGGTTGGATGAAATTTGGCGGAGCTACTTGCGTTTGCATTACCGGTTCACCTGTTGTGGACGGTGTGCGCGTGCGATAAGTAGGACAATTGTCAAATTGTAATGTGCGGTTTGGAAATGGTGCCCGTACCGAAGGTGTCGTAAAGGAGTCAAGAGAGGGGAGAGCATACGTTGTTGCTGGTCCCGCGTTGACCGTTGTACGTGTTCCAGTACCCGGCGTGGTTACCGTTGTGGTGGTAAGGGTGGGGGGTAAGGGAGTGGTGGGGGGCACGTAACCTGTGCTGGCACCGTATCCAGGATCGATCGATTCCTACCGAGAATCATGCCATGGTGATGGTTGATTTCTCGTTTGTAGCGCTGAAACTTGGCGCGTTATGTTCCTGAAAAGTTCAAATTTTTTATTGGTTTCTAATCTTGATGCGTTAATTTCACGCCGTGTTTCTAATTGGAAATTTTTATTTTCTTGACGTGTTCGGTCGAGATGCCTCGTTAATAAATGTTCAATTTCGATTTTAAAATTATTATTTTCTGCTGTTTGTCGCGCTTGAATTCCCGTTAAAATTTTATTTAATTGTTGTGATGACAGTGGAGTTTTAATTATTTTAGGATTTTTACCACGGCGCGTTTGAATTAAAATTTTTGGAATTTTTCCCGTTCGTGTTTTAGGTGGCGATCTGTTAAAAGTGCGTTGCGCATCGTCTTGATCGCTTTGCGATCCATTGCGATCGCTTTGCGCTTCGTCTTGATCGCTTCGCGTTCCATCATGAGCGCTTTGCGCTCCCGTTCGAGCGCTTTGCGTTTTGTCGGGGGCGTTTGGCGTCTCGGTTGGGACGCGTTGCTCTTGGTCGTGACCAGAAGCGTTATCATGATTCCTCGAATCGTGGCTGTCATCAAGAACTTGTTCTTGATTTTGTCCAGGTACTTTACCTGGGGGTGGTGAACGGGTTAAGTTGCGCGAGGGTTTAAATCCGTTTGTTTGAGATCTCGTCTGCGCGTTGTTTCTGTTTTTATTTTTGTTGTCGGTCATTTTGAAAAAAAAAATCAATTTAAAAAGAAAGCAGACAGGAAAGGATTATAAATAATTCCTAGTTGTTTAAAAAAATTTTTAACAAGAATTTATTTGTTAATTTTTATTTCTGAAAGGAAAAGTACTTTTCTATTCAATTCATTTTTCAAATTTTTATTTTAATTATAATTTTCTTGAATAAAAAAAAAAGGGAAATTTATTTTAATTAAATTCCATTTTAATTTAAGAAATACGAAATTATTTTATTTTGACGTCGGCTAACAAAAGGAAACACAAAAACAGGTGTAAATACGGTCGTGTTTACGATTGCGCGTTGAGAACTCAAGAGCACACACTGCACTCTGTGGCGTAAATTTTCCACAAATTGTGAAGAAATATTTTAAAATTTTCCACTCGTGGCATATAGAATTTCGAAGGGCGAAAGAAAATAATTAAATCTGCAATTAATGTAAAAAGGGGAAAAGAAAAGGAAAGAATTTGAGTTGACTTTGAGTTTAATATTTCTGTTGACATTTAATTATTTTAATTTTGAATTTTATTTTCACAAGGAATAGAAATTGTAAATTGCAGTTTTATTTTAATTTGGACCGAGCCGGCAAGAAACGGAGATAAGCTGTGTTTGTAAACACAGCTGTGTTTTGGTCGCGTGAGGCGAACATGGAATCTGGCGTTTTATTGTGTCAAATTGTGGTCACACAAAATTCTAAGTTTTATTTTTGGAAATTATCACCCATGGTAATTAATAAAATATTCATAGTATAAGATTCAATTTGGAAAGTCTAAAAGCATAAATAAGCAGGAATATAACTAGTTTACAATTTTCAAAAGCCAGAAATAATAGAAAGATAGTTCTTAGTTTTTGTAATTTGCTGTCAATAGAATGAAAGTCTTTTTCCAAAACTTTACACAGGCCAAGCGTAGGATAGTTTTAAGCAATTGATAATAATTAATGTACGTTGTTATTTAAGAAATTTGAGGAGTACAGAAAAGTTTAAGAGACAGAATAAATCGTAGATAATAGCAATACTGAGAACGAAATAAGTTGTTGAAAACGCATGAATTGAGAGAGAAGCGGTTTAAGACCGCTTCTCTCAGTGGTCAGAAAAAGACCACGAGGTTCCGCCATCTTGGGTACCGGTTGGAATTTTTCCGTCGAGAAAATGCAAAAAAAAGAGTGTAAATTAAAGATTAATTTAACTAAAGTTGGGCGCCATAAATGTGGCGACTTACACGCGATTTTAAACAGTCGATTAGCAACAATTTATAAAATTTATGCCCGAGAGCGTGAGTGGTACGCGTGCCGCCCGACACACTAAAATACGAGGAGAATTTCCATACTTACTAACAATTAATCAGCTGAGCGAGGATTACTAAAGATTTAAGCCCGTGAAGTGGAGGTGAGCAGATGCGAGACAACAGGTAGAAATGGAAAAGCCAACGAGGTAGATTATTAAGTCGAGACTTACCAATCACCGAAGTACGAAGTTCCAATTAATCTAGATCGCCGCCGGTCTCCACTTCCAAAATATGTGATATTACGGCTGGGATGTAGTCCCAGGTATGGCTAGTGAATCAGGTTCAACACACACAATGATTTTTGGTAATAATAGTCCTTTATTTATCACAATCAAGGCTCTAAATGGCACAATTAGATTTATTATTAAACGGTCAATACACGACAAGTGTTCGTGACGAGATCACGCTTCTCTCTGGTTCCGCATTCTCTACATACCGCCGGCTTCTCATCGGTTTACGAAGCCGACCGAAAGTACGCGAAGACCCCCGAAGGGACTCTCACCTCGAATTACGCGAACTGCGCCAGAGAGAAAACTGCCGGGAAACAGCAAATTAAAAATAAAACAAGGAAACGATTTCTCATCGTTACACTACAAACACTCAACATTGATCAAATAGTATTTTTTTATACCAACATATACATTTTATACATACCATTTTATACCATTTTATATATTTTAATAATCTGAGATTAGTGTATTCTTAATCAGCAACCCTAGAAATTCCTAATAACAAATTTCAAGGAAATTTAAGCAAATTTTGAAAAATATAATTTCGTTATTTTTTAATACAAATTCTACCCACTGATTATCGTGCTTATATAATCGTACTATGTAACTTTCTATTTTTTTACATATAATATTAACGTTGGTAATAAAAACAACCTATATTAATTGTTAATTTCTTTAAATGCATAAAAGACCACAGGTATAAAAGGGTTAAAAAACCACCCCCGAACGTAAATTAAACATTAGTAAATAAAGAGGTCTACAGCATTATACGGTATACATTTTTTACCTAATCAAATATAAGACTTGCAACATTTTTTAATTAATTTTTAATTCGTTTAGCAGTTGTAATTTCCGTAAACAATTTTTTTCCTATTTCCTGATTTAGTTATATATGTCAAAACCTTACAACTTTTTAAATTGCGAAAGGAAAAAAAATTCATACATTTAATTTAATTAATTTCGTTTGTATGATTGTTTAAACAACTGAAATTTTTTAAAATCAACTTTTCATTTCATTCAGCTAGAATCAAGTGCTTTTTTGACATTTATGGAATTAGTGGTTTTGTACTTACGAATTAGCGAGAAATCGGTTACTATTCAATAGTGAAAAATTTCACTATTTTTTAGTAGAAAGCTCCTAATTAATAGTAGAAAACTACTAATCTTAAAGTAAAATATCTATTAATTGCAAAAATAAATGTTTACTTTTTCAATTAGTAAATATTTCACTTTTAAATTAGTATTTTTCTACTAATAATTAGTAGTTTTCTACTAAATTACCAGGCAAGTGCGAGTCGTACTCGCGCATGGAGGGTTCCGTAAACAAACTTAAAATGGTTTGAAATTTTTTTTTAAACTTTTTATTTAAACGATTCTTTTCAATTATTTATTAGATATTTATTATTTGGATTAATTAAATAATAATAAATTAAAATCATAATTATAGACTGGGCTTTTTTATATAATTTTGAATTTTTAGGACAAAAATTTTTTTTTTTTTTAACTTTAAAAAGGCTTGTAGGATAGCCTACAAGAATCATTTCTCGAGATATTGCTATCTGTCCACAATCGATCTAACACGTTTAAATTCAGATACAATGCAATAGGCAAGTGATCGGAGAAAGTGTCAATTTGTAGAACCTTAAAGTCTCGAGTAAGGGTTAAGCTATTGAGCGAGCACCACAAAAGGTCTATTATACTTTTCCCTAAACTTGATCTATATGTAAAGTTAGCTGGAGAATCACTACGCGATCTGCCATTACATACAAAAAAACTCATTAACATCCATAATATCTGACAATAGTTTACCTCTATTACATTTATACAAGTCATTAGTACTCCGGAGGGGCGAAAACAATACGTTATAGTTTAAAATATTACCGTCTAGATTATTAAAATTAGCAATCCTGCAATTAAAATCCCCTCCGATAAAGAAAGGCAGATGTAAATAAGACAATCTTATTAAATTGACATTATAAAAAAGTTTTCCAAAAACATTCCTATATCGTTATCGGGGGCAATATACACAGTACATAAGATAAAAGATAATTGGTTCGTGTTTATCTTTACAACAATGTAATCCTGCTTAATCATAAGTATATTTGTTGCGTAATATTCCCTACTCAAAACTATCGCTAATCCCCCCTTGTGTCTTCCCCTATTTGCAGTCCTCACAGCCGGCGAACAGATTATTTGTAGATCCCTGGAAAATCTTGCAGAAAAGGCACTGTCAGAATCTGACCAGGTTTCAGACAGGCACATGATGTCCCCCTTTCCAAAAGTTGCCCCAATATCCTCCAAATTTCCCGCGCCATGAAGGTTCCAAAATATAATTTTATTAAAAATTGCCAATTCCGAGTGCGAAAACTGACCAATACTAGTAGAAGTAGAAGCATATGGACTGGGAAACCGTTAGGCTTTCGAGGAGCGTAGCTCTCGGTTTGGTTTAGAGGTTTTAGGGGTATCATCCCCACTCCTGAGATATTAGTCCAATCGTTTATTTGCAACTTCCTCCTTTGAAGCCTTTCTATGACGACCGAGTGGTTTGGTTTCCTTTTGCAAAAGATTATCCTTTAATGCCTGTTTATCTATTACTAAAGTATTTTCTTGACTGCTTTGAATTAAATTTTGAAGAAGTATGGGGTCGTCATTTTTCACTTTTTTCCCATCTACGAAAATTGTTGCATTCTTTATTGTAGCATTTACACCCGCATTCTTGAGATTTTGTACTTGGGCAAGTAACACCTTTCTTTCCTCTCTTTCCTGCTGAGAACGATCGTTTGCTGTAGCGATGTTTATATTTCGTAGTTGAGTCACTTTAGTGAATACCATCTTGACCCAACGAGCTGCTATAAATTTAACAATAATGGGACGATTTCCCATTGTTTTTCCCAGTCTGTACACCTCGCACAAGGCTAAGTCTGGTATTTGTAAATCTACGCTTTTGAAGGTCGAGGAGACAGTAGAATATAAATCCTTATTATTTTCTTCATTATCTGTTAGGTTAAAAATTAATATATTTTTCGATCTTTCCTTTTACTTGGAAATCTCAAAATTTTTTTCGATGTCATTAATTTTTTGTGAGACGAGATCCAACTTGCCTGCAGCATTTGTCGAAGCGGTGCATGATGCTTTCACATCCGAAATCAATTTGTCCTGCGTATTTGTTAGAGACTTGATATCAGCTGACAATTGAGCAATGAGTTTTTCAAGATTAGCCATCCTAATCGATGCACAATTCCACCACACACTGCACTTTAAAAAGGATCACTTTCTCTTCAACACTAACAACTCTATTTTTAGAATATTCTTCCAGAATAGTTCTAGCTGAACGCGGGGCCTACGTTAGGCACGCGTAACACCTTGTGGAATTCGGACCCTCAATTTTATTCAATAATAAATAATATTTAATTTTAGAAATAATCTGTAGTTTATAATGATATCTCTTATTGAATATATCACATGTTTCTTATAAACACATTTCATAAACCTCGCTTGGTCGAGTGCGTTTATGCGCAGCTCCCAAGGTTGAAGGCACCATACACGAACACAATATACTATATGGTCAAGGGTTCGAGTTTTCGACCAGGTAGAATTGAAAGCCAAACGTCACGCGCCCAGCCAAATCGTGGTTTAATGTAAAGAGCCTTTACGACCCTTATATAGAGTTTTGCGTAATTTTTGAAATACAATTAAAATAAAATAAACGAAATGAATTAATGTTTAAATTTAGATAACAAAATTTTTTTTGTTTATAAAACAAAACTTAAAACTTTAGTTGAACCGTCTGAGATGAAAACAGCAACCAATAAGTCTGTTCATTAGTCAGTAGTATATCTTAGATATAAAAATTATAAAATAAAAACATACAAATTTGTTTTAATTCCTTTTTGGGATTAATTCCTTTTTTTTAACCAAAAGACCCAGTACCCTTTTTAGTCAACCTGTTCAGATTAGAATAATAGTCTGAATCTTTTGGTTAAAAATTTTGCCACCTGACGTAACAATGCGTGTTCAGTTGCAGCTCTCTCACATCAAAAATTACCATATCGATATAATAAAAGAGTTAAATCAGATATTCATGTTATTGAAATAATATTTGAGATCATATATTTTCGATATTCTTAGTGTTAAGATATTATTATTATTATTATTTAAGTTATTATTTGATATTTGATAAAGAAAATTATTGAGATCCTGTGTACTGATTTGAGAATTGGTGTCTCTTATGTTTTACTGTTGTTTTGAAATTTAATGGTTATAGAACCTAACCTCTTAATTAAGTCAAATACGTAAGGTTTCCCCTATTATTCCCCTATTGTAATTTTAAAATTAGAGTTTTGAGATTTTTCAAAATTACTAATAACCAAGACCTAGGAAAAATTTAAAAATGAGTGACCAAGGCGATACTGGTTCTCTCCCACCAAATGGTGCTGAAAAAAAGAAAAGCTGCCTCTTCGAATCATTCCCCACCAACATATTTAAACAATGATAAATTTCTTTTAAATAAAAAATGTCATGGTCCTTATTAAAGAAATGAAAAAAAAAAACAACTCAGTAATGAAACAGTAACATAAAAATATGGGTATAAAAATGTTAAAACAGTTTTCAAAAATTTAAACTATTTACGGACGTTTTTTTTTAAATAAATCAGAAGATAATTTAAAAAAATTAAAATATAGGGGAGACTGGGGCCAAAAGTTACATTGTCAAAAGCTTTAATTGAAATTATCTTTCAAATGTTAACATTTGTAAAGCTAAAATTTTGACCTTGGAAGGCTCTTGTGACTAGAAACAAACGTCCATAGTTATGAGATATTCAGGTTAAAGTTGACATATATATTACATGAAATATGTTTTGAGCACTGTCTCGTAAATTTTTACGATGCCGAAAGTTTCGACATTTCATTACTTTTTTGATATATTTTAAGAAAAATCAGTATTTTCTACTTTCTAAATTTCTTGGAGTGAGTTCTCACTCCAGTAAGAGTGGAAATTTTGCCACTCCAATCAAGAGTCAGATCTCACTCTTTCAGAGTGGGTCTTTCACTCTGATTGGAGTGGCTCAATTTCCACTCTTAGTGGAGTTAAAAATCACTCCAAGAAATTTAGAGAGTAGCTAATTTAGGTATGCTGAACACGAATCTGAAACTGTTTTTGTATATCTGTAGTCATATGTTGTGTGGCTGATGAGGAAACCCAAAAACACACCGTGGGGCTAAAAGTTAAAAACGTAGTGGGGCTAAATGTTAAATAAGCTTTTCCCCATTTTTTCCACTTTCTTTTGTGTGTTGTGGTCATTTTTTGTCTTCAACAAATTACCTTTATTATACATTTCGAATATTTGTGCATAGGACAAATAAAAACGGAGCAACAAGAAAAAGTAAATTTTGCAGCGTAAACCCACAAGAAAATAAAACAAACTGATAGCTGTTCACTTTTCTTTTTCTATCATGTGTACTTTTCAAGATAGACAGAAGTTTTCTATATTAAATTTATCGTTAATATATTTTTTAACTTATCTTTTTCTTAAAAAGGCTAAAAAATTATTTTCAGTAAGCTGGAAAGACGTTTTAACTTTTAGCACCGCCATGGGGCTAAAAATTAAAAAAATTGAAGTTTGGAAAAACAGATGAAACATAAATTTTTAGAAAAAAAAATCGCAAAATATATTATGAAAACTTGTTGAGGACAAATTTATCTACAAGGTACATGAGTTTACATATATAGATTTGGGGATTTAGTGCCTCAAAAAAAATATTTTCCAAAAATTTAACTTTTAGCCACAGTCTCCCCTAAATAATAAAATAAATTTATAAATATATTATTCTTCTCCGGATGTCTAATACTACATGTAAAATATAGCAAACTATAAAAAGAACGACAAGTTTTTGGATATATCTTAAACCTTTCAATTTTAATATTTTATTTAATATAAAATTTAAAAAATTGTGCTAAAACCGATTATCATAATAACTTAGATCTAAAAATTTTTGGTATTAAGATAGTCAAAAATAGTAATACATTTTTATATCTTTAAGTCCTTATAAATTAAATAAATTCCAAACGTAAATTAACTCATATTTCAATTTGTTTAAACTTTTAAATTTGAATTAATTGAAACTTAAAAGCACATTTTTTTTATTATACACTTGTCTATTGGCTTTTCGCACTTACAAGTGTTTACCGAGGAAATTTCCGAGAAATAGTACTTTAAACTTTAGTACCAAGTATTGCGCGCCTACAGGACGACTTTGAAGTAGGAGTACTCGCATTTGCCTGGACCACCAATAAATGGGTTTTCTCGCCAGTGGAGAGGGAAAACTGTAGAAAGACCTCTTCCTGAGTACAACCGGTTTTATCGACAGTCGAGTTCTAATGATCTGCACAGGTCAGTTACCGACAGTGCATATCATTATTCCTCGACGTCAAACCTTCCATTAAAGTTATCTTACGAGCTGGAAAAATCCCAGACTTGTCGGGGCGCGAACCCAGCAAGCTGGACTTGGTGCGACCGCAGGGTCTAGTATTTAACCAACCGAGATAACTCCGTGGTCTTAAAGGCACATTAATAATGCTAAATAATTCAATAAAATATTAACTATTTTTCATATACACAAAAATCTTATTTTTAATTCTTACAATTTTTCTAAGAAATTTCTCTTTTTCAAAACTGTTTAATTTCTTATTTTTACAAAATTCAAAGATTTTGTCTCTTTTTACTTTTGATTTTTTTTTGTGAATTTTTATTTTTTGATTTTTTTTATTGTCTTTTTTTTATATGTAAATTATTTAATATTATTATTTTAGATTTTTTTTATTCTTTATATTCATTGTTGGACTTGTCTTAAGTGTAATATGATAAAAAAAATTTGTTTTAATTTACCTAAATTGACCCAAATTTTATTACTCTTTTTACTTTCTATATTTTTTTACAGTTTGTTAAATTAGGGAAGTAAACATTTTTCCATTTTCTTTCTATTTATTTAATTTTGCTTCCTCTTACAGGAAGCTTTGTGATCGCACAGTGGTCCAGATCGCCGAAAACCTGTCCAAAAGTCGAAAAAATGAATAAATCTTTCTAATATTCGTTAATCGGGGGTTTTTAAGGTCTCTAATTTCGAATTTAATATTATTTTTTAAAGAAAAAAAATGGCGGATCCAATATGGCGGACATACAGTACAACAAATAATTTAATTTTTATAGAAATTGGTGCTAAGGTGTTTTTGAGATCTCTGATTTTGAACTTGATATTATTTTTCACAAAAAAATAGCGGATCAAATATGGCAGACATAAAGTGCAAAAATGAATTGTTTTTGGTCACCTTAGCTTCTTTTTTTGTACAGACATTCTTTACCCAATAAAAATCTTTCGCGTTGCTAATTTAATTTTAAAAACAAAACCTATCAATTTCGAAATGGCAGTTTCTTCAAATGTTAATTAGAATAGCGCAGTTTTCCACACTTTTTCGAAACAGCGTAGTTTTTAGAGCTCTTGCGAGTAGGTTTTGTTTTCAGAGCTTTATCGAAATGGCAGAGTTCTTCTCTTAAGCGACGAGATGTATTCACTTATTTATTTATTTAATTGTAATTATAATTAATTTCCATGATTTGTTATAATTGAGGGTCCGGATTCCATAAGGTGTTACGCGTGACATTCGTTGGCCCCTCGTTCAGTGAGTTCTCGCTGAACGCGGGGCCTACGTTAGTCACGCGTAACACCTTATGGAATCCGGACCCTCAATTTTATTCAATAATAAATAATATTTAATTTTAGAAATAATCTATAGTTTATAATAATATCTCTTATTGAATATATCACATGTTTCTTATAAACACATTTCATAAACCTCGCTTTGTCGAGTGCGTTTATGCGCAGCTCCAAAGGTTGAAGGCACCATACACGAACACAATATACTATACGGTCGAGGGTTCGAGTTTTCGACCAGGTAGAATTGAAAGCCAAGCGTCACGCGCCCAGCCAAATCCAGACTAGATAGCCCAACCAGTTTCCAGCTTAAAATCGGTCTTTCCACCCAGGGCCTGACCAAAACCTGAATTTAATTTCTGCACGAGTTATGTTTTGAAAAAAATGACGGATCAAATGTGGTTGGGATGTGTTGATTTGATGTATTAAAAATAGAAAAACATGATGTTAAAAATATATTTTGGAAGTTAAAATAAGTAGATACGATTTTAAAATAATATTGTTTATTATTTATTTCGTCAAAGGTAAGAACAATATAGAGGAGCATTAATCGTCTTCAGGCAATTTTCTTCACTTTTTGTAATTCGTGTTTGTTCACATTTAAGTGTGTGTCAAAGTTGTCTTGACAGGTCTTGGCAACCAATCTTCACATACATTTTAAATGTGTATGTAACGAACATTTTTTTATATCAGACTTGGCAATAATTTGCAAAACTTTAAACTTATAAGTCTTTATTGCTAAAATTTGCGTATCTCAATAGATGATTTTATGTAATTTTAATGTTTCGGATTGTCCGAAACTTTTTATCATTAATGATAAACAAATACTTCTCTGAAAATACTTACTTTTCTGGGTTGAATCCATTTTAGGATTTTAAAATTAGTCAATCCATTGGAATACTGCGCACTAACAAAGAAAACTGCTTTTTTCGCAAAACGTGCAATTATCGTGCGCGATCTGAAAGAAGTAATCAGGAAGGCGAATCTGATTATAAAAAGGAACCTCTAATTCTCATAAAGACCTTAAGCAACTCTAGGGACACTACTACAACTATTTAAATAATAAAAATTATGAAATTAAATTTTGACTTTTGGACAATTTTTTAGATTTCTGGACCGCTGTGGATCGTTAAGATTTTCGGTTTCCCAAAAGTACTCTAAATGGACTCATTTTCATTTAAAAAGCGTAAATTTTCATTTTTAAACAAATGTCCAGATGTATATGTATGTATATGTGTGTGTATAGCGTTTTTTTGTCACCAAGATATCTCGAGAACCCTTCAACGGATTTCAACGAAATTTGGATGACTTATTAAGTTTATGAATATCTAAATTTGGACACAGGGATTTTTTAAAATACCCATTCAAGTTTTTTTAACACCTTTTTTCATAAAAAATTCGTTTTTGACAAAAATTTTTTTCATGCTGAAAATACAACTTAAGGAATACAAAAATCATATTCCTTATCTCAAAACAAATCGATTGGCCGATATAAGTTTTATAATTAATCAAAAGTTCGTAAAATAATTCATGTTTTTCCATTTTTTTTGCATTTAAAATTTTTTTTAAATAAATTCTTCAATTAAATTTTATATTATTAATTTATTGCTCCCTCTATGAGAAGGCAAATTAGTTTGCTTACTTGGAAGCGAAATGTCCATGAAATGGACATAATTTTTACCTATTATTGATGTAATATTATTTTTTATTCCTTTCTTGCGTTTTAATTAATTCTTTAATTTTTGCCATTATTTTTCTAATAGAAATATTCATCATTTATTTTAATTTTTCAGTTTTATTTTGTAATTATGAATTATTGAAAATATTTGTTCTATTCTTTTATCATTTAAAAAATTTTTAAATTTTCTTCTTCTTTGGCAGCCTTGTAATCTTTTATTTTATGTCTTATAAATTTAAGTTTAGTCTAAATATTCTCATATTAACATCGTTCTTATATTTTTTAGAATTTTTTTACTTTCAAAATTTTTTCCAATTAACAAAATTGTATTCATTTTTAATCTTTAACTTGTGAACCTGTTACGTATGTAACGTTTATTAATATTATTATATGAATACATATTATTTATTAATTCTGACTCATATATATATTCCTGAATTTTTACCAAGAATAATAACACATAATGATACGGGTAGCAAATAATACGAATCAATAACGTTTATCATGACTATTCTCACCGCATTGATTGTACAAAATAGAGGTACACCCCAAATTCATACCATATAAGGTAACGTGCAAGGAGTTTTATAATAAGCTGGTAATCGATAGAACTTTTCTAAAAGTCTCGAAATGTTATCGATTACTAAAGACTATATACAGTGCTGTGCGACATGAAAAAGACCAGTCTAATTCAAACCCCGGAACTCTGTTTATAAAATCTTCGTATCAGTCTAAATTCAACCTCGGCACCTGTTATCATCAAGCTGTCAATTTTCTACGAAGTTTATTTGTTAATAATACTCTTCAAAACCTACGCATCAATCTTCGATATAAAAATCAAGAATCAACATTGGAAACGAGCCAGAAACTTCCCAGTTTCCTGCCAACATCGGGCCAACATCGCATCAATTATTCAGCTGGCTGGTTGCCAGTTTCCTGCCAACGTCGGACCAACCTCGGCTTTTCACCATAGCCGCCTGATTGCCGGTCCGCTGCCAACCAAGGTTGAACAACCACTCGCAACATTGGTTCCTGAGACTTGACTAAAGTTCTTCACATTTAAAATAAAAGTAAGTACAAACATTTTAATCGTTCGTCTCTTATCTCATTTCTTTTTTAAACGTATAATCTGTTCAGGCCCGGATTGGCCATTCGGGATACTGGGAAAATTCCCGGTAGGCCGCCGCCAGGTGGGCCGTTATTTTCGTAGGTCTAATTACACTGAGAAAAATGGATGTTTAGAATTAGATGTTTAAAACAAGATAGTAACGTTTAACCTCTAAATATTAAAGGTTAACATTTAAGATATTAAATTTTAACATCTAGATATTAAAGTTTAATATGTAGATGTTAACCCTGAACATCTAGATAGCTGTCCCTATGTTAAATGATAAATATGTTAAGCGTTAACATCCAGATGTAAAGGGTAAACATCCATTTTTCTCAGTGTAATGATTTAATTTATGTAGGGGAGATTGGGGCAAAGGTGCTAACCGGGGTTAAGATAATAATCAAAATATCTTTAATATTTATGAATTATCAACATTTTCTTCTATGTACAAATCTTTATTTTTATCGGGGAAATTATATTATGAAGAAAAAAATGTTAAATTTCAATGTAAATCAAGAAATTTTAGTAATAAACTGTTTTAGGCAGAAAGCAATGAAAAATTGAGGCTCCATTATATCATGTTTTTAAGAAATTGAAAAAGGTTAAAGTTCTAAAGGTTTGATGTTCTATTAAATTAAACATCCACCTATTATATATTCATAGATTTGAACATGAACTCAACGTTTAAATATATTAAATTTACAATATAAAAAAGACTTGACGTTTGGGGTAATGGTAATAACTAAAAATAATAGTTTGTTGGTAATGTAGAAATTCTACCTATCTATTATAGGTCAACATTCAACGTATGTCAACGTTATTTTAGAATGGTTTTAAAGAGTTTATATTAATTACTCCGTTAAAGTAAGTAGGCCAATTAAAATTTAATATTTTTAAAATATTAAAAACTTAAGTTTGAATTGAAAATTTGATGTTCTTAGTGAAATTAATGAATAGTTAAAAAGTATACGATTCATATGGTTATGTAAACATTCATACGTCAAGCAGACTTCAGATGTTTTTTTTCAAATGTAATGCTAAATCACACATTTCACTATTTTTAATAAAAATTACTGCAAATATACTACAAATTATGTTTTATATACTTTTTTACTGGTTTAGATAACAAGGAATTATAATGTAAAAAAATAATTTCCAAAATATTTACATTTTCAGAAAAAATAGCCTTATTGCCTTTGCCCCGGTAACTGGGGTAATGGTAATAATTTGAACTCTTTTATAAATTACATTTTTATTCAATCAAAACTTTTCTAAATTCGAAACGATTGTAGACAAATGTTTAGTAATAATTAAAGTTTTGATAATAATAAAAGTTTTTTTTTAAGTATCATGTTTAGTTAAATTTATATGAAGCAAAATATATAAGCACCTTTGCCCCGGGCTCCCCTAATTAAATTTCATTTAATTTTCAAGTACTCTTTTCTATTTTCAATTAATTTTTCTACATTCAATCATTTTCGGCTTCATTCAATTTTCTTTTTAATCTCAGAATTTGTAGAATTGCAATTAAATTGTTCAATTCTACAACTATTTTCTACAATTCTTAATTATTATTATCTTTAACTTTCAATTCCATTCTTCAATTTTCAATCCAATGCTTCAATTTTTAATTTCATTCTTCAGTTTTCAATTATTATTTTCTTCTATATTCAAGAATTCTAGACTTTTTCAATTACTTCTTTCAATTTTTAATTATATTTTTATAAATTTCCATTACTTTCTTCAATTTTCAATTATCTCCTTCAATTTTTCCAATTTTCAATGATTATCATAAAATTTCATAACTAATCTTTAACTTTTTAAATTATTTTGTTATTTTGTCAATTATTTTTTAGTGCTTCACGATATCAAGACGATACGATATCAAAAAATTAAAGTTGGTTGAAAATCGAAGAAAATAATCGCAATTTGAAGAAAATAATTGAAAATTAGAAGAAATAGTTGAAAATTCAAGAAAAGAAAATTCAAAATTAAAGAAAATAATTGTGAATTAAAGAGAATTAAAGAGAATAGTTAAAAAATTAAATTAAAAGTTCAAGAAAAATATTGATAATTGAAAAAATCATCGAAAAAAGCCGAAAATGATTGAATATTGAAGAAAAAAATTGCCAATTGGAAACAATTGGCAATTTGAACAAAAAATAAATAAATAAATAAATAAACATGGCAAGATTATCAAATTGACAATTGACAAAAATTATTTTAAACAGAAAAAGATAAACATGAAATTAAAAAATAAAATAAAAAAGAAATAAAATGATAGGAATAATTCTAAAAACAATTGAAAGTTTAATTGCTTTTTGAAAAATTAAACTGTATTAAAATTTAAAGAAAACACTTGCAAATTGAAAGAATAATTGAAAATGAAAAAAATAAGTATCAATAAACGAAAAGAATTGTGATTTGATACAATTAGTTAAAGAATTAAAGAACTGAATTGAAATTTCAAGAAAATGAGTAATAATTGGAAAAAATAATTGAAAACAGTCTTGAATTATCGAATATGAAAGAAAATAATTGAAAAAAGACGAAAATAAAGGACAAATTCAAAAAAATTCGGAAAATTGCAACATTAAAAAATTTACATTTCAACAGAATAATCTTAAAACTTAAGAATATAAATTTAAGATTTAGAACAGAAATAACTAAGAATAAAAATTGAAAGAAAATTGTTGTGGTAATTGTAGAAAATAATTGTAAATTTAATTGGCTTATAAAAAATTGAACTGGATTGAAAATCTTTGAAAATAATTGCCTATTGAAGGAAATAAGTGAAAATTGGAAACATAATTAAAAAAGATCGAGAATTATTTAATACTGACTGAAATAATTGAAACTCCAAGCAAATAATTGAAAACTGTAAAATAATTGAAAAAACGAGAATATTTAAAAAGTGAAAAAATAATTGGAAACTGAAAAAAATAATTTAAAAAACCGAGAATATTTGAAAATTAAAGAAAATAATTAAAAACTGAAAAAATAATTTAGAAAACGAGAATATTTGAAAACTGAAAAAAATAATTGGAAAAAACCGAGAATATTTGAAAATTAAAGAAAATAGTTGAAAAGTGGAAAAACAATTGAAAAAAATTAGAATTATTGAATATTGAAGGAAACAATTAAATATTGATAAAAATATTCAAAAAAAGCCGAAAATTATTGAATATTGAAGAGAATATTTGAAAATGGAAGAACATGATTAAAAATTAATTAAAATAATTGTGAATAGAAGAAACTAACTGTAGAATTGAAGAAAATGATTGAGATTTGAAGAAAATAATTGTTAATTGAAGAAAGTAATTGTGTATTGAAATATTTAAAAAAATGACTTTCAGCTGAATGACACCGACTAATTTTATGCTGAAGGGGGCAAAGAAGATAGGAATTCATTCTGAGCGATTTTTAAAGCCGGGGAATTCTTTAAAAAAAATTATATTATATTTATTTAATAAAAATTGTCCATTTCTTGATCAGGGGATGATTTTAAAGAGTTGTTTTTAATGCTGAAGGGGATAAGGTAGATAGGAATACATTCAGAGCAATTTTTAAAGCCAGGGAATTCTCTCAAAATTGTATTATTATATTTGTTTAATAAAAGTTGTCCATTTTTTTGTCCTTTAAAATTGGTTAAAACCAATTTAAGGTGTTTATTAAGCCAAGAACTTACTGGTGCTTTCCTACACTGAAAAATGATATTCTTATTCTAAGAAACACTTCTTAAATAGGCGCCAAGAATATTTCCCACTTAAATTACGTGGGAAATATTCTTACAGTAAGAGTAATATTTTTATTGTAAGAAAATTTCCCACTTAATTTAAGTGGAAAATATTCTTGGCGCCTATTTAAGAAGTGTTTCTTAGAACAAGAATATCGTTTTTTCTGTGTACAAATAAGAGCAGAGAATGCTATTGTTCAAAAAATTCGAAATAATTAAATTATTAATAAGTTTAAATAAAATAATTTTATAATTTAATATTGTTATCTTTTATTTTTAAATGTTAAAAAAAATTGGCATTATAAAGAAAGGGGCCGCTTTGAATATCTTTCATTGGCCGCTTTTAGTTCCCAATCCGGCCCTGAATCTGTTTCAGATTATCCGTACTCTGCCACCAGTTCTCGCCGCTCTCTCAACTCCTCAGCACTCTAGATTTCTATCGTCGATTAGCCCTTGTGTAAACAATAAATTCAGATATATATATATATATAATGTACAAATCACTCTCTATTCATTTACCTGTACACCTTACCCTTACTGTTCAACCACCGATTGAATTTTAAAATTATTTCTGTATGTTATGTTTTCCATAACGTAACGTACATTAATTTGGTGCATCGTCTTGTGTGTACAGTAAGGGTTAAATGGTTGAGAGCAATTTGTGCATTTTGTTTTTCTTTTCACATTTTTTAAAGGTTTTTAGAAAGCGAGAGAATTTTGGCAAACTATTATTAGTATTATTATTCTGATATATGTGTATTATGCAAAACATTTTGATAATTTAATATGATATGTCGCAACCAAATGAACATAATGAAAAAGTAACAAGAAATAAATAAAAAATTAACGAAAAACTGGCTAAAGAGGTTGAAGAAAATAATAAAATTAATCTTGATTCTAAAAGTAGACTTCCGATAAATCCTGACAACTCTATTATCACTCAAAATACAGGGGAAAAGAGGTTGAAGAAAATAATAAAATTAATCTTGATTCTAAAAGTAGACTTCCGATAAATGCTGACAACTCTATTATCACTCAAAATACAGGGGATTCTTTTGAATTAGACTCAACCATTAAAAATTTTAATTTAAGTGATAGTCTTACTAGTTCCACGATCCTTGAAAAAACCTTAACAAATAATCCATTGGAAAATACTCCTTGTCCAGAATTCTTTGATAAAATATTAATTGAAAAACAATTAGAAATTGAGAAGTTTGAAGAAACCTTAGATCGTAAAAATATCATTGATAAAGAATTCGAATCGTCCCTAAATAAATCTGGTGAGTTATTAAATGAGTTATTAACTAATTCTTCTTTAAAAACAATTAAGACGGAAAATCAAACTAAGATAGAAACGAAAATGTCTAATGATAATAATAAACCTAGTGGTTTACAAAACCAGGCTGTAAGAGATCCTAATGTACAAATAGCTTATTATCCCCACAATCAGACGATATCATTACGCGATGCAATTGAAGTAGTTCGATTATTTGACGGAAAAACAATGTCTCTTGAAAATTTTATTGAAGGTTGCACAGAAGCAAAGCAAATGCTTCCAGCAACGGCAGAGGGAAATTTAGTAAAAATGATACGATGTAAACTTATTGGTGAAGCTAAAAAAAGTATTTTTGGTACCGCGTTCAATAATGTAGATGAACTTATAAACGCTTTAAAAAGATCATATTTAGTGTCAAAATCGGTTTACCTACTACAGGGTGAGCTAGGAAATACCTTTATGTGTCACGAAGAAAATGTTTTATCTTACGCGACTAGCCTTAAAGAAATTTCAGAAATAATTTTGGACGCTCATAAAATTGCAAATAATCAAGTAATCGATGAAAATTTTAGTACAGGGTTAAATAAAGATTTAATAGATTGTTTCATAAGAGGGTTAAGGCCGGAAATAGAAATTCGCGTACAACGAGCAAATGCATTAAGAGAAACGATAACTTCGGCAATAGAAGTAGAAAAAAGATAAAAAGCAAGTCAATATTTAAGGAGAAATAAAATTCCAAATTCAGAGTTGGAAACACCACAAAGAAGTAGTAATATTCATCCACGAAGCAATAAAGTAAATACTTTAGAAGAAAATACATTAAACTGTCAAATTTGTGGTGGAATAGGTCACATTGCACCAGTATGTAACAAATTAAATATAAAAAATCAAACAGTCTCAAATCAACAATTTTTACGGAGTCAACAACGTAATTTTTGTAATAGTCAAAATCAACGGTTTAATACAAATCAATTTAGAAATTTTCAAAATCCGAATTTTAATCAAAATTATCAAAGTCAAAATTTTAATCGAAATTTCCGGAATCCTAATTTTAATTCTAATTTTTGCTAACCAATTTCAAAATCCAAAATTTTTCTAGACAAAATCCACATTTTTCTAAACAAAATTTTCAAGGCTCAAATTTTTTAGGAAACCAAAATATTCAAAATCCAAATCAACAAGGATTTTAAAATAGATAAAATTTTCAAAATCATTATCAAAATAGACAAAATTCTTCAAATCAACAAAGTTTTCAAAAGCAACAAAATTTTCAAAATAATTATAACAAACCAATAAATTATGTTACGTCGTTTCGTCCTCTAGATCAAATGTAGTAACGCTAGTTGCTCGAATCCGATCCACAGTCTTTTCAAAGTCCGCGCCAGTTTCTTTTTTCTCTCTCTGCCACCAGAGTGCCTCCATGCGCAACCGCGCCACCAACCTCATTACGCTTTTCTGTGCGATTCCGAATGCATCGTGGAAAGTTTTTTTGTTATTATTGGAAGTAAAGTTAATTAAAAACTGCCATCGAAGCACGCAAGTAGGAAAAAATCAAAAAAGAAACCGGCGGAAGAAATAAAAGATATTTACAGTGAGATAGATCATCTATATAAGAGAATAAAAAAGGTAAAATCGTCATCGAAAAGTCGGCATCACAGCAGATATATGAGATACAAGAATGCCGAGCGAAATCAACGAAATTCATCACGCCAACGTAGCTACAGCCCTGGCTCTTCATCTGATAGTTGACATAACGATGAGCCAGAGACGGAGACAGAGAGGATCGTCTCGTTACAGGTTAAATATAAGTACAAGCAGATCTCGCTCTAAATCAAAAAACAAAGATGGCGACGAGCGTGTCCCGAGAGGAACGTCGCACCATAACACAAATCTCAAAAAACGAAGATCTCGCTCTAAATCAAGAAGCAAAGATAGCAACGAGCGTGTCCGGAGAGGAACGTCGAACGATAACAGAAGTCCCAAAAAGCGCAGATCTCGTTCAAAATCATATGAAAAATCTGAAAAAAGAGGGCGTGATCGCATCTCGCGAAGAGCGGCACGTCGCTCGGTTAGTTCGTCGAGTTCGTCATCCAATACTTCGAGTTCTAGTTCATCGAGTACTTCCTCTTCGGAAAACGAACGTAGGAAAAGCCAACGTCGCTCTAAAAGCGTTGATAATCCCATGATACAAGGGGAAAAGCAAAATGTTGATGAATTAAATACAAAAACACTAAATCTTATAGGCAGGACGAACGAAAACGAAAAGTTTGGGCTTGAAATTCACTCTTCATTAAGCGAGGTCTGGATAAAAATATTAAAGTCGGGACTCTTAAAAGATTCCCGTAAAGAACTAATGGATAAATATCCAGTGTCAATAAATTGTAAAACACTACAAGCTCCAAGTTTAAATGTAGAGGTTAAAACTGTCATGGGATCTACGGGACTAAAAAAGGATAGCTATCAAGTTGCTTCGCAAAATCAGCTTGCCTCAGGTATTTCTGCGTTGGGGTTAGGTCTCACAGAGCTCCTGAAAAAATCTAATAAAGAAGACGCAGAAAATTCTCACTTGATAAGTCTATTCGCAGACGCTGGGAGTAGTTTTGGTAAAAAACGTTGCAGACGATAGCGAAGTCGGTACTTTACTATTTGGTGATCAATTCTCTGAAAAATTAAAATCAGCTAGATCTGCACAAAATCTAGGGAAGGAGGTTGCAAAAGCGAAGCCAAACCAATCATCGTATTACCGAAAGCAGTTAACAAGCTACGTTCCGGAGTATTCCCGTAATTTAAACTTCCGGGTCCCTCCCAAGAGGGGTCGGAAGGCACCTCTGACGGGGGGGCAGCGAGACAAATACCCTCGGAACCAGCCTTACTCCTACCAGAAATATCGGAAATAGAAAACGTAAGTAAAATATCGGGGAGACTGAGACTGTTTGCCAATAATTGGTCAAAAATTACATCGGACCCTACCATTTTAAAATACGTAAAGGGTTACGAAATTCCATTCACCCGTAAGCCTCAGCAAAATCAAATCCCATCAAGGCGACTAAAGTCAGATCAAGAGATATTAGATTATCAGGCATCAATTGATAAATTGATTAAAAAGGGTGCAATTAGCTTGTCAACCAACAAAAGGGCAATTTATTTCGTCATACTTTTTAGCTTTAAAATCAAACGGCGACAAACGTTTCATATTAAATTTGAAAGAATTAAATAAATTTCTTGTTGCCCCTCATTTTAAACTCGAAGACCGAAAAACCATTGCTAGAGTTCTTTTTCACAACGCTTACTTGGCCTCACTGGATTTAAAAGACGCTTTTCTTTTAATTACAGTTGTCGAACAGCATAGAAAATACTTAAGATTCGAATTTAAAGGTCGATTGTTTGAGTTTTGCTGCGTCCCTTTTGGCCTATGTACAGCGCCCTACGTCTTCACAAAGCTCTTAAAACCGGTCGCAGAAACTCTTAGAATTCTCTAACTTCTTTCCGTTATTTATCTCGATGATTTTCTTTTAATAGGGAAATCCTATGAGGAATGTTTAAAAAATCTCCAGGTTACCCGTAATTTATTAGAAAAATTAGGTTTCATCTTAAACAAAGAAAAATCTATGTTTGAACCTTCCCAAAAAATAAAGTTCTTGGGGTTTTACTGGAATACACAGGACATGAATCTTGAATTGCCTAGAGAAAAGAGAGAAATGATTCTTAAAAGAGCACAACAATTTAATATTTTTACTTCCTTTAAAATTAGAGAACTAGCCGAATTTTTAGGAACTATAGTAGCTGCTTGTCCAGAAATAAAATATGGCTCATTGTATACAAAAAACTTAGAAAGACAAAAATATTTAGCTCTATTAAAGGAAAAGGGAAACTTTGAAAAAAGAATGTCATTAGAAGCATCAGCCTTCCCAGATATCAAGTGGTGGATAAAAAATATCCCAGTCGCGGTTAACCCCATACGAGTACATAGCTTTCAAATCGAGATATTTTCAGACGTGTCCTTGTCAGGTTGGGGGGCGGTTTCGGATGGAATCGGTTTACACGGGTGGCGGAACAAAGAGCAGTCACTACACCACATAAATTACTTAGAACTCTTAGCAGCATTCAACGGAATTAAATGCTTTGCAAAAGAGCTAAGATCAACAAATATTTTATTAAGGATTGATAATACAACGGCTATCTCCTATATTAATAAAATGGGGGAATACAATTCTTAAAACTAAGTAACTTGTGCAAAAAGATCTGGCTCTGGTGCGAAAATCGAGACTTAAGGATATTTGCGTCCTATATTTCATCGAAAGATAATTTTGAGGCTGATCGTGAATCGCGAAGATTACCAACAGAAACCGAATCGGAAATTGCTCAGTGGGCATTCGAAAAAATTGAAAGAAAATTTGGTCCTTTTGATATCGACTTGTTCGCTTCCTGCTCGAATAACAAGTGCAAAAACTTTGTTTCGTGGAAACAGGATCCTGATTCAATTGCCGTAGATGCTTTCACAATAAATTGGTCTCTTCATAAATTTTATGCGTTTCCACCTTTCTCTATGATTCTTAGAGTCCTTCAAAAAATCATCACTGACAAGGCTGAAGGTGTTGTCGTAATTCCTTATTGGCCAACACAGTCTTGGTTTCCCATATTTCAATCTTTATTAATGGGTGAGGTTATAATTTTGGGACCAAATAACGATCTACTTTCTTCTTTCAGCAAGAGGCATCCTCTGTCCAACAAACTTATCCTGGCTGTCGGAAATTTGTCGGGCAAGCATTTTTAAAACAAGAAATACCGGAAATTTCGATACCAACAATTCTCGCTTCATTGACCGAATCGACTTATAAACAATACGACAAACCCTTGCGATTATGGTGGGAATTCTGTATAAAAAACAAAATATCCTTTTTCGATGCTCAAGTATCAGAGGTTCTAAAATTCTTAACAATTATATTAGAAAATGTAAAATCATATGGAACTCTCAATACCTACAGATCGTCATTATCTCTTATTATGTCATACGAGTTGGGTAGTGACCCTATAATTAAACGTTTTTGTAAAGGTTCTTCACACCTTAAACCGAACAAAGCAAAATACGAGGACATTTGGGACCCGGATCCAGTCCTAAAATATTTATCAGAATCAGGAACAAATTCAGAACTAGACTTAGAAAAAATCTCGAAAAAACTAGTTACGTTATTGGCTTTGGCTACTGCTCAGCGGTTGCAAACTTTAACAAAAATCCAAATTAACAATATCAGATTTTTAAAAGACTCTGTAAAAATTTATATACCGGATAGAGTTAAGACATCGAAAGTTGGAAAGAACCAGCCAATGTTACATTTTCCATATTTTCGAGAGCAACCGAACTTGTGCGTAGCAAGTTTGCTCCAAATTTACATAAAAAAGACAGAAAAATTAAGAACGAAAGATCAAAACAATCTCTTTTTGACATATAAATCTCCGCACAGCCCAGCAAAATCGCAGACCTTAAGTCGCTGGTTAAAGAATGTATTAGAAATGAGCGGTATCGACGTTAACATATTTTCAGGATATAGCGCTCGACATGCCTTAACATCAGCGGCAGACGTAACATAATTGTACGATTAAACGAACTTACCTAAGTGAAGTTCAATCGAAATTATGTGAGTACGTCTCGTCCGAATAGATCACACCCTCCCTTCCCATTGCCCAAAAAATTTTAATTTGAATTTGGAAAAAGCGTAATGAGGTTGGTGGCGCGGTTGCGCATGGAGGCACTCTGGTGGCAGAGAGAGAAAAAAGAAACTAGCGCGGACTTTGAAAACACTGTGGATCGGAATCGAGCAACTAGCGTTACTACATTTGATCTAGAGGACGAAACGACGTAACATGATTTCGATTGAACTTCACTTAGGTAAGTTCGTTTAATCGTACAATTTTAATAATCAAAATCAAAAAGGTAACAATTTTTCTCCTAATACAAATCCTAATTTACAAAGTCAACAAGTGCAAAATTCTCAAGTTAAAGTGATGTGTAATTATTGCAAAGAAGAAGGTCATCTTATAAATGATTGTGCTTTAAGAACTCGTAATAATGCTCGAAAATTACAACAACCACAATCGGGAAACTCGAGCAACCTTCTCCCAGTAGGTGCAACAGAGGAGGTTTTGAATGAGGAAATGCACCTTTAAACGCTAAAAATGAAAATAATATAAAAAACGAAAATCAACATGCAAATAGTGAACAAATTAATGCTACTATGTCAAGTAGTATCCCTTATATTTCAATAAGTGCAGCTGGCTTACAAAACACCGTAATCATGATGATCGATACTGAAGCAGGTCCGAACCTTTTGAAAGAAGGGGTAGTTGGACCTGATGTTTCCATTAATACGGAGGAATGCTTGCGACTCACTGGTTTCAACGAACATCCTGTTTTCACCCTCTGAAAAATAAAGTTAAATATACTCGGTCACCCCACGATTTTTAATCTAATCCCTAATGATGTTCCAATAAGTCATGAAGGAATTTTAGGCACACAATTTTTTAACAATAATAATGTAAAAATAAATTTTGCGGAAAAACGAATTGAAATCGATGATAATTTTTATCCATTTTCTACACAAGACTACATAACAGTATTAGCAAGAACTATTATAACAATTTTTGTTAACATTAAAAATAAAGATAAAAAAGTTGGTTATATTCCAAAATTACTTATTGGTGAAGGACTTTTTATTGGAAATGCTTTAGTAACAAATGTAAATGGTCGAGCTTATTTAAAAATTGCTAATACTTGTGTTAAAGCAATAAATATTCCTATTTTAACAGTGGAATTACTTGACTTTATAGAAAATAAAGAAGAAAATGTAGCAACAATTAAAAACAATTATAAATATTCAAATTTAAGACAGTCTACTATTAATACTCAGTTCAAATCATCAGAAAATTTTTTACGTGGATTTATTAATAATAATAACGAAAAATTAAATAAAATTTGTCAGGTATTTAATATTACAGGTATCGATCGAATAGAAACAGTAAAGAAATTTTTATGGTTAGATCATTTAAACGAAGAAGAATTAACTCATGTAATAAATATAATAACAAAAAATATCGATCGCTTTCAAATCCCAGGACAAATCCCCATATAACACACCAGTTTGGATAGTACCTAAGAAATCAGATTCTCAGGGAAATAAACGTTGGAGAATGGTCTTGGACTTTCGCAAACTAAATGAAAAAACAATTAAAGATAATCATCCTTTGCCTAATATAATTAATTTGTTAGATCAGCTCGGAAACACAAAATACTTTTCAGTTTTTGATTTAGCATCAGGTTTCCACCAGATAAAAATGAATAAAGAACATTCACACAAAACAGCTTTTTCTACACCGGACGGTCATTATGAATTTGACCGCATGCCTTTTGGTTTAAAAAATGCGCCACCATGTTTTCCACGTCTTTGAATGCCTGTCTTACTGGATTAATTAATACAGATTTATTTGTTTATTTAAATAACATAGTTATATATGCAGATACATTAGAAGAGCATAAACAAAAATTGAATGTATTAATGGAAAGATTACGTTTAGCTAACCTCAAATTGCAACTAGACAAGCGTGAATTGTTACGACCTGAAGTTAACTATTTAGGTCATATTATTGATGAACATGGCGTTAGACCCGATCCGAAAAAACTAGTAGCAGTAAAACAATTTTCAATTCCCAAAAACCAGAAAAATATCAAACAATTTCTCGGTTAAGCTGGTTATTACAGAAGATTCATAAAAAATTTCTCAAAAATAGCTACACCACTTTCAAATATTTTAATGACGTACCTTTTTCCTGGTCAGATGAACAACATGATGCTTTTAAATACCTCAAATCAAAATTATGTGAGGAACCTCTTTTAATTAGACCCGATTTTTCGAAACCATTTGTTGTTACGACTGATGCTTCAGGATTTGCAATAGGTGGCATATTGTCACAAGGCCCAATATGCCTTAAAGCTTGCGGAATATGAATTCGATGTAGTTTATAAAGCAGGAAAAACCAACGTGAATGCAGGTGCATTATCGAGAAACCCCGTAACATTTATACGAAAAGAAGATGACTATGAAATTGAAGAAGAAACATCTGATGATAAAGTTTCTGTTGACTTGTATTGCGATGAAGAAATTAACCAGTCTTATGATAAATCTGATAACGATGATGAAATTGAGGATAATAAAATAAAAATAAATTCTGCAAACCCTTCAACGTCAAAAATTCTAACAATCAATAATGGAAATTTTATAAATAATTTATTTCATCAATTTCACATATGGAAAAATAAACTTCAATGCTTTTTACAAATTTTTACACTTTTTTTAACTTTATTTTCTCCGTCCGAAGAAAAGAATGAAATAAATGAAGAAAAATGCTACATAACAACTCGTAATAAGTCTTATAATAAAAATAACTTTAAAAATAAAGAAACTTATGAACAACCAGAACATCAAGATCATCCTTTAAGAATTAGCAAAAGGAAGGGTGGTAGACCTAAGAAATATTTAGAAGAAAAACAATATTTGACTATTAAGGAATCGAGAAAACGAGTAAGAGCAAGGAAAACTCTTAAGGAACCTGAAAGAAACGAAAATGCATCAGTGACAAGAAAACGTGGTAGACCTAAGAAACCTAAATGTAATGAAATTGAAGAGAAAATGAATGAAACTAATAATTATTATTCTGATACCGCCTCAGATGATAAATCCGAAGTTACTAATCTATCCGACCTTAAAAATTATTCTGATCCTGAAAATCCTTTTAATCCTGGAATAAATCCAGATCCTGAATATTATGATGAAAAGAAATCCAGAAATCCTAAAATGAACCATAAAAGTTATTCAAATACTAAATATTTAAATGTTAAGAAATCAAGAAATCGTCAGAAGAAAAAAGGTAATAATGAGGTTAATGAAAATAAAAAGACTAATTATGAGGAAATAAGTAAAAATAATTTAAGTGATGATTCGTTGGAAGAAAAAAATATTGAAGAAAATAATGGAGATAATAATAAAGAGAATATTGAAGAAAATATTGTAGATAATGAAGAAATAGAAGAAAGTAATACGGAAGGTTTATCGACTCAATCATGCTCAAAGGAAGATGAAAATAAAATTAAAAATATTGTAGAATGTCGGGATCAATTAATGATGAGAGAAGATAATTATGCGAATTTTGTAACTTGTAATGGAGTACCACGTGATAATGGATCTAAAGGTTTAGATTAAAATAATAAATTACCAAAATTTAAAAATGTATTAAAAGGCCAAGCGAAAGAAATAAAAAAGGGTCAACAATATCATATTGCATTACCAATTGAAGAAAAAAAAAGTGAATCTTGAACAAACTTTAAATAATATTAAATCAACTATTTTTTCAATGCTTGAAATCGCGGAAAAACTTAATCTAAGATCAATTTCAATTTCAAAAACTTTAAGAATAAATCAAATATCATGGGAAGAAATCCTATCTATTTTAGCCTCCACTTTCTCTAAATCAAAAATAAAAATTATTATTTGTAATGGAATCGTTCAATATCCTACAAAAGAACAACGTGTTAAATCAATCGAAGAATCACACTTGTCAGCTATAGGCGGTCATAAAGGAGTAACAAAGACTTATAACAGAATTAGACAAACATTTTATTGGAGTAATATGAAGATTGATGTACAAAAATATATTCAACTGTGCCTCAAATGTCAACTTAAAAAACTCGTTTGCGTAAAAACAAAAAATCCTATGGTAATGACGGATACTCTAGGTGTTGCTTTTGCAAAAATTTCAATGGACATTGTAGGTCCTTTAACTAAAACAATTTTAGGCAATGAATACATTCTTACTATTCAAGATAATTTTACAAAATTTTCTCTCGCTATTGCTTTACCGAACCAACAAGCTAGTACTATTGCTGATGCTTTTACTAAAAAATTTATATGTATTTTTGGATCTCCAAAAGGAGTATTAACAGATCAGGGAAGAAATTTATTGAGTAATTTAATCAAAAGTCTAGCAAAACGTTTTAGAATCAGACAATTAAAAAATACAGCATTTCACCCCCAATCGAACGGATCAATAGAAAGATCACACCATGTACTAGAAGAATACTTGAAGCAATTTATCGAGAAGAATTCAAAATGGGATGATTGGCTAGAATTAGCCATGTTTTCATACAATACTAGTATGCATGAAGGTACTAAATGTACACCACATGAGTTAGTTTTCGGAAAATTAGCCCGTCAACCGTCTAGTGATCCTCTTTTGCAACATGAAAAATTAGAAACATATGATGACTATTTAAAGGATCTCGTAACAAAATTACATAAAATAAGGAGTATAGCAAGATTAAACTTAATTGCAGCAAAAGAAAAATCTAAACAATACCATGATAGAAAAATTAATCCACAAAATTTTAAAGTTGGAGATAATGTATTTTTACTGAGTGGTCCGAAACCACATAAATTTGGAAATCAATACACAGGCCTACATCAAGTTTTAGAAATATTTCAAAATGGAAATGTCAAAATTTTAATTAAAAATAAACCTAAAATAGTTCACATCAATAGATTGAAATTATAACATATAAAATAACTACATTTTTTAATGTAGCATATTATAAAATCCTTTTTATGAATAATAATATCATTTAATATTGAAAAATTTAAAAGTAGATTAATTTGTAATAAACATTTACTTTAATAGAATTAAATATAAATACATTTGAAAAAATAATCTGAAATAAAAAGCTATTGCCAAACCCTTTACATTTTAGCAAGAATATGTACACTTATTAAAATATCTAATGTCTTGAGAAAATTGAATAATTCACAAGCATCTTAATTATTCCACTTGATCGCGATTAAAATTTTTTATACATCCAAGAAGCAATTAAGCTAATAGAAATAAAATAAATCAATCTCTGTAGTCAAGCCTTTGCACTGAAATCTTTGACTACTAATTTAATAAAGATCAACAAAATAATTGTAAATCAAAAAATTAAAAGCATTTACTAATCTAAAACCTTTTATCTTTTTTTTAGGAAGCGACAACCCATGGACGTCAACCTAATTTAATTATTCTAATCATTCTGTTTTTACAAGAATTTAAATAATTCAAAGCAGAAACATTTTATATTTGATAATAAACCCTCTCATTAAAATTATTTATAGTTCATGAGAAAAAAGGAAAGATAAATTTAAAATTAAATATTTCGATTTAAACTATACTCTAACTGATTAGAATATAAACCTTTAAGACATCATTCTTTTGAATAAATTGCATACAGATAAAAAGTACACTATTGTTGTCAAAGCTTTTTAGCCATCTCTAAAAATATCTTAAATTTATATCAAACATTTAACTAATTTATATTTCTCAAAATTGAAACAAATTACACAGTTTTAAGCTGCGTAAAATCATAAATTGCTAAAGTGTTTCATTCTATTAAAACCCAATTTTCAATAAAAAAGTAGTAGAAAAAATATTTTTGTTTTTTAAACCTTTTTACTATCTTTTATGTAAATTTGATACCCAATAAGAAATTCAATATTACTATTTAATTATTAAACTGTTTGCTCACATTAATCCTATCTTTTGCCAATAATCCTGTTTCCAAATTTCCACTAAACCTCACCTTGGAAATCATATAACTAATGTTAGAAAAAACTTATTTATACGATCGTTTCAAGACAAAGAAATTTTTATATTTAACACATTATTTATTTAAAGTATGCAGAATAAAAAACTGCATTATTTTTCTTAAATACTGAGTTATTTTTAGTTAACGAATAATTCAAACAAAATTTTATTGAAGTAAACTTTTTATAACTTACATTTTTAAATTTCACGTTAAATCATATGACTGAATAAATCTAAAATATTACAAAAAATGAATGCAAAAAAACATGATTCTGTCGATAGCAAAACTAGATAATGTAAACATAGAATTTAGCTTCAAAATTTATTATATTGTTAAAAATATTAGTTCAAATCTCAGAACCATTTCTTTTAGCGTCATGTTATATGAGATTATTATTATTATAAATAATGAATATTATTTTTTCGAATATTTCAAATCAGTATGTTTGAAGAAAATGCTCGTCATAAGTCAGTTTATGTTATGCTTAATATATTACTGGACAAATATGTAGTTTTAAAAAAAAAAGAACAAATAGTACAAAATCTTCCATACCAGGAAAAACTTTTATCTGAAAAAATTATTGCAAAAAATACTACTGTCGAAATCATGCAATTAAATTTAATAATGTATCTTTAACAAATAACCGTCGAAAAAACAAAAAATATAAATTATCTATTACTTTCTAAGTCAAACATGATTTGGATCTTACCTCATGTTTGAAAGTAAGGGGTGAGGGGCTCCATGTATTCATGACGGATGACTTTTTATTATCAAAATACAAATAATATATTTTTTTTATATTAGCGTAATATATTTTGCGAATATATGTATGTGTGTGAATGTCAAAGAAAACAAAATCTAAACAAAATGAAAAAAAAAGAAATGTTTTTATATTTAGAATAATTTTTATATATAAATATAAATATGTGTTTGCCATATTAAACATACATTACAATAAATTACAAAAAATGTAAGCTCTTATAAATTCAAAAAATTGTATTAAGTCCATATGTTCTCTTAAAATTTCAAACGAAATGTAACAAAAACGAAAAAATATGCGTAAGTTACGTAGGTAACACTTTTTCTTAAATAAATATTAATGTTGCTTCTAATTAATTTTTTTTATATGAGACATGTAATAGAATGCGTGAAGATCTAAAATATTACCGTTTAATTGATGTTTTGTGCGTAAATTACGTAAGAAATAACTTTTTCTCAAAATTGATAATATTGCTGTTTGATTGATGTCTCTAATTTAAAGTATTTCCATTAATGTTCTTTACTAGTTATTGGTATAGTTTGCGTAAAATTACGTGAGATATTTGTTAACTGCGTACTTATTTAAAAATGTCAAATTGTTTTAGTATGTTTTTCATATCCAAAATATAAATTTTGTGTGTAACCTCATACATAAATCTTGATTTTGAATAAAGAAAATACTTTGAAAACATTGTTTGTAAAACCATTAGTAAAGTTTCTTGAATAAGAATGCACGAATGTATATATTTTTTTTATAAAATGAATGGGTTATGATCTTTCTGTAAACGTAACAACTCGTCATCTCGTTAACAATTAATCATTCAAAATCAAATTTCTTAAACTTAAAGGTTAAATTAAATTCAATAAATTTATATTCTGGACCAAAACTCACTCCATAAGTTTTGAAAAAGAGGGCCGAGGTGTTACGTAAGTAACGTTTATTAATATTATTATATGAATACATATTATTTATTAATTCTGACTCATATATATATTCCTGAATTTTTACCGTGAATAATAACACATAAGGATACGTGTAGCAAACAATGTGAATCAATAACGTTTATCATAACTCTTCTTACCGCATTGATTGTACAAAATAAAGTAACACCCCAAATTCATACCATATAAGGTAACGTGCAAGGAGTTTTATAATAAGCTGGTAATCGATAGAACTTTTCTAAAAGTCTCGAAATGTTATCGATTACTAAATACTATATAAAGTGCTGTGCGACATGAAAAAGACCAGTCAAATTCAAACCCCCCGAACTCTGTTTATAAAATCTTCGTATCAGTCTAAATTCAACCCCGGCACCTGTTATCTTCAACTAGTCTAAATTCAACCCCGGCACCTGTTATGATCAACCAGTCTAATTCAAACCCCTAAATTCTGATTGTCAAATCTTCATACAAAGTCTGATTTAACAAGGAATTCTGTTCGTTGATTCTTTAATTGACAAACTGTCAATTTTCTACCAAGTTTATTTGTTTCTGATACTCTTCAAAAACTACGAATTAATCTTCGATATGAAAATCATGAATCAACATTGGAAACGAGCCAGAAACTTCCCAGTTTCCTGCCAACATCGGGTCAACATCGCGTCAATTATTCAGCTGGCGGGTTGCCAGTTTCCTGCCAACGTCGGCCCAACCTCGGCTTTTCATCATAGCCGCCTGATTGCTGGTTCGCTGCCAACCAAGGTTGAACAACCACTCGCAACATTGGTTCCTGAGACTTGACTAAAGTTCTTCACATTTAAAATAAAAGAAAGTACAAACATTTTAATCTTTCGTCTCTTATCTTATTTCTTTTCTAAACGTATAATCTGTTTCAGATTATCCGTACTCTGCCACCAGTTCTCGCCGCTCTCTCAACTCCTCAGCACTCTAGATTTCTATCGTTGATTAGCCCTTGTGTAAACAATAAATTCAGATATATATATATATATAATGTACAAATCCCTCTCTATTCATTTATCTGTACACCTTACCCTACCTGTTCAACAACCGATTGAATTTAAAAATTATTTCTGTATGTTATGTTTTCCATGACGTAACAAACCAATTTAAAAATTCTTTCCTCTTTAGTAATATATTTTAATATTTTTTAAAATAGTTTCTTATTTATTTTAATTAAAAAAAAACGTACGTAAATAGTTTATATTTTTTAAAAAGGCTTTTTACATTTTTATACCCATATTTTTATGTTATTGCTTCATTACTGAGTTTTTCTTTTAATATTTCTTCATCTCTTTAATAAGGACCATGACATTTTTTATTTAAAAGAATTTTATCATTTTTTTAATAGATTGTTTTTTTATCTTTTTACGTTCTTGCTTATTTTTAATTTATTATTTTTTCAGTTATTTTACCCAATTTTCTTAATTTTGTGTTCATATGAATTTAAAGAAATTGTTTTTTGATATTTTCTTATTTATTTGACATAATTTATTTGATTTTAATTAAATGTTTTATTATTCGTTATTCCTTATTAAATGTTTTCAGTTTGAAGAATAAACATTTGGAGAAAGTTTATATACTGATTGCATCTAAAAAAACCATTTTTGATTTCTTTAAAAAAATCCTGATTTTTACCAGCCCTAGATTACTGAAAATACATAAATTTATTTCTTTGAAAATCTGTTTTTAAAATCCATAAAATCCATTTTCATTAAACTTTTTTTCAACATTTGAAATTACGAAAGAACAAAACTTGTGATTTTTAAAAATGTATAAAATATTAAAATAAGGATTTTAAGTTTACAAGTTTGTTGATTTAGAATTAAAAATAATTAAAAAAAAGTTTATGCAAGATAGGTATTTGATTGATTTCAAAAACGCACTCTTGAATAAATTTTAAACTTTCTGAAACTTTCTCAAGTTGTAAAATTCATGCCCTCCTTCTAACTAATAAAAATCAATTAGGGATACATGGGGCAAAACGAAGATCGGGGTAAACCGGGGAGTTCGCAATATATTTTTCCACAGGTGATGCCATTTAGTGTCAATGGCATGATAAGTGTAAATAAAGTGTATTGATGTTATTTTGATGAAAGTAAGTAATTCCGACCATGCACATGGAAATTTTTACACATAAACCTAATTTAGGACCCTGTTTTGAAGCCTCCAAATTTTAAAAACGAAATAAATATTTAAAACTTCTCCCTCGTGGTGTCACCTTGTCGTGGTGAGGGGGCTTAGGACCGGCCAGGCGCTTGTCCTTCGGACGCCATCACTGGACGAGCTGTTCGGCTCTTCCCAGGACTTATCGACTCCCGATGCCTGGCGAGTTTGGGCACAGGGGAATGAACGGGACCCCGTTAGTTCGGGTAGTCGACGTTTTTCGAACCTGTGCACTAGCTATCCTGTGCGGATGATGTTAATTCGGATTCCAAATGGGGGCTAACCATCTTTGTCAGCTGTGGACGACATGGGTTCTGGCAGGAATGGGACACTCCTGCCTTCTTGGTTTCTCTAAGTTAGTGTGGAGTAGCCTCGATCCAGGGTTGGCGCCCGATGGACCGGTTGTCTGTTCGGTCTGACCAACGACACCAAACTAGTAAAAATGGAAAGTGCGGATCAAAACACACTACCCCAGGCAGGCCCCTCTTCTGAGGGTGGTCCTGCCGTTGGTTCCGATCGGGTGAAAGCCCCGATGGCCAACGCTGGCTTCAAGGATTCTGGGGAGAGCCAATCTCACTTGCTGTCTAGTACAGCCGAAAATAGTATGGAGATCGATGACCAATTTATGTCGAATACGAGATTTTTGGAAATTATCGCCAACGAGTTGGCCGGTGTTCCAAAGATCTTCGAGGTCATAAAAAAGGGCATCGGAACCCAAAAAAATATAAAAAAGAAGGTCCAAAAAGGCATCCAAGACCTAGCGGACGTTTTTGGTAAAATCAGCAAAAATTTGCGATTTGTCCAAATGCCGACCCAGAAGTCGGCAAAAACGTCCGCGAAGAATGGTCCTCAGGAAAAAATAGGAGTAGAAAAAAAGCACCCGCGTATCGAGGGGGACAGCCCAGATGCTAGTCGCTCGATAGAACGGGAAAAGAAACTTAGACGCAGGGCCCCAGTTGCAGCGAATCTGGAGAGGGGGAAACCGAATGAGCAGATTACTGCTCTGGCAAAACCTCCTGCTAGGACCTATGCAGATGTGGCACTAGGGTCAGCTCCTATGGAGAGCGACGGCTTTATACCCGTCAGAGATAAGAAGAAAGAGGCCAAGGAAAAGAAGGCTGCTGAGAGAAAGATGCAATTGGCGGAGAAGAAAATATCTTCTAAGCCGAGGATGACGGAGGCCGTCAAAATCTCAGCAGAGTCTTCGGAGGCCTACGACGAGATACTCCGCGCCATGAAATCGTCCATTAATCCGGACCAGTTCGGCGCAGAGGTACTTAAAGTCAGGAGGACCATCAAGAAGGAGGTCCTCATTGTCGTAAAAAAGGGAGAAAAGACCTCAGAACTTGCTGAAGCTCTTACTGCGGTATTGCAGAATAAGGCGGAAGTGTCCGCCCTAATTAACAAAAAAACCGTCGAGATCCGAGATCTCGACGAGACAACCACGGAAGAGGACGTTGTTACTGCTCTAAGGGCTAAGCTTGAGAACGCCCATCCGGACCTGACACTCGCGCATGCAAAGGCCCCGACAGGGTTAAAAACTGTCGGAGATGCGGCGGCGCGGGTCACCTCGCCAAGGCCTGTAGCGTAAACGAGCCAAAGTGTATAACGTGCTCGGACTTGGGAAAATCCGACCTCGGACATTGGACTGGTAGCAACGCCTGCCCGGTGTACAAGCAGGAACTACAGAAGCTTAAAAAGGCAAAAGCCTAAAGTTTTTGCAGGTTAACCTGCACACAACGAAGAAAGTCCAGGACCTGATGCTGGTGACAGCCAGTCAGGAGGGGATCGACGTTCTGTTCTGTAGTGAGCAGAACAAAAGAAACGATCTCGCCTGCTGTTACCAGGATTCATCGGGTAGGGCAGCCATTCAGGTCTACAATCCCGATTTGAGGGTAGACAAGTTCCTGGAGACGAGCAGTGGGTTCGTGTGGGTGGAAATTTCAGGTATACGCATGTATAGCTGCTACTTCTCACCCAACGACCCACTGACAACCTTCGAAGCGGAGATAGACGAACTCGAGTCGAGCCTGCGAGAATCCAGGCTGGATGTTCTCGTCACAGGCGACTTCAATGCGAAGTCGCCAGACTGGGGCGAGACAAGGCTCGACAATAGAGGAATTCTAATCGCAGAAATGGTCTCCAGGAACAATCTGATGGTTGTTAACCAGGGCCATAAATGGACGTTTAGGAGAGACCATAATATCGGATCAATTATCGATCTAACGATAACAACATCTCTCTTAAACGAGCGCATTACAGACTGGCACGTCTCTGAGGATCATACCGAAAGTGATCACCAGTATATTAAGTTTTCAGTCTCAGGAGGAGACACACCTAGAGCAAACAAGCAGGTTGCTTCCTGTAAAAAAGGCCCTAGGTGGAACATTAAGAAACTACACGTCGAAAAGTTCGGTCGGTCCCTTGAAGAATCCCGCCTCATTGAGGAACTTGGATGGGTGAAGAGGCCGAACAATCTGGATGGGGAGGTGCGGCCGGTGATGAACATGATAATCGCCGCATGCGACGCGTCAATGCCGCGTCGTAGAAGTACCACTCCCAGAAGACGTAATGTATACTGGTGGTCAGAGGAGCTGGCCTCTTTGCGAAAAGCATGCGTCAGAGCAAGAAGGATATACACCCGCTCTAAGGGAGATCCTATGCTAAAGGACGCATATATAGAGGCCAAGAGGATCCTCAGAAAGGAAATTCGAGCTTCACAGCGAAGGTGTTGGAAGACTCTGATCGAGGATGTCGAGAAGGACCCATGGGGTCTGGGCTATAAAATCGTCACCAAGAAATTGGTAACGAAGCAAAAGACCCCCGGCCTGGACAATCCCGATTGGGTGCGTCAAATAATCAGGGCCTTGTTTCCACCAGCAGAACCATGGCCTAGGATGGACTGGAGTGACTGTCAAGTCCGTGAGAAGGATCTCTTCACTCTTGCAGAGCTCCACCAAGCCGGCAGAAGATTAAAGCCAGGCAAGGCGCCTGGAATCGATGGGATAAGTAACGAGATACTTAAACAAGTGATCGTTGCTTCACCCCAGATTCTCTTAGATTGCTTCAACAAATGCCTAAGAAGAGGAGAGTTCTTCCGGGACTGGAAACGACAGAGGCTGGTCTTCCTAAGAAAAGGTAACAAACCTCTAGATAATGTCTCATCTTACAGGCCAATATGCCTGTTAGATACGATGGGCAAACTTCTGGAGGACATGGTTCTGCAGAGGATGCAGCTCCACTTAAATGGAGAGAATAGTCTATCCGACTACCAATTTGGTTTCCGTAAAGGCCTGTCCACAGTAGATGCCATACAAAAGGCAGTGGACCTAGCCAAGGAAGGAAAGGACAAATTGGGTCCGAGGAAGAAGAAGAGCTTCTGCGCTTTAGTAGCTATAGATATACGCAACGCGTTTAATACCGCTAAATGGGAAGATCTCATCAAGTCGATGAGAAACAAAGGAATACCGACCTACCTGTTGCGGATAATGAATAATTATCTTAGCGACAGGTGGGTAATATACGAGGGGGACACCTGCACTCTAAAGGAAGAGATGCAAAGAGGTGCCCCTCAAGGCTCGAGGATAGGACCATTCGTATGGAACGTCTCGTACGATGACTTCTTGCGAATGGGTCTACCCGAAGGTGCGGTGATCATCGGCTTCGCGGACGACGCGTTGATCGTGTGCTCTGCCGAAACTGCAGAAGAGCTCGGAATCTTGGTGAACGAATGTCTGCGACGAACAAAGAGCTGGCTGGATGCCAGAGGCCTTCAAATGGCCCTGGACAAAACTGAAGCGCTCATGGTCACAGACAGACGTGGTTACGAACTTCCCCGGATCGAAGTAGACGGATTCGAGGTCAAGTGGAGCACGCATATAAAGTATCTTGGTGTACAACTCGACAAGTTTTTGAATTGTAAGCACCACATTGCTGTGGCTTCCCACAAAGCTGCAAAATGTACACTAAATTTAGCCCGTATAATGCCGAACGTCGGTGGGCCTTTTGAAAAGAAAAGGAGATTGGTGGCGAGTGTGTTCCACTTAAAGATGCTTTATGCAGCACCAGTGTGGGCTCCCTCCCTGCGAACAGACAGAAGCAAGACCATCTTGGAGAAGATACTGTCCGTGCAAAGGATTCTAACCAAGCGTATAATCTCTGCCTATAGGACAATATCTGCGAGTGCTGCTCAGGTCCTTGCCAGCGTCCCGCCGGCAGATCTTTTGGCGCAAGAAAGGGAGGAAATTTTCCTCCTTTTCAAAGATAGGATGTCCACCCGTTATACGGATGACAATAGACCCAGCAAGGACCAAATTCGCCGAGATGCGAGAAGCAGACTTGTCGAAAGATGGCAAGCAAGATGGAGCAGGGATGAGAAGGGTCGATGGACACATCGGCTCATACCTACACTCGCCACCTGGATAGATCGAAAACATGGAGTAGTCTCATACTACCTCACCCAAGCGCTCTCAGGTCACGGGTGTTTTAACTCGTACCTAGAGCGCTTCAAAAGACGACAAAGTTCAGAGTGTGCGTACTGCAAATCCCCAAAGGATGACGCAGAGCACACACTCTTTACATGCACACGATGGAACGACGAAAGACGGGTTATGTTCGCCGGTGTAAACTGCGAAGTTACACCGGAGAACATGGTCCTGTTAATGACTCGATCCAAAGAGAATTGGCGGCACATCGAGACCTTCATCCAACATGTTATGAGGGTTAAGGATCTCGATGGCCGCCAACAAAGGTAGTTCCCGTAGGTCGAGGAATGATATCGTTTAGGCGATAGAGGTGGGATATAAGACCACTCCTAAAGGCGATACGTCAGTAAACTGGCTCTACCTGGGAGTGGTCTTAAGGTCCCAAATAAGGGTGTGTTTTTAGCGGGTCGGCAGAACATCGCCACCCCCGCATAACCCTGTAGTACGGGCTACAGGGTACCTGAAGGCAGGTTTTCACATCCTACGCAAAAAAAAAAAAAAAAAATATTTAAAACTTTACTTTAATGTAAAAATCAATTAAACCTATGTGAAAGTCTCTTTAAAATAATGAAAAATTTTTTTTTTAATTTTGCGCACATAATATTTATGTTGTATTGTTAATTTTCTCATTTTCTCTCCATTTTGCCCGCCCATGGAGCAAAACGGGGAGAAAGTAACTTTTTCGAAAAATGCATTTTATTATGTTACCAGTATAATGTTCGTTCTTTTTCGAAAATTCTACAAGTACACAAAGGTAACACCTAAGTCCTTGCACAGTAGTTATAGAAAAATTATCTTTTTTCTATTAGTTAAAATTTATTATTAGTTTAGGTCCCCGTTTTGCCCCATGTTCCCCTACATATTATGAAAATCAAAAGCAAATTAAAATCGTTAACTAACAAAATTTTAAGCAACTTTAATCGATTTTTTCTGTCACAGTAGCACAGTGGTCCAAATCGTCAAAAATGTGGTCAAAAGTCTAAAAAGTGCTTAAATCTTTCTAAAAATCATTACTTCGGGGTTTTTGAGGTCACTGATTTTGAAATTGATATTATTTTTTTGAAAAACAAAATGGCGAATCCAATATGTCGGACCTGAAATGTAAAAACTACTTAAATCTTTATAATAATCGTTACTCGGGGCTTTTAATGTCACTGATTTTGAATTCGATATTATTTTGTTGAAAAACAAAATGGCGGATCCACACTGAGAAAAATGAGTTAGCTACTATATGGATAGCTAATTTTTAGCTGTGGTAGCTAATATTTAGCGGTTTCTGCAAACAAAATTAGCTGTGGAAGCTAATTAATAGTTGTGTTAGCTTAAAAATTAGCTATCCATATAATAGCAATTAAAGTTAGTTAAGGTAGCTAAGTCTTAGCTTTAGCTGCTAATTCTTTTTCTCCGTGCAATATTTTGACCCTAAAATGCAAAAACTGCTCAAATCTTTCTAAAAATCATTTCTCAGTGGTTTTTGAGGTCACTGCTTTCGAATTTGATAATATTTTTTGGAAAAGCATAGTGGCCGATCCAGTATTATGGATCAAAATGAAAAAATGAAAATTAATTTAAAAAAAAATCGGTGTTTAGAAATTTTTGTTCAATTTTGATTGATTTATTTATATAGTTATACTTGCCTGTAAGATATTGTGGAATAACAAATATATAATTAAATAATAAATAAATAAAATACTGGGATTATTTGAGCCGTTGATAACCAAATTGATGTCCACATCACAAATCTCATATATTAATAAACTTAGCCAGTACAAGCAAGCTATTACAAGTAATGATTGCTGTAAACCTTTAAAAGTATAAACATATTTTATTCATGTGTAAAATATTTCCTATCGACTAAGAGATGTTGTATTATAGCCTGTAACCGTAAAAAACAATAATAATAAATTTTTTTATACAAAAAAATAATATTTTTGTGATGTGCACGTGAGAACTGATTTTCACTTTTTGCACAAAAGGTAACCACAAAAATGCAGAGGCAATTCGTGGCAGCTAATTTTGCAATATGATTTGTCAAAATGTATAAGAATTAATTTAAGAACTTAAATTTGACAGGATCTATCAAGACTTTTTTTACAGCACTACTTTTCTCAGATTTTTTTGGGTGCAAAATAAATGCGTTTTACCGATTCAAGTTACTTACCGAATTATAACATTTTACAGTACTTAGAAAGCAAATATTAAGTCAAAAATACACCCATTTATTATTATAATCCATTTTGCCGATATAAAATTAAACCCGTTGTTTTTTAATAAAAATAGTTCTCCATATTGCGTGAATAGTGAAGAATTACTTTTATAACGTTTGACACTTCCACTTTTGTTTATAAAGTAAATAAAGTAGCATTTGTGACGACATCTAGTTATTATCGTTGGCATTTTCTAATGCCCTGAAGTATTCTTTAACAAATTCATGTGAAAAAGAACTCGAAAAAAATTTTTCTTTTTACGACTTTTGGCCAGCTTTTTGGGATTTCGGACCACTGTGAGTAGGTATTAAATGTTCGATACTTTGAATAATAGTAGAAAGATTACAAACTATTTATTAAATTTTCAAAATAAGTTTAACGTTTTTGTTAAATCTTTGTCAAGTTTCCTCACGAGCGGAGCGAGTACGGCAATCACACGCAGGCCCGAATATGTGATTGTTGTGACAGATAATATAACAAAATGTAAGGGAAATTTCAATTTCTTGAAAATTAACGATATTGTCAATTTTGATAGATTTTATAGAATGACAATTTTATGGAAATAATACAGATGTGAAAAGTACTTTTTAGGAGATTAGAAAGTGCAATGTGAAAATTTGTTAAAATGTCCAATTTATTATACTTGTAGAGCAAGAAATTTATATTTATTACTATTCTAATTTTAATTTTCTACTGAATAAAAATAGGTACTGCTGCTATCTGTGGGCGCATAACGACTTGTTGGATGATCTCTAGAGCGTATAATACATTTCTTACTTTTGTATGAAGGAAAGAATTTTTTTTTATTTAGATTTCGTGTTTTTGCTCGAAGAAGTATCCCATTGTGGAAAACAAATGTTTTTTGTATTCCATATATTCTAATGATTGGACAGACAGATCGATTATATAGAAAAAGTGTCTGGATTAAAAAAAAAATATGTTAGTGAATTTTTACAGGCAAGAGAATATGGTAGATAAGTTAGAGATCATCTTTGTGTTTTTTTGTTTGGAGAAATAAAAATAATAATTTATTTATAGATGTTAGTATTTCGAAATATCTAGTTAAAAAGAAGGTGATAACAATATGTAATAATAATATGTTATAAAAATGAAACAGAAAAGGATTAGGTTTAGGAAAAATTTGATTCTTTAAAATTCGTAAATTTGAAAATCTTGATATATTTTTTAAGGTGGTAATTATTTATTGAATTTCTCTTTTCTACTCTTTTTTATAAAAAGAATATGAAATTGTTCAAAATAATTATTATTAAGTATTGATCGTGTGACGTGTGCTGCCATTTTTAGTATCAAATCTGTTAGTTTTAGTCATGAAGACTAGAATAAGGAGGTGAAATTAGATAGTTTTGCCACAGGGAATGGTGTCGGGGTAAGCAGGCTAGCCAGTAGGCGCCTGTTTTCGGTCCGGGCTTTGCTCAGTAACGAATTTAAGTTTTTTGCGCACGTAAGAGGTAAAAGAGAGAGAAGGGAGAAGCGAGATGATCAACAGCTGCTTTTCCCTTCTCTCGCTTCTCCCTCTTACATGCGCAAAAAACTCAAATTCGTTACTGAGCAAAGCCCGAACCAAAAAGAGGCGCCTATTGCTTGGCCTGCTTCTATGGACACCCCTACTCCACTCATTTCACCTCCTTATTCTAGTCTTCATGGTTTTAGTCTTAGTTTCCGTGCCAACGCTTGTGAAAACATCTGATCGCGAAAACCCGGTAATTTCTAAAGCCCTTATTTCCCACAGATTCGATAGTCAGAGCAATTTCTCGGGTAAAGTGTCTGGCCTCTTGGGAAAAAATTGTTAAATTGAAAATTTCTACAAAAGGAGGGGAGAAGCTTTGAGAACCCCTGAGAAAGAGTTTCTCCATCCATTACCCTTAATGCAATATCTTAAACAAGTGCAGAAAAAAAACCTTGTTTTGATTCTGAATTATTTGCCAAAGCTTTTCTCAACGATAATGTCGTTCATGGAACATCATTAGCTATGATGAAGTTGTAATAAGCAGTAGTGAATTCATTTTGAGCATAGTATCGTTTTAATGTACCATTTCTTCCACCTAAACGATGAAGATCTTCGGATGTAACTTCTTCCACCACTGCTAGCACACTGCGAACTGAAGCTCTTTTTCTATCCACATCAGGAACCTTCACGTCGACATTTGATCCAACAGGAACAGAGGTTAATTTTCCATTTGAGAGTGCAAGTATTTCTTCTGCTTGCTTTTGTAATCATCTTGCTGCTGCTTCTCGTGTATTTATAATATTTTTCTTTCTACAGCACACATCGCAGAAATGTTTTTCTTCCTCTTTATGTTTATCAAAGCTAGAGGTATCATAGACTTCAAGTCCACAAAAAAGACAATTATTATGGGCTGTTTTTTTTCAACTCGGATTCCATAACTAAAAATAATTATTATATAAATTAATATTTATGTTTATATATTATTATTTTGTTATAAATATTAATAATTATTATTCTTATAATACCTAATTGTTATTTTATCAATATTTTATTTATTTATTATTATTCCTTATTCAAATTCTACTTATTAATAGAAAAGCATAAAGAACTATTATTTTTAAAACAACAAATAGATGTTAATTACAGTTGTAAAAATAGTGTCGTATTTTTGTTTCTGTATACTAACATGGCTATCATTGTTTATTATTATTTATTTATTAATTTATTATTCTTTAATTTTATTTGTGAATAATAATATTTTATTGTGGATAATATTTCATAAATAATATTATCCTTAAATAAGTATATTAAATCAATTTACCTCTTGTCCTCTTATGCTGTGCATCTGTATGAGCCTTGTTTAAAATATGAGAATAATCCTCAACTTTACAAAAGTAACGAATGTTGCAATACCCGTCTGCTTGATGTTTTGTATTTTCTATCAATTTTTCTGTAGCTTTCTTATCTTCGGATCAAAATGAGTTATATTTTAAGAATGCTCTTTCGCTTTTTTGTCAAATTTACACACAATTTTCCATTTTAATAAATTGATAGACACAGAGGCTATTGCAACGTTTGATAAAATTATACTAATTTACCTTGTTGACAATTTCTCATTTTATACACAAAGATTTGTTTTAATTTATTACAGAAACGATAAAGATAGAAAAGAGCGAAAGACTTTGCTATTTATAAACCTTCTTTGTAGGGAAATTAACTTTTGTGTAAAAAAATACAAAACTTAAGGAGAAAAATTTGTGTTTTTCGTTTAACAGACCGGTTTTTATCATAATTAAAATTGCCTCACCTAGTTTTAGCAATTGTCGAGTTAATAGAACTAGTTCTGTCAAATTTTAGATTACTAAAACAAGTTTAGGAAATTTAAAACGTCCAATGGCCGATGTGTAACTTCCACAACTAGTTCTGGCAAAAGTGCGTCTGCCAAAACTAGGTATGACTGGGTTTTTCGGCCATTTGCCGTTTTCGGCTTTTGAGCCTAACATATACATATGTTTGTGTAGGTGAATGGGTATGTCTGTGTGTGTTTGTATTAGCACAGTATGACTGTCCAATTTGTTAAAAAGTGAAATCTACGTTATGCTTATGTAGTTAAACGGACACACTGAGAAAAAATTTTGGTAAAGATTCCTGTGCTGTTCACTATAAAAGCGCCATAGTTGACAGTGTCCAAAATTTTACCGTGCTGTCTTTAAATTGTTATTAGATTTCCCACAATTTTTACTAGAATATCCGGTAAAAATTGTAGGACAGCACGGTAAAATTTCGGAGACTATCGATTTTGACGCTTGTATAGTGAACAGCACAGGAATTTTTACCAAAAGATTTATATTAATTATTATCTAGTTTTCTCAAAAGAAACACAAGTTTAATACATAATTTAAGAATAAACTTCCGGCATTAGTAAAGGCAACATGCAAAGTGACGTTTTTAATGTAGTTAGCAGTTGAATTTGACAGATATGGAGTTAGCAGTTTTTCTCATAGTTCATTTTCAACAACTTCCGGGAGTAATTAAATGTGGTCCCTTATCCAATCGATGTAACATATTTTTCTCTATCTCTTGCAAAAAAATCTCAAATTCGATGAAAACGTGGATTTAGCAGGTTTTCACTCTTAACCGTCGATATTTGTATCCAGTGCATGTATGGAAGGGTAAATTTAAGTTTATAACATTCAACATTTTCTTTTAATGATAACCAAGTATGAATATTACTTTTATTGCAAATAATTATAATAATAATTAAGAGTATTAGGAAATTTATATTTTATATATAATATATTATTAATTTTTGCCGTAAGGGACTTATTTGTTATAGAAGACTCTAGAAGAGAATTCAGTCAAACACCACCCACGGTAAAGATGTCATGCTCATAGTTCACCCCTACCTATCAATCTAACTAATACATCGATGATTTTTGTATAGCATTGTAATGCCAATACTAATGCAAAAGCATATTTGATAAAAGTAAATGAATCTCCTCCAGGATTGACACTTTCTGCAGCTTTCAGGCCAGTAACTTGTATCCGCGGTTGAAACCGTCCCATCAGGAAAACGTCCTTATTTCTTTAATTTTCGAAAGCGACTTAAGACTTGTATACCTTGAGTAATTCAATGCGAATTCAATAATTTAAATAAAAAGTCTTTCAACTCGTGGTAAACAGAACATTAATTTTGGGATCTTGATGTAAAGCTAAAATCGCATTTACAGAATTTAAGAGCAAAAAGTTCGCTAAGCGATAACATTCTTGTCATACCCGTAGCGTTACCAAACAATACTGTAGATCGAATATAAAATAAATCAGAGAGTTGTGCGAACCTTACTTTGCGAACTGCGAAGTATTTGGTAACACAATAATTTGTGTGTTTCATTTATCTTTGATTCCATTGTTATAATAAATTTTATATCTAACTATTATCCTTGACTGATTTTATCCTCTTTATTTTCCTTTTCCTATCTAATAAACTTATTAAAATTAAGAACAATGGCATAACAGATCCCGTAGAGCTGAGGCAAATTCAAACCTACTTTAAAATAGAACACAAGCCTTACCAAATTGCACGAAAAGCAATCAACTGTGAAAAACATTTAAAAGAATTATCTATTATTTTTCTCTACTATGCAACGTTGCATAAACGTTACAACGATTCTGATATTTGTTTTAAGAAATTCAAAACCGTGAAATCAATATGGCCGACAAGCTTGTAAAAAACTGTGGGATTTTCTTATACTTCTTATTTCGGGTTTTTAGGGTCGCTGATTAAAATAATGATATTTGTTTTTTAAAATTTAAAATAGTGGATAAAATATCTCGGTCTAATTTAAAAATAATTGTTGGATTTTCTTTACACTTTTTATCTAGAAGTTTTTAGGGTCGCTGATTAAAATTCGGATATTTGTTTTTTAAAATTCAGAATGGCGGCTAAAATATGTCGGTCTAATTTTTAAATAATTGTTGGATTTTTTAAAAAGTTTTTTGCCAGGGGTTTTTGGGGTAGCTGCTTACGATTCTAAAATTTATTTTATGAAATTCAAAATGGCGGATCCAATTTGGTGGACTAATTTTTAAAAAACTGTTAATTTTATAAAACTTTTACCTATGGGATTTTAGGGTCGCTAATTAAAATTCTGATTTTTTTTAAATTCAAACTGGCGGAGCAAATATGTCTGATTAATTTTTAAAAATTGTTGGATTTTCTGAAAACTTTTTATCTAGGGTTTTTAGGGTCACTGATTATGATTTTTGATTTGATTTTTTTTGATTTGATTTATTTGAATATACGGGACCAGCCCTTTCGTACAGAATACTCTTACCCTAAAGTTACAAGACGCAACTATATAGAATTTTTATTTATATATATATATATCAAATAGACGTGGCTAGGATAGCAATAAGGAAGATTTAAAGTACATGTTTACGCAGTATTGAGATAAATATAGAAATAGTAGTTTGAAAAAAGTCAATTACGTCGCTCGAGCGGTTAACTTCACTACTAACTCGATCAATCTGAGATTTTCTACTATAATTAGTCATTTTAAAAATTTGTTTTTTGTAATTCAAAATGTCAAATACAATATTTTGGATTTTCTTAAACTTTTTATCTAGAATTTTTGGGCTGGCTGATTAGGATTCTTTGTTTTTTGAAATTAAAAATAGCGGTTAAAATATGTCGGTCTAATTTTTAAATAATTGTTGGTTTTTTTAAAAACTTTCTTGCCAGTTTTTGAGGTCGCTGCTTACGATTTTAAAATTTATTTAATTTAATTTAAAATGGCGGATCCAATATGACAAACTAATTTATTAAAAAAGCATGATTTTTTAAAAACTTTTTATCTAGGGATTTTGGGGTTGCTGATTACGATTCTTTGTTTTTTGAAATTAAAAATGGCGGCTAAAATATGTCAGTCTAATTTTATATACATTGTTGGATTTTCTTAAAACTTTTTTGCTAGGTGTTTTTAGTGTCGCTAATTACGATTCCAACATTCATTTTTTAAAATTCAGAATAGTGAATCCAATATATCAGACCTATTTTTAAAACTTGTTTGATTTTCTTTAAACTTTGCATCTAGTTGTTTTTGGGGTCGCTTATTACGATTCTGACATTTTTTTTATGAAATCCCCAAAGGCGGATCCAGCATGGCGGTCTAATTTTCTAAAAAATTGTTGAATTTTCTTTAAACTTTTTATCTAGAAGTTTTTAGGGTCGCTGATTATGGTTTTGACATTTTTTTAAAAAAATTCAATTTAGCGAAATTAATATGGCGGACTTATTTTTTAAAATTGTTGGATTTTTTTAAAACTTTTATCTAGTGGCTTTTGGACTCGCTAATTACGATACTGACATTAGTTTTGTGAAACTCTAAATAGAAAATCAAATATAGCGGTCTTTTTTATAAGAAATTGTTTGATTTTCTTAGAACATTTTACCCAAGCGTATTTGGGTTCGCTGATTACAATTCTAACATTTGTTTTATAAAATTCAAAATGACGGATCTAATCAGGCAGATTAATTTATAAAAAATTGTTCGATTTTCTCAAAACTGTTTAACAAGGGGTTTTTATGGTCGCTGCTTACGAATCTGATATTTAATTTTTGAAGTTTAAAATAGCGAAATTAATATGTCGGACTAATTTATAAAAAATTATTAGACTTTCTTAAAACATTTAATCTAGGGGTTTTGGGTTCACTGATTACGATTCTAAAATTTGTTTTTTGAAATTCAATATGTTGAATCCAATATAACAGACTAATTTATAAAAAATTATTAGATGTTCTTAAAACTTTTTATTTAGGGCGCTTGAGGTCACTGATTACGATTTTGATATTTGTTTTTGAAATTCAATATGGCAAATCCACTATGGTAGACTAATTTATAAAAAGTTATTGTATTTTCTTAAAACTTTTTATCTAAGTTTCTTGGTATCACTGAATACGATTCTAAAAATTATTTTATTAATTTTAAAATGGCGGATACATCTTGGGCTGGATGATAAAGTGGTGCAAGTTTTCCCAAACTTGCCAAGACTTATTAGTAAGAACACCATGGAGGCCATTGAGGAAACTTTTCGGACCCACAGGATGGATGGCACGTACCAATTCGAGGAGAATATCGCTTTGCAACTTGCCTTGGTTTTTAAAGTGTTGACAGTCATGCGCAACGCCTGTTCGAGGCAGAAAAACATAAGCGCAGAAGTACAGGACGGTATCTCTGTACTGGAGGCGCCCTTTAAGGTTCTTCGCACAAACATGCGGTTTTTAGAACCAAGAGGGTCGAAAACCCAAAACAGAGAAAAAGGAAACAAGGTTAGTTGGCAGTCGATGAATCAGGAGGATGCTCCTCCCACAAGGAACGCGGGAAAAAGGCGCGCTGCCGAAACGCGTCCCGAAAAAGTCTTGAAAAAAGGAAAGAACCAGGAGTCGCCAGGGCAGCATCAAAGGCAAACTTCGAGGTAAGAAAAACCCGAAAGCCAACAGTCCTTAAAGACCATGGAAGAGGTTGTGTCGATCACGGCAAGTGACGCCGGTCCCTCAGAAAACAACACAGGGGAAAGCAGCAAAGACGGGTAATTCGAGCGTTTTCGAAATAAAAGGAAAGAGGCTTGACCACTTCGGAAAGTTGCAAAGAAGGAGGCTGCGAAGAAGACAAGGAAGTCGAAAAAAGACAAAGCGCCCATGCGGAAGCCCCGAAGCAATCAGGATTTCAGCAACGAACCAGAATTCCTACAGTAAAATCCTGAAGGGCTTAAAACGATCCTTAAAGCCTAAAGACCTGGGTACGGAAGTGATCAGGATAAGGAGAACTTTGAACAACGAAGTTCTCCTGATCGTGAAAAAAGGAGGTGACACCTCTAAGTTCGCCGGAGCTTTAGCAGATGCCTTGAAAAACAAGGCAACTGTTACAGCTTTGGTGAACAGACGAGTTCTTGAGATCAGGGACCTCGATGAGAGTGCTTCTAAAGAAGATATAATCGATGCTCTGAATGAAAAGCTCGGATCATCCAATCCAGAGAGAACGGTAAGCATCGTCCCTCGCTTTCAAGGAACGCAGTTGGCGTTAGTACGCCTGCCAGAAACAGAGTATTTTACTCTGATCAAGGTAGGAAAAATCCGGATTGGATGGATAAACGCCGCTATCCGAGAACAGGTGCAGGTACCCAGGTGCTAAAGGTGCTGTGGTTTCTGGCATGCGACACGTCTTTGCAAGGGCACTTACAGAATAAAAAACTGTCAAAGATGGGGCACAGCGGGTCACATAGCTAGGAGTTGTAAGGTCACTGAATTTAGTTGTATTACTATTTGCCTGTAAGATACTATGGGCAAACTTCTGGAGGACATGGTTCTGCAGAGAATGCAGGCTCACTTGACCGGTGAGAATAGTACATCTGAAAACCAATTTGGTTTTCTCAAGGGCCTCTCCACAGTAGGCGCCATCCAGAAGGCGGTGGACCTAACCAGAGAAGGAAACAACAAATTGGGACTAGGGAAAAAAAGGGCTTCTGTGCGTTGGTAGCCATTGACATACCCAACGCGTTTAATACCGCGCGATGAGAAGATCTCATCCAGTCGATGAGAAACAAAGGATTACCGCCCTACCTGTTGCGGATAATGGATAATTATCTTAGCGACAGGTGGGTTATATACAAGGGTGACACCTGCACTCCGAAGGAAGAAATGCAAAGAGGTACCCCTCAAGGCTCGAGGATAGGACCATTCGTATGGAACGTCTCGTACGATGACTTCTTGCGAATGGGTCTACCCGAAGGTGCGGTGATCATCGGCTTCGCGGACGACGCGTTGATCGTATGCACTACCGAAACTGCAGATGCCATGGGCGTATTGGTTAATGAATGTCTGAGACGGCCAAAGCGCTGGCTGGAAGAAAGAGTCCTTCAAATGGCCTTAGAAAAGACCGAAGTACTGCTAGTCATAGACAGACGTGGTTATACAGACCCTGGTATCCAGATAGACGGATTCGAGGTCCAGCGCAGGAAACATATAAAATACTTAGGAGTGATGCTGGAAAAATTCCTGATTTTTAAACACCACATAACGGTGGCATTCCAGAAGGCCGAACAATGTGCAGAAAAATTAGCTTGCCTAATGCCAAACATTGGTGGGCCTTCTAAATCAAAAAGAAGACTGGTGGCGAGTGTTGCCCTGTCAAAGCTTCTATACGCAGCACCAGTGTGGGCTCTGACTCTGCGAAATGATAGAACCAAGACCTGCTGTAGCAGAGTACTGTCAGCGCAGAGAAATGTTACGAAACGTATCATTTCGGCCTATTGGACAGTGCCGAGGTGTGATACTCAGGTCCTTGCCAGCGTCCCGCGGGCAGATCTTTTGGCGCAAGAAAGAGAGAAAGTTTTCCTTCTTTTCAAGGAACAAAATTCTTCTGTTTATACGGAAAATAATAGACCCAGCTAGGACCAAATTCGCCGATATGCAAGAAGAAGACTCTTTGACAGATGGCAAGATAGATGGAGCGGGGTGGAGACAGGCCGATGGACGTATCGGCTGATAACAATACTCGCCACTTGGATTAATAGAAAGCAAGGCGTAGTCTCGTACTACAGGACTCAAGCTCTAGCAGGGCATGGGTGCTTCGGCTCATATTATGAGCATTTCATAAAGATTGACAGACCGGAGTTTGTGTACTGTAATTTCCCAGTGAACGACCCAGAACACACTCTCTTCAGTTGTGTTAAACCGCAAGGTTACACCGGAGAACATAATCAAGCTTATGACTCGCTTTATTGAAGATTGGCGAACCATCGAGACCTTCATATATTATGTCATGAGGGCCAAAGATCTCGATGGTCGCCAAAGAAGGAAGGTCCCGTAGGATAGAGAAAAAAGTCACTTACATAGTAGGGGATGTATGTCCACTTCTGATAGCGATACGCGCGGAAAGTGCTAGCCGGAAGTGGTCTTAAGGTTCTTAAATAAGGGTACGTTTTTAGCGAGTCGGAAAAACATCGCGACCCCCGCATAACCCTGTAGTACTACAGAGTACCTGAAGACAGGTTTTCACAACCTACCTAAAAAAAAAAAAATATGACGGACTAATTTATAGGAAATTATTGGATTTTTCACAAACTTTTTTTTTTGGTTTTTAGGGTCAATGATTATGATTCTAAAATTTATTGTATGAAATTAAAAATAGCGGATCCAATTTGGCGGACTAATTTTTAAAAAATTGTTGGATTTTCTTAAACTTCTTATTTAGGGTTTTTGGTGTCGCTGATTATGATTTTTACATTTGTTTTTTGAAATGTAAAAAGTCAGATACAATATGTCGGACTAATTTATAGAAATTTATTGGATTTTTCACAAACTTTTTTCTAGGTTCTTTAGGATCACTGATTTCAATTCTAAAGTTTATTTTATGAAATTAAAAATGTCGGATCCAATTTGGAGGACTAATTGTTAAAAAATTGTTGATTTCATAATCAAATTTTTTAAATAGTGGTTTTTAGGGTCGCTGATTAAAATTGTGATTTATTTTTTTTTTAATTTGAAAATGGCGGATCAAATATGTCTGACTAATTTTTAAAAAATTGTTGGATTTTCTTAAAACTTTTTATCTAGGGTTTTTCGGGTAACTGATTACGATTTTAAAAATTTGTTTTTTGAAATTCAAAATGACGAAACCAATATGACGGACTAATTTATAAAATTTTTTGGATTTTCTTAAACTTTTTATTTAGGGTTTTTGATGTCGCTAATTATGATTTTGACATTTGTTTTTTGAAATTTAAAATAGCGGATCCAATAAGGCGGACTAATTTATAAAAAATTGTTTAGTTTTCCTAAATCTTTTTATCTAGGGTTTTTAGGGTTGCTGAATACGATTCTGACATTTGTTTTTTTAAAATTTAACACTAACACTACGGTGTTAGCTCAGTTGGTTAAGGTTCTGGACTCTGCGGTCTCGCCAAGTTCAGCTTGCTTGGTTTGCGACCTGGTGAGTTTTGGATTATTCCGGCTTGTGAGATAATTTCAGTGGAAGGATTGACGTAGAGGAATAATGATGTGTAATGTCGGTATTTGACTTGTAGAGATCATTAGAACTCGACTGTCGATAAACTGATTGTACGTAGGAAAGGTTTTTCTAGAGTTTTTCCTTTCCACTGGTGAGTGCCTAAGTTCCAAAACACGAGTGGATAATTAAAAATTTAAAATAACGAATCCTATATTTCGGATTTATTTTTAAAAATTGTTAGATTTTGGTAAAAATTTTTATGTAGGCTTTTTTAAGGCCTCTGATTACGATTCTGACATTTGTTTTTAACAATTCAATGTGGCGGGTCCAATATGGCAGACTAATTGATAATAAATTGTTGGATATTCTTAAAACTTTTTAAACGGGGTTTTTTGAGCGCTGATAACAAATCTGACTTTCGTTTTACATAATTCAAAATGGCTGATACAGTATAACGGATAAATTTTTTTAAAATTGTTGAATATTCTTTAAACTTAGTTTCTTGCTGTTTTGCGAGTCCTTGATTACGATGATTTACAAATGTTGTTACAAAATGTTATTTTTATTAACATTTTGTTTATTTAGTGTCTTTTAGTTACCTTTACGATTTTATACCCTCCTTTCTCTTCTAGCCTTTTTGGCTTTTCCCAAAATCTGCTACTAGTCTTTTTTGCTAGTAGAAGTCTTCTACCCCCCCTTGCGTTCTGTAGACGTCTTTTATTAGAAGTACACTGGAACTCCTATCGAGCGGACTTATATCGAGCGGAAACAGTAGGCAATTGACGGGACGAGGGGAGAAGGAAGAAGTTGAGCTCCATTCAATTAACACGTCAAGGTGACCTTACATATCGAGGGGACACACACCCGAGCTGTCCTCTCGATAGGAGTTCTAGTGTACTCGCATTTGCCTGACCCTCTCTGATCAGAGTAGAGGAAAACTACGGAAAACTCTCTACTGAGTACAGCCGATTAATTGACATCGCGTCGAGATGTATACCTTCAAAGTCTCGAATGGTAAACAACCAGTCCTAGATGTCTAATCTCCCGCTTAATATGTCTCAACCTCCTAAACCATATCAGCGGTTATTTTTATAACCATTTATTTTATAAAATTTAAAATGGCGGATCCAATATGGCGGGCAAATTTACAAAAAATTGTTGGATTTTCTCTAAACTTTTTATCTAGGGTTTCTTAACCCTTTCACACCTTAGCAAAATTAAGCAATTAAAAAAACAAAAGTAAAGTGGTTCTTATAGTTTTTCGGGTCGCTGATTACGAATCCGGTGTTAGTTTTCAAAAATTCAAAATGGCGGATCCAATATGGCGGACGAATTTTTAAAACATTTTAGATTCGCCTAAAATTTGTTACTCGCGGGTTTTTGGGGTCGCTTTTTACGAATTCAGTGTTAGTTTTTTAAAATTTAAATTGTCGGATCCAATATGGTGGACAAATTTTGAAGAAGTGTTTAATATCGCTTTAAATTGGTTACTCGAGGGTTTTTGGGGTTGATGATTACAAATCCGGTGTTAGTTTTTAAAAATACAAAATGGCGGATCCAATATGGTGGAAAAATTTTAAAGATGTGTTTAAAATCGCTTCAAATTGGTTACTCGGGAGCTTTTGGGGGTCGCTGATTACGAATCTAATATCAGTTTTCAAAAATTTAAAACTGCGGATCCAATATGAAAAAATAATTTTATAAAAACTGCATAGATTCGCTTAAAATCTCGCCTCTGGTAACCAAATATTTTAGTTTCAAATAAACCAACTTGTTTTTAAAGATTTGATGGCTTCAGTCAGTTAAACATATGAATTTTCAAGAGCTAACACCGGATTCGTAATCAGCGAGTCTAAAAACCCCTGTCTAACATATTTTAAGCGAATCTGAGCAGTTTTTTAAAAATTATTTTTCTATATTGGATCCGTCATTTTGAATTTTGGAAAACTTATATTAGATTTGTGATCAGCGACCCCAAAGACCCCCGAGTAATTAATTTTAGATGATTTTAAACACTTCTTTAAAATTTGTCTGCCACAATGGATCCGCCATTTTGTAATTTAATAAAATAACACTAAATTCTTAATCAGCGATCCCAAAAACCCCTGAGTATCCAATTTTAGTTGAATCTAAAGAATTTTTCAATTTTTCGCCCGCCATATAGGACCCACCATTTTGTATTTTTAAAAACTAAGACTAATTTAGTTATCTGCGACCCCAAAAACCCCCGAGTAACCAATTTTAAGCGAATCTAAACACTTTTTTAAAAATGATCTGCCACATTGGATCCGCCATTTTGAAATTTCAAAAACTAACACTGGATTCGTAATCAGAGACCCCAAAAACCCCTGAGTAATCAATTTTAGGCGAATCTAAAGGATTCTTCAATTTTTTGTCCGCCATATTGGATCCGTCATTTTGTATTTTTAAAAACTATCACCAGATTCGTAATCATCAATGTAAGGCCCAAGGGAGAAAAAATTGTTTTTTGTACTAAAGATCATGAACTTTCAACTAAATATTAATAATGCCGGTGATTTTACGAATCCAGACATGTGTGACACATGCCCAAAATATTGGGCCCAAGGCCCAATGTAACATTAAGGGTACATTATGTGCCTCTCGTAAATCTGTTAAATTACCATAAAGTCAATATTGCATTCCGCATAATTTTCCAAACAAATAATCAGAGTTGTGTACGACGAAGAAATATTCTTGGGCCTTGGGCCCAATGTAAGACCCAAGATCAAACCAATGTTTTCGGTAAATAAGATCAGAAAATTTTTAGTAAATATTTTCTGTCGTCGTGACTCCTTAAAATAGGACATGTGTGATACATACCCAACATTGTACCCAACATTGTCACGTTGTGCCCGAGGCCCAATGTGACATCCTGGATAAATTGCGTGCATTTCGTAACTAGGTTTAATTACCTTAAAAGGTCAGGAATGCGCTCCACAAATTTTTCCAAACAAATAATCAGAGTTGTGTACCATGCAAAATATTCTTGGGCCTTAGGCCCAATGTAAGACCCCAGGTGAAATCAATGATTTCGGTAAAAGAAATATTTAAATTTTTAGTGAATATTTTCGGTCATCGTGATTCTTTGAACTACTACATGTGTGATACATACCCAACATATTGGGCCCAAGGCCCAATCTGACATACTGGATCAATTACGTGCATTTCGTAAATAAGTTTAATTACCATAAAGTCGATATTGCATTCCACATAATTATCCAAACAAACAATCAGAGTTGTGTACGACAAAAAAATATTCTTGGGCCATGGGCCCAATGTAAGACCCAAGGTAAAATCAATGTTTTCGGTAAATAAGATCTCAAAATTTAAAGTAAATATTTTCTGTCCTCATGATTCCTTAAACTAGGATATGTGTGATACATACCCAACAAATTGGGTCCAAGGCCCAACCTGACATCCTGAATAAATTCCGTGCATCGCGTAAATAAGTTTCATTAACCTAATCACGATAATGCGATTTGCAAAAATTTCCAAACAAATATTCAGAGTTGTGTACCACTTAATAATATTCTTGGGCAATGTGCCCAATGTAAAACCCAAGGTCAAATCAACGTTTTCAGTAAATGTGATTTTAAAATTTTTAGAGAATATTTGCTGTCATCGTGATTCCTTGAACAAAGATATGTGTGATACATACCCAACACATTAGGCCCCAGGCCCAATCTGACATCCTGGATAAATTACGTGCATTTCCAAACTTCTAATGAATTTAAGATCAACATACAGTATTCTTCAATCAATTAGTCTAACACAAAAAAATGTTTAGACTCAGAAAAATTACTGACAGCATTAGGTGTAGAGAAATTGTACAGGGGGTGAATTTTAGGGGATGATCAAGGTAGGTCATCACTTCTCATCAATCTTAGATCACCAACAAATATTTTCCAATCAATTAACATGACCCAAAAAAATGATTGCGCTCAGAAAAATAACTAAGAGTGTTAGGTGTAGACAATTTGTACAGGGGGTGAATTTTAGGGGTTGATCAAGGTAGGTCATCACTTCTCATTAATCTTAGATGAACAACAAATATTTCCCAATCAATTAACATGACCCAAAAAAATGTTTACGCTCAAAAAAATTACTGAGAGCATTAGGTGGAAAAAATTTCTAGAGGGGGTGGATTTTAGGGGATGATCAAATTAGGTCATTACTTCTCATCATCCTTAGATGAACAACAAATCAATTAACAATCAATTAACATGATCCAAAAAAATGTTTACGCTCAAAAAAATTACTGAAAGCATTAGGTAGAGAAAATTTGTAGAGGGGGTTGATTTTAGGGGATGATCAACTTAGGTCGTCACTTCTCATCAATCATAGATTACTAACAAATATTTTCCAATCAATTATCATCACCCAAAAAAATGTTTGCGCTTAGAAAAATTACTAAATGCGATAGGTGGAGAAAATTTGTAGAGGGGGTGGATTTTAGGGAATGATCAACTTAGGTCATCACTTCTCATCAATCAGAGATTACCAACAAATATTTTCCAATCAATTGACATGACCAAAAAAAATGTTTGCGTTCAGAAAAATTACTAAGAGCGTTACGTGTAGATAATTTGTACAGGGGGTGAATTTTAGGGGATGATCAATGTAGGTCATCACTTCTCATCAATCTTAGATGACCAACAAATATTTTTCAATCAATTAACATGACCCACAAAAATGATTGCGCTCAGAAAAATAACTGAGAGTGTTAGGTGTAGACAATTTTTACAGGGGGTGAATTTTAGGGGTTGATCAAGGTACGTCATCTCTTCTTATCAATCTTAGATAAACAACAATTATTTGCCAATCATATAACCTAACCGAAAAAAATGTTTGCGTTCAGAAAAATTACTAAGAGCGTTTCGTGTAGACAATTTGTACAGGGGGTCAATTCTAGGGGATGATCAATGTAGGTCATCACTTGTCATCAATCTTAGATAAACAACAAATCAATTAACAATCAATTAACATGACCCAAAAAAATGTTTACGCTCAGAAAAATTACTAAATGCGTTAGGTGTAGATAATTTGTACAGGGTGTGAATTTAAGGGGATGATCAAGGTAGAACATCATTTCTCATCAATCTTAGATGACCAACAAATATTTTTCAATAAATTATCATCACCCAAAAAAATGTTTGCGTTCAGAAAAATTACTAAAAGCGTTGGGTGTAAATAATTTGTACAGGGGGTGAATTTTAGGGGATGATCAAGGTAGGTCATCATTTCTCATCAATCTTAGATGACCAACAAATATTTTTCAATAAATTATCATCACCCAAAAAAATGTTTGCGTTCAGAAAAATTACTAAGAGCGTTACGTGTAGATAATTTGTACAGGGGGTGAATTTTAGGGGATGATCAATGTAGGTCATCACTTCTCATCAATCATAGATTACCAACAAATATTTTCCAACCAATTATCATAACCCAAAAAAATGTTTGCGCTCAGAAAAATTACTAAATGCGTTAAGTGTAGATAATTTGTACAGGGGGTGAATTTTAGGGGATGATCAAGGTAGGTCATCATTTCTCATCAATCTTAGATGACCAACAAATATTTTTCAATCAATTATCATCACCCAAAAAATGTTTGCGTTTAGAAAAATTACTAAAAGCGTTAGGTGTAGATAATTTGTACAGGGGGTGAATTTTAGGGGATGATCAAGGTCGGTCATCACCTCTCATCAATCTTAGATGACCAACAAATATTTCTGAATCAATTAACATTACCCACAAAAATGATTGCGCTCAGAAAAATAACTGAGAGCATTAGGTGGAGAATTTTAGGGGATGATCAAGGTAGGTCATCACTTCTCATGAATCTTAGATGACCAACAAACATTTTCTAATTAATTAACATGACCCAAATAAATGATTGCGCTCAGAAAAATAACTGAGAGTGTTAGGTGTAGACAATTTGTACGGGGCGTGAATTTTAGGGGTTGATCAAGGTACGTCATCACTTCTTATCAATTTTAGATAAACAACAAATATTTTCCAATCATATAACATGACCGAAAAAAATGTTTGCGTTCAGAAAAATTACTAAGAGCGTTACGTCTAGATAATTTGTACAGGGGGTGACTTTTAAGGGATGATCCAGGTAGGTAATCACTTTTCATCAATCATAGATGATCAACAAATATTTGTCAAATAGTTAGCATCACCCAAAAAAATGTTTACGCTCAAAAAAATTACTGAGAGCATTAGGTTTAGAAAATTTGTAAAGGGGGTGGATTTTGGGGGATGATCAACTTAGGTCATCACTTCTCATCAATCATAGTGATGACCTACCTTGATTATCCTCTAAAATTCACCCCCTGTACAAATTGTCTACACCTAACACTCTTAGTTATTTTTCTGAGCGCCATCATTTTTTTGGGACATGTTAATTGATTCAAAAATATTTGTTGGTCATCTAAGATTGATAAGTAGTGATGACCTACCTTAATCATCCAATAAAATTCACCCCCTGTACAAATTATCTACACCTAACGCTGTTAATGATTTTTTTGAGCGTAAACATATTTTTAGGTCATGTTAATTGATTGTTAATAGATTTGTTGTACTTCTAAGATTGATGAGAAGTGATGACCTACCTTGATCATCCCATAAAATTCACCCCCTGCAAAAATTATCAACACATAACGCTCTTAGTAATTTTTCTGATCTCAAACATTTTTTTGGGTGATGCTAATTGATTGAATAATATTTGTTGATCATCTAAGATTGATGAGAAGTGATGACCTACCTTGATCATCCCCTAAAATTCACCCCCTGCACAAATTATCAACACCTAACGCTCTTAGCAATTTTTCTGATCTCAAACATTTTTTTGGGTGATGCTTATTGATTGAAAAATATTTGTTGATCATCTAAGATTGATAAGAAGTGATGACCTACCTTGATCATCCCCTAAAATCCACCCCCTCTACAAATTTTCTCCACCTAATGCACTCAGTAATTTTTTGAGAGTGTAAACATTTTTTTTGGTCATGTTAATTGATTGTTAATTGATTTGTTGTACATCTAAGTTTGATGAGAAGTGATGACCTACCTTGATCATCCCCTAAAATTCACCCCCTGCACAAATTATTAACACCTAACGCTCTTAGCAATTTTTCTGATCTCAAACATTTTTTTGGGTGATGCTTATTGTTTGAAAAATATTTGTTGATCATCTAAGACTGATGAGAAGTGATTACTTAACTTGATCATCCCCTAAAATCCACCACCTCTACAAATTTTCTACACCTAATGCTCTCAGTAATTTTTTTGAGCGTAAACATTTTTTTGGGTGATGCTAACTGATTGAGAAATATTTGTTGAACATCTAAGATTGATGAAAAGTGATGACCTACGTTGATCATCCCCTAAAATTCACCCCCTGTACAAATTATCTACACGTAACGCTCTTAGTAATTTTTCTGAACGCAAACATTTTTTTTGATCATGTTAATTGATTGGAAAATATTTGTTGTTCATCTAAGATTGATGAGAAGTGGTGACCTACCTAGACCAACCCCTAAATTTCACCCCCTGTACAAATTGTCTACACCTAACACTCTTAGTTATTTTTCTTTGCGCCATCATTTTTTTGGGTCATGTTAATTGATTGGAAAAAATTTGTTGGTCATCTAAGATTGATGAAAAGTGATCAATCCTACCTTGATCATCCCCTAAAATTCACCCCCTGCACAAATTATCAACACCTAACGCTCTTAGCAATTTTTCTGATCTCAAACATTTTTTTGGGTGATGCTTATTGATTAAAAAATATTTGTTGATCATCAAAGATTGATAAGAAGTGATTACTTAACTTGATCATCCCCTAAAATCCACCCCCTCTACAAATTTTCTCCACCTAATGCTCTCAGTAATTTTTTTGAGCGTAAACATTTTTTTGGGTCAAGTTAATTGATTGTTAATTGATTTGTTGTTCATCTAAGATTGATGAGAAGTGATAACCTACTTTGATCATCCCCTAAAATTCACCCCCTGTACAAATTATCTACACCTAACGCATTTCGTAATTTTTCTGAGCGCAAACATTTTTTTGGGTGATGATAATTGATTGGAAAATATTTGTTGGTAATCTATGATTGATGAGAAGTGATGACCTAACTTAAAAATCCCCTAAAATCCACCCCCTCTACAAATTTTCTCCACCTAATGCTCTCAGTAATTTTTTTGAGCGTAAACATTTTTTTGAGAGATGCTAACTGATTGAGAAATATTTGTCGATCATCTGAGATTGATGAAAAGTGATGACCTACCTTGATCATCCCCTAAAAGTCACCCCCTGTACAAATTATCTACACGTAACGCTCTTAGTAATTTTTCTGCACGCAAACATTTTTTTTTGTCATGTTAATTGATTGGGAAATATTTGTTGTTTATCTAAGATTGATAAGAAGTGATGACCTACCTAGATCAACCCCTAAATTTCACCCCCTGTACAAATTGTCTACACCTAACACTCTCAGTTATTTTTCTGAGCGCAATCATTTTTTTGGGACATGTTAATTGATTGAAAAATATTTGTTGATCATCTATGATTGATGAGAAGTGATTACTTAACTTGATCATCCCCTAAAATCCACCCCCTATACAAATTTTCTCCACCTAATGCTCTCAGTAATTTTTTTGAGCGTTAACATTTTTTTGGGTCATGTTAATTGATTGTTAATTGATTTGTTGGTCATCTAAGATTGATGAGAAGTGATGACCTACCTTGATCATCCCCTAAAATTCACCCCCTGTACAAATTATCTACACCTAACGCATTTAGTAATTTTTCTGAGCGCAAACATTTTTTTGGGTGATGATAATTGATTGGAAAACATTTGTTGGTAATCTATGATTGATGAGAAGTGATGACCTAACTTGATCATTCCCTAAAATCCACCCCCTCTACAAATTTTCTCCACCTAATGCTCTCAGTAATTTTTTTGAGCGTAAACATTTTTTTGGGTGATGGTAACTGATTGAGAAATATTTATTGATCATCTAAGATTGTTGAGAAGTGATGACCTACCTAGATCAACCCCTAAATTTCACCCCCTGTACAAATTGTCTACACCTAACACTCTCAGTTATTTTTCTGAGCTTAATAATTTTTTTGGGTCATGTTAATTGATTGGAAAATATTTGTTGGTCATCTAAGATTGATGAGAAGTGATGATCTACCTTGATCATCCCCTAAAATCCACCCTCTCTACAAATTTTCTCCATCTAACGCTCCCAGTAATTTTTTTGAGCGTAAACATTTTTTTGGGTCATGTTAATTGATTGTTAATTGATATGTTGTACATCTAAGATTGATGAGAAGTGATGACCTACCTTGATCATCCCCTAAAATTCACCCTTTTTACAAATTATCTACACCTAACGCATTTAGTAATTTTTCTGAGCGCAAACATTTTTGTGGGTGATGATAATTGAATGGAAAATATTTGTTGGTAATCTATGATTGATGGGAAGTGATGACCTTACTTGATCATCCCCTAAAATCCACCCCCTCTACAAATTTTCTCCACCTAATGCTCTCAGTAATTTTTCTGAGCGCATTTATTTTTTTGATTCATGTTAATTGATTGGAAAATATTTGTTGTGCATCTGAGATTTGCTGAGAAGTGATGACCTACCTTGATCATCCCCTAAAATTCACCCCCTGTACAATTTCTCTACACCTAATGCTGTCAGTAATTTTTCTGAGTCTAAACATTTTTTTGTGTTAGACTAATTGATTAAAAAATACTGTATGCTGATCTTAAATTCATTAGAAGTTTGGAAATGCACGTAATTTATCTAGGATGTCAGATTGGGCCTGGGGCCCAATGTGTTGGGTATGTATCACACATATCTTTGTTCAAGGAATCACGATGACAGCAAATATTCTCTAAAAATTTTAAAATTACATTTACTGAAAACGTTGATTTGACCTTGGGTCTTACATTGGGCAGTTTAAGGAATCATGAGGACAGAAAATATTTACTTTAAATTTTGAGATCTTATTTACCGAAAACATTGATTTTACCTTGGGTCTTACATTGGGCCCATGGCCCAAGAATATTTTTTTGTCGTACACAACTCTGATTGTTTGTTTGGATAATTATGTGGAATGCAATATCGACTTTATGGTAATTAAACTTATTTACGAAATGCACGTAATTGATCCAGTATGTCAGATTGGGCCTTGGGCCCAATATGTTGGGTATGTATCACACATGTAGTAGTTCAAAGAATCACGATGACCGAAAATATTCACAAAAAATTTAAAGATTTCTTTTACCGAAATCATTGATTTCACCTGGGGTCTTACATTGGGCCTGAGGCCCAAGAATATTTTGCATGGTACACAACTCTGATTATTTGTTTGGAAAAATTTGTGGAGCGCATTCCTGACCTTTTAAGGTAATTAAACCTAGTTACGAAATGCACGCAATTTAACCAGGATGTCACATTGGGTCTTGGGCCCAATGTGACAATGTTGGGTACAATGTTGGGTATGTATCACACATGTCCTATTTTAAGGAGTCACGACGACAGAAAATATTTACTAAAAATTTTCTGATCTTATTTACCGAAAACATTGGTTTGATCTTGGGTCTTACATTGGGCCCAAGGCCCAAGAATATTTCTTCGTCGTACACAACTCTGATTATTTGTTTGGAAAATTATGCGGAATGCAATATTGACTTTATGGTAATTAAACAGATTTACGAGAGGCACATAATGTACCCTTAATGTTACATTGGGCCTTGGGCCCAATATTTTGGGCATGTGTCACACATGCCTGGATTCGTAAAATCACCGGCATTATTAATATTTAGTCGAAAGTTTATGATCTTAAGTACAAAAAACAATTTTTTCTCCCTTGGGCCTTACATTGGGCCCCGGGCCTCTTTTCTTAAAACTTAACATAATAGATTTTTTATTACTGTACAACATTTGTTTAAAACTTTTTTTTCTAAAATTAATATTTTCCGAGATATTTGACCGTTTCCAGACTTTCCGGACACCCTGTATATCTCCCATGGGCGTGAAGAGGTTAAGGTCGCTGATTACGATTCTGACATTTGTTTTTTGTAATTTTAAATGGCGGATCAAATATGACTGACTAGTTTTTAAAAAATTTTTGGATTGTCTTAAAACTTTTGATCTAGGGTTTTCTAAGATCGCTGTTTACTATTCTCACATTTGTTTTTTGAAATTCAAAATAACCAATCCAATATAGCGGACTTATTTTTAAAAAACTGTTGTATTCTCTAAAAACTTTTTATCTGGGTTTTTTGGAGTCGCTGATAACGATTCTAAAATTTATTTGATGAAATTCAACATGGCGGATCCAATATGACAGCCTAATTTTTAACAAATTTTTGGATTTTCTTAAAACTTTTTATCTAGGGTTTTCGGGTTTACTGATTACAATTCTGATCTTGTTTTTTGAAATTCAATGTTGCGAATTCAATATGGCAGACTGATTTAAAAAAAATTATGGGATTCTCTTAAAACTTTTTATCTAGCATTCTTGGGGTTACGATTCTAAAATTTATTTTATGAAATACTAATTGGCAGGTCAAATATGGTGGACTAATTGATAAAAAATTGTTGAATTTTCTTAAAACCTTTTATCTAGGGTGTTTTGGGGTCGCACAATGGGAAAAAGTGGAATTTACTGTTTAAAACATTCTAAAACCTCTAATTATATATTTTTCATAAAATTATTTTTGTTTTCTATATCTTCATTTTCATTGTCTTACCTTTAAATCTGAATTAACTTGACTTTCTAACACCTCCCAATAATTTAATTGAGATGAAATATGATTCTTTTCCCTCCTTATATACAATGAATTAATTAGGTACTTTTGATAGTTACAAATAGTGTGTATAATCCTGCTATCATACATATTCTTGAATTTTGAATTATTGTGCTACACAATAATTTTGGAATATTATAATTACTTTTTTTGTAATACCGCGCCACAGAACCAGAAATAATTTTAAGTTTACGTTCTGAAAGACAATTACAGTTTCTCAGGAGCTCCTTTAACATTCTTTTAATAATGTGTCTCTATTATTTGTAAATATTATTTCATGAAGGTGATAATCCTCTTCTAATTTTGATGACCTGAAACAAAAAGTTAGTCAATTCATTTAGTAATCAGTTAAATTCAGGTAACATATAGTTTTAAAAAGGTTTTCCCGAAGGTCGATTATCTAATTTGATTTGATTTGGAAATAATTTGATTTCACTGCACTTCACTTTTTTTCAATTTTGTTGTTTTTTGTTGTCAAAAGTTTTTCCAGCTAAATGTCGGAAAATCTAGTTCAAGAAGACTAAAAAGAGGAAATGTAACAGCGCTTTGGAATATAATTATCAGAAATGATGTCGCTGAATGTATCAGCTGTTAGAATTAGAAACGTTCTTGTCCGAGCTTGATTTGCAGTACGAGGAGAAGTCGAATACTGTAAACAAGTGAGGACGAGAAATGCGTTAGCTACGAGGTGCCCGCAACATTTTATGTAGGAGGAGTATGTTTTCCTTAATTTTTGGTGTGTTTTTGAGACACAAAGCACACCCATATGTCAGGTAGTAGCTTGGCATCATAGGCAGACAAACCCACTGCCTGACGAAAAGGTGTGCTTTCTGTCTCTAAAACATGCCGAGAAACCGAGGAAACTATGCTCCTGTTACATAAATAATATTGAAATAACACCTTGCGTCAAGATATAGTACTAAAGTTTAATATAGTACAAACAAAACAAACAAAAGATATAGTACAAGTACTAAAAAGTTTGTTTTCAGAACTCTAAAGCTTTAGAGAATGAGAATTCTACTTTTTATTACAGCTTACCCCCCTCCCCGACAACACTATTCAAGCACGCTTGCTAACCTAAACATCAGCTGTCGCATCGCGTGTTAGAATAGCAAGCGTGCTTGAATAGAATTGCTGGTGGGGTTAAAAACTATGAAAAAAGTTGGATACTCTTCCTTTTTATCTTGATAGCTTTACAAACAACGTTTTTATTAGAGTTCTTGACTTAAGGTATTATATAAAATTACACTGGTCGACAAAAAAAGGATTCTTTTTTTCCACAAGAGTAAACCACAGTGATTCTTATAGGATTTTTCGTAGATTACGAATCTGTAAGTGAAATTTGTCCATCAGGTCTTAATTTTGAAAAAAACAAGTTTAAAGTGTCAAAAAATAACATTTTTGGCAGTTTTCAAACAGCTGCAAAAAATTAACGCGACGTGATATTCGGTTTAATTTTGTAAAATCCTTACAGCTATAACAAAATTTTCACTAGTCTGGTAAGTTTTTGGGGTCGCTGATCACTTATCTGAAGTCAGTTTGTGAAAATTCAAAATGAATTTTCCAACATGGCGAAACAATTTTTGAAAAGTTAATAGTTTCTCGTAGAATTTTGTTTCTGGGTGATTTTAAGCTCGCAGATTACGAATCTGAAGTCAATTTATGAAAAATTTAAAATAGCGGATCCAATATGGCGGAGGAATTTTTTAAAAATCAAAGGCGGATCCAGACGAGGAATTTGGAGGGTGCGATATACGGTATAGAAAGAGAGAAGAATATAGTGCTATCTCTCTCTCTCATATGATAATCTAAGGCCTTGGGAGAGGGAGATCGCCCCGCGCTGGATCCGCGCCTGTAAAAAATTAATGGCTTTTCTAAAAATTGGGTATCTGTGGGTTTTTGAGGCCGCAGATTACGAATCTGAAGTCAGTTTGTCGGATCCAATATGGCGATCCAATTTTTGAATATTTAATGGTCTTTCGTAAAATTTTGTATTTCAGGGGTTCCTGAGGCCACAGATTACGAATCAGAAATCAGTTTGTGAAAATTCAAAATGGCGGACCGAATATGGCAAACCAATTTTTAAAAAATCAATAGTTTCTCGTAGAATTTTGTTTCTGGGGTTTTTTGTGGTCGCAGATTACAAATCTGAAGTCAGTTTATGAAAATTAAAAATAAGGGATTCAATATGGATATTAGAAATTTTCAATTTTTATTATTTTTTTAATAGCTAATAATTTGGAAAAATTCTTGTAAAATTTCTACTAAATAGCCTAAAAACACGTAAGAATTATTTCTAAATAATATTAACTATAAATTAGATTTAAATGTAAGTAAGCAGACAAAGCTTTTGCACAATATGATTTTCCACAATATGTTTTTGCACAATAGTTTTTTGCACAATTAATCAAATCATTTTTTAATAACATTACTAAAGCTATAAAAGAAATGAATTTTTTTCCTTAAGTAACTGTTACTAAAATAAATGAGATTCATGACAGTACGAAAAAAGTATTACAGAATATTGAATATTATAAAGAACCAGTTAGGATTTACCATATACTTTTCATTTCTTTGTGTTTAATACAGCCGAAATAAAAAAAATACTATAACAATAAGGGTTGGCTAAAACGTAAATTTTTACCCATTCTTCAAAGCCCCATTCAACATGTATGTTAAACATTCAATTAGATAGCAACAAAACATTTGTTAAAACAACATTAGTTCTGGCATAATTAATTTAGTAAAACTGGCTTCAGATTTCTAATTTGCGACCTCAAAAACCCCAAAAAACAAAATATTGTGAAAAAACATTATTTTCCAAAAATTGGTTAGCCATATTGAATCAGCCATATTGGATCTCCCATTTTAAATTTTTACAAACTGACTTCAGATTCGTAATCTGCGGCCTCAAAAACCCAGAGATACAAAATTTTTAGAAAAACCATTAGTTTTTTAAAAATTCCTATGCCATATTGGATCCGCTATTTTGAATTTTCATAAACTGACTTCAGATTCGTAATCTGCAAGCTCAAAAACCCTCAGCAACAAAATTCTACGAGAAACTATTAACTTTTCAAAAATTGTTTCGCCATGTTGGAAAATTCATTTTGAATTTTCACAAACTGACTTTAGATTGATAATCTGCGGTCTCAAAAACCCTTAAATACAAAATTTTACGAAAAACCATTAATTTTTCAAAAATTGGTTAGCCATATTGGATCTGACATTTTGGATTTTCACATACGGACTTCAGATAAGTGATCAGCAACCCCAAAAACTTAACAGACTAGTGAAAATTTTGTTACAGCTGTAAGGATTTTAAAAAATTGAACCGAATATAAAACATTGCTTCAAATCACGGGTGCATATGAAAACTGCTGCGCGCACGGGGGAAAAAGCTGTTTTCCGCAATTTTCTGTTTTTGTTACATAGGTTTTTGCTTTTGAAGATTAATCTGGAAGGTTTGGGCTCTCATTTAAGCCCTATTTAAGATGTTTATCGCTTCGCGTTAATTTTTTACAGCTGTTTTTTTTTTAAATTGAGACGTGATGGACAAATTTCATCTACAGATTCGTAATCTAAAGAAAAAATCCAATAAAAATCACTATAGTTTACTCTTTTGGAAATCGAATGGTTTGAATGCTGAACTTGCTTCATACGTGCAGCACAACTCTCCTAAGTCTCGATTCTTTACAGATGCACTCTTGTTAAACAAATACCTATTTCTACAATATTAAAATTTGTAATAATTATTCACATCCCGTAAATGTTCCATAACAATGGAGTCACAGTGTTATAGAACATCTATTGCATGGATCATGTCAGTAAAACATGTTAGAATGATGATCAATGATGATAATCAACAATTAATTTTATCCTACCAACCTATATTGAGGTAATTGAGCTGTTTCACCTTAGCTCAAATTCACTTGCCCTTATATATTTTTAACACTCGACCATTGTATGGATCAGGTCACTTGGACACCCTAAAGTGAAGATCAATGATAATTATCAACAGTTAACTCTTTCCGACCAAACCTTATTGAGATAAACAAACTATACCTCCTTGGCTCAGATTAACTAGCCCCAAAATATATTAAGCACTTAACCATGGTATGAATCATGTCAGTGGCACATCCTAGAATGGTGATGAATGACGATAATCAACAATTAATCCTTTCCGACCAACCTATATTGAGGTAATCAAGCTGTTCCACCTTGGCTTAAATTCACTAGCCCTAAGATATTTTTAACAACCGACCAAGGTATGGATCATTTCAGTGGGACACCCTGGAATGATGATCAATGATGATCATAAACAATTAACCCTTTCCGACCAACCTATATTGAGGTAATTGAGCTGGTTCATCTTAGCTCAGATTCATAATCCCTAATATTTTTTAACACTCGACCATTGTATGGATCAAGTCACTGGGACACATTAGAGTAATGATCAATGATAATCATCAACAGTTAACTCTTTTCGACCAACCTTTTTTAAGATAATCAAGCTATACCAATTTGGCTTAGATTCACTAGACCCAAGATATTTTTCACACTCGATCACGGTATAGATCATGTCAGTAGCACCAGCTAGAACGGTAGTTAATGACGATCATTAACAATTAACCCTTTTCGACCAACCTATATAGAGGTAATCGAACTGTTCAACCTTGGCTTAAATTCACTAGCCCTAAGATTTTTTTAACACTTGACCACAGTATGGATCATGTCAGTTGGACCCTCTAGAGTAATGATCAATGATGATCATCACCAATTAACCCTGTCCTACAATCCCATATTGATAAAATCAATCTATACCACCTTCGCTCAGATTCACTAGCCCCAAGACTGTTTTTAACACTTGACCATGGTATGAATCATGTCAGTGGGAACCCCTAGAATGATCATCAATGCTAATGATTAACAATTAACCTTTCCGCCCAACCCTTATTGTGATACTCAAGCTATACAAACTTAGCTCAGATTGACCATCCCCAAAAAATTTTTTAGACTTGACCGCAGTATGGATCATGTCTGTGGGGCACGCTAGAATGATGATCAATGATGATCATCAACAATTAACCCTTTTCGACAAACCTATATTGATGTATTTAAGCTGTTCCACCTTGGCTCAGATTCACTATCCCAAGATATTTTTAACACTCGACAACGGTATCAATCAAGTCAGTGGAACATGTTAGAATGATGATCCATGATGATAATCAACAATTAATTTTATCCGACCAACCTATATTGAGGTAATTAAGCTGTTTCATCTCAGCTTAAATTCACTTGCCCTTATATATTTTTAACACTCGACCATTGTATGGATTAGGTCACTGGGACACCCTAGAGTAATGATCAATGATAATTATCAACAGTTAACTCTTTCCGACCAAACCTTATTGAGATAATCAAACTATACCTCTTTGGCTCAGATTCACTAGTCCTAAGATTTTTTTAACACTCTATCATGGAATGGATCATGTCAGTTGGACACCCTCGAATGATGATCAAAGATGATCATAAACAATTAAGCCTTTCCGACCAACCTATATTGAGGAAATTGAGCTGGTTCACTTTAGCTCAGATTCATAATTCCTAATATTTTTTAACACTCGGCCATTGTATGGATCAAGTCAGTGGGACACCTTAGAGTAATGATCAATGATAATCATCAACAGTTAACTCTTTCCGACCAACCTTTTTTGAGATAATCAAGCTATACCACCTTGGCTCAGATTTACTAGCCACAAGATTTTTTTAATACTTGACCATGGTATGGATCAAGTCAGTGAGACACCCTAGAGTAATGATCAATAATGATCATCAACAGTTAACTCTTTCCCACCAACCTTTTTTGAGATAATCAAGCTATACCAAATTGACTTAGATTCACTAGACCCAAGATATTTTTACCAATCGACCATGGTATGGATCATGTCAGTGGGACCCCCTAGAATGATTGTCAATGCTAATGATTAACAATTAACCTTTCCGCCCAACCCTTATTGTGATATTTAAGTTATACAAACTTAGCTCAGATTGACTATCCCCAAAAAAATTTTTAGACTTGACCGCAGTATGGATCATGTCTGTGGAATACCGTAGAGTAATGATCAATCATGATTATCAAGAATTAACCTTTACGAACAACCTTTATTGTGATACTTAAGCTATACAATCTTGGCAAAGATTGACTAGCCCCAAGATTTTTTTAACACTCGACCATGGTATGGATCATGTCAGTGGGGCACGCTAGAATGATGATTAATGATGATCATCAACAATTAACCCTTTTCGACAAACCTATATTGATGTATTTAAGCTGTTCCACCTTGGCTCAGATTCACTATCCCTAAGATATTTTAAACACGCGACAATTGTATGGATCATGTCATTGGACTATGTTAGAATGATGATCCATGATGATAATCAACAATTAATGTTATCCGACCAACCTATATTAAGGTAATCAAACTATACCTACTTGGCTCAAATTCACTTGCACTTATATATTTTTAACACACGACCATTGTAGGGATCAGGTCACTAGGACACCCTAGAGTAATGATCATTGATTATTATCAACAGTTAACTCTTTCCGACCAAACCTTATTGAGATAATCAAACTATACCTCCTTGGCTCAGATTTACTAGCCCCAAAATATATTAAGCACTTAACCATGGTTTGAATCATGTCAGTGGCACATCCTAGAATAGTGATGAATGACGATCATCCACAATTAACCCTTTCCGACCAACTTATATTGAGGTAATCAAGCTGTTCCACCTTGGCTTAAATTCACTAGCCCTAAGATATTTTTAACAACCGACCAAGGTATGGATCATGTCAGTGGGACACCCTGGAATGATGATCAATGATGATCATAAACAATTAACCCTTTCCGACCAACCTATATTGAGGAAATTGAGCTGGTTAACCTAAGCTCAGATCCTTAGCTCACTATCCCCAAGATATTTTTAACACTGGACAATTGTATGGATCATGTCAGTAGAACATGTTAGAATGATGATCAATGATGATAATCAACAATTAATTTTATCCGACCAACCTATATTGAGGTAATTGAGCTGGTTCATCTTAGCTCAGATTCATAATCCCTAATATTTTTTAACACTCGACCATTGTATGGATCAAGTCAGTAGGACACACCAGGGTAATGATCAATGATAATCATCAACATTTAACACTTTCCGACCAACATTTTTTGAGATAATCAAGCTACACCAAATTGGCTTAGATTCACTAGACCCAAGATATTTTTAACACTTGACTACGGTATGGATCAAGTCAGTGGCGCATCCTAGAATGGTGATTAATGACGATCATCAAGAATTAACCCTTTCCGACCAACCTATATTGAGGTAATCGAACTGTTTAACCTGGGCTTAATTCACTATCGCTAAGATATTTTTAACAACCGACCAAGGTATGGATCATGTCAGTGGGACACCCTGGAATGATGATCAATGATGATCATAAACAATTAACCCTTTCCGACCCAACCTTATTGAGATAATCAAACTATACCTCTTTGGCTCAGATTTACTAGCCCCAAAATATAATAAGCACTTAACAATGGGATGAATAATGTCAGTGGCACATCCTAGAATGGTGATGAATGACGATCATCAACAATTAACCCTTTCCGACCAACCTATATTGAGGTAATCAAGCTGTTCCACCTTGGCCTAAATTCACTAGCCCTAAAATATTTTTAACAACCGATCAAGGTATTGATCATGTCAGTGGGAAACCCTAGAATGATGATCAATGATAATAATAAACAATTAACCTTTTCCGACCAACCTATATAGAGGTAATTGAGCTGGTTCATCTTAGCTCAGATTCATAATCCCTAATATTTTTTAACACTCTATCATGCAAACCTTATTGAGATAAACAAACTATACCTCCTTGGCTCAAATTAACTAGCCCCAAAATATATTAAGCACTTAACCATGGTATGAATCATGTCAGTGGCACATCCTAGAATGGTGATTAATGACGATCATCAAGAATTAACCCTTTCCGACCAACCTATATTGAGGTAATCGAACTGTTCAACCTCGGCTTAAATTCACTAGCGCTAAGATTTTTTTAAAACTTGACCATTTTATGGATCATGTCAGTGGGACCCTCTAGAGTAATGATCAATGATGATCATCATCAATTAACCCTGTCGTACAATCCCATATTTATAGAATCAATCTATACCACCTTCGCTCAGATTCACTAGCCCCAACACTGTTTTTAACACTTGACCATGGTATGGATCATGTCAGTGGGACCCCCTAGAATGATGATCAATGCTGATGATCAACAATTAACCTTTTCGCCCAAGCTTTATTGTGATACTTAAGCTATACAAACTTAGCTCAGATTGTCTATCCCCAAAAAAATTTTTATACTTGTATACTCATGTCTGTAGGATACCGTAGAGTAATGATTAATGATGATCATTAACAATTAACCTTTACGAACAACCTTTACTGTGATACTCAGGCTATACAAACTTGTCTCAGATTCACTAATCCTTATATTTTTTTAACACTTTACCATGGTATGAATCAAGTTAGCAGGATACCCTAGAGTAAAGACCAATGATGATCATCAACAATTAACCCTTTCCGACTAACCTATATTAAGGTAATCAAGCTGTTCCACCTTGGCTCAGATTCACTAATCCTAATATTTTTTTAACACTCCACCATGTTATGGATCAAGTCAGTGGGATACCCTAGAGTGATTATGAATGATGATCATCAACAATTAACCCTGTCTGACAAACCCATATTAGGATAATAAAGCTACACACTTTGGCCTAGATCGACTAGCCCCAAGATTTTTTTTACACTCGACTGTAGTATGGATCATGTCAGTGGGACATCTAAGAGTGATGATCAATGCTGATCATTAACAATTAAACCTTTCCGACCAAACCATATTGAGATACTCAAGCTATACTTGTTTAAAGAATTTTAAAACTGATTGTATACATTTTAAACTGTATTGTAACGCTAGGCTAATAGTGATTTGTTTAATTCTAAAAAAAAAACAAAATCAAAGTAAGGAAAGCTTTTGAGTCTCTTTATTTGTTAACTAAGATTGCTTAAACAATTTAAAAAATGTTTAATACATTTTAAACTGTATTTTTACTTTAGGCCAATTGAAATTATTTAGTTTCCCAGAAGAAACGAAGTTAAAATGGGGAAAAGCTTTGTAGTTATTTATTTGTTATCTAAGATTGTTTAAACAATTTAAAAATTGTTTATATACATTTTTAACTGTATTTTTACTCTAGGCAAATAGTAAGAAGTTAAATTCACAAAAAAGGGAATCAAAGGAAGCAAAACTTCTGATGTTATTTATTTGTTAACTAAGATTGTTTAAACAATTTAATATTAATTTGTTTACATTTTATACTGTGTTGTTACTTTAGACTAATTAAAATTTTATAATTTTACAGAAGAAACGAAGTCCAAATTTTACACATATTAATAAATATGAACAATCAATATTTTAACAATAATGTTATCTAAAAGTTCATTAAGGTTCCCTCTAACATTTCTAATTAAAGTTGCTCAAGTTTATAATTATTTTAATTGCGAATCTTCAAAAGTACGCTTTTGGTACGTAAAACGTCCGGCGGGGTCGTCAGGGAGTTCATCACTGCGCATGTGTAATATCAATAGTAAACTAATGCACATTGGAAATAACAATGTGTCGTAGTGCACATGTTTACCAAGCTGTAGTGCACTACTGCGCATGTGCAACAATAAGTTGTGCATTCAAAAATGTTGAATTTAACATGCCCGACACGAATAGTGCCAGTGCATAAGTAAATGAAATTTTGTGCAACACTAAAAATTAAAGATTTAAACATTAATTAATTAAAGAAATTAATTATAATCAGATAATAAATAGTTTAATTTATTCATAATAGCAAATACTTATAATTAGGACCTAAAAATCTTTTAATTTGTGCAATACAAAATAACGTTTCTACCACACATCCACGAAAACCTCGTGTTTTCGTTCTCCTTAAGCGGGGCAGAATAAAACGACAAATTTTAAAACGAATTTAAAAAGGGAAGTAACACAAAAAACTTTTAATAAAATAGAAATTTATTTAGTTAAAGTTTCAATAACTGTTACTAAACAAAATATTTTTTAAATAATAGTTATACCTAAACTTAAAATCGAAAATTCTGTAGCTGTTATTGAAATCATGGTTAGTTTGACAGATTTCTAAATGCTCTGGACTATGTTTTCAAAAAATTATTATTTTTCTTTAAAATTGTATTACTTACATTTTTTAATGGCGGAACACAAGGAATATTGTTTAAAAATATAAAATTTAATTTTACAAAAAACTTTTTATTTCAAATTTGGCATTTTAGAAAAAAAAGTTTTTACCTTGACTAGCTCATTCAAACTATCCTCCTTAACGATAGAAGACTGACTTGATCAAATTTTTATATAAATTTTTATTTGTTATTGCAGCCGAAATTAATAAATAAAATATTATTTAATAGTTATTCTAATTCCCATTTCATATTTAAAGATCCTATGATTTAAAATGGTTGTTACATCTCTGAACGTTTACTCACTAGGGTGGCCCAAATAACTTTTTTCGTGGAAAAGGGCATGACACCCCCGGAAAGTGTTTCAATGCGAAAAGAAGTGAATACGTATTTTTGGATTTTTTAAAATTTTGAAATTAACTGGTGCCGCCGGGCACCTCAATTTTCCCATGTAAAATGCGTGGAAAAATTTTCAATTTTAGAAAATTCAAAATCATTTTCAATTGTTTGACAAAAGTTAACATTAAGTTACTGAATCTTATAGTAGACTCTCTGACGATTAACTTGACCTATATAACTTTTAATTTTGATAACACTAACCCGGTATAAAATGACCCCAAAATTGCCCCCTTTTTAAATATTTGCACCTACATGCACTTTACCTAAGTAAAATCCATGTTTAACATCTTTATCTATAGAAATAGTTATTATTATTCATTGCAAGTGTTAATTATTGTTTCATTAATTTTTTTAAGAATATTTTGAACAAATTAATTTGTTTGAACAATTAATTTTTTCAAAAAAACCATTCAAATGACTATTTTTTATTTTTTTGTAATGTTTTAAATTCATGTTAGTTTAAATTTCAAAATTTTTGATAGAAAATTTTAACGAAAACATTACAAAAAAAAACATACAAAAGTCATTTGTATGGTTTTTTAGAAAAAATTATTTGTTTAAACTAATTAATTTGTTTAAACATAAAAAACATAAAAATGTACATATAAAAAAGTCATTTCTATGGTTTTTTAGAAAAAATTAATTGTTTAAACAAATTAATTTGTTTAAACAATGGTCAAATGCTTAAAAATATTCGTAAAATAATAAATTAAACATTAATTAATACTTGAGATAAATAATAATAACTATTTCTATTGATAAAGATGTCAGACATGGATTTTAATTGAGCAAAGTGCGTGTAGGTGCAAAAATTTAAAAAGGGGGCAACTTTGAGGTACTTTTATACCGGGTTAGGGTTATTAAAATTAAAAGTTATATAGGTCAAATTAATCGTCAGAGAGTCTGCTATAAGATCCAGTAGCTTAATATTAACTTTTGTCAAACGCTTGCGAATTATTTTGATTTTTCGAAAATTAAAAATTTTCCCATGCATTTTACATGGGAAAATCGAGGTGGCCGGCGGCACCAGTTAATATCAAAATTTTGAAAAATCCAAAAATACGTATTAACTTTTTTGCATTGAAACGAATTCCGGGGGTGTCATGTCCTTTTCAACGAAAAAAATTTTTACAATGCATTTTTGATCCACCCTATTACACAGTGGTCCAAAATGGTCAAAAATGTGGTCAAAAGTCTAAAAAGTGCTTAAATCTTTCTAAAAATCATTACTTCGGGGTTTTTGAGGTCATTGATTTTGAAATTGATATTATTTTTTTGAAAAACAAAATGGCGAATCCAATATGTCGGACCTGAAATGTAAAAACTACTTAAATCTTTATAATAATCGTTACTCGGGGCTTTTAATGTCACTGATTTTGAATTCGATATTATTTTGTTGAAAAACAAAATGGCGGATCCACACTGAGAAAAATGAGTTAGCTACTATATGGATAGCTAATTTTTAGCTGTGGTAGCTAATATTTAGCGGTTTCTGCAAACAAATTTAGTTGTGGAAGCTAATTAATAGTCTTTCTAAAAATCGTTTCTCAGTGGTTTTTGAGGTCACTGCTTTCGAATTTGATAATATTTTTTGGAAAAGCATAGTGGCCGATCCAGTATTATGGATCAAAATGAAAAAATGAAAATTAATTTAAAAAAAAATCGGTGTTTAGGAATTTTTGTTCAATTTTGATTGATTTATTTATATAGTTATACTTGCCTGTGAGATATTGTGGAATAACAAATATATAATTAAATAATAAATAAATAAAATACTGGGTTTATTTGAGCCGTTGATAACCAAATTGATGTCCACATCACAAATCTCATATATTAATAAACTTAGCCAGTACAAGCAACCCTACTGAAAAATCCTATATAGGATCCTACATAGGATCCTATATAGAATCCATATGGATTCCTATGAGAATCCACGTAGGATCCTATATAGGATCCTATAGGTCGCCTATAGGACACGTCCTATATAGGATCCTATGTGGACTCTCCTATAGGAATACATGTAGGATCTCATATAGGATCCTACATAGGCGTCCCAAAAAAATTTTTGTAAACCCCCCTACATAGGATCCTACGTAGGTTCCCATATAGGATCCTATATAGGATCTTTTATGGGCGCCCAAAAAAAATTATGTACACAGAATTAATTGTTTTTTTTAGCAACTTTATTCAAATATACATTAAGCACCATTATAAGGACGACAAATATTTACTGCGCAGGCGTAAGTATTGTAGAATACGTAAAAGACGACTGCGCATGAGGAAGGGGTACAAAAAATTTTTTTGGGGGTACCCATGTAGGATCTTATATGGGTTCCCATATAGGATCCTATATGGGAACCTACGTAGGATCATATGTAGGAGGGTGTACAAAAATTTTTTGGGACGCCTATGCAGGATCCTATATGAGATCCTACATGTATTCCTATAGGAGAGTCCACATAGGATCCTATATAGGACTTGTCCTATAGGCGACCTATAGGAATCCACATAGATTCCTATGAGAATCCACGTGGATTCCTATAGGACAATACCTATATAGGATCCTATATAGGATTTTTCAGTAGGGAAGCTATTACAAATGATGATTGCTGTAAACCTTTAAAAGTATAAACATATTTTATTCATGTGTAAAATATTTCCTATCGACTAAGAGATGTTGTATGATAGCCTGAAACCGTAAAAAACAATAATAATAAATTTTTTTATACAAAAAAATAATATTTTTGTGAAGTGCACGTGAGAACTGATTTTCACTTTTTGCACAAAAGGTAACCACAAAAATGAAGAGGAAATTCGTGGCAGCTAATTTTGCAATATGATTTATCAAAATGTATAAGAATTAATTAAAGATCTTAAATTTGACAGGATCTATCAAGCAGTGGCGCACAACAATGTACCAAACTGGAGCGGTCGCTCCACCTATAAAAGAGGTGGGTGGGTATCCTGGTCAGTAGGTGGAGGGAGGGGGTTGTGGGGGAGGTTTATCAGGATATAAAGAGGTGAAAAGATAAATGACAATCATCAGTTGAGAGTTATGTAAACAACCTAATTAATTATTTTCGAAGTAATTCCGAGTAGTTTTAATATGCTCATAAATATATATAGAGGGGAGGCCAGCAAATTGGACACTTCGTATAAGAAATATTTGTATATTTCTTTTTAACAATCTGTTATTACCAAGTATTATTCTTCTGAAAGATAAATATTAATGCTCTCTATGTTAAATATAAATAAGGCTGTGTATGGACGATTAAGGGGCTGTTCATAAATTACGTCACACTCACGCACAGTGGTCTTCATCTGTAATTTACAGTTCAAAAATATCTACAGCCTGTATATTCTCAGTTAAAATAAATAATTTTGTGTCATCAAACAGCTGATAACATTAATTGCTTCTTTTTAGCGAAGTACATAATTCATAAAAAAAATATTACTGTAATAATTATTAACAATAAAGAGACAAAGAATTTAATTATTTCTTACAATCTGGATTAACAAGAAGTAAATTCATAAATTTCATGAAAATTTGAACAAATAGCTATAAATTAGGTTCACCAAAAGTAGTCAAAAAAGACCAAATTTTATTTATTAACTTTCGAGGTTAATAACAATTAAATAAATTTTTTTTTAAAAATCGTCAACCACAGAGTTGTTAGGAATTTATTAAACTTTGATTTAAAAAAGAGAACCTTTAATTTGATTGATTATTGAAGGCTGTAGACATTTTTGAACAGTAAATTACAGATTTAGATTACTGTGTACACAGTGGGTTTAAAAAAACTGAAATTTTTTTTTCGTACAACCCGCAATTTTCTTATAGATTTTGTTTCTAGAGGATTCCGAGAGTAAGACTACACAATATTTACAATCAGGTTACTAGCCGTTTTGCAGAAAACTGATATTAAAATTTAAAAGTAGTTCCGCAAGTGCGCTTTGAGTCATATTAACAATAATAAATAAAATTTCTTATAAAAAAACAAAAATTTTATAGAATCGTTGTCTGTAATCATAAAACTATAAAGAAAAAATTATAAATAAAGAAATTAACATTAAAATTTTATTTTTATTACAACAAAGATAAATTTCGTACACACAGTTGTGTGTGCGCACATACAAGAATTGTAGAAATCGCTTAATTTTTGCATAGTATTTTTAATACATTATAATGAAAAGAATAACGTCCTTAAGACTAAAGATTAGTGTTGCCGCGATAGACAATAGAAACAAGACGAGACGAGAGAACTCTGACTCGATACGATACAAGAGAGTATTTTTTTATCTATCGAAAAATACGATACGATACGAGAATAATCTCACGAGAGACGAGAATTGTGGACAAGAATAAAAAATTATCCAGACACCTAAAATTTTTTTAAATTTAAAATTTTTAAAATGCACACGAAGTTTTAATTATACAAAGTTTACAAATAATTAAATATATGCGATTTTTATTTTAAAATAACATTTATATTCTATTAAGGAGGTTCTTTTCATTGATATAACCTCAAACTAAGAAGTGGTTTCTTTATCCAAATAAAATATTAAAATTAATTTTACCAAATTTTGGAAAATTCAGTTGTACATTTCACAAAAATACTGTTATTACAATCAACTTTGTATGAGGAAGCAAAATTATATAGTATATAACATTAGTACTTTGAATCATTGATAACTCTGCATTAAACCAGAACAACGTCTGGCATAATCTGGGAGAGTCTGATCAACCTTATATGTTTGAGAAACGTAAATTCGATCAATGGGAAGGAAAAAAAACATAAACACTTTTTATGTCATTTTTTCAAGTTGCGACGTTTCGATAGTGTGGTTTACTATCCTCTTCAGGCTAATTTTATTGAATAAATAAATAAACACCAAATTAATATAATAAAAACAACTGACACACACATTAGACTTTAAATAACAAATTAAATAATAATACCTGAGTATTCGTGTAAAACTAAATACATTGCAACTAGTCAAATTTAAAATGTTCTTTAAAATTAAAATACAGTAAACAAAAATTAATAATAAATAACAAAGAGAGGACCGACGTTAAAATTTGTGTCATTTCGATACAAGTATCAAGTCAAAACTAAAATTAAAATTAAAATAAGTTTGGAAGAACACGACGTATACTGGAAATATAAGAGGTCAATGAAATCAGAAGTAACCAAGTTCAGAGGGAGACACCTGAAAGTAGTTAGGAATTTAATTTTCTAATAAGAGGGAAATAACTCTTACTCAGAAAACAGATGTAAAATGTAAAATTGTAAAATTGTAAAATTGTAAAATTGTAAAATTGTAAAATGTACAAAGTTTCTCTTTGACAACACGTTTTTTATTTTTAACAACAAATACTATAAACAAATTGATGGTACACCGATGGGTTCTCCCATTTCACCACTTTTCGCAGATATTGTTATGTGTGATTTGGAATGTAAGTGTCTCAATATTTTAAAAACCCAATACAATTGTGTTCCATTGTTTTATTATAGATATGTTGATGACACGATTGTTTGTATTCATAAAGACCATATTGATTTGATCCTAAATATTTTTAATTCATATAACGAGAATTTGCAATTTACTCATGAACTCCAGATTGATTATCAAATAAACTTTTTAGATGTTACTTTAAATATCCAAAATAACAAAATAATTAGTAATTGGTATCAGAAGTCATCCTCTTCTGGTAGACTTATTAATTATTTTTCTAACCATCCTTACCAACAAAAAATAAATATTGTATACAATCTGGTAGACAGGGCAATTCTTCTTTCACACCATTCGTTTCACAAAGAAAATTTAAATAAAGTTAAACAAATCCTCATTAACAATGACTTTCTATCTTATTTTTTCAACAAATTCATTAAGACCCGTTTAAACAAAATCAAATTTGACAAGAATGATTCGGATCTCAATAATGCCAGATCACTTCTGTATAAACAAATTCCTAAAATTTGTTTACCGTTTAACAATTCGAATTTCCCAAAATTATCTAGAATTCTAAAGTCATATAATATTCACACAATCCCTATTATCAATAAAAATTTCAAAAACATTGTTAAATTGGGAAAAGATATATCTGAAAAATGTCAAGAAACGAATGTTGTCTATAAATTTAAGTGTAAAGAATGCCCAGCTACTTACGTTGGTGAGACGAAACGCACATTGATGGAACGTGTCAATGAACATAAAAAAGAAAGAATGTTAAACTTGTCGTGCGTGCTCATCAACTGGAGTTCAAACATGACTTCGACTGGAACAATACCACTATACTGGATCGCGAACCTGATCAAATTAACGTTTAATTTCGGAAATGATACATATTTTAAATAATGACTCGACCATTAATAAAAAAGAAGACATCTGTTTTCTGAGTAAGAGTTATTTCCCTCTTATTAGAAAATTAAATTCCTAACTACTTTCAGGTGTCTCCCTCTGAACTTGTTTACTTCTGATTTCATTGACCTCTTATATTTCCAGTATACGTGGTGTTCTTCCAAACTTATTTTAATTTTAAATTTAGTTTTAAATTGATACTTGTATCGAAATGACACAAATTTTAACGTCGGTCCTCTCTTTGTTGTTTATTATTAATTTTTATTTACTGTAATGTAATTTTGAAGAACATTTTAAATTTGACTAGTTGCAATGTATTTAGTTTTACACGAATACTCAGGTATTATTATTTAATTTGTTATTTAAAGTCTAATGTGTGTGTCAGTTGTTTTTATTATATTAATTTGGTGTTTATTTATTTATTCAATAAAATTAGTCTGAAGAGGATAGTAAACCACACTATCGAAAAGTCGCAACTTGAAAAAATGACATAAAAAGTGTTTATGTTTTTTTACCTTCCCATTGATCGAATTTACGTTTCTCAAACATATACTTGGAAGGGAATTTACTTTTCTTAAACCTTATATTTTATCCAAATCTCTTTAAAACCAGCATTTACAGATTCCATTGCTTGTTCGGAGTAGAAACCATGCTCACTGTTATACTTTTTACAAAAGTATGGCACGTGATCAAATACGGCATGTATTTTAGGAATAATATTATAGTATTTAAAGATGTGTCAGTTTTTTTATAGCTTTCTGATATGTGACTTAAAGTTTTTGTCCAATCTATATAACATATATAAATAACATTTGATATATTTTAAACAACTTCGTTCATATTTTTTAGAAATAATTTATAAAATTTTTACGTATTTCAAAAGTTTCCGACTGAAGTTTCAATTAAAAGAAGGTTTTGAATTATAAACCTCTCGAGAGGTTCGACAAAATTTTTACAAATGTTTACGTTTCTAAAACCTTCTATTAAAGGAAACTCAAGAGGTTTATTATTCAAAACCTTCTTTTCATTAAAACTCCAGTCGAAAACTTTTAAAAATGTAAAATTTTTGGATAATACTTCCAATAAATATGGACGAGGTTGCTGAAAATATATCAAATGTTTTAAAAACTTTGATTTGCTCGTAATATTTTGCTTTTCAGATATAGATTAGACGAAACCTTTGAGTCACATATAAGAAGGCTAAAAAAAAGTGACACATCTTCAAATACATTAATATTATTTTTAAAGTACATGCCATATTTAATCACGTGGCATACTTTTGTAAAAAATACAACAGTGAGCTTGGTTTCTACTCAAAACAAGCAATGGAATCTGTAAATACTGATTTTAAAGAGATGTGGATAAAATATCCAAGGAAAAATAAAATACAACTGCATCAGTAAAACTTTTCTCTATAATGACTAAACATTTAGCCAAAAATGAACGAGCGATATTGCCGATATCACTGCTTTGAAGAAATTGAAAATCGTCGCTCAATTTTTCTGTATTAGGGAAAGTGTATTATTATTTATATATGTCTTTAATATATTTTATCGAAATATTGAAAAAATTGTTATGTTAGATCCTAAAAATGTTTCTACCAACTTACAAAAGTTATTGCAAAATCAAAATTTTAAACACATATTAAATAAAAGCTTATATTTCTTAAATAAGTTTTCCGATTTAAGTGTACCTAGGATAGAACCATAAGGCATAGAACTGACTTCCACTTACAGTCTAAAAATTAAAAAACAATTTTTTTTCATAATTTGTTTATAAACAATTTTTTTCAATGATCTGGACTTTTAAAAATCTGGAAATTTTTTTCCATATTTTTTTTAAGATCTGGAAATCTTAAAACTCTAAGAAATCGAAATCCATTAAAAAAATTTACGAGCGTTTATTTTTTGGGGCATTCCATGGGAAATACGTTCTATCAAAAATAGGTATTATTTTTTAGTTTTCTGTTTTTCTTTAGTATTCTAGGTGCTAAATAAGTAAGCAATATTTTTAATCACTTACTTAGCACCCAAAATATTACCAAACGACGAGGTATAAGCGAAAGCTAACCGATTTTCTCATGGAATGCCCCAAAAAATAATCGCTCGTCAATTTTCTTAATGGATTTTGATTTCTTAGAGTTTTAAGTGTATTTTAATATCTTTTTCTGATTTTTAAAAGGTCTGAAACATTCAAAAAAATTAATTGTTTATAAACAATTTATAAACAAATTATGATAAAACAATTTTTTTTAATTTTCGAACTGTAGTTAGAAGGTTATTTTGAGTCCATTAGTTCTACGCAAATTACATTTAAATTGGTGAAATAATTTATGAAATATAAGCTTTTAATGAAAAAGTGTTTTAAAAATGTCAGTTTTGCCATACTCTTCCCCGTTTATTTAACGTAGTTTATGAACGGCCTTTTTTTTGCTTCCTTAAAATGTAGGGGTGGGTGGGTACCTGCAGGTAGGCCTGGCTCCACACGCGTCACGGAGTTTGTGCGCCACTGCTATCAAGACTTTTTTTACAGCACTACTTTTCTCAGATTTTTTTGGGTGCAAAATAAATGCGTTTTACCGATTCAAGTTACTTACAGAATTATAACATTTTACAATACTTAGAAAGCAAATATTAAGTCAAAAATACACCCATTTATTATTATAGTCCATTTTGCCGATTTAAAATTAAACCCGCTGTTTTTTAATAAAAAGAGTTCTCCATATTGCGTGAATAGTAAAGAATTACTTTTTTAACGTTTGACACTTCCACTTTTGTTTATAAAGTAAATAAAGTAGCATTTGTGACGACATCTAGTTATTATCGTTGGCATTTTCTAATGCCCTGAAGTATTCTTTAACAAATTCATGTGAAAAAGAACTCGAAAAAAATTTTTTTTTTTACGACTTTTGGCCAGCTTTTTGGGATTTTGGACCACTGTGTATTACTCACTAATAGCATTTTAATGACCTTTTCTTTCGCGGACACGTCAAATTGCTGTCCGCGGAATGGAAGATTGACTGTATTTTAAAATTTTTTTTAAATTAATTCTTTATTATTACTTTTAATATTAATTAAATAGTAAAGTTTTCTTCAAGTAGCGCGTTTGAATAATTTATTTATTTATATTTATAATATTGTCAATTGGTCAATGTTTTTTACCTAAATTTTTAATTTAATTGCTGAATTTATTGTCAAAAGTTACAAATAGAGTTGGAAAATTAATTTTTATTTAAATATTTCATGACAATAATTTCTTTAGAATTTAATGCTTTTTTATATATTTAGATTTATCTGCAAAAAAAAGTAAATACAATCTACAGAATAGGTTACATTTATTATTGACAAAAATAACAAGTGTGACTGTCTTTATTTTATAAGTACTAATATATACTATTTTTGACTGCTTTAGAAGTAACCGTTGAGAGTTTCCATACCAAAAAGATCAAAGTTGCAAGTCAAGTTTTTGATTTTGATTAAAGTTGGTCAATTTGTAGTATTTAGGGGTAGTAATAACTTAGTCAAGTATTTTTGAAAAATTTCCCAAATTTTAGGAATTACGTCACTTTGAATTTTTTACCCTTTATTTTTTCAAATTCTTGTCATTTAAAGAGTTTTTAACCGATTTCAATGAAATTTATAGGGTGTATGTAAAAAACTATAAGGTTTTAAATAAATTTGAAGTAGATTTAAGAACTTCAAAAATTTATGTACAAAAACACAAAAAAAAATTTAATAGTATATTATGCATCAAGGGAGGGAAGGCCGTGTTTTTTTGTTAAGCACAAATGTTCGAAGAACGAGTGTAGCACGAGCGTAGCGAGTGCGAAACGAGTTCGGAGAACATTGTACGAGACAAAAAATCGGCCTCCCGAGGTGCATATGCTATTTTCTATCACAGATGTACGAAAATCTTGTGTTTCGTACGCGTTAGCGGGTCAGCACTCGCAGTTTTCAGGTTAGTGACGTTAGAGATAAAAATGCGCCTGCGCGATGAGAGTTTTTTTCACTGTTCGGAAGTTTTTTAACCTCTAACGTTCACTGACCTAAAAACTGTGAGTTCTGCCCCGCTTAAGGCGAACGAAAACGCGAGGTTTTCGTGCATGTGAGGTAGAAACCTTTTTTTCTATGTGTGCTAATTTATATTTTTTATTTTTGGCACAATATAATGAAAGCTTTTCATTTTACCTTTATTTAAAAAAAAAATTGATGGAGGGTCTCTTAGTTCTCGAGATATCGGCAAAAGAGTATTACGCTTCACGTCTTCTATCCTATGAGCATAACGATTTTTGAGTTTTATTTGTTTTTAAAAATATTGTTAATGAATAAACTACAATGATTTATTCCTGACTACTATCTATGAATATTATAAGAAATAAATAAATATTTATGAACTAATAACCAATGGTAGTGTTAAAAAGTTTAAAAGTAGATTTTATTTAATTAATTTTGCAGCAAGTAAGACAGAAATTTAAAAGCAATTGAAGGTGATAAATTTGCCGATCTGAATTAATAGTCTAACAATTGTGAAACAATGAATAATGTATTATACAAATTTTTCTTTGTCGACAGTAACAGGTACGTAGCTAGGGAGGGCCCAGGGGGACCGGTCCCCCCCGAAAATTTTTTTACTCGTTGAAATTTTTTTTTTCTGAGAAACACTTTTTTGCTGCGGGAGCTACGGGCATGGAATTTTGTCCCTCCCCCCCGACAAAAATTTCTGGCTACGGGCCTGGACAGTAACTCAAAAAACTGTAAGGCATAAAAAAGCGTTGCAGATTAATTTAAACTTACTTTACTACTAAACTCCAACCATTGGTTTTTTGTGACTTACACTTTAAGCCTAGAAGTTATTCCTATTAATTTATTTTTAAAAATTGAAAAAAGTGAAAAGAAAAAACTGAAACAATTTTCTGGTTTCGCTATTGTTGAAGCTCATCAATACTACGTAAATTATTGTTAAAAATAGACCAAAACGTATTTGCAACTATACATATTGTAAAATGTCTATCTCATATTCACAAATCATATTTTATTTTATTAAGTCTCAGTCTGCTGCTATTATTAATTATCGATTGCAGAGTTGGTCACCATAGACTTTTAAACATGATTTAAGGATAAGGATATCATTTTATTGAAATTGTACAATTATACAAACTGGTTATTAATCAAGAAAAGAAAAAAAGATAAGAAGGTAAAAGCCTAACACTAAGTCTCGACAGGTCGCCGCAGCTCACCGTCGAGAATCGAAGAGTACCTGAAATTTAGATTTTAATATAATCGCAATTATATTATTGATTTGAAATATTTTCTGAACTCGAGCAGAGGCGCACCTTAGCTCGATAGAAAGATATCTAATTTCTTGAGTCGCGACGCCTGCTTATATAGAGACGATCGGTTTGATCGTGATGCAAGAGCGAAAAGCTTCGTCGCTGAATTCGACGTCACACGGTCTCTTGTATATTTGTTGCCTATACTCAGGCTTGCTGGTTGCATGTCTGGGAGTCTATCTGTAGGCGTCTTTAGTGTCTACAATATATATACATATTTACAAGATTATTCGACTTCATGTGGTTGCCGGGACTATTTCATCGTTTTGCTTTTCGAGTAAACTTCTTTTATAGAGCAGATTTCTGTATATCTACAGTGTTTGTGTCAATGAAAGCAGAAAATTTTTTGCAATTAATTTTCTGCTTCCATTGATTCAAAAACTGTAGATATCCAGAAATCTGCTCTAAAAAAGAAGGTTGTTTGAAAAGCAAAACGTTAAAATGGTCCTGGTAACCACATTAAGTCGAATGATTTTGTAAATAAGTATATAGTTATAAGTGTATAGTTGTAAACATTTTCTGGTCTACTGCTAACAGTTATTTATGGGAAATTGCCCTATGTTGGATAGTCATACCAACAGTAGATAACTATAAATACAGTCGACCATCCCAGTAAACCCGCCGAGCGCGGAAAGGAGAAGAGGTTTTCGCGAAACTCAGGTTCTCCTAGTATAGGCACGCTTACTCGCTGTCGAGCGTAGTTGAACATTGCTCGAGTTTTTCAGCACATGTGTAGGGCAAAGTGGGGGTACGAGTTCCGCGTCAAGTTGGGGAAGCGGCGTTACTAGGATGGGGTTTACTGGGATGGTCGACTGTATATTAAAAATTATTCATTTTACCGAAACCAATCTTAGAGTTTAGAAGTAAATTTAGACAAAATTAATCTGCAACGCTTTTTCGTACCTCACTGACAGAAACAGATTTTCAAACTTACTATCCACGATATTAAAATATACTAATTTTAATATCTGGGTATTATGTTTACATATCTAAATACTAAGTTTCAATATGTGGATGCTAAATTTAAATAGCCACAAATATCCATATTTTCATGCCTTGCAGTTTATTGTGTTACTGTCGACAAAGAAAAATTTGTATAATACATTATTCATTGTGTCACAATTGTTAGACTATTAATTCAGATCGGCAAATTTATCACCTTCAATTGCTTTTAAATTTCTGTCTTACTTGCTGCAAAATTAATTGAATAAAATCTACTTTTAAACTTTTTAACACTACCATTGGTTATTAATTCATAAATATTTATTTATTTCTTATAATATTCATAGATAGTAGTCAGGAATAAATCATTGTAATTTATTCATTTACAATATTTTTAAAAACAAATAAAACTCAAAAATCGTTATGCTCATAGGATAGAAGACGTGAAGCGTAATAGACCGAATCCATTTAAAATCATGCAGGCAGTCCGATGGTACATCGAGAATTAACTTGATATGAAAGAATGTTCTTCTGCTCGAAAAATAAAGAGACACGTATTTTTTTAAATTTTCATAATATTTTTTTTGTTGAATTTTTACGATTTTTTTAGATTTTAACAAAAAAATAAGTTTTTTATACATTTTTTCTTTAAAATCTCGTAATTTTCACAATTTTTAAGCTTTTTAGTTGCTTTTTAGCTCATTCTTTTCTATTTTTTATGATTTCTCAAAAATTCATCAAAATAAGTAAAAAATATTGATAAACAAAAACAATACTTTGATTTTTTAAAAAAACTAAAAAAATGTTTATCTCAAAAAGGCAACCTTTTTTTTTCTTGAAATTTTCAGGGTTTATAGCTACTTAAGTGTACTAATCACCATAAAAATTTCAATTGGTATTTTTTTGTTTCTTGGGAGAAAAAAATTATTTTCTATTATTTCGTAAAAACCTCCTAAATTTCGCAATTTTTAAGATTCAAAATCATTCCTTGGGCCCTTTGTTTACATTGATAATGCTCTTTTAAAAAATATAATAAAATGTAATAGCAGCTGATAAATAGCAATATTATCGAACTTTCTTGAAAAAAGAAAAAACTGTTTTTAAGTATTCTTTTTTGATGTTATAATATTATATTATTTTCATATATTCATTTCACATAATATACGTATCATAAAAATATGAAATATTTTTAGTATGTATATATTATTTCTTTTTTTTTGCGTGGGATGTGAAAACCTGCTCACAGGTACCCTGTAGCCTATACTACAGGGTTACATTAGTTCTATGAAACGAATTATATATACCAATGTGGAAATTTTATATAATAGCAAATTGATTACATCCAAATACCTAAATTTTATAAAACTAGGCGCGGATCCAGCGGGGGGCGATGGGGGCGAGCGCCTCTCCCAAAAGCCTTAGATTATCATATGAGAGAGAAAGAGATCCGCCTTTGTATGAAACTCAAAATTTTTCAATAAAAAGTTCTACAAATTAAAAACAGCATTTCCGTTTTTCCAAGAAAGTTATATAATATTGCTATTTATCAGCTGTTATTACTTTTTATTATATTTTTTAAAAGAGCATTAACAATGTAAACAAAGGGCCCAAGGAATGATTTTGAATCTTAAAAATTGGGAAATTTAGGAGGTTTTTACGAAATAATAGAAAATAATTTTTTTCTCCCAAGAAACAAAAAAATACCAATTGAAATGTTTGTGGTGATTAGTACACTTAAGTAGCTATAAACCCTGAAAATTTCAAGAAAAAAAAAGGTGGCCTTTTGAGATAAAAATTTTTTTAGCTTTTTCAAAAAATCAAAGTATTGTTTTTGTTTATCAATATTTTTTACTTATCTTGATGAATTTTCAGAAATCATAAAAAATAGAAAAGTATCAGCCAAAGAGCAACTAAAAAGCTTGAAAATTGTGAAAATTACGAGAGTTTAAAGAAAAAATGTATAAAAAACTTATTTTTTTGTTAAAATCTGAAAAAAATCGTAAAAATTCAAAAAAAATGTTCTGAAAATTTGAAAAAATACGTGTCTCTTTATTTTTCGAGCAAAAGAATATACTTTCATATCAAGTTAATTCTCGATGTACCATCGGACTGCCTGCATGATTTGAAATGGATTCGGTCAATACTCTTTTGCCGATGTCTCGAGAACTAAGAGACCCTCCATCAATTTTTTTTTTAAATAAAGGTAAAATAAAAAGCTTTCATTATATTGTGACGAAAATAACAAATATGAATTAGCACACATAGAAAAAAAGGTTTGAAATTTTGTTTGTGTTTTTCTACATGAATTTTTGAAGTTTTTAAATCTACTTTAAATTTATTTAAAACCTTATAGTTTTTTACATACACCCTATAAATTTCATCGAAATCGGTTAAAAAATCTTTAAATGACAAGAATTTGAAAAAATAAAGGGTAAAAAATGTAAAGTCACGTAATTCCTAAAATTTTGGAATTTTTTCAGAAATACTTGACTGAGTTATTACTACCCCTAAATACTACAAATTGACCAACTTTGATCAAAATCAAAAACTTGACTTGCAACTTTGATTTTTTTGGTATGGAAACTCTCCGTTACTTTACTTTTTACATCACAACTACACAACGGCTGTTTAGTAAGTCTCACTATTATTTCTATCCGTCGAAAATCTACTTGACTGTTGCGTCTTCACTAATCGTATGAAAGTCGCCTTTTCTATCCACTTTTCTCCGTGTGTTTTAAAATTTTTAGAATTACTTTTCTAGAAAATGCAGCCCACCAAACTTGAACAATGAAAATACGAAAAAAAAAATTCACCTGTCTTTCTCAATTTTAATCGCCGTTTCTATTAATCAAAATTAACAACATTTTAAAGCGGACATGTTTTTAATCCCATTTTTGTAAGCGGTCCCATAATTTTTGGCGGTAGCGTATTATCCAAAATGGCGACTGGCTGGAAAACAAACAGTTTATTATAGTCAATATGACGAAATCAGTTTTTTGAAATAACTTTTTTAAACAAATTTTTGAACCTATGTTAATTAACAAATTATTTTCCATTTATCAAAAGCTATAACTGATATAATAATTCTATTGAATTTTATTATTTTAAAAATAAAAATTGTCTTCCAGTCAGCCGCCATTTTGGATGAATGTCACGAAAAAAAATGTGTAATATTTAAATTTAAGTTACTTTTTATGTATCTGATAGTTCATGTTTTAACGTTTTAAAATAAAATTATTATAAAATAATACATAAGTTTGTGTTTTTAACATTGAACTTTAATTTTACAAAAAAAAGGGGAGGGGTCTCAAAAAATTGTTGTGCCCTGAACCTCAATTTGCCATAAACCGGAACAGAATAAACTAGCTATCATTTTTGTAGAAATACTACGAGCAACAAAAACTATCTGAATAAAAGGTAGTGCAAAAAAGGAATGGTTAAAAAAATATTTGTTAAATGTACAAAATGTTAAAGAATCAGATGGTCCAGCAAGTAAGAATATTGAAACTGACTCCTCATTGTTTTTATGTGCACATCACATTTCACAAACTAGAGAATGTGCTGTAAACAATGTAATGTCGCTCCGCAATTGGTTTCTCAAAACAGCAAATGAATCAAAAAGTTATATTGAAGGCGTCGATTAAGTTTAATTGCATTTATATTTTACACCACTTAGAAGTCCTCTTATGAACATTGTAATTCTGTTTTGTAATTAATTTGAAACATTTTTTAGGAATAAATAAATTTGATACAATCGGGACTTTCATGGATACAGAAACTTTGGTTGCAGTCAGTCGGAAGATAGGACAGACGAGGAGTTATGGAAAGAAAGAGGGGAGGAAACTTGTGACTCAAAATCCTCGCCTGTCGCATTGTCTCTAGCCCAATGTTTACGGTTTTCACGAATGCATACCACTCCCGAAATTTGCAATCATAAGAGTCCCAACTGTGGTTTTAAAAATCAACGTGTTTTTACTACTTTACCCTATTCTTTAGATTGAAATACGCAAATACGATATAAATACGATAAATAATATAATAAATAAATACGATATACTTTTGACAGTAACCGTGCGATTCGGAAACAATAATCAGATTTATTTTAGTGTAATATAAGTGTTATTTTTAATTTCAAAGTAACCTAAAAAGCGTAACAACATGGTATATCTAATGATACGCTCACACCTCTGTGGCTGCCTGCCAGTCTGCCGGAGTCACCATGATAACGTGTGAGAGTGAAAAGTTCAGACAAAGAAAATTTGAATTGTCTGAACCCTTCACTCCCACAGCAGCCAGGAGCTGTGCGAGTACCTTAAGTTTTATTTTTCAAAGGCTGGTAGCAGCGTTTGAGCATCGGAGCGTTAGGTTGCTTGTTGTTTGAGTTTTGACAACTATTGCGCGTAAACACGTATAAATCACTGTGAAATTGAAATGACAGTTAAAAAAAATGCCTACAGTAATTTATAAGTGAAATAATATTTAAATATTTATAAATAAAAAATAATTGACAATCTGTAAGTGAATTGAAAAAACTTTAATATTAATGAATTTGAATTTAGCGCGCTTGTATCCGGAATTTCTTACCTGACTCAAACCTAACTTACGTAACCTACGTTCTTTACTACATTTGACAGCTTTACAGCGTTGCCGCATCTAGACAGAATAATTCGAAGAATCTTGAGAATTTTTTTGTATTTTTAACATTTTTGCTTTTAAATGATCTGTAAGGTGACCAAATTTTTTTAATTTATTAAACCTTAAATATTCATCTTTCAAAAACAATTATTCCAAGAAAATCTGTCATCGATACACTGGAAAACATGTTTGTGTGAAAAACAACAATTTGGCTATAGTTGAGTCCGTTTTAGTTAAAATGACAAGGATTCCTTGTTCAGTTAGCATCCGAAGAGAAGTTAATTCTAATAAGTCAAACTTAATCGACTTGTAATTCTTAAAAGCAGAAAAAATTTATAAATCAGCTGAAATGTTACAATTTTCCAGTGCAAATAAGTTACTTTGTGTCAATTAATCTTTAAAATAATACCAAAGTTTACTAAAGTTTTAATAGTTTTTTTCTGAATATTTTAAATCGACATAACCTTAAAATATATGGCGACCAAAACTGGTATTTTTTACCTTAACCGCTAATGTTTGAATGAGAGAAAGTATTGACAAATGTATTTCAGATAATAAAGAACTTTTTGCGCAGTAATAAAAGCAGTCGATCGCCAGGCACGTAGCCATGGGGGGCCCAGAGGGCCCGGGCTCCCCCCAAAATTTTTTTTACTCGTTGAAAAAAAAAATTTTTTTTTTGCGAAAAATTTTTTTGCTACGGGCGCTACGGGTATGGAATTTTAGGCCCCCCCCCCGAAAAAAATTTCTGGCTACGGGCCTGTCGATCGCACAGTTTTTAGTGTTAATATAATATTATTCCTAATTACTCAGAGTACAAATTATCCTTGTCATTTTAACTAACCTCCCCTAGCTGGCGCCTTAACTAACTAGGAAAAATGGTTGATTCCTTGTAGACGAGTACAAAGGAGTTTTTTCAGTGTATCTTTTAGAAATTTACTTTTAAAGTACCTTGGTTACCGTTATTCTATAAGAGACCATAATAAATAAATATTTTTTTTAACTTCTAAATTTTTTAGCAAAAAATTCTCAAATTTTGCCAAACTTTTTTTTGTTGTACCAAATAATATCATTTCTCACAATTTGAAAAATTTCTGACATTTTTTAATGTTTGTCCGATTCCTCAATTAACGTGAATCCACTAAGTAGTATAAGGATACGTATCGGACACGTATTTTTGAAATACAACATGGCCCCGAATCGGACGAAGTATATCTCCATTCTTTTGAGGCTAGCGATCGCTGCACCGTAACGGAAAATGAGTTAACTAAAAATATCGTCTGCTTTGTTTTTGTTTTGTCTGAATTGTTCATTTGTTGTTTTTACATTTCCTTATTTTTTAGTAAGCGATTTATTAAAAAGTATTCATATTTAAAGCACAATTAAGAAAAAAAGTGAAAAGAGGAGAATCAGTAAACGCAACAGTATGTATATGTTAAAAGCACAAAGAAGTGAATGTTTTTCAAGAAACGTATACTTGTCATGTTTATTTGTAGATTAGAGTTTCGATTTTTCACATTTTCTACAAAGGGAAAGTAATTTGTACTTATAAAAAGAAATGGAATGTTTTAAGCAAAAATAAAGTTTGCAATGTTTAAGGAAACTTATTATTAAACATACCACTACCTTCTGAAAGTTGGGGTTATTGTTTAGAGATTTCTTTCAAATAAATTTAAGTTAACCTTTGGAAAAGTTAAAGTTAACTTTTGGAAAAGCTAAAGTTAACTTTTGGAAAAGCTAAAGTTAACTTTTGGAAAAGTTAAAGTTAACTTTTGGAAAATTTAAAGTTAACTTTTGGAAAATTTAAAGTTAACTTTTAGAAAAGTTAAAGTTAACTTTTAGAAAAGTAAAAGTTAACTTTTAGAAAAGTTAAAGTTAACTTTCGGAAAAGTTAAAGTTAACTTTCGGAAAAGTTAAAGTTAACTTTCGGAAAAGTTAAAGTTAACTTTCGGAAAAGTTAAAGTTAACTTTCGGAAAAGTTAAAGTTAACTTTCGGAAAAGTTAAAGTTAACTTTCGGAAAAGTTAAAGTTAACTTTCGGAAAAGTTAAAGTTAACTTTCGAAAAAGGTAAAGTCAACTTTCGGAAAAGTTAAAGTTAACTTTTGGAAAAGTTAAAGTTAACTTTCGAGAAAGTTAAAGTTAACTTTCGAAAAAGTTAACGGTTACTTTTGGAAAAGTTCAAGTTGACTTTTGTAAAAGTTATAGTTAACTTTCGGGAAAGTTATAATTAACTATCCGAAAAGTTAACCCGAGTCGAAATCCTGGTCCTCCTTTAGTCCTCCTTTAGGTCTCCTTTAGTCCTCACAAAATATATATTTTAAAATATCTTAGAAATTCAGGAAAGAATGAAATGCATTGTAATTTTGCTCCTCCATTGCTCCTCCTTATCCTCCAAAATGTGTAGTTATTTCCATTATGCACATTTTGGAGGACGAGGAGGACTAATGAAGGATCTGAATTGCTCCATTGATCCTCCATTTATCCTCCGTTTGTCATCTATTTATGCTCCAATGAGGATAAATGGAGGACTAACGGAGAACCAGTGGAGTACCAATGGAGGACAATTGGAGGACCAAACGAGAACCAACTGAGAATTCCATTGGTACTACACTAGTTCTCGGTCATTTTCCATTAATCAATTTATATAATTTAATATTAACGGTTTAAAATAGTTTTTAACAAATTATTGTTAGTGTATTAAAATTCACAATTTATTCATGCACTGTAAAAAATTTATAGTAACTTTTTGATAATAGTATAAATTGAACATAGCACGTAGTAAATACGTATCAATATATAATAGCTAAAAAAATAAACAAAATTAAATTTAGAATTAGAAATTATAGGGTGTTCAGACTTTAGTTTATTGAAATCACAGAATTGGGGTTGGCTCGAATTTATGACTCGAGGCCAGTTGCCAGTTCAAATATTACCAGTAAAAATAAAGTGACGTGTTTGGGAAGCGTGTGGCGGCAACACCTCTCGATGGCCAATTTCTCAGCTGCTCGCCGGTCGCGTCTATCAACACGTGTTCTCAGTGTTAAAATTTCTCTGTGAATGTAAGGTCATTGTCTCACGCAGTTTCGCGTTTTCGTAAGGTTTTATTCTCAAGGTTCGTCTCATTTATACTTCTCAAAAGGACTTTTCAAAATTGTATTGTGTGTGTGTTGTGTGGTGTCAGATCACCAGAAATTACAAGTGTAATTTCTACGGAAAGAACTCAAATACAAAGAACATAATTTGCTGTGTGTGTTTGTGCTTTTTAATTGCTTGACCACGGATTTACTCAATAAAACAAGGTATTTCTCATAATTAAAGGTGTTCTCATTTTATTGAATTTTATTTTATTCTCTGTAAAATCATTCTCCGTAAAGTGAAATTCTCAAACCTTTTTCTCACTTCCCGGTACTGCTCAAAACATACGGTTATTATTACATTTTAAAGTTTTATTTATTTTTACAACCAGGACAATTATATACATTATTTATTTTTATATATTTTACCACTTATATTTATATTACTTATAGAATACACAAATTTTTAAAAATCCTAACCTACGCAAGATTCGAACCCTACAACGCACGCTTAAATCGCTAAATCCCGACAACGCAAGTCGAGAGTCGCTAGCCGCTAGCCGCTAGGCCACCGAAGCCTTAAGGATTAAGCTTCTAAGACTATTTCTTGAGAGTGGGACAAGAAAGATGAAAAACCTCATTAAAGATTACCTGCCCTATAGTTAAGACTTTTCAATAAATGCTTTGAATTCGAACCGAAGAAACTATAGGACATAAATAAATTTAACTAATTTGTTACCAACGGAGTATTATGAAAATACGGAATTTTAAATTTTATTATTTTTGGGACAGGAATGACAATAATAGCTTGCTCATATCTGTAAGTTTATTTAAACAGATGTAAATTCTAAGAACACAAGGAAAAAGTAACTACCTTAAATTTACCTGAATACATTTATAATGGAAGGTGCTTGGAATGTGCAAACAATAACTCATTAAATTGTTTAAACAATTTATTATTATTAATTTCACAATATATGTCAAATAAACATATAGACTTCTAGTTTTCCCTAATTGTGCAAATTTTATAAGCAAAAAAACTAATTATATAAAGAAGCTGAAAATTAATACATTTACAAATGTTCAAACAATATATTGTTGTTAATGTTTTAATAAATTGAATATAGAGCTAGATACTTCTAGTTTTTTTTCAGTTATACAAATTTTGATTATCAGAATATCTGATTATATAAGTAAAACTAGAAATGATTATAATTACAATTGTTTAAATAATTTATAGTTATTAATTTTACAATAGGTGTAAAATAAACATAGGGATTACTAATTTTTTTTAATTGCGTAAAGTTTGATAAGCAGAGCAACTGATTATGAAAAGAAACTAAAAATTATTACATTCACAATTGTTTAAATAATTTATTGTTGTTAACTTTACAATATATTAAACATTAGGCTAGACACATTTAGTTCTTTTTATTGGTCAATAATGTATTGTAAGCAGAACAACTAATTATAGAAAAGAACTAGAAACTTTCGCATAATTGTTTAAACAAGATATTATTGTTAATCTTTCAGTGTAGCTTCTTTGTACAGTTAGAGATGTTTAGTTCACCTTTATTTAATTTTTTTTACTTTTCCCGTTTAAAGATGATTTCTACTGATCTAAAACTAGATGTGATTTTAAAATTCTACCTATTGTACTGTTTTTAGACAACTTAATCAACTTTCATTATTGTTAATTTTTCAATTTATTGAGTTATACAATGGGTCTAAATTTTGAAATCACTTACATTTTGATATGAGTTAAAATTATCTTTAAACGTGAATAGTAAAAAAAAATAAAAGAAGGCAGACTAAACATCTCTTTAAATTTAAGAAGAAGTTACACTGAAAGATTTACATTAATAAATTATTTAAACAATTCTGCGAAAATTTCTAGTGCTTTTTTACATTAAGTTGTTCTGCTCATAAAACATTGTACAAATAAAAAAGACTACAAGTGTTTAGCCTAATGTTCAATATATTAGAAAGTTAACAACAGTAAATTGTTTAAATAATTGTAAATATAATGATTTGTTGTTTCTATTTATAATTAGTTGTTCTGTTGATCAAACTTTTAACAATTAGAAAAAAAGTGGAAATCTCTATGTTTATATTTTATGTATACTGTGAAATTAATAAGTAATAATAAATTGTTTGAAAAATTGTAACTATAGTCATTTCTAGTTTTCATTATATAATTAGGTATTATCATATTAAAAATTGTTATAACTGAAAAAAAGAAGTTTCTAGACTTTTATTCAATATATTGGAAAATTAACAATAATATATTGTTTAACATTTATAAATGTAATGATTTTCAACTTTTGTAAACAATTAGATTTATTTGCTTATACAACTTTGCACAGTTATGAATTTATTTATACGTTTAAAGAAATCAAAAGTTTTTTTATGCTAAATAATACAAGCCATTTTCATTAAATTAAAAAATATTGAAAATTTTTCATGTCTTTAAATGATTGACAAATTTCTCAAATTCTATAATAAATTTTAAATTTAAAGTTAGTTAATCCACCTTGAACCACCTTGAAAGGGATATAGAGGAGAAAAGGAGCATCAAGAAGACCAAGAGGATAAAAGGAGGACCAAAGGAGTACAAGGAGGATAAAGAGAATCAAAGGAGAACTAAAGGAGTACTTAAGGAGAATCATCAAAAATAAGTAGAGAAAGACAAAAGGACCATAAGGAGGACAAAGAAGATCAAAGGGGTACCAATGGAGTACCAAGAGTATAAAGGGAGAAAAAATGGAGCATCTGGAGGTGAAAAGGATAGGTAAAGGAGTACTAGGAGGACTAAAGGAGGATCAGGATTTCGACTCGGGAAAGTTAGCTTTTGGAATACTTGAATATAATTATCATGTAAATCCCATAAGAGTTTATATTGACTTTCGAAATAGTTAACATTAACTTTCGGAAAAGTTAAAGTTAAGGATGCACAACTTTGCAGGTGGAAATCGTTCATCAGCGAGAAGAACCATAGAGCCGACCTTGATTTGATTATACGGATGATGCCATTTTGAGATAGAGAGTTGTTGTTGCAGATAACTGGCCGACCATCTTGACCAGAAAGCCTGCACCCTTTGTTGAATAAGTTGCCACCTAGACAACCTTGAGCTTGGCACATCCATCAGAGAAGGTTCCGGTATCGAAGTGAGCGGTTCCCCGATGAGAAAATGCGCTGGTATAAGATCTGACAAGTTGTCAGGGTCTTCCGATTGGGGTTCCAACGGTCGTGAATAGTCGACTGCTTCAACCTGAGCTAGAAGAGTCGTAAAATCTACGTAGTTCAGTATTGTTTCACCAACCGTCCTTTTGAGATAATACTTGACAGATTTGACGGCGGCCTCCCACTAACCACCCATGTGTGGAGCAGAGGGGGGGGGGGTAAAGTTCCATGAGGTGCCGTCGTTTACCAGAAGTTGAGATAATGTCCTTGATTCGTGAGTTTCGACCTTAAAAAGTTGCTGGAGAGCCTTGTCCGCTCCGATGAAATTCGTTCCACAGTCACTGTGGAGAGTGTAGCAAATGCCTCTCCGTGAGACAAATCGTCGTTAGGATGCGAGGAATCCTTCCGTTGGGTAGTCCGTAACAGTTTCCAGATGAATGACGGAGGTCGAGAAGCAGACAAAAATACAGAGCAATCCTTTTTTGTTCCGTGCTCCTCGCCTCTTCCAAGTTTTGAGAGAGATAGGTCATAATCTACTCCGGTGTTGAGAAATAGCCTTGATGAAGTGAGTCTGGAGGTAGGTAGCTGACCCATCAGCTGTTGAGCTTGGATTCCACGTTGTCGAGCACCAGGCACACACTTGAGAATATGAGACCTTACTGGTCGTCGACCTCCAATGACCCAAAAACTCTTCTTTACATGAGAGAGTGTGAGCTGAGTTTCACCGTGAAGAGTCCTTTGATGCGCGTCTCTAATAATCAGACGAGTGAGAGCTGAATCCTTAGGTAGGATAACAGGGTGCTTACTCTCATGACCCAGATCAGAAAATTTGAGCCGGCCCCCAACTCTAAGAATTCCTTGGTGATCGATGAATGCCGTAAGTCTGAAAAATGGATGAGAGCTAGGAAATGGTATACTTCTCTTGAGTTCCTTGAGTTCACTTGAGCAGTATGCTCCTTAAGTGACTTGAGTCCAAAAATTCCTTGATTGCACTAAATCCTTATAATTGAGAGGATTGGTGAGAGAAGCCTGAGAATCTCCCTTGAGCAATTTCAAAAATCTAAAACAAATTGAGGTGATCCTTAATAATTTAGTGTGAGAGGAATACCTTTCAACGAGATCCCAGGGTTGAGGAGACGTTGAGAAAAACGCATCCGGGTCCTTCTTCCACTTGGGCTGAAGCATCTGTCAATGAGTTTGAAGTTGGCCACTTTTCCGTTGATTCCTGCAACCAAGATGGCCCCTGCCACCATAGTTGATGCTGAGAGAGTTGGTGAGTATTCAGGCCCCTTGATGCGCAGTCAGCAGGTTTGTCCTTTTCTCTTGATGAATTTCCAATGACCTTGAGGGACTAGATCTTGGATAGAGGAAACCCTGTTCCGCACAAAGTCCATCCATCGCGAAGGGTAACTGTTGATCTACGTGAGAGCTACTAAAGAGTCCGTCCACAGAGTAATAGGAACGTGAGACAGTTCCAAAGTTCTTTGAACATAATCCATGAGTTTGGCTAAGAGATTAGCAGCCGAGAGTTCTAACCTTGGGGTAGTTAGTCGTTTAAGAGATGCTACCTTAGTCTTAGCACAGATGAGTGTAACCTTAGAGCCCTGTCCTTCTGCCGAGGTTTTGAGGTAGATCACAGCCGCCATTGCTAATTGAGAGGCATCAGAAAATCCGTATAGTTCCGTCTTAGTTGACGCGGTGATATTGAGCTATCGTGAGATTGAGAGTTGAGAGATTTGAGCTAGCTCTTCCATGAGTTTGATCCAACGTGAGGTGATTTTCTCCGATAAGGTGTCGTTCCATCCCACCTTCTCAAGCCAGAGTTCCTGCAGTAACATCTTGGCTCGTATGATGACTGGAGAAAGAAATCTCAGATGATCAAAGAGTTGAGATACCTCGGACAACATGAGTCGTTTGGTGATACCTTTATCAGGACGATGCAATGGTTGAAAGGTAAACTTAAACTCGTCTGAGTCTGGTACCCATATAAGCCCTAGAACCTGCGTTTGAAAACTTTCAATTAGATGAGTAGAGTTTAAGTTACCTGACGTTGATAATGAGCCGAGCAATTCTGGATGATTGCTGTGCCATTTAGCAAGAGGAAATCCGCCTGAGTTGGGGAGACCGATGAGTTGTTTTGCCATGACCTCGAGATCGAAGAGCTCTTCCGCTCCTCCGTAAATGTCATCCATATATCTTCCCTTGATAAGTGGGGTCATAAACAAGGGGAACCGATGCCCTTCGTCCTCGATAAGTTTTAGAAGTACCCGTATGGCCAAGAAAGAAGCTGATTTGGTACCGTTAGTAACGGTAGTGAGTTGATAAGGCGTTTCGGTTTGAGTTGAATCCAACAAAAGGATTGGCTGGAAATCCCAATCCTTGGGATGTACCTTTATTTGTCGGAACATCTTTGTGATGTCCGCTGAGAAAATAAACCGATGACCTCTTACCCAGAGTAATACATCTGCAATGTCTTTTTGAAGCTTGGCTCCGGTGTGGAGCAAATCGTTGAGAGATGTCACTGATGATGTTGATCTAGAACCGTTGAAAACGACTCGGATTTTGGTGGTGATCCTCTACTCCTTGAGTACTCCGTGATGGGGAAGATAGTTAGTCGTAAATCTACTATCCAAAGACGGAGCTGGAACTATGTGTCCATGGCCTCATACTCCGTGAGAAAAGCAGAGTACAATTCCTTATAAGAGTCGTAAGTAGAAAGCCTTTTAATCAGCCTCTGAAGACACCCATGAGCCGTGATATACGAGTCGCCAAGTTGACTCGAAGAAGAGATGAGAGGGTATCGAACTATGTATCGACCTTCCTCGTCCCGAGAGTGAGAAAGTTGAAAGTGCTCCTCACACTCCAGCTCTTGAGGAGAGAATGAGTCCCTTTTTTTAGATGTCACTTCCTCTTGTACCCAGAACCTCGTGAGCAAGTCCTGCAAGTCAGTCAAGCTCTGATCAACAACTAGATGATGAGAGGTGCTGACATTGATGGAGATAGAATAGTCAGGATCAGCTAGTTGAAGACCTTGGAGGTAGGGCCAATGGTGAGGCGAGGTGGGGGTAGTGGGAAGTGTAGGAGTCAATTAAGTGAGAACATAGGCATTGATTAATTTAGAGTGTGAGAAGTGGATAGATTTAATAGTGAGGAAAACTACCCCTCGTGTGTTACCTGAGTGAGCAGCCCCAATCCCAGTGATTGCGATGATCGATCGTTGCCTTTGGAGGTTGAGATGATGCACCGTGTTCTCAGAGATAAAAGAGAGCTTAGATCTTGGATGAATGAGTATGCGTACTGGGTGAGAAGTTCCTTGAGATGAGATGAGTAGAGCCCGAGAAGTTGCTAAGAGAACTTTCTGCCTTCAGTGAGTTGGGCTCTTGTAATGAGAAATTCCTGATGGTCAATCTGCATTGGATGAATGAGCACTGGATTGAGAGGCTCCTTGAGTTCCTGAAGATTCTTGATGGTGAGAGGGTCCTTTATTGGGAGCAGCTCCTTGATCCCTTGATGAGCTTATCCCGTCCGGCTGATGGATCATAGTGTAATGTTGTCCGTCACACTTGTTGCACCTTTTTTGAGACTAGCACGCCTTTGCGCTGTGCCGACCAAGACAATTAAAGCAGAGGCGCTTCTGAATGACAAGCTCCCTGCGAGCCTTAAGAGACAAGTTCCTGAATTTGTCGCAAACTACAATATAATGGTTGCCATCACAGGATCAACAGTTTTCCCCGAGTTTGATGATTGAGTGGCACCTGAGTAAGCCTTAGAGGAGGAGGGACTTGATGGTACCTTGGACAAGAGAAACAAGAGAAAGTCTTTTAGTTGCTTTAAGGTAGGGGGGGGGGGGTGGGTCCGTCTTGGATCCCAATTTATTCTCCCACCCTTCTCTTGTGTATGAATCCAGCCTTCGAATAACATGATGCACCAGCACCATGTCCCATTCATCAATAGGGGCTCCAAGAACCTTAAGGGCGTTGAGTGCCTTCGTGGACTCATAGAGGAGAGAGTTCAGCCCGTCTGAGTTCCTGGATGAGATCACCGTGGTTGAGAAGAGTGTGTCAAACTGCCAGGAGATCAGGAGCCTTTTGTTGTCATACCGACTGAAAATTGTATCCCACGCCGCAGCAAATGCATCCTGGGAGAGGGAGATTTTAGAGATGAGCCTTGCTGCCTCTCCCTTGAGGCTGGTTCTTAAATAGTGCATTTGCTTGACATTAGAGATGTCCATATTGTCGATTACCATCGACGTAAACAAATCCTTAAAGGAGAGCTACCCTTGATAGTCCCCAGAAAATGTGAGGAGAGAAATGTCCGCTAGGGTCCGCCTTGATTGACCCTGAGCAGTGGAAGCAGGTGGGGCGCGCGCTACTTCCTTGGCCTTGTGTTGCAATTGCAGCACTAGAGTTTTTGCATCGATGTATGCATTGAAGCCCCGGTCATAAATTTCCCCTAGCACGTAGGGGTGATTGAGGAACTTAGCTGAGCAACCGTCTGTCAGCTGATCGTGAGCGCGAGAGAACTGTGCCTAGTGTTCTTTAAGAGTGTCGGCTGTAATTTGCAGAAACACTGGATCCTTAGGCATGTCCCCCCCTTTTGCCTCATTGAGTGTATCCGTAAAAAATCGTAAACGAGTTAATTGAGCTGCGACCTTGAGTTCTACGTTAACCAAAGTGCTGGCATACTCGTTCCGTTTTGAACCACCCTCCTACACTGAGGGCTAGTCTGATTTATCCGACTTTGTCGAATTCGCCCGAGAGGGAACCTTTAGGCTCGGTCCTGCCTTGTCCACCTTGTCATTCGCCCAATTAAAACAAAAAACAAACGGGGAGAGATAAATGAGAATGAAGCGACAAGCGAAAGAGAGAAAACTAGAGTCCCCTTAGAGAGTCGAGTCGAAGGAGAGACGTGGCTCGGAGAGAGAAAGGGACCGAGAGAGAAGTGTCTGTGTGGTGAGAACCGCGCACTACGACTTGCACGCCGAGTCTGTCTGGCAGCGAGAGAGAGAATCCGAGAGAGAAAAGTCCACAAGCACTGCAGTATAGCACACCGCGTCTCTCTGGCAGCGCGAGAGTGAGAGAGTCCGAGAGTGAGAAGTCGCAAACACTGCTGGGCACCGCCGAACGTGACCGATGGAGGTGGAGAAGAAGGCGTCGAGAAAAGATGGTGGACACTGAGAATTACCGAAACCCGTGCACGTGTTCAACACTATCCCGCGATTTTCCTTCACTATCAGTCCTTAGGTGGATGGGGAGGAAGCACTGGCCACAGAATTTTACACTGATTTTATTTTCAATTAGTTCTCGCGCACTATTCTCAACCTTTTATCCGGCTCGAAGGACCAAATGTTTTGAGCAATACCGGGAGAGAGGAAAAGGTTTGAGAATTTCACTTTACGGAGAATAATTTTACAGAGAACAAAGAAAATTCAATAAAATGAGAACACCTTTAATTAAGAGAAATACCTTTTTTATTGAGTAAATCCGTGGTCTAGCAAATTAAAATCACCGAGAGGTTCTGCCGCCACACGCTTCCCAAACACGTCACTTCATTTTTTCCGGTAATATTTGAACTGGCAACTGGCCTCGAGTCGTAATTTCGAGTCAGACCCAGTTCTGTGATCTCAAAACACTAAAGTCTGAACAGTATTTTAAATTTAAAAAACAAACTTTTCAGAAACGCATTTGATTTTATAATGATTCATTAAAAATATAAAGATGTTACAAGCACATTTGAATTTGTTTCTGTTTTTATCTTTTTTATTCTGAATTACTTTTCATTTTAAAAATTACGTGTTCTTTGAAACAGATAAATTTAAATAAATGAATATTTCTAATTATTGTAAATTGTTTTTATTTTTATGCAATACGTTTTTTGAAAAACTAAATTTAAAAAAAATGAAGTAAAATAATTTTAAGTTAAAGAAAATTAATGATAACAGAAATATGATTTTTAAACCTGATATTAAAAAATATAATTAATTTTAATTTAGCTTCTATAATACGGTATTTATTTTCAAAATTTTAAATGAAAAAATATTTTTTTTTGCTTTAACTTAGTTTATATGGTCGATTCTTGCGTAACTGCCCAATTTCAAGATAAGTTTTGGTAGAAATTTTTTTTTTTATTTAATGTTTTTCTGCACTTATTTTTCTTATTAGGGTATAATATAATTATATTTAAAACGATTTTACTACAACTATATTTATACAAAAATAATAGCAAATTTTTTAAAATTTGCTGCCATGTGAAGCTGAACCGCATCCTTTTATTGCAAATATATTGTACAAAATAAAAATGTCTTCTTGATATTTTGCTAAAACGAAAATAAATAATAAGTTCATAAATTATTTAATATTCTAACAGTATTTTAGATATTAGTTAACACATTTAAAATTTTACAAAAGAACAGCAAGTACAATATTTAATAATGAATATTTCGTTTTATTTTTTGGATAATTTAAAATCGAGATCGAGCAGTATAATCCGGCATTGTTAAACTTCTTTATAGAATAATATTTTAAAGTAACCACTACAGATAAAACAGTTTCTCTGCATAAAGCACACTGAACACTTCATATAGGCCATAGAGCTGAAATTTTACGTAATACAATGGAACTGAAATTTGTCATTTATTCTAAACTCATTTCTACAATATTGCAAAATAAATCTATTCCTTCTGTAGATCGCTTGTTTCACATGAAAACTTAAAGAAAATGGCAACAATACTATCAAATAGTTGTTACAGTAATATAATAGTAATCACATTAAACTAAACGCTTTTTTTGTACACATGCGATTTTCACAAAAATAATTTTTTTAAGTAAAAAATTTTTCTTTTTTAAAACTTTTTTACATGTGATTTAGTACTAATGGATTAAAATTGAGATTTAACTTATTAGAAGGCGCAGGCGTAATAACTAAACACATGACACCTTAATTATAAGTCTACAGATTGCGTTCAAAAATTGGAAGAATTGAGGGACAAAATATTTTTACAGATTCTAAGTATGAAAAAGGTATTATGAAGTTCAATATAAACCTAAATTGTTCATAAATATAGAATTATAGACACTTTATGCTTGAAAAAGGCTAAGTTATAATAATGATATTTTCACCGAAAATTATTAAGTTATTATTAAGTTTAAAGTTAACATTTTGCAAAAGGGACACGCCACGGAACTGAAATTTCAGCTGTTATAGTGCAATATAATAGAAGTTATAATATATATATTTATGTGTATTTGGTTTTTAGTTACTCGCATATATACCTTAAAAATTCACTAATAAACTTCAGAATATATATTTTTAATTTAGGTGTATTTTTTTAACGCCGCCAAGTAAGGCAGCGCCCATATATATTTTTAATCAATCATTATAAAACCAATTGCGTTACTGTAAAGTATATTTCTTTAAATTTGAAATACAAATTTTATACTTTTTTTAATAATAAACTTTTTTACATAGATTAATGATTTACAATTTTTTTTAATTTTAATTTATATTTAAAATTAGAGAATTTGTTTCTTAGTTTTAGACAAAAAATTTATTATTTTTGCTTATGTAAAAAACAGAAAGAATAGAAAATTAAATTAAATCTTTATAAACAAAAAAATATTAAAATGAAGATTATAATATTGATATTTCAATTTAAAATTAATTCATATAATATATCTTTAGAAAAGAAACCTGAAAGAAAAGGGATTCCACATAAAGATAAATTGGCAGTTCTTTAATAACAATTTGTTAAACATTACTTTAAATTTAAACAGAAAAAATTGTGTTTTTTTATTTTATTATTAATTATTATTAATTTTTAAATAAAGAATTTTTGACCGAAAAGCCATTCTTTCCTCAAATTTAGAAAAAATTGTGGATTTAAAATTAAAATTTTTGCATGATTATTTGTATTTATGTGATTAAAATTTAAAGTTCAGTAAAATTAAATTCTTTTTTAGTTTATTTAATACTTTTTAATTTAAATTTTTGTATTGTGTTTAGTTAACAAGTAAAGTTTCATTTTGTTCGGTGTCTATTTTTATTCTCCTGAATTCTTTTTCATTTGAAAAATAATATGTTTTTTTTTTGAAAATCTAAAAAATAAATGAATCATTGATATGATTCAAAATTATATTATTTTTAATATAATAAGTTTTTTTAAAAATGATTTAATAATTCTTTCATTTTAATCAAATTATTTAATTAAAAAAAAACTTTAATTTTTGTTTACATAACGATATTATTATTGTTCTCAATAATTTTTTTTAAAAGCAATATTACTTAAAAAAAGAGATAAGTTAAGGAAAATAATTAATTGATTGAAATCCAGAATTATTGCTATTTATTATTGCTTATTAATTATTGTTATTTTTATAAAAATGTTTTCTTTCCTCATAAATTTCAAATTAACATTTCTTTAATACTTTAACATTTTCTTCATTTTATAAACAAACTTTAATATTTTTTTCAATTCATGATTTTATTAACCGTTTTTAAAAAAGCTAAATTTAAATATACAATTGTTTAAAGTTTTAATTTTAAACGTAATATTATCTTTAATTTAATTACATTTCTTTAAACTTTTGTAATCTAAAAGAGTTTTAAATTCATTTTTAAATTTGAAAAAATGTCATATTTTATTTTTAAAAACAAAATACATTTTTTTCATGTGATTATTTTTTATTAAGAAGAACACTTTTCAAAACGTTTATTTTTTAAGAGGTTTAATTTGAGTATCGGTTTATTGAATGGTAGGATCCGTATTTAATATTATTTTCAATATTAAATGTTTATTTTTTATCATTTTAAATTCTTTCCTATTTCTTTATAACTAATTAATTTAGTTATAATTTCTAAAAAATGAAAATCAGTTTCAATAAATTCAGAAGAATAATTTTTAACTTTAGGACACACCCTTAAGAGTTTCTTAAAACTTTAGGAATTGAGTACTTATTTATAGAGATTATTTATAAGAGTGTTTCCTAATAATTAAGCATATTATTTTTTAATAATAATCAGAAAGCGATATAAACGTAAGAATTTGTATAAATTTTGTATTATTATTTTTTTTCCTTGTATTTGAGTAAATGCTTTAAAAATTCTAATTCAAATAGTGGTAGATTCCCGCCACATCGTCACGTCTGCGCGCCGAGGATTCTCACGCGGCTGTGGTTCGACAAGTGGCCGCAGGGCGACGTCCGTCAACCTTTCTCGAGATCAAGTTGCTACATTTATTTTATATAAGCCCTGATCCCGTGAAAATACATTTCTCGTGTTAAATCTTCATAGCCAAATATTGTCAGGAGATTTAATTAACAACTCTATTCCCATAGAGTTGAAAAATTAAATTGTTGGTTAATCAGTGGCTCTTAAGGATGGACCAATATTAAAAGCCAATTACTATACCAATACTTTCACAGTGGGCCTGAATGAGCTTTAACCCAAACAAGCTTGCATATTCCGGTTCTCTTCTGATTTCTCTTCTAGGATATCTCTCTATGATTTTGAGCTAAAAAAGAACAAAATCGCTTATGCCCTTCTTGAAAAAATACATTTTTTCTATTTTTTGAAAGTATTAATAAACATATTTTTGAGAAAATAGTAAGAAGTAATGTTGTTATAGACTTCAATTATTTAAAACGACATAAGTAAAAAGTCGCTACCCTCCCAGTTTCATGGTATAACAAATTCCCATAAATAATCCTGATAAACTGTGAAAAATCTGCAAAACTGATAATTTTCTTAAAATTACTCCTTTCCAGTGCATTTCAGGTCATTGAATATCTATATAAAAATGGAAGCTAATAAAATTTGTCGTCAGTTAAAAAAAATCTATCGATTTATCTCTTAAATTGATAAAGTTATAACTTTTTAAAAAAATATAATTTCCTCTAAAAATATAAAAAAATAGATTTTTGTAAAGTAACTAGTTTTTATAAATGTATAGTAGACACTAATACAAAACAAATTAAAGTAGATATAATTTCGAGTAAATCTAACAAAAATAGAGCTTTCTATCTTAATTTGAACCAAGGTTGTGACCTTTTGAACATGACCTTTCAGTTTTTTAAACATATGAAGTGTGCTTTTAAAGTTACCGAAATGCCCAAATCTAAGTAGCTTTGTTTGAATTTTTCTATTTTTTCTCTAAAGCAAATATCTATTTGATTACTGAAACATGCTTTTAATACATCTCTGAAATCGGCAAAGGTTTTTACATATTTCAAGCTTTCTATTTGATTCATCGCAAGTACTGATATTTGAAATATGTCAAAACCTTTGCCGATTTCAGAGATCCATTAAAAGCATGTTTCAGTAATCAATTAGATCCTTGCTTTGAAGAAAAAATAGAGAAATTCAAACAAAGCTACTTAGATTTGGGCATTTCGGTAACACCAAAAGTACACGCCATATTTTTCCAAGTTCCAGACTTTTGTAATGAAATAGAAACTGTTCTTGGATTCCTTAGTGAACTGGCAATGGAGTCTGTTCACTCCGATTTTAAAACGGTGTGGGCAAAATACAAAGTCTGTAAAAATCATTCTTAATATCCAGATAGACTTCAAGGATCTTTATGTAAATACAATATCCTTTATTCGTTTTAAAAATATCAAGCGTTGTTGAAAAATATAATTAAATGTGTTTTGTTCCAACCAAAAGATTGTTGTTTTTCTTTATTTTCATTCATTTAACACACATTGTTTACAACTAAGTTTGCTCGGAAAGAAACAAATTTAAAAACACTGATGTTAAAAAAAATGAAATGTCATGTTCAAAAGGTAACAATCTTGGCTCAAATTAAGATAGAAAGCTCTATTTTTTTAGATTTACTCAAAATTATATCTACTTTAACTTGATTTGTATTAGTGGCTACTGTACATTTATAAAAACTAGTTACTTTACAAAAATCTAATTTTTTATATTTTAAGAGGAAATTATATTTTTTCAAAAAGTTATAACTTTATCAACTTTAGAGATAAATCGATAGATTTTTTTTAACTGACGACAAATTTTATTAGCTTCCATTTTTATATAGATATTCAATGACCTGAAATGCACTAGAAAGGATGAAAATTTTAAAAAAACCATCACTTTTGCAGATTTTTTACAGTTTATCAGGATTATTTATGGGAATTTGTTATCCCAAGAAACTGGGAGGGTAGCGACTTTTTACTTATGTTATTTTAAATAATTGAAGTCAGTAACCACATTACTTTTTACTATTTTCTCAAAAATATGTTTATTAATACTTTCAAAAAATCGAAAAAATGTATTTTTTCAAGAAGGGCCTAAGCGATTTTGTTCTTTTTTAGCTCAAAATCATAGAGAGACATCCTAGAAGTGAAATCAGAAGTGAACCGGAATATGCAAGCTTGTTTGGGTTAAAGTTCATTCAGACCCACCGTGCTTTACATACATTAATAAATAAATAAAAATTAATATTTTTTAAAAAAATAAATTAAATTTTTTTTATAAAAAAATAAATTTAAATATTGTTAATTTAAAAAAAATTATTTATTGGCATAATTATTGGCTCCCATTATTGGCCCAATCTTTTAAGCCAATGATTGCCAATGCTTTGAGAATCATTGGCAGCCAATAATGAACCAATAATGGCTGCCAATGACTGGCAAACCCGTTATCATCCCAAGGGTTGACCAATTGTGGACCAATATTAGTTGCCATTATTGCGCCAATCTTGACACCATTGTCTCCCAATATTGGACCATTAATGCGCCAATCGTTCGTTTCCCATTGGGTAGCTAAGACAGTATCTGTCGGAAGTGAAAGAGTCCTGACACTGAGAAAAAAGTTTGTTTGATATGCAGTCAATTAGAAAATATATTTGAATTAAACATAATATGTTTGTGTTAACTGCATAATATATTTAATTAAAACTTTTTTTTTGGTTGACGTATATTATGTTCAAATCAAACAAACTTTTTTCTCAGTGTGAAAATTGCGACCACAAATTTTTAAAAGAATTAAGAAGTAATCGCGAATTACAAAATTACGAAAAGACAAACTATGAGAGAATTGCATAATAATGAAACATTACTCGAATAGAAATGTATATGAACAACATGCTTGTATTCAATGCAGTTTAAAATTAACCAAAATAAATATAGATATTAGTATAACAATTTTAATTGCACTAAAAAATGATGTAATGTGTTCTTTTTATATAAAAAATTAATTAACAATTAACATTATATTAAATTAACATTTGATATAATACAGTATATAGAAAAATTATTAAATTGTATTTAATGATGGTAAAAGTAGAAAGTTGTTTTAATGAATTCGATACACTTAACACTTTTTCAATTGTTAATTGTAAATAAAGAAAAATTAAGTGAGAGAAAGAGAAGAAAACCAACAATACATGTTTAAATATTAAAAAATTGATTTTTTTAATAATTGCACAAAAAGTTTTGCTTATAGGTATCTATAAAATTTGTGTTAGAATCGTTATAGAGTTTCATAAACAAGTATCCATATTACCTAAATTAATTACATATTTTTGTTCAGTTTTCATTTTCTATTGAATTCTAAATAATAGTAAATAATTATTATTTACTTTATATCATATTCGTCTATTATAATATATATTATAGCATTGCATACTGTCTTACTATTTAAATCATTTGACAACTTCCACTCTTGTAACATAGTTCCTGAACATGGTTCAGTTATTCCTTTTTAAATATGCGGTGTCGCTATGAACGTCAATAACAAATTCAACTATTCCAATGACATAAGTGACTACTGTCCAGGTGTCTTGTAATGTATCACCGACTACTCATCACCTTAAGCAATTCGAGGTTTGCGGAACAAACTACAATTATAAAATGAAAAGCTCTAAAAGCTCCTGCGCAGTAAGACTAGAGACACTCCACTCATTCTCCACAATTCCCCATATTTGCTTCCTCTCGCATTCTATCCTCGTCTCATCTCATTTGCGCCCACATCTGATCTCTCCAGCTCTCTCTTTTTCACATTCTCACAGTATACACTATGCTGGTCGATTTTGGAAGTAATACTTTACACTATCATGTAACATTTTCCTACACCCAAATTTCTGTCCGTTTTTTATAAAAAAAATTTATAATTTTACTGAATATTAATAATGAATCTAACAATAATCTGAAATTAATCATTTTTTACAAAAAACAAAACAAACTTATACTGTTAAAAATCTGTATGAAAATGCATATAGAGTCAGATCATATCAACCGTAAATAGAAATTTATGTAGATTTTTGGAAATGTGAAAAAAATTATGAAAATCAATAATTGACAACGAAACAAAAAAAAACTCTTTCAACAGTTACTTGATATTTTCATTATTTATATTTTTTGTACTAACAAATTTGTGCACCGTTTTCTGAAAAAAAAATAACTCAAAATTCGTTGGCTATAAATTAAAGCTGATTTTTTTGGTAGTAAAAGAAAATATGCTCTTTTAAATGCAGGTATATAATTATGAAATTAAATTTTCAAAAATACAATATTTTTAATAACAATTTTATATACAATTAAAAACATTTATAGGTTCTAGAGAAATTGTTATAATTTAACTTATCTCAGTGGGAAACTGCCAAGAGTCACTATTGGCGCATTAATGGGCCATTGATGGCTGCCACGGGTTTTTTCCTGGCGGCCAATAATAAACCAACATTGGACCATGAAGCAAAAGCATTGGCATAAAATTGGTTTTTAATATTAACCAATTATTGGTAGTCATTGAATAACCAACAAATAAATTGCCAGCCAAGATTTGACTACAAAGATGTCACATGGTAGACACTCTAACACATGTGAATCTGAATCAAACTGTATTTTCAACAGTAAAGGATCGTGTCTTATATAACGGAGCCAGAGCAACTCATTCATGAGGAATGCTGACGACGCACGCCCTGCGGACACTTGAGGAACTATGTACTCGTGACCATGCTCGGCGCGCCGGCGCGGCGGGAATCTTGTAATATTTCAATTTTAATTTTTAAAGCATTTATTCAAATACAATAAATAGAATACAATTAATACCAAATATATACAAATTCTTAAATTAGGATCGCTTTCTGATGATTAATAAAAAATAATAAGCTTATTTTTTAACAAATATCTATAATGAATATCTTTCACAAGTAAATAATTAATTCCAGTGGCGTAACTACACCCCGCGAGACCCAGCGGTGCGGGGGGCCGGCTGACTTAGAGGGCCCGAACTGGACCCTTATCGTTTCGACAAAAAAATTTTTTTTGTAGTTCATGTTATATTGTTTAACCTAAAGTAATGTTATTTCGTACTCATACTAAAGTCAGAAGTTTTTAGGCTTTAATTATAAAAGATTTTATTTTAAAGAATTAATTGAATCTTTTATTATTTTTTTAATTTATTAAAATTAAATATTTGATAATTAGAACCTAAAATCCTTTGATGTAAGTACCTGACCAAAATAACAGTATCTAAGGTTAAACAATATAACATGGGCTAGAAATGTCGAATTCTTAAATCGTGAGAATGAGATAGAAAACGGCATATATTTGTGTTATTTTATATATCAAAGTTGTATGAATTAAATTCAAAATAAATTATGATTTTAATTATTACCCAATGGGAAATGACCGATTGGTTCATCAATGACCCAATAATGGGAGCCAGAGGTGCCAATAATGGCAAACTATTGGCAGCCACTATTGGACCACCATTGGTCAACTCTTGGAATGATCACGACTTTGCCAAGCATAGGTAGCCAATAATGGTCCGTTATTGGCCGCCAAGACAAATATCAGATTCCGAAAGCATTGGCATTTCATTGGTTATGATGATTGGGCCAATTTTAGAAGCCAATAATTATATTAATAAAAAATTTTGTCAATTAAAACTGTATACATACACACCCACACATCTGTATATAAATATATAAGGTTTATTAAAAATGTTCTAAATATTTTATTAATGCATGAAAAGCATTGGTTAATAATTGGCTTAAAATACTGTCCCATTATTGGTAGCCAATGAATAACCAACAAATAAGTTGGTTAAATTTAGTTTTACAACTCTATGAACATAGAGTTGTTTAAAAATCTCCTGCCAATATTTGGCTCAGGAGAATTCAAAATGTGTAGACACATTTGGTTTGTATTTTCAACGGTGCAGGGTCAAGTCTTATATAACGGAGCTGAAGCAATTCCTTAATAGAGAAGGCCGACTATGCGCGCTCTGCGGCCACTTGTCGAAACAATCGCATGAAAATCCCCGGCGAGCAGACGCGGCATAGATGAGGCGGAAATATTTTAATATTTGAATTTGCATTTTTCAAGCGTTTAATCAAATAAAAGAAAATGAATATAATAATACCGAATTTATACACATTCTTCAATCAGTATCGCTTTCGGAATATTAATATAACGTAATATACCTAATTTTGAACAAATAATTGTAATAAATTCTTTCAATAAGTAAGTATTCAATTCTTGAAGATTCTAAAATCCTCTTAAAGTAATATCTTAAATTTATTAATTAATGTTCTAAATTTATCATAACTGATTTTTATTTTTTTTTAGAAATCATTATAAAACTAATTCATTCTAAAAAAATCAAAAAGAATTTAAAATGATAAAAAGTAAATCTTTAGTATTTAAAATAATATTATATTCGGATCCTTCTTTTCAATAATCAGTTACTCAAATTTAACGTTTTAAAGATGCAAATTGTTTAAATTAATTATTTACGAAAATAAAAATATTCACAGAAAAAAAAATTTTGTTTTTGAAAATAATTTTTTTTTTAAATTTGAAGTTGATTTAAAAACATTTTTAGTTTACAGAAATTTAAAAAAATTTGAATACATTCAAGACAATATTAAATTTGAATCATATCTTAAGAAAATGTTGTTTTTAAAATTAGCTTTTATAAAACAGCGGCTGTCTTTGAAAAGAATCATTTAAATAAATAAAAATATGAAAGTTTATTTTGAAATTAAAAAAAAAATAAATGAATAAAGCATGAAAAATTGTTGATTGAAATTTTTTAAGAAAATATAAAAAACTTTTAAGACAAAAAAAATAATGCTATTAATAATTTTAAATTCATAGCCTGATTTAAAAATATAATTTATTTCAATTTAGCTTTTATAAAACGTTATTGTCTTTAAATAATAAAAATATGCTCAGAAAGAAACTAATAATTGGTTAAAATAGAGGTAAATCCTTCCATATTATTTTATTTAAAAAAACCAATAAATGATCTTAGGAAGGTAAAATTGAATAAAACTTCAACAGTTACGTCAAATTAGCATAGCGACGTTTCCTTGGCTAGGTTTGCCAACCTCTTCAGGCTTCATACACACAACACATAAACTTCCGTCACTCTACGTCAAAAAATTCGTTAAACATTAAAATTAAATTCGTTAAAAATTATTTTAAACTCGTCAAATGTTTCAAAGACAACCATCCTTAGTCGACGAAAAGTGACTACATTGACGAGTTTAAAATAATTTTTAACGAATTTAATTTTAATGTTTAACGAATTTTTTGACGTAGAGTGACGGAAGTTTATGTGTTGTGTGTATGAAGTCTGAAGAGGTTGGCAAACCTAGCCAAGGAAACGTCGCTATGCTAATTTGAAGTAACTGTTAAAGTTTTATTCAATTTTACCTTCCTACGATCATTTATTGGTTTTATAAACTAATAATTGCTTTAAAACTTTTAAATTTTTTAAGAAAAAATGAATATAAGATGTAACAAAATTTAAAGCTCAATTAAAAAGTTAAAAATTGTAATTAAGTATAAAAAATTTTAATATTAAAAATAATATTAGATTAAAGTTTAGAATTTATATACATATCCTTTTTAGAAATACTTATTTTTAAAAAAATTTATTAAAAAATAAACAGAAATAATTAACAGCTTCTCAAAATTTAATTTTTTACAATTTTTTAAATTTTATTTTAATTTTAAACATAAAGATTATCAATTTAAAATTAAAATACTTGATAATATGAAGAAAATTATATGATTTAAATTTAGTACCTGATGATTTTAATGTAATTAATTTTTTTTTAATTTCTTTAATATTTTTTAATTTTTAATTAATTATTTAAATTAAAAGTTTTTGTTTTGTTTAATTTGAAAGCAAACTTAATTTTTTGCTGTGCTTATATTTGTTGTTCTGAATTATTTTTCTTTTAAAAAAAAATATTTTCTTTCATGAGCTTAATTTAACTAAATAAATATTTGACTTTGTGATTCAAAATTAATATTATTTTTAATGCAGTAAAAAAAATTTAATTTATGTAGTAATTATTTTAATTAAAACATATTTTTTAATTGAGGCAGTTGGTGCAGAAACCGCACAAGTCAATTTTTTTCGAAAATCACTTTTTTGTGGAAAATTTATCTTTAAATGAAGCTCTACGATCTAGTAAAATATTACATATGTTACTAAACTCTAAACCCTTAAAAAAAAATATAAAAAATTTCGTTTCGTGCAGAAACAGCACAAGTCCATGACTCCAAGCTGCGCACAAAGATGCGCAATGGATGAAATAATATTTATTTCTGATGTTTTTAAAGTGTTTTAGACGTTGCTAAATAATTTATATTAAACAGTTTATATTATAAATAAAATTCACTCAAAGCGAGGCAGAAAACAATAATAGTGAATTATGTGAAAATTGTTAAGAAAATTCGAAAAGTGATTTTTAAAAAATGTTTATTATTTCTAAAATGCTAATAAAAATTATCCAAATTAAAATTGTTTAATAAATGTTACTAAAAATTTACTAAAACTGTGATACTTCACTTGATTTAATACATTTTCTGTGTTTTCCATTTCATTTTGTGCAGAAACCGCACAAGTCCAAAAGTTAATTTATTTTTTTTATACCTTATATTAATTAAAATATGAATCAATCATATTGAATTTTTAAACTTATAGGTTAGTAGAAAATAATACAACACGCAGAATTAAAAAAAATCTCACATTGACAAGAAAAACAGTTTTTATTGATTCCTGAACACTTTCGATTTATGGACTTGTGCGGTTTCTGCACCAACTGCCTCAATTACAAAAACAACTTTATTTTATTTTTTTTGTAAATATATTATTAATGTTTTGAATAATTTAATTGTTTTAAAAACAATATCTTTACAAAAGAGATAAATTAATATTAATGATAATATAACTTGAATCCAAGTTTAAAAGGTTATTGTTTATTTGTAAATTTTAAATTAACAATTTCTCATGCTTTATTCATTTGTTTTTTTTAATTTCAAAATAAACTTTCATATTTTTATTTATTTAAATGATTCCTTTCAAAGATAGCCGCTGTTTTATAAAAGCTAATTTTAAAAACAACATTTTCTTAAGATATGATTCAAATTTTTAAAACGATTAATTTAAGTAACTGATTATTGAAAAAGTAAGATCCGAATTTAATATTATTTTAAATACTAAAGATTTACTTTTTATCATTTTAAATTCTTTTTGATTTTTTTAAAATGAATTAATTTTATAATGATTTTAAAAAAAATGAAAATCAGTTATGATAAATTTAGAACATTAATTAATAAATTTAAGATATTACTTTAAAAGGATTTTAGAATCTTTAAGAATTGAATACTTACTTATTGAAAGAATTTATTACAATTATTTGTTCAAAATTAAGCATATTACGTTATATTAATATTCCGAAAGCGATACTGATTGAAGAATGTGAATAAATTCGGTATTATTATATTCATTTTCTTTTATTTGATTAAACGCTTGAAAAATGAAAATTCAAATATTAAAATATTTCCGCCGCCTCTATGCCGCGTCTGCTCACCGGGGATAGAGATCCTATAAAGAGAGTTGAGACACAAGTGTGATGGTTCGTGATTGGTTGCGATTAAACCAGAACCAGAAGTGATTTTGTAATGTTGCAACATAACCTCAAATCGCGTCCATTTAAATCAGTTCAAATTTTTCCATGTAAGTATTTCGCGCATAGTCGGCCTTCTCTATTAAGGAATTGCTTCAGCTCCGTTATATAAGACCCGACCCTGCACCGTTGAAAATACAAACCAAATGTGTCTACACATTTTTAAATCTTCTGAGCCAAATATTGGCAGGAGATTTTTAAACAACTCTATGTTCATTATTTGTTGGTTATTCATTGGCTACCAATAATGGGCCAGTATTTTAAGCCAATTATTAACCAATGCTTTTTATGCATTAATAAAATATTTAAAACATTTTTTAATATATTCTATATATTTATATATATATATGTGTGGGTGTGTATGTATACAGTTTTAATTGACAAAATTTTTTATTAATATAATTATTGGCTTCTAATATTGGCCCAATCATCATAACCAATGAAATGCCAATGCTTTCAGAATCTGATATTTGTCTCGGCGGCCAATAATGGACCATTATTAGCTTTCTATGCTTGGCAAAGTCGTTATCATCCCAAGAGTTGACCAATGGTGGTCCAATAGTGGCTGCCAATAGTTCGCTAAAAGAAAAACTATTGGCAACCATTCTTGGACCATTATTTAGCCAATGGTAACCGATGGTAGTTTCCCATTGGGTATATGAGCGTATCTCAGAAACCTTTAACTTTTCAATAAAAAAAGGCTGGAATTTTTCTTAAGCCCTCTATTTAAAATTGACTCAAGTAAAGTTTATATTCCAAACTTCTAAATTTTATTCATGGACAGATAAAAAATTTTATTTACACTTAGTTATTATTAATTTACAACTGAAAACATCTTTAACCTATAATAAAGAAACAATCAACAACTGGTTGTTTATTAAGCTGAGAAAGAATTGTCAATTTTCCGCACATTTTAAAATTTGTAGGTACTTCCTTTTTTTCACTAATTTTCTGAAAATGATTATTTTTTATTTTCTTTTTTAACACTTATTTCTTCTCTCTTTAGTTTTTGTATAGGGGAGTGGGCCCCAAGATGAACATTTCGTATAAAATTTCTGTTGAAGACGATAGCGCCGTATGATTTTTTGTAATTTTTGTTGTTTGTATAGACGAAGTTTTTGATGCACATTTCATGAAAAAACCCAGTTTGTTTTTCTTCTATACACATACCACGTGATTTTGTGTCTAAAAAAGTTTCGTTACAGTTTTTTCTTAAGTTGGTAAAGTTATTTAAATTTGTGATTTAGAATAAGTCTTTAACGTTATAATATTATTTATTTATCGTATAATAATATTCTAAAATGATTTTACTAATATTGTGTTTGTATACAAATTTTTAAAGGGGCTCAAAAAATGGTGTCATGTACCCTAAGATGGACAGACACCAATTTTCGTTGTATTTATTTTCATATTATCGATTATACACTTTCCTCAATAATTTTTTTGAGACATCTAATTGAAAATTTTTATTCTCCGCCATGAAATATGATGTTATTGTTTGAGATTTTGATATATCGATATTTTTCGATATCTTATTACTTTGTGTCTATTAAGCTATTAATTTGAAGTTTTTGGAAATGTTAGTTTTTGATAAATACAGTAAAATTATTAAAAATTAGTTTAAGAATTGTTACACGATGTTTATTTTTTATTTACCACATTTTTCAGAGAGTTTTAAAAAGGTGTCCATCTTGGGGACACTTCTTTATAAAAACCTAAAGATTTAATTTCATTAAGGGTTTTCGATGTGTCACAAGTTTCTTTAAAAAAGATAAAAAAACAAAATGATTATAGTCAAAATGGTTAAAATAGAGGGACAAGTTTTGAGAGTTCATAATTTCTAAAATAATTAAAGTTTTCTATTTTTTTTTTTTTTAATATTAATCCTAATTTCATTAACTTTAAATTCATCTGATACAGAGTCATTAATTTTTATTTTTTTTTTATTTTTCATCACTTAAAACATTCAAAACTAGTGTTAAGGACAAGTAGACTCGCAAAAGTAAAGTCGAATATTTAAAATTTAATAGGCCCTTCTTTAAACTACAAATTTATATATTATCAATTGAGAGAAGTAACTCATATTATAATTAACATTTTAAAACAAAAATCAATAAAGAATATATCAAAATCATTTAGATATATCCAAGGGACATAAAAGTTAAAGGTTCCTGAGATATGTCCATATATTTTAACAAATAAAAAACGAAATTAACAGTTTTTCATACAAATAAAAAATTGAATTGATTAAAAATTTCGTTTAAAATTTCCGAAGGGGGCCCAATTTTACTTCCCGCGGGGGGCCCTCAAAACCAAGTTACGCCACTGAATCAATTCTTGAAGGTTCTGAAAAGCACTTAAAGTAGTGTCCTGAAGTTAAAAATTATTGTTCTAAATTTATTGTAATTGATTTCATTTTCTAGAAATTATAATTAAATTACAAAGAAATGAAAAAGAATTTAAAACTATAAAAAATAAATCTTTAATATTAAACATAATAATTTATTTGAATTATTTATTTTAAACAACGATTCTTTTTACAAATAACTACGCAGAATAAATAAAAATATGGACACAGAAAAATAAAAATTTTGTTTTAAAAAATAAAAAATTAATTTTTAAAACTTTAAGCTTATATTAAAAAAATTTCAAATACTTTAAACAAATTTGTTATATTAAAAATAATATCGAACTTGATGCATAATTTCCAGAAATGATTTAACTTATACTTTTAGCTTTTAGAAACGTTTTATGGAAACTAAATTGAAATAAGTTATGTTTTTAAATATTACGACTAAAATATAATAATATTTTAAACTAGGTGTGAATTCTGTCCATTTCATGGACACTTCGCTTCCAAGGAAGCAAGATAATTTGCTTCCTCATAGAGGAAGCAATAAATTTATTTATAATATAAAAAATAATAATTTAATTAATTTAATTTAATTTAATTTTTTCCACTATACTACATTTTTGTTGAAGGAAAATGAATGGACAATGAAAAAATTTAAGAAAAAAAAGCAATAGTGTTCTAAAAAATTAAAGGTAAGTTACTTAATTTTGAATAGCATATTCGTTTTTTAAAACTGAATATTTTTTTTTAAAAAGGAACTGTGGTCAAAAAATAATAATTGTTAGAAATTTTTTGGCAAAAAAAGAGATTTTTCGATGAAAAAAAATGAAAAATCATGAATTATTACGTGGGTTTTTAGTCAATTATTTATAGACAATTCGTTTTGAGACAAGGAATATGATTTTGTAATTCGTTTGGTTGGATTTTTAGCATGGAAATTTAGTTGGCAAATCGCAAGATTTTTCGATGGAAAAAAAAATCATGAATTATGACGTGGGTTTTTAGTCAATTACAAACTTTATATAGGTCAATCGATTCGTTTTGAGACAAGGAATATGATTTTGTAATTCGTTTGGTTGAATTTTTAGCATGAAAAAAATTTTTTTTTTTAAAAAATTTCTAAAAACGAGATTTTTTGATGAAAAAAACTGAAAAATCATGATTTTTTACGTGAGTTTTTGGTCAATTATATACTTTATATAGGTCAATCGATTCGTTTTGAAACAAGGAATATGATTTTTTCATTCATTTGTCTGAATTTTCAGCATGAAAAAATTTTTTGCCAAAAAACGAAATTTTCGATGAAAAAAGGTGCTCAAAAAAATTTGATTAGGTATTTTCAAAAATCCCTGTGTCCAAATTTAGATATTTGTGAGCTTTATATGTCATCCAAATTTTATTAAAATCCGTTGAAGCGTTCTCGAGATATCCTGGTGACAAAAAATTTACCACATACACACACACACATACACACACACACACATCTGGACATTTTCTCAGGAATGAAAATTTGAACTTTTCAGATGAAACTGAGTCGATTTACACTATTTTTGGAAAATCGAAAATCTTAACGATCACAACGCTTCCTCTATGAGGAAGCAAAATGATTATTTTTTTATTCTTTAAAAATTTTTATAATTTTACTCAAATTTATAAATTAAAATTTTTTAATAGTTTATTTGATTATTTATAATTTTAAAAGGGAACTTTACTTTTTTCTGAATTTAGACTTTTTATTTAAATTGTTCATTTTAAAAAATTACTCTATTTACAAACAATTATAAGGTAAAAATAAAAATATGGACATAAAAAAATTAAAACTTTGTTTTTAAAAATTAAAAATAAAAATTTTATATTTTAAAGTTAAGTTAAAAGAAAATTTTATTACAATTATAAAAATTTTGTTATATTGAAATTTATATCAAACTAAAATCATAATTTCAACATTAAAAAAAATTTTATTTGATTCAGAAAACCGATTTCTTGACTATTATTAAATAAATATTTATTCGCATTGAATAACAAAACATTTTTATTCCTGATAATTATTTAAATTTAGGTTCTTTAAATTTAAACATTAAACATTATTAATCTTAAAAATACTTGAGTATTTAATGTTGTATGATATAATATTACTTATTTTTAATTTATACTTTAAAAGATAAATAAAAATTTAGAAAATATTAAATAAATTAAAGCAAACACTTAATTATATCTTTATTATTAGGTAAATAATTTAAATCATATAACTTTAAATACTCATGTATTTAAATTTAAAATGAATAATTTTTTATATTTAAATTTAAAGTATTTAAAATTTAAAAAATTTTAAAGAATACAAGTTGGAAAAGGTTTTAATATGTTCTGTATATATTTTTAATAAATCATTAAAAAAACAGAATTTCTAAAAGAATGTATGCATAAATTTAAAACCCAATTTTATTATTATCTTTTGCATTAAAAATTTTGTTACACTTTTTTACAATTTTTAATTTTTTAATTAAGTTTTACATGATTTTGCATCTTATTTTCAGTTTTCGTTAAAAATTTTAAAAGTTTTAAAGCAAACTATAAGTTTTATCTTAGCACTTTTTTATTAATCGTAATAATTATTAAAAAAAAAATTTTTGACGAAAACTAAGTTTAAATAAATTTTATTTTTAAATATTAGGATCAAAATTTAATAATATTTTAGGTATGATTAATTTTTGTATTCTTTAAAAATTTTTTTATTTTATACAAATTTTAAATCGACAATTTTTTACTGCTTTATTCTATTATTTCTAATTTTAAAAGAGAACTTTACTTTTTTCTGTTTCTGCTTTTATTATTTGTAATGATTCGCTATAAAGACACTACGTTTCTAAAAGCTAAAAGTATTTAAGTAAAATCATTTCTGGAAATTATGCATCAAGTTCAATATTATTTTTAATATAACAAATTTGTTTGAAATATTTGAAATTTTTTAAATATAAGCTCAAAGTTTAAAAAATTAATTTTTTATTTTTTAAAACAAAATTTTTATTTTTCTGTGTCCATATTTTTATTTATTCTGCGTAGTTATTTGTAAAAAGAGTTGTTTTTTAAAATAAATAATTCAAATAAATGGTTAGAAAAATAAAAGTAGTTAAATGATCAATTTTTTTATTTATTTAATAGTTCTTCATTTTTTAATTCATCTTCAAATTTAAAGAATTTTTAGTTTTTCTTTTCAAAAACAAAATTTAATTTTTTTGTGTACAATATTTTTATTGTTGTGAATAGTTATTTTTTAAAAAGTAGATTTTTAAAACGAGTAATTTAAGTAAATGTTTATTGAACGGTAGAATCCGAATTTAATATTATGTTCAATAATAAAGATTTATTTTTTATAGTTTTAAATTCTTTTTCATTTCTTGATAATTTAATTATAATTTCTAGAAAATGAAATCAATTACAATAAATTTAGAACAATAATTTTTAACTTCAGGACACTACTTTAAGTGCTTTTCAGAACTTTCAAGAATTGATTATTTATTTGTGAAAAATATTTATTATAGATATTTGTTAAAAAATAAGCATATCATTTTTTATTAATCATCAGAAAGCGATCCTAATTTAAGAATTTGTATATATTTGGTATTAATTGTATTCTATTTATTGTATTTGAATAAATGCTTCAAAAATTAAAATTGAAATATTACAAGATTCCCGCCGCGCCGGCGCGCCGAGCATGGTCACGAGTACATAGTTCCTCAAGTGGCCGCAGGGCGTGCGTCGTCAGCCTTCCTCATGAATGAGTTGCTCTGGCTCCGTTATATAAGACACGATCCTTTACCGTTGAAAATACAGTTTGATTCAGATTCACATGTGTCAGAGTGTCTACCATGTGACATCTTTGTTGTCAAATCTTGGCTGGCAATTTATTTGTTGGTTATTCAATGGCTACCAATAATGGGACAATATTACACCGAAAAAAATGAATAGGCGATTTGACTATGCTCCTAGTTACGAGAGGAGCCCACTAGGAATTCAGAGTTACATTAACTAGGATCCTGGATATCTTAACCAGGATTCCTAGTTAAAGTAACTCTGAATTCCTAGTGGGCTCCTCTCGTAACTAGGAGCATAGTCAAATTGCCTATTCATTTTTTTCGGTGTAAAAACGAATTTTATGCCAATGCTTTTGTCATGCATTAATAACTAATTTCAAATTTTTTATAAAAAAAATATATTATAAAATTTTTCATCAAATTTATTAAAAATCAAACATTTTTATTTATTGACTTCCATTATTGGTCCATTATCAGTAGCCAATGAATAAAAAATGTTCTCAGAATCCGAAATTAGTCTTGTCGGCCAAATTGTTGTCTATTAATGGCAACCAATAATTGTCAAGAGCGTGATCATCCTAAGACTTAACCATTCATAGTCCAATGTTGGCATAGTATTAGGCAGCCATTAATGGCAACATTGGCAACAATTATTGGCCCATTAATGCGCCAACAGTTTATTTCCTACTGCGGTGGGATATATAGCAGTATTTCCTAACATTTATATTTCAGAAAAAAAAAGAATTTGCATATACAGTAATAAGAGTAAATATTAAATTTTTTGTTACGCCGTACACTAACCATCCGCACACCAATCATCATAGAGCCAGTGGGATGAATCTAAAATTTACTGTTTAAAAATATCTAAAGCCTCTGGTTTTGGATGAAATTTAAAGATTATTTTTTTAAATCATTAGTTATGTTAGGCGGGTTCTAAATATTAGTTATCATTGACGTCAGGGATCTACTTTACCGACAGATTAGCCCAAAGAGGTAAAAGAGAGGGACTTAGCCCAGATTCAAACCGCATAAGGTGAAATTGTCTACCTTGTGATTTCATCAAGATATTGCTGCATATTGCGCAATATATCTTGAGAAAGAAAATGTATTAATAGGGGTATTTTTTAGTGGTGAGGGTTGCAGTGATGGGAGAAAATATATTGGTAGGAGGTAATAACACACATAAGAGATCTTCCCTACCGATAGTTTAGCCTACACATGAACCAAAGTAGTAAAAGAGTGGGATTTAGCCAAGACTCAAACCACATTTGAAATTGTCAAACTTGTGACGTCATCAAGATATTGCAGCATATTGCGCAATCCAAGTGGTGGGGGGGTAATGATGGACAGCAGTTCGTATTGGTGGGAGATAAATATTACGACATACTGTGTAAAGCAAATTGTAGGGGAAATGTATCAGTATGTGGTAATTTTTAGTGGTGGAGTTAATATGACAGATATTGCGCAATCCAAGTGGTAAGGTAAATGTATTGGTGGAGGCATTTTTTATTAGTGAGATTAAATGACGTTGCAGTAGTGGTAAAGAAGTGTGATTTAGCCCAGATTCAAACCATATAATGTAAAAGTACTCGCATTTTCCTGGACCGCCCTTATTGAGTTTGCTTGCCAGTGGAGAGGGAAAACTGTAGAAAAACCTCTTCTGAGTACAACCGGTTTATCGACAGTCGAGTTCTAATGATAAGTACATGTCAGTTACGGACAGTGCACATCATTATACCTCGACGTCAAACCTTCCACTGAAGTTATCTTACGAGTTGGAAAAATCCCAGGCTCCCCGGGGCGCAAGCCAAGCAACACAAGGGAACACTTGTATGGGCGTAAGGCCGGAAAACGAGTATATAATTAATTAAAAAAAAACGTTAAAGTATGTGAAAGATCAAAGATGTGACGTTATCAAAGGGTAATAAGACAGATATTGCAGCATATTGCACAATCCAAGTGGTAAGGTAAATGCATTGGTGTGGGTATTTTTCAGTAGCAAGGGTTGCAGTGGTAGGGGTAATTAGACAGATATTACAGCATATTGCACAATCCAAATAATGGGTGGTATTTCTTAGTTGTGTGGATCAGAGATCTTACTTACCAAAAGTTTTGCTCAGACATGGTAAAGAAGTGTGATTTAGCCCAAGACTCAAACCATATAATGTAAAAGTATGTGAAAAATCAAAGTTGTGACGTCATCAAAGGGTGATATGACAGCTATTGAAGCATATTGCGCAATGCATGTGGTGAAAAAAACGTATTGGTGGGTATTATTTCTTACTAGTGGGGGTAATGTACTGGTGGGTGGTATTTATTAGTGGTGGGGGGTTGCTGTGGAGGGGGGTATTTTATCTGTTATTTAGTAAAACTCGTATTGCAACATACAATTCATAGCAGTAGTGGAGGAAAATTAACATTGAACAAGGTTATTAGAAAAAAGTCGACAAAGTAATAGTGAAAAATATTGAATCATATTACGGAATGATTTATGTGTTTAATATTATCGTACAAGTTTAGAGAGAGATAGAAAGTAGTCCAAGATATGGGCATGTAAACCCATATAAATTTCAGAATTTAAAAGGAAAATAAGCCACTTGTTGTAATTATCTATTTTAAGAATTATTATCAATACTGAATTTTAAATTGGCATTCTATTATTATGTTAGCACATTCTATTTTATTTCTGATCGAATTTAAATTAATTAAAATTAAATTAAAAATTAATTTTGTTAATTATACTTAATTACATTTAATTAATCTCAGTTATAATACCTGTTAAATAATATAACAAGCATTATGGAGATCATCATCGTTTTTAGAATATTAAAAAAAATAAAAAAAATATAAAAATAAAATAAAATTAAAATTAATGAAGTGAAACTTTTTTTTAACATTACTTTTTAAATTTTAAATAAAATTAATAATATTTCTAATGAAACCTTTCCTATATAATTTTGAAAATAAATAAAATTAAGTTTATTGACCTACTTGCTTTCTAATTGCTTTTACTAAATCTTTAAATAAAAATATTCAAAATCTTTCTTCTCTTTGTAAATTTGCGAATTTCTCTTATCTAAATAAAAAAATTGTTGAATAATTACCATTAATATAAATAATTAAAATAAAAAATCAAATAATCAATTTATTATAATCTTGACAATAAACAATTTTAACAAATTGTTCTCCTTATTCTTTAACACTTAAACAAATGAAGTAAATAATTTATAAATTTCAGGAAGATAATCTTTTTTACAAATTCATGAATAAGTCGCAGTGATGCTAAAATGCACCACGACTTACCGAGCTTTGTAGAAAGTAGCGCAAACCATTTAAGGAAATTGAATTGTATTAAACAATCAATTGTTAGTTGTACTATGTACTCCAACAAAGGATCGATTAATTTGTACTTTTATAAATAATTGCTAAATTGCAATTATTTATTAACTACAATCCAAAGACTTTACCCAACTCACACGAAAATTTATTTTGAGCAATAATTTGGAAAACCTCCGTATTCAAATTATTATTCTTAATAATTAAAATATTTAAGTAAATATGGAGGTTGTACTATGTACTCCTCAATAAATAAATAAATAATTTTTATGACGCTCTGTTTCTTGTATATATTTTTGTATTTAATAATTTATAATTAATAAAATTATACCAACGTTAATCAATTTTTTAAAATAAAATATCCTAGAGAATTTACAAATCAGTACAACTCTAATAAAATATTATGACTCTAAGTACACAGGTCTTACCAAGATTGTTGATGAAAATCAAGAGAGCGAGTCCATGCAAATGAGCTCCTTATATATAATATTTATAATATTTTTTTTTATATTAAAATTTTCTATTTTATTTATATTTTTATTTCTATTACTGTGAACAGTTTTATTTTTAATAAATACACTCGAATCTCTCTATAACGAGAAGCTCGGAAGTTTAGACCTCCTCTATTACGATGCCCCGCCTAGAAAGAGGGGTAACCCTACTCTATGATCTTCTATGTCTATCGTTAGTGCGCATGTTAGTCTGCGCATCTGTCTTGTAACGAGTGGGGATGCAGGAGAGGTAACATTTCTCGTTCTGTGAAGAGAATCAGAGCTCGTTAAACAGAACGATCGTTATACAGAAGGTTGTTATGGAGAGATTCGAGTGTATTTTGAAATGGTTTCTCAACCATGGAATACCATTTCAAATTAGGGGTAGAGGGTGGTGTTTGGGATATTTGTTAATCAGGAGAGACGTTTAAAGAAAATGTTATACTAGTACTTCAAAAGTCGTTTGCAGTGGAACATTGTCATAGTTGATAAAGAATTTAACATAAATAGTAATTATAAAAAAAAATTTAGTGCTAAGGATAATACGAGTAATATTGTAAGGTAAGTGATGAAAGAAGTACATTTTATTTTTAAAGAGTGGTTTAATCTTAATTTAATTTAATTGTAAGAAATATAAATTTAGTTTAATGTATGTAAAAAGGGTTAAAAAAATATAAAGCTCTCATTTAACACTGAAAAACTGAGACTTCTTGTCTTCGCACTTGTAAGTACCTTAACTTCCTCATATAATATTTACGAAATAAAAAATATCACCCCGTGACTGATAATTTTAACCCCTACCATTCTTCATTTATCACATCATCTCATGTTCTTGGGTTCCTATGTGTTTAAGATTTGTTGTCATTAGATCAAAAGAATACCGACAATTATTACATTCAGTCTCATAAACTGGTCATGTATTCCAATGTTTGATGCAACCGACCATCATAAGAATAACAGAGATTTCAAATTTGAATACTATTTAATTTTTTCAAAAACATTTTCTACTTAGGATAAAAAAGTAAATGACTTTATCGACAAATTTTTATTCATTTTACATGTCATTTGAACCCTTGGGTCGAGCTTATAATTATAATAAATTAAATATTAATATGTCTTTGCAACTTAATTTTAGTAAATTAATATTTCTTCTTCAAAATTAAAATATATGTAAAAATAAATTTTTTTTTCGTTATATACACTTTTAAAAATAATTAATTTGAAATAATTGCATTTTACTTAGGTTTATAATGGAATTGATGTAGGTGTTGCAAATTAACTTGTTGTATTTTCATGTACAATACATTTCTTACAATACATAAAGTTTATGCATATTTAAATATAAACAATAAAAATCTAGCATGTAACACATAAGTATAAAGTCTAGTCTAGTCTAGTCGTAATATCTCATCATATCTCGTTGTCTCTCATTCTCCTGTTTCACTACCATTTCATCCTCTTCGTCACTCTCTTTTGCTATACATTGCTCCCCATCATTCTCATACAATCCAAAACTCAGCCATGGAGCTAAAGACTTAAGCTTCTTTTTTATATCTTGTTGTCTCTCATGCTCCTGCTCCTGCTCCTTTATCAAATCTTTGTCACTCTCGTAATCTTTTACTAGTGGTTGCTCATTCTTTCTCTCTTTTACTATATCATGCTCATAATAGTTTTCAATTCCTACTATTAATTTCATGGAAACATTGTTTTCTTCATCAATGTTCATTACAAACTCTTTCTCTTCACTTTCTTCATCCACTAAAATTTCTACTACCGTTTTGTCTTCGTTATCTTGTTATTGTATCCATCAATCTCATTGATACAAACTGTATTATAAAAATCTTTCAAATCTGTTCTTATTCTACAATAAAATATATGTTCTGTTCCATCGTCATTAAGATTCAAAGTTCTCTGCTTAGTGATTACATCATGATATTTTTTATTTAGATTTATGTTAGATTAGTGTTCATTTCGTCTGGTCAATAAACGTCTACTAGTCTGTTCAACACATGTTTTTTCACAATCCAAACACTCTAGTTTGTAAGCAACATCCGTATTTTCTAATTTTTCAAGACTGTCTTAACCTAATTTTATACAAAAAATTTCGAAGGAAGAGTCATTTCTAAAAACAATTGTAATATTAAATGATGGTAAAATACGTTTAACACGGTAGGCAGGAAGCGACGATAAGTTGCACAAAAATGTCGACAAAAACTGCAAGTGGAATTGTATTTGTAGATGATCACAGGTGAAAAATCCGTTTAGAATAAAATCTTAGCTGCTCCTATTTCAAAGTTATCCACTTTTTACATTTTTTTTAATTAGATGAATTTTTGCGAAATAGAAAAAACGCGTGCAAGTGTGTGTGTGTGTACCTTAGATAGAATCAAAAGGTATAAAGCAGACTTCCACTTACAGTTCGAAAATTTAAGAAATATTTTTTCATAATTTTAAATTAAACATTAAACAAAATTAATTGTTGATAAACAATTTATAAACAATTAATTTTTTTTTAATGTTCAGGACCTTTTAAAAATCAATAAAAGATATTAAAATACACTTAAAATTCTAAGAAATCAAAATCCATTGCGAAAATTGACAAACGATTATTTTTTTGGGTCATTCCATGAGAAATTTGGATATCTTTTGCTCTTCATTATATCCAATTATACTTCACCATTTGGTAGTATTTTGGGTGCTAAATAAGTGATCAAAAATGTTGCGAAACATTTTTTCATACCTATTTAGCACCTAATATAGTAAAGAAAATTGGAAACTAAAAAATAACATCTATTTTCGATTGAACAAATTCTCATGGAATAGGCCAAAAAAAATCGTTCGTCAATTTCATCAATGAATTTTGATTTCTTTGAGTTTTAAGAGTATTTTAATAATATGTTTTCCTGATTTTTAAAAGGTCAAGAACATTAAAAACTATTTATTGTTTATAAATAAATTATAAAAAAAAGATTTTTTAAATTTTCGAACTGTAATTAAAATGGTTTTGTTTGGTAAAAACATTTTTAAGATCTAACATAATTGTTTCAATTTTTCAATAAAAAAAATCTATTTTTTTCAATGCATGCTGATTTCACGAATCCTGACCCTATGAGAGTAGGAATCTTATGTTTGAATATACCTTCACACACACAAACACATACACACACACCCACACACACACACACTCGCACGCGTTTTTTCAATTTCGCAAAAATTCATCTAATTAAAAAAAATGTAAAAAGTGGATAACTTTGAAATAGGAGCAGCTAAGATTTTATTCTAAACGGATTTTTTACCTGTGATCATCTACAAATACAATTCCACTTGCAGTTTTTGTCGACATTTTTGTGCAACCTATCATCGCTTCCTGCCCACCGTGCCAGGTACATCTCTTCCCACCATAAAGAATTTATTGCCACGCGAGGACAAATCTTCCCAGGACAAGTCTCCCCGAGGACAAGTCTCCCCGAGGACATCTCTTCCCACCATAAAAAAATTATTGCTACAAGAGGACAAGTCATCCTAGGACAAGTCTCCACAAGGGCAAGTCTCCCCGGGGACATCTCCTCCCACTAAACCAAATTATTGCCACGCGAGAACAATTCTTTACAGGGCGAAGTCTTCCAGAGGACAAAACTCCCCGAGGACACCTCTTCCCACGATGAAAAAATTATTGCCATTAGAAGACAAGTCACCCCGAAGACATCTCTTCCAACGATTCAAAAATTATTGCCATGAGAGGACAAGTCTTTCCAGGACAAGTCTCCCCGAGGACAAGTCTCTCCAAGTACATTTCTTTCCACCGTAAAAAATTATTGCCACGCGAAGAAAAGTCTTCCCACGTCAAGTCTCTCTGAGGACAAGTCTCCCCGAGGACATCTCTTCCAACCATGACAAAATTATTGCCACTAGAGGACAAGTCTTCCAAGGGTAAGTCTCCCCAAGGACAAGTCTCCCCGGGGACATTACTTCCCACTGAAACAAATTATTGCCACGCGAGAACAATTCTTCCCAGGGAGAAGTCTCCCAGAGGACAAGTCTCCTTAAAGACACCTCTTTCCACGATAAAAAAATTATAGCCATGAGAGGACAAGTCTCCCCAACGACAAGTTTCCCCGAGGACATCTCTTCCCACGATGCAAAAATTATTGCCCCAAGAGGACAAATCTTCCCAGGACAATTCTCTCCAAGGACAAGTCTCCCCAGGGACATCTCTTTCCACCATGAAAAAATTATTGCCACGCGAGGACAAGTCTCTCTGAGGACAAGTCACCCCGAGGACATCTCTTCCCACGATGCAAATATTATTGCCACGAGAGGACAAGTCTTTCCAGGACAAGTCTCTCCAAGTACATTTCTTTCCACCATGAAAAAATTATTGCCACGCGAGGACAAGTCTTCCCACGACAAGTCTCTCAAAGGACAAGTCTCGCCGAGGACGTCTATTCCCACCATGACAAAATTATTGCCACTAGAGGACAAGTCCTCCCAGGGCAAGTCTCCCCAAGGACAAGTCTCCCTGGGGACATCTCTTCCCACTGAAACAAATTATTGACACGATAGGACAATTCTTTCCAGGACAAGTCTTCCCGAGGACAACTCTCCCTGAGGACAATTCTTCCCAGGACAAGTCTCCCCGAGGACATCTCGTTCCACTATGAAAAAATTTTTGCCAAGAGAGGACAAGTGTTCCCAGGACAAGTCTCCCCAGGGACATGTGTTCCCACTGAAAACAATTATTAGCACGCGAGAACAATTCTTCCCAGGGACAAGTCTCTTAGAGGACAAATCTCGCCAGGGACATCTCTTCCAACGATGAAAAAATTATTGCCACGCGAGGAAAAGTCGTCGAAGGACAAGTCTCCCCGAGGACAAGTCTCCCCGAAGACATCTCTTCCCACGATGAAAAAATTATTGCCACGAGAGGACAAGTCTTCCTAGGACAAGTCGTTTTGAGGACAAGTCTTCCTGAGAACATCTATTCCCACGATGAAAAAATTATTGCCACGAGAGGACAAGTCTTCCCAGGACAAGTCTCAACGAGGACAAGGCTCCCTAGCGACGTCTCTTCCAACGATGAAAAAATTATTGCCACGCGAGGACAAGTCTCCCCGAGGACATCTCTTCCCACGATGAAAAAATTATTGCCACGAGAGGACAAGTCTTCCTAGGACAAGTCGTTTTGAGGACAAGTCTTCCTGAGAACATCTATTCCCACGATGAAAAAATTATCGCCACGATAGGACAAGTCTTCCAGGGCAAGTCTCCCCGAGGACAAGTCTCCTCAAGGACATCTTCCCCACAATAAAAAAATTGTTGCCACGAGAGGACAAGTCTTCCCAGGGACAAGTCTCCCCGAGGACAAGTCTCCTCAAGGACACGTCTCCCCGTGGACATCTCTTCCTGCGATAAAAAAATTATTTCTACGGGAGGACAAGTCTTCCCAGGACAAGTCTCCCCGAGGACAAGTCTCCCCAGGGACAAGTCGCCCCGAGGACATCTCTTCCCACCATGAAAAAATTTTTGCCACTAGAGTAAAAGTCTTCCCATGGCAAGTCTCCCCAGGGACATGTGTTCCCACTGAAAACAATTATTGCTACTAAAGGACAAGTCTTCGCAGGAAAAGTCTTCCCGAGGACAAGTCTTCCCGGGGACGCCTCTTCCCACAACGGAATAATGATGGCCACGAGAGAACAAGATTTCTCAGGACAAGTCTCCACGAGGACAATTCTCCCTGAGGACAAGCCTCCCCGAGGACAAGTCTTGCCAGGGACATCTCTTTCCACGATGAAAAAATTATTGCCACGCGAGGACAAGTCTTCCCAGTACAAGTCTCCCCTAGGACAAGTCTCGCAGGGGACATCTCTTCCCACGATTAAAAAATTATTGCTACGAGAGAACAAGTTTTCCCAGGACAAGTCTCCTCGTGGACAAGTCTCCCTAGGGACATCTCTTCCCACGATGAAAAAATTATTGCCACGATAGGACAATTCTTTCCAGGACAAGTCTCCCCGAGGAAAATTCTCCCTGAGGACAAGTCTCCTCGAGGACAAGTCTTGCCAGGTACATGACTTCCCACGATGAAAAAATTATTGCTACTAGAGGACAAGTCTTCCCAGGATAAGTCTTCTCGAGGACAAGTCTCCCCGAAGACGTCTCTTCCCATGATGAAAAAATTATTGCCACGCGAGGACAAGTCTTCCCATGACAAGTCTCTCCGAGAACAAGTCTCCCCAGGGACGTCTCTTCCCACGATGAAAAAATTATTGCTACGAGAGAACAAGTTTTTCCAGGACAAGTCTCCCCGAGGACAAGTCTCCCCAGCGACATCTATTCCCACGATGAAAAAATTATTGTTACTAGAGGACAAGTCTTCCCAGGACAAGTCTTCCCGAGGACAAATCTCCCCGAAGACATCTCTTCCCACGATGAAAAAATTATTACTACGCGAGGAGAAGTCTTCCCATGACAAGTCTCTCCGAGTACAAATCTCCCCAGGGACGTTTCTTCCCACGATGAAAAAATTATTGCTACAAGAGAACAAGTTTTTCCAGGACAAGTCTCCCCGAGGACAAGTCTCCCCAGCGGCATCTATTCCCACTATGAAACAATTATTGCCACGCTAGGACAAATCTTCCCAGGACAATTCTCCCCGAGGACATCTCTTCCCACGATAAAAAAATTATTGTTACGCGAGGACAAGTCTTCCCATGACAAGTTTCTCCGACGACAAGTCTCTCCGAGGATATCTCTTCCCACAATGAAAAAATTATTACCACGAGAGGACAAGTCTTTTCAGGTACAAGTCTCTTTAGGGAGCTTCGGAGTGCGCCTCATGAGGAGAATGATTTTTAGAAATAATTTTTAGTGTGTACAGATTCTTTATGTTTTTATTTTAATTTTTTTGAATAAGATAGTCCTTTTGACTTTTATTTTGCATTTTGTACAGATATTGTTAGTGCACTTTTGGCATACTTTTGTTACACTGTATGTCCAAAAGGCATTTGTATTTGTGCTGCTAGATTTTGTGAGCAGTTGTTGCATTTTCGTTTTTATCTGCAGGTTTTTATTTAAAATTAATTGTTATTTAACTCAAAAGCAGTAAGGCATTGATAGGATAGATTCTACATTTAGATGGATGCAAACTTTCTTTTATATTGGATACAAAAGAAGCTTTTTTAGTGCAGTACTACTGTTTTTTTACTGTTCTTGGTTCCTTTTTTCAAAAATAACAGCTAATTTTGATGCTGAGTTTGAATGGTGATATAATTAGCTTTTAAATAATATGAAAGTAATTAAAATGTGATGATTTACTATAAAACTATTTTACTCTAAAGAAAACAAAAAAAAAATGAAAATTTTAGTGCTGCCATAACCAGGGTGGTAAATTTTTTACGAAATTAAATTCTCAATTATTTTCCGGTCAAAATTTTTCTTACAATTAGGACAGTTTTATTAATTTTTTGAAATTCGCCTTTATATTTGAAATATATTTTTAACTTCAACTCCAAAGTTTGCTTATTTTTATAATCTTATTAATTATGTTTGAAGCTTAAGAAGTTCTATTATCACAAAATAATAATATTTAAATTTTTGGAAACTGAGAGTTTCATATAATAATTTGTCTTAAACTGTTAAAAAGAGTAACGTATTATAATTCCATTAAAGACTTATAAGTGAAATTCATTTTCGATAAACTTTAAGCGGAATTTCTAGAACCACGAAGAAATTCTCGGTTTAGTATAACTGAGTATAATATAATTTAGTATAAGTTTCTCTATAGCAGAGAATATTTTTGTGGTCCCTTCATTTTTACATGCATTTACCTATGTTCAAAAGTTGATAAATCCACATTATAAAGTAGAAACATATACGAAATTATTTATATACGAATGTTTTTTGCACTTAAAGAGATTTATTTTTAATAAAAGTTTATAGTAATTAAGGAATTTAAAGGTTTTTATAATTTTCTGGGGGTTTTGTATTTGCCGCTCACGGGTCAGTGAGAAGTAGCCATTAGGTTGCGAACGCGCCCTGAGCGTGATACTCGGCTCTCGTTGCTGAGCACGCCCTCGCGGCGAAGCAAGCAGAGAACAGACAGACTTGTTAGAGTGTGGTTGTGTCTAAGTGTAAAACCAATAGAACGTGTTAATTATCAATAAATATTTTATACTGCAGTTACACGAATGTGTTATCTATTTTATAATAAATGATACCTTTTTGGTCTAATAATTAAGGGTAGTTGGAGGACCCTAAAGTGGAGTCAGAGAAACAATTATAAGTGTTAACATAACCTCCATATTGGTGACGCCGCACGCTGAAAAACATGTGCTTCAGAAAAATCGTTCGACATCGGTTACCACGAGACTTTTATTGGAAGATTTAAACACCACACTTGCAATTTAAATAATTCTGCACAACATTCTGGCATTATTTTCCTCACATTTTCTTCTTGGAGGACTCGCAATTTTTTCGATTCATTCACCACGTGTTTGAGGGAGTCAAGGGCATCGTCTGCACACAGGTTGCTGCCGTTTACTGGACGTATTTGAAGGAAGCCTGAGCTTTTCAACCTCTTGATGAACTCTGAATGCATATGAGATTTTACCCATATTAAAGATGACATTGTCGAGGTACTTCCTGGTGGTGTGACGCAGCGTACTCCGAGAGGATGTTCGAGCTCTTCTAATGCAAAAAGGCCTTCTTGTGTCGGCATGGGCATTGCACTTCGCCCATGCAAACAGGTATGTTGAATTTTTTAAAATTTAACTGCAACATTAAGTGACTCAAGTCGTCACGAAATTTATGAGTCTCCCTCTTTCATGAAAATGTTCACTGGTCGTTTGGATTCCTGGCTTTGAGGCGGTGTTTTCCTGTGATGTCGATGAGGTTCCTGTAAAAAAGTGACAGCTGGAAATCAGTATCCTACACGTTTTGCCGTGGCCGCTAATCACAGCAGTCAATCGCACTGCAGCCTGGTGCATCGTCATGTCGTCATTGCAGCTCTTCCGGAATCAACGATTTCTTCAAATGTAAATAGGATGAGTGTGAGTATGTGTGAATTTTGAGGTTAGGTCTGTCTCGTTCAAAAATTTTTTATATCAGGAGATATAAATCAGGAGATCAGGAGAACCGGTTGGAACAGGAGCGTTTGCGGAATGCAAACGAATTCATGCAAGCCCCCCCGGGAGGTAATAACAGTGCAGGAGGTGTTGCGTCTGGCGGTAACGGTCCCCCGGTTATCAATGACAGCGCTGGGGCGGATTCTAGTAATGCTAATGCCAATCGGAATGTAGCTAACCTCGTGCTTCCCCCTCCATCGGGTAATTCGGCCGCGATCACCCAGCAACAATATTCGGGCAACGGAAACGGTTTTCAAAGTGACAATTTCTTTTTTAAAATACCGCCGTTTAACCAAAGTGACCCGGATTTGTGGTTTAACCAAATTGACAGGACTTTTGCGCGGATGCGAATTACGTCAGAATACGAAAAGGCCGACATTTTGATATCAGGAGTTCATTCGGACGTTTTATCTAGTATTCGGTGTTTAGTGTTGGCAGACCCTCAACCGAGTGACGTGTACACTCAAATTAAAGCCGGTATATTGAATAGTTTTGGGACAAGTAACGAACAAAGATTGCGTCAACTCGTGAAAGGCGAGGTTTTAAATGGGAAACCCAGTTTTATTTTAACTCAAATGCGTAATATTGCAAATGGGCAGTGCAGTGATGAGGTCTTGCGCTCTATTTTCATGGAGCACTTACCCCCACTTCACTGTCAGATACTTGCTCCTAGCTCATCTTAAAATTTAGGTGAGATTGCTGCTATGGCAGATAGAATAACGGAGGAAATGAGACCACAAGAATCGAGTTCGACCCTAGCTGCTGTTTCAGCAAATACGTCCGGTGGCACAGTCGACGCGAAAATAGATGCCATTATGACCGAACTTGCTAACATTAAAGCATCGGTTGGTCAGTCAAGTCGATGCCGTGGGCGTGGACGTGGTCGTGGTCGCTTTCAATATCGTTCGAGATCTCGGTCGCGCAATGGTAGGCAACAGAATCGTTCACCTTCTAATAGCAATTCGGAAATTTGCTGGTATCATCGACGTTTTAAACATCAATCGACAAGATGCACTAAACCTTGCGCTTGGGTTGATAATTCTCCGCCGGAAAACTAAATTCGCCTCACCGCATTGACGCGGCCGGTTCGGGCGAGACATCGAAGCGTCTGTTTGTCTTAGATAAGAAATTAAAATTAAATTTCCTTATTGATACGGGTTCCGATCTGTCTCTGATTCCTTACGATGGGAATAAAACAGATAGTCCGTCAGACATGGTGCTTTTTGCCGTTAATAATGCCCGAATTCCGACTTTCGGTTTCAAAGATTTAACGTTAAATTTGGATTTACGCAGGGATTTCGTCTGGAAATTCTGTGTGGCGGATATTCCATATCCCATTATTGGGGCTGATTTCTTGTCACGTTTTGGATTGATGGTTAATCTGCGCGATAAACAATTGGTAGATTTGGTTACTCGGTTGAAGTCGGACGGGATTGTTAAATCGGCATCGGTTTACAATATTAGCATGGTCAATTCTGCGTCTGCGTACGAGAAAATTCTGCACGAGTTTCCCGAAATAACGAAGTTGCACGGTTCGACTGATGTTTCACCATGCAAAATAGTGCATCATATATTAACCAATGGACCACCTTTAGCTCAACGCGCCAGGCGTTTGCCTCTTGACAAACTCCTAATCGCAAAGGAGCAGTTTCGTGAGTTGGTAGCTTCAGGCATCTGCAGAGCCTCAAGCAGCCCTTGGGCATCGCCCATTCTCATGAAAATGAAAAAGGATGGTTTATGGAGAATTTGCGTCGATTTTCGCAGATTGAACGCAGTTACGGAGCCGGACCGTTACCCAGTTCCTCATTTGCATGACTTCGCAGCTAATTTGTGCGGGAAAATTATTTTTTCTAAACTAGACTTGTTTAAAGCCTACCACCAAATTCCTGTCGCGCCGGAAGATATACAAAAAACCGCAGTTATAACGCCGTTCGGCCTTTTTGAGTACACCACCATGACATTCGGTCTTCGTAACGCCGGTCAGACGTTCCAGAGACACATTTTTCGAGCTCTGGGAGACTTAGACTTCGTTTTTGCATATATTGATGATATCCTCATTGCATCTTCATCCCCTGAAGAGCATGAGGAGCATCTTAGAATCGTGTTCGAAAGATTAAAGCAATTCGGCTTGAGAATCAATTTAGGTAAATGCCAATTCGGAAAAAGCGAGATTGAATTCTTGGGGCACCTAATTAACAGTCAGGGTTGTAAACCAACCTCTGAAAAAGTAAGGGCGGTTGTAGAATTCCCAAAACCGAAGACAGTTGCCGATTTGAGACGGTTCTTGGGCCTTATAAATTTTTATAGGCGCAGTTTACGCCACGCAGCTCACGTTCAGAGCTCTTTATATGAATATTTGCGTGATTAAAAAAAAAATGATAAAAGGGTCATTGAATGGTCTGAGGCTGCCGAGGACGCATTTGTCAGTATTAAGAATGAATTGGCTCAAGCCACGACTCTTGCTCATCCACTTAATGGTGCAGAAACGCGGTTGATAACTGATGCGTCGGACATTGGTATCGGCGCGGCATTGGAGCAATTGATCAATAATGATTGGAGACCGTTGGGATTTTTTTCGCGCAAATTAAGCCCTTCGCAGCGAAACTACAGCACGTACGATCGTGAATTAACCGCTATCTATGAGGGGATTAAACACTTTAGGCATTTTTTCGAGACACGTGAGTTTGCAGTGGTGACAGACCACAGGCCTTTGACGTACGCGTTGGTCCAGCGATCTGACAGAGCTTCCCCGCGTCAGCAACGTCAAATCGCCTTTATTTCACAGTTTACAAACAAAATTATGTTTATTTCGGGTGATCAAAACGTGGTGGCTGACGCGTTGTCGCGAGTGGAAGTAATTTCCCTTCCTACCGAATTTTCATTAACTGAACTGGCCGAAGCGCAAGAAAAAGACCCGGAGTTAAGACGCCTGCGTGATTTAGGTACGTCGTCTCTTAAATTGCAAAAGATGGTCCTTGGAACGGGCAAACCCGACATCTATTGTGACGTGTCGGGCGAAACGTTGCGCCCTTACATACCAGAACTCCTTCGTGCGAGAGTTTTTCGACTCCTGCATAATCTGGCTCATCCGAGTGCTAGAGTAACGGTCAAATTAATTAAGCAGCGATATGTCTGGCCGTCGGTAAATGGTGACGTAAAAAAATGGGCTAGAGAATGTCTTGATTGTCAAAGAGCAAAAGTCGGTAGACATGTGCGGCCCGAGCCCGCACATTTCCTTCCGCCAAATGCGAGATTTAAACATGTACATATGGATATAGTTGGTCCGTTAAAAAAAAGCGACAATTTCGAGTATTGCTCAACCTTTATTGATCGATTTTCTCGTTGGCCTGAGGCTATACCGATACCAAACATTAGTGCAGAAACCGTCTGCAGATCGTTCGTGGACAATTGGATTGCTCGTTTCGGCGTGCCCGAGACTATAACGACGGACCAGGGCACTCAGTTTGAGTCGCGTTTATTTAAAGAATTATTGAGAGTCATGGGTTGCCGCCGAATCCGTACTACCACGTATCATCCGGCATCCAATGGGATGGTTGAAAGAATGCATCGCACATTAAAAGCCGCAATTATGTGTCATGCTCGAGAGGATTAGACGCGATAGTTATCGACGGTGTTGCTCGGTCTTAGGATCAGCGTAATGGAGAATGGTTTGTGTCCTGCCGATTACATGCTCGGTGCAGCACTTCGAGTTCCCGGTGAGTTCGTGGTCCCTGAAAACGAAAATGAAAAACCTGAGTTTTTATATTCAGAATTTCGTCGGTATATGAACCAATTAAGAGCCGTGCCAGTCGAGCACCATGACAAAAGAAACGTATTCGTGCACAAAGAGTTAAAATCATGTACTCATGTGTTTTGCGAGCTCCGCCAGCAAAAAAGTCTTTACAGTGTCCTTATTCTGGGCCCCACAAGATTTTGAAGCGCGTGTCGGATAGGATTTTTGAAATCGATGTAAATGGCAAAACAAAAAACGTCTCAATTGAGAATATTAAACCCGCTCATTTCACTCCTCAAAATGAGGAAATTACCCTGAGAATAGCAACTAAAATGACGAGTAATCGAAACGGTATCGATTTGATTGTAAATAGTCATGCGAATAAACAAAAAGACAAGAATTGTATTTCTGAACCAACACCGGTTAGGCAAAATAATGTAAATAAAAGCAGCGAGAATAACATTATTCCCAGCGAGGTACAGTCTAATGAATGTAATGGTTCAGATGATTTGCTTAAAGTAATTAATGACAAGACCCCGTTCGATTCAATTCCTTCGGGAAGTCGTGGGTTACCAGAGGATACTCGAAAGATTTTAAATCCCGGAAATAGTGATTCTAGTCAAGGAAATAATTTAACGAATGGTACTGTAGAGACACCGTACCCGCAGCGAAAACGTGTAAAATTTACCCCCGCTATTTTAAGAAGAAGGAAAAATTAAATAATTGAGTGTAATAGGACTCAGATTTTTTTTTTTAAGAGACACGCAACGATTTGCAATATATCCCAGAGGGGAAATGTAATTTGGTTCTAAAAAAGTAATGAGGAAACCGGATTCGTTTTGTTTTCTGTAAAGCGGTATTGTTTTGGATTAATGGCCATAATCTTTTACAATATAAGAGCGAATTGTTTTTTTTTTTGCGTGTGCATAGTAAGGAAAAATATTTTAAATTAAAAGTAATTGAAATTAGATTGTTTGAATTCAAAAGCGATTTCGTAAAACCAGTTGTTTGAATTTATATCAGTGTGATTGAAAATCTCTTATTGTCTTTCATCATGGAAATTATTTTGTTTCGGGGAGTGAGAGTTTGAGAATAATGTGAATTGTTATCCGTCAAAATTATTATTGGGTGTGTGTAGTAAATAAGCACACAACGTCGACCTCATAATGATTGTTGTAGGATCGTTTTTGCATTCAATTGTACGAATGTCTACTCTCTTTGTGCATTAATTTCCTATTTTAATAATTGTTCATTGTAAAGCATCTTCTTTCTTAATTAATCGTAAAAATTCTTAGTTTTTACTCGGGGTGGAGTGTGTGGGGATTTTGTATTTGCCGCTCACGGGTCAGTGAGAAATAGCCTTTAGGTTGCGAACGCGCCCTGAGCGTGATACTCGGCTCTCGTTGCTGAGCACGCCCTCGCGGCGAAGCAAGCAGAGAACAGACAGACTTGTTAGAGTGTGGTTGTGTCTAAGTGTAAAACCAATAGAACGTGTTAATTATCAATAAATATTTTATACTGCAGTTACACGAATGTGTTATCTATTTTATATTCAATGATTCCTTTTTGGTCTAATAATTAAGGGTAGTTGGAGGACCCTAAAGTGGAGTCAGAGAAACAATTATAAGTGTTAACATAACCTCCATAATTTAATCTAGGAAAAAATTTAAAATTTTAAATCATCTTGGTTAAGTCCAAGTTTGTTTTAAATTAAAAATTCTTTAATAATAAATTATTTTTCTTGAATTTAACAGTGACAGATCGATTTGTAAGGTTCCTAATATGTTAAATTTGTGATTATCTCAACTTTTTTGGAAAATGGATTTATGAACTTTTAAAAAAGTGCTCCTCAAATGTAGATAATAGTTTCCACAAATAGTTCAGTTTGTGAAATACACAAATATGTTTAAAGAATACACAAATAATTATTTTAAAAGAATTTATTACTCGGTGAAGTTATTAATTCATAGGAATTTATCAATCACTCCGAGTCAATTCACAAATAAGTTTGTCGAATTTACAAATCAGTTTGTGACTGACACAATTGGACGTATTTATGTTATCCATAAATTGGATTTGTGGACTCCACAAGACCATTGTTTCCGTGTAAAGACTAATTAGTTATCGTTTATCATTTTCAAATTAAACACGTTTCTTGCAGTAAGTTAAAGAAAAAGTGCGGCAAAATGTCTTCTTACGCGGTGGCCAGGAACGCTATTGGATGCTTTTTTAGAGCTACCTTCGTGATGTTATATTATGAAGAACAGTGCTGCCTGACCAGATGAAGAGAGCTCAGCAGAACTGCCTTCTGCATTCGACCTGCCAATGCGTCAGCTTGACGCTCGCAGGTTGAAACTCTTTGAAGCTGGCTAACAAATGAAGCTCTCATCCCCCCTAGACAGCCGAGAATAAGGATAACTAAATGGACTTTATAGCCTCTGTGTATTCTCCTCAATTCGAACAGCAGGTCTTGATACTTTTGTCGTTTCTCATCCTCCTTCTGAGCGATATTGCCCTCGGCAGGAGCCGAAAACTCAATCACGCAGATGATCTTACCTTTATGATCCTGGAGTACTATATCAGGCTTAGTAGCACTGTTACGATGAGTGGTAGAAAACGAAAAATTCCAGTAGATTCTGCAATTCTCATTCTCCACAACAGCCTCCTGATCCTCTTGGGCGTATGGCAAGACAGGTTCCTTATCTACACCATATTGGTGTCGAAGATGGTAATACAATACCTTAAGTCCAGCATTGTGTCTTTCAATATACCTGGAACATGCATACCAGTAGATTCTGCAATTCTCATTCTCCACAACAGTCTCCTGATCCTCTTGGGCGTATGGCAAGACAGGTTCCTTATCTACACCATACTGGTGTCGAAGATGGTAATACAATACCTTAAGTCCAGCATTGTGTCTTTCAATATACCTGGAACATGCATACGTCGGACACGCACTTAGAATGTGAGTAAGTGTTTCCGGATATTGTTTACATGCTCGACAGTTGTAATTGTCGACAGGTATCTGCATGACCTTACTGCGATAATATAAGGTATTGATAACACCATCTTGGCAAGCAAATAAAAATCCCTCAGTCTCCGATCTTAAACCAGCAGATTTCAGAAATCTAAAAGACAGATCCTTAGACAACTCCATCTCCCTAAGAATCTTATAGAATTGCCCATGAAGAGGCTTCCTAACATGTTTCTCCAATAGAAGTACATGTTCAGCCTGCTTCACTTGTCTTTTAAGCATCAAAGGTGTTAATGATGCCAATCCCTGTTCTGTATCGCTGGTATCAAACGGAAGACTAAGTTCATCTGCCGCTCTGTTTGCCGCTTTGTATAAAAATGCCCCATTATCTGCAATTTCATGATGGTGGACAAATTGCATAAGAGGATCATTACTGTTCATCACCGAACACGCCGCAGCCAATACAATACGGCGATGAAGACACTCTACACTAAGTAGACCTCTCCCTCCCTGATCGCGTGGAAGGTAAATTCGAGGTACAGAAGACCTTGGGTAATGACATCGATGTATTGACATCATCCTACGTGTCTCTCTATCTAGTAACTTCAGGTCATCCACATTCCACTTAACAGCTCCAAATGTATAGAGAAGTAAATTATTCTTATTCTTCCCAGATAATTCAGATGACCAAATTTTTCTAAGAAGACCTCGATATTTCTTTTGGAGATGATCTTTAAGCTTACAAACATCCTGAGTCTCCGATTGTGGAATCCTAAGATATGTGTAAGCATCCCCTACACCAAGATGTTGTATGGTGTTGCCACCAATGAGCTGAAGGTCCTCAGAGTTACTTTGTAAATCCGATGTTTCTTGTCTTCCTCTATTTAGATGAATTACGGCACATTTGTCCAATCCAAAAGACATACCTATAGCTCTGGAATACACAGCTACTGCAAACACTAAGATATTAAGTGCCTCCTTACTGGAGGCATAGAGCTTAAGATCATCCATATAAAAAAGGTGGTTGATCTTATATACTCTATTTTTTGGTTTGCCACACATGTATCCAGAGTGCTTTTCTCGAAGAACAATAGACAGAGGCAAGAGGGAGATGCAAAAAAGTAGAGGACTGAGTGAGTCTCCTTGAAAAACTCCTCTTTTATAGGTGACGATGTTAGTATTCACCTGTTGTTTGTTCGATGTTATAACAAACCTTATCCTCCACTTGAGCATTAGATCTTTCAAGCATCTCACAATGTTTGGATGTACCTGTAAGCATTCAAGAAGCTTGATAATCAATTCGTGACTCGTAGAGTCGAATGCTTTACGGTAATCGATCCAAGCCATTGACAGGTTGCGCCGATAAAATATCGAATCTTGGGTCACGCACCTATCTATCAGTAGGTTATCCCTACAACCTGCTAGGCCTCTCTTACACCCTCGCTGTTCACCTATTGCACTCCACACTGGCTCTATGGATGTTAATATCCTCTCTTTGAGGATACCAGTGAATAGCTTGTAACAGGTGTTAAGACAAGCTATTGGTCTATAATTCATTGGATTAGACAAATTTCCTGATTTTGATAGAAGTACCGTTTTTCCTTCAACCAACCACTGTGGTACGCGATCTTCTCCGTTAAGAAAGCTAGAAAATATACGGGCCAAATGTTGGTGGGTAAAAGTGAACTTCTTCCACCATAGATTATTAACCTTGTCTGGACCGGGTGCTGAATAGTTCTTAGTTTTAGCAACTACATTTCTCACTTCCTTCTCAGTGATTCGTGAGCACTCTTCCATAGGGTGTTCAAGCCCCTGCCGATGACAGAAGCTACGAAAGAGTGGTATAGATGCATCTTGATCGTTTAGAGAACATGTGGTTTCGTAGATGTTCTTCCAGAAGTTTTCAACCTCTTCACGACTAGGTGGCTTTTCAACGGTTGGAGAAGGTACTGGAAACAGGCGGGACGGATTGATAGCAAAAGTGTTATTTTGCTCTATCCATTTTACACGCCGTTCTAATTGTTCTCTTATAATTACAAGAGTACGTATCTTCTCAATCCAATGCTGCTTGATATTCTGCAGCTTAGACTTCTTGAGAGTATGATGCAATCTTTTTAGAGATTGGGCTATGCCCAAAACTCTAGGAGTAAATGCTCTATTTGTTGCTAGATATGCAATCACACTCTGCAATTGAGAAGCCATCCGTCTGGCCACCCCAATCTTGAACTGTACCTGTTTAATTCGTTGTTTTGTTCTTGCAATGCGCTCAGAAACAGATTTTCTGTTGCTTTCGCGAAGCAAAGAAACCGCCTTTTCATAAACTGCACAGTTCAATGTCCAGAGGTCTACATCTTCTGAAAGGTCCGAAAGTTCTCTGTTCGCCGCTGCCAATTTGTCCATTTTAATGGAAACCTTGTGATGAATTTTGGTTTCTCTTGCGCCCACATTACTATGCTCGACCATTTGTTGTGTTGTGAGAACTGATCGTCTGTTCTCTACGGGGTCTCGATCTTCTTGAAGGAGAGCTTCATATCCCCTACCCAACTGAGAGGATATCTGATCTCTTAGATTCTGAGATGTTATTTGAGCGTATTGGGGATACATAGTGATCCATCGCTCATAACATCTCTTCATTATTCCTCTACGGTCAGGAGAAGAGTTTCGCCAACATAAGATGGCATCTCTCTTCATCTCCTCAGTCCATCGTAGACGCTCACGAGCTTGTCCACGGGCGTAGCCTGGTCGTCGCCTGGGTTCTATCCTATTGCCACTCCCAACTGAACCCAGGTCTCCATCCGAAAGAGACCTATTGTGGGTGGCACTGCGCGTTACAGTTGTCGTAACCGCAAGTTACCCTGTGGGGGTGGTTAACCCATCACAGGGTTGACAATTATTTCAGGTGTCAAGCCCTATCTGGTTATGGTCCGCGTCGGGTATTTCATTTCCCCGATACCACCTATATCTAGGAGGATCCCCCTATCCGCCACCTGGGGACGCGCCCGGTTGAGGTCCAGCAACCCCACCTTAGATGCCCTTTAAACACTCGGCCTAACAAACCAAGTATTTCCACGATGTTTGGGAAAGGGCAACTAAGGACTTGACCAAATCGATCAAGCGTTTCTGTGATATCTGGTAGCGGATAGCACCAAATATCACAGAGATTCCGAGTGAAATAATTATTATTAATTAATTAATAATTAATTAATATTAATTTTTTTTTTTTTTTTTTTTTTTTTTTTTACAAAACAAGTTTAGGAGAGGAAAAAATGCATTTACGCACTTGTTCGTGTGGGACTCGACCACCTGCTGTGGTAATACCTCACTAAAACAACCTCTCCCATTCTTGCCTTACGTATTCTTATCCGCTTTTGCTCCTTCCATCCTGAAAGGTAAGCAATAGCGCGATTCCTTTGCTCGAGGTGTTTTCAGTTCACTGTTCTGTAGGTGTTCCTGTCCGTTGCCGCTGTTGTTCTTACGCGGTGGCCAGGAACGCTATTGGATGCTTTTTTAGAGCTACCTTTGTGATGTTATATTATGAAGAACAGTGCTGCCTGACCAGATGAAGAGAGCTCAGCACAACTGCCTTCTGCATTCGACCTGCCAATGCGTCAGCTTGACGCTCGCAGGTTGGAACTCTTTGAAGCTGGCTAACAAATGAAGCTCTCATCCCCCCTAGACAGCAGAGAATAAGGACAACTAAATGGACTTAATAGCCTCTGTGTATTCTCCTCAATTCGAACAGCAGGTCTTGATACTTTTGCCGTTTCTCATCCTCCTTCTGAGCGATATTGCCCTCGGCAGGAGCCGAAAACTCAATCACGCAGATGATCTTACCTTTATGATCCTGGAGTACTATATCAGGCTTAGTAGCACTGATACGATGAGTGGTAGAAAACGAAAAATTCCAGTAGATTCTGCAATTCTCATTCTCCACAACAGCCTCCTGATCCTCTTGGGCGTATGGCAAGACAGGTTCCTTATCTACACCATACTGGTGTCGAAGATGGTAATACAATACCTTAAGTCCAGCATTGTGTCTTTCAATATACCTGGAACATGCATACGTCGGACACGCACTTAGAATGTGAGTAAGTGTTTTCGGATATTGTTTACATGCTCGACAGTTGTAATTGTCGACAGGTATCTGCATGACTTTACTGCGATAATATAAGGTATTGATAACACCATCTTGGCAAGCAAATAAAAATCCCTCAGTCTCCGATCTCAAACCAGCAGATTTCAGAAATCTAAAAGACAGATTCTTAGACAATAATTATTATTATTATTATTATTATTATTATTTTCATTTTATTTTTCTCATAGAATCTAAATATTACACCAAAAAAATATCTTCTTCTTTTGAGAGGAAGATTCCTATCATAAAATCCTCTTGAGTTTTTTACTCAAAATGAGCTAATTATACTACATCCAATAGTATTCTCTTTTGTTATGAAGAGGAAAAATGTTAGAAGACGACTCTCACGGTTTAATCTTATGTTAAGAGTAATCCACTACTTTCAAAGGGAAACGTCCGATCAAAAGTAGAGGAATATCCTCTATATCGTATTTGCAGACGCGCAATCAGTAACAATTGTATGGCGTCGCGTCGTCAGCTTTAACGTTTATTTTTACCTTCAGTTTTTGATTTTTTAGTGTTCTGTACACATAATAATATTTTGACTTCATTATTTGTTCGTGTAAGAATGTGAAATTGAAGTACACAAAAAAAATAGATTCGAAATGAGAGAATCCTCTCAGTTTGAAACGATTCCGCTTATTTTTTGAGAGGAATCAGCATCAAAATGAGAGGATCCTTTCATTCTAAAACTATTTTTTTTTCGGTGTATATGACCAATATAACCTAGCAGTGTGACATGTTTATTTTACTCGCGTATTTTATAAAACAACATACAAAATGTTCGAATATTGATGAATATTCCTTTCTTTATGTGAATCAATAAAGGTAGTTAGTGATTTTAACTTTCTTTAAATGATTTAAAGTGACTTAAGTGTAAAAGTGAAAAAGTTGACCTATACGAGAGGAAAGTTCATCCCATTTTGATGAGTATAACATCCTCTTAAAACGAAGGGAATCATTTTGATACCATATTGTAGAGGAAAAACAGCATCAAAATGAGTGGATTCCGCTCAAAAGAAGAAGATATTTTTTTCGGTGCACCCAAGCATGTATTTCCATTGCAAGGTAGATAGGAATCTTCATTGGCTTTTTATTACTTAAAAATATTATTTAATTTCAAAATAAGAAGCAGGGTTAATTTTTTTCGACAAAGAAAAAACCTAGGGGTAAAAAAATGTACACTGAACAAATTTATTTCTAATTTAGAAAAATGAAAGAAAATCTTTTTTCTAATATCAACTTTTTTATTTCAAATACTTATTAGTTTATGTATGCAGATTACTATAAAAAACTAAAAAAATTTAAAACATAGGGAAAATCCGCATTTCTTTTTATTAAGTGCAGAAAGGAGTTAGTAGTTAACAATAAAAAATTGAATAAAAATATTTAAATAATAATTACACATGTATTCTTTGTCCTCAATTCTATAAAGATCATTTAACAGCAACGTTAGGGGAAAACTGCATATTTGTAGGTTAAATGTAAAAGAAGTTGCTCATTATTAACGAAAGTAATTTCTTAAAAAAACGTCTAAATTACAATTTCATTATTATTCTTTACCCTTAATAGCATAAAGATCAGAAAAAACGAAAGTAGAAAATAGCTGCACATTTATAGGTGTTTCGTGTAAAAAGTTTAACAAAAATTTTTTTTTGTTTAAACAATGTTTTAATAATTATTATTATTCGTTCTACGAAATATCTTATTTAATTTATTAATTAAGTATTGACAAAAACAATTTCAATTTACTACTCTTTTAATTTAATTGCAAATTTTCGGTGGCGAGAAGGTTAAGATTCAAAGAAAAAACAAAGTTAACCGCAGCTGCTAACCATATTTAGCATTTAGTCCTCGTGGAGACTTATCCCTAAAAATACTTGTCCTCTCGTGGCAATAATTTTTTCATCGTAGGAACAGATGTCCTCGGGAAGACTTGTCCTCGGGGAGACTTGTCCTGGGAAGAATTGTCCTCTCGTGGCAATAATTTTTTATCGTAAGAAAATACGTCCGTGGGGAGACTTGTTCTGGGAAGACTTGTCCTCTCGTGGCAATAATTTTTTCATCTTGGGAAGAGATGAACCCGGGGAGACTTGTTCTCGGGGAGACTTGTACTCGGGGAGACTTGTCCTGGAAAGACTTGTCCTCTCGTGGCAATAATTTTTACATCGTGAAAGAGATGTCCCTGGGAAGACTTGTCCTCGGGGAGACTTGTGTTAGGAAGAATTGTCCTCTCCTGTCAATAATTGTATCATCGTGGAAGAGATGTCCCAGGGGAGACTTGTACTCGGGAACACTTGTCCTAAGAAGACTTGTCCTCGCGTGGCAATAATTTTTTATCGTAAGAAAAGACGTCCGCGGGGAGACTTGTCCTTGAAAGACTTGTCCTCTCGTGGCAATAATTGTATCATCGTGGAAAAGATGTCCCTGGGAAGACTTGTTCTCGGGGAGACTTGTGTTGGGAAGACTTGTCCTCTCGTGGCAATAATTTTTTCATCTTGGTAAGAGATGAACCCGGGGAGACTTGTCCTCGGGGAGACTTGCCCTGGGAAGACTTGTCCTCGTTGAGACTTGTCCTGGGAATACTTGTCCTCTCGTGGCAATAATTTTTTCATCGTGGGAAGAGTTGGCCTCGGGGAGCCTTGTGCTCGGCGTGACTTGTCCTGGGAAGACTTGTCCTTTCGTGGCAATAATTCTTTCATGCTAGGAAGAGATGTCCTCAAGGAGACTGGTCCCTGGAAAGAAATGTCCTTGCGTTGTAAAAATTTTTTTAATGGGAAGAGATGTCCCTGGGGAGACTTGTCCTCAAGAAGACTCGTCCTGGGAAGACTTGTCCTTTTGTGGCAATAATTTTTTCATCGTGGGAAGAGATGTCCCAGGGGAGACTTGAACTCGGGAACACTTGTCCTAAGAAGACTTGTCCTCGCGTGGCAATAATTTTTTATCGTAAGAAAAGACGTCCGCGGGGAGACTTGTACACGGGGAGACTTGTCCTTGAAAGACTTGTCCTCTCGTGGCAATAATTTTTACATCGTGTAAGAGATGTCCCTGGGAAGACTTGATCTTTGGGAAGACATGTCCTTGGGGAGACTTGTCCTGGAAATACTTGTCCCTGCGTGTCAATAATTTTTTTATCGTAAGAAAAGACGTCCGTGGGGCGACTTGTCCTCGGGGAGACTTTTCCTGGGAAGACTTGTCCTCGCGTGGCAATAATTTTTACATCGTGGGATGTGATGAACCTGGGGAGACTTTTCCTCGGGGAGACTTGTCCTCGGGGAGACTTGTCCTCGGAAAGACGTGTCCTGGAAAGACTTGTCCTCGTGTAGCAATAATTTTTTCACTGTCAGCAAAGACGTCTGTGGGGAGACTTGTCCTCTGGGAGACTTTTCCTGGGAAGACTTGTCCTCGCGTGGCAATAATTTTTTCATCGTTGGAAGAGACGTCGCTAGGGAGCCTTGTCCTCGTTGAGACTTGTCCTGAGAATACTTGTCTTCTCGTGGCAATAATTTTTTCATCGTGGGAAGAGATGGCCTCGTGGAGCCTTGTGCTCGGCGAGACTTGTCCTGGGAAGACTTGTCCTTTCGTGGCAATAATTCTTTCATGCTAAGAAAGAGATGTCCTCGGGGAGACTTGTCCTAGAGGAGACTTGTTCTGGAAAGAGTTGTCCTCGCATGGCAATAATTTTTTCATCGTAAGAAGAGACGTCCGTAGAGAGACTTGTCCTCGGGGAGACTTGTCCTGGGAAGTCTTGTCTTCTCGTGGCAATAATTTTTTCATCTTTTGAAGCGATAAACCCGGGGAGACTTGTCCTCGGGGAGACTTGTCCTGGGAAGTCTTGTCCTCTCGTGGCAATAATTTTTTCATCTTGGGAAGCGATAAACCCGGGGAGACTTGTCCACGGGGAGACTTGTCCTTGAAAGACTTGTCCTCTCGTGGCAATAATTTTTACAACGTGGAAGAGATGTCCCTGGGAAGACTTGTCCTCGGGGAGACTTGTGTTATGAAGAATTGTCCTCTCCTGTCAATAATTGTATCATCGTGGAAGAGATGTCCCTGGGAAGACTTGTCCTTTGGGGAGACTTGTCCTTGGGGAGACTTGTCCTAGAAATACATGTCTTGCGTGGCAATAATTTTTTTGTCGTAAGAAAAGACGTCCGTGGGGAGACTTGTCCTCGTTGAGACTTGTCCTGGGAAGACTAGTCCTCTCGTGACAATAATTTTGTCATCGTGGGAAGAGATGTCCTCGGGGAGATTTGTCCTCGGGGAGACTGGTCCCTGGGAAGAAATGTCCTTGCGTGGCAAAAATTTTTTTAATGGGAAGAGATGTCCCTGGGGAGACTTGTCCTCAATAAGACTCGTCCTGGGAAGACTTGTCCTTTTGTGGCAATAATTTTTTCATCGTGGGAAGAGATGAACCCGGGGAGACTTGTTCTCGGGGAGACTTGTCCTCGGGGAGACTTGTCCTGGAAAGACTTGTCCTCTCGTGGCAATAATTTTTACATCGTGGAAGAGAAGTTCGTGGAAAGACTTGTCCTCGGGGAGACTTGTGTTGGGAAGAATTGTCCTCTCCTGTCAATAATTGTATCATCGTGGAAGAGATGTCCCTGGGAAGACTTTTCCTTTGGGGAGAATTGTCATGGGAAGACTTGTCCTCTCGTGTCAATAATTATTTCATTGTAATAAGAGATGAACCCGGGGAGACTTGTTCTTGGGGAGACTTGTCCTTGGGGAGACTTGTCGTGGAAATACTTGTCCTTGCGTGGCAATAATTTTTTTATCGTAAGAAAAGACGTCCGTGGGGCGACTTGTCCTAGGGGACACTTTTCCTAGGAAGACTTGTCCTCGCGTGGCATTAATTTTTTCATTGTGTGAAGAGATGTCTTTGGGGAGACTTGTCCTCGGGGAGACTTGCCCTGGGAAGAATTGTCCTCGCGTGGCAATAATTTTTACATCGTGGGATGTGATGAACCTGGGGAGACTTTTCCTCGGGGAGACTTGTCCTCGGGGAGAATTGTCCTGGGAAGACTAGTCCTCTCGTGACAATAATTTTTTCATCGTGGGAAGAGATGTCATCGGGGAGATTTGTCCTCGGGGAGATTGGTCCCTGGGAAGAAATGTCCTTGCGTGGCAAAAATTTTTTTAATGGGAAGAGATGTCCCTGGGGAGACTTGTCCTTAAGAAGACTCGTCCTGGGAAGACTTGCCCTTTTGTGGCAATAATTTTTTCATTGTGGGAAGAGATGAACCCGGGAAGACTTGTTCTCGGGGAGACTTGTCCTCGGGGAGACTTGTCCTCGGAAAGACGTGTCCTGGAAAGACTTGTCCTCGTGTAGCAATAATTTTTTTACCGTCAGAAAAGACTTCCGTGGGGAGACTCTTCCTCGGGGAGACTTTTCCTGGGAAGACTTGTCCTCGCGTGGCAATAATTTTTTCATCGTTGGAAGAGACGTCGCTAGGGAGCCTTGTCCTCGTTGAGACTTGTCCTGGGAAGACTTGTCCTCTCGTGGCAATAAATTTTTCATCGTGGGAAGAGATGGCCTCGGGGAGCCTTGTCCTCGGGGAAAGTTGTCCTAAAAGACTTGTCCTCGCGTGGCAATAATTTTTTTATCGTTGGAAGAGACGTCGTTAGGGAGACTTGTCCTCTGGAAGAATTGTCCTGAGAAGACTTGTCCTCGCGTGGCAATAATTTTTTCATTGTGTGAAGAGATGTCTTTTGGGAGACTTGTCCTCGGGGAGACTTGCCCTGGGAAGACTTGTCCTCGCGTGGCAATAATTTTTACATCGTGGGATGTGATGAACCTGGGGACACTTTTCCTCGGGGAGACTTGTCCTCGGGGAGAATTGTCCTGGAGAGACTAGTCCTCTCGTGACAATAATTTTTTCATCGTGGGAAGAGATGTCCTCGGGGAGATTTGTCCTCGGGGAGATTGGTCCCTGGGAAGAAATGTCCTTGCGTGGCAAAAATTTTATTTAATGGGAAGAGATGTCCCTGGGGAGACTTGTCCTTAAGAAGACTCGTCCTGGGAAGACTTGCCCTTTTGTGGCAATAATTTTTTCATTGTGGGAAGGGATGAACCCAGGAAGACTTGTTCTCGGGGAGACTTGTCCTCGGGGAGACTTGTCCTCGGAAAGACGTGTCCTGGAAAGACTTGTCCTCGTGTAGCAATAATTTTTTTACCGTCAGAAAAGACTTCCGTGGGGAGACTCTTCCTCTGGGAGACTTTTCCTGGGAAGACTTGTCCTCGCGTGGCAATAATTTTTTTATCGTTGGAAGAGACGTCGCTAGGGAGCCTTGTCCTCGTTGAGACTTGTCCTGGGAAGACTTGTCCTCTCGTGGCAATAAATTTTTCATCGTGGGAAGAGATGGCCTCGGGGAGCCTTGTCCTCGGGGAGACTTGTCCTGGAAAGAGTTGTCCTCGCATGGCAATAATTTTTTCATCGTAAGAAGAGATGTCCGTAGGGAGACTTGTCCTCGAAGAAACTTGTCCTGGGAAGTCTTGTCCTCTCGTGGCAATAATTTTTACATTGTGGGAAGAGATGAACCCAGGAGACTTGTCCTCGTGGAGACTTGTCCTGGGAAGGCTTGTCCTCTCGTGAGCATAATTTTTTTATCGTGGAAAGAGATGTCCCAGGGGAGACTTGAACTCGGGAACACTTGTCCTAAGAAGACTTGTCCTCGCGTGGCAATAATTTTTTATCGTAAGAAAAGACGTCCGCGGGGAGACTTGTACACGGGGAGACTTGTCCTTGAAAGACTTGTCCTCTCGTGGCAATAATTTTTACATCGTGTAAGAGATGTCCCTGGGAAGACTTGTCCTTTGGGGAGACTTGTCCTTGGGGAGACTTGTCCTCGGAAAGACGTGTCCTGGAAAGACTTGTCCTCGTGTAGCAATAATTTTTTCACTGTCAGCAAAGACGTCTGTGGGGAGACTTGTCCTCTGGGAGACTTTTCCTGGGAAGACTTGTCCTCGCGTGGCAATAATTTTTTCATCGTTGGAAGAGACGTCGCTAGGGAGCCTTGTCCTCGTTGAGACTTGTCCTGAGAATACTTGTCTTCTCGTGGCAATAATTTTTTCATCGTGGGAAGAGATGGCCTCGTGGAGCCTTGTGCTCGGCGAGACTTGTCCTGGGAAGACTTGTCCTTTCGTGGCAATAATTCTTTCATGCTAGGAAGAGATGTCCTCGGGGAGACTTGTCCTAGAGGAGACTTGTTCTGGAAAGAGTTGTCCTCGCATGGCAATAATTTTTTCATCGTAAGAAGAGACGTCCGTAGAGAGACTTGTCCTCGGGGAGACTTGTCCTGGGAAGTCTTGTCTTCTCGTGACAATAATTTTTTCATCTTTTGAAGCGATAAACCCGGGGAGACTTGTCCTCGGGGAGACTTGTCCTGGGAAGTCTTGTCCTCTCGTGGCAATAATTTTTTCATCTTGGGAAGCGATAAACCCGGGGATACTTGTCCACGGGGAGACTTGTCCTTGAAAGACTTGTCCTCTCGTGGCAATAATTTTTACAACGTGGAAGAGATGTCCCTGGGAAGACTTGTCCTCGGGGAGATTTGTCCTCGGGGAGACTGGTCCCTGGAAAGAAATGTCCTTGCGTGGCAAAAATTTTTTTAATGGGAAGAGATGTCCCTGGGGAGACTTGTCCTCAATAAGACTCGTCCTGGGAAGACTTGTCCTTTTGTGGCAATAATTTTTTCATCGTGGGAAGAGATGAACCCGGGGAGACTTGTTCTCGGGGAGACTTGTCCTCGGGGAGACTTGTCCTGGAAAGACTTGTCCTCTCGTGGCAATAATTTTTACATCGTGGAAGAGAAGTTCGTGGAAAGACTTGTCCTCGGGGAGACTTGTGTTGGGAAGAATTGTCCTCTCCTGTCAATAATTGTATCATCGTGGAAGAGATGTCCCTGGGAAGACTTTTCCTTTGGGGAGAATTGTCATGGGAAGACTTGTCCTCTCGTGTCAATAATTATTTCATTGTAATAAGAGATGAACCCGGGGAGACTTGTTCTTGGGCAGACTTGTCCTTGGGGACACTTGTCGTGGAAATACTTGTCCTTGCGTGGCAATAATTTTTTTATCGTAAGAAAAGACGTCCGTGGGGCGACTTGTCCTAGGGGACACTTTTCCTGGGAAGACTTGTCCTCGCGTGGCATTAATTTTTTCATTGTGTGAAGAGATGTCTTTGGGGAGACTTGTCCTCGGGGAGACTTGCCCTGGGAAGAATTGTCCTCGCGTGGCAATAATTTTTACATCGTGGAATGTGATGAACCTGGGGAGACTTTTCCTCGGGGAGACTTGTCCTCGGGGAGAATTGTCCTGGGAAGACTAGTCCTCTCGTGACAATAATTTTTTCATCGTGGGAAGAGATGTCATCGGGGAGATTTGTCCTCAGGGAGATTGGTCCCTGGGAAGAAATGTCCTTGCGTGGCAAAAATTTTTTTAATGGGAAGAGATGGCCTCGGGGAGCCTTGTCCTCGGGGAGAGTTGTCCTGGAAAGAGTTGTCCTCGCATGGCAATAATTTTTTCATCGTAAGAAGAGACGTCCGTAGGGAGACTTGTCCTCGGGGAGACTTGTCCTGGGAAGTCTTGTCCTCTCGTGGCAATAATTTTTACATTGTGGGAAGAGATGAACCCAGGAGACTTGTCCTCGTGGAGACTTGTCCTTGAAAGACTTGTCCTCTCGTGGCAATAATTTTTACAACGTGGAAGAGATGTCCCTGGGAAGACTTGTCCTCGCGTGGCAATAATTTTTTCATTGTGTGAAGAGATGTCTTTGGGGAGACTTGTCCTCGGGGAGACTTGCCCTGAGAAGACTTGTCCTCGCGTGGCAATAATTTTTTCATTGTGTGAAGAGATGTCTTTTGGGAGACTTGTCCTCGGGGAGACTTGCCCTGGGAAGACTTGTCCTCGCGTGGCAATAATTTTTACATCGTGGGATGTGATGAACCTGGGGACACTTTTCCTCGGGGAGACTTGTCCTCGGGGAGAATTGTCCTGGAGAGACTAGTCCTCTCGTGACAATAATTTTTTCATCGTGGGAAGAGATGTCCTCGGGGAGATTTGTCCTCGGGGAGATTGGTCCCTGGGAAGAAATGTCCTTGCGTGGCAAAAATTTTTTTAATGGGAAGAGATGTCCCTGGGGAGACTTGTCCTTAAGAAGACTCGTCCTGGGAAGACTTGCCCTTTTGTGGCAATAATTTTTTCATTGTGGGAAGGGATGAACCCAGGAAGACTTGTTCTCGGGGAGACTTGTCCTCGGGGAGACTTGTCCTCGGAAAGACGTGTCCTGGAAAGACTTGTCCTCGTGTAGCAATAATTTTTTTACCGTCAGAAAAGACTTCCGTGGGGAGACTCTTCCTCTGGGAGACTTTTCCTGGGAAGACTTGTCCTCGCGTGGCAATAATTTTTTTATCGTTGGAAGAGACGTCGCTAGGGAGCCTTGTCCTCGTTGAAACTTGTCCTGGGAAGACTTGTCCTCTCGTGGCAATAAATTTTTCATCGTGGGAAGAGATGGCCTCGGGGAGCCTTGTCCTCGGGGAGACTTGTCCTGGAAAGAGTTGTCCTCGCATGGCAATAATTTTTTCATCGTAAGAAGAGATGTCCGTAGGGAGACTTGTCCTCGAAGAAACTTATCCTGGGAAGTCTTGTCCTCTCGTGGCAATAATTTTTACATTGTGGGAAGAGATGAACCCAGGAGACTTGTCCTCGTGGAGACTTGTCCTGGGAAGGCTTGTCCTCTCGTGAGCATAATTTTTTTATCTTGGGAAGAGATAAACCCGGGGAGACTTGTCCTGGAAAGACTTGTCCTCGAGTGGCAATAATTTTTTCATGCTGGGAAGAGATGTTCTCGGGGAGACCTGCCCTTAGGGAGACTTGTCTTGAAAAGACTTGTCCTCGCGTGGCAATAATTTTTTTATCGTTGGAAGAGACGTCGCTAGGGAGACTTGTCCTCTGGAAGACTCGTCCTGGGAAGACTTGTCCTTTTGTGGCAATAATTTTTTCATCGTGGGAAGAGATGAACCCGGGGAGACTTGTTCTCGGGGAGACTTGTCCTCGGTCAGACTTGTCCTGGAAAGACTTGTCCTCTCGTGGCAATAATTTTTCCATCGTGAAAGAGATGTTCCTGGGAAGACTTGTCCTCGGGGAGACTTGTGTTAGGAAAAATTGTCCTCTCCTGTCAATAATTGTATCATCGTGGAAAAGATGTCCCTGGGAAGACTTGTCCTTTGGGGAGAATTGTCATGGGAAGACTTGTCCTCTTGTGGCAATAATTTTTTCACCGTCAGAAAAGACGTCCGTGGGGAGACTTGTCCTAGGGGAGACGTGTCCTGGGAAGACTTGTCCTCGCGTGGCAATAATTTTTTCATTGTGTGAAGAGATGTCTTCGGGGAGACTTGTCCTCAGGGAGACTTGTCCTAAAAAGACTTGTTCTCTCGTAGCAATAATTTTTTCATTGTGGGAAGAGATAAACCTGGGGAGACTTGTTCTCGGGGAGACTTTTCACTGGGGAGACTTGTCCTGGAAAGACTTGTTCTTGCGTGGCAATAATTTTTTCGTCGTAAGAAAAGACGTCCGTAGGGAGACTTGTCCTCGTTGAGACTTGTCCTGCGAAGACTTGTCCTCTCGTGGCAATAATTTTTTTATCGTGGGAAGAGATGTCCTCGGGGAGACTTGTCCTCGGCGAGACTTGTCCTGGAAAGAAATGTCCTTGCGTGGCAAAAATTTTTTTCATGGGAAGAGATGTCCCTGGTGAGACTTGTCCTCAATAAGACTCGTCCTGGGAAGTCTTGTCCTTTTGTGGCAATATTTTTTTCATCGTGGGAAGAGATGAACCCGGGGAGACTTGTTCTCGGGGAGACTTGTCCTCGGGGAGACTTGTCCTGGAAAGACTTGTCCTCTCGGGGCAATAATTTTTACATCGTGGAAGAGAAGTTCCTGGAAAGACTTGTCCTCGGGGAGACTTGTGTTGGGAAGAATTGTCCTCTCCTGTCAATAATTGTATCATCGTGGAAGAGATGTCCCTGGGAAGACTTTTCCTTTGGGGAGAATTGTCATGGGAAGACTTGTCCTCTCGTGTCAATAATTATTTCATTGTGGTAAGAGATGAACCCGGGGAGACTTGTTCTTGGGGAGACTTGTCCTTGGGGAGACTTGTCGTGGAAATACTTGTCCTTGCGTGGCAATAATTTTTTTATCGTAAGAAAAGACGTCCGTGGGGCGACTTGTCCTCGGGGAGACTTTTCCTGGGAAGACTTGTCCTCGCGTGGCAATAATTTTTTCATTGTGTGAAGAGATGTCTTTGGGGAGAATTGTCCTCGGGGAGACTTGCCCTGGGAAGACTTGTCCTCGCGTGGCAATAATTTTTACATCGTGGGATGTGATGAACCTAGGGAGACTTTTCCTCGGGGAGACTTGTCCTCGGGGAGAATTGTCCTGGGAAGACTAGTCCTCTCGTGACAATAATTTTTTCATCGTGGGAAGAGATGTCCTCGGGGAGATTTGTCCTCGGGGAGATTGGTCCCTGGGAAGAAATGTCCTTGCGTGGCAAAAATTTTTTTAATGGGAAGAGATGTCCCTGGGGAGACTTGTCCTTAAGAAGACTCGTCCTGGGAAGACTTGCCCTTTTGTGGCAATAATTTTTTCATTGTGGGAAGAGATGAACCCGGGAAGACTTGTTCTCGGGGAGACTTGTCCTCGGGGAGACTTGTCCTCGGAAAGACGTGTCCTGGAAAGACTTGTCCTCGTGTAGCAATAATTTTTTTACCGTCAGAAAAGACTTCCGTGGGGAGACTCTTCCTCGGGGAGACTTTTCCTGGGAAGACTTGTCCTCGCGTGGCAATAATTTTTTCATCGTTGGAAGAGACGTCGCTAGGGAGCCTTGTCCTCGTTGAGACTTGTCCTGGGAAGACTTGTCCTCTCGTGGCAATAAATTTTTCATCGTGGGAAGAGATGGCCTCGGGGAGCCTTGTCCTCGGGGAGACTTGTCCTGGAAAGAGTTGTCCTCGCATAGCAATAATTTTTTCATCGTAAGAAGAGACGTCCGTAGGGAGACTTGTCCTCGGGGAGACTTGTCCTGGGAAGTCTTGTCCTCTCGTGGCAATAATTTTTACATTGTGGGAAGAGATGAACCCAGGAGACTTGTCCTCGTGGAGACTTGTCCTGGGAAGGCTTGTCCTCTCGTGAGAATAAATTTTTTATCTTGGGAAGAGATAAACCCGGGGAGACTTGTCCTGGAAAGACTTGTCCTCGCGTGGCAATAATTTTTTCATGCTGGGAAGAGATGTTCTCGGGGAGACCTGCCCTTAGGGAGACTTGTCCTGAAAAGACTTGTCCTCGCGTGGCAATAATTTTTTTATCGTTGGAAGAGACGTCGCTAGGGAGACTTGTCCTCTGGAAGAATTGTCCTGAGAAGACTTGTCCTCTCGTGACAATAATTTTTTCATTGTAAGAAGAGATGTCCTCGGGGAGACTTGTCCTCAGGGAGACTTGTCCTAAAAAGACTTGTTCTCTCGTAGCAATAATTTTTTCATTGTGGGAAGAGATAAACCTGGGGAGACTTGTTCTCGGGGAGACTTTTCACTGGGGAGACTTGTCCTGGAAAGACTTGTTCTTGCGTGGCAATAATTTTTTCGTCGTAAGAAAAGACGTCCGTAGGGAGACTTGTCCTCGTTGAGACTTGTCCTGCGAAGACTTGTCCTCTCGTGGCAATAATTTTTTTATCGTGGGAAGAGATGTCCTCGGGGAGACTTGTCCTCGGCGAGACTTGTCCTGGAAAGACTTGTCCTCTCGTGGCAATAATTTTTACATCGTGGGAAGAGATGAACCCAGGAGACTTGTCCTCGTGGAGACTTGTCCTGGGAAGGCTTGTCCTCTCGTGAGAATAATTTTTTCATCTTGGGAAGAAATAAACCCGGGGAGACTTGTCCTCAGGGAGACTTGTCCTGGAAAGACTTGTCCTCGCGTGGCAATAATTTTTTCATGCTAGGAAGAGATGTCCTCGGGGAGACCTGCCCTTAGGGAGACTTATCCTGGAAAGACTTGTGCTCGCGTGGCAATAATTTTTTCATCGTTGGAAGAGACGTCGCTAGGGAGACTTGTCCTCTGGAAGAATTGTCCTGAGAAGACTTGTCCTCTCGTGACAATACGTTATTTCCCAAATGAGAAAGGAGATTTTTATTGGAAGTACCATTCCTTATGTATTTGAATGCGGTCTTTCGAAATATGCTATCAAAAATTTGTTTAAAAATTATTTTCATCTTTTTTTTGCACTTTTTTGCAAAAATTCACGATTTTTTAACGCTTTTATTTTGATAAAACATAAGTTTCATGTCGGAATTTTTTTTTTTTTTTTGACATCCTGGAAGTACAAAAAACGTGCTCTCGATAGTTGTGCTTTAAAAATATGTAATCACATTTTCACCCCCCACCCCTGTTTTTTCAAAATGGCGTCTTGAATTTTCAAAAACTGGCATTATTCACTCTACTTTGGACCAAACTTTATTTTTCCATCAAATCATAAGGACAAAGACTTTTCTTTTCTTTTTTTACTTGAGTGAATTATTATTTCATAAATAATAAAAAATTCAAAATGGCGGATTCAAGATGGCGGACAAAATTTTTTAAAATTCTCTAAATTGGCTGAAAATGATTACTGGGGGATTTTTGGGGTCTCTGAATTCGAATATGTTTCTTAAATTTAAAAATTCAAAATGTCGGATTCAAGATGGCGGACCAAATTTTTTAAAATTCTCTAAATTGGCTGATACTGGTTTTTGGGGTCTCTGAGTACGAATATGTTTGTTAAATTTAAAAATTCAAAATGGCGTATTCAAGATAGCAAACAAAATTTTTAAAATTTTTCTAAATTATCTGTAAATTGTTACTTGGGGGTTTTTGGGGTCTCTGAGTTCGAATTTGATTGTGAAATTTAAAAATTCAAAATGGCAGATTTAAGGTGGCGGACAAAATTTTTAAATTTCTCTAAATTGTCTGAAAATGGTTACTCTAGGGTTTTTGGGGTCTCTGAATTCGAATATGTTTGTTAAATTTAAAAATTTTAAATGGAGGATTCAAGATGAAGTACAAAATTTTTTAAAATTTTCTAAATTGTTTCTTTGCTTTCTTTAGTACTCAGACACAAAAAATGTAAAGTTTTGAATTGATCATAATTAAATTGTTTATATTTATAGCGTTGAAATAAGAACAATGTAAAATGTTAAGTGTTATATTAATAGCCTATAAAAGCAAAGAATTTGTATGGTAATTCATCGTCAATCTCTTTTATTTCACCGAAAAAAATAGTGTTAGAATGAGAGGATCCTTTCACTTTAATGCTAATTCTTCTCAATAAGTAAGCCGAATCTTCTCAAACTGAGAGGATCCTCTCATTCTAAAACTGCATTTTTAGAAGGTTCTAGATTTCATATCTCAGAATTTAGTGATATAAAGTATATACAAGCATTTTCAGCTATTGCCAAATCATAGAATTTACCTAATGCTGCTAGAGAAAAAGAAAGCTGCATCTTTAAAAGCTTCTTTTTCGATGATCTTTCAAAACTAAAGAAGTTTATTTATTTATTTATTTAAGACAAATATACGGGTAAATACCCTTTACAAATAATTAACAGCATTAAGTTTAAAAAAGCAATCAAATTTAATACATAGATTTTTTTTTTTTTTTTTTTTTTTTTTTTAAATAAATTAAATTATCTTTGATGAAATATCAAATTACGTAGCGCTGTGACAAATCCGCTAAGTCCATTGTCAAAAAAGTCGAGATGGTCAGAACAAGAGTTGGCCTCCCTATTAATTCTGTTAAAGACAGAGTGTTTGCCATAATTGGTTCTATTATATTTAATAAAAAATGGGACATTAAATCTCAAAGACCGCATAGGGGCCGAGAAATTTATTGAATATAAAACTGCAGGGCAGCGTACCGTTCCATTGATAACCTTAAAAAGAAAATGAAGGTCTGAATAAAGGAACCTGGATTCGATCTTCGGTATACCCAACTCCGCTCTCAACTCATCGTAATTGTGCGTGAATAGGTCAAAACAGATGTTTAATTGCTTTGCAGCATACCTCAAAAATCTGTTTTGAACTCGCTCCAATCTCAGAATGTGCACGGAGTATAGAGGAGACCAAACAACGGAAGCATATTCCAATTTTGTTCTGACAAAAGAAAAATACAAAACCTTCAGCGCAGTCAAATCATGAAAATTGACAGAATTTCTCTTTATGAAAGCTAACGATCTTATTGCCTTGTTCACAGTGTCAGAAATATGCGGTTCGAAGGAAAGGTCACTAGATAGTAACACTCCTAGATCACGAATTTGTTCAACATGTCCTATCGATACTCCATCTATAGTGTAATCAAAACGGATTACTTCTTTCTTTTTTGAAAACGAGATAGAACAACATTTGTCTATGTTTAGAAGCATACCGTTGTGACGACACCAGGAACAGAGATCGTTCTGATCAGACTGAATCTTCAGACAGTCTTCGAAAGATGTGATCTTGCGATAAAATTTCAGATCATCTGCAAACAAGGAGAATTCGCAAAATTTGAAAACCGAATCAATATCATTAATAAAGAAAATAAATAATAGAGGACCCAAGTTAGAACCTTGGGGTACTCCAGATGACGCAGGAAACACAGATGAATACGCTCCACCTACACGAACGCTCTGAAATCTGTCAGTTAGGTAACTGCTGAGCCATGAAATCAAGAAGCCGTCTAGACCTAAGGAATAGAGTTTTTCTAAGAGGATTTCATGATTGACTTTATCAAAAGCTTTCGCGAAGTCCGTGTAAACTGCCTCGATCTGAGACCCCGATTGCACGTTATTGCAGAGAAAGTCAGTAAAAATGCTTAAATTTGTTACAACAGAACGGCCTCTCATAAACCCGTGCTGCTCCTCGATGATTAAGTTGGACATAGAGCTGTATAAAAAGTCCGACACAATACTTTCAAGAACCTTTGAAAAGGCGTTCAATAAAGTTATAGGACGATAATTCTTTATGTTATTCTTGTCACCTTTTTTATGTATCGGTATAATTATACCTTTCTTCCAAGCATCAGGAAAAACACCTGACGAGATGGATAAATTGAACAAAATCGATAAAGGGTCCAGTAAAGAGGAACAGCACGACTTCAAGAAGAGGGGCGAAATACCATCTGGACCGGCGGCCACCGAAACATCCATGACATTAATTTTTTTTCTGATATCATCCTTCGAAATAAAAAAGTCAATGTAATCATTGGAACCGTACGCATTCCGCCCTCTCACATTGGTCTTAGGGGTGTAGACAGACTGAAAAAATAGAGCGAAAAGCTTTGCGATCTGATCCCAGTTATCAGCTGATTGTGTGTCAAGGTACATTTGATTAGGAATGCGATCAGTTTTCTGAGTCTCTCTTATGTACCTCCAGAACTTTTTTGGGTTGGACTTAACGGATTCCTCAGTTTTAGCAAGGTAGACATTGTAACATTCCGTTGACATGGCCTTACATTTCGAACGATGCTCGGAAAACATATTATAATAATGACTAGAATTATATTTTTTATAATTAAAGTGCGCAACTTTTTTTTCCCTAGTCAGATGTCTAAGTTCGCTAGAAAACCAAATTGGAAATTTTGAGTGATGAACTACTTTTACAGGGACGAACTGGTCGAAAACAAAATAAATATAATCATACAAAATTTTGATAGCGTCCTCTATATTTAAATCAGAGAATAAAAACGTCCAATCTACCGAGTAAAAAAAAGAGTTGATAGCAGAATAGTCAGCGTTTATAAAGTCAAATTTTGAGGACAAGTTGTTTTTATGCGGTAGGGAATCATAGTTAAAATTTGGATTGTTAATAATAAAACTTAAGCTTATCGGCTGATGTAATTTATCGATTGGAAGTAGTACATCACTCGCTAAATTAAAAGTATAGTTTAGAAAATTTGTAAAAATCAGATCCAATAAAGAGTCGCTCGCGCTAAAAGTCAAATTATTAATTTGGGACAAGTGTAAATAATTTAAAGGGTCATTTATTAAGTCAATAGACTGTCTGTTAATCCTAGAGCACCCATTTTTAGCTTTACAGTGACACCCCTGACTCTTATCCAAATTTACTCTCCAGTTAGCAAATGACATATTAAAATCACCAAAAATAATAAAAGTAGCATTTGGATAAGAAATACTAACCTCCTCTAAGATATTGCAAAAAACATTATATTTATCCAAAGATCTGTTGGGGGGGAATATAAAAAACACCAATTATCACTGTGGTAAAGTAAACCTTTAACTTAATCACTATATGCTCAATTGTGTAATTGTCAGTCGAGATCGAAGTACAATTTAAAAAGGACCTCGCCGCAATTAGAACTCCCCCGCCAAGTAGATATCTACTGGATGATGAGCATCTGTCAAATCTGAATACGTCAAAATCGTGAAAACCGAGCTCAGAAGAAGAAATGCCACTGTGCAGCCAGGTTTCCGTGAGAATAAAGATGTTGTAGAATAAAAGAGGTAGGTTAGTTCTCAGCTGCTGCAGTTTGGTGCGTACGCCCCTGGTGTTTTGGTAGTAGCAGCTGATCGATAGAGAATCCCGATGAGGAGACGGAGAGGAGAGATCGTCATTGACTGATGATCCATCATACTTGCGCAGGCCCGGCTCTACTTGCACACTACTAGTCAGCGGGCTGATTTGATTTGAGTTATAATGGGGCAGCCGTTGCGATGCGTAATTTTTATGTTTGTCTCTCCCTCTTTGCGTCGAAGTTCTAGCTGGTCCTTTAGGATTCTGAGTTCCTCCAGTTGAGACCTCGTCCTGTCGAAAGAGATCCATAGGTCCTTCATGGGGGGAAGTTGTTTGTTCTTTTTGAGAGATAGGAATGTGTGATGAAACTCGTGAGCAAGATGTTGAGCGTTGAAAATTAATTTCAATGGGCGTGGTCTCGTGCGATTCTGCGAGGGCAAACCAATTCTTATTATTTTTACATTATCAAAATGATAGGCTGGAATAGCACTGCTCAGTGAATCTACAACATGCTGTTTTAAATCAATATTTACAACGTTTCTACTTGTGGACGTTAAATCATGCTCCTTAATGCCAAATAAAATCAAATTATTTCTCTCAGCATTTCTATTCTCCATCTCCCTCATGCACTGAGAAGCCAGTTCCCCATTTGGCGATGACATGCTTTTAATTTTAAGTTCCAGCTCCGCAAGTTTACCTTCGAGTAAATTTACTCTACCTGTTAGAACTTCCACATTTTTTTCAGTGATTTCCACTCTTTCGATTACTTTATCCAGCTTATCGGAGATGGAGCTGAGGTGAGCAGACAGTGCATTATTTATAATGCGATCCACCTCTAGTGCTGTTGCTGCAGAAGGGCCTGAGGTTGTCGGAGTATTTGGACGTGACTTGCAACATTTGTAAAAGGCTCCGTTTTCCAGAACTTTGGTTTTTTGAGAACATGATGCATGATAAAGAACCTTGCATATTTTGCAGGGAACAGCTTCATCAATTCTACGGACAGCCCTGTTACAAATCGGACAGGAATCAGGAATTTCTAACGAGTTTTCAGCCATTGTAGTGTACTTAGAGATTTCACCACGTGGAACTTTTAGGTTATGTTGAAAACAATCAGAAATGACAAGGCCAAATCAATAAATTGCACAGAACCACGCGCTAAAATTATTGCACTCACTCAAAAAAGTAGAAACCCAGAAGTTGATAACAAACTCACTGATTGTTCACTGATAGGACCATTAAAATATAAATAATTCAAGAGGAGCACTCCGAAACGCGTGTATCTAGCAAGCGGCCATTTGTTTTACAATGGCCGTTGTTTTCAAAACAATCTTTAACTTATGTAAGCTAATGAATGTGTTAAGGCAACAACAATTCCTAACATATATGATTCAGATGAGACCATTCTAAATGGCTTGTTGATGACTTTTAAAGATAAATTAAAATATTGAAAAATTTTGTCCGCCATCTTGAATTCGGCATGTTGAATTTTTAAATTTAACAAACATATTCGAACTCAGAGATCCCAAAAACCCCCGAGTAACCATTTTCAGCCAATTAAGAGAAGTTTAAAAAAATTTGTCCGCCATCTTGAATCCGCCATTTTGAATTTTTAAATTTAACAAACAAATTCGAACTCAGAGACCTCAAAAACCCCCGAGTGACCATTATCAGTCAATGTAGAGAATTTTAAAAAATTTTGTCCGACATCTTGAATCCGCTATTTTGAATTTTTTATTATTTATGAAATAATTGATTTTACTCAAGTAAAAAAAGAGAAGAAAAGTCTTTGTCCTTATAATTAGATGGAAAAATAAAGTTTGGACCAAGGTAGAGTAAATAATGCGAGTTTTTGAAAATTCAAGACGCCATTTTGTAAAAACAGGGGTGGAAAAAAAAATCTCCTTTCTCATTTGGGAAAGAACTGGCCTTGAACTTGCACTAAAAAATCTGTGCATTTAGGCGTTAATGGGATAAGAACTATTCAACACAAACTCTTCATAAACAATAAGCATATTAATACTATACACTTTCACATTAAACACATTTTTATTATAAACACTTACTAAAAAATACACAATAAGTAGCATTATTCACTTTCACATTATGCACACTCCAGTTCTATTCATTGATAACTTTCACTGCCATGTACTTCTATACCACGCACTAATGTATTTATCTCTCTTTTCGTTGAAGCTCGGAAATTTTTTCTCTTTTCCTGAAGCCATTGACCCTCATTATACAAGGGTTTAATCGAAGGATAATTAAACCCTGCAGGTAAACTATTGTTTGTATTAAGAAATAAAATTTAAACTTCAAGTTAATTTGTATAATGAGCTAAAAGTTTCCTTTTCCGTAAACTTTTAACAAATACCTTCTCTCTCCAACCATGGAACCAGGTATAAAAATATCCTTTTTCGTTAACTGTTAACGCTTTTCCGTTAACTTTTAACGCTTACCTTCAGTACTCGTTTCTTATATAGGAAGAGGTTACTACGTAGAAATTCTCGAAAATTTTAAAACCCTTTTTTCAAATTGAATAAGTGAATGTTTAAAAAAAAACTTTTTACACTACAATTAACATGATATTTTCTAATAGTACGTTAATTAATTTGTAACCCACCCCCCCAGCGTACCCCAAGAAAAAGGTTTCTAAAAGTCTGAAAAGACCGGTGGGCTAGCATAGATTTTATGTCAAGTATATAGAGATAATACTTCTTTAAATGTAAAATTTTTTTTCTTTTTAATTGACATGATAGTAATCTTATAGTAGGTTGATAAATTTTAACCCCTCCACCCCTTTAATTATAAGAAAAACGTAAAGAATCAGCATTTCAAAACATTTGTGTTCAATTTTATTAGATTTTATAGGTGTTAGACGAAAAAAAAAATTTATATTTTACAAATTTTAAAATATTTTTAAATTTAATTAAATTTATATAAAATTTCAGCAAAGTTTACAAATTTTACAAAATAAGTGGAAGAAAGGGGGGGGGGGGGTTGAGACAACTATCTGACATAATTATTTAAAAAGGTAACAACTACTAAGCTTAGTTATATCCCACACTGCATTATTACGCATGTGTTTATGTCATAGATCATTACTGCGCATGTGTAATTACCATAGAGCATTACTGCGCATGTGTAATTACCATAGAGCATTACAGCGCATGTGTAATTACCATAGAGCATTACTGCGCATGTGTAATTGCCATCAACATCTAGTGTTCATACGTCATGAACATAATAATCAAGTGCGCATAAGAATTAATCATATTTATTTACTACGCATACAAATAGACCATTTGGATCAACTGCGCATGCGTGACTATCATGACACACTACTACACTTAATTGTATAAGTGCCTAAGTTATATGAATGTTAATAGTTCAAAAAAATTATAGGTGAATTGATTTTAAAAGTTGCTTATAAAGAAAAGTAGTGAACCAAGTGGAAGAGGAAGAACGACTGAACGACGAATTTCTGTTGACGACAAAGGTTTCGTTTTAATATAATAAGAGAAGAGATTACTACGTAGAAATTCTCGAAAATTTTAAAACCCTTTTTTCTAATTGAATAAGTGAATTTTTAAAAAAAAACTTTTTACACTACAATTTTTTTGTTTTGTATTGCTGTTACACATGCGCAATGATGCACAGTAATAGTCACACATGTGCTCTGACTAAATTTAGAACTTACGTATGCGCAGTGGTGTGCTTTACCAGATAATTAAATTTTCAGTACATATAGTATACTTTTTTTAATAAGTGCGCAGTAGAAATCCGTTTTATTATTGCGCATGCGTAACACTTTATCATTGTAAGTGCGCTTCCGTAAAGGTACTATTGTGTAAAATATCGGTTAAAATTTGTTTTTTCCATTATTATTGTAATTAATGACCAATAATAGAAAAGAATATTCAAATTCAATCTTAATATTGAAATTTAAGAAATTTAATAGAAATATGTATATTATGGAATATAAAAACTAATAAAAATGTTAAAAATGTATTCAATTTTATTAATTTTATTCTTTTTTTCTTTAAAATATATATAAAATGTAACTAATTTTGTTCTAAAAGTTTTCATTTTTTCATACTTTAAAATACCATTTTCTGGTGGTACTGGGTTGGGGAGGGGTTATAATTATTTAACATCTCTGCTAGAAGTAATGGGATAGAAACTTTATCTATTTGAATCTTTTTCATTCTCTAAGACTGAAAAAGACAAACTTTATGTATCATTTTTTATTCTTGTCAATATTTTCCTATCATCTGCGTTATCCCACCAATCTTTTTTAATCCCTAGATTTATCAATTACAATTTCTATCACATCTTATCCCAGAAAACTTATCTAAATCAATCCTATCTTTATCCATTTAAATGTTTACCTATCTATCTCTAATCACTAAGAGGGTCTATCCGTTTATATCTCTTATTTACAATCCACTTCTATCCCTTTTTGATTCCCTTGAATCTTTTCTTATCCAACCCAAACTTAAATACCAACCTATCTTTTTTAATCGTACCTTATCAAATCCAAATGTATCCATTTGAATCCCACACAAATCTGTTTTTATCCCATTAAAAACCCTAAATCACTTTATCCATTTGTATCCATCTTACCCTTTCCACCTCTAACCTTCTTTTACCCAAACAAGTCTTTCTTATCCTTCCTAAAATCGACTGCCCACCTATATTTTTCAATCCTACCTTATCACATCCAAATGTATCCATTTTTATTCTTCACAAATATTTTTTTATCTTATTTAAAACCTTAAATCAATTTATTCATTTGTATCCATCATACCCTATCCACCTCTAACCTGCTTTTACACAAACAATTCTTTTCTTATCCTACGTAAAATCGACTGCCCACCTATCTCTTTTAATCCTACCTTATCACATCCAAATGTATCCATTTTTATTCTTCACAAATATTTTTTTATCTTATTTAAAACCTTAAATTACTTTATCCATTTGTATCCATCATACCCTTTCCACCTCTAACCTTCTTTTACCCAAACAAGTCTTTTCTTATCCTACCTAAAATCGACTGCCCACCTATCTTTTTCAATCCTACCTTATCACATCTAAATGTATCCATTTCTATTCTTCACAAATATTTTTTAATCTCATTTAAAACCTTAAATCAATTTATTCATTTGTATCCATCATACCCTATCCACCTCTAACCTGCTTTTACACAAACAATTCTTTTCTTATCCTACGTAAAATCGACTGCCCACCTATCTCTTTTAATCCTACCTTATCACATCCAAATGTATCCATTTGTATTATACACAAAAAAATTTTTCTCTCATTTACAAGCTTGAATTACTTTATCCATTTGTATCCATCATACCCTTTCCACCTCTATCCTTCCTTTACCCAAACAAGTCTTTCCTTATCCTTCTAAAAATCGACTGCCTATTTATCTCTTTTAATCTTACCTTATCACATCCAAATGTATCCTTTTGAATCTTACACCCACCCAAATATATTTTATCTTATTTATAGCATTGATTAACATTATCCGTTTGTACTATTTATTCTCTTTGTACATCTATCTGTCTTTTATCAAATTAATTAATTAATTCTGGTACAGTTTTTGAGAGCGGATTTATCTTTTATTTAATTTATATTTACGAATCTGACGTATAACTAGCTTATACAATCTAAATATATATTTTTTTACTTTAAATCTGATTATCTAGTATTTAAGTTATTTTGGTTATTTAACGCACTCTAAAATTTTATCATTTAAAAAATACTGAATAAATTATGTTTTTGATTTTTTAACAATCTATCTTTTTGAATCTCTTCTTGTGGCTATTAGAAGGTCTTGAAATGTAAACACTATAATGGTATTATTTCAATTTAATTGGTATTTAACCATTTTTCTTTAAAGTTTAAACAAATTTCTAAAATTCATTGAGTGTTTATTTGTTTTTTTGTATTTTTTAAGATTTTTAAAACTAATATTTTATTTTATTTTTATTTTGTTATTAGTAACTAGAATCAGAAAAAAAATTATGTAATAAATGAACCGTTTAGAAACTAACATTGCAGTGTTGATATTTTATATTTTCTATCGTTCTTATCGTATCCAAATTAATTCTTTTAAATCATACAAAAATCTTTTTTAATTCTATTTAAAACATTGAAGCACTCTATCTATTTGTATCCATGATTTTCTACCAGCAATCTGTATTAATCTTTTATCAAATTAAATCTTTTTTTATCTATCTTCAGTTTTATAATAATATGTTTAATCCCTTATCCTTATAATATCCAAAACTAATCATCATGTGCCTCAGTCTCTTTTTTCTATTTAAAGCTACGAAGTTTGAAACTGTTTATCTATTTCGATCTCTAATTTTCTTTCTTAATGTGTTTTTCTATATTATAACCATTTTAATCTTTTTTTAATGTATATATTAAATCTCATGAACATCTAACAACAAGTAATAGCCAATCTCTTTCAATCCCTTTGTTTATTTTATTCATATTCTATTTATAACTACTAGTTGTATCCGAATATAATGTAAAATTATATTTTAATCAACAGAAAATATTCAATATAACATTTTAAATTTCTTTATTGAACAAAATGTTCACATAATTAAATAGTACATGAAAAGAAAAATTATTTGTCAATATTCAATTAGTTTAAACAAATTTGATAGACGATAATAAACATTTTAATAAATTGTAAGCTATATCTTTCACTGAATTTCAATTGTATTCGACAGCCTAGAAATATAAGTAGAAGTAGTATCTGGAGCCAAAAACATTAGTTTTTCATTAAATGATTCTATTGAAACTTCTACAGTTTTATTAGTGCGAATAACTTTTTTTATATAACGAACTGTTAGATGCTCATCGGCAATTTCCTCAAATAACTCGTATCCCCCCCCTAGCCGCCAAACTATTTGACTTAGAAAGTTCAAATTTGGCCCACATATGTATTTTCACGTGTAAATGAAAGGAAAATTATAGAGAACGTGATTCTAGGGGTTGATCATAGCGTTGTCAAGAAAATAACAAGATTTTTGAGAAAGTTTGATATTTTTTGGCTGATAACTTTTGCCATTTCTTTGACAGCGCTATCACCACATCAATCTCTATAATTTTTCTGTAATCTACATATGATACTACATTTTTATACCAAATTTGAACTCTCTAAGTCAAATATTTTGGCAGATAAGAGGGGAATACGGTCATTTTTTCGAAAAAATGCCTTTAATTTGTACCATTCCTGACCTTTATCTGCCAAATTATTGTACTTAGAGTGCTGAAATTTGGTACACATATGTAGTTTGACGTGTAGATTACAGAAAAACTATAGAAAACCTTGTTGCAGGCTGTTATCATAGCGTTTTTCAGCAAAAAAAAACGATTTTTTTTAAAAAATGCTAAAAAATGGTCGTATCCCCCCCCCTGAACTTCCAAACTATTGGACTTAGAGAGTTCAAATTTGGTACACAAATGTATTTTCACGTATAGATTACAGGAAAATTATAGAGAACATGATTGTATGTGTTGAACATAGCGTTGTCAAGGAAATAATAATATTTTTGAGCATTTTTTTACATATGGGTGGTCCATTTTGTATAAAAAATGCATTATAGAACCACAGTGTCATTAGTTTTGTTAGGTCTATGATATTTTATACTATGAAATGGCGCAGACTTATATATGCAACGGTCGAATATCTGTGATCCATCTTCATTGCATCCAATTAGTCCAATAAGAAGAACATTGTCTGATGATTGGATGGCATTCTTAGTTTCAGGATGACTAAACAATGTAGTACAGTAGCGTTTACAGGATTTACTTGATGCAAGCTCTTGACAAGTTTCATTAAACGTAAGTCTCTGCAAAGTTCTCTTCGCTATTTGATCATACCTCCCTGTTGGTCCAGTACCCACACAGCACAGTACCTTGCCTGAAGTTTGAGCGAGGTTGGCACTGCAAACTTCGCAAGTTTGCACTTGAAGTTTATGAAAACTTGACCTAACCACCAAAATGTCCGCTTGTGTGGAAAGGTTGAGTTTAAACGCGCACGCAAACTTGCCCGACACGTTTCGTGACAGTTTGTCGATTAAGTTTCCCTAAATATTTGAAATCAATCTTGCAGAAAATTAAAATAATAAAATTTGGTGAAAGATTCAATAAAAAATTTGCAGAAAAGTTAAATAAAAAATTTGCAGAAAAGTTTAATATAAAATTTCCAGAAAACTGAAATAAAAAATTTCCAGAAAACTGAAATAAAAATTCTTATAAAATGCTTAATAAAGAATCTGGTGATATTTTTAATAAAATTTGTCTTGAAAGATTGAATAAAATATTTCGTAAATCGTTTTTTTATGAAACTATATTCCAAATTTGAAAAAGAGGTATTTTAGGAAGATTATAAAAAAGTTTAAAACATTTTTAAAACATTATTTATTTTGAGTGAACAAATAAAATAGGCATAATAATGATGACACATACATTTCAAATAAAACGTAAACGAAGTTTTTATATAAAATAAGAGACATATACATGTAAATTGTTTTTATTTTTATAAATACAATATTTAAAACGACGCAATAATAAAAATTATCTTTAAACGTAAAAATTTCGTTTTTTTTAAACTACATATTTTGATATTCAATCTTAAAGTAAACAAAACCCTATAATAGGGTCGAAAAATTTTAATTTATTAATCTTTATTAATGTTTAATTTTTAATTTAATAAATTTTAAAATTTCCATAGTTATATTAACAATCAAAGTTTTTCCGAACAAAGAGTTTTTTAAAAATAGTTATACAACTTCTTTAAATAATAAAAGATTCTTATGAACAAATTAAAATTTAAGTGCTTCTTATAATCATATATTATATTACATTTTTTATTAATATCATATAAACATTCTTTATATGACATTCTTTATATAGATATAGATATAAAGATATTTTATTTCTTTATATTATATATATTATATTTCTTTATATAGATATTTTATTATAAGATTCTTCATATTCTTTACATTCTATAAACATATACCATTCTTCTCATTTTCCAAGAATAAAATTTTGGGGGCACACTTTCTGTGAAGAAAATATATATTGAATGTTATTCAAGAATGCATCCTTTAATTGACAAGATAAAGTTATTTGCAACAAAGTATAAACCATATCTTTTATTCTTCTTTAATTATTCTGACTTCAAGAAAAAAAATATATAATTGAGAAAAGTAAGATACAAAAGTTTAAATAAGAATCTAATCGAAAATAAATCATCGGAAATTAACCGATTCTCAACAAAATGCCTGAAAATAAATTAATTAACCTGATAAGAGTTTCTCAGATTTTATATCACATTCAACATTAATTTGTACTAAACTTTTATAAAGATTTTTGCGATTTTCTTTTCTTTTTGTAAAAGTTTAATACAATAATTATTGTCAATCAGTTTTTTAAAATGAAAAGGAAAACAAACGATAATGCTACTACTTTGAAGTTAACATATTCATATTGGTAATTAAAAAGTGCTTTAAGAAAAATCAAATTATTTTCTTTGTAGAACGCGTGCCCAATAATTTTAATTTTGAAAAAACAGAACAATGTATTAAAAAATAAAAAAGGTTTAAGGCTGATCAAACCTGTGAAGAAAAATGCTCTTACCTGATTTGAAAGTTGACGTTTCTCGCTCTTAAAAGACATAATACATTAGTTAATGTCGATTTATTAGAAATAATAGAGTGGTACAAGTGGGGGAACTTCAATTTTGTTGCTATGAAAGTCAGTTGAATATTATTTTTAAAGTATTTTCAAAATTTCGGAAAATTATTAAAACATAATAATTAGCTATATTTTAAAGCACCAAAAAAGAAGTTTCCCCACTTCTGCCACTCTATTATTTTTAATAAATCAACATAAACTAATTTATTTTGTATTTGTGCGAGAAATGTCAACATTGAAATTAGGTGAGAGTATTTTTCTTCACAGATTTGATCAGCCTTAAGTCTCGATATCTCACTAAGGTTACAATTTAAATTTACATTTGCTTTTTTTTTTGTACAATAAAAATCTTACATTATTTATAGTTTAAACTAATTGTATAATTATCTTAAAAAATTATTTTTACTTCATGAAACGTGTGTTTTGAAAAACAATTACGAATTTTAATAAAAATTTGTTAATTAAAACAAAAGCAATTGAGATGTTTCGAAGAAATTTTGATTGTTAACATTTCTATTGTAATATTAAATTTTCTTTAATAATATTTTAGTACTTTATTTACCTTACTAATTAATATTAAAATATGTAGTGTGAATAAAAACGGAATACCCTTTGAAAATTATGGCCACACTTGATGAACCATTACTCGTTTGCTTAATAATATTTTTAATGATGTTTTTCATTTACTGTTACAGTTGTGGGATGAAAATGTAACATTTTTAAAATGCACTTTAAAAAGTTCTTTTTACGGAGACTTCTTGTGTCGTTGAAATTTCCATTAAAAGGAATCCAAATTTCCATTTTAAGAGGGTACTGTAAAATAAACATTGTTTTATGATCATTTCGTTATTTCATAACTATTTTGTTAGCGCATTTATCTGTATTTCTAATAAGTTAACTCTAAAAGGATTAACTTGGGGTCCTTTGTTCCCCCAGATTTTAAACGTGCATATAAGATTTGCATTCTACCAAAAACAGCTTTTATATAATGGATTTTTATCGTTTTTTATTAAGGAAGAAGACAGTGTAATTTATTTTTTAATACAATAAAAACAAATCTAAAAATATTGTAAAAACAACAAAAAAAAGAACCAAATTTTCTTAAAATTGGCATTTTTTACAAAAAATATTGTAGTTTTTCAACAAATTAACCAATTTAGATAAATCTTGTGGATTTTAAAAGCTGAATAGACATATTTGAAGAATTTTTTATGGACCTTTAAATTATTTGAAAAAAGTATAATTATTTGAAAAAAGTATAATTATTTGAATAGATGAAATTCTAATAATTAATAAACAATTACGCACGTGAAATTTACCAAAATCAACTATACAAAAATTTTATTTTTACTCAAAATATTTCTTTTTTTTAAAATAACTTTTTTTACAAGTATAGTCATTACATTTTTCCTTTGTAGGTTCAATTAAACCGTTTTAATAAAAAAAAAATTATTATCCTGACTTTTTTGAAACGTAAAGGACTAACTGAGGTATTTTTGGATCCCAGACTAATGACATTTTAAGTAACTCTACTAGGTTTTATGAAAAAATATTGAATATTTTAAGAGAAAAGTTACGGACAAAATTTGCCTATACCAGTGACGTCATTATCCATCACATGCCCTTAAAAATGGAAAATAATTGAAACACATTCACAGAAGTTTGATTATGTTAAAATTTGTGTTAAAATAAGTTTGAAATTATTTAAATTTGGATTGATGGAATTTGGAAATATGAATTTTATTTCTAAACGACCCTCGTCAGAATCAATTGCCAATATGAGACTATTTTTAAATAATTATTTCTTCTTCTTACCAAGTCTAAATTATTTTTGTAACTAGCAGTTTTAAAAGAAAAATTTATAAATTTTACAATAATAAAAAGAATTTTGTTTAAACATATGTAATTTATATGCAAAATGTAGTTTGAAAAGTTACCATTTCGAATATCACAAAACATGTTGTTTCAGATTTATTAAAAATATATCTTAAAGGAAAGCTTAAATATTCTAGTTTTTATTTCCGTTGACGCTCTTGCACGTGGAGTAAACTAAAAAACAATTTGTTTAACATGTTAGCCCCTTTTCACTGTTCAGGTCACATATATAATTTAAAGAACTAATAGAATACAAAATTAAAAAGAAACTATGTTTAAATAATATTAAAAATGAAATGATATATAAATAATATATATTTTTATATATAATTAAAATGATATATAATTTGAAAGTTAGTACAATACAAAATTTAAAAAAAAAACAAATGCCGCTCTGTTAAAAAAATGTTTATTAATTCATACGTAATTTAACCTCTGACATATGACTGTACAATTTTAATTAATTCCTCAAAATCTTCTTTAAAAGATCCATTATTCTCTTTACGGAAATAGAAACTACAATATTTAAGCTTTCCTTTAAGATATATTTTTAATAAATCTGAAACAACGTGTTTTGTGATATTCGAAATGGTAACTTTTCAAACTACATTTTGCATATAAATTACATATGTTTGAACAAAATTCTTTTTATTATTGTAAAATTTATGAATTTTTCTTTTGAAACTGCGAATTACAAAAGTAATTTGGCCTTGATAGGTACAAAAGATATTTATTTAAAAATTGTCGCCGAAATTGACAATATTGTTTCTGAAGAGGGTCGTTTAGAAATATAATGCCCATATTAAGTTTGAAATAATTCAAATTCGGATTAATAAAAGGTTTGAAGAATAAAAAATAAATCATGAAAAGTTTATAGTCATACTACAATTTGGAATAATTAATATTTATATTATAGAAGTTTAAAAATGTTTTCCAAATAAAAAAAATTTAATAGTTTGATTAAAAAATTAAAGATAACCCCTAGAATCACATTTTGGGAAAAACTGAAACTTGGTGATGCCTTTTTTTAACATGACATCCTGAATGAGTAATTGAGCACAAGACAATTAGAAAAAATAAAATATGTATAGTATTAATCTATATTTGGGAAGACTTAAGATCAGTGGTCAATTCCTTGGCTGAATGATCCACATTCAGCTAGCTCGGATTCTTTAAAATTTTTAAACTTTAAAACGGGCAAAAGAACTTTTATCCTTTATGTAAGTGCCATTCTATCATTTTTAGCATTCAGCTTTTCCTCCTTCTCCCTTAAAAAAATATAAATCATTTAAAATACCTTAAAACTTAAAACAGTGAAAATATCAGTAATTTCTATTCAACGACCAACTTTCAGATATTTTAGTAACTATTAACTAATGTAGATGAAATTTGATTGCTAAGTGGAAATCACTGAATTTTCCATTAATTTCTTTAAAAGAGATATTTTGATTACAAAGAAAGTTATTATTACTTAGCACGTTTTATATTGTTGGCACATTGGTTTACCCAATCGATTTCCCACTTACTAATCGAGCCTGCATTTTCATTTGGATGTAATGAACTTACACTGTCAAAAATAAATACGTTTTAATTATCTTATTGCACAATTTAACTTGCTCTAAAAAACATGATAATCGTAGATTAATGACTCAGTTTCAAATAAGGAAGTGCTGTGGAAAAATACTTTACAATGGAAGGGTATCTAACGATTTCTAGGAACAAAATTCAATGACTATTTTAATTTCATTCCCTGACCTGTTGCAACCCTAAATTTTTTTTTACATGATCTTCCCAAAATTCCAAAAATCTCATATTATTTAAAAACAGAGGACATTTTAAAATAACTACATAATAAAATAAGCTTCTAATTGAATTTTAAACGAAATTTGTTGAAGAAACGAGAAACAGAGAAAAATCTCAAGTATGAAATATTATTCATATTTTTTGAAATTTTTAGTTAGGAGACTTTTTGATATCCAGTGTATTTTTTGAAAAAAATGAAATTTTCTTTCAAAAGTATAAAAAATAAAACAAAAAACAGGATATAATCTGGATATATGAAATTTATTGTGATCAATTGTTAATATAAATCACAACGTTTCGACACTAACGTTAGTGTCCTCTTCAGGTGAATCTATAAACATATAAAATTACATCAAAATAAAATTACATAGAATAAAGAATCTAACCTCAACTGTCATATTTAGTTGTTACTCACCAAAGTATTCACATTAATCCAATTTAAAATTTACATATTGAAAATTTTTCTTATTATCTAATATTCAAAACATGTTCTCTTATAAAGAGAAACATGTTTTTTTATTTAAACTTATTACATTTTAATCAAGAAAATACATCGCCATGCATCGAAGAATTTCTAAGAAAATGTTAAAAGGTACAATAGCCAGTCGTGATAATTCTCGACAGGGATAAGAGTCATTCTACACTATTATTTTATCAAGTCAATTCATGTACCATAACATAAATCAATTACGAGTTATTTTTTAGATTTCTACAGAAGTTCCATTAAACATTCTAAAGATTTATTTAATTTTAAAATATCAGTTTTTAAATTAATAGAATTATTTTTTTCTTTCTTAATATATAGCATCTCAATTAATTAATCTCAATTATTGTTTTATTCTAAATATGTGAATCTGGAACTAAGTGACGTGAGTCATTTTCTTGGAAAGTATAAAAAATAATTTTGTTCTCTTCTATCAAAATCGGGCACAACTTAAATTCTTATGGAAAATAATCTTTACTATGAAGACAATTTAAAAAAAAAACTAACTAAAAATACGGTGGGGTTTGTGGGTAATTTCAATTCAAAATTTTTTATTAAAACAGCTGCCAGTTGAGAACATTTTTAAAGATTTTTAAAGATTTTTGAAAAGAACTAAAAACTCTTTCAGACTGTTACAATAGAATACGAAAACCCCATTTGCTTAAAAAGTTATTAAACTTATAAGGTTTTTTTTTCTTAAATGTTAAAGAAACGAGAGTTCTGACTTTAAAAATTAAAATTATTATAACTTCATGAAAAAAATGTGTTTTAGCTAAACAAAAAATACGTGTCGTCTAAAATCTTTTAAGAAACAACATTTTTGATAGAAAATTGATTATTTGTTCCGACCATGCCCTGTTACCCAGCCTGTCTGATTTTAAATGAATTTTGTCTGAAATATATTTTTTTAAAAATATGAAAATAAATAAAAAAAATCAAGTAAAAGAAAATAGATAATTATAAAAATAAAATTTTGGTAAATAATAATAAATAATGTGTGTAGAAGGAAGGAAATGAGAGAAAATTTTGAAACAAAAAAGAATAATATTAATATTTTATCAATATGAAAGAAAAATTTTAGTATCACGATTATAAACTTTATGTATTATTTTTTTTAATAGTTTAATTTACGTTTATCATCGTTCAGCTTTTGTGTTGGGACGATTTTATTCAAAATTGAGTCTGGAACCTACTGTCAAATATATTTTTAAAGTATAAGAATCACTCTTCTTAAAAACTTAATTTGTTACCTTCGTATGATTGCTGTATGTATATGTAATAAATTAAATGCAGGCTTCTTATTGCCTCTGCCCTCAAACGTATATTCTAGCCCTACGCTGTAATTCAACATGGTATCCAGAAAACTCCTTACTGTTTGGCTCACAGTCGTACCTTTGCCTTTATGTTTTAAAGCATCCACCTGTATTAATAATATGAGTTTATTATTGCAATTTATAAAAAAATGTATGCCAATCTTTTAAAGCTTAAGCAATTTAATTTCGACACGCATGACTATGTTCTACTTCCGACTAGTTCGAACTTTAAAGTGTCAAGCAGCAGTTTCATGAACTCGAATTTTTATTTTGTATAACTTTTTTCAATCGAATGTTAATTAATCCGAATTTTCACTAAGTAGAATTTTTAAGTCACTGGACTGATATTTGACATAAATTTCTTTTATAGAATTGTTATTTAACCAACTCCTTATTTTTTCTGTCGGATGGTTATTCGGGTCTATGCAGGGTCGGGCAAATGGAAATTCGACATTACAAGGATTCTATTAAATACGAATTCGTGTAAATCAAAATTCGGCCAAATACCTTACTAAAAAATCCGGAATTCGTCCGGATTTTTTAGTAGGGTATTTATTTACAAAACAAAAATTCTACTTTATGAAACTACCGCTTGTTAAAATTCTGACACTTAAAAGTTTAAACAAATCGGAAGTAGGACATAATCATGCGTTTCATAATTTCGATCTATATTTCAAAAGTTTAATACTGTTTGAGAATAATTTTACATTTTTTTGTTTTATCTTTGAATGAATTTCAAAAATTTGTTATTATTAATAAAAAATATTCCGGTTTCGAAAGTGTTTTCATTACACTAAAACAAATCTTTTTTAATTATTTATTAAGTGCTAAAATGAATTTATCACTGGGTAAAGTTTCCTTCTGGTAAATTAATTATTTGTGTACCTAGTATTAATAAATCAGTGAGTCCATTTTTTTTTCGTTCAAATTCCGTTTAGAAATACAAATTTTTCTAAATACATAAGTATAAAATTATTCTCCCAAATTATGATATTTTCGTAAGGCCATGTCCAAAAAATATATAAATATTTAAATATGGGGTATGAGGCACAACTTTACATCGTCAGCATTTGGACATCCTGTTAAGAAATCTCAAAATAGTTCAATAAGCGAATTGTAAATATTTATTTATTTTTCTTAAAACGTACCACTTTTTTGAAAAATGTTGTCTCTCCCATTTTTAATTCAATTGCCTTTAAGTCTTCTACCGATTTAGCTGGGAAGAGTCTTAAATCTTCATCGCGATTGTAAAAACTAATACGATCATCGTCAACAGGGTCGGCTGAACTTGCATCTCTTTTGCATATTCTTTCAACCATAAATCCAATGGTATTTAATTTCTTAAGGCTTAACACATCCTTTTTCTTTACTAGAAATTAAGACACAAATCTATATACTACAATAATTTTACTTTAGTCGGTGGAGAATATTTGAAAAACTACAGAATTAGAAAAAAAAATAATGGCGTGCATAATTATAATCTCCAATTTTAATTTTTTAATTTCATTTCATAAAAGTTACAATTATCGAATGACTGTTTAAAATAATTATTTTCATTTAGAATTATCATGAAATATAGTTTTGATTTATTCGAACTATAGTTCAGTTAAATCTCTTAAAAATTTAAGTACTTTTTGACCAATTTATTTTGCCTCAATTCTATTTACCCTACATTTTTTGCTCCAATCGTCGTTTCACATAATTATTGGTTTTACAGATTTTTACTCGAAAAAACTGAAATTCATTTATACTAATCGGCTGCTTCCATTTCAAATCCTACAGGTCGAATATGTTCAAAATTCAAATTCATGTTTAACATGATTTTTATTGTTTTTTATGGCAAATAATCAGACATGTATTTTTTTGTTTTGAGAAAAAAAATTTTTTCGCACTTACTTATGTTTCAGGTGCTCTTTCTTAGCAACTTTGAAAATTTTAAAAATTTTAAAAATTAACAAAATGGCGGCCATTTTGTGAAAAATCAAAAAACTCAAATTTCTCAAAAACGTAATTTTTTTTGTAGTTAGTAGATGATGCCAAAAAAAAAAAATTTCCAATAGGTTTAATGTGCGCTAAAACACTGTGGAATGCGCAGCAATTCTTTTTTGGGAAAATTTTAAAAGTCATTATTTTGACTAACTACTTCATAAGTAAAATCGAGAAATAGAATAAATATATGAATAATATATGGCGCTGTATTAGTCAAAATAATGACTTTTATAATTTTCACAAAAAAAATTGCTGCGCATTCCACAGTGTTCTAGCGCACATTAAACCTATTGGAAAATTTTTTTTTGTCATCTACTAACTACAAAAAAAATTTTAAAAAAAATTACGTTTTTGAGAAATTTGAGTTTTTTGATTTTTCAAAAAATAGCCGCCATTTTGTTAATTTTCAAAAATTTTTAAATTTTCAAAGTTGCTAAGAAAGTGCACCTGAAACATAAGTAAAATCAGAAAACAAAATTAAAATTTGTAAGCGTTTTCGTTCAAAAATCACTCTTTGTCCTAAAACTTTCAAATGCTCGTAACTCTGCGAAAAAATTTTTTTCTCAAAACAAAAAAAAACGTGACTGATTATTTGCTCTAAAAAACAATAAAAATCATGTTAAACATGATTTTGAATTTTGAACATATTCGACCTGTATGATTTGAAGTGGAAACAGCCAATCGTCAAATAGTAAAAATTATAGAAGGTTTTTCGATTATCATTTTCGACTTTTCAAAGGGAGTTCTCATTTTTTATGTAAAAAATGTTTTTTAGTAATTTTTACCTAGTTTATTTATTAGACATGAAATCAAACATTCATTTACTTCATTAGGGTATATCTCCCGGTTAAAAATTGGCTATCAGAAAATAAATTCCTGTGTTCTTTAACAGATTCAAAACTTTTCGGAAACTAAATTTTTAGTAAAGAAAAACGTCCTTTTTTAGGAAAAATATTTGGAATGTTAAAACTGTTTATTTACACACCTTTCTAGTCAATCAAACTTTTCTACCACATTACTTTTTTACAAATTCTTAAAATGTATGAGATTTTGATTTATAATTGCCCATTTTCTTCAGAATTAGATTATCACAGAAGCGAATTTTCAAAAATCTTCTCCGTTTTTCAAATATGATTATTTGTTTAATAAAACTTAATTGTTTAACAAATAATTATATTTGAAAAACGGAGCACGTTTTTGGAAATTCGCTTCCGTGAACTTGTAGATAATTTATTTCTGAAGAAAATGGGCTATTGTAAATCAAAATCGCATCAAGCAATAAAAAAATTGTTAAGAAGCGATGTGGTAGAAAAGTTTGATTTCCTTAAAACGTGTGTAAACAAACAGTTTTTAACATTACATAGAAAAATTAAGTGGTGTTTCAAAGATTGATGATGAATATTGAGTTTGTGTAAGACAAACAAAATAAAAGTCAATTAGTGGTTTTAATCTTTGGTGATTCTTTCCTAACCTTAAGTGTTAGAAAGTAAAGACATGTTTTTTCATATGTCTTTTCAGGAAAAGGCGTTAAAATCAGGTCCGGCGCGAACTGTGTGGATGGTATGGAATACTCCACACCCCAAAATATTCGGAATTGTCCAAAATACTTACAAATATTTGTTAATATTTTGGTCTTACCTTCCCCTCCCTAATCTTTTTGACAATTCCACACCCGGAAAAAATTTGTTCAGCCGGCCCTGGTTAAAATCAACTGCCCAATTTAAAAAAAGGTATCAAACAGCTTCTACCACACTTTGGCTTTAACATTTTTATAGAAATAAAATCAAAAAATTGGAGAAAAAATGTATTTCTGTTTAAGGGCATGTGACTGAATATAACGTCACTACCCCCACATCACCGAAAATTTCCTGAAAATTTATTAAATATTTACTTGCAATATTCGAAATATGTGATTGCAAAATTTAGTGAAAATTTTGTGAAGATTTAAATGTCCCGATTAATTAAATGTTTATCGTGGAACTTCCCTGAAACTTGCCTCAACATTTTCGCATAATTATAATTATAATTATAATTAGGCAAAAATTTAATTTAAATGTTCAGGAAAGGTTCACGCTAAACATTTATTTAATCTGGACACTTAAGTCTTTACAAAATTTTCACTAAATTAAAATATCATTAGAAAAGTCTGCCTGACCCAAATTTGATTGTATTTTGCTTCAAAATTAATTTTTTAAATTTCCAAATATCAGCGAATTTTTTTAAAAATTAATTTTTATGCAAAACTCAAACAAATTTGGTTCAGAGAGATCTTTTTAATGATATTTTAATAAATTCCACAAAGTTTGGTATCAAAATATTTGCATGTTAGAAGAAAGTTTACGGACAAATTTTACCTGTACTAGTGACGTTATTCTTTATTACAAACCCTTAAAAAGTATTATCCTAAATTTGAAATAGAAAAATGTTTATTATATTAGAAAATTCATTAAAAAGTTAAGGATTAATAAACAAAATTTTAAAAGATACTTAGGAATAAATACGAAATTTTAATTTGTCTTAACTTTTCTACTTACAATCAGCTTCAACAATATCCTCAACTTTGTCGTAAAACCTAGATTTTTTATTTGGTGGTAGGTCTAAAATCGGATCTAGGTTAATTAATTGTGGTGATTGCGGTTGCCTCGCAAATCTTTCATCCTCTATAACAACTTCTTGATTTCCATCCAATGCTCCATTGACTACACCTATAAGAGTACATATATATAAAGAAAAAAAATATTTATCATAATATATTAATAATATCTGTACGTCTGTATAAAAAATGCCCACTTTGACACAATTGGACTTATCTATGGGGCAAAATTCCTGAACTGTCCAGGTCCAAAAGTAAAATTTATTCAAACTTTGTTAAAGTGTTTCCATTTTTAGTGGAAGTGTAAATACCAAATATTTTCAAATTCCATGAAATAGTTTTTGAGTTACACAGTTTTAAAATTTTGAATTTTTTTAAATTTATTATATTTCTAAGTAGATTGGATAAAAGTTAACATATATATAGTGATTTTGAAAACTTTTTTTACAGGCTATTTGATTATAATAAATGTTTTTTTGTAAAAAGAAATTTTGAAAATTTTGTAAAAAGAAATTTTGAAAACTGTGTAACTCAAAAACTATTTCATGGAATTTGAAAATATTTGGTATTTACACTTCCACTAAAAATGGAAACACTTTAACAAAGTTTGAATAAATTTTACTTTTGGACCTGGACAGTTCAGGAATTTTGCCCCCTATGTGACCATATTCTTTATTAAATTTCCAACATTTTGAGAAGTCTCACAAAAAAGTTAGGAGTGTCGAAACCCTAGTTATGAGAAAAGCGCTCATGCATTTTAAAAATTAAAAAGAACATTATTTTTCTGTTTTTTATTACGATAAATTTATGATAAACGCGTGAGTCGAAGTGGGACAGTAGATTACTTACTTTGTTTATCATCAATAAAAAAAAAAATTCGAAAATCTGAACCTCCTTTAGAAAAATGCGTATATTATCTGAAAATAAAGTCGACAAAGTGGGACCCTTTTTATGCGGACGTACATCGTACACATATACGTAAATAACGTATGTAGGAAAAGAATGGACATAAACTTCTAAAAAAACGAAAATAAAGAAAATATATTAAAAGATTTCTTTCATAGCATCTATGGTATAATTTAAATTTAATTATATTAAAATTAATTGAGGGTCCAGATTCCATAAGGTGTTAAGCGTGACTAACGTAGGCCCCGCGTTCAGCAAGAACTCACTGAACGAGGGGCCAATGAAAATCACGCGTAACACCTTGTGGAATCCGGACCCACAATTGTTAATTAATTGAATAAATTATTATACAATTAATTGAATAAAATGATTTAAAATTCTATTTACAATAGTTATTTAACGAAATGTATCGAATATCTCGCTTTTGTTGTTGTTGAAAAATTGATTGGCTGACCAATCACTTAAAGTTTTTCATGTATGTACATAATTCTTTTATTGAAGAGTATGAATTTATAAATGATCAAATGTCAAATAAAATTTATGGTTATTCTTTATTTGTATTTTTCTATAAAAATTAATAAAATGACCAAAATTAGCTTGTCTTTCAAAAAGCAACTAACGTAATAATAAGGTAAACAATTCTTTTTAATACAAAATTTTAATTATTACAGAACTTTTATTAGGAGAATTAATAGTTATTCTTCTAAATTTAATGTAATAGATTTAAATTCCAATTGACTTTCATTTAAAAAACATACAAATTTAATTTAGTAAGAACCTTACAAATCGATCCGTGACTATTAAATATAAGAGAAAAATTTTATTAACAAAGAATTTTCGATTTAAAAAAATGTGTACTGAACCATCATGATTTAAAATTTTAATTTTTCTTTATAGTAAAAATTACAAAAATTCTTCAAATTTTCTAATTATCGTAAGCTATAATTAAAAACAAATTGCCTTATATCCAAAAAGCATTCTTATGTCAATAATTTCGTACAGTTTTTCTATTTTATAATTAAGTTTCGAGGTTACGTGCAAAAATGCATTTGTTTAATTTTCTCGATATAACAAAATGTGGATTCATCAACTTTTGAAAAAGTGATCTTTATTTATTGTCAAAAATTGTAACTGAACCTAAATTTCTTTCATCTTACTTTCATACTGTCTAAATTCACGTTCGTTCTAATTTTACTGAGATGAAATTAAAACGATCCAAATTTTGAAACTTAATAATTTTAATTATTAAAATGGACATTTATTCAAGATTTAAACAATTTGAATTTAAACTGTTCCTAATTTCTATTTCTATGACTTAAAAATTTTGTTAATCTAACTTTCAATTAATTCGAATTTCAGTTTTTTAATTTTCCCAAGCTTTATCAATCCATACTTTAATATTTTATTATGTATTTTTAATACAATTTTTATTGATTACAATTTTACTTAATCCAAATTTAAATCCATTCAAATTTTAATTATCAAAATTGTAATCTAATTTTGATTAATTTAATTTCTTTTTAAACTGAAACTAATTTAAATTACAAATTTCCATCTAGGCAAATTTTAATTCTTACAAATTTCAATCAATCCTAATTTTTATAAGCGGAAATGTATAGTGATGAAAATTTTATTTGATTGTAAGTTAAATTCATTCAAATTTTATTTTCTAAATTTTGGGAATAGATATATTTATATTCTTGGAATCGCTTTAAAAGATTAATTACTTATCTTTTTTTTTAACAACCAGTAAGTTCAATATGAATCCCTATTTTGAATTGTATAATGTCACTAACACTTAATCAGCGGAGCGATCTAGAGAAAGCTCACAATATATTGAATTTCTTAAATTTTGTTATAAATTTTGAATTTCGTCCGCCAATTGAAATTCTGAAAAATTATTAACAGGTTCTTAATTACCGGTCCAAAAACCTTAATATAACATTTTCTATGAATTTTGTTAAAAAAATACAGTTTAGCCCAATATGTACCAAATTTTCTAATCTTTTTAAATTTTACCAAATTCTATATTTTTAATCTTCATATAGTTTATACTATTTTGTGCCACTTTATTGCATGCATAAATAAAGGCTTTGGTTAAATATTATGATAGTAGCAAAAAATCACCCGACACCTGACGAAGGTATCGGATTGGATTCCAATCAGTTTGAGTAAGTTTTAATCAGTATTCTTCCGGGGCATTCCAAAATTTGTTTCCGAGCCAATCAGTTTTTATCCGAATCTAAAAATGGATGTAACTTGACGAAAAATTCTTTCCGAATTAATCCTTTTCATTCCGAAGCTAAATTTTAATCCGTTTGAATCCCGTTATTTCATTCCGAATCAACCCGTTCCAATTTTTTCGAATATGAAACGGATTGATTCGGAATAATTCGGAATGAAATAACGGGATTCAAACGGATTAAAATTTAGCTTTGGAATGAAACGGATTAATTCGGAAAGAATTTTTCGTCAAGTTACATCTATTATTAGATTCGGATAAAAACTGATTGGCTCGGAAACAAATTTCGGAATGCCCCGGAAGAATACTGATTAAAACTTATTTAAACTGATTAGAATCCAATCCGATACCTTTGTCAGGGATATCAAAAAGTTTCCATATTGGATTTTCTGGAGTTTAGAAATAAAATCTGCTATCATGGAATCTTGTAAACCGGTTCTAAAAGCATAAAGAAATTATACTTTCCAATTTTAGAAAAATAATTTTCTTCATTTAGTGCTGTTCTAAATTAAGGCTCTAATTTTAAATATTTTGGATATATTAATAGAATAATTAATTGGATATATTCTATAGGATAAAAATTTAATATTTTTACCTACACGGTAAAAATGTTTTGGGTAAAGTTTACCATATTTATTTTAGACCTAGGATCAAAATCACAGATGCAGAAATGTGCTTAAAATTTTAGAAAATGATTTCCATATTTCAAGTATTTTTGCTAACAATTGCCAGATATATCGGAATAAGTTTCTAAAATCTTGAGTACAATTCCGCTTCTGTGACATTAATCCAAGTTCTATCATAAATATGGTAAACTTTACTCAAAACACTTTTCCCGTGTACTGATATAAATAAATTTATATTAATTTTATATTACAATTAGATGCATTAAATTTTGGACTGATTAAACTAATAATCAATTTACATTAAAATTAATTGAAATTTGCATGAATTACATGGAAATTTCCAACCTTGAAAGTTTATTAACACTAAAAACCGCTTTATACCGCTTACATATTTTAATGAATTACAGAGAGAAGGGTCTAATTGTGTTTATTTGTTTGACCGCATGAAAATGGTGTTTATTTTGGTGTTCAATGGATATGTTTAGACCCTATCCACGGGCATCTAAAACCGCCATGTTTGTGTCTATACGGAATAAAAAAATGTTTTATACTTACTTTTGGTTTCAACAATTCTATTATACTTTTGAAACTCTACTTTAGGACGGAAATCCTCATACTTTTCATTGGATTCATCATTAAAATCTCTTTTATGGCGCAGATGTCTCGACCTTTTTAGTTTGTCGTTATTAACGCAGCCATCAGTGTCAACTTCTGACAATTGCTTGAGAAGTCCCATAAGCTTCTTCGCTTCTTCAAAATCCTCTAAAATAAAAACCATTTTAAGTAGTAGGCTAACAAAAAAAAAACCCATCTAAAATGAACAAGTATCATTTTTATATTGTATAATATAAAAACCTTCATGATAGGTTTTGTGTCAAAAGGATAATTACTTCTAAAATTTCAAAAATCCGCAAAAAAAATTTAAAACGCCCTTCAATTTTTTTTTTACTTACGCCCCCTGTCCAGCGATTCTTGAAAGAAATGCAAGAATTTCAAGGTCCAAAATAATTTTTTTAAGACACTTTCTGTTAAAGTGAAGTATAAAATAATATGAATAAAAAGAAAAATAGCATAAAAAATTGTATAGTTTTCATATAAAACATATATTTTTACAGAATATGAAACAGAGCAGGGAATTATATTATACCAAAAGCACATGATTTAAAATTAGAATAAATTATACTATTAATTAGGTTAACAGAAAAGAAATTAACTAAAATATAGTTTTCATTCCAAAGAATGAACTTTTGCTGTATAATTAAAGATTAAAATAAATTTTTAGGCATCGATTGAATCAAAATATTAAAATTTGAACCGCAAATCCTTGATTACAATAAAAATGTTATTATTTCAAATTTGGATAAATTAAAATTCGAAATAATATTGAGGTAGTGAACAATGAAATTTTAGTACATCGCATCTTTATGACTCTTAGAGGTGTTAATTTCTTTTGTCCACTTTTGAATATTCATTTAGCATAAAATATATACTTTTAAATTATAAAATCTATAAATTTTATGAAAAAGTAAATAGATTTGTGAGAAATGAAGAAAATGCAAATGTTTAAATAACAAAATTGTATAAAATAAACTGATATAGTTTGCGCTAAAAGATTTCGATTAAGAGCAAAAGAAAAATTCTATAATTTTAACCTCCAATATTAATGTTTTTAAACTACTATTTGAAATTGATTTAAATAAAAATAACAATATCATATATTATTACGTAAGGATGATTTTGGACAATTTTGAACCCTTACACTGTTAAAAATTTGGGGAGTTAACGGTTGCTGGAGTTGGGAGTTGAGATTTTAGAGTTAAAAATCGACTCTCCAAGGTGAGTGAGTCTCATACGCTCCATGTTTAAGAAGAGTGGGGACTGAAGGATTAAGCGTTAACTCTCTTTACTTCAACTCTTCAAGGCGTGCGACTTTTATAGAGTCCCGTAGGGAGTTAAATTTCAACTCCTTTTTTTCTTTTTTTAACAGTGTACCTCCCAACGTAAGGACATATAAGATTTTTTGGATCCCTTTCCAAACTTACATAAGACTTTACGTAAGTTTTTTTTAAAAAGATATAAATTTAATTAGAAAAGTTAAATCTAATTTGCAAAGGCCCAAATACATTTAAACAAGTTATTATGAAACATACATTATGGATAATACGTAGAATAATAATCTATAATTTAATTAATGAAATTTAGAATCTATTGAAATTTTCACCAATGAAACTTATAAAGTTTGACAATTTAACATTTGAATAGATTTAATTTGATTTTGATTAAACAGAGATAATAAAGAGAATATTAGAACCTTCAAAATTGGAATTTGATAAAAATGTTAATTATAATACATGTTTGACATATTGATAATATTTACTGCAAGTAGTAAATTTAAACAACTCAATATAATAATTTTATTCATTAAAAACTTCACATGTTTAAAAAAACACATTAAAGGTTAAAATGTAAGTAGTTTTACGAAACTGACGTTAGCTACTTCGATATCGATTTATTTGTTAAAATTCAAAATTAAGTTTTTTAAATAAGATTTAATCGATGAAATAAATTAATATTATTATGATTGTCAATAATACATTTTCAATTATATCATTCATATTATTATTGTTAACAATCATAATATTCATGAATTTCAATGATTAAGTTTAATTTACAAACTTAAATTTAAATTCAAACAAACAAATTGATATCCAGACAGCTAACGTCAGTTTCGTCGTAAAACAACTTGTATTTTAACCTTTAATTTCGTTTTTTAAGCTGCTTTTCAAACCGAATAAAAATAGAAAGTAGCTCAAAATCTATTGCCAAAATTTAATAGGATGGAAAACAAAGTCTAAGTTAAAGATATTAAGACAAAAATTGGATTTTTTTATTTTGCACCTGAGGAGTTAAAAGCATTCAAAATCACAAAAAATCCGGGAAAGTTCGACATTCAAGGTAATATTTTTCATATTTCAACATCATTCAATTAAAAAAGTCCAGCCAGAATAAAAGTACATTAAAAGTACTTAATGTCAAGTAATAATAAATTTTTTATTATTTACAAAACTTCTAGAAAAATGTAAGAAAAATATTGTGAATTTCAGCATTTGATAGTTAAGCTTATAAATCTATTTTTACCTAATATTTTGAACTTTTTTTACATAGCAATCAATTAATATAAGTAAATAAAACTATTTTGAAAAATATAAATCAAAACATTTCTAGTAAATAAATTATTATTTTTTTTGTTGATTTTTTTCAGCTGTAAAAATAACCTTTTTTCTATACACCTCAGCTTATAAATTGAAATTTCAATGCAAATAAAAATATTTTTATAAAATATTGGTCAAAAATGAATTGTAAGGATATTGAATATTATTATTACCAATTATCAGATTTTTAAAAAAATAGGCCGCAACGACTTTAGGTGAAATGTAATGGATTGACCCTCCTTTTTTTAAAATGAAAATACATACCAGCATGTCTCAAGACTTCCAAAACTCGAAAAGGTTCTCCATTTTCATCTCCCCAAAGATTGTTGTCGATTTCAACATCAGAAACGTTCAAAAGAGATTGAAATTGCATTTTTGTGGCGTGTCTAGGGAAATAGCTAGAATAAATCGTCCCTTTCTCATCGTAACACGCCCAATCTTTCCTTATTATAGTCTTCAAACATAACAATGACAAAAGGCAAGTTTCCCGGACTCTCCTCTTCCTGCTGGTCCTTCTCATCACTTAGTGGTATCAAAGGCATTGTATCTGTTAAATATAAATTACTTAGCATTTTGTGTAGCGCTGATCAACACACATGAAAAAAATTAATTTCAAGGGTGTTAGGAGATCAAAAGAGTCTGAGATTTTAGAAGAGGTCTATGAAAAAAGAACGTCTGGTCACTTGAAGTACGTCTCATAAATTTAAAATTATTATTATGCATTTTATAATAAAAAAAATAACATCTAAGACTGCGTTTGCATTTTTGGGTTCTTGAACGCCGGCAAAGATAGTAAATTCACCACGTGATGATATGATTAAATAGGTTATATTGAAAAAATTTCTACTTCGTTACATATTTTTATATTATAAACGTTATTAAATTATTCACACGAATAAACGCAATACAATAAAATCTATTTTATACATACCTTTGTACAATTTTTTCTATAAATAAGTAAAAATAAAAAATAAATTAAATCCAACGGTCAGAACTGCACGGAATATCCAGGAAAGAAGGAAGAGGGTTGCCACGGTTGCCACCATTGTCACTTTAATTTTGCTTTTGAAGTGATTCTTCGAAAAGGTCGCGTTCACTTGGAATATTTGTTAGAAGAACTATTTTATATTACTCAATATTAGTTTTATTTTATAAAATAAATTGTAAAAGATATATTTAATGCAAAAAACAGACATTTATTTGATGTATAAAATATTTATTTTGAAATTCTTTTATTGCGTAAAATTTTTTTCAAATTAAGAAAATTTTTCGCGCCATATTAGCAATTTTCTAAATATATATTTTAAATATTTTTAAAACAGTTAATATAAAAAAATTATTAACATAAACATTGATTTTATAATATGATACAATTAAATATATTTTTTTGGTTAATAAAGAAATATAGAAATAGAACGCAAAGTTTGCTTTCGACTTCCGTGTAACAACAATAAACGGTACCACACGCGTCCAAAGATCTTCCACCAATCAAAAATGCTGTGGGGGGCATGCGCAGCTGCGCAACGGTCTCTGGCGGTGGTGCCATCCAGTGCGATCATGACACGGTTTTTTTGTACTTTTGTTAATTCCAGTAACTAGGATTTGGATTTTTAATGCTCTGAAGGCTTTATTGGATAGTAAGTAAATTATTATAAATGAATATTACCTCTATATGATTATTAATTGATTGATATACTTAGCAACTTCTTTCTATCATTAGGTGCTCTTAGATGCTGCGACCTGGCCGATTATTACCTGCAAATCTTTTACTTTTATTCATAACTTTGACCAAAAGTTAAACTAATTTTTAACGATTGTTCGTCTACTTATGGTAAGTACGTAATTTTAAAATTATGTAAAGTATTAGAGATTTCATTTGGTAAAGAACATATTCTTTGCTGTTTTGTGAGAAAGTTTTTTAGGTTATAAAAGACATGTGGTAATTATTAGTCTGTATAAGAAGTTAAATACTTGTTAAGATTTTGAAAAATTTTAGAAGAATCATTCAAACGTGTATCAAATAACAAAATTATTTAAAATACCCTTTTTCAATTACGTTAATAAAATCCTTTTCAAAACTTCTCACAATCAGTGTTTTGTAATAAAATACTTTTTTATAAAGTTCTCAAATGATCGTTTATATTTTAAAAACCTAAATAGATAACCATTCCAACATGTATCATAAGAAAAATTTTGAAAAATACCTTCTGACAGTTGATTGCTTCAGTTTATGAAAACTAGGTTTTTTTTAGGAATTAATGTAAATTACTTTATCTAAATACTTTTTAAGGACTGTTCATGGGGATTTTAGAAAATAAACTAGAAAATATACAATTTTAACAGAAATGTAGAAAATTTGAGGTTATATACCATTTAATTACACCGTAAATAATGCTAGAGTAATTTCACAACGTCGTACGTTGGAAAAAAACCACAGGTCCAATGTGATAAAATAATTTCGTACAACGTTGTAATTTTACAAATGGAATGTATTTTTCAACTTGTTTTCATTTTATAAATTGTTTTTTGTTTCTGTTTATTTTTTTGTAAATATACAAATCAGTTTCAAATTAAAAAAGTGCATTGATTTTACTGATTTACACATTTAAAAAGCACAAAAAACAAACAATTTATTAATTAAAACACATGCATATGACACTTGTATTAATTTACATTCCGCTTGTAAAATTACAACGTTAGACCTGTGGTCACTTTTTTCCAACGTCTAACGTTGTAAAATTACTTTGGCATTATTTCGGTGTAAATAAGTTTCTAACCATTTGTCAACTTGTGTAAAATTTAATTCTATCAAAAAAATTTGCCACACTTTCCACGAAAAAATTACCATTTGTGTTTGGATTTCATATTTTAATAAACTATATCACAATTCTTGTCGCACTCAATATTTTAACAATTTAAAACAACTCTGCTTCTAAAAATTTTTATCAATTCTGCACTTACGTATAAACTCAAAGGCATATTATTAGTTTTACAAAACATTAATTCAATTTTTCATTTATAAAATTTTATTGGATATAATTTCTATTTCATCAAATACCTATTAAATTAATTTTTTGAATTTGTTTTCAATTGTTTAATAGATGTGTTTTAGAATTTAATAAATTGAAACTTTTACTCAAGAGAAGTTTTAGATCACCGATTTCATACTCGATTCAACAGAATTTATCTTTAACCGACATTTCATTTAAATAAGAATTAGGCATCAGCTTACTTCATTGTTGACATATTTCTCTCGCAAAAGACAAGTTAAATTAAAGAATGCAAATTTATTAGAAATAATGAAGTAGCACAAGTGATGGAGATATAATTTTTTTCTATAAAAAAGAGCAAAATATTATTTTTAAATTATTTTCGACATTTGAAAAATTATTCAAAAATAGTACTTTAGTTCTTTTTTGTATCAACAAAATTATAGCTCTACCACTTGTACAACTCTAGTATTTCTGAAAAAAATTTAATTTTCAAATTTATCTTGTCTCTTACGAGGGAGAAACGTAAACATTTGTGGAAAAGATTCGCTTTCTGCCAGTTTTACAAAACTCAAAAATAGCATTTTCCAAGCTTGAATTGGAAAGATTTTCTTCAATTTTTTCTTTTCGTTTAAATTTGTTATATTTATTATATATTTATATAATTGTTATCTTACAATTATTTAATTTTTCCATACATTCATTCGCTATTTTTTCCTATATTTTTTCATAATTTCATAATTTCTAAAAAATTTTAGGGACTTTTCTTTATTTTTTTTATTTTGTGTAAATTCAATTTTTTAACAAATTTTTACATTTTATCACAATTTTCATATTCCTTTGAATTTTTTCCATTTTATTGAAAGCATTTTGTTTATTGCTTTACCCTCAAATCCTCGAAAATCATAATAGTTGGAACCACCTGTTTTTATCAAATTATAAGTCTCTCAGGGGGACAACTTATAACATACGATTGAACATGATCGATTCATTTTAACTACATTTCTTTGCATTTAAAACTTTTCAAAATATCGTTTCTTTTGTGAAATTGTTTATTTTTTCAAAAAAGCGATAAAATGTAAGTATTTTATTTAAAATTTTTTTAGAACGCATATACATTTTTTAAAAAATACTTTTTACACATTTTTTAGAGAACTCTAAAACGCATAAATTGTCATATTTAAGATTTCTTTGCGACCTATTAATCAAAACTTATAGTGATATTTAAAAAATCAAAAATATTTTTAAATTTAATTTTTATGTTTTTTTATTATTTTTTTAAACAATTTATCTGATTTATTTATATAACTGATATGAATCCACAATTTAAGTAATCTCTATGAGCTAGTTAATGTGTTAAAAAAATTAATGGAAAAAAATAGTTACTCAAAATAAGTAATTATGATAAAACATGGCGGCGGTTTTTCTTTTTTTTTCTTTCACAAATTCCTATTCTTTTAAATTTGCAAAACATTTATTCATTATTTTCGATCAATTATTCTAATTTTTACAAAATAGTATGTAGTTACATTTAACGTTTTTCGTTAATTTTCTTATTTATTTTCTTAATTTAACAAAAGATATGAGTACTTTAATTTTATGGAAAGATTTTCTATTTTGTCATATATCTTTCCACTTTTTTTTTAAATAAATGGATTATTAATTATAGAAGATACAAGTACGGGAGAATTGTATTTTACGAGCAGAGATTAGAAAATTTGCTGACGCCTTGAAAATATGAATTCGTTGACCTTGAAAATGTGATAATATAATAAAATTAAATGTCAATAAAATATCGAAAATCATCCCAGTATAGTTAAATGTAAAGTATTTTAGACAATTTTCTTATGTTTTCATAGTTAAATTTGACAATGACCACCGACTCTTAAGAGCAAAATCTAGTAAACGTGCCATAATTATTTTAAAAACAAAAATTACAGTTATTTTTGTCACGGTCCTTGTTCAGAATAATATTGTAAATATATTAATAATAATAAATAAATACAAAAAGAAAAAAAAATAATAGTAAAGAAATGAAATGTTACTTGTACCTAGATTCGCAAATCAGCTTTAAATGGATAGTCATCATTATGAAAAGGATAAACGGAGAAATTTGTGGCTATTCTACAAGACATTTTAGGCGAATTATTAATAAAAAAGTGGTTGTAGATTGTAAAAATATTAAAAAAATTGACAAACAGATATGTAACTTGACCACGCATAATCAAAAAAAAGAAACAAAAGATGCCTTGCCTACTTGCACCACATCAAAAGAAGATTCTACAAGAACAAGCTGCATAACTGATCCTTATACCTCTTCGGAATCCGAAGAAGACAATTTAGAAAAATGTTTTCAATCTCGCTCGAAGATGCCGAAGAAAGTTACGCCCCTGGAGAATGATTATTTAGAAACTGCCTGTCCCAATACACTTCCAGATTTGCACAATGTCAATGACTGTGTCGATGAAATTATGCTATCCGATGATGAATACGATGATTTATGTTTATCGTCACTAGAATCAATACTTGGTGAATCTACCGAAGAAGAGGAAGAAGAATCTTTTAGCGAGTGCAACATAAATGAAACAAATGAAACAACGCTTGCGTACAAATTGAAACAATGGGCCCTCACTTTTAAAATATCATTGATTGCTTTGACTGCTCTTCTTTTAATCCTCCGATTGTTTACTCATGATGAATTACCCATGGATGCACGCACATTATTGAGTACTCCAAGGACGACAGAAATTGTTCAAATGAATGGCGGTGAATACTACCATTTTGGCTTGGAAAGAGCAATCAGGTCAATGATCAGAGAAAACAGAGCAAAAGGTCAAAAAAGCAAACATTTAAAGTTGGTCATTAACGTAGATGGCTTGCCTATTTTTAAATCTACAACAGAAGGCTTTTGGCTTATTTTGTGCTCACAATTGCACTCAAAGAAAGTATATCCTATTGGAGCGTTTTTTGGACCTGAGAAGCCGAAAAGTGCAAATGAATTTTTTAAACAATTTGTTGAAGAAGCAATCATCTTAAGCACTAAAGGAGTTGAAAATGGGCAAATAAAAGTTTCTTTTTCAATTTATACATTTGACACTCCAGCAAAAGCCTTCGCCCTTTTTTTAAAAGGACATACGGGATACGACAGTTGTACGAAGTGTAATATTTCTGGGAAATACGTTGTACCAAAAAAACAAAGGAAAAATTCTAAACAAAGAGGAAGAGTTTGTTTTGCTGGAACAGGACCATTTCAACTGAAAACTGATGAGAAATTTACTAACAATTTATATAATGACTATGACTCTGATGTAGAACCAATTCTGAAACAAATTCCTGGATTTGGTTTCATATCATATCCTAACCTACTGTCGGAAGTTTACCACATTCACTTTCTACCGCAAGTGGAAAGAGTCACCTACAATCTCCTTGAAGCGGAAATTTCCTGGACACCTATGGGTGATAACAGGGTGCCAATTTTAGCGTAATCGTTTTAGATGTTTGGGAAACTGCACAAGAAATCGCTTCTGCCGCTGAGAGAACTATTAAGTACCAAATGAATTCGTGGGCGAATTACAGATTCAGAGTCATTGTCTGGAATAAAATTGGTAAGATAATTTCTCAAGAGGGCTAAGAAAATGGAAAAAAAAATCTAGAATTTTTTCTTGAATTTTTAACTGTTTTCAATATAGTGTATTCTCTTTAAATTTTATAATTATTCTTTAATTTATTTTTAATTATTTTGTCTGTTGTCAAATGTTCTCGGCAGTTTTCGAATTTTTCTTTCGATTAGCAATTATTTTTCTCATTTCCCAATTATTTTCTTTAATATTTCATTACATTAGTCATTTTATAATTTTTCTTTGAATTACCAATTATTTTCTTAAAATTTCAAATTAATTAGTTAATCTTTAATTTATTTCTTTATTTTTAAATTATTTTCTTCAGTTCTCGATTATTTTCTTTAATTTTTTGAATTCTTCGTGTTTCAATTATTTTATTCAATACTCAATAATTCTCGGATTTCATCAACTATCAATTATTTTTTTATTCATTTTCTAAAATTTTTTCCATAAAATTACTTTTTTGTAATAGTTAATTACTTTCGTCAGTATTAAATTATTTTAGTTATATTGTAACTTATCTTATAATTATCAAAAAATAATTTCTTGAAAATTCCATTTAAATATTTAATTTGCAATTTATATCTTCTATTTTAATTTATTTTCTTCAATTCTCAAATATTTTATTTAATTTTCAATTATTTTTATCGATTTTTAATTAATTCCTCAATATTCAATAATTCTCAGATTTTTTTATTTATTTCTCTAACTCATAAAAATTGTTGTAAAGTTTCAATTCGATTATTTAATTTTAGAACTATTCTATTCAATTTTCAGTTATTTTCTTCAAATTTAAATTCCACTTTTCAATTTTCAATTATGTTCTTTAATATTAAAAAATAATCTCCTTTTTTCTATTATTTTTCTCAATTATCATTATTAAGTTTCTTTAATTTTAAATACAATTGTTCAACACTGTTCTTTAATTTTTCATTTCATTAAATTTTTATTTCCATTCTCCAGTTTTTAATTGTTTTCTGCTATATTAATTAATTCTCGGCTTTTTCAATTACTTTTTTTTCAATTTTTAAGTATATTCTTTAAATTTATATTTTAATTTTTTTTTTTTGTTTTTCAATCCTGTTGTCAAATGTACAACAACAAATTATTTCAACAATTATTATTCCTATAATTTTTTTGATTTTTCAATTTGCAAATATTGTTTTTAAATTTAATATTTTCTGTTTAATTTTTTCAATTATTTTTTTCAGTTGTCTATTAATCTAGTGATTTTTTGAATTTTGTTTTCAATTGACAATTATTTTCGTCAATTTTTAGATATTGTTACGTCAGAAGTAGAAGTCCTTTCTAATCTTCCCTAATTTCCTCGTTTTAAATCAGTTTCGGTGGGAATCTGATTTGGGATGAGGATAAGTCAATGAGCAAGCTAGGTTATTAAAGAGTATATTTATTTCTGGTAAGATAGAAAATGTTACAAATGAAAATTAGTATTAGAAATAGAGTCTTACTTTTGGGAAGAGAAAAACAGTTTGTAAATGCTCTAAAATCCGTGAAGATCCTTATCTTGCGTGTGGATGGCGGAGATAGTGGTCTTCAGCTGCTTCGAGTGGACGATTAGGCGTAGTTCTCGTAGTCGGGACTTATTCAGGTTGATTATTGACACAAGATTGCAACTGGTGTTGGGGTAATGGCACTACACTTTTAATATTTGAAGAAAGTATTTGAAGGGTCGCCAATGCTTATAGGTTTCCACTCGGTTATTATAGTTCGAGATGAAACAGGGATTTCACTAAGATTTGAATGGATTTTTGTTATTTAATCACTTGAACTGAATTCTTCTTCCGATTCTCGAGTAAACTAACTGAGTTGATTGACTGCTTGACAAAACTTTCTTAGTCAAGACTGGATTGATGATAATAACTGTTGTTACTAGTGTTCACTGTTTCTTCACTTAACGTTGTTCTGTTGATAATGATCACGACTAACTGGTGATATTTACGGACTGAATGAATACTGGTTAAATGAATACCGAGCTGATGTTAACTCTCTTGTAGATTCTTTTACTGATGATCGACTTTTACTGATGAACACTTATTGAAGATAAAAAGCTATTTTAAGCTGGTCTAGCTTGCTTTTATAGTAAGGGATATTGCTTCGTGTGGTACAAAAAGATATGCACGTTTCATGTGCATCAATCCCTTCCCGTGGTTCTAAACCACGCACGTATGGTGTGTATCAAAGCCCTTTCTGTGATTCTAAAAAATACACGTTTGATGTGTATCAAAACCCCTCTTTTTAGCACGAATTTATCATTATCTCCTGTAGTCCAAAGCAGGTTCCGCATCTGGCTGTTATCGATTACCACTCCTTCTCACTATAATTTGTAGGGTCCTCGCTTCACCGGTACTTGATGATTTTAGAATGTAAGACTGTTATTTCTCTTTCCCAAGTAATCTCTATGCATACAAGTATTGAATGGATTTCTATCTTGTACCATTATGAGGTTAAATATATTATGATTCAATATGGTTTACAAGAAATGACATAATGAAGATATATAATATTTTAATATAGGTTATGGACATAACAATATATTCTTAAAATTCATAATTTCCTTTATTTGAATTTGCAAAAATTATAGTTGTAAATAACAAGCAACGATGCAAAATAAATTATTGTCCTAAAATTTAGATTTTAATATTCTGTGGTAATAAAAGTTTTTAAGCTTTAATTATAAGTAATAAGATTATAAGAATGTGTAAATTTTAAATTGAAGTATAAAGTTATATTTTAAATATATAAAGGTGAATATTGCAAAAATGAAAATACTGTTTCAGTTGTTCGAAAATTTATGACCGAGAAATTCAAAAAATTGACCGGAAAACAGGAAAATAACTGGGAATTTAATTTCATTAAAAAAGTGACCAATCTGCAGGGTTCGAACTTGGTCCGTAAATCCCGTAAGTCAGTAAATTTGATTGTAGTCCGTAAAAGTCCTTTGTTAAAAAAAAACGTCCTTAAAATCCGTAATTTGTTTAAAAAAATACGAAAAGTCGTAAATTCTACCTTTATAAAAATGAAGATTTGAAATAATCTAGAATTATTTGATGAATTTATTTATTTAGATTTTTATTTATAAGTCTGAGTAAGTAAAATTAAGTTTCAACTATTAATTAAATATTTCGACAATTAGATTTTTAAATTAAGCTATCAATAATATTTTCCCAGACCTTATGACTAAATGACTATTCATTTGAAAAATATTAATTTAAATGTTGTGTAAATTAATTTTTACAATTTCTAAAATTTAAACAATAAATAACTAAAAAATATTGTGACAGGAGAGATGATGTTTCTGAAAGTGGTGTTTTTCAATTTGTTTTAGAAACTGTTTTACATTTATTTACTTCCTTTTTTAAGATTAGATGAAATAGAATAAAAATTAATGTACAGTTTCTGCAAAATTATTTAATAAAAAATATGACATATGTCATAATTATTGATAAAGATCATGCTAGTAAAAATGTAATATAGAAAAATATAAAAAAAATTATTTTTTTAAAGTATTTGATCTCTTAAAATAAATATTTATATGTATTTTAATTTAAATATTTATATTATTTATTGTAATTATTGTAATTTGAATGATTATATTTATTTTATTTAAAATAATTATGTTTATTCAATGCTTTTGAGAAAAAACATTTTGGAGATTAACTTTTTTAAGGTTTTGTATAAATTTAGCTTTTAAAAATTGTTTAATTTTTTAAATGCTTATTGAAATTTAAGTTTCTATTCCAAGTGTGGAAAACAATTTATAGTAAAGAGTATTATTAAAATTAAGATCAATTATTATTTATTGGGTTTAGCTAGTGATGAATAAAAAACTGTTCTTTTACTTGACTCGAAGTTATTGATATTTTTATATCTAGGTAATATTAAAAAAGTGTTCTCTTACTTTTTTTAAATAAAATAAATTAATTTTTATATAAAAAATACAATTCTTTTTACTTTTTTGACTTATTTTTATTGTATCCAGCTGAAAATAGTGTTTCAGAATATAAAATTTTTATCCCTAATTGGTCCATAAAGTCCTTATTTTTAGGTACTTTTATTGGTTCGAGCCCTGCAAATTTTTTTTTTTTTTAAATTCTTGCATAATACTGCAGATATTTGCCTACTTTATATCACTTTTATTTATCAAAAAATTGCTACAATATTTATTTCAATACTGTTCATTTAAATTTAATAGTTTTTTATGTTATAAAATAATAATTAAATGATAACATTTTTAATAAAAACATAAAATTGTTACTTTTTTTTAATTAGATAGTTATTATTTATTACTTTAGTATAATTACATAATTTTATTATAAGAATAATTGTTGAACTTAAAGTTATTATACATTTAACTTTTTCTGTATTGAAACAAAATTAATTCATTGAAAATATTAATTTGAAATTTTAATTGATTTTGAATTTTGTATTTGATTTAATTACTTGAAATGTTTATTCATAGAGTTTAACAAAATTTTACAATCCCTTCTATTTTTAGTTAGAAATTTAAAGAATGAAAAATTGAATTATTTAGAGTTTCAGTTTGATTTAAAGTGCCTTTAACTGTATATTTAATTAAGAAGTAATTTTTAAAATATAATAATAATAAATTAATTATTTTTAGAAAATCGACTCCTTCCCATCACTTTTCCGAGGTTTGCCGAACCCAGGCGGATATTTCTTATAAGAATCTGGATGCTGTTATTAGAAAAGAAAAACACCAACGAATCTTGTCGTTTTTTTGACAGTAATGTCTCAAATTAAACACAATTCACCCAGATTTAAATATCAAGTACATTACAGAAGAGATATTCCTGGAGAAAAATGGATTATCGAAGATGTGAATGATTGGAAGACAAATCGACTCCAGGTTGATTATTAGCAAACCTATCAACGTTACAGAATCAAGTTACAATATACACGTTTTATAAAGTAAAAATAATTTTTTAAAATAATTCTACTATTTGTTTAAATAATGTAGGATTTTTATTTAAAAAAAAAAAAAAAATTTAAATTCAAATTGTAACCTTAATGAGGTATTATAACTTAAACAGTGGCGTCGAAACCGTGTGGGCTGGGTGGGCCCGAGCCCACCCATAAATTTTGATGGGTGGGCGGAGTCCACCCATCAAATTTGTGTGTGCGTATGCGTGTATGTGTACATGTGTATATGTGTGTGTATATGTTTGAACATATTTTTGGTGAGCCCACCCATCAAAATTTTCCTTCCGACGCCACTGAACTTAAATCTTTTATATGATTTTTTAATACATTCTCTTTTTCCAAAAATAAAATTATTGGGCACGCATTTTACAAAGAAAATAATTTGAATTTTCTTGACGCACTTTTTAATTACCAATATGAAGTTGTTAGCTTCAAAGTAGTAGCAATATTTTTTGTATTCCTTTTCTTCTTTTAATAATGATTGCTAATAATTATTGTATTCAGCTTTTACACAAAAAAAAAGAAAATTGCAAAAATCTTTATAAAAGTTTAGCACAAATAAATGTTGAATGATATATAAAATCTGAGAAATTCTTATTAAGTTAATTGATTTATTTTTAGACATTTTGTTAAAAATCGGCAAATTCGCGATGATTTATTTTAGAAGAGTTCTTATTAATTAATTATTTTTTTTTTTTAAAGTCAGTATAATTAAAGAAGAAAAAAAGATATGGTTAATACTTTGTTGCTAACAACTTTATACTGTCAATTAAAGGATGCGTTCATGAATAACATTCAATATATTTTCTTTACACAAGTGTGCCACCAAAATTTTATTATTGGAAAATAAGAAGAATGGTGTACATATAGAATGATATTAAAAAATAATTAAGGTAATATATGATTATAAGAAGCACTTAAATTTTAATTTGTTTATAATAATCTTTCGTTATTTAAAGAAATAGTATCATTATTTTTAAAAAACTCTACTTTGTTCAAAAAAACTTTTATTGTTAATATAACCATGGAAATTTAAAATTTTATTAAATAGTATTTATGGGGTTTTGGTAACTTTAAGATTGAATATCGAAATATGTAGTTTAAAGAAAAACGGAATTTTTAAATTGAAAGATTATTTTCATTATTGCGTCGTTTTAAATATTGTATTCTTCGTTTATGTTTTATTTGGAATACATATGTGTCATCATTATTATGCCTATTTTATTTGTTCACTCAAAATAAATAATGTTTAAAAAGTGTTTTAAACTTTTTTAAAATCTTCCTGAAATACCTCTTTTGCAAATTTTGAATATAGTTTCATAAAAAAACGATTCACGAAATATTGTATTCAATTTTCAAGACAAATTTTATTAAAAATATCACCAGATTCTTTATTAAGCATTTTATAAGAATTTTTATTTGAGTTTTCTGGAAATTTTTTATTTCAGTTTTCTGGAAATTTTATATTAAACTTTTCTGCAAATTTTTTATTTAACTTTTCTGCAAATTTTTTATTGAATCTTTCACCAAATTTTATTATTTTAATTTTCTGCAAGATTGATTTCAAATATTTAGGGAAACTTAATCGACAAACTGTCACGAAACTTGCCGGGCAAGTTTGCGTGCGCATTTAAACTCAACCTTTCCACACAAGCGGACATTTTGGTGGTTAGGTCAAGTTTTCATAAACTTCAAGTGCAAACTTGCGAAGTTTGCAGTGCCAACCTCGCTCAAACTTCAGGCAAGGTACTGTGCTGTGTGGGTAATTGCCCGCTGTAAATAAAAAATGGCACTTTCAAAACAGAAGGTAGAAGATGACCATAATGGACCTGTTCTACGAACGGATTCCACTAAATGCAACAAGCTGTGAATGTTAAAGGTCATTACTTGTTTACCGTACATTTCTTGGTACTGCACAACAAAGACAAGTAGTTTTTCTTCACAAATTGCTAGGTCCTTTTTAGAAATAGATTCTTGAAGCAAAATGAACAAACTATCAACAAGCAACTGATAATGTTCCAAAACTTCGGCTGTTACTATTCCTCTTAAGCACACGACAGAATAAAATAATAACCATGAACGCTATTCAGAAGCTTTCCATTTTGCTTTTACCTTTAAGGCTCTTGGAAGACGATGAATTTCGTGTGGTGGAGTCATTTTCAAAAGTCTTTCATTGACTTCTTTGATTCCGTCTGCTGTTATAACTTTCGTTTGAACGATAACATCCCATAGGTATTTGACAACACCTATCAAATCAGCATGTAAGTAATCAACGGGAAATCCCCATACCATATCGAAAGTTAAGAGGGTTAAAAGAACTGAAAATCCTTTAACTCCATTTACTGTCGGCAACTGAGTTAATTGCTTATCCGCGTAATCTTTTCGGTGACTTTGATCAGTTCGTAAAACACTGTCTTCAGGTTGTACAGGATAGCGCACTGCATTGCTTTCGTAGACACCCTTGTCATAACACCAACTTCATCCGCAGTACCCATTATATTGGAGTCGATTTTGAAGAATTGGTCGATCAACGGAGTCGACCGGACAGCAGAAGGGCACGAACGTTAATCGCACTAGAGTATCACTTTCATCTGTGATTTCGATGCCATTTTCAGATAATTCTTTAGATTGATTTATGAAGTGTTTCATATAAGAGTTCATAAATGCTGGCGATGGTTCCTTGTTTTCAATACTAAGACCAGCTAAGAGAGGATACTTAAATCGAATTTTAAGAGGTAACTCGTTTAAAACAATTTGCAATGGCCAAAAGAATTTGACTTCGCTATTGCAAAGTGGAGCACCATCAGTATATATCTTCTGATTTATTTTTACCTTGTTTAATATTTCTGATGTTCTGTAATAATGCGTGCTTGATTTCTTTATTTTTAAGAAACATTGATATTTGGTACTTTAAATCCACCGAAATCACATAATTCGAAGACTGTGTAGATAAATCATATTCTTCCTTACATACACATTTTACATGGCATTTTTTGAAATCTTTTTTTGAAATTGGTGGCAGTAGTGGTTCATAACATTTACTACACATGAAACATAATTTTATTACTTCGTCTGGTGGATCATAAAGCTTATTAATTACATATTTGGTGGTATTCCATTTTTGGCCATGACCATTAGTGATACATTAGTGATACTCTTGATTAGTGAAAGAATTAATAAGATCGTCGTCATCACTATCAGTGCATGAAGTAGATAAAAAGTTAAAGAAATGAAATGGTAAATTATGTTGGACAGGAGTGATTTGTTCCTCAGCATTTCCTTCATTAATGTAAGAGAAATTCTCAGAAGAAGTAGAATCGACGTGAAGTTCCATTAATGATGTTGAAGCAACTGTAGGTAGCTCTGCAAAGACTTCACCACTTTTTGTTGCAGCTGAATCTAAAACAAAAAGAATAGAACTAGGTAATTATTTTGTACAGCGAACGATTTTTAAGGAAATTTAGTATAGTTATAGGTAACAAGGGCACATGTGTAGGGGAATCGAGACTCATGTGAAGTTTGCCGCACGAGCGAAGCGAGTTCAGTAATCACACAAATCAAGATTTTTCTAGATGTGTCCGTATTTCACACACTTTTAGATAATATAACCTTGAGTCAAAAACTCTAATAAAAATGCTGTTTTTAGATTTGTGAAGATTAAAAGGAAGAGAATCTTAGTGTTTATTGGGGCGCATGATTATTCCCCAAATTACTTAGATGATAATTGAAACTAATTTCTAAGTAATAGAATTGTTTTTTAGCATAACTTTTATTTACACGAAAAATGATTTATTCTAAATGTTTTTCCCTAATGGTCATTTAACATAATTATTGTTTTTCCGAAGAATCACATAAACTAAAATTTGTTTGTACTAAACGTATATTAACATAATTGTCTATATTTTGAACATTCATCTAACCTGAAATTAATTTAAAGTGAGTACTCTTTGACATAAGATTTATATTATAAAACATGAATTTGATATAAATTGTATTCATCTAATTATTATTTAGCACAACATCAACCTTTCAAATGACAATGTGTCATAGTTCTTAAATTGTCGAAATACTGTGAAGAATAGTTTTTAATTTGGTGAATTTCAATTTATTAGAATTTTTGGTATTCCGTATTATTATTTCCTAAAATTTATATTTTTTCGATTTACTTTTAATCATAATTGGCAGATTTCTAATATAAACATAACCTAAATATCGATTTTTCCAATTGAAATTTAACATAATTTTCACATGGTCTAAGAATCACTTAACCTAAAACTCATTACAATAATTGTTATCTTATATAATTTTCAAATCACCGAAATTCCAAATATCCTATATTTCATTTTTCCGATATTTTTTTTGTCTATTCTCTATTTCTTTTAAATTTCATTAGAAATAAATATTAAATCTTCGAATCGCTAAGTGTCATATTTCCCGCGACACAGAATTATTATTTGTCCTAAAATGGCTGACCCTACAACCAATCAAATTAACGTAAAATATCGAATTTAAAATTTGATTGTCTGTAGAGTCAGCCTTTTTAGGATAAATGATAATTCGGTGCCTCGGGAAATATGACAATTAGCGATTTAAAGATTTAATATTTATTTCTAAAAAAATTTAAAAGAAATAAAGAATATGACAAAAAATAAATCGGTAAAATGAAATATAGGATATTTGGAATTTCGGTGACTTGTAAATTATATAAGATATCAATTATTGTAATGAATTTAAGGTTAAGTACTTCTTAGACAACTTGAAAATTATGTTAAATTTCAATTGGTAATATCGATATTTATGTTATGTTCATATTAGAAATTTGCCAATTATGGTTAAAAGTAAATCGAAAAAATAGAAATTATTGTAAAATATAATACGGAATATCAGAAATTCTAATAAATTGAAATTCACCAAATTAAAAACTATTCTTCACAGTATTCCGATAATTTAAGAACTATGACACATTGTCATTTGAAAGGTGGATGTTGTGTTAAATAATAATTAGATGAATACAATTTATATCAAATTCATATTTTATAATATAAATATATTATGGCAGAGTGCTTACTTTAAATTAATTTTAGGTTAGATGAATGTTCAAAATATAGACAATTATGTTAATATACGTTTAGTACAAACAAATTTTAGTTTATGTGATTATATATACTATATTTACTCTCTCTTTTACGGGTTCGAGGGAAATTTTAGTTTATGTGATTCTTCGGAAAAAACAATAATAATGTTTAATGACCATTAAGGGAAAAAAAAATTAGGATAAATAATTTTTCGTCTAAATAAAAGTTATGCCAAAAAACAATTCTATTACTCAGAAATTAGTTTTAATTATAATTCGAGTAAATAAACATTATATCAAATTATAATTCGATTTAAAAGGTGTACGTCAAACAGCAAGTAGATAATTTATATTTCGATGCCTGAAAATTAGATGAATGAAATTCGGGGAATAATCATGTGCCCCGTGTTTATTGCAGTTTAACCCCATCAGCTGAATAACCTATTCAAGAACGCTTGCTGTTCTAACACGCGGCGCGTTAGCTGATGTTTAGGTTGGTACGCGTCATATATAATTAATTTTATTATATGTGTACGTACGCATAGAAAGGGCCCACTTTGGCATCAATGGACTTATCTATAAGACCATATTGTTAATTAAATTTTGAACATTTTGAGAGGTCATGGAATCTTTTAGATGAAAAAATTACAAAGTTACAAGCATTCAAAGTTAGAAGTGTCAAAACTAGTTTTGAGAAAAACGAAAATGAAGTTCAAGATTACCATTAGCGCCCATGCATTTTAAGAATTAAAAATAAAATTATCTTATGCTTCTAATTATGATTAAGTTCTAAAAAGCGCATGATTCCTCGTGGGACATTACGTAGTTTGTTTTTCAGAAATAAAAATAAATTTAAAAATCTGAACTTTCTTTAGAAGATTGCAAATATCTTGTAAGGTAAAATCGACGAAGTGGGACCTTTTCATGCGGACGTGCACATAATATATTAACCCTCTGTCTACTTAGTTGATCGTTCTACGCACAAATTGACAATTTAGACTCCAGGTATTTGCTAATACTTAAAAGAAACTCTTCAATTCTATTTAGTTGACAATTGTTTTTTCACTGATCCAGATTTGATAACTTTTAAGGTACTTCCACGGCAGTTGTACTTGAAAAAATCGATTTTCTTTATACTGTGAGAAAAGATTATTTTAATTTATATATGCCCCATATCTGGTTAAAATTTCAGTACCTCTTGCCTTGCTCAAAATTGAGATGTTCAGGTTCGAAATTCTAATGTTATATGGAAAATTTATCTCATTTGGCAGCTATTTCGTACTGTTCTTCTGCATCCCTGACAAATGTCTTGGATTGGAGTTCATTTAGTTTTTTCCTAGACATTGCAAAATTTGTTTCCGAGCCAATCAATTTTTATCCGAAACTAGAAATAGATGTAACTTGAGTACAATTCTTTTCGAACTAATCCGATGCATTCCGAAGCTAAATTTTAATCCGTTCGAATCCTGTTATTTCAATCCGAATCAATCTGTTTCTAATTCGAATAAACCCAATTAGAATTGGAACGGATTGATTCTTACGGAAGATATATTTTTTATTTTTACTCAATAAAATTTGGAAATTTTTACACTATTTAAAAAACACCAAACATTTATTTATTAAAATTTTTTTTTAAAATTATTTCATCGTACAGGCATCACAGTACCCTTTTTAAAAAAAAATGTGAAAAGAGGAATTTTTTACTAGGAAAAGGTGACAAAAAATAAAAAGAAAAAAATATTTAAAACATAAAGAAGAAAATAATTGAAAATTAAAGAAAATAATAAAAAACTGCTGCCAAGTGGTACCTTAAGTATTTATTTGGTGTGAGTAATTTTTGGTATTCATTTTTTAAAAACATTGCTTCCTCATAGAGATTATTACAAATATCACTAAATTTACAGTAAAAGGTTCACAAATAACTTTGGATTAAATTGCACTGGAGAGTTTGCTAAAAGCTCAATCGATGCGTTTTTAAAAAATAAAACGAATAAAATACTTACATTTTAACTTTCTTAAAAAAATATACAATTTTGCAAAAAACGATTTTTTTAAAATTTGTAAAAGCAAAAAAAAAATAATTAGAATTGATCGATCGGTTTCAAACGTATATCATAATTTGTCCCCCTGAGGGATCTATAATTTCGTAAAAAAACATAGTTCTAAGTATTATAGTTTTCGAGATATTGGGCCAAAGGTAATGTGGTCACTCACACACACAAATACACACACACGGACATTTTTTAAAAACTTCATTTTCGACATCCTGAGGTCGAAATATGTCGAAATATGTCCAAAAAATATAATCAATAATTTGAGGGTAAAACAATACTTCCTCTATGAGGAAGCAAAATTAAAGAAAATAATTAAAAAATCTGGCAAGTACGAGTTACACCCTTACCAAAATCTAGGGTTCCGTACATTTTTGAAACAAAGATATACCTTATTAACAAACAAAGAGCTCTAATTTGGTACACATATGTATTTTCACGTGTAGATTACAGGAAAATTATAGGAAACATTATCTGGATTGACAGTCAAAACGTTATCAAAAAAAAAAAAAAAAAATCAACTTTTGGGAAACAAAGTTTTTTTCCTAAAACTTTGACGCTATTTGAGCTAGAGGGCTAAAATTTGGTATATTTGTATATTTTTATGTACAGATTAAGAAAATTAATTAAGAACGTTCAGATTATGAAAATACTTCTACCTTCAAGTACATGAAACTTTTGCTTAAAGCTACAGGCTTGTATTTCATATAAATAACATAAAAACCAAGAATTTTTGTTAGGGGGAGGCCCTGAAATTTTTATAGGGTTTCAGGGCTTATAACAGTCTTGATTATAGGTCCTGTAGCAGCCTTGATCAAGCCTTGTATAAGATTAAAAAAATTTTTTTGTTTTTTTTTCATAATTTTTCAATTATTTGAAAAAAAAAGTTAAAACAATTTTCAATTGCGTTTTATATCGTTTTTTTTAATTCTGAGTACACAAATAATGGCAAAGTTAGAGAAAAAAAACTTTTTTTTCAAAAATTTGCAGTTTCTCCTTGACAACGCTATGGCCATCAATCCAGATCATGTTTTCTATATTTTTCGTGTAATCTACACGTGAAAATACATATGTGTACCAAATTTCAGACCTCTAGGTCAAATAGTTTAGAAGTTAAGGGGGGGGGGGAATGGTCCATTTTAATGCATTTTTGCTAAAAAAAGTTGTTATTTCCTTGACAACGCTATGAACATCACCTTGAACCATGTTCTCTATATTTTTCGTGCAATCTACACGTGAAAATACATAAGCGTACCAAATTTCAGCCCTCTAGGTCAAATAGTTTAGAAGTTAAGGGGGGGGGGAATGGTTTGTGGCTACGGACGCACGAGTCTCGTTATAAGGGTTCCGCCGAACACCGAAGGTGTACGGAACCCTAAAAATGGAACTAATAAATTAAAATTTGAAAAAACAATCAATAATTGAAAACAAAATTACAAACTGACAAAAATAATTGCCAACTGAAAACAAAATTCAAAAAATGACTAGATTAATACACAGCCATACAAAATAATTGAAAAAATTAAAGAATAATTAAAAAATTACAAGAGAATAATTGGAAATTGAAAAAATTGTAGGAATTTATTGAAAATTGCAGAAAATAATTAATAATTTTATGAAATAATTAAAAAATGACGAAAATAATTGTCAATTGAAAACGAAATTAGAAAAATGTCAAGATTAATAGAACATAACGGAAAAATATAATTTAAAAAATTGAACAAGAATTATTAGATTTAAAGAAAATAATTTTAAATTGAAAAATTAAGAAAATTATAGGAATAATTGTTGGAAATAAATGCACATTTAACAACTGGATTGAAAATATAAATAAATAATTATCATTAAACAAAATAATTGAAAGTTAAAAATTGAAGAAAATCATTAAAAGTTTAAGAATGGCATTGGAATTTAAAGAATTAATGTTCTTTATTTATTTTATCAAAAATATAAGAATACAATTAAGAATTGAAAAAAATAATTTAAAAAAGCCGAGAATTATTAAATACATTTAAAAATAATTAAAAACTGAAAAATGGACTTGAATTTTAAAAAAAATTGTAAATTTAAGAAAATAATAGAACAATTAAATTTAAAATTAAAGAAAGTTATTAATAATAAAAAAAAAAATAATTGTAAAGATGCAAATTTTTTTTTAATAATTAAGAAGTTAATTCAAAATTAAAAAAAAGTCTATAAAATTTGAAGAAAATAATTCAGAATTGAGGAAAGAATTCAAACATTAATTCTGAATTTTATGAATTTAATTTTAGAGAATTGAAATAAATATTGTTACTAAAAATTTTCTCTTGTTTATATATTAACTTCATTTTTCGCAAATTTAACCCTGGTCAAAGTTAGTCACAACAGCTGAAAAATAACTAAAAATACTAAAAATTCAAATTTGACATACAATATTACCCTATACCTACCAAAAAGTATTTTGAATATAGAGAAGAATTGAATTAGTTTTATTTTCTAGAGACATATGAAAAAATAGTAAATTAAACATTTTTTAAAATTGTTTACCTTAATTCGGTTTATTCTTTTGAAAATTGTCAAGTTTTTTCTTCCACCGCGATCTGGTAAGTTTGCTCACTTTAAGCGGGTTATAGTCGGCATCAAGAATCATTTTGTTCCTTTGACGTTTTTCTCCAACGACAGGTGTCTCTTTTTCACTTTTATCGTCCATTGTACAGTAGCCCGTACAAATGCCTTCCAGCTGAAGTTGCAGAGCCAAAATGAGTATCTGTGCCAAACTTGTAATCGTAGTTTCTATGGTTAATTAACTGTCAAAACAATTTTCGTTATGACTGAGAACCACTTTTAATCGTTTTCATAAACAGTTTGGTTATATGTTTGTCGGGAAAGTGTTTTGAAACTATTTAAAATGTGCAGTGTAGTGAAAAAAAGTGAATTGTCATCTTTGGAAATAGAAAGCAAGGATTGTCAGTTTGTGGTAAGTTTAAAACTGCTTTATATTTTAAGTGTAAATATTGTTTTCAAATAGGTTAGATCGAACGTTTGTTATGATTATAATAATAAATGTTCTAATCTATCGTTTTATTATTATTTCTATTATTATTATGCTATTCATAATGATAATAGTAATATTAATAATAATCATAAAGTTTTTAAATTTATTTCGCAAGCTCTGCGAAATAAACAGAATACGTAAAAACTATTTTTCCGGGAACTAGTAATAAAAATTATACTTTTAAATTATTGTTAAAGTGGAAATAATATTGAATATTAATATGGGACCAATTCTTGAATTGGTTTCATAAAAAAATTTTGTCTGTCAAAACAAAATATCTGTAGTGTAAGTAGAATCTATTATGCACGTCTTTTAAATAAGTCTAATAGCTCAGTTGGCTAGTGCGCCGGATTGTGCCCGGAAAATCTGGGTTCGAATCTCAAAGATTCGTTTTTTTTTTTTACTATTTTTTTAATAGAAATTATAAAACTGCAAAAACTTGAAAAAAAATTAAGTATTAAGTGTTTTTTAAGTATTTGATTATAAAATTTTATGAATTTTAAGGTATTGAAAATTCTTTTGTCGGTTTTTAATCGTAAGAAAATATGAATGAAATTTTGTATTTCTGAAATATAGTTTTGGCAAATGCTTTCAATACAATGATTAGCTGATAGATTTTTAGGCTTTGTTTTAACATAATTTGTAATAGGTTAAGAAACGAATTGTTATTATTATCATTATAATTATTATTAATTTTTATTATTCATATTGAGAGTTTCCATACCAAAAAGATAAAAAGTTGCAAGTCAAGTTTTTGATTTTGATCAAAGTTGGTCAATTTGTAGTATTTAGGGGTAGTAATAACTTAGTCAGGTATTTTTGAAAAATTTCCAAAATTTTAGGAATTACGTCACTTTGAATTTTTTACCCTTTATTTTTCAAATTCTTGTCATTTAAAGAGTTTTTAACCGATTTCAATGAAATTTATAGGGTGTATGTGAAAAAATATAAGGTTTTAAATAAATTTGAAGTAGATTTAAAAACTTCAAAAATTCATGTAGAAAAACACAAAAAGAAATTTTTAACCTTTTTTTCTATGTGTGCTAATTCATATTTTTTAGTTTCGTCACAATATAATGAAAGCTTTTTATTTTACCTTTATTTAAAAAAAAAAATTGATGGAGGGTCTCTTAGTTCTCGAGATATCGGCAAAAGAGTATTACGCTTCACGTGTTCTATCCTATGAGCATAACGATTTTTGAGTTTTATTTGTTTTTAAAAATATTGTAAATGAACAAACTACAATGATTTATTCCTGACTACTATCTATGTATATTATAAGAAATAAATAAATATTTATGAATTAAAATTATTATATTTTAGTAGTATATTAGTACCTATATTTTAATATCGTGGATAGTAAGTTTGAAAATCTGTTTCTGTCAGTGGGGTACGAAAAAGCGTTGCAGATTAATGTAGTCTAAATTTACTTCTAAATTCTAAGATTGGTTTCGGAAAAATGAATAATTTTTAATATATTTATAGTTATCTACTGTTGGAATGACTATCCAACATAGGGCAGTTTCCCATAAATAACTGTTAGCAGTAGACCAGAAAATTTTTACAACTATACATTTATAACTATATACATATTTACAAAATCATTCGACTTAATGTGGTTACCAGGACCATTTTAACGTTTTGCTTTTTAAGCAACCTTCTTTTTTAGAGCAGATTTCTGGATATCTATAGTTTTTGAATCAATGGAAGCAGAAAATTAATTGCAAAAAATTTTCCAAGATACTCTACAAACGATTTTGAAGATTCTCTGCAAACGATTTTCTGCTTTTATTGACACAAACACTGTAGATATACAGAAATCTGCTCTATAAAAGAAGTTTACTCGAAAAGCAAAACGATAAAATAACATCACATGAACCACATGAACCACATGAAGTCGAATAATCTTGTAAATATGTATATATATGTATAGTTGTAAATACGTTTTGGTCTATTTTTAACAATAATTCACGTAGTATTGATGAGCTTCAACAATAGCGAAACCAGAAGATTGTTTCAGTTTTTTCTTTTCACTTTTTTCAATTTTTAAAAGTAAATTAATAGAAATAACTACTAGGCTTAAAGTGTAAGTCACAAAAAACCAATGGTTGGAATTTAGTAGTAAAGTAAGATTAAATTAATCTGCAACGCTTTTTTATACCTTACAGTTTTTTGAGTTACTGTCCAGGCCCGTAGCCAGAAATTTTTGTCGGGGGTAGAGGGCCAAAATTCCATGCCCGTAGCACCCGCAGCAAAAAAGTTTTTCTCAGAAAAAAAAATTTCAACGAGTAAAAAAATTTTCAGGGGGGACCGGTCCCCCTGGGCCCTCCCTAGCTACGTACCTGTTACTGTCGACAAAGAAAAATTTGTATGATACATTATTCATTGTTTCACAATTTTTAGACTATTAATTCAGATCGGCAAATTTATTACCTTCAATTGCATTTAAATTTCTGTCTTACTTGCGGTAAAATTAATTGAATGAAAACTACTTTTAAACTTTTTGACACTACCATTGGTTATTAATTCATAAATATTTATTTATTTCTTATAATATTCATAGATAGTAGTAGGAATAAATCATTGTAGTTTGTTCATTTACAATATTTTTAAAAACAAATAAAACTCAAAAATCGTTATGCTCATAGGGTAGAAGACGTGCAGCGTAATACTCTTTTGCCGATATCTCGAGAACTAAGAGACCCTCCATCAATTTTTTTTTTTTTAAATAAAGGTAAAATAAAAAGCTTTCATTATATTGTGACGAAACTAAAAAATATGAATTAGCACACATAGAAAAAAATGTTAACAATTTTTTTTTGTGTTTTTCTACATGAATTTTTGAAGTTTTTAAATCTACTTCAAATTTATTTAAAACCTTATAGTTTTTTACATACACATTATAAATTTCATTGAAATCGGTTAAAAACTCTTTAAATGACAAGAATTTGAAAAAATAAAGGGTAAAAAATTCAAAGTGACGTAATTCCTAAAATTTTGGAAATTTTTCAAAAATACTTGACTAAGTTATTACTACCCCTAAATACTACAAATTGACCAACTTTGATCAAAATCAAAAACTTGACTTGCAACTTTGATCTTTTTGGTATGGAAACTCTCTATTATTAAACAGACTTTTAATTTGATTTAAGAATAAATCAAGTCTTTTATGAAAAAGCATCCGTCAGGTGCTGCGATCTGGTAGCGGTTCTTGGTATTATATGATAATTTTCCATTTTTAGCTTTCTTAATGATTTAAAGACATTTTTAAATATTTAAAATGATTTATTTGTAAAAACAAATAAAGCGTTATGCATAAAATAATTTAACATATAAATATTTTTAAAAACCCTATTTTTTTACTTATAACTTTTTCTAATTGTGTTAAAATTAAATTTAAATGCGTTAAAAGGAGTATTTTTTATTTATTATACTTTAAAAACTAAAAAGTTAAATAAAATAATAGTAGTAATTAATTAAATTTTATTATTGGAGAAGGTTTTAAATTTTTTTAACTATTTTCATCAATTTAGAATGTAGAAATTTCTAAAATGATTTTTCAATTTTTATTTCAATTATAAAGTGTCTAATTGTTAATTTTATATAATTTTCATCATCACGAGTCCTGTAGAGATGGATTAATTCTGTGTCTATCAATAAATGTAGAGAAGAAAGTGAATTTTTATGGAGATGAAAATAAGTAATGATTAAACAAAATTTTAATTAAACAATAAATAGTTTTAATTGAAATTTATTTCTATAATCTAAGATTTGTATAATATAAAAATACACACACGTTTCTGGAAAACTATTTTATTTGTAATAAATAGGTATTGGAGAATATTATGACAATCATTGTTATAAAAAAGTATGACATCAAAAGTTAATTTAATATCAATAATGATTCTTCGTAAGCTTAATCATATATTAACTTAATTATCATTGAGTTAAGTGTTGGATTTAAATTTTGTAAAATATAATGAAAAACAATATTCATTAAGTTCCAAAAAAGATCCAATCAATTGTAACGGTTTTTCATAAACGGAAAAATCGACAATTTTACAAAGTTATAAACGGAAGCATGATTAAATTCAATAAATATATGTTTGCAATGCCTAACATTTTTAATGTTGTGCACATATTTTTAAAATATTTGATAATTAAAAAAAGATATATTTTCTTATACAAAATAGATCCTCCTTATCGATTTGGACTTGACGAAAATAAAAATCGACAAATATTATAAACTTGGAAACGGGAAAATCAATAAATTAAATTAATAATTGTTTGCAACGTCTTAGATTTTTAATGTTTGTCTATATTTGTAAAATATTTAATAATTATAGAATACTATCTGTTTCAAAATAGATCTTCTCTTTCTATTCGGATTTAAAAAACAAAATATCGAGAATTTCATAAACAGGAAAATGGAAATATCCTTACAATTAATTAAATATTTGTTTGCTACGCTCAAGATTTTTAATGTTAGGTCTATATTTGTAAAATATGTAATATTAAAAAAAATATCAATTATTTCACAAAATAGAATTAATCTATTGATTCGGTTTTATATAAACGGAGAAATCGACAATTTTTTACAGTTATAAACGGAAATGCGATTACATTGTATAAATAATTGTTCGAAACGCCGAAGACTATTAAAGTTGGATATAATTTGTAAAATATTTGATAATTTCAAACAATTTATCAATTATTTTACCAAACAGAACTTCCCAACTGATTGACATTTGAAAAACAGAAAAATTAACAATTTTACAAATTTGAAAACGGAAATTCCATTTAATCAAATAGTTGTTTGCAAGGCCTATTTTTAATGTTAGATTTATATTTGTAAAATATTCAATAATAATAGTAATAAATAAATTATTAATTTTTATACATTATTAATCAATTGTTAATATTATTAATAATTTTGTGACAATGAAAAAACAAAATACTTAAAAATCTCTTTAGATTTATCTTTGAAGACTAACTTTTCGTTTTCCGTCAAATAAATGATATTTTGAACACGAGAGGGATATAGTACTTTTTTGGTTCGAGGATCTGTGCGAATTTTTTGGTTTGATGTAAACTGTGATGAATGCAATAAATATTTATTGGACTGTTCCCACTATCGGCGAATGTTGCCTCACCAATGTTGCCGTATCTCTGTAAGTATATAATCTTTGTTATTTGTAATGTGTTGCTTGCTTGTGTGGCTAATAAACGTGGCTTTCCTTTTGTGCTTTTAGCATTGAGGATTGTGTCGGTGCACCGATTCCATCAATTTGAATCTATACAAAAGAGACAAAGATTATTAAATTAAATTAAATTCATTGAAATTTTAATATTCTTCCTCATAAGAAATGTAATTTGAAGAAAGAAATAAATAAAACTTTAATTTTTGTCTCATCTTTAAATAGTACACATTTTCATAAAAGAATGCAAATTTCTTGTTTTACCAAAAGATAAATTTAAAATTTTTTATTTATTTCTTTATTTTTATTCAATTAAAAGAGGAAGTGTTACACATTCCTTTATTTATTAAAAAAAATTATCGAATTTAATAATGAAGTTACTCGCAGAATTTTTTTTCGAATTTTAAATTTTCTTTAATTGTTTCTTCATCTACAATTTTTTTAAAAAATAACCTTGATACGTGTCAACCTTTTTTGACTGACGGAAGATTGTCGAACAGAAGGACCCGTTTCTTATTTCTTTGACGGTTGTTTCTTGGGATCGGCAATTCAATTTTTCCTTTTTATGTTTTCATTTGATGAAAGCAATGAAGCATCCTTTCTCCACAAGACTATCACAATTATTTATACATAAATGTCATTTATACTGGATACTTCAAATAAATCATTATCTGCGATCTGCGAAAATTAAGAAAATTATTATTAGTCTTATCAGCTAATGATTAATATTAACAAATTAATTAATTAAGGGAGGTTCTAGTCCAAATTAAATTTTCTTTTTTTCTATTGCTTTACTTTCATTCTTAGGGTCTTGAAAATGTGTATGTAAAAGAATATTCCTCTATCTAATTTATTTTACGAATTATAGCATATTAGACAATAAAAGTGCGTCGGACGAAAAACAAGTAAAATTGTGGGCTCGCGTCGCTTACGCGGTGTCTTTAAAAACTGCCGAGCTCGCGAAAATCATTGCGACATTTTCGTTTAAATCTCATTACCTTCAAGGATGAGGAAGGAACCTTCTATGGTCCTGGAATAGCTGATTAGATGTCAATTTAAAAAAAACAAATATTACATATCATTTTTTCTTCATCAAACTTTAAACGCGTTTTTCTTTAAACACCTTTCTTTTGCGCGCGTGGCACGATTTACCTGCAACGGCTGAACCAATTTCGAAGTTTGACGGCTCATATTAAAGCTTATTCAATTTAGGGAGTCATTAGGTTGCGTTTTTTTACATTTTTTTTATTCTTTATTTTATGATAAAGCAAAGGGAAAATTAAATTTACAATTATTGTTATATCGAAGTATGACATTAAAAGTTAATTTATTATCAACAATGATTGCTTGTAAGCTTAATCCTATGTTAACTTAATCCCTATCGATTTGTATTCTAAAAAACAAAAATTCAAAAACTTTATAAACTTGGAAACGCGAATTTGATTCAATCAGATAAATAATTCTTTGCAACGCATCAGACTTTTAATGTCGCATCTAAATTTGCGAAATAGAACAACTGAAAAAAATATCAATTACTTTACAACATAGACATCAGACTTTTAATGTCGCATCTAAATTTGCGAAATAGAACAACTGAAAAAAATATCAATTACTTTACAAAATAGACCTTTCCTATCGATTTGGATTTAAAGAATATAAAAATTGACAATTTTTACAAACTTGGAAACGAAACATTCAAGAAATTAAATAAATAATTGTTTGTTAAGCTCAAGCCTTTCAATGTTGAATCTATACATTTGTAAAATATTTAATAATTAAAGAAAATTATCAATTATATACAAAATAGAACTTTTCAATCGATTTGGTTTTAAAGAACTAAAAATTGACAATTTTAAAAACTTGAGAGCGGAAAATTCGCTACATTTATATAAATATTTGTTTGCTACGCCAAACATTTTTAATGTTTGGTTTCTATATGTGTTAAATATTTCATAATTAAAAAGAATTTATAAATTATTTTATAAAATAAAACTTCCCTATGAAATTTGCATTTCATCAACAGAAAAATCAATAATTTAACAAATTTGGAAACACAAAATTCATTTAAATTTTAAAAATAATTTTTTTCAACGCCTTAAACTTTTAAGGTTGTATCTATAATTACAAATTTTGGAACAAATTGTGTAATTTTTTTTTTATATATTTTAGATAGTTTTAAAATTTTTGTTTAATCAGGCAGTTTGTTAAGTTTTATAAAAATATAAAATTTTTATTTACAAAATGTATTTTTTCTGTTTTTGTCGAAATCAGATATTTCAAAAACGAAAAAAAATTCAAGGTTTAAACAGTCCACCAAAAAACATCAAAGACGAAATAAGAACCTCTAAACGATGTTTAAAATGACATCATCGCCTTCCTGCTCACCAGGTTTTGTGTCTCGAGGTCTCATCAGGCTTTTTTAACGTCCTTTTATCCCTTCAACATTTCAAGGTTTCATCAGTCCACCAAAAAACATCAAAGACGAAATAAAAACATCTAACCGATTGCGAAAATGACATCATCGCCTTCCTGCTCACCAGGTTTTGTGTCTCGAGGTCTCATCAGGCTTTTTTAACGTCCTTTTATCCCTTCAACATTTCAAGGTTTCATCAGTCCACCAAAAAACATCAAAGACGAAATAAAAACATCTAACCGATTGCGAAAATGACATCATCGCCTTCCTGTTCACCAGGTGTTACATCTCCAGCTCTCATCGGATTTTCTGAACGTAGATTTATTCCCTAAACGTTTCTCGATTTGAACAGTCGACCAAAAAATGTCAAGGACGAAATAAGAACCTTTAACCCATTTCCAAAACGAAATCATCTTTTTCCTAATTACCAGGTGTCACTTTCCGAGCTCGTATTGGGCTTTTTTAACGTTGATTTATCTCTCTAACATTTCTACGTTTAAACAGTCTACCAAACAACGTAAAGGACGAAATATAAATCAATAACAGATTTTAAAAATTACATCATCGTCTTCCCGCTCATCCGGTGATGCATCTCCCGCTCTCATCGGATTTTTCCAATGTAGATTTATCCTCTGAATGTTTGCAGGTTTAAACAGTCGACAAAAAATGACAAGGACGAAATAAGAAGCTTTATCCGATTTTTAAAATGACATCAATACCTTCCTTCTCCCCAGGTGTTGTGTCTTGAAGTCTCATCGGGCTTTTTCAACGTCTATTTATCCTTTAAACATTTCTAGGTTTGAATAGTCTACTAATAAACATCAAGGACGAAAGAAGAACCTATAACCGATTTTTAAAATGATATCATCGCCTTTCTGCTGACCAGGTGTTGCGTCCCGAGGTATCATCAGTCTTTTTTAACGTCAAAGTATTTCCTAAACATTTCTAGGTTTTAACAGTCGACCAAAAAAGATCAAGGACGAAATAAGAACATTTAACCAATTTAAAAAATGACATTATCGCCTTCATGCTCAGTAAATGTTGCGTCTCGAACTTTGATAATAAACATAACCGATTTTTTAATGACATCATCGCCTTCCTGCTCACCAAGTGTTCCTTTTCGAGGTCTGTTCGGGGTTTTTTGACGTCAATTTATCCCTTCAACAGTTCTAGGTTTCAACAGTCGACCAAAAAATGTTAATGACGAAATAAGAACCTTTAACCGATTTCCAAAACGAAATCATCGCTTTGCTAATCACCAGGTGTCATTTTCACAGCTTTTATTGGGCTTTTTTAACGTCAATATATATTTTCAATATTTCTAGGTTTTTTAACAGTCCACAAAAAACATTAAAAACAAAAAAAAACTACAACCGATGTTTAAAATTACATCATCGCATTCTTGTTCACCAGGTATTGTACTAGCTTTCATCGGTTTTTTTCAACGTAGATTTATCCCCTAAACGTTTCTAGGTTTGAACAGTCCACCAAAAAATATCAAGGACGAAAAAAGAACCTGTAACCCATTTCCAAATGAAATCATCGCTTTCCTAATCACCAGGTTTCACTTTTACAGCTTTTATCGGGATTTTTTAACGTCCATTTATACCTTTAACATTTCTAAGTTTGAATAGTTTATCAAAAAACATTAAAGATTAAATAAGAACCTATAATCGATTTTTAAAATGACATTATCGCCTTCTTGCTTACCAGGTGTTTCGTCCTGAGGTTTTTTCAGACTTTATTAACGTCTATATATTTTTTCAACAATTTTTAGTTTCAACAGTCGACCAAAAAAGATTATTGATGAAATAAGAACATTTAACCGATTTAGAAAATGGCATCATCGCTTTCCTACTCATCTGTTGTTGCATCTCCACCTCTCATCGGATTTTTATCCCCTGAACCTTTCTAGGTTCAAAAAGTCGACTAAAATATGTCAAGGACAAAATAGGAACCTATAACTGATTTTTAGAATAACATTATCGTCTTCCTGCTCACCAGTTGTTGCGACCCGAGGACTTATCAGACTTTTTTAACGTCGATGTATTTTCTAAACATTTCTAGGTTTTAACAGTCGACCAAAAAAATTAAGGATGAAATAAGAGCATTTAACCGATTTAGAAAATGGCATCATCGTTTTCTTGCTCATCTGTTGTTGCGTCTCCAGCTCTCATCGGATTTCTCCAACGTAGATTTATTCCCTGAATATTTCTAGGTTCGAAAAGTCGACTAAAATATGTCAAGGATAAAATAAGAACCTCTAACCGATTTTTAAAATGACATGATCGTCTTCCTGCTCACCAGTTGTTGCGTCCTGAGGATTCATCAGACTTTTGTAACGTCCATGTATTTTATGAACATTTCTAGGTTTTAACAGTCGACCAAAAAACATTAAGGACGAAATAAGAATATTAACCGATTTAAAAAATAACATAATCGCCTTCATGCTTACTTAATGTTGCGTCTTCAACTTTGATCAGACTTCTTTAACTTCAAGTTATTCCATAAACATTTCTAATGTTAAATAGTCCACTAAAAGATGTAAAGTATCAAATAAGAGCTTTTTAACGGTTTTGAAAAGGAGATCATTGCTTTATGATTGACCAGGTATCACTTCCCGAGCTCTCATGGGACTTTTTTAATGTCGACTTATCTCCGTCACATTTCTAGGTCTGAATAGTTCACTAAATAATATGAAGAACAAAATTATAACCTTTAACAGATTTCGAAAACAAAATCATCGCTTTGCTAATCACTAGGTGTCACTTTCGCAGCTTTTATTGTCCTTTTTTAACGTCGATTTATTCCTTCAACATTTCTAAGTTTGAACAGTTCACCAAAAAACATCAAAGACGAAATAAAAACCTCTAACCGATTTCTAAAATAACATCATTGTCTTCCTGCTCACCAGGTATTGCGTCCTGAGGTATCTTTAGTCTTTTTTACGTCGATTTATCCCCTACACATTTCTAGGTTTCATCAGTCGACAAAAAAACATGAAGGACGAAATAACAACAATTCACCGATTTAAAAAAAGATATAATTTCCTTCATGCTCACTAGATGTTGCGTTCCGAATTCTGATTAGTCTTTATTAACTTCGAGTTATCCCATAAACATTTCTAGTATTGAATAGACCACTAAAAAATTTAAAGTACCAAATAAGAACCATTTAACGATTTTCAAAAATACATCATTGCTTTCTTATTGACCAGGTAACACTTTCCGAGATCTTATCGGGCTTTTTTAACGTCGATTTATCCCTTTAACATTTCTAAGTTTGAAAACTCCACCAAAAAACATCAAAGATGAAATAAGAACCTATAATCGATTTTTAAAATGACATTATCGCTTTCCTGCTTACCAGGTGTTTCATCCTGAGGTCTTATCAGACTTTATCAACGTCAATATATATTTTCTCAACAATTCTAAGTTTCAACAAATAAGAACCTTTTAACGATTTTCAAAAATACATCATTGCTTTCTTATTGACCAGGTAACACTTTCCGAGATCTTATCGGGCTTTTTTAACGTCGATTTATTCCTTTAACATTTCTAAGTTTGAACACTCCACCAAAAAACATCAAAGATGAAATAAGAACCTATAATCGATTTTTAAAATGACATTATCGCTTTCCTGCTTACCAGGTGTTTCATCCTGAGGTCTTATCAGACTTTATCAACGTCGATATATTTTCTCAACAATTCTAAGTTTCAACAGTCGACCAAAAAACATTAAGGACGAAATAAGAACATTTAACCGATTTAGAAAATGTCATCATCGCTTTCCTGTTCATCAGTTGTTGCATCTCCAGCTCTCATCTGATTTTTTCACCGTAGATTTATCCCCTGAAAATTTCTAGGTTTGAAAAGTCGAATAAATAATGTCAAGGACGAAATAAAAACCTCTAACCGATTTTTAAAATGACATTATCGCCTTCCTACTCACCAGTTGTTGCGTCCCGAGGACTTATCAGACTTTTTTAACGTCCATGTATTTTCAAAACATTTCTAGGTTTTAACAGTCGACCACAAAACATCAAGGACGAAATAAGAACATTTAACCAATTTCGAAAATAACATCATCGCCTTCCTGCTTACTAGAACTTGAGTCTGCAGTTCTGATCAAACTTTTTTAACTTCGAGTTATTTTATGAACATTTCTAATATTGAATAGTCCACTAAAAAATGTCAAGGCCCATATAATAATCTTTCTAAGATTTTGAAAAGGACATTATTGCTTTCTTATTTACCTGGTATCACTTTCCGCGCTCTTATCGGCATTTTTAACGTCAACTTATCTCCTTAATATTTCTAGGTCTGAATAGTTTACAAAAAAACATCAAGGATGAAATAAAAACCTTTAACTGATTTTGAAAATGACATTATTATCGCCTTCCTGTTTAGCAGGTGTCACTTCTCGAGTTCTTATCTGGCTTTTTTAACGTTCATTTATCCTCTTAACATTTCTAGGTTTAAAAAGTCGACTAAAATATGTCAAGGACGAAATAAGAACCTTTAACCAATTTTCAAAACGATATTATCGCTTTTCTATTCACCAGGTTTCACTTCCCTAGCTTTTATCGGGCTTTGATAACATTGATTCATCCCTTCAATATTTCTAGGTTTAAACAGTTCACCAAAAAACATCAAGGACGAAATTAGAACCTTCAACCCATTTTTAAAATGACACCATCGCTTTTCTGCCCACCAGATGTTGCGTCTCGAGGTCTCATCGGCATTTTTTAACTTCCATTTATCTTTTTAACATTTCTAGGTTTGAACGGTCTATCAAAAAACATGAGGACGAAATTAGAACCTTTAACCGATTTTTAAAATGACATCATCGCCTTTCTGTTCACCAGGTGTAGTATCTCTAGCTCTCATCGGATTTTTTCAACGTAAATTTATCCCCTGAATATTTGCAGGATTGAACAGTCGACCAAAAAACCTAAAGGACAAAATAAGAAATTCTAATTGATTTTCAAATTGATGTCAATATTGGGAAGCTTCTCCCGCTGCTATTGTCGTTGAAATCAGGACAATTGAATTGTTGTGGAAATATGTTCTTCTTTCTTTCTTTCTTGATGATTTTTCTTTCTAAGTTCCTTTTGAAAATTCTTCTCGACGTTTACCTGTATTAAAAAACTAATGTTAGGCTATGAAGCGTGGCACTTGTGTGGGGATAGTGAAAAGGTTGATTTAATATTCTAAACATATAAAATGGGATTACCTGGATTTTTTTTTCTTCGGAGAAATGGTCTGTAGGATAGTAAACATTAGAATACCCTCATGAGATCTTAGAACGCAGCTTTTGGTTGACAGAATGACGATATGGATGTTGTCGATTTTTAAAACATTCTTTTTTTTTTTAATATTCCTATTAAAACGCTCGTGTGTTCAAATATTTTGGAGGAGAATCTATAATGAAAAATTCTAACTTCATCTTCGTATACGGCATCTGATTCTCGGGATTACGAAGTTGGTCTGTTCGGCAAAATATATTCTATTTTTTCCTTACAGTTTTTAGATTATATTTGTTGCTTGAAAATTCTTCTTAAGATCCACCTGCATTAGAAAAATAATATTAGAATATGGGACGCAGCACTTTTTTCGGCTGGAAAATTGTAAGAAGGAGAGTCTACTTTCGAAAATTGTTATGAAATATGCGCACTAGGGTGGTCTAAAGATGCATAAGAAAACAAATTTTTTTTATTTTTAATGCTCTCACCCCTCACGATTCTTCTATTTCGAAAAAAAATACACCTAATTTTTCATTTTTTTATTTTCTAATATTTAGATGGGGTTCAAAGCGCTCAAAGTTAGTAAAAATATTTTTTTGTAGAAATGGTACAACTCTTGAAAATCAATATTTTTCAATTGCCTCATTTTTTTTCTCTTCAGAAGACTTCAAAAAACAATGCTATATTGTTTATTTAACAATTTTTTAATATTAACTATTTTTTATAGGGTTCCAAAAAAACCTCATAAATTACAAAATTTTGAAAAAATCGTTAAATAATATTTTTTAGTATTTTTATGAGAGTTTTTTCTTCTACTTTGAATAAATAACATGAATATTGATTTTTAATCATTATTTCATGTAATTGCTAATTTGTTTAAACAAATTATTATTATTTAGTTACAACTTTTTATTAAATTGAGCTAGAGAGTTGCAATTTTTTTATAATTTTTGCAACTTATCGAGGCCATTGAAGCCAAACACAAAGAAAAAATTTAAAATAATGATTTGAACAATTGTTTAAACAAATTATATTGCTTATTGCCAAGATTTGGATAAAGTGAGCTACGGAGTTGCAATTTTTTTTTAATTATGTGATTTTTCGAGGATAGTGAAGCCATTAACTACAAACGAAAAATATTTATCTTTACGATTAGTTAAACTAATTAGGTTGTTTATTATCAACTTTTTATAAAATAGTGGTACAGAGCTGCAAATTTTTCTTCATTTTATAACTTTTCGAGTTCAGTGAAGCCATGTACTGACAACAAATTAAAAATAATAATCTCTACAATTTTTTAAACAAATTATATTGTTTATTATCAATTTGTTATTAAATAGAGCTATAGAGATGCAACTTTTTTTCAATTTTGCAAATTTTATAGGCTTTTAAAAGCAAGTATTAGCAACAAAATGAAAAAATAAATGTTAACAATTGTTTCAACAATTCAATAATATTTATTTCTATCTTTTCATTCAATAAAGCTACGAAGACCAAAAAGTGTCAATCAATTTATAAATGAGGATTCAATCAACTTCTTCTTACGTTTTAAAATGTAAACTTCTTTTCTTTATGAACATCCCTTACTATGGCATCAGAACATCAATTTTTATGCTTGTATAACAAATTTAAATAGTCTACAATTAATTAATGATAATGCAGAGCGAAACGTTAAATTATTATCTGATTTAACAAACTAAGAATAAGAGATAATGATTAAAAGCAAAATACCGAAAACAGTTTCCGAACTGTAATAAAAGAACGTAATCCGAAAAAATGATGTGATAACCAACACTTGTATTTATCATATTAAAAAAATTAATATTCTACAGTTTTTTAATTTATTATAATTATGTCTTATAGTCATTCCTACCTCTCAATAAAAGAAAACTTGCAAATCTTAGCGAAAGTTACAACTCTCTAGTCTTATTTCATAAAAAGTTGATTATAAACTATAAAACTTGTTTAAATAATTGTTAATATTTCTTTTCTTATTTTGTTGCTAATGCTTGCTTTTATAATCTTACAAAAGTTGCAAAATTTAAAAAAAGTTGCCTCTCTGTAGCTCTATTTCATAACAAGTTTTTAATAAACAATATAGTTTCTTTAAATAATTGTAAACATTATTGTTTTTCGTTTCTTGTTAGTATGACATAACTGAACTTTAAAAGTAGCAAAATTAATAAGAGAATTAAAAAGAGAATTAAGAATAGCATCTCTTGCTCAATTTCATAGTAAGCTGTAAAAGAATAATAATAATTTCTTTAAACGAATTAACAATTACATGGAATAACGATCAAAAAAAAAATTTTCATGTTCTTTATTCAAAATATAGGAAAATACTTGCATAAAAATAGTACAAACTATTTTTTAACGACTCTTTCATAACTTTGTAATTTATGGGGTTTTTAGGGGCTCTATAAACAATAGATAACATTAAAAAATTGTTAAAAAACCATTTGGCACTGTTGTTTAAAGTCTTCTTCAAAATCAGCATTTCTAAACATTTCTTTTCAATTTTATTTGATTTTATAGGTGTTAGACGAAAATCAAATTTATATTAGTTACATCCCACACTGCGTTATTGCGTCTGTGTTATTGTCATAGAGCATTACTGCGCAGGTGTAATTGACATAGAGCATAACTGCGCATGTGTAATTGTCATAGAGCATTACTGCGCATGCGTAATTGTCACAAACATCTAGTGCGCATGTGTCATGAACATAATGATCAAGTGCGCATAAAATTTACAGCGAATACAAGAGACCATTTCGATCAACTGCATGACATGATAGTGACATGCGTCACTATCATGACGTATATAAGTTCCCAAGTTATACTAATGTTAATAGTTCAAAAAGATTATAGGTGAATTGATTTTAACAGTTGCTTATAAAGAAAAGTAGTGAACCAAGTGGAAGGGAAAGAACGACTGAACGACGAATTTCTGTTGACGACAAAGGTTTCGTTTTAATATAATATTATGATAAGTTCTCAAAATAAAAAGTCCTCACATTAGTCCTCAAACATAAAGTTTTCAATTTAGTCCAAAGGATATAAAGTCTTAACTTAGTCCTCAAAACATAAAATTCTCAACTTAGTCCTCAAAAAATGAAGTTCTAACCCTAGTCTTTAAAATATAAAGTTTTCAACTTAGTCCTCAAAATATAAAGTCCTGAATTAATCCTCAAAATATAAATTCCTCAACATAGTTCTCAAAATATAAAGTCCTAAACTTAGTCCTCAAAATATAAATTTCTCAACTTAGTCCTCAAAATATAAAGTCCTGAATTAAGTCCTCAAAATATATATTCCTCAACTTAGTCCTCAAAATATAAATTTCTCAACTTAGTCCTCAAAATATAAAGTCCTCTACTTAGTCCTCGAAATAATAATTCCTCAACTTAGTCCTTAAAATATAAATTCCTCATCTAATTCCTCAAAATATAAATTCCTTAACTTAGTTCTCAAAATATAAAGGCCTTAACTTAGTCCTCAAAATATAAATTTCTCAACATAGTTTTCAAAACATATAGTCCTCAACTTAGTCCTCAAAATATAAAGTCCTCAACTTAGTCCTCAAAAAGTAAATTCCTTAACTTCGTCCTCAAAATTTAAAGTCCTCAACTTAGTCCTCGAAATATTAAGTCCTTAACTTAGTCCTCAAAATATAAATTTCTCAACTTAGTCCTCAAAATATAAAGTCCTCTACTTAGTCCTCGAAATAATAATTCCTCAACTTAGTCCTTAAAATATAAATTCCTCATCTAATTCCTCAAAATATAAATTCCTTAACTTAGTTCTCAAAATATAAAGGCCTTAACTTAGTCCTCAAAATATAAATTTCTCAACATAGTTTTCAAAATATATAGTCCTCAACTTAGTCCTCAAAATATAAAGTCCTCAACTTAGTCCTCAAAAAGTAAATTCCTTAACTTCGTCCTCAAAATTTAAAGTCCTCAACTTAGTCCTCGAAATATTAAGTCCTTAACTTAGTCCTCAAAATATAAATTTCTCAACTTTGTCCTCCAAATATAAAGTCCTCAACTTAGTCCTCAAAATATAAAGTCCTCAACATAGTTCTCAAAATATAGAGTCCTGAATTAAGTCCTCAAAATATATATTCCTCAACTTAGTCCTCAAAATATAAATTTCTCAACTTAGTCCTCAAAATATAAAGTCCTCAACTTAGTCCTCGAAATATCAATTCCTCAACTTAGTCCTCAAAATATAAATTCCTCATCTAATTCCTCAAAATATAAATTCATCAACTTAGTTCTCAAAATATAAAGGCCTCAACTTAGTCCTCAAAATATGAATTTCTCAACTTAGTCCTCAAAATAAAAAGTCCTTAACTTAGTCCTCAAAATATAGAGTCCTCAACTTAGTCCTCAAATTATAAAGTCCTCAACTTAGTCCTCAAAAAGTAAAGTCCTTAACTTAGTCCTCAAAATATAAAGTCCTTAACTTAGTCCTAAAATTATAAAGTCCTCAACTTAGTCCTCAAAAAGTAAATTCCTTAACTTCGTCCTCAAAATATAATGTCCTCAACTTAGTCCTCGAAATATTAAGTCCTCAACTTAGTCCTCAAAATATAAATTCCTCAACTTAGTCCATCAAATATAAAGTTCTCAACTTAGTCCTCAAAATATAAAGTCCTCAACTTAGTTCTCAAAATATAGAGTCCTGAATTAAGTCCTCAAAATATATATTCCTCAACTTAGTCCTCAAAATATAAATTTCTCAACTTAGTCCTCAAAATATAAATTCCTCAACTTAGTCCTCAAAATATACATTTCTCAACTTAGTCCTCAAAATATATAGTCCTCAACTTAGTCCTCAAAATATAAAGTCCTGAATTAAGTCCTCAAAATATAAATTCCTCAACTTAGTTCTCAAAATATAAAGTCCTCAACTTAGTCCTGTAATATATAAAGTCCTCAACTTAGTCCTCAAAAAGTAAATTCCTTAACTTCGTCCTCAAAATATAAAGTCTAAAAGTTAGTCCTCAAAATATAAAGTCCTCAACTTAGTCCTCAAAATATACATTTCTCAACTTAGTCCTCAAAATATATAATCCTCAACTTAGTCCTCAAAATATAAAGTCCTGAATTAAGTCCTCAAAATATAAATTCCTCAACTTAGTTCTCAAAATATAAAGTCCTCAACTTAGTCCTCAAATTATAAAGTCCTCAACTTAGACCTCGAAATATTAATTCCTCAACTTAGTCCTCAAAATATAAATTCCTCAACTTAATCCTCAAAATATAAATTTCTCAACTTAGTCCTCAAAATAAAAAATCATCGACATAGTCCTAAAAAAAAGTCCTCCTATAGTCCTCTAAACATAATGTTCTGATCTTAGTCCTCAAAATATAAAGTCCTTAACTTAGTCCTCAAAATATAAAGTCCTCAACTTAGTCCTCAAAAAGTAAATCTCTTAACTTCGTCTTTAAAATATAAACTCCTCAACTTAGTCCTCAAAATATAAATTTCTTAACTTAGTCCTCAAAATATAAAGTCCTCAAGTTAGTCCTCAAAATATACATTTCTCAACTTAGTCCTCAAAATATATAGTCCTCAACTTAGTCCTCAAAATATAAAGTCCTGAATTAAGTCCTCAAAATATAAATTCCTCAAATTATTTCTCAAAATATAAAGTCCTCAACTTAGTCCTCAAATTATAAAGCCCTCAACTTAGTCCTCGAAATATAAATTCCTCAACTTAGTCCTCCAAATATAAAGTTCTCAACTTAGTCCTCAAAATATAAAGTCCTCAACTTAGTTCTCAAAATATAGAGTCCTGAGTTAAGTCCTCAAAATATATATTCTTTAACTTAGTCCTCAAAATATAAATTTCTCAACTTAGTCCTCAAAATATAAATTCCTCAACTTAGTCCTCAAAATATACATTTCTCAACTTAGTCCTCAAAATATAAATTCGTCAACTTAGTCCTCAAAATATACATTTCTCAACTTAGTTCTCAAAATATAAAGTCCTGAACTTAGTCCTGTAATATATAAAGTCCTCAACTTAGTCCTCAAAAAGTAAATTCCTTAACTTCGTCCTCAAAATATAAAGTCCGAAAGTTAGTCCTCAAAATATAAAGTCCTCAACTTAGTCCTCAAAATATAAATTTCTTAACTTAGTCCTCAAAATATAAAGTCCTCAACTTAGTTCTCAAAATATAGAGTCCTAAATTAAGTCCTCAAAATATATATTCCTCAACTTAGTCCTCAAAATATAAATTTCTCAACTTAGTCCTCAAAATATAAATTCCTCAACTTAGTTCTCAAAATATAAAGTCCTCAACTTAGTCCTGTAATATATAAAGTCCTCAACTTAGTCCTCAAAATATAAATTCCTCAACTTAGTCCTCAAAATATACATTTCTCAACTTAGTCCTCAAAATATAAATCCCTCAACTTAGTCCTCAAAATATACATTTTTCAACTTAGTCCTCAAAATATATAGTCCTCAACTTAGTCCTTAAAATATATAGTCCTCAACTTAGTCCTCAAAATATAAAGTCCTGAATTAATCCTCAAAATATAAATTCCTCAACATAGGTCTCAAAATATAAAGTCCTAAACTTAGTCCTCAAAATATAAATTTCTCAACTTAGTCCTCAAAATATAAATTCCTCAAATTATTTCTCAAAATATAAAGTCCTTAACTTAGTCCTCAAATTATAAAGCCCTCGACTTAGTCCTCGAAATATAAATTCCTCAACTTAGTCCTCCAAATATAAAGTTCTCAAATTATTTCTCAAAATATAAATTCCTCAACTTAGTTCTCAAAATATAAAGTCCTCAACTTAGTCCTCAAAATATAAGCTTCCCAACTTAGTCCTCAATAAGTAAATTCTTTAACTTAGTCCTCAAAATATAAAGTCCTTAACTTAGTCCTTAAATTATAAAGTCCTCAACTTAGTCCTCAAAATATAAATTTCTCAACTTAGTCCTCAAAATATAAATTCCTCAAATTATTTCTCAAAATATAAATTCCTCAACTTAGTTCTCAAAATATAAAGTCCTCAACTTAGTCCTCAAAATATAAGCTTCCCAACTTAGTCCTCAATAAGTAAATTCTTTAACTTAGTCCTCAAAATATAAAGTCCTTAACTTAGTCCTTAAATTATAAAGTCCTCAACTTAGTCCTCAAATTATAAAGTCCTCAACTTAGTCCTCGAAATATTAATTCCTCAACTTAGTTCTCCAAATATAAATTCCTCATCTAAGTCCTCAAAATATAAATTCCTCAACTTAGTTCTCAAAATATAAAGTCCTCAACTTAGTCCTCAAAATATAAACTTCCCAACTTAGTCCTCAATACGTAAATTCTTTAACTTAGTCCTCAAAATATAAAGCCCTCAACTTAGTCGTCAAATTATAAAGTCCTCAACTTAGTCCTCAAAATATAAAGTCCTCAACTTAGTCCTCGAAATATTAATTCCTCAACTTAGTCCTCCAAATATAAATTCCTCATCGAAGTCCTCAAAATATAAATTCCTCAACTTAGTTCTCAAAATATAAAGTCCTCAACTTAGTCCTCAAAATATAAACTTCCCAACTTAGTCCTCAATAAGTAAATTCTTTAACTTAGTCCTCAAAATATAAAGTTCTCAACTTAGTCCTCAAATTATAAAGTCCTCAACTTAGTCCTCAAAATATAAAGTCCTGAACTTAGTCCTCAAAAAGTAAATTCCTTAACTTCGTCCTCAAAATATAAAGTCCGAAACTTAGTCCTCAAAATATAAAGTCCTCAACTTAGTCCTCAAAATATACATTTCTCAACTTAGTCGTCAAAATATATAGTCCTCAACTTAGTCCTCAAAATATAAAGTCCTCAACTTAGTCCTCAAAATATAAAGTCCGAAACTTAGTCCTCAAAATATAAAGTCCTCAACTTCGTCCTCAAAATATAAAGTCCGAAACTTAGTCCTCAAAATATAAAGTCCTCAACTTAGTCCTCAAAATATACATTTCTCAACTTAGTCCTCAAAATATAAATCCCTCAACTTAGTCCTCAAAATATACATTTTTCAACTTAGTCCTCAAAATATATAGTCCTCAACTTAGTCCTTAAAATATATAGTCCTCAACTTAGTCCTCAAAATATAAAGTCCTGAATTAATCCTCAAAATATAAATTCCTCAACATAGGTCTCAAAATATAAAGTCCTAAACTTAGTCCTCAAAATATAAATTTCTCAACTTAGTCCTCAAAATATAAATTCCTCAAATTATTTCTCAAAATATAAAGTCCTTAACTTAGTCCTCAAATTATAAAGCCCTCGACTTAGTCCTCGAAATATAAATTCCTCAACTTAGTCCTCCAAATATAAAGTTCTCAACTTAGTCCTCGAAATATTAATTCCTCAACTTAGTTCTCCAAATATAAATTCCTCATCTAAGTCCTCAAAATATAAATTCCTCAACTTAGTTCTCAAAATATAAAGTCCTCAACTTAGTCCTCAAAATATAAGCTTCCCAACTTAGTCCTCAATAAGTAAATTCTTTAACTTAGTCCTCAAAATATAAAGTCCTTAACTTAGTCCTTAAATTATAAAGTCCTCAACTTAGTCCTCAAATTATCAAGTCCTCAACTTAGTCCTCAAATTATAAAGTCCTCAACTTAGTCCTCGAAATATTAATTCCTCAACTTAGTTCTCCAAATATAAATTCCTCATCTAAGTCCTCAAAATATAAATTCCTCAACTTAGTTCTCAAAATATAAAGTCCTCAACTTAGTCCTCAAAATATAAACTTCCCAACTTAGTCCTCAATACGTAAATTCTTTAACTTAGTCCTCAAAATATAAAGCCCTCAACTTAGTCCTCAAATTATAAAGTCCTCAACTTAGTCCTCAAAATATAAAGTCCTCAACTTAGTCCTCGAAATATTAATTCCTTAACTTAGTCCTCCAAATATAAATTCCTCATCTAAGTCCTCAAAATATAAATTCCTCAACTTAGTTCTCAAAATATAAAGTCCTCAACTTAGTCCTCAAAATATAAACTTCCCAACTTAGTCCTCAATAAGTAAATTCTTTAACTTAGTCCTCAAAATATAAAGTTCTCAACTTAGTCCTCAAATTATAAAGTCCTCAACTTAGTCCTCAAAATATAAAGTCCTCATCTAAGTCCTCAAAATATAAATTCCTCAACTTAGTTCTCAAAATATAAAGTCCTCAACTTAGTCCTCAAAATATAAACTTCCCAACTTAGTCCTCAATAAGTAAATTCTTTAACTTAGTCCTCAAAATATAAAGTTCTCAACTTAGTCCTCAAATTATAAAGTCCTCAACTTAGTCCTCAAAATATAAAGTCCTCAACTTAGTCCTCAAAATATAAAGTCCTCAACTTAGTCCTCAATAAGTAAATTCTTTAACTTAGTCCTCAAAATATAAAGTTCTCAACTTAGTCCTCAAATTATAAAGTCCTCAACTTCGTCCTCAAAATATAAAGTCCGAAACTTAGTCCTCAAAATATAAAGTCCTCAACTTAGTCCTCAAAATATACATTTCTCAACTTAGTCGTCAAAATATATAGTCCTCAACTTAGTCCTCAAAATATAAAGTCCTCAACTTAGTCCTCAAAATATAAAGTCCGAAACTTAGTCCTCAAAATATAAAGTCCTCAACTTAGTCCTCAAAATATAAAGTCCGAAACTTAGTCCTCAAAATATTAATACCTCAACTTAGTCCTTAAAATATAAAGTCCTCAACTTAGTCCTCAAAAAGTAAATTCCTTAACTTCGTCCTCAAAATATAAAGTCCGAAACTTAGTCCTCAAAATATAAAGTCCTCAACTTAGTCCTCAAAATATACATTTCTCAACTTAGTCGTCAAAATATATAGTCCTCAACTTAGTCCTCAAAATATAAAGTCCTCAACTTAGTCCTCAAAATATACATTTCTCAACTTAGTCCTCAAAACATATAGTCCTCAACTTAGTCCTCAAAATATAAAGTCCTCAACTTATTCCTCAAAATATAAAGTCCTTAACTTAGTCCTCAAAATATAAAGTCCTGAACTTAGTCCTCAAAAAGTAAATTCCTTAACTTCGTCCTCAAAATATAAAGTCCGAAACTTAGTCCTCAAAATATAAAGTCCTCAACTTAGTCCTCAAAATATACATTTCTCAACTTAGTCGTCAAAATATATAGTCCTCAACTTAGTCCTCAAAATATAAAGTCCTCAACTTAGACCTCAAAATATAAAGTCCGAAACTTAGTCCTCAAAATATAAAGTCCTCAACTTAGTCCTCAAAATATAAAGTCCGAAACTTAGTCCTCAAAATATTAATACCTCAACTTAGTCCTTAAAATATAAAGTCCTCAACTTAGTCCTCAAAAAGTAAATTCCTTAACTTCGTCCTCAAAATATAAAGTCCGAAACTTAGTCCTCAAAATATAAAGTCCTCAACTTAGTCCTCAAAATATACATTTCTCAACTTAGTCCTCAAAATATAAATCCCTCAACTTAGTCCTCAAAATATACATTTTTCAACTTAGTCCTCAAAATATATAGTCCTCAACTTAGTCCTTAAAATATATAGTCCTCAACTTAGTCCTCAAAATATAAAGTCCTGAATTAATCCTCAAAATATAAATTCCTCAACATAGGTCTCAAAATATAAAGTCCTAAACTTAGTCCTCAAAATATAAATTTCTCAACTTAGTCCTCAAAATATAAATTCCTCAAATTATTTCTCAAAATATAAAGTCCTTAACTTAGTCCTCAAATTATAAAGCCCTCGACTTAGTCCTCGAAATATAAATTCCTCAACTTAGTCCTCCAAATATAAAGTTCTCAACTTAGTCCTCGAAATATTAATTCCTCAACTTAGTTCTCCAAATATAAATTCCTCATCTAAGTCCTCAAAATATAAATTCCTCAACTTAGTTCTCAAAATATAAAGTCCTCAACTTAGTCCTCAAAATATAAGCTTCCCAACTTAGTCCTCAATAAGTAAATTCTTTAACTTAGTCCTCAAAATATAAAGTCCTTAACTTAGTCCTTAAATTATAAAGTCCTCAACTTAGTCCTCAAATTATCAAGTCCTCAACTTAGTCCTCAAATTATAAAGTCCTCAACTTAGTCCTCGAAATATTAATTCCTCAACTTAGTTCTCCAAATATAAATTCCTCATCTAAGTCCTCAAAATATAAATTCCTCAACTTAGTTCTCAAAATATAAAGTCCTCAACTTAGTCCTCAAAATATAAACTTCCCAACTTAGTCCTCAATACGTAAATTCTTTAACTTAGTCCTCAAAATATAAAGCCCTCAACTTAGTCCTCAAATTATAAAGTCCTCAACTTAGTCCTCAAAATATAAAGTCCTCAACTTAGTCCTCGAAATATTAATTCCTCAACTTAGTCCTCCAAATATAAATTCCTCATCTAAGTCCTCAAAATATAAATTCCTCAACTTAGTTCTCAAAATATAAAGTCCTCAACTTAGTCCTCAAAATATAAACTTCCCAACTTAGTCCTCAATAAGTAAATTCTTTAACTTAGTCCTCAAAATATAAAGTTCTCAACTTAGTCCTCAAATTATAAAGTCCTCAACTTAGTCCTCAAAATATAAAGTCCTGAATTAATCCTCAAAATATAAATTCCTCAACATAGGTCTCAAAATATAAAGTCCTAAACTTAGTCCTCAAAATATAAATTTCTCAACTTAGTCCTCAAAATATAAATTCCTCAAATTATTTCTCAAAATATAAAGTCCTTAACTTAGTCCTCAAATTATAAAGCCCTCGACTTAGTCCTCGAAATATAAATTCCTCAACTTAGTCCTCCAAATATAAAGTTCTCAACTTAGTCCTCGAAATATTAATTCCTCAACTTAGTTCTCCAAATATAAATTCCTCATCTAAGTCCTCAAAATATAAATTCCTCAACTTAGTTCTCAAAATATAAAGTCCTCAACTTAGTCCTCAAAAAGTAAATTCCTTAACTTCGTCCTCAAAATATAAAGTCCGAAACTTAGTCCTCAAAATATAAAGTCCTCAACTTAGTCCTCAAAATATACATTTCTCAACTTAGTCGTCAAAATATATAGTCCTCAACTTAGTCCTCAAAATATAAAGTCCTCAACTTAGTCCTCAAAATATACATTTCTCAACTTAGTCCTCAAAACATATAGTCCTCAACTTAGTCCTCAAAATATAAAGTCCTCAACTTATTCCTCAAAATATAAAGTCCTTAACTTAGTCCTCAAAATATAAAGTCCTGAACTTAGTCCTCAAAAAGTAAATTCCTTAACTTCGTCCTCAAAATATAAAGTCCGAAACTTAGTCCTCAAAATATAAAGTCCTCAACTTAGTCCTCAAAATATACATTTCTCAACTTAGTCGTCAAAATATATAGTCCTCAACTTAGTCCTCAAAATATAAAGTCCTCAACTTAGTCCTCAAAATATAAAGTCCGAAACTTAGTCCTCAAAATATAAAGTCCTCAACTTAGTCCTCAAAATATAAAGTCCGAAACTTAGTCCTCAAAATATTAATACCTCAACTTAGTCCTTAAAATATAAAGTCCTCAACTTAGTCCTCAAAAAGTAAATTCCTTAACTTCGTCCTCAAAATATAAAGTCCGAAACTTAGTCCTCAAAATATAAAGTCCTCAACTTAGTCCTCAAAATATACATTTCTCAACTTAGTCCTCAAAATATAAATCCCTCAACTTAGTCCTCAAAATATACATTTTTCAACTTAGTCCTCAAAATATATAGTCCTCAACTTAGTCCTTAAAATATATAGTCCTCAACTTAGTCCTCAAAATATAAAGTCCTGAATTAATCCTCAAAATATAAATTCCTCAACATAGGTCTCAAAATATAAAGTCCTAAACTTAGTCCTCAAAATATAAATTTCTCAACTTAGTCCTCAAAATATAAATTCCTCAAATTATTTCTCAAAATATAAAGTCCTTAACTTAGTCCTCAAATTATAAAGCCCTCGACTTAGTCCTCGAAATATAAATTCCTCAACTTAGTCCTCCAAATATAAAGTTCTCAACTTAGTCCTCGAAATATTAATTCCTCAACTTAGTTCTCCAAATATAAATTCCTCATCTAAGTCCTCAAAATATAAATTCCTCAACTTAGTTCTCAAAATATAAAGTCCTCAACTTAGTCCTCAAAATATAAGCTTCCCAACTTAGTCCTCAATAAGTAAATTCTTTAACTTAGTCCTCAAAATATAAAGTCCTTAACTTAGTCCTTAAATTATAAAGTCCTCAACTTAGTCCTCAAATTATCAAGTCCTCAACTTAGTCCTCAAATTATAAAGTCCTCAACTTAGTCCTCGAAATATTAATTCCTCAACTTAGTTCTCCAAATATAAATTCCTCATCTAAGTCCTCAAAATATAAATTCCTCAACTTAGTTCTCAAAATATAAAGTCCTCAACTTAGTCCTCAAAATATAAACTTCCCAACTTAGTCCTCAATACGTAAATTCTTTAACTTAGTCCTCAAAATATAAAGCCCTCAACTTAGTCCTCAAATTATAAAGTCCTCAACTTAGTCCTCAAAATATAAAGTCCTCAACTTAGTCCTCGAAATATTAATTCCTCAACTTAGTCCTCCAAATATAAATTCCTCATCTAAGTCCTCAAAATATAAATTCCTCAACTTAGTTCTCAAAATATAAAGTCCTCAACTTAGTCCTCAAAATATAAACTTCCCAACTTAGTCCTCAATAAGTAAATTCTTTAACTTAGTCCTCAAAATATAAAGTTCTCAACTTAGTCCTCAAATTATAAAGTCCTCAACTTAGTCCTCAAAATATAAAGTCCTGAATTAATCCTCAAAATATAAATTCCTCAACATAGGTCTCAAAATATAAAGTCCTAAACTTAGTCCTCAAAATATAAATTTCTCAACTTAGTCCTCAAAATATAAATTCCTCAAATTATTTCTCAAAATATAAAGTCCTTAACTTAGTCCTCAAATTATAAAGCCCTCGACTTAGTCCTCGAAATATAAATTCCTCAACTTAGTCCTCCAAATATAAAGTTCTCAACTTATTCCTCGAAATATTAATTCCTCAACTTAGTTCTCCAAATATAAATTCCTCATCTAAGTCCTCAAAATATAAATTCCTCAACTTAGTTCTCAAAATATAAAGTCCTCAACTTAGTCCTCAAAATATAAGCTTCCCAACTTAGTCCTCAATAAGTAAATTCTTTAACTTAGTCCTCAAAATATAAAGTCCTTAACTTAGTCCTTAAATTATAAAGTCCTCAACTTAGTCCTCAAATTATCAAGTCCTCAACTTAGTCCTCAAATTATAAAGTCCTCAACTTAGTCCTCGAAATATTAATTCCTCAACTTAGTTCTCCAAATATAAATTCCTCATCTAAGTCCTCAAAATATAAATTCCTCAACTTAGTTCTCAAAATATAAAGTCCTCAACTTAGTCCTCGAAATATTAATTCCTCAACTTAGTCCTCCAAATATAAACTTCCCAACTTAGTCCTCAATACGTAAATTCTTTAACTTAGTCCTCAAAATATAAAGCCCTCAACTTAGTCCTCAAATTATAAAGTCCTCAACTTAGTCCTCAAAATATAAAGTCCTCAACTTAGTCCTCGAAATATTAATTCCTCAACTTAGTCCTCCAAATATAAATTCCTCATCTAAGTCCTCAAAATATAAATTCCTCAACTTAGTTCTCAAAATATAAAGTCCTCAACTTAGTCCTCAAAATATAAACTTCCCAACTTAGTCCTCAATAAGTAAATTCTTTAACTTAGTCCTCAAAATATAAAGTTCTCAACTTAGTCCTCAAATTATAAAGTCCTCAACTTAGTCCTCAAAATATAAAGTCCTGAACTTAGTCCTCAAAAAGTAAATTCCTTAACTTCGTCCTCAAAATATAAAGTCCGAAACTTAGTCCTCAAAATATAAAGTCCTCAACTTAGTCCTCAAAATATACATTTCTCAACTTAGTCGTCAAAATATATAGTCCTCAACTTAGTCCTCAAAATATAAAGTCCTCAACTTAGTCCTCAAAATATAAAGTCCGAAACTTAGTCCTCAAAATATAAAGTCCTCAACTTAGTCCTCAAAATATAAAGTCCGAAACTTAGTCCTCAAAATATTAATACCTCAACTTAGTCCTTAAAATATAAAGTCCTCAACTTAGTCCTCAAAAAGTAAATTCCTTAACTTCGTCCTCAAAATATAAAGTCCGAAACTTAGTCCTCAAAATATAAAGTCCTCAACTTAGTCCTCAAAATATACATTTCTCAACTTAGTCGTCAAAATATATAGTCCTCAACTTAGTCCTCAAAATATAAAGTCCTCAACTTAGTCCTCAAAATATACATTTCTCAACTTAGTCCTCAAAACATATAGTCCTCAACTTAGTCCTCAAAATATAAAGTCCTCAACTTATTCCTCAAAATATAAAGTCCTTAACTTAGTCCTCAAAATATAAAGTCCTGAACTTAGTCCTCAAAAAGTAAATTCCTTAACTTCGTCCTCAAAATATAAAGTCCGAAACTTAGTCCTCAAAATATAAAGTCCTCAACTTAGTCCTCAAAATATACATTTCTCAACTTAGTCGTCAAAATATATAGTCCTCAACTTAGTCCTCAAAATATAAAGTCCTCAACTTAGTCCTCAAAATATAAAGTCCGAAACTTAGTCCTCAAAATATAAAGTCCTCAACTTAGTCCTCAAAATATACATTTCTCAACTTAGTCGTCAAAATATATAGTCCTCAACTTAGTCCTCAAAATATAAAGTCCTCAACTTAGTCCTCAAAATATAAAGTCCTCAACTTAGTCCTCAAAATATAAAGTCCGAAACTTAGTCCTCAAAATATAAAGTCCTCAACTTAGTCCTCAAAATATAAAGTCCGAAACTTAGTCCTCAAAATATTAATACCTCAACTTAGTCCTTAAAATATAAAGTCCTCAACTTAGTCCTCAAAAAGTAAATTCCTTAACTTCGTCCTCAAAATATAAAGTCCGAAACTTAGTCCTCAAAATATAAAGTCCTCAACTTAGTCCTCAAAATATACATTTCTCAACTTAGTCGTCAAAATATATAGTCCTCAACTTAGTCCTCAAATTATAAAGTCCTCAACTTAGTCCTCAAAATATACATTTCTCAACTTAGTCCTCAAAACATATAGTCCTCAACTTAGTCCTCAAAATATAAAGTCCTCAACTTATTCCTCAAAATATAAAGTCCTTAACTTAGTCCTCAAAATATAAAGTCCTGAACTTAGTCCTCAAAAAGTAAATTCCTTAACTTCGTCCTCAAAATATAAAGTCCGAAACTTAGTCCTCAAAATATAAAGTCCTCAACTTAGTCCTCAAAATATACATTTCTCAACTTAGTCGTCAAAATATATAGTCCTCAACTTAGTCCTCAAAATATAAAGTCCTCAACTTAGTCCTCAAAATATAAAGTCCGAAACTTAGTCCTCAAAATATAAAGTCCTCAACTTAGTCCTCAAAATATAAAGTCCGAAACTTAGTCCTCAAAATATTAATACCTCAACTTAGTCCTTAAAATATAAAGTCCTCAACTTAGTCCTCAAAAAGTAAATTATTTAACTTCGTCCTCAAAATATAAAGTCCGAAACTTAGTCCTCAAAATATAAAGTCCTCAACTTAGTCCTCAAAATATACATTTCTCAACTTAGTCCTCAAAATATAAATCCCTCAACTTAGTCCTCAAAATATACATTTTTCAACTTAGTCCTCAAAATATATAGTCCTCAACTTAGTCCTTAAAATATATAGTCCTCAACTTAGTCCTCAAAATATAAAGTCCTGAATTAATCCTCAAAATATAAATTCCTCAACATAGGTCTCAAAATATAAAGTCCTAAACTTAGTCCTCAAAATATAAATTTCTCAACTTAGTCCTCAAAATATAAATTCCTCAAATTATTTCTCAAAATATAAAGTCCTTAACTTAGTCCTCAAATTATAAAGCCCTCGACTTAGTCCTCGAAATATAAATTCCTCAACTTAGTCCTCCAAATATAAAGTTCTCAACTTAGTCCTCGAAATATTAATTCCTCAACTTAGTTCTCCAAATATAAATTCCTCATCTAAGTCCTCAAAATATAAATTCCTCAACTTAGTTCTCAAAATATAAAGTCCTCAACTTAGTCCTCAAAATATAAGCTTCCCAACTTAGTCCTCAATAAGTAAATTCTTTAACTTAGTCCTCAAAATATAAAGTCCTTAACTTAGTCCTTAAATTATAAAGTCCTCAACTTAGTCCTCAAATTATCAAGTCCTCAACTTAGTCCTCAAATTATAAAGTCCTCAACTTAGTCCTCGAAATATTAATTCCTCAACTTAGTTCTCCAAATATAAATTCCTCATCTAAGTCCTCAAAATATAAATTCATTAACTTAGTTCTCAAAATATAAAGTCCTCAACTTAGTCCTCAAAATATAAACTTCCCAACTTAGTCCTCAATACGTAAATTCTTTAACTTAGTCCTTAAAATATAAAGCCCTCAACTTAGTCCTCAAATTATAAAGTCCTCAACTTAGTCCTCAAAATATAAAGTCCTCAACTTAGTCCTCGAAATATTAATTCCTCAACTTAGTCCTCCAAATATAAATTCCTCATCTAAGTCCTCAAAATATAAATTCCTCAACTTAGTTCTCAAAATATAAAGTCCTCAACTTAGTCCTCAAAATATAAACTTCCCAACTTAGTCCTCAATAAGTAAATTCTTTAACTTAGTCCTCAAAATATAAAGTTCTCAACTTAGTCCTCAAATTATATAGTCCTCAACTTAGTCCTCAAAATATAAAGTCCTGAACTTAGTCCTCAAAAAGTAAATTCCTTAACTTCGTCCTCAAAATATAAAGTCCGAAACTTAGTCCTCAAAATATAAAGTCCTCTACTTAGTCCTCAAAATATACATTTCTCAACTTAGTCGTCAAAATATATAGTCCTCAACTTAGTCCTCAAAATATAAATTCCTCAACTTAGTTCTCAAAATATAAAGTCCTCAACTTAGTCCTCGAAATATTAATTCCTCAACTTAGTCCTCCAAATATAAACTTCCCAACTTAGTCCTCAATACGTAAATTCTTTAACTTAGTCCTCAAAATATAAAGCCCTCAACTTAGTCCTCAAATTATAAAGTCCTCAACTTAGTCCTCAAAATATAAAGTCCTCAACTTAGTCCTCGAAATATTAATTCCTCAACTTAGTCCTCCAAATATAAATTCCTCATCTAAGTCCTCAAAATATAAATTCCTCAACTTAGTTCTCAAAATATAAAGTCCTCAACTTAGTCCTCAAAATATAAACTTCCCAACTTAGTCCTCAATAAGTAAATTCTTTAACTTAGTCCTCAAAATATAAAGTTCTCAACTTAGTCCTCAAATTATAAAGTCCTCAACTTAGTCCTCAAAATATAAAGTCCTGAACTTAGTCCTCAAAAAGTAAATTCCTTAACTTCGTCCTCAAAATATAAAGTCCGAAACTTAGTCCTCAAAATATAAAGTCCTCAACTTAGTCCTCAAAATATACATTTCTCAACTTAGTCGTCAAAATATATAGTCCTCAACTTAGTCCTCAAAATATAAAGTCCTCAACTTAGTCCTCAAAATATAAAGTCCGAAACTTAGTCCTCAAAATATAAAGTCCTCAACTTAGTCCTCAAAATATAAAGTCCGAAACTTAGTCCTCAAAATATTAATACCTCAACTTAGTCCTTAAAATATAAAGTCCTCAACTTAGTCCTCAAAAAGTAAATTCCTTAACTTCGTCCTCAAAATATAAAGTCCGAAACTTAGTCCTCAAAATATAAAGTCCTCAACTTAGTCCTCAAAATATACATTTCTCAACTTAGTCGTCAAAATATATAGTCCTCAACTTAGTCCTCAAAATATAAAGTCCTCAACTTAGTCCTCAAAATATACATTTCTCAACTTAGTCCTCAAAACATATAGTCCTCAACTTAGTCCTCAAAATATAAAGTCCTCAACTTATTCCTCAAAATATAAAGTCCTTAACTTAGTCCTCAAAATATAAAGTCCTGAACTTAGTCCTCAAAAAGTAAATTCCTTAACTTCGTCCTCAAAATATAAAGTCCGAAACTTAGTCCTCAAAATATAAAGTCCTCAACTTAGTCCTCAAAATATACATTTCTCAACTTAGTCGTCAAAATATATAGTCCTCAACTTAGTCCTCAAAATATAAAGTCCTCAACTTAGTCCTCAAAATATAAAGTCCGAAACTTAGTCCTCAAAATATAAAGTCCTCAACTTAGTCCTCAAAATATACATTTCTCAACTTAGTCGTCAAAATATATAGTCCTCAACTTAGTCCTCAAAATATAAAGTCCTCAACTTAGTCCTCAAAATATAAAGTCCTCAACTTAGTCCTCAAAATATAAAGTCCGAAACTTAGTCCTCAAAATATAAAGTCCTCAACTTAGTCCTCAAAATATAAAGTCCGAAACTTAGTCCTCAAAATATTAATACCTCAACTTAGTCCTTAAAATATAAAGTCCTCAACTTAGTCCTCAAAAAGTAAATTCCTTAACTTCGTCCTCAAAATATAAAGTCCGAAACTTAGTCCTCAAAATATAAAGTCCTCAACTTAGTCCTCAAAATAGACATTTCTCAACTTAGTCGTCAAAATATATAGTCCTCAACTTAGTCCTCAAAATATAAAGTCCTCAACTTAGTCCTCAAAATATACATTTCTCAACTTAGTCCTCAAAACATATAGTCCTCAACTTAGTCCTCAAAATATAAAGTCCTCAACTTATTCCTCAAAATATAAAGTCCTTAACTTAGTCCTCAAAATATAAAGTCCTGAACTTAGTCCTCAAAAAGTAAATTCCTTAACTTCGTCCTCAAAATATAAAGTCCGAAACTTAGTCCTCAAAATATAAAGTCCTCAACTTAGTCCTCAAAATATACATTTCTCAACTTAGTCGTCAAAATATATAGTCCTCAACTTAGTCCTCAAAATATAAAGTCCTCAACTTAGTCCTCAAAATATAAAGTCCGAAACTTAGTCCTCAAAATATAAAGTCCTCAACTTAGTCCTCAAAATATAAAGTCCGAAACTTAGTCCTCAAAATATTAATACCTCAACTTAGTCCTTAAAATATAAAGTCCTCAACTTAGTCCTCAAAAAGTAAATTATTTAACTTCGTCCTCAAAATATAAAGTCCGAAACTTAGTCCTCAAAATATAAAGTCCTCAACTTAGTCCTCAAAATATACATTTCTCAACTTAGTCCTCAAAATATAAATCCCTCAACTTAGTCCTCAAAATATACATTTTTCAACTTAGTCCTCAAAATATATAGTCCTCAACTTAGTCCTTAAAATATATAGTCCTCAACTTAGTCCTCAAAATATAAAGTCCTGAATTAATCCTCAAAATATAAATTCCTCAACATAGGTCTCAAAATATAAAGTCCTAAACTTAGTCCTCAAAATATAAATTTCTCAACTTAGTCCTCAAAATATAAATTCCTCAAATTATTTCTCAAAATATAAAGTCCTTAACTTAGTCCTCAAATTATAAAGCCCTCGACTTAGTCCTCGAAATATAAATTCCTCAACTTAGTCCTCCAAATATAAAGTTCTCAACTTAGTCCTCGAAATATTAATTCCTCAACTTAGTTCTCCAAATATAAATTCCTCATCTAAGTCCTCAAAATATAAATTCCTCAACTTAGTTCTCAAAATATAAAGTCCTCAACTTAGTCCTCAAAATATAAGCTTCCCAACTTAGTCCTCAATAAGTAAATTCTTTAACTTAGTCCTCAAAATATAAAGTCCTTAACTTAGTCCTTAAATTATAAAGTCCTCAACTTAGTCCTCAAAATATAAAGTCCTCAACTTAGTCCTCGAAATATTAATTCCTCAACTTAGTCCTCCAAATATAAATTCCTCATCTAAGTCCTCAAAATATAAATTCCTCAACTTAGTTCTCAAAATATAAAGTCCTCAACTTAGTCCTCAAAATATAAACTTCCCAACTTAGTCCTCAATAAGTAAATTCTTTAACTTAGTCCTCAAAATATAAAGTTCTCAACTTAGTCCTCAAATTATAAAGTCCTCAACTTAGTCCTCAAAATATAAAGTCCTGAACTTAGTCCTCAAAAAGTAAATTCCTTAACTTCGTCCTCAAAATATAAAGTCCGAAACTTAGTCCTCAAAATATAAAGTCCTCTACTTAGTCCTCAAAATATACATTTCTCAACTTAGTCGTCAAAATATATAGTCCTCAACTTAGTCCTCAAAATATAAAGTCCTCAACTTAGTCCTCAAAATATAAAGTCCGAAACTTAGTCCTCAAAATATAAAGTCCTCAACTTAGTCCTCAAAATATAAAGTCCGAAACTTAGTCCTCAAAATATTAATACCTCAACTTAGTCCTTAAAATATAAAGTCCTCAACTTAGTCCTCAAAAAGTAAATTCCTTAACTTCGTCCTCAAAATATAAAGTCCGAAACTTAGTCCTCAAAATATAAAGTCCTTAACTTAGTCCTCAAAATATACATTTCTCAACTTAGTCGTCAAAATATATAGTCCTCAACTTAGTCCTCAAAATATAAAGTCCTCAACTTAGTCCTCAAAATATACATTTCTCAACTTAGTCCTCAAAACATATAGTCCTCAACTTAGTCCTCAAAATATAAAGTCCTCAACTTATTCCTCAAAATATAAAGTCCTTAACTTAGTCCTCAAAATATAAAGTCCTCAACTTAGTCCTCGAAATATTAATTCCTTAACTTAGTCCTCCAAATATAAATTCCTCATCTAAGTCCTCAAAATATAAATTCCTCAACTTAGTTCTCAAAATATAAAGTCCTCAACTTAGTCCTCAAAATATAAACTTCCCAACTTAGTCCTCAATAAGTAAATTCTTTAACTTAGTCCTCAAAATATAAAGTTCTCAACTTAGTCCTCAAATTATAAAGTCCTCAACTTAGTCCTCAAAATATAAAGTCCTCAACTTAGTCCTCAAAAAGTAAATTCCTTAACTTCGTCCTCAAAATATAAAGTCCGAAACTTAGTCCTCAAAATATAAAGTCCTCAACTTAGTCCTCAAAATATACATTTCTCAACTTAGTCGTCAAAATATATAGTCCTCAACTTAGTCCTCAAAATATAAAGTCCTCAACTTAGTCCTCAAAATATAAAGTCCGAAACTTAGTCCTCAAAATATAAAGTCCTCAACTTAGTCCTCAAAATATAAAGTCCGAAACTTAGTCCTCAAAATATTAATACCTCAACTTAGTCCTTAAAATATAAAGTCCTCAACTTAGTCCTCAAAAAGTAAATTCCTTAACTTCGTCCTCAAAATATAAAGTCCTCAACTTAGTCCTCAAAATATAAAGTCCTCAACTTAGTCCTCGAAATATTAATTCCTTAACTTAGTCCTCCAAATATAAATTCCTCATCTAAGTCCTCAAAATATAAATTCCTCAACTTAGTTCTCAAAATATAAAGTCCTCAACTTAGTCCTCAAAATATAAACTTCCCAACTTAGTCCTCAATAAGTAAATTCTTTAACTTAGTCCTCAAAATATAAAGTTCTCAACTTAGTCCTCAAATTATAAAGTCCTCAACTTAGTCCTCAAAATATAAAGTCCTCAACTTAGTCCTCAAAAAGTAAATTCCTTAACTTCGTCCTCAAAATATAAAGTCCGAAACTTAGTCCTCAAAATATAAAGTCCTCAACTTAGTCCTCAAAATATACATTTCTCAACTTAGTCGTCAAAATATATAGTCCTCAACTTAGTCCTCAAAATATAAAGTCCTCAACTTAGTCCTCAAAATATAAAGTCCGAAACTTAGTCCTCAAAATATAAAGTCCTCAACTTAGTCCTCAAAATATAAAGTCCGAAACTTAGTCCTCAAAATATTAATACCTCAACTTAGTCCTTAAAATATAAAGTCCTCAACTTAGTCCTCAAAAAGTAAATTCCTTAACTTCGTCCTCAAAATATAAAGTCCGAAACTTAGTCCTCAAAATATAAAGTCCTCAACTTAGTCCTCAAAATATACATTTCTCAACTTAGTCGTCAAAATATATAGTCCTCAACTTAGTCCTCAAAATATAAAGTCCTCAACTTAGTCCTCAAAATATACATTTCTCAACTTAGTCCTCAAAACATATAGTCCTCAACTTAGTCCTCAAAATATAAAGTCCGAAACTTAGTCCTCAAAATATAAAGTCCTCAACTTAGTCCTCAAAATATAAAGTCCTCAACTTATTCCTCAAAATATAAAGTCCTTAACTTAGTCCTCAAAATATAAAGTCCTCAACTTAGTCCTCAAAAAGTAAATTCCTTAACTTCGTCCTCAAAATATAAAGTCCGAAACTTAGTCCTCAAAATATAAAGTCCTCAACTTAGTCCTCAAAATATAAACTTCCCAACTTAGTCCTCAAAATATAAAGTCCTCAACTAAGTCCTCGAAATATTAATTCCTCAACTTAGTCCTCCAAATATAAATTCCTCAAATTAGTCCTTAAAATATAAATTCCTCATCTAAGTCCTCAAAATATAAATTCCTCAACTTAGTTCTCAAAATATAAAGTCCTCAATTTAGTCCTCAAATTATAAAGTCCTCAACTTAGTCCTCGAAATATTTATTCCTCAACTTAGTCCTCCAAATATAAATTCCTCATCTAAGTCCTCAAAATATAAATTCCTCAACTTAGTTTTCAAAATATAAAGTCCTCAACTTAGTCCTCAAAATATAAACTTCCCAAATTAGTCCTCAATAAGTAAATTCTTTAACTTAGTCCTCAAAATATAAAGTCCTCAACTTAGTCCTCAAATTATAAAGTCCTCAACTTAGTCCTCAAAATATACATTTCTCAACTTAGTCCTCAGAATATTAAGTCCTCAACTTAGTCCTTAAAACATAAAGTCCTCAACTTAGTCCTCAAATTATCAAGTTCTCAACTTAGTCCTCAAAAAGTAAATTCTTTAACTTAGTCCTAAAAATATAAAGTCCTCAACTTAGTCCTCAAATTATAAAGTCCTCAACTTAGTCCTCGAAATATTAATTCCCCAACTTAGTCCTCAAAATATAAATTCCTCATCTAAGTCCTCAAAATATAAATTCCTCAACTTAGTTCTCAAAATATAAAGTCCTCAACTTAGTCCTCAAAATATAAAGTTCCCAACTTAGTCCTCAAAAAGTAAATTCTTTAACTTAGTCCTCAAAATATAAAGTCCTCAACTTAGTCCTCAAATTGTAAAGTCCTCAACTTAGTCCTCAAAATACAAAGTCCTCAACTTAGTCCTCAAAATATAAAGTCCTCAACTTAGTCCTCAAAATATAAAGTCCTCAACTTAGTCCTCAAAAAGTAAATTCCTTAACTTCGTCCTCAAAATATAAAGTCCGAAACTTAGTCCTCAAAATATAAAGTCCTTCACTTAGTCCTCAAAGTATACATTTCTCAACTTAGTCCTCAGAATATTAAGTCCTCAACTTAGTCCTCAAAACATAAAGTTCTCAACTTAGTTTTCAAATTATCAAGTTCTCAACTTAGTCCTCAAAACATAAAGTTCTCAACTTAGTCCTCAAAATATAAAGTCCTGAATTAAGTCCTCAAAATATAAATTCCTCAACTTAGTTCTCAAAATATAAAGTCCTCAACTTAGTCCTCAAATTATCAAGTCCTCAACTTAGTCCTCAAATTATAAAGTCCTCAACTTAGTCCTCGAAATATTAATTCCTTAACTTAGTCCTCCAAATATAAATTCCTTATCTAAGTCCTCAAAATATAAATTCCTCAACTTAGTTCTCAAAATATAAATTCCTCAACTTAGTCCTCAAAATATAAACTTCCCAACTTAGTCCTCAATAAGTAAATTCTTTAACTTAGTCCTCAAAATATAAAGTCCTCAACTTAGTCCTCAAATTATAAAGTCCTCAACTTAGTCCTCAAAATATAAAGTCCTCAACTTAGTCCTCAAAATATAAAGTCCGAAACTTAGTCCTCAAAATATAAATTCCTCAACTTAGTCCTCAAAATATAAAGTCCTCAACTTAGTCCTCAAAATATAAAGTCCTCAACTTAGTCCTCGAAATATTAATTCCTCAACTTAGTCCTCAAAATATAAATTCCTCATCTTAGTCCTCAAAATATAAATTCCTCAACTTAGTCCTCAAAATATAAAGTCCTCAACTTATTCCTCAAAATATAAAGTCCTTAACTTAGTCCTCAAAATATAAAGTCCTCAACTTAGTCCTCAAAATATAAAGTCCTGAATTAAGTCCTCAAAATATAAATTCCTCAACTTAGTTCTCAAAATATAAAGTCCTCAACTTAGTCCTCAAAATATAAATTCCTCAACTTAGTCCTCAAAATATAAAGTCCTCAACTTAGTCCTCAAAATATAAAGTCCTCAACTTAGTCCTCGAAATATTAATTCCTCAACTTAGTCCTCAAAATATAAATTCCTCATCTAAGTCCTCAAAATATAAATTCCTCAACTTAGTTCTCAAAATATAAAGTCCTTAACTTATTCCTCAAAATATAAAGTCCTTAACTTAGTCCTCAAAATATAAAGTCCTCAACTTAGTCCTCAAAATATAAAGTCCTGAATTAAGTCCGCAAAATATAAATTCCTCAACTTAGTTCTTAAAATATAAAGTCCTCAACTTAGTCCTCAAAATATAAATTCCTCAACTTAGTCCTCAAAATATAAAGTCCTCAACTTAGTCCTCAAAATATAAAGTCCTCAACTTAGTCCTCGAAATATTAATTCCTCAACTTAGTTCTCAAAATATAAAGTCCTCAACTTAGTCCTCAAAACATAAATTCCTCAACTTAGTTCTCAAAATATAAAGTCCTCAACTTAGTCCTCAAAATATAAATTCCTCAACTTAGTCCTCAAAATATAAAGTCCTCAACTTAGTCCTCAAAATATAAAGTCCTCAACTTATTCCTCGAAATATTAATTCCTCAACTTAGTCCTCAAAATATAAATTTCTCATCTAAGTCCTCAAAATATAAATTCCTCAACTTAGTTCTCAAAATATAAAGTCCTCAACTAAGTCCTCAAAATACAAAGTCCTCAACTTAGTCCTCAAAATATAAAGTCCTCAACTTAGTCCTCAAAATATAAAGTCCTCAACTTAGTCCTCAAAAAGTAAATTCCTTAACTTCGTCCTCAAAATATAAAGTCCGAAACTTAGTCCTCAAAATATAAAGTCCTCAACTTAGTCCTTAAAATATACATTTCTCAACTTAGTCCTCAAAATATATAGTCCTCAACTTAGTCCTCAAAATATAAAGTCCTCAACTTAGTCCTCAAAATATAAAGTCCTCAACTTAGTCCTCAAAATATAAAGTCCTCAACTTAGTCCTCAAAATATACATTTCTTAACTTAGTCCTCAGAAATTTAAGTCCTCAACTAAGTCCTCAAAACATAAAGTCCTCAACTTAGTCCTCAAATTATCAAGTTCTTAACTTAGTCCTCAAAATATAAAGTTCTTAACTTAGTCCTCAAAATATAAAGTCCTGAATTAAGTCCTCAAAATATAAATTCCTCAACTTAGTCCTCAAAATATAAACTTCCCAACTTAGTCCTCGATAAGTAAATTCTTTAACTTAGTCCTCAAAATATAAAGTCCTCAACTTAGTCCTCAAATTATAAAGTCCTCAACTTAGTCCTCAAAATATACATTTCTCAACTTAGTCCTTAGAATATTAAGTCCTCAACTTAGTCCTTAAAACATAAAGTCCTCAACTTAGTCCTCAAATTATCAAGTCCTCAACTTAGTCCTCAAAAAGTAAATTCTTTAAATTAGTCCTCAAAATATAAAATCCTCAACTTAGTCCTCAAAATATAAATTCCTCATCTAAGTGTTATGTGTCAAAGACTCACAACCTCGCGAAGTCTAAACGAAGAACCCCTGCACGGCTCTTCCGTTTGAGAGCCTTTTTCCGCGCCTGATTTTCGGCCAGCTTTTGCCGCCAGCAAAAACCGGTCTCGCCGGTGCTCCCCTCTAAGTTTATTCCCCCCGCAGCAGCCACGGAGTTCAGACAGGCCGGCGCCTGCTCCCCGCAGAGACTACGTCACGCGCCTTCAACCATTGTTTTCGGATGTGACCGTTCATCCATTTCGACTTGTTTTGACACGAATGTCAGAAAACAAGGAATTTAGTAAAATTCCATTTGTTCACGCATTACTGTTTTGTTCTTTTGCGAATTAGTATTAATGCGTTATTATTACTATTATTACTACTATTATTATTATTATTATTATTTTTTTTTTTTTTTTTTTTTTCTACAAAACAAGTTTAGGAGAGGAAAAAATGCATTTACGCACTTGTTCGTGTGGGACTCGACCACGTGCTGTGGTAATACCTCACTAAAACAACCTCTCCCATTCTTGCTTTACATATTCTAATCCACTATTGCTCCATCCGTCCTGGAGGGTAAGCAAAAGCGTGATTCATTTACTAGAGTTGTTATTTTCGTTTCTTACACTGTTGTTCTCACCCATTGCCGCCGATATTCTTAAGCGGTGGTCAAGAACGTTGTTGGATGCTTTTTTAGAGCTACCGAATACCGAGTACAAGAACAATTAATCTGACCCTGTAGCCTGGATATATTTTACTCAATTCAAACAGAAGGTCTTGATACTTTGTCCGCTTCTCATCCTCCTTTTGAGTGATATTGCTCTCAGCAGGTGCCGAAAACTCTATCACACAAATGACCCTACTTTTATGATCCTGGAGCACTATATCAGGTTTATTGGCGCTGATACGATGAGTGGTGGAAAAAGAAAAATTCCAGTAGATCTTACACTGATCATTTTCCACAACGGACTCCTGATCCCCCTGGGCATACGGCAAGATGGGTTCTTTATCTATACCATATTCTACCGATTATTATTATTATTATTTTTTTTTTTTTTTTTTTTTTTTTACAAAACAAGTTTAGGAGAGGAAAAAATGCATTTACGCACTTGTTCGTGTGAGACTCGACCACATCCTGTGGCAATACCGCACTAAAACAACCTCTCCCAATTCTTGCTTTACATATTCTTATCAACTTTTGCTCCTTCCGTCCTGGAAGGTAAGCAAAAGTTTCTTTTTTTTTACTCTGTACAGTTTCACCATTCTGTTCTTTGGGTCTTCATGTCCATTGCCGCCGATGTTCTTATGCGGCCGACATGAAATTGTTGGATGCTTTTTTAGAGCTACCTTTAAAGATGTTTTTTTTTTTACAAGGAACAGTGCTGTCGGACCACAAAAAGAGAATTCAAAAGAACTGCTTTTTGCATTCTACCTGCTAACAAATTGGCTTGACGTTCGCAGGTTGGGATCTTCTTCAGTTGGCTCACAAATGAAGCCTTCATCCCTCCTAAGCAGCCGAGAATTAAAACAATCAAATGGACTCTTTATCCTGGATGCATTTTACTCAATTCGAATAAGAGCTCTTGATATTTTATCCGTTTCTCATCCTCCTTTTTAATGATGTTTCTGTCGGCAGGAGCCGAAAACTCAACTACATAAATGATCTTACTTTTATGATCTTGGAGGACCATATCAGGCTTGGTGGCACTGATATGATGAGTGGTGGGGAAAGAAAAATTCCAGTAGATCTTGCACTGGTCATTTTCTACAACGGATTCTTGATCCATTTGGGCATACGGCAGAATGGGCTCCTTATCTATACCGTACTGGTGACGAAGGTGGTAATACAAAACCTTCAGTGCAGCATTGTGTCTTTCTATATATCTGTTACATGCATAAATCGGACAGGCACTTAATATATGACTAAGTGTCTCCGGGTATTGTTTGCATGCACGACAGTTGGAATCGTCAACAGGTATATGCATCACACGGCTGCGGTACACCAAAGTATTAATCACTCCATCCTGACAAGCGAACAAAAATCCCTCTGTCTCCGATTTTAATCCAGCCGATTTAAGGAATGCAAAAGACAAACCTACAGACAATCCCATTTCTCTGACGATATTATAAAATTGTCCGTGAACAGGCTTACTAACATGTTTTTCTAAAAGAAGTACATGTTCTGCATTCTTTACATGTTTTTTGAGCATTAAAGGTGGTAATGACGCTATTCCATGTTCGGTATTATTTGTATCAAATCGAAGATTAAGTTCCTTTGCCGCTCTATTTGCCGCTTGATATAAAAATGCCCCATTATTTGCAACTTCATGATAATGGACAAATTGCATTAAAGGATCCGTACTATTCATCACTGAGCATGCCGCAGCCAGTACAATACAGCGATGAAGACATTCTAAACTTAGTAACCCTCTTCCTCCCTGATCTCGTGGAAGGTATATTCGAGTTACGGAAGACCTTGGATGATGGCATCGATGTATTGTCATCACCTTGCGCGTTTGTCTATCCAGTATCTTCAGCTCATCCACATTCCATTTAACAGCCCCAAATGTGTAGAGTATTAAAGGAATGGCTAATACATTTGTGGCCTGTATCTTATTCTTCCCTGATAATTCGGATGACCAAATTTTTCTGAGAAGACCTCGATATTTAATTTGGAGTTGATCTTTAAGCCCACGCACGTCTTGAGTTTCCGATTGTGGAATTCTAAGATATGCGTAAGTTTCTCCTTTACCAAGATGATGAATGGTGTTGCCACCAATAAGCTGAAGATCGTCTAAATCGCCTGATGTTTCAGATGTTTCTAGTCTTCCTCTATTCATATGGACAACAGCACATTTATCAAGTCCAAAGCTCATTCCAATTGCACTAGAATACTTGGCCACTGCAAACACTAGAATTTTTAATGCTTCCTTACTGGAGCCATAGAGCTTAAGATCGTCCATGTAAAACAGGTGGTTAATCTTGTGAACTCTATGTCTTGGTTTGCCACACAAGTATCCAGAGTGTTTTTCACGAAGCACAACAGACAGAGGCAAGAGGGAGATACAAAACAATAGAGGACTAAGAGAGTCGCCTTGGAAAACTCCTCTTTTGTAGATGATGACGTCAGTCATCACCTGTTGCTTGTTTGATGTCAATACAAACCTTGTTCTCCATAAAAGCATAAGCTCTCTCAAGCATCTCACTATGTCTGGATGTACCGCAAGACATTCAAGAAGCATAATAATAAGCTCATGACTGGTGGAATCAAACGCCTTACGGTAGTCAATCCAAGCCATGGACAAGTTTCGTCGATAAAATATCGAGTCTTGGGTGACACACCTATCAATCAGTAGTTTCTTCCTACAACCTGCCAGACCTCTCTTGCATCCTCGTTGTTCGCCTATTGTACTCCATACTGGTTGAATAGATGACAAAATTCTTTCCTTAAGGATACCAGTAAATAGCTTGTAGCAGGTGTTAAGACAAGCTATTGGTCTGTAATTCTTTGGACAAGTCAAATCTCCACATTTTGGCAATAGTACCGTACGTCCATCCACCAACCACTGTGGTACGGGATGTTCTCCGTTGAGAAAAGTTGAGAATATGCGGGCCAGGTGTTGGTGTGTTGAAGTAAACTTCTTCCACCACATGTTGTTAATTTTATCCGGCCCAGGCGCTGAAAAGTTTTTAGTTTTAGCAATTACATTTCTCACTTCCTCCTTAGTAATTGATGGGCATTCCTCCGCATGATGGTCAAGCCCTTGTCTAAGACAAAAGCTACGGGAAAGAGGCAAAGAAGCGTCTTCTTCATTCAACGAATATGAGGTTTCATAGATGTTTTTCCAGAAGTTTTCGATCTCTTCGCGACATGGTGGTCTGTCAACGACCGGCGATGTTATACCGAATAGGGGGGAAGGATTAGTTTCGAAAACATTATTTTGTTTTATCCACTTAACCCGACGTTCTAAACGTTCTCTTATGACTACAAGAGAACGTATCTTCTCAGTCCAATGCTGCTTGATGGTCTGCAGCTTAGATTTATTCAAAGTATGATGCAATCTTTTCAGAGATCGGGATATTTCTAACACTCTAGGTGTAAATCTCCGATTCGTCTCCAGATAAGCAATCACACTCTGAAGGTGAGAAGCATTCCGTCTAGCCACCCCAATTTTGAACTGAACCTGCCTAATTCTTTTACAGGTCTTGGCAACGCGTTCTGAAACAGATTTTCTGTTACTGTCACGAACCAAGGAAACTGCTTTTTCATAGACTGCACAGTTCAATGTCCAGAGATCTACATCCTCTGGAAGTAATGAAATTTCTCTATTCGATTCAGCCATTTTGTCCATTTTAATGGAAACCTTAAGATGGATTTTGGTTTCCCTTGCTCTTATGTTTACATACTCAACTGTCTGCAAAGGTGTTGTTGTGAGAACTGATGGTATGTTCTCAGAGGGTTCTTCTGGAAGAACTTCATGGCCTTTCCTTCGCAAAAAGGATACCTGATCTCGTAAGTACTGAGGTTTCATTTGTGCGTATTGGGGATGCATATTGCTCCATCGCTCATGAAGCCTCAACATGTAACCTCTTCGGTCCGGAGAGCTCTATAGCCAACAGTCTAAGATGTCCCTTCGAAGTTGGTCCGTTCATTTTTAACGTGTACGAGTTTGTCCCTGGTCGAAGCCTGGTCGTTGCCTGGGTTCTATCCTGTTGCCACTCCCAACTGAACCCTGGTCTCCATCCGAGAGAGACCCATTGTGGGTGGCGCTGCGCGTTACTGTGGTCGTAACCGCAAAAAACTCTGTGTGAGTGGTTAGCCCAACACAAAGTCGACAATTATATCGGGTGCCCATCCCTATCTGACGTTGGTCCGCCTTGGGTATTTGAATTGCCCGGTTCCACCCATATCTGGGAGGATTTCCCCTATCCGCCACCTGGGGAGGCGCTCGATTGAGATGTCAGAAACCCCATCTTAGATGCCACTCAAACACTTGGTCAAGTGGACCAAATATTTCCTTGGTGTTCGGAAGAGGGCATCTTACCTGACCTAACCGGTCAGGCAATTCTGTGATATTCGGTAATGGACGTTACCATTTACCACAGAGATATCGAGTGGCGACGAGGATGGATTATTATTATTATTATTATTATTATTATTATTTTTTATTTTTTTTTGCGTAGGATGTGAAAACCTGCCTTCAGGTACCCTGTAGCCCGTACTACAGGGTTATGCGAGGGTGGCGATGTTCTGCCGACCCGCTAAAAACACACCCTTATTTCGGGACCTTAAGACCACTCCCAGGTAGAGCCAGTTTACTGACGTATCGCCTTCAGGAGTGGTCTTATATCCCGCCTCTATCGCCTAAACGATATCATCCCTCGACCTACGGGAACTACCTTTGTTGGCGGCCATCGAGATCCTTAACCCTCATAACATGTTGGATGAAGGTCTCGATGTGCCGCCAATTCTCTTTGGACTCAATCATTAACAGGATCATGTTCTCCGGTGTAACTTCGCAGTTTACACCGGCGAACATGATCTGTCTCTGAGCGTTCCATTGTCCGCATATAAAGAGTGTGTGCTCTGCGTCATCCTTTGGGGATTTGCAGTACGCACACTCTGAATTTTGTCTTCTTTTGAAGCGCTCCAGGTACGAGTTAAAACACCCGTGACCCGAGAGCGCTTGGGTAAGGTAGTACGAGACTACTTCATGCTTTCGGTCTATCCAGGTGGCGAGTGTAGGTATGAGCCGATGTGTCCATCGACCCTTCTCATCCCCGCTCCATCTTGCTTGCCATCTATCGACGAGTCTGCTTCTCGCATCTCGGCGAATTTGGCCCTTGCTGGGTCTATTGTCGTCCGTGTAACGGGTGGACATTCTATCTTTGAAAAGGAGGAAAATTTTCTCCCTTTCTTGCGCCAAAAGATCTGCCGGCGGGACGCTGGCAAGGACCTGAGCAGCACTCGCAGATACTGTCCTATAGGCAGAGATTATACGCTTAGTGATAATCCTTTGCGAGGACAGTATCTTTTCCAAGATGGTCTTGCTTCTATCTGTTCGCAGGGAGGGGGCCCACACCGGTGCTGCATAAAGCAGCTTTGAGTGGAACACACTCGCCACCAATCTCCTTTTCTTTTCAAAAGGCCCACCGACGTTCGGCATTATACGGGCTAAGCTGAGTGCACATTCTGCTGCTTTTTTGGAAGCCACAGCGATGTGGTGCTTAAAATTCAAGAACTTGTCGAGTTGTACACCAAGATACTTTATATGCGTGCTCCACTTGACCTCGAATCCGTCTACTTCAATCCGGGGAAGTTCGTAACCACGTCTGTCTGTGACCATGAGCGCTTCGGTTTTGTCTAGGGCCATTTGAAGACCTCTAGCATCCAGCCAGCTCTTTATTCGTCGCAGACATTCGTTCACCAAGATTCCGAGCTCTTCTGCAGTTTCGGCAGAGCATACGATCAACGCGTCGTCCGCGAAGCCGATGATCACCGCGCCTTCGGGTAGACCCATTCGCAAGAAGTCATCATAAGAGATGTTCCATACGAATGGTCCTATCCTCGAACCTTGAGGGGCACCTCTTTGCACCTCTTCCTTCAGAGTGCAGGTGTCTCCCTCGTATATTACCTACCTGTCGCTAAGATAATTATTCATTATCCGCAACAGGTAGGGCGGTATTCCTTTGTTTCTCATCGACTTGATGAGATCTTCCCATTTAGCGGTATTAAACGCGTTGCGTATATCTATAGCTACCAAAGCGCAGAAGCTCTTCTTCTTCCCCGGACCCAATTTGTTCTTTCCTTTCTTGGCTAGGTCCACTGCCTTTTGTATGGCATCTACTGTGGACAGGCCTTTACGGAAACCAAATTGGTAGTCGGATAGACTATTCTCTCCATTTAAGTGGAGCTGCATCCTCTGCAGAACCATGTCCTCCAGAAGTTTGCCCATCGTATCCAACAGGCATATTGGTCTGTAAGATGAGACACTATCTAGAGGTTTTTTACCTTTCCTTAGGAGGACCAGCCTCTGTCGTTTCCAGTCCCGGAAGAACTCTCCTCTTCTTAGGCAGTTGTTGAAGCAATCTAAGAGAATCTGGGGTGAAGCAACGATCACTTGTTTAAGTATCTCGTTACTTATCCCATCGATTCCAGGCGCCTTGCCTGGCTTCAATCTTCTGCCGGCTTGGTGGAGCTCTACAAAAGTGAAGAGTTCCTCCTCGCGGACTTGACAGTCACTCCAGTCCATCCTAGGCCATGGTTCTGCTGGTGGAAACAAGGCCCTGATTATTTGACGCACCCAATCGGGATTGTCCAGGCCGGGGGTCTTTTGCTTCGTAACCAATTTCTTGGTGACGATTTTATAGCCCAGACCCCATGGGTCCTTCTGAACATCCTCGATTAGGGTCTTCCAACACTTTCGCTGTGAAGCTCGAATCTCCTTTCTGAGGATCCTCTTGGCCTCTATATATGCGTCCTTTAGCATAGGATCTCCCTTAGAGCGGGTGTATATCCTTCTTGCTCTGACGCATGCTTTTCGCAAAGAGGCCAGCTCCTCTGACCACCAGTATACATTACGTCTTCTGGGAGTGGTACTTCTACAACGCGGCATTGACGCGTTGCATGCGGTGATTATCATGTTCATCACCGGCCGTACCTCCCCATCTAGATTGTTCGGTCTCTTCACCCATCCAAGTTCCTCAATGAGGCGGGATTCTTCAAGGGACCGACCGAACTTTTCGACGTCTAGCTTCTTAATGTTCCACCTAAGGCCTCTCTTACAGGAAGCATCCTGCTTGTTTGCTCTAGGTGTGTCTCCTCCTGAGACTGAAAACTTAATATACTGGTGGTCACTTTCGGTATGATCCTCAGAGACGTGCCAGTCTTTAATGTGCTTGTTTAGGAGAGACGTTGTTATCGTAAGATCAATAATAGATCCGATATTATGGTCTCTCCTGAACGTCCACTTTTGGCCCTGGTTAACAACCATCAGATTGTTCCTGGAGACCATTTCTGCGATTAGAATTCCTCTATTGTCGAGCCTTGTCTCGCCCCAGTCTGGCGATTTCGCATTGAAGTCGCCTGTGACGAGAACATCCAGCCTGGATTCTCGCAGGCTCGACTCGAGTTCATCTATCTCCGCTTCGAAGGTTGTCAGTGGGTCGTTGGGTGAGAAGTAGCAGCTATACATGCGTATACCTGAAATTTCCACCCACACGAACCCACTGCTCGTCTCCAGGAACTTGTCTACCCTCAAACCGGGATTGAAGACCTGAATGGCTGCCCTACCCGATGAATCCTGGTACCAGGGAGCGAGGTCGTTTCTTTTGTTCTGTTCACTGAGGAACAGAACATCGATCCGCTCCTGACTGGCTGTCACCAGCATCAGGTCTTGAGCCTTCTTAGATTTGTGGAGGTTTATCTGCAGAAACTTTAGGCTTTCGCCTGTTTTAGTTTCTGCAGCTCCTGCTTATAGACTGGGCAGGCGTTACTACCGGCCCAGTGTCCGAGATCAGACTTATTCAAATCAGAGCACGTTAGACATTTTGGCTCTGTTACCGTACAAGCCTTGGCAAGGTGACCCGCATCGCCGCATCTCCGACAGTTTTTAACCCTGTCGGGGCCTTTGCATCCACGGGTCGCGTGTCCGAACCCTAAACACTTTTGACACCTCGGGACTTTAACGTGTAGCCTGATTGCTGCATTAATCCAACCAACCCGGACTTTGCCTATCTTCAGGAGAGCTTCACAGTCTCCTTCCGGTAGGCGGACCAGTGCCATTTGCATTCCGCCAAAACGCGGGATGAGGCGGCACGGCGGGTCCAGGTTGGTGTTCTCAAGCTTAGACTTGATAGCAGCAATCACGTCTTCCTTCGCAGTTGTCTCGTCGAGATCTCGGATCTCGACGGTTCTTTTGTTAATTAAGGCGGACACCTCTGCCTTATTTTCTAATGCCGCAGTAAGAGCTCCGGCAAATTCAGAGGTCTTTGCTCCCTTCTTTACAACTATGAGGACCTCCTTTTTGATGGTCCTCCTGACTTTCAGTACTTCCGCGCCAAACTGATCCGGGTTAACGGACGTTTTCATGGCGCGGAGGACCTCGTTATAGGCCTCTGGAGTCGCTGCTGAGATTTTGACGGCCTCCGTCATCCTTGGCTTAGAAAAAGAGATTTTCTTCTCTGTCATTTGGGTCCTTCTCTCAGCAGCCTTCCTTTCCTTGGCCTCCCTTCTCTTATCGACGACGGGTGTAAAACCGTCGCCATCTCCATGAGGTTTACCCAACACCGCATTTGCATAGTTCTTGGTAGGGGACTTTGCCGGAGCGGTATCCTGCTCTTTCGGTTTTCCCGCCTAAAGATTCGCTGCAGGTGGTTTTTATTTTTTCGGGGTTTTCCAGAGGAGCATTCCTTTGGGTCGTTTTTGCCGACGTCTGGGTCGGCATTTTAAGGAATCGCAAATTCTTGCGAATCTTTTCAAAAACGTCCGCTAAGTCTTGAATGCCCTTTTGGACCTCCTTTTTTATATTTTTCTGCTTGCCGATGCCCTTTCTAATGGTTTCGAAGATTTCCGGAACACCAACCAACTCGTTGGCAATTGTTTCCAGAAATCTCGAGTTTAAAGGGTTTCGGTCGTTTAGATTCTCTGCTGTACGAGACAGCAAGTGAGATTGGCTCCCCCCAGAATCCCTGGAGCCAGCGTTGGCCACCGGGGCTTTCACCCGATCGGAACCAACGGCAGGACCACCCTCAGAAGAGGGGCCTGCCTGGGGTCGTGAGTTTTGATCCGCACTTTCCATTTTTACTTGTTTAGTGTCGTTGGTCAGATCGAACAGACAACCGGTCCATCGGGCGCCAACCCTGGATCGAGGTTACTCCACGCCAACTTAGAAAAACCAAGAAGGCAGGAGTGTCCTATTCCTCCCAGAACCCATGTCGTCCACAGCGGACGAGGATGGTTAGCCCCCATTTAGAATCCGAATTAACATCATCCGCACAGGATAGCTAGTGCACAGGTTCGAAAAACGGCGGCTACCCGAATTAACGGGGTCCCGTTCATTCCCCTGTGCCCAAACTCGCCAGGCATCGGGAGTCGATGAGTTCTGGGAGGAGCCGAACAGCTCGTCCAGTGATGGCGTCCGAAGGACAAGCGCCTGGGACTCGACCACGTGCTGTGGTAATACCTCACTAAAACAACCTCTCCCATTCTTGCTTTACATATTCTAATCCACTATTGCTCCATCCGTCCTGGAGGGTAAGCAAAAGCGTGATTCATTTACTAGAGTTGTTATTTTCGTTTCTTACACTGTTGTTCTCACCCATTGCCGCCGATATTCTTAAGCGGTGGTCAAGAACGTTGTTGGATGCTTTTTTAGAGCTACCGAATAGGATCTTATAATGAACAGTGCTGCCGAACCAGATTTAGAGAGTTCAGAAGAACAGCCTTCTGCATGCGAACCGCCAACGCATTAGCCTTGTGCTCGCAGCTAGGAATTTTTTGTAATTGGCTCACAAATGAAGCTCGCATCCCTCCTAAACAACCGAGTACAAGAACAATTAATCTGACCCTGTAGCCTGGATATATTTTACTCAATTCAAACAGAAGGTCTTGATACTTTGTCCGCTTCTCATCCTCCTTTTGAGTGATATTGCTCTCAGCAGGTGCCGAAAACTCTATCACACAAATGACCTTACTTTTATGATCCTGGAGCACTATATCAGGTTTATTGGCGCTGATACGATGAGTGGTGGAAAAAGAAAAATTCCAGTAGATCTTACACTGATCATTTTCCACAACGGACTCCTGATCCCCCTGGGCATACGGCAAGATGGGTTCTTTATCTATACCATATTGGTGTCGAAGGTGACAATACAACACCTTAAGCGCAGCATTGTGTCTTTCTACATATCTGTAACATGCATACTTCGGGCACGCACTTAGAATGTGACTAAGTGTCTCCGGGTATTGCCTGCACGCTCGACAGTTGGTATTGTCGACAGATATATGCATCACTCGACTGCGATACACCAAAGTATTTATCACTCCATCTTGGCAAGCAAATAAAAATCCTTCAGTCTCCGATTTCAAACCAGCAGACTTGAGGAAAGCAAATGACAAAACCCCAGACAGTCCCAACTCTTTTATAAGACTGAAAAACCGTCCATGCACAGGCTTGTCAATATGCTCCTGTAACAGAAGCGCATGTTCTGCTTCCTTAACACGTTTTTTAAGCATTAATGGTGTTAAAGATGCTAAACCGTGTTCCATATCCCTGGTTTCAAATGGGAGACTAAGTTCACTTGCAGCTCTTTCTGCCGCTCGATATAAAAACGCCCCAACATTTGCAATTTCATGATGGTGAACAAATTGCATAAGAGGATCTCTACTGTTTATGACTGAGCATGCTGCAGATAAAACAATTCTACGATGAAGATACTCTAAATTTAAAAGACCTCTTCCTCCCCGATCGCGTGGAAGGTAAATGCGAGGTACGGAAGACCTAGGATGATGACTTCGATGTATAGTCATCATCTTGCGAGTTTCTCTATCTAGTTCCTTCAACTCATTCACATTCCACTTAACTGCTCCAAATGTATAGAGTAGTAAAGGAATGGCTAATGTGTTTGTGGCTTGTATCTTATTCTTCCCAGATAGTTCAGAAGCCTAAATTTTTCTGAGAAGACCATGGTATTTCATATGGAGATGATCTTTAAGCCCACACAAATCTTGACTTTCCGATTGAGGAATTCCAAGATATGTGTAAGTTTCCCCAACACCAAGGTGATGAATGGTATTGCCACCAATGAGCTGAATATTCTCAGAGTCGCTCGACATTTCAGCTGTTTCTCGTCTCCCTTTAATTAAATGGATAACAGCACATTTATCTAATCCAAAATCCATACCAATAGCTCTGGAGTACTCGGCTACTGCAAACACCAGAATTTTTAATTCGTCCTTGCTGGATCCATATAGCTTAAGATCGTCCATATAAAACAGATGGTTGATCTTATGGACTCTATTTCTGGGTTTTCCACACATGTATCCAGAGTATTGTTCTCGGAGTACTACAGACAAAGGCAAGAGGGAGATGCAAAAAAGTAGAGGACTTAGGGAGTCTCCTTGGAAAACTCCTCTTCCAAACGAGATGATGTTAGTCATCACTTGCTGTTTGTTGGATGTTATAACAAACCTTGTCCTCCACATGAGCATTAGCTCCTTTAAGCATCTCACAATGTTCGGATGTACCTCTAAGCATTCAAGGAGCTTGATGATCAGCTCATGACTTGTAGAGTCAAATGCCTTTCGGTAATCAATCCAAGCCATTGACAGGTTACGTCGATAAAATATCGCGTCTTGGGTAATACACCTATCAATCAATAGGTTCTCCCTACAACCTGCCAGACCTCTCTTGCACCCTCGCTGTTCGCTTATTGCACTCCAAACTGGCTCGATGGATGTCAAAATCCTCTCTTTGAGGATGCCAGTGAATAGCTTGTAGCAGGTGTTAAGACAAGCTATGGGTCTATAATTTTTTGGAATAGATAAATCACCAGATTTTGGTAAGAGTACCGTTCGTCCTTCCACCAACCACTGTGGTATTGGATGTTGACCGTTGAGAAAGGTAGAGAATATTCGAGCCAAATGTTGGTGAGTTGAAGAGAACTTCTTCCACCAAAAGTTATTAATCTTATCTGGCCCGGGTGCTGAAAAGTTCTTCGTTTTAGCAACTATGTTTCTCACCTCCTCCTTAGTAATTGGTGGACTTACCTCTGCTGGATGGTCAAGCCCCTGTCTAAAACAGAAGCTACGAAAGAGTGTTAAGGATGACTCTTCATCGTTCACTGAATGGGCTTTCCCATATATGTTACTCCAGAAGTTTTCAATCTCTTCACGACATGGGGGTCTTTCGACAGTTGGCGATAGTGGACTGAACAGGCGAGAAGGATTAGTAGCATAGGTATTATTTTGCTTTATCCATTTAACCCGCCGTTCTAAACGCTCTCTTATAACAACAAGAGAACGTATCTTCTCAATCCAATGTTGCTTGATGGTCTGCAACTTCGATTTCTTCAGAGTGTGATGCAATCTTTTTAGAGTCTGGGCTATTTCCAAAACCCTGAATACTATTATAATTATTATTATTATTATTATTATTAACATTATTATTAATATTATTATAATTATTGTATTTCTATTATGGGGCCTGATTCTCTGGAAAGAATCTGGAAGTTTCCAGAAACTTCCAGAATCTTGTGGGCGTAGGGAAAGGAAAAATTCTCTGTGGGATTTTTTTTGCATAGAGTTTTTCCCTTTATAAGCCGTTCTCGCAGAGCTGTCAGGCAGTCCCTTCCGGATCGTCAAACCGGACACATCTCAGCCTGAGAGTGAATAAAGATTCTTTTTGCTTAAAGACAAACCTTGTTTCTTCATTTCAAGTGAGTACCTAACCCCGCTTATTCCCGTGGTGTCCAGCCACGTAGTTTTCCCCCCGCCACGCGTCCCCAGTGTTGTAAGTTCCGCGCCGCCGTGCGTGAGTCAAACCGACACGCGGTCACCGCCCGTGCCGCGAACGCCGCGCCTTCAAGCGTGTGAGTTCGTCACAGTGTACCCGCGAATTCATCCGCGAATCAAACCGCGAATTAAACCGCGGATTCAGTCGCGTTCCCCTGTGTCGTGAGCTACCGCGCCACCAAGCGTGTGAAGTCCAGACACGAGGACGCCGTAAACACCGCGCCCCCAAGCGTGTGAGTTCGGCCCAAATCCACCCGCGAATCAACCGCGAATTAAACCGCGGAATAAGTTGCGTTCCCCTGTGTCGTGAGCTACCGCGCCACCAAGCGTGTGAAGTCCAGACACGAGGACGCCGCAAACGCCGCGCCACCAAGCGTGTGAGTTCGTCACGGTCCGCCCGCGAATTCATCCGCGAATCAAACCGCGAATTAAACCGCGGATTCAGTCGCGTTCCCCTGTGTCGTGAGCTACCGCGCCACCAAGCGTGTGAAGTCCAGACACGAGGACGCCGTAAACACCGCGCCCCCCGATCGTGTGGGTTCGTCACAGTTCTCCCACGAATCAAACCGCGAATTAAACCCGTGGATTAAGATGCGTTCCCCTGTGTCGTGAGCTACCGCACCACCAAGCGTGTGAAGTCCAGACACGAGGACGCCGCAAACGCCGCGCCACCAAGCGTGTGAGTTCGTCACGGTCCGCCCGCGAATTCATCCGCGAATCAAACCGCGAATTAAACCGCGGATTCAGTCGCGTTTCCCTGTGTCGTGAGCTACCGCGCCACCAAGCGTGTGAAGTCCAGACACGAGGACGCCGCAAACGCCGCGCCACCAAGCGTGTGAATTCGTCACGGTCCGCCCGCGAATTCATCCGCGAATCAAACCGCGAATTATACCGCGGATTAAGTCACATACCCCTGTGTCGTGAGCTACCGCGCCTCCAAGCGTGTGAAGTCCAGACACGAGGACGTCGTGCGTTGTTAACGCCGCTCCGCTCTGCTAATCACGCCACGAATTAACCGCGAATCACGCCGCGAATCACGCCGTGAATTAACCGCGAATTAACCGCGAATTAACCCGCGAATTACGCCACGAAATTATACCGCAAATTGGACCCTTAATTACTAGGCGAATCACTACGCGAACCATGGCCCCACTCAACCCCAACAGTCGGGATAACTCCTCCGGCTGTGCACTAAATTCTCACCTGTTTACAGATGGAGCCACCACGACTAAGACGGCATCAGACGCTGAAAAAAATTCAACGCGACAAGGAAAGGGCACGGAAGAAGTCGTTTGAGAAGAGGACGGTCCTCCGAGCCTTGTACTCGGCCGCTACCGAAGCTGCCTACTCCTCCACTCCAGTTACCCTATCTCTGCCCAATTTGCGCCGCTCGGAGGCCATCTCCACGATTACCATCAGCGGCGGCCAAACTGCACCCGTGGCCTGCTCCACTCCCGTGCCGACACTTCTGTTGGGGGCCTTCCACGCTCCCACACCAAGATACGTAGCCGAGGGGTATTTTACGTCTGCGCAAGGGCCAAGCCAGGCCCCCCTGTCTCCCGACCACACTGGGGCCTCCACCACCACACAGGATCCAGACTCGACCACCGACTACTATTTCGAGCCTGTAGCTCCCCTCAGCACGGACGAGGAATCTCCGGCCCCCTCGTTAAGGTCACCGTCGCCCTTGCCGCCACTTCCCCGCGGTTCTGAGGACATCCTCCTCCGAGAGGATTTGAACTTGTCGGACGACGCAATACTTCTCCATACGGACTGCTCTCTGGAGGAGCCAGAGGCCGTACTCCCTGTGGACCCAGTCGAGGGTACACCTCCTCCCTCCTGGACCGAGAGCCGGAGCCAGCCGCTGCAGGAGGACCCTCCGGTTTTTATTCCACGGCGAGGGCTCGCCGCACCTCACCTAACTGGGTACGAGAGAAAACAGACCCGTCCGGCCCGTCCTTATGGGAAACCTCGGGACGAGAATACCCGTATGATACACGGCCCTCCTCGGCCCGTACCAGCGCCTAGGCCTCTCCTAGACTTCAACCAAGCCAAATACCGACGCCTCGTCCAGCGATTCCGTTCTCGTCGATGATTGTACTCTATGCATAACTCTTGTACAAAGGGGCCAGGGGGTTGATTGAATAAACGTTATTTATTGTAGATCTTTTCTCTCTTTACACTCCTTTCCTCTTAGCTTGTAATCTTAAGTCCGTATCAGTCTTAAATTTAGAAACGTAACGTAATAAACTAAAAGCTTTTTCCTTGATTTTTTCGTCTCTTAAATTGAACCGTAGCGTTTTTCAAAAATCAGAAAATTCTTCCAGCCTTCCTCCTAAGAACATCGATGGTCAACCAAGTGGTCCTCTCGTTTTCTTTCCGATTTCGTTTTCCGCTCTCGCTTTCGCTCTCGCTCTCACTCTCCTTGCCTCAACACACCCAGTTTATGGTATCAACCGTAAAGAGAACGTAACATAAGTCCTCAAAATATAAATTCCTCAACTAAGTTTTCAAAATATAAAGTCCTCAAGTGAGTCCTCAAAATACAAAGTCCTCAACTTAGTCCTCAAAATATAAAGTCCTCAACTTAATCCTCAAAATATAAAGTCCTGAACTTAGTCCTCAAAAAGTAAATTCCTTAACTTCGTCCTCAAAATATAAAGTCCGAAACTTAGTCCTCAAAATATAAAGTCCTCAACTTAGTCCTCAAAATATACATTTCTCAACTTAGTCCTCAGAATATTAAGTCCTCAACTTAGTCCTCAAAACATAAAGTCCTTAACTTAGTCCTCAACTTAGTCCTCAAAATATAAAGTTCTCAACTTAGTCCTCAAAAAGTAAATTCTTTAACTTAGTCCTCAAAATATAAAGTTCTCAACTTAGTCCTCAAAATATAAAGTCCTGAATTAAGTCCTCAAAATTTAAATTCCTCAACTTAGTTCTCAAAATGTAAAGTCCTCAACTTAGTCCTCAAATTATCAAGTCCTCAACTTAGTCCTCAAAATATAAAGTTCTCAACTTAGTCCTCAAAATACGAAGTCCTCAACTTAGTCCTCAAAATATAAAGTCCTCAACTTAGTCCTCAAAATATAAAGTCCTCAACTTAGTCCTCAAAAAGTAAATTCCTTAACTTCGTCCTCAAAATATAAAGTCCGAAACTTAGTCCTCAAAATATAAAGTCCTCAACTTAGTCCTCAAAATATACATTTCTCAACTTAGTCCTCAAAATATATAGTCCTCAACTTAGTCCTTAAAATATAAAGTCCTCAACTTAGTCCTCAAAATATAAAGTCCGAAACTTAGTCCTCAAAATATAAAGTCCTCAACTTAGTCCTCAAAATATACATTTCTCAACTTAGTCCTCAGAATATTAAGTCCTCAACTTAGTCCTCAAAACATAAAGTCCTCAACTTAGTCCTCAAATTATCAAGTTCTCAACTTAGTCCTCAAAATATAAAGTTCTCAACTTAGTCCTCAAAATATAAAGTCCTGAATTAAGTCCTCAAAATATAAATTCCTCAACTTAGTTCTCAAAATATAAAGTCCTCAACTTAGTCCTCAAATTATCAAGTCCTCAACTTAGTCCTCAAATTATAAAGTCCTCAACTTAGTCCTCGAAATATTAATTCCTCAACTTAGTCCTCCAAATATAAATTCCTCATCTAAGTCCTCAAAATATAAATTCCTCAACTTAGTTCTCAAAATATAAAGTCCTCAACTTAGTCCTCAAAATATAAACTTCCCAACTTAGTCCTGAATAAGTAAATTCTGTAACTTAGTCCTCAAAATATAAAGTCCTCAACTTAGTCCTCAAATTATAAAGTCCTCAACTTAGTCCTCAAAATATACATTTCTCAACTTAGTCCTCAGAATATTAAGTCCTCAACTTAGTCCTTAAAACATAAAGTCCTCAACTTAGTCCTCAAATTATCAAGTCCTCAACTTAGTCCTCAAAAAGTAAATTCTTTAAATTAGTCCTCAAAATATAAAGTCCTCAACTTAGTCCTCAAAATATAAATTCCTCATCTAAGTGTTATGTGTCAAAGACTCACAACCTCGCGAAGTCTAAACGAAGAACCCCTGCACGGCTCTTCCGTTTGAGAGCCTTTTTCCGCGCCTGATTTTCGGCCAGCTTTTGCCGCCAGCAAAAACCGGTCTCGCCGGTGCTCCCCTCTAAGTTTATTCCCCCTGCAGCAGCCACGGAGTTCAGACAGGCCGGCGCCTGCTCCCCGCAGAGACTACGTCACGCGCCTTCAACCATTGTTTTCGGATGTGACCGTTCATCCATTTCGACTTGTTTTGACACGAATGTCAGAAAACAAGGAATTTAGTAAAATTCCATTTGTTCACGCATTACTGTTTTGTTCTTTTGCGAATTAGTATTAATGCGTTATGATTACTATTATTACTACTATTATTATTATTATTATTATTATTATTATTTTTTTTTTTTTTTTTTTTTTTTACAAAACAAGTTTAGGAGAGGAAAAAATGCATTTACGCACTTGTTCGTGTGGGACTCGACCACGTGCTGTGGTAATACCTCACTAAAACAACCTCTCCCATTCTTGCTTTACATATTCTAATCCACTATTGCTCCATCCGTCCTGGAGGGTAAGCAAAAGCGTGAATCATTTACTAGAGTTGTTATTTTCGTTTCTTACACTGTTGTTCTCACCCATTGCCGCCGATATTCTTAAGCGGTGGTCAAGAACGTTGTTGGATGCTTTTTTAGAGCTACCGAATAGGATCTTATAATGAACAGTGCTGCCGAACCAGATTTAGAGAGTTCAGAAGAACAGCCTTCTGCATGCGAACCGCCAACGCATTAGCCTTGTGCTCGCAGCTAGGAATTTTTTGTAATTGGCTCACAAATGAAGCTCGCATCCCTCCTAAACAACCGAGTACAAGAACAATTAATCTGACCCTGTAGCCTGGATTTTAATGGAAACCTTTAGATGTACTTTGGTTTTCCTAGACCTCATGTTCCCTTCCTCGGTCGTTGGTGTAGGTGTTACTGTCGGAACCTGAAGGTTCTCGGAGGGTTCTTCTTCTTCCTGCTGAAGAAAAGCTTCATGTCCCTTTTTTCGCAGAAAGGATACTTGGTCTCTTAAATACTGAGGTGTCATTTGAGCGTATTGGGGGTATATATTGACCCATCGCTCACGCAACCTTAGCATGTATCCTCTTCTGCAAGGACTACTGTTTTGCCAACATAGCATGATGTCCTTCCGAAGTTGGTCCGTCCATTTAAAACGTACTCTAGCTTGTCCCGGGTCAATGCCTGGTCGTTGCCTGGGTTCTGTCCTATTGCCACTCCCAACTGAACCCTGATCTCCATCCGAGAGAGACCTATTGTGGGTGGCACTGCGCGTTACAGTCGTCGTAACCGCAAATACTCTGTGTGGGAGGTTATCCCAACACAGAGTGGACAATTATATCGGGTGCCCACCCCTATCTGACTTTTGGTCCGCCCCGGGTATTCTAATTTCCTCGGTACCGCCCATATCTGAGAGGCCTTCCCCTATCCGCCACCTGGGGAGGCGCCCGATTGGGGTATCAGAAACCCCATCTCAAATGACATTCAAGTACCCGACCCAGTCGGCTAAGAAACTCTGTGATATCCCGTAAAGGGTACCACAAGTCCCTCACCAACCCGATCAAATACCTACACGATGTTCTGTAATGGTCATCTTAGTACTGAGCCAAGTTGGACCAGTATCTTTGAGCTGCTTGGTAACGGATAAACCAAGCAACCCATTTCGGGTGGAGGTCTCACCGAATAATTATTATTATTATTATTATTATTATTATTTGTGTTATTATTATTATTATTTTTTTTTTTTTTTTTTTACAAAACAAGTTTAGGAGAGGAAAAAATGCATTTACGCACTTGTTCGTGTGGGACTCGACCACATCCTGTGGCAATACCGCACTAAAACAACCTCTCCCAATTCTTGCTTTTCATATTCTTATCAACTTTTGCTCCTTCCGTCCTGGAAGGTAAGCAAAAGTTTCTTTTTTTTTACTCTGTACAGTATCACCATTCTGTTCTTTGGGTCTTCATGTCCATTGCCGCCGATGTTCTTATGCGGCCGACATGAAATTGTTGGATGCTTTTTTAGAGCTACCTTTAAAGATGTTTTTTTTTTTACAAGGAACAGTGCTGTCGGACCACAAAAAGAGAATTCAAAAGAACTGCTTTTTGCATTCTACCTGCTAACAAATTGGCTTGACGTTCGCAGGTTGGGATCTTCTTCAGTTGGCTCACAAATGAAGCCTTCATCCCTCCTAAGCAGCCGAGAATTAAAACAATCAAATGGACTCTATATCCTGGATGCATTTTACTCAATTCGAATAAGAGCTCTTGATATTTTATCCGTTTCTCATCCTCCTTTTTAATGATGTTTCTGTCGGCAGGAGCCGAAAACTCAAATACATAAATGATCTTACTTTTATGATCTTGGAGGACCATATCAGGCTTGGTGGCACTGATATGATGAGTGGTGGGGAAAGAAAAATTCCAGTAGATCTTGCACTGGTCATTTTCTACAACGGATTCTTGATCCATTTGGGCATACGGCAGAATGGGCTCCTTATCTATACCGTACTGGTGACGAAGGTGGTAATACAAAACCTTCAGTGCAGCATTGTGTCTTTCTATATATCTGTTACATGCATAAATCGGACAGGCACTTAATATATGACTAAGTGTCTCCGGGTATTGCTTGCATGCACGACAGTTGGAATCGTCAACAGGTATATGCATCACACGGCTGCGGTACACCAAAGTATTAATCACTCCATCCTGACAAGCGAACAAAAATCCCTCTGTCTCCGATTTTAATCCAGGATTATTATTATTATTATTATTATTATTTTTTTTTTTTCTTTTTTTTACAAAACAAGTTTAGGAGAGGAAAAAATGCATTTACGCACTTGTTCGTGTGGGACTCGACCACATGCTGTGGTAATACCTCACTAAAACAACCTCTCCCATTCTTGCCTTACGTATTCTTATCCGCTTTTGCTCCTTCCGTCCTGAAAGGTAAGCAATAGCGCGATTCCTTTGCTAGAGGTGTTTTCAGTTCACTGTTCTGAAGGTGTTCCTGTCCGTTGCCGCTGTTGTTCTTACGCGGTGGCCAGGAACGCTATTGGATGCTTTTTTAGAGCTACCTTTGTGATGTTATATTATGAAGAACAGTGCTGCCTGACCAGATGAAGAGAGCTCAGCAGAACTGCCTTCTGCATTCGACCTGCCAATGCGTCAGCTTGACGCTCGCAGGTTGGAACTCTTTGAAGCTGGCTAACAAATGAAGCTCTCATCCCCGCTAGACAGCCGAGAATAAGGACAACTAAATGGACTTTATAGCCTCTGTGTATTCTCCTCAATTCGAACAGCAGGTCTTGATACTTTTGCCGTTTCTCATCCTCCTTCTGAGCGATATTGCCCTCGGCAGGAGCCGAAAACTCAATCACGCAGATGATCTTACCTTTATGATCCTGGAGTACTATATCAGGCTTAGTAGCACTGATACGATGAGTGGTAGAAAACGAAAAATTCCAGTAGATTCTGCAATTCTCATTCTCCACAACAGCCTCCTGATCCTCTTGGGCGTATGGCAAGACAGGTTCCTTATCTACACCATATTGGTGTCGAAGATGGTAATACCACACCTTAAGTCCAGCATTGTGTCTTTCAATATACCTGGAACATGCATACGTCGGACACGCACTTAGAATGTGAGTAAGTGTTTCCGGATATTGTTTACATGCTCGACAGTTGTAATTGTCGACAGGTATCTGCATGACCTTACTGCGATAATATAAGGTATTGATAACACCATCTTGGCAAGCAAATAAAAATCCCTCAGTCTCCGATCTTAAACCAGCAATATTATTTTTTTTTTTTTTTACAAAACAAGTTTAGGAGAGGAAAAAATGCATTTACGCACTTGTTCGTGTGGGACTCGACCACATGCTGTGATAATACCTCACTAAAACAACCTCTCCCATTCTTGCCTTACGTATTCTTATCCGCTTCTGCTCCTTCCGTCCTGAAAGGTAAGCAATAGCGCGATTCCTTTGCTCGAGGTGTTTTCAGTTCACTGTTCTGTAGGTGTTCCTGTCCGTTGCCGCTGTTGTTCTTACGCGGTGGCCAGGAACGCTATTGGATGCTTTTTTAGAGCTACCTTCGTGATGTTATATTATGAAGAACAGTGCTGCCTGACCAGATGAAGAGAGCTCAGCAGAACTGCCTTCTGCATTCGACCTGCCAATGCGTCAGCTTGACGCTCGCAGGTTGGAACTCTTTGAAGCTGGCTAACAAATGAAGCTCTCATCCCCCCTAGACAGCCGAGAATAAGGACAACTAAATGGACTTTATAGCCTCTGTGTATTCTCCTCAATTCGATCAGCAGGTCTTGATACTTTTGCCGTTTCTCATCCTCCTTCTGAGCGATATTGCCCTCGGCAGGAGCCGAAAACTCAACCACGCAGATGATCTTACCTTTATGATCCTGGAGTACTATATCAGGCTTAGTAGCACTGATACGATGAGTGGTAGAAAACGAAAAATTCCAGTAGATTCTGCAATTCTCATTCTCCACAACAGCCTCCTGATCCTCTTGGGCGTATGGCAAGACAGGTTCCTTATCTACACCATATTGGTGTCGAAGATGGTAATACAACACCTTAAGTCCAGCATTGTGTCTTTCAATATACCTGGAACATGCATACGTCGGACACGCACTTAGAATGTGAGTAAGTGTTTTCGGATATTGTTTACATGCTCGACAGTTGTAATTGTCGACAGGTATCTGCATGACCTTACTGCGATAATATAAGGTATTGATAACACCATCTTGGCAAGCAAATAAAAATCCCTCAGTCTCCGATCTTAAACCAGCAGATTTCAGAAATCTAAAAGACAGATCCTTAGACAACTCCATCTCCCTAAGAATCTTATAGAATTGCCCATGAAGAGGCTTCCTAACATGTTGCTCCAATAGAAGTACATGTTCAGCCTGCTTCACTTGTCTTTTAAGCATCAAAGGTGTTAATGATGCCAATCCCTGTTCTGTATCGCTGGTATCAAACGGAAGACTAAGTTCATCTGCCGCTCTGTTTGCCGCTTTGTATAAAAATGCCCCATTATCTGCAATTTCATGATGGTGGACAAATTGCATAAGAGGATCATTACTGTTCATCACCGAACACGCCGCAGCCAATACAATACGGCGATGAAGACACTCTACACTAAGTAGACCTCTCCCTCCCTGATCGCGTGGAAGGTAAATTCGAGGTACAGAAGACCTTGGGTGATGACATCGATGTATTGACATCATCCTACGTGTCTCTCTATCTAGTAACTTCAGGTCATCCACATTCCACTTAACAGCTCCAAATGTATAGAGAAGTAAAGGAATGGCTAACGTATTTGTGGCTTGTATCTTATTCTTCCCAGATAATTCAGATGACCAAATTTTTCTAAGAAGACCTCGATATTTCTTTTGGAGATGATCTTTAAGCTTACAAACATCCTGAGTCTCCGATTGTGGAATCCCAAGATATGTGTAAGCATCCCCTACACCAAGATGTTGTATGGTGTTGCCACCAATGAGCTGAAGGTCCTCAGAGTTACTTTGTAAATCCGATGTTTCTCGTCTTCCTCTATTTAGATGAATCACGGCACATTTGTCCAATCCAAAAGACATACCTATAGCTCTGGAATACACAGCTACTGCAAACACTAAGATATTAAGTGCCTCCTTACTGGAGGCATAGAGCTTAAGATCATCCATATAAAAAAGGTGGTTGATCTTATATACTCTATTTTTTGGTTTGACACACATGTATCCAGAGTGCTTTTCTCGAAGAACAATAGACAGAGGCAAGAGGGAGATGCAAAAAAGTAGAGGACTGAGTGAGTCTCCTTGAAAAACTCCTCTTTTATAGGTGACGATGTTAGTATTCACCTGTTGTTTGTTCGATGTTATAACAAACCTTGTCCTCCACTTGAGCATTAGATCTTTCAAGCATCTCACAATGTTTGGATGTACCTGTAAGCATTCAAGAAACTTGATAATCAATTCGTGACTCGTAGAGTCGAATGCTTTACGGTAATCAATCCAAGCCATTGACAGGTTGCGCCGATAAAATATCGAATCTTGGGTCACGCACCTATCTATCAGTAGGTTATCCCTACAATCTGCTAGGCCTCTCTTACACCCTCGCTGTTCACCTATTGCACTCCACACTGGCTCTATGGATGTTAATATCCTCTCTTTGAGGATACCAGTGAATAGCTTGTAACAGGTGTTAAGACAAGCTATTGGTCTATAATTCATTGGATTAGACAAATTTCCTGATTTTGGTAGAAGTACCGTTCTTCCTTCAACCAACCACTGAGGTACGTGATCTTCTCCGTTAAGAAAGCTAGAAAATATACGGGCCAAATGTTGGTGGATAAAAGTGAACTTCTTCCACCATAGATTATTAATCTTGTCTGGACCGGGTGCGGAATAGTTCTTAGTTTTAGCAACTACATTTCTCACTTCCTCCTCAGTGATTCGTGAGCACTCTTCCATAGGGTGTTCAAGCCCCTGCCGATGAGAGAAGCTACGAAAGAGTGGTATAGATGCATCTTGATCGTTTAGAGAACATGTGGTTTCGTAGATGTTCTTCCAGAAGTTTTCAACCTCTTCACGACTAGGTGGCTTTTCAACGGTTGGAGAAGGTACTGGGAACAGGCGGGACGGATTGATAGCAAAAGTGTTATTTTGCTCTATCCATTTTACACGCCGTTCTAATTGTTCTCTTATAATTACAAGAGTACGTATCTTCTCAATCCAATGCTGCTTGATATTCTGCAGCTTAGACTTCTTGAGAGTATGATGCAATCTTTTTAGAGATTGGGCTATGCCCAAAACTCTAGGAGTAAATGCTCTATTTGTTGCTCGATGTGCAATCACACTCTGCAATTGAGAAGCCATCCGTCTGGCCACCCCAATCTTGAACTGTACCTGTTTAATTCGTTGTTTTGTTCTTGCAATGCGCTCAGAAACAGATTTTCTGTTGCTTTCGCGAAGCAAAAAAACCGCCTTTTCATAAACTGCACAGTTCAATGTCCAGAGGTCTACATCTTCTGAAAGGTCCGAAAGTTCTCTGTTCGCCGCTGCCAATTTGTCCATTTTAATGGAAACCTTGTGATGAATTTTGGTTTCTCTTGCGCCCACATTACTATGCTCGACCATTTGTTGTTTTGTGAGAACTGATCGTCTGTTTTCTACGGGGTCTCGATCTTCTTGAAGGAGAGCTTCATATCCCCTACCCAACAGAGAGGATATCTGATCTCTTAGATTCTGAGATGTTATTTGAGCGTATTGGGGATACATAGTGATCCATCGCTCATGACATCTCTTCATTATTCCTCTACGGTCAGGAGAAGAGTTTCGCCAACATAACATGGCATCTCTCTTCATCTCCTCAGGCCATCGTAGACGCTCACGAGCTTGTCCACGGGCGTAGCCAGGTCGTCGCCTGGGTTCTATCCTATTGCCACTCCCAACTGAACCCAGGTCTCCATCCGAAAGAGACCTATTGTGGGTGGCACTGCGCGTTACAGTTGTCGTAACCGCAAGTTACCCTGTGGGGGTGGTTAACCCATCACAGGGTTGACAATTATTTCAGGTGTCAAGCCCTATCTGGTTATGGTCCGCGTCGGGTATTTCATTTCCCCGATACCACCTATATCTAGGAGGTGATCTATCCGCCACTATCCGCCACCTGGGGACGCGCCCGGTTGAGGTCCAACAACCCCACCTTAGATGCCCTTTAAACACTCGGCCTAACAAACCAAGTATTTCCACGATGTTTGGGAAAGGGCAACTAAGGACTTGACCAACTCGATCAAGTGTTTCTGTGATATCTGGTAGTGGATAGCACCAAATATCACAGAGATTCCGGGTATTATTATTATTATTATTATTATTATTATTATTATTAGTGTTATTATTATTATTATTATTCTTAGTAGTGTGTGTATTATTATTATTACTATTATTACTATTATTATTATTATTATTATTATTATTATTATTATTATTATTATTATTATTAACATTATTATTAATATTATTATAATTATTGTATTTCTATTATGGGGCCTGATTCTCTGGAAAGAATCTGGAAGTTTCCAGAAACTTCCAGAATCTTGTGGGCGTAGGGAAAGGGAAAATTCTCTGTGGGATTTTTTTTGCATAGAGTTTTTCCCTTTATAAGCCGTTCTCGCAGAGCTGTCAGGCAGTCCCTTCCGGATCGTCAAACCGGACACATCTCAGCCAGAGAGTGAATAAAGATTCTTTTTCCTTAAAGACAAACCTTGTTTCTTCATTTCAAGTGAGTACCTAACCCCGCTTATTCCCGTGGTGTCCAGCTACGTAGTTTTCCCCCCGCCACGCGTCCCCAGTGATGTAAGTTCCGCGCCGCCGTGCGTGAGTCAAACCGACACGCGGTCACCGCCCGTGCCGCGAACGCCGCGCCTTCAAGCGTGTGAGTTCGTCACAGTGTCCCCGCGAATTCATCCGCGAATCAAACCGCGAATTAAAATCGCGGATTAAGATGCGTTCCCCTGTGTCGTGAGCTACCGCGCCACCAAGCGTGTGAAGTCCAGACACGAGGACGCCGCAAACGCCGCGCCACCAAGCGTGTGATTTCGTCACGGTCCGCCCGCGAATTGATCCGCGAATCAAACCGCGAATTAAACCGCGGATTCAGTCGCGTTCCCCTGTGTCGTGAGCTACCGCGCCACCAAGCGTGTGAATTCGTCACGGTCCGCCCGCGAATTCATCTGCGAATCAAACCGCGAATTAAACCGCGGATTAAGTCACACACCCCTGTGTCGTGAGCTACCGCGCCTCCAAGCGTGTGAAGTCCAGACACGAGGACGTCGTGCGTTGTTAACGCCGCTCCGCTCCGCGAATCACGCCACGAATTAACCGCGAATCACGCCGCAAATCACGCCGCGAATTAACCGCGAATTAACCGCGAATTAACCCGCGAATTACGCCACGAAATTATACCGCAAATTGGACCCTTAATTACTAAGCGAATCACTACGCGAACCATGGCCCCACTCAACCCCAACAGTCGGGATAACTCATCCGGCTGTGCACTAAATTCTCACCTGTTTACAGATGGAGCCACCACGACTAAGACGGCATAAGACGCTGAAAAAAATTCAACGCGACAAGGAAAGGGCACGGAAGAAGTCGTTTGAGAAGAGGACGGTCCTCCGAGCCTTGTACTCGGCCGCTACCGAAGCTGCCTACTCCTCCACTCCAGTTACCCTATCTCTGCCCAATTTGCGCCGCTCGGAGGCCATCTCCACGATTACCATCAGCGGCGGCCAAACTGCACCCGTGGCCTGCTCCACTCCCGTGCCGACACTTCTGTTGGGGGCCTTCCACGCTCCCACACCAAGATACGTAGCCGAGGGGTATTTTACGTCTGCGCAAGGGCCAAGCCAGGCCCCCCTGTCTCCCGACCACACTGGGGCCTCCACCACCACACAGGATCCAGACTCGACCACCGACTACTATTTCGAGCCTGTAGCTCCCCTCAGCACGGACGAGGAATCTCCGGCCCCCTCGTTAAGGTCACCGTCGCCCTTGCCGCCACTTCCCCGCGGTTCTGAGGACATCCTCCTCCGAGAGGATTTGAACTTGTCGGACGACGCAATACTTCTCCATACGGACTGCTCTCTGGAGGAGCCAGAGGCCGTACTCCCTGTGGCCCCAGTCGAGGGTACACCTCCTCCCTCCTGGACCGAGAGCCGGAGCCAGACGCTGCAGGAGGACCCTCCGGTTTTTATTCCACGGCGAGGGCTCGCCGCACCTCACCTAACTGGGTACGAGAGAAAACAGACCCGTCCGGCCCGTCCTTATGGGAAACCTCGGGACGAGAATACCCGTATGATACACGGCCCTCCTCGGCCCGTACCAGCGCCTAGGCCTCTCCTAGACTTCAACCAAGCCAAATACCGACGCCTCGTCCAGCGATTCCGTTCTCGTCGATGATTGTACTCTATGCATAACTCTTGTACAAAGGGGCCAGGGGGTTGATTGAATAAACGTTATTTATTGTAGATCTTTTCTCTCTTTACTCTCCTTTCCTCTTAGGTTGTAATCTTAAGTCCGTATCAGTCTTAAATTTAGAAACGTAACGTAATAAACTAAAAGCTTTTTCCTTGATTTTTTCGTCTCTTAAATTGAACCGTAGCGTTTTTCAGAAATCAGAAAATTCTTCCAGCCTTCCTCCTGAGAACATCGATGGTCAACCAAGTAGTCCTCTCGTTTTCTTTCCGATTTCGTTTTCCGCTCTCGCTTTCGCTCTCGCTCTCACTCTCCTTGCCTCAACACACCCAGTTTATGGTATCAACCGTAAAGAGAACGTAACATAGGTCCTCAAAATATAAATTCCTCAACTAAGTTTTCAAAATATAAAGTCCTCAAGTGAGTCCTCAAAATACAAAGTCCTCAACTTAGTCCTCAAAATATAAAGTCCTCAACTTAATCCTCAAAATATAAAGTCCTCAACTTAGTCCTCAAAAAGTAAATTCCTTAACTTCGTCCTCAAAATATAAAGTCCGAAACTTAGTCCTCAAAATATAAAGTCCTCAACTTAGTCCTCAAAATATACATTTCTCAACTTAGTCCTCAAAATATAAATTCCTCAACTTAGTTCTCAAAATATAAAGTCCTCAACTTAGTCCTCAAAATACAAAGTCCTCAACTTAGTCCTCAAAATATAAAGTCCTCAACTTAGTCCTCAAAATATAAAGTCCTCAACTTAGTCCTCAAAAAGTAAATTCCTTAACTTCGTCTTCAAAGTATAAAGTCCGAAACTTAGTCCTTAAAATATAAAGTCCTCAACTTAGTCCTCAAAATATACATTTCTCAACTTAGTCCTCAGAATATTAAGTCCTCAAAACATAAAGTCCTCAACTTAGTCCTCAAATTATCAAGTCCTCAACTTAGTCCTCAAAATATAAAGTTCTCAACTTAGTCCTCAAAAAGTAAATTTCTTAACTTAGTCCTCAAAAAATAAAGTTCTCAACTTAGTCCTCAAAATATAAAGTCCTGAATTAAGTCCTCAAAATATAAATTCCTCAACTTAGTTCTCAAAATGTAAAGTCCTCAACTTAGTCCTCAAATTATCAAGTCCTCAACTTAGTCCTCAAAATATAAAGTTCTCAACTTAGTCCTCAAAATACGAAGTCCTTAACTTAGTCCTCAAAATATAAAGTCCTTAACTTAGTCCTCAAAATATAAAGTCCTCAATTTAGTCCTCAAAAAGTAAATTCCATAACTTCGTCCTCAAAATATAAAGTCCGAAACTTAGTCCTTAAAATATAAAGTCCTCAACTTAGTCCTCAAAATATACATTTCTTAACTTAGTCCTCAGAATATTAAGTCCTCAACTTAGTCCTCAAAACATAAAGTCCTCAACTAAGTCCTCAAAATATCAAGTCCTCAACTTAGTCCTCAAAATATAAAGTTCTCAACTTAGTCTTCAAAAAGTAAATTCCTTAACTTAGTCCTCAAAATATAAAGTTCTCAACTTAGTCCTCAAAATATAAAGTTCTCAACTTAGTCCTCAAAATACGAAGTCCTCAACTTGGTCCTCAAAATATAAAGTCCTTAACTTAGTCCTTAAAATATAAAGTCCTCAATTTAGTCCTTAAAAAGTAAATTCCTTAACTTCGTCCTCAAAATATAAAGTCCGAAACTTAGTCCTCAAAATATAAAGTCCTCAACTTAGTCCTCAAAATATACATTTCTCAACTTAGTCCTCAAAATATATAGTCCTCAACTTAGTCCTCAAAATATAAAGTCCTCAACTTAGTCCTTAAAATATAAAGTCCTCAACTTAGTCCTCAAATTATCAAGTCCTCAACTTAGTCCTCAAAATATAAAGTTCTCAACTTAGTCCTCAAAATACGAAGTCCTCAACTTGGTCCTCAAAATATAAAGTCCTTAACTTAGTCCTCAAAATATAAAGTCCTCAATTTAGTCCTTAAAAAGTAAATTCCTTAACTTCGTCCTCAAAATATAAAGTCCGAAACTTAGTCCTCAAAATATAAAGTTCTTAACTTAGTCCTCAAAAAGTAAATTCCTTAACTTAGTCCTCAAAATATAAAGTTCTCAACTTAGTCCTCAAAATATAAAGTCCTCAATTAAGTCCTCAAAATATAAATTTCTCAACTTAGTTCTCAAAATGTAAAGTCCTCAACTTAGTCCTCAAATTATCAAGTCCTCAACTTAGTCCTCAAAATATAAAGTTCTCAACTTAGTCCTCAAAATACGAAGTCCTTAACTTAGTCCTCAAAATATAAAGTCCTTAACTTAGTCCTTAAAATATAAAGTCCTCAATTTAGTCCTCAAAAAGTAAATTCCATAACTTCGTCCTCAAAATATAAAGTCCGAAACTTAGTCCTCAAAATATAAAGTCCTCAACTTAGTCCTCAAAAAGTAAATTCCTTAACTTAGTCCTCAAAATATAAAGTTCTCAACTTAGTCCTCAAAATATAAAGTCCTGAATTAAGTCCTCAAAATATAAATTCCTCAACTTAGTTCTCAAAATGTAAAGTCCTCAACTTAGTCCTCAAATTATCAAGTCCTCAACTTAGTCCTCAACATATAAAGTTCTCAACTTAGTCCTCAAAATACGAAGTCCTCAACTTAGTCCTCAAAATATAAATTCCTTAACTTAGTCCTCAAAATATAAAGTCCTCAATTTAGTCCTTAAAAAGTAAATTCCTTAACTTCGTCCTTAAAATATAAAGTCCGAAACTTAGTCCTCAAAATATAAAGTCCTCAACTTAGTCCTCAAAATATACATTTCTCAACTTAGTCCTCAAAATATATAGTCCTCAACTTAGTCCTCAAAATATAAAGTTCTCAACTTAGTCCTCAAAAAGTAAATTCTTTAACTTAGTCCTCAAAATATAAAGTTCTCAACTTAGTCCTCAAAATATAAAGTCCTCAACTTAGTCCTCAAAATATAAAGTCCTCAATTAAGTCCTCAAAATATAAATTCCTCAACTTAGTTCTCAAAATGTAAAGTCCTCAACTTAGTCCTCAAATTATCAAGTCCTCAACTTAGTCCTCAAAATATAAAGTTCTCAACTTAGTCCTCAAAATACGAAGTCCTTAACTTAGTCCTCAAAATATAAAGTCCTTAACTTACTCCTTAAAATATAAAGTCCTCAATTTAGTCCTCAAAAAGTAAATTCCATAACTTCGTCCTCAAAATATAAAGTCCGAAACTTAGTCCTCAAAATATAAAGTCCTCAACTTAGTCCTCAAAAAGTAAATTCCTTAACTTAGTCCTCAAAATATAAAGTTCTCAACTTAGTCCTCAAAATACGAAGTCCTTAACTTAGTCCTCAAAATATAAAGTCCTTAACTTAGTCCTCAAAATATAAAGTCCTCAATTTAGTCCTCAAAAAGTAAATTCCATAACTTCGTCCTCAAAATATAAAGTCCGAAACTTAGTCCTTAAAATATAAAGTCCTCAACTTAGTCCTCAAAATATACATTTCTTAACTTAGTCCTCAGAATATTAAGTCCTCAACTTAGTCCTCAAAACATAAAGTCCTCAACTAAGTCCTCAAAATATCAAGTCCTCAACTTAGTCCTCAAAATATAAAGTTCTCAACTTAGTCTTCAAAAAGTAAATTCCTTAACTTAGTCCTCAAAATATAAAGTTCTCAACTTAGTCCTCAAAATATAAAGTTCTCAACTTAGTCCTCAAAATACGAAGTCCTCAACTTGGTCCTCAAAATATAAAGTCCTTAACTTAGTCCTTAAAATATAAAGTCCTCAATTTAGTCCTTAAAAAGTAAATTCCTTAACTTCGTCCTCAAAATATAAAGTCCGAAACTTAGTCCTCAAAATATAAAGTCCTCAACTTAGTCCTCAAAATATACATTTCTCAACTTAGTCCTCAAAATATATAGTCCTCAACTTAGTCCTCAAAATATAAAGTCCTCAACTTAGTCCTTAAAATATAAAGTCCTCAACTTAGTCCTCAAATTATCAAGTCCTCAACTTAGTCCTCAAAATATAAAGTTCTCAACTTAGTCCTCAAAATACGAAGTCCTCAACTTGGTCCTCAAAATATAAAGTCCTTAACTTAGTCCTCAAAATATAAAGTCCTCAATTTAGTCCTTAAAAAGTAAATTCCTTAACTTCGTCCTCAAAATATAAAGTCCGAAACTTAGTCCTCAAAATATAAAGTTCTTAACTTAGTCCTCAAAAAGTAAATTCCTTAACTTAGTCCTCAAAATATAAAGTTCTCAACTTAGTCCTCAAAATATAAAGTCCTCAATTAAGTCCTCAAAATATAAATTTCTCAACTTAGTTCTCAAAATGTAAAGTCCTCAACTTAGTCCTCAAATTATCAAGTCCTCAACTTAGTCCTCAAAATATAAAGTTCTCAACTTAGTCCTCAAAATACGAAGTCCTTAACTTAGTCCTCAAAATATAAAGTCCTTAACTTAGTCCTTAAAATATAAAGTCCTCAATTTAGTCCTCAAAAAGTAAATTCCATAACTTCGTCCTCAAAATATAAAGTCCGAAACTTAGTCCTCAAAATATAAAGTCCTCAACTTAGTCCTCAAAAAGTAAATTCCTTAACTTAGTCCTCAAAATATAAAGTTCTCAACTTAGTCCTCAAAATATAAAGTCCTGAATTAAGTCCTCAAAATATAAATTCCTCAACTTAGTTCTCAAAATGTAAAGTCCTCAACTTAGTCCTCAAATTATCAAGTCCTCAACTTAGTCCTCAACATATAAAGTTCTCAACTTAGTCCTCAAAATACGAAGTCCTCAACTTAGTCCTCAAAATATAAATTCCTTAACTTAGTCCTCAAAATATAAAGTCCTCAATTTAGTCCTTAAAAAGTAAATTCCTTAACTTCGTCCTTAAAATATAAAGTCCGAAACTTAGTCCTCAAAATATAAAGTCCTCAACTTAGTCCTCAAAATATACATTTCTCAACTTAGTCCTCAAAATATATAGTCCTCAACTTAGTCCTCAAAATATAAAGTTCTCAACTTAGTCCTCAAAAAGTAAATTCTTTAACTTAGTCCTCAAAATATAAAGTTCTCAACTTAGTCCTCAAAATATAAAGTCCTCAACTTAGTCCTCAAAATATAAAGTCCTCAATTAAGTCCTCAAAATATAAATTCCTCAACTTAGTTCTCAAAATGTAAAGTCCTCAACTTAGTCCTCAAATTATCAAGTCCTCAACTTAGTCCTCAAAATATAAAGTTCTCAACTTAGTCCTCAAAATACGAAGTCCTTAACTTAGTCCTCAAAATATAAAGTCCTTAACTTACTCCTTAAAATATAAAGTCCTCAATTTAGTCCTCAAAAAGTAAATTCCATAACTTCGTCCTCAAAATATAAAGTCCGAAACTTAGTCCTCAAAATATAAAGTCCTCAACTTAGTCCTCAAAAAGTAAATTCCTTAACTTAGTCCTCAAAATATAAAGTTCTCAACTTAGTCCTCAAAATATAAAGTCCTGAATTAAGTCCTCAAAATATAAATTCCTCAACTTAGTTCTCAAAATGTAAAGTCCTCAACTTAGTCCTCAAATTATCAAGTCCTCAACTTAGTCCTCAACATATAAAGTTCTCAACTTAGTCCTCAAAATACGAAGTCCTCAACTTAGTCCTCAAAATATAAATTCCTTAACTTAGTCCTCAAAATATAAAGTCCTCAATTTAGTCCTTAAAAAGTAAATTCCTTAACTTCGTCCTTAAAATATAAAGTCCGAAACTTAGTCCTCAAAATATAAAGTCCTCAACTTAGTCCACAAAATATACATTTCTCAACTTAGTCCTCAAAATATATAGTCCTCAACTTAGTCCTCAAAATATAAAGTTCTCAACTTAGTCCTCAAAAAGTAAATTCTTTAACTTAGTCCTCAAAATATAAAGTTCTCAACTTAGTCCTCAAAATATAAAGTCCTGAATTAAGTCCTCAAAATATAAATTCCTCAACTTAGTTCTCAAAATATATAGTCCTCAACTTAGTCCTCAAAATATAAAGTCCTCAACTTAGTCCTCAAGATATAAAGTCCTCAACTTAGTCCTCAAAAAGTAAATTCCTTAACTTCGTCTTCGAAGTATAAAGTCCGAAACTTAGTCTTTAAAATATAAAGTCCTCAACTTAGTCCTCAAAATATACATTTCTCAACTTAGTCCTCAGAATATTAAGTCCTCAACTTAGTCCTCAAAACATAAAGTCCTCAACTTAGTCCTCAAATTATCAAGTCCTCAACTTAGTCCTCAAAATATAAAGTTCTCAACTTAGTCCTCAAAAAGTAAATTCTTTAACTTAGTCCTCAAAATATAAAGTTCTCAACTTAGTATTATAATACTATTACGGGTCGTCCATATAATAACTTCATAAGGTACGTAGTAAGTTTAAAGAAAGGAACAATTTTCGATTTTTTTTCAATGATCAATTATTGTTTAAAATTACAATACAATTTTTCAATTATCTTTTTTAATTTTCAATTGATTACTTTAATTTCCATTTATTCCCTACAATTTTTTTAATAATTTTCTTCACTTTGAAATTGAAAATTTAATATTCTCCTTACATTTTATAATTGTTCTTTAATTTTTTTATAATTTTTGTTTTATTGTCCATTATTCTTACCATTTTTAGAATTTTCATTTCAATTTTCTAGTATGTATTTTCCTCAATATTTGATTATATTCGTCATTTTATAAGTTTTCCTTCAATTATCAATTCTTACTTTAAAACTTCAATTCAATTCTTCAATTTGCAATGTATTTCTTCATTTTTTAATTATTTTCTTTAATTTTCAATTATAATCCTTAATTTTCTATTCTTTTGTTCTAACATAAAAATAGGTTTAATAATTCAATTTAAGTCTACAACGAAATTATTTACTTAAAATTTCAATTTCATTTCTCAATTTTCAATTATTTATTTAAATAGTCAAACATTCTCGCATTTTATCAATTACCGTCAAGTAGGGCTATTTTTTGCGCTGTGGGACTGTTTTGTGCACGCGAGATTTGTAATGAATAATATCTTTATATTCAGTTGTTTAAGTTAGCTACTTGTTATAAATATTCTCTAATATCGATACTACACGGAGAAAAAAGAATTGTTGGATTTACAAGCGGATTTTTAACATAGAACTGACAAATCCGATTTGTTGTTACAGCAAATTTTGTGTTATCTTAGCAATTGGGGATTGTTGTAGTAACAAAACATTTGTTACTAGAACAATCCGAATGTTACTACAACAATCCCAAATTGCTAAGATAACACAAAATTTGCTGTAACAAGAAATCAAATTTGTCAGTTCTATATTAACAATCCGCTTGCAAATCCAACAATTCCTTTTTCTCCGTATACAAAGAGTGCTAAATAAAATTACTTTATTCTTTATCAGAAATAAAAAAAAATCTTAAAGTCGTGAAAATCAAGCTGAAAGTTTTCAAATTTCTGAAAATTCTGTTTAGATCCTCGGAAGTTTAAAAGTGTTTTTAAAAGTATTAATACTTTTGTGGATTGTTTAAAATCAATTATTTTTCAAAAATTTGTTTTTAGTTAGTAAAAAATACATTAGAATTTTGTTTTGAAACATTTTTGTATTATTTTTGTTATAGAAAACGAGAATTAAGCATAAAAATTCAATTTTACACGCGGTGCCATAAAAACCTAAAAGTAACTTCAATAACACAGCCACACAAAAAAAATAAAGTTCCCTGGCCTGAGTATGAGACCGATATTTTCCTATGTATTTTGATGCGCTGAATCCGAATCAACCATCAGAATTGGTCGAATTGGTCCAGCGGGTCTCATTTTAGACCTAACCTCAAAATCAATAAAATAAACTTTTTGTTCGATAGAATCTGAACCCGACCTAAAATTTATACATGCCTAGGATTAATAGAAAGCTTGATTTATTCTTCTTTATTATTCTTAAATTTGCAATTTATTTTCTCTATTTTTAATTATTTTCTTTAATTCTCAATTATTATAATCAATTTTATTCAATGTTCAATAATTCTTGTCTTTTTTTAATTGTGAATTATTTTTTTGAACTTTCAATATAATTCTTTAATTGTCTTCTTCAATTTTCAATTTATTTCATAAATTTTGATTTATTTTCTAAAATTTTGACTATAATTTTCTTTAGTTTTTAATTGACAACTTAATATTCTTCTTCAATTTTGTACCTAATTATCCTTTAAATTTTTTTAATTACACTGAAAGTCTCATCGGTGGAACTTCGATCGGTGGAACACTGTTTACTTAGTTCGCCAAAGTTTGTTGACGAAGTGGGTTGGAGGGAAAAGCGGAGACTCTGAAGAGACGAATCAAATGCTTCAAATTCTCATTCGATCCGTGGGGTTCCATCCCCGATCAACCCCACCGATGGGACTTTGAGTGTATTTTATTCTGCTGTCCATTATTCTCGACAGCTTTCGAATTTTTTTACATTTTTTTCAATTTTCAAGTATTTTTCTTAATATTTAATTAATTTAGTAATTCAGTAATTTTTCTTTTAATTATCAATTATTTTCTTATAAATTTAATTTAATTCTTTAATCTTCAATTTTTAATATTTTATCCAATTATAATTCTCCTCATTTTTCAATTACTTTTTTCAATTATTAATTAGTTTCCACAATTTATAATTATTTCCTACAATTTTTTCAATTGTTCTCTTAACATTTTAAAATTATTCTTTTTTTTCCAACTTTTTTTGTCTTGATATCTATTACTTTAGCTATTTTTCGATTTTCGTTTCCAATTGTCTATTATTTTCGTCATATTTCCGATATTTTCTTCAATTTTTAAATTATTCTCGTCATTTTTCAATTATTTTTTACAAATTTTTTAATTTGCAATTATTATTCTTGAAGTTTATAATTATTTTTTTAATATTTTGTTCTGTTAACAATTATTCTCGACAGTTTTCTAATTTTTTTTCAATAGTCAATTACTTTCTTAAAATTTTAATTTAATTTCTTAATCTTTAATTTATTTCTTCAATTCTTTATTATTTTGTTTTCTCAATTATTATTTTTAATTTAATATCCCAGTCTTTAATTTTCAATTATTTTATTCAATATTCAGTAATTCTTATCTTTCTTCAATCATTAATTATTTTTTTCAAATTTAAATTTAAATCTTAAATTTTCAATTTATTTCTAAATTTTTTTTATTATTTTCTTCAAATTTTAATTTTTCAGTTTTTAAATATTTTCTTTTATATTCTACAATTTTCAGCTGTTTTAATTACTTTTTTCAATTTTTAATTCTAATCTTTAAATTTCAATTCCATTTTTCAAATTTCATTTTCTTTTTATTTTCAATCCAGTTGTTCAATTTGTAATTCTGTGACTGAAAGGCATAACATCATAACTGACATTTTATCAAATTTGAGATAACATCAGATTTGTATTCATTCAGTAACGCTTCTTAATGTTTCGTAACTATAAAATGATTTTAATGTTTATTTTCATAGAAAATGTTAAATAACACAACTACATAACTGCATTTTTGTCGTCGATAGAATGGCATAATTGCATATCTACATTCAGGCTGCGAAAAACAATTGAACTTTTTAAAAACTCAAAGTTAAGACAAAAAACTTTTTTAGATTATAATATTTAATTCGGTTTATTATTATAATATAAATTTATTATAGTACATTTAAAAAATATATACATATAAATTTGTCTTTTTAGTAAAAGATTAAAAAGAAAATAAGTAAAAGAACGTTCATAAATTGCATTTATTTGTAACGATTTTTTAAAAATATTTGTATGTTAAACATTCTATTTTTTATACTTACAAATTTCAATTTCTATTTATTTTGTAATAATATATTCGTAATGTAGAATGATAATTAAAATAAAACAATTTTGTAATGATTTTTTAATAATACTTTGATATAAAAGATTTTATTTACGTTTAGAATTATTTTGCCTGATTTTGCCTGAAAAGATTTTATTTACGTTTAGAATTATTTGCCTGAAAGGCATAATATCATTGACTGAGCTAGTCTTTTTAGAATGCTTTAATATTTTTAGTTCACATGCAAACGGATTATCGAACATCACTGATGATACTGAGTGCTATGCTAAGCAAGAGTTTGATTCAAGTGACGAAAGTATAGCACATGATGAATTCAAGGAGGAAAATTTGCAAGGTTCTGCTTCTAGTGATGAAAGTATAGCACATGATGAATTCAAGGCGGAAAATTTGCAAGGTTCTGCTTCTAGTAATAAAAGTATAGCACCGGATGAATGTAATATGGAGGGATTGGTGGATGATGGAATTAAAAGCTGCAGGTTAGTGCGTTATGTTAATACACACAATTACAGTGCAATCTCTATTTTTCGAACTAATTCGGACAATACCTCAAGCAAGATTATAACCTACAACTGTAAAAATTTAAAAATGTATATCTTTTTAAGTTTGCGTTATATTGAAAACATTTTAAAAACATTTTTAGAAAAATTTTGTTTAGTTTAACTTGTATTCTAATAAAAAAATTACAGAAAATTTTGTTTTGAAAAAATTTAAACAACTGAAGCTTTTTGATTTTTGAAAATGTCAGGGTGTCTACTAACCGGGAAATCCGGGAAAACCGGGAAATAACCGGGAATGTAAACTGACCGGGAAAAACCAGGAATTAACCGGGAATTTTCTGTCAAACAGGGAATTTTTTTTTGGGATAATAAATTCTTTTCAATTATTTTTTTCAATTGCCAATTATTTTCTTCAATTTTCAGTTATTTTCATCAATTTCTAAATCTTTTATTTAATTCTGAAATATTTTCAACGATTTTCAATTATTTTAATCAATTTTTAATTATTTTCCTTAACTATAAATTGTTTTTTTTTTTTAATTGCCAATTATTTGATTCAAATTTCAATTATTTTCTTCAATTTTTAATTAATTTCTTCATATCTCAACTATTTCCTTCAATTTTTAATTATTTAATTTAATATTCGATAATTCTGGACTTTTCTCAACTATTTTTTTCAATTATCATTTATTTATTTCACATCTCAATAACTCCTCCATTTTTCAATTATTTTCTTCTATAATCAATAATTCTCGTCTTTTTTCAATATTTTTTTTCAATTATCAATTATGTTTTTGAAACTTGAATTCAATTCATTAATTATTATTCAACAATTTTCATAAAATCACATTTTCTTCAATTTCAAATTATTTTCTACAATTTTTAATTAATTTCTTGAAATTACAATTACATTCTTCATTTTTTATTGTTTTTTTCAAATTCTATAATTCCTGGGTTGTTCAATTTCTTTTTTCTTCAATTATCACTTATTTTCTTCTACTTTCAATCCCATTGTTTAATTCTTGAATTATTTTCTTTAATTCTCAATTATAATTTTCGAAATTCAATTCCATTCTTTAATTTTCAATTTTCTTTTTTTAATATTCAATAACTCTAGGCTTCTTAAAATGATTTTTTTTATTCTCAATTATTTTCTTCAAATTTCAATTTTTTTTTTAAATTTCAATTATTTTCTTCAATTTTCAATAATTTTTTTATATTTCTTTCAGTTTCTCAATTTCTTTCCATTTTTAATTTCTTCTTAATTTTCTTTAATATTTAACAATTCTCAGCTTTTTTAAATTATGTTTTTCTTTCAATTTTTATTTAAATTGAGAATTTTAAAATTATTTTCATCAATTCGCAATTATTTCCGTCGATTTCTAAATTTTTCTGCTGTTTCCAAATATTGTATTTAATTTTTAAGTACTTTCTTCAATTTTGCTTCCTCATAGAGGAAGCGTTGTGATCGTTAAGATTTTCGATTTTCCAAAAATAGCGTAAATCGACTCAGTTTCATCTGAAAAGTTCAAATTTTCATTCCTGAGAAAATGTCCAGATGTGTGTGTGTGTGTGTATGTGGTAAATTTTTTGTCGCCAGGATATCTCGAGAACGCTTCAACGGATTTTAATAAAATTTGGATGACATATGAAGCTCACAAATATATAAATATGGACACAGGGATTTTTAAAAATACCCAATCAAATTTTTTTTAACACCTTTTTTCATCAAAAATATCGTTTTTTGGCAAAAAATTTTTTCATGCTAAAAATTCAGACAAATGAATAAAAAAATCATGTTCCTTGTTTCAAAAGGAATCGATTGACCTATATAAAGTATATAATTGACCTAAAACTCACGTAATAATTCATGATTTTTCAGTTTTTTTCATCAAAAAATCTCGTTTTTGGAAATTTTAAAAAAAAAAAAATTTTTTATGCTAAAAATTCAACCAAACAAAATCATATTCCTTGTCTCAAAACGAATTGATTGACCTATATAAAATATATAATTGACTAAAAACCCACGTAATAATTCATGATTTTTCATTTTTTTTCATCGAAAAATCTCGCGATTTACCAAAAAAAATTTTCATGCTAAAAAACCAACCAAACGAATTACAAAATCATATTCCTTGTCTCAAAACAAATCGAGTGACCTATATAAATTTTATATTTGACTAAAAACTCACGTATTAATTCATAATTTTTAATTTTTTTTTATTGAAAAATCTTGTTTTTTGCCAAAAAAAAATTTCTTGCTAAAAATTCAAACAAATGAATTAAAAGAATCATATTTCTTGTCTCAAAACGAATTAACTGAAAATAATTGACTTTATTTATTTATAATAAATAAATAAAGTTTTGGAATATAGAAAAAAAAAATATATATACATTTTTACTTAGGAGGAGATGCCCCGGGGAGACTTGCCCAAGACTGCCACAAGTCTATACATTCTCACTTGGGAGGAGATGCCCCGAGGAGACTTGCCCAAGACTGCCACAAGTACATACATTCTCACTTGGGAGGAGATGCCCTGGGGAGACTTGCCCAAGACTGCCAGAAGTCAATACATTTTTAGTTGGGAGAAGATGCTCCGGAGAGACCTGCTCAAGGATGCCACAAGTCCATACATTATCACTTGGGAGGAGATGCCCCGGGGAGACTTGCCCAAAACTGCTACAAGTTCATACATTCTGACTTAGGAGGAGATGCCCCGGGGAGACTTGCCCAAGACTGCCACAAGTCTATACATTCTCACTTGGGAGGAGATGCCCCGGGAACACTTGCCCAAGACTGCCACAAGTACATACATTCTCACTTAAGAGGAGATGCCCTGGGGAGACTTGCCCAAGACTGCCAGAAGTCAATACATTCTTAGTTGGGAGAAGATGCCCCGGAGAGACCTGCTCAAGGCTGCCACAAGTCCATACATTATTACTTGGGAGGAGATGCCCCGGGGAGACTTGCCCAAAACTGCTACAAGTTCATACATTATCACTTGGGAGGAGATGCCCCGGGGAGACTTGCCCAAGACTGATACAAGTACATACATTTTCACTTAGGAGGAAATGCTTTGGGGAGACTTGCCCAAGACTGCTACAAGTCCATACATTATCACTTGGGAGGGGATGCCCCGGGGAGACTTGCCCAAGACTGCCACAAGTTTATACATTATCACTTAAGAGGAGATGCCCCGGGCAGGCTTGACCAAGACTGACAGAAGTCAATACATTCTTAGTTGGGAGAAGATGCCCCGGCGAAACCTGCCCAAGACTGCCACAAGTCCATACATTATCACTTGGAAGGAGATGCCCCTGGGAGACTTGCCCAAGACTGCTACATGTCCATACATTATCACTTGGGAGAAGATGCCCTGGGGAGACTTGCCCAAGACTGCCACAAGTCCTTACATTCTCACTTAGGAGGAGATGCCCCGGGGAGACTTGCTCAAGACTGCCACAAGTCTATACATTCTCACTTGGGAGGAGATGCCCCGGGAAGACTTGCCCAAGACTGCCACAAGTACATACATTCTCACTTGGGAGGAGATGCCCTTGGGAGACTTGCCCAAGACTGCCAGAAGTCAATACATTCTTAGTTGGGAGAAGATGCCCCGGAGAGACCTGCTCAAGGCTGCCACAAGTCCATACATTATCACTTAGGAGGAGATGCCCCGGGGAGACTTGCCCAAGACTGATACAAGTACATACATTTTCACTTAGGAGGATATGCTTTGGGGAGACTTGCCCAAGACTGCCACAAGTCCATACATTATCACTTAGGAGGAGATGCCCTGGTGAGTCTTGCCCAAGACTGCTACAAGTCCATACATTATAACTTGGGAGGAGATCCCCCGGGGAGACTTGCCCAAGACTGCCACAAGTTTATACATTATCACTTGAGAGGAGATGCCCCGGGCAGGCTTGACCAAGACTGACAGAAGTCAATACATTTTAAGTTGGGAGAAGATGCCCCGGGGAGACCTGCCCAAGACTGCCACAATTCCATACATTATCACTTGGGAGGAGATGCCCTGGGGAGACTTGCCCAAGACTGCTACATGCCCATACATTATCACTTGGGAGGAGATGCCCCGAGGAGACTTGCCCAAGACTGCCACAAGTACATACATTCTGACTTAGGAGGAGATGCCCTGGGGAGACTTGCCCAAGACTGCCAGAAGCCAATACATTCTTAGTTGGAAGGAGATGCCCCGGGGAGACTTGCCCAAGACTGCCACAAGTACATACATTCTCACTTGGGAGGAGATGCCCTAGGGAGACTTGCCTAAGACTGCCAGAAGTCAATACATTCTTAGTTGGGAGGAGATGCCTAGGGGAGACTTGCCCAAGACTGATACAAGTACATACATTTTCACTTTGGAGGAGATGCCCCGGGGAGACTTGCCCAAGACTGCCACAAGTCTATACAATCTCACTTGGGAGGAGATGCCCCGAGGAGGCTTGCCCAAGATTGCCACAAGTCCATACATTCTCACTTGGGAGGAGATGCCCCGAGGAGACTGGCCCAAGACTGATACAAGTACATACATTTTCACTTAGGAGGAGATGCCCCGGGGAGACTTGCCCAAGACTGCCACAAGTCTATACATTCTCACTTGCGAGGAGATGCCCCGAGGAGGCTTGCCCAAGACTGCCACAAGTCCATACATTCTCACTTGGGAGGAGATGCCCCAATGAGACTGGCCCAAGACTGATACAAGTACATACACTTTCACTTAGGAGGAGATGCCCCGGGGAGACTTGCCCAAGACTGCCACAAGTCTATACATTCTCACTTGGGAGGAGATGCCCCGAGGAGGCTTGCCCAAGACTGCAACAAGTACATACATTTTCACTTGGGAGGAGATGCCCCGGGGAGACTTGCCCAAGACTGCCAGAAGTCAATACATTTTTAGTTGGGAGAAGATGCCCCGGAGAGACCTGCTCAAGGATGCCACAAGTCCATACATTATCACTTGGGAGGAGATGCCCCGGGGAGACTTGCCCAAAACTGCTACAAGTTCATACATTCTGACTTAGGAGGAGATGCCCCGGGGAGACTTGCCCAAGACTGCCACAAGTCTATACATTCTCACTTGGGAGGAGATGCCCCGGGTACACTTGCCCAAGACTGCCACAAGTACATACATTCTCACTTGGGAGGAGATGCCCTGGGGAGACTTGCCCAAGACTGCCAGAAGTCAATACATTCTTAGTTGGGAGAAGATGCCCCGGAGAGACCTGCTCAAGGCTGCCACAAGTCCATACATTATCACTTAGGAGGAGATGCCCCGGGGAGACTTGCCCAAGACTGATACAAGTACATACATTTTCACTTAGGAGGATATGCTTTGGGGAGACTTGCCCAAGACTGCCACAAGTACATACATTTTCACTTGGGAGGAGATGCCCCGGGGAGACTTGCCCAAGACTGCCAGAAGTCAATACATTCTTAGTTGGGAGAAGATGCCCCGGAGAGACCTGCTCAAGGCTGCCACAAGTCCATACATTATCACTTAGGAGGAGATGCCCCGGGGAGACTTGCCCAAGACTGATACAAGTACATACATTTTCACTTAGGAGGATATGCTTTGGGGAGACTTGCCCAAGACTGCCACAAGTTTATACATTATCACTTAAGAGGAGATGCCCCGGGCAGGCTTGACCAAGACTGACAGAAGTCAATACATTCTTAGTTGGGAGAAGATGCCCCGGCGAAACCTGCCCAAGACTGCCACAAGTCCATACATTATCACTTGGAAGGAGATGCCCCGGGGAGACTTGCCCAAGACTGCCAGAAGTCAATACATTCTTAGTTGGGAGAAGATGCCCCGGAGAGACCTGCTCAAGGCTGCCACAAGTCCATACATTATCACTTAGGAGGAGATGCCCCGGGGAGACTTGCCCAAGACTGATACAAGTACATACATTTTCACTTAGGAGGATATGCTTTGGGGAGACTTGCCCAAGACTGCCACAAGTTTATACATTATCACTTAGGAGGAGATGCCCCGGGGAGACTTGCTCAAGACTGCCACAAGTCTATACATTCTCACTTGGGAGGAGATGCCCCGGGAAGACTTGCCCAAGACTGCCACATGTACATACATTCTCACTTGGGAGGAGATGCCCTTGGGAGACTTGCCCAAGACTGCCAGAAGTCAATACATTCTTAGTTGGGAGAAGATGCCCCGGAGAGACCTGCTTAAGGCTGCCACAAGTCCATACATTATCACTTAGGAGGAGATGCCCCGGGGAGACTTGCCCAAGACTGATACAAGTACATACATTTTCACTTAGGAGGATATGCTTTGGGGAGACTTGCCCAAGACTGCCACAAGTCCATACATTATCACTTAGGAGGAGATGCCCTGGTGAGTCTTGCCCAAGACTGCTACAGGTCCATACATTATAACTTGGGAGGAGATCCCCCGGGGAGACTTGCCCAAGACTGCCACAAGTTTATACATTTTCACTTGAGAGGAGATGCCCCGGGCAGGCTTGACCAAGACTGACAGAAGTCAATACATTTTAAGTTGGGAGAAGATGCCCCAGGGAGACCTGCCCAAGACTGCCACAATTCCATACATTATCACTTGGGAGGAGATGCCCTGGGGAGACTTGCCCAAGACTGCTACATGCCCATACATTATCACTTGGGAGGAGATGCCCCGAGGAGACTTGCCCAAGACTGCCACAAGTACATACATTCTGACTTGGGAGGAGATGCCCTGGGGAGACTTGCCCAACACTGCCAGAAGCCAATACATTCTTAGTTGGAAGGAGATGCCCCGGGGAGACTTGCCCAAGACTGCCACAAGTACATACATTCTCACTTGGGAGGAGATGCCCTAGGGAGACTTGCCTAAGACTGCCAGAAGTCAATACATTCTTAGTTGGGAGGAGATGCCTAGGGGAGACTTGCCCAAGACTGATACAAGTACATACATTTTCACTTAGGAGGAGATGCCCCGGGGAGACTTGCCCAAGACTGCCACAAGTACATACATTCTGACTTGGGAGGAGATGCCCTGGGGAGACTTGCCCAAGACTGCCAGAAGCCAATACATTCTTAGTTGGAAGGAGATGCCCCGGGGAGACTTGCCCAAGACTGCCACAAGTACATACATTCTCACTTGGGAGGAGATGCCCTAGGGAGACTTGCCTAAGACTGCCAGAAGTCAATACATTCTTAGTTGGGAGGAGATGCCTAGGGGAGACTTGCCCAAGACTGATACAAGTACATACATTTTCACTTAGGAGGAGATGCCCCGGGGAGACTTGCCCAAGACTGCCACAAGTCTATACATTCTCACTTGGGAGGAGATGCCCCGAGGAGGCTTGCCTAAGATTGCCACAAGTCCATACATTCTCACTTGGGAGGAGATGCCCCGAGGAGACTGGCCCAAGACTGATACAAGTACATACATTTTCACTTAGGAGGAGATGCCCCGGGGAGACTTGCCCAAGACTGCCACAAGTCTATACATTCTCACTTGCGAGGAGATGCCCCGAGGAGGCTTGCCCAAGACTGCCACAAGTCCATACATTCTCACTTGGGAGGAGATGCCCCAATGAGACTGGCCCAAGACTGATACAAGTACATACACTTTCACTTAGGAGGAGATGCCCCGGGGAGACTTGCCCAAGACTGCCACAAGTCTATACATTCTCACTTGGGATGAGATGCCCCGAGGAGGCTTGCCCAAGACTGCAACAAGTACATACATTCTCACTTGGAAGAAGATGCCCCGAGGAGACTTGCCCAAGACTGCCAAAAGTCCATACATTCTCACTTGGGAGGAGATGCCCCGGAGAGACTTGCCCAAGACTGCCACAAGTACATACATTTTCACTTGGGAGGAGATGCCCTGGGGAGACTTGCCCAAGACTGCCAGAAGTCAATACATTCTTAGTTGGGAGAAGATGCCCCGGAGAGACCTGCTCAAGGCTGCCACAAGTCCATACATTATCACTTAGGAGGAGATGCCCCGGGGAGACTTGCCCAAGACTGATACAAGTACATACATTTTCACTTAGGAGGATATGCTTTGGGGAGACTTGCCCAAGACTGCCACAAGTCCATACATTATCACTTAGGAGGAGATGCCCTGGTGAGTCTTGCCCAAGACTGCTACAAGTCCATACATTATAACTTGGGAGGAGATCCCCCGGGGAGACTTGCCCAAGACTGCCACAAGTTTATACATTATCACTTGAGAGGAGATGCCCCTGGCAGGCTTGACCAAGACTGACAGAAGTCAATACATTTTAAGTTGGGAGAAGATGCCCCGGGGAGACCTGCCCAAGACTGCCACAATTCCATACATTATCACTTGGGAGGAGATGCCCTGGGGAGACTTGCCCAAGACTGCTACATGCCCATACATTATCACTTGGGAGGAGATGCCCCGAGGAGACTTGCCCAAGACTGCCACAAGTCCATACATTCTCACTTGAGAGGAGATTCCCCGGGGAGTCTTGCCCAAGACTGCCACAAATCCATACATTCTCTCATGGGAGGAGATGACCCGGGGAGACTGGCCCAAGACTGATACAAGTACATACACTTTCACTTAGGAGGAGATGCCCCGAGGAGACTGGCCCAAGACTGATACAAGTACATACATTTTCACTTAGGAGGAGATGCCCCGGGGAGACTTGCCCAAGACTGCCACAAGTCTATACATTCTCACTTGCGAGGAGATGCCCCGAGGAGGCTTGCCCAAGACTGCCACAAGTCCATACATTCGCACTTGGGAGGAGATGCCCCAATGAGACTGGCCCAAGACTGCCAAAAGTCCATACATTCTCACTTGGGAGGAGATGCCCCGAGGAGACTGGCCCAAGACTGATACAAGTACATACATTTTCACTTAGGAGGAGATGCCCCGGGGAGACTTGCCCAAGACTGCCACAAGTCTATACATTCTCACTTGCGAGGAGATGCCCCGAGGAGGCTTGCCCAAGACTGCCACAAGTCCATACATTCGCACTTAGGAGGAGATGCCCCGGGGAGACTTGCCCAAGACTGCCACAAGTCTATACACTCTCACTTGCGAGGAGATGCCCCGAGGAGGCTTGCCCAAGACTGCAACAAGTACATACATTCTCACTTGGGAGAAGATGCCCCGAGGAGACTTGCCCAAGACTGCCAAAAGTCCATACATTCTCACTTGGGAGGAGATGCCCCGGAGAGACTTGCCCAAGACTGCCACAAGTACATACATTTTCACTTGGGAGGAGATGCCCTGGGGAGACTTGCCCAAGACTGCCAGAAGTCAATACATTCTTAGTTGGGAGAAGATGCCCCGGAGAGACCTGCTCAAGGCTGCCACAAGTCCATACATTATCACTTAGGAGGAGATGCCCCGGGGAGACTTGCCCAAGACTGATACAAGTACATACATTTTCACTTAGGAGGATATGCTTTGGGGAGAGTTGCCCAAGACTGCCACAAGTCCATACATTATCACTTAGGAGGAGATGCCCTGGTGAGTCTTGCCCAAGACTGCTACAAGTCCATACATTATAACTTGGGAGGAGATCCCCCGGGGAGACTTGCCTAAGACTGCCACAAGTTTACACATTATCACTTGAGAGGAGATGCCCCTGGCAGGCTTGACCAAGACTGACAGAAGTCAATACATTTTAAGTTGGGAGAAGATGCCCCGGGGAGACCTGCCCAAGACTGCCACAATTCCATACATTATCACTTGGGAGGAGATGCCCTGGGGAGACTTGCCCAAGACTGCTACATGCCCATACATTATCACTTGGGAGGAGATGCCCCGAGGAGACTTGCCCAAGACTGCCACAAGTCCATACATTCTCACTTGAGAGGAGATTCCCCGGGAAGTCTTGCCCAAGACTGCCACAAATCCATACATTCTCTCATGGGAGGAGATGACCCGGGGAGACTGGCCCAAGACTGATACAAGTACATACACTTTCACTTAGGAGGAGATGCCCCGGGGAGACTTGCCCAAGACTGATACAAGTACATACATTTTCACTTAGGAGGATATGCTTTGGGGAGACTTGCCCAAGACTGCCACAAGTCCATACATTATCACTTAGGAGGAGATGCCCTGGTGAGTCTTGCCCAAGACTGCTACAAGTCCATACATTATAACTTGGGAGGAGATCCCCCGGGAAACTTGCCCAAGACTGCCACAAGTTTATAAATTATCACTTGAGAGGAGATGCCCCGGGCAGGCTTGACCAAGACTGACAGAAGTCAATATATTTTAAGTTGGGAGAAGATGCCCCGGGGAGACCTGCTCAAGGCTGCCACAAGTCCATACATTATCACTTAGGAGGAGATGCCCCGGGGAGACTTGCCCAAGATTGATACAAGTACATACATTTTCACTTAGGAGGATATGCTTTGGGGAGACTTGCCCAAGACTGCCACAAGTCCATACATTATCACTTAGGAGGAGATGCCCTGGTGAGTCTTGCCCAAGACTGCTACAAGTCCATACATTATAACTTGGGAGGAGATCCCCCGGGGAGACTTGCCCAAGACTGCCACAAGTTTATACATTATCACTTGAGAGGAGATGCCCCGGGCAGGGTTGACCAAGACTGACAGAAGTCAATACATTTTAAGTTGGGAGAAGATGCCCCGGGGAGACCTGCCTAAGACTGCCACAATTCCATACATTATCACTTGGGAGGAGATGCCCTGGGGAGACTTGCCCAAGACTGCTACATGCCCATACATTATCACTTGGGAGGAGATGCCCCGAGGAGACTTGCCCAAGACTGCCACAAGTACAAACATTCTGACTTGGGAGGAGATGCCCTGGGGAGACTTGCCCAAGACTGCCAGAAGCCAATACATTCTTAGTTGGAAGGAGATGCCCCGGGGAGACTTGCCCAAGACTGCCACAAGTACATACATTCTCACTTGGGAGGAGATGCCCCGTGGAGACTGGCCCAAGACTGATACAAGTACATACATTTTCACTTAGGAGGAGATGCCCCGGGGAGACTTGCCCAAGACTGCCACAAGTCTATACATTCTCACTTGCGAGGAGATGCCCCGAGGAGGCTTGCCCAAGACTGCCACAAGTCCATACATTCGCACTTGGGAGGAGATGCCCCAATGAGACTGGCCCAAGACTGATACAAGTCTATACATTCTCACTTGCGAGGAGATGCCCCGAGGAGGCTTGCCCAAGACTGCCACAAGTCCATACATTCGCACTTAGGAGGAGATGCCCCGGGGAGACTTGCCCAAGACTGCCACAAGTCTATACATTCTCACTTGCGAGGAGATGCCCCGAGGAGGCTTGCCCAAGACTGCAACAAGTCCATACATTCGCACTTGGGAGGAGATGCCCCAATGAGACTGGCCCAAGACTGATACAAGTCTATACATTCTCACTTGCGAGGAGATGCCCCGAGGAGGCTTGCCCAAGACTGCCACAAGTCCATACATTCGCACTTAGGAGGAGATGCCCCGGGGAGACTTGCCCAAGACTGCCACAAGTCTATACATTCTCACTTGCGAGGAGATGCCCCGAGGAGGCTTGCCCAAGACTGCCACAAGTCCATACATTCGCACTTGGGAGGAGATGCCCCAATGAGACTGGCCCAAGACTGATACAAGTCTATACAGTCTCACTTGCGAGGAGATGCCCCGAGGAGGCTTGCCCAAGACTGCCACAAGTCCATACATTCGCACTTAGGAGGAGATGCCCCGGGGAGACTTGCCCAAGACTGCCACAAGTCTATACATTCTCACTTGCGAGGAGATGCCCCGAGGAGGCTTGCCCAAGACTGCAACAAGTCCATACATTCGCACTTGGGAGGAGATGCCCCAATGAGACTGGCCCAAGACTGATACAAGTCTATACATTCTCACTTGCGAGGAGATGCCCCGAGGAGGCTTGCCCAAGACTGCCACAAGTCCATACATTCGCACTTAGGAGGAGATGCCCCGGGGAGACTTGCCCAAGACTGCCACAAGTCTATACATTCTCACTTGCGAGGAGATGCCCCGAGGAGGCTTGCCCAAGACTGAAACAAGTACATACATTCGCACTTAGGAGGAGATGCCCCGGGGAGACTTGCCCAAGACTGCCACAAGTCTATACATTATCACTTGCGAGGAGATGCCCCGAGGAGGCTTGCCCAAGACTGCCACAAGTCCATACATTCGCACTTAGGAGGAGATGCCCCGGGGAGACTTGCCCAAGACTGCCACAAGTCTATACATTCTCACTTGCGAGGAGATGCCCCGAGGAGGCTTGCCCAAGACTGCAACAAGTACATACATTCTCACTTGGGAGAAGATGCCCCGAGGAGACTTGCCCAAGACTGCCAAAAGTCCATACATTCTCACTGGGGAGGAGATGCCCCGGAGAGACTTGCCCAAGACTGCCACAAGTACATACATTCTCACTTGGGAGGAGATGCCCTAGGGAGACTTGCCTAAGACTGCCAGAAGTCAATACATTCTTAGTTGGGAAGAGATGCCTAGGGGAGACTTGCCCAAGACTGCAACAAGTACATACATTCTCACTTGGGAGAAGATGCCCCGAGGAGACTTGCCCAAGACTGCCAAAAGTCCATACATTCTCACTTGGGAGGAGATGCCCCGGAGAGACTTGCCCAAGACTGCCACAAGTAAATACATTTTCACTTGGGAGGAGATGCCCTGGGGAGACTTGCCCAAGACTGCCAGAAGTCAATACATTCTTAGTTGGGAGAAGATGCCCCGGAGAGACCTGCTCAAGGCTGCCACAAGTCCATACATTATCACTTAGGAGGAGATGCTTTGGGGAGACTTGCCCAAGACTGCCACAAGTCCATACATTATCACTTAGGAGGAGATGCCCTGGTGAGTCTTGCCCAAGACTGCTACAAGTCCATACATTATAACTTGGGAGGAGATCCCCCGGGGAGACTTGCCCAAGACTGCCACAAGTTTATACATTATCACTTGAGAGGAGATGCCCCTGGCAGGCTTGACCAAGACTGACAGAAGTCAATACATTTTAAGTTGGGAGAAGATGCCCCGGGGAGACCTGCCCAAGACTGCCACAATTCCATACATTATCACTTGGGAGGAGATGCCCTGGGGAGACTTGCCCAAGACTGCTACATGCCCATACATTATCACTTGGGAGGAGATGCCCCGAGGAGACTTGCCCAAGACTGCCACAAGTCCATACATTCTCACTTGAGAGGAGATTCCCCGGGGAGTCTTGCCCAAGACTGCCACAAATCCATACATTCTCTCATGGGAGGAGATGACCCGGGGAGACTGGCCCAAGACTGATACAAGTACATACACTTTCACTTAGGAGGAGATGCCCCGGGGAGACTTGCCCAAGACTGATACAAGTACATACATTTTCACTTAGGAGGATATGCTTTGGGGAGACTTGCCCAAGACTGCCACAAGTCCATACATTATCACTTAGGAGGAGATGCCCTGGTGAGTCTTGCCCAAGACTGCTACAAGTCCATACATTATAACTTGGGAGGAGATCCCCCGGGAAACTTGCCCAAGACTGCCACAAGTTTATACATTATCACTTGAGAGGAGATGCCCCGGGCAGGCTTGACCAAGACTGACAGAAGTCAATATATTTTAAGTTGGGAGAAGATGCCCCGGGGAGACCTGCTCAAGGCTGCCACAAGTCCATACATTATCACTTAGGAGGAGATGCCCCGGGGAGACTTGCCCAAGATTGATACAAGTACATACATTTTCACTTAGGAGGATATGCTTTGGGGAGACTTGCCCAAGACTGCCACAAGTCCATACATTATCACTTAGGAGGAGATGCCCTGGTGAGTCTTGCCCAAGACTGCTACAAGTCCATACATTATAACTTGGGAGGAGATCCCCCGGGGAGACTTGCCCAAGACTGCCACAAGTTTATACATTATCACTTGAGAGGAGATGCCCCGGGCAGGGTTGACCAAGACTGACAGAAGTCAATACATTTTAAGTTGGGAGAAGATGCCCCGGGGAGACCTGCCTAAGACTGCCACAATTCCATACATTATCACTTGGGAGGAGATGCCCTGGGGAGACTTGCCCAAGACTGCTACATGCCCATACATTATCACTTGGGAGGAGATGCCCCGAGGAGACTTGCCCAAGACTGCCACAAGTACAAACATTCTGACTTGGGAGGAGATGCCCTGGGGAGACTTGCCCAAGACTGCCAGAAGCCAATACATTCTTAGTTGGAAGGAGATGCCCCGGGGAGACTTGCCCAAGACTGCCACAAGTACATACATTCTCACTTGGGAGGAGATGCCCTAGGGAGACTTGCCTAAGACTGCCAGAAGTCAATACATTCTTAGTTGGGAAGAGATGCCTAGGGGAGACTTGCCCAAGACTGATACAAGTACATACATTTTCACTTAGGAGGAGATGCCCCGGGAAGACTTGCCCAAGACTGCCACAAGTCTATACATTCTCACTTGGGAGGAGATGCCCCGAGGAGGCTTGCCCAAGATTGCCACAAGTCCATACATTCTCACTTGGGAGGAGATGCCCCGTGGAGACTGGCCCAAGACTGATACAAGTACATACATTTTCACTTAGGAGGAGATGCCCCGGGGAGACTTGCCCAAGACTGCCACAAGTCTATACATTCTCACTTGCGAGGAGATGCCCCGAGGAGGCTTGCCCAAGACTGCCACAAGTCCATACATTCGCACTTGGGAGGAGATGCCCCAATGAGACTGGCCCAAGACTGATACAAGTCTATACATTCTCACTTGCGAGGAGATGCCCCCAGGAGGCTTGCCCAAGACTGCCACAAGTCCATACATTCGCACTTAGGAGGAGATGCCCCGGGGAGACTTGCCCAAGACTGCCACAAGTCTATACATTCTCACTTGCGAGGAGATGCCCCGAGGAGGCTTGCCCAAGACTGCAACAAGTACATACATTCGCACTTGGGAGGAGATGCCCCAATGAGACTGGCCCAAGACTGATACAAGTCTATACATTCTCACTTGCGAGGAGATGCCCCGAGGAGGCTTGCCCAAGACTGCCACAAGTCCATACATTCGCACTTAGGAGGAGATGCCCCGGGGAGACTTGCCCAAGACTGCCACAAGTCTATACATTCTCACTTGCGAGGAGATGCCCCGAGGAGGCTTGCCCAAGACTGCAACAAGTACATACATTCTCACTTGGGAGAAGATGCCCCGAGGAGACTTGCCCAAGACTGCCAAAAGTCCATACATTCTCACTTGGGAGGAGATGCCCCGGAGAGACTTGCCCAAGACTGCCACAAGTACATACATTCTCACTTGGGAGGAGATGCCCTAGGGAGACTTGCCTAAGACTGCCAGAAGTCAATACATTCTTAGTTGGGAAGAGATGCCTAGGGGAGACTTGCCCAAGACTGATACAAGTACATACATTTTCACTTAGAAGGAGATGCCCCGGGGAGACTTGCCCAAGACTGCCACAAGTCTATACATTCTCACTTGCGAGGAGATGACCCGAGGAGGCTTGCCCAAGACTGCCACAAGTCCATACATTCGCACTTAGGAGGAGATGCCCCGGGGAGACTTGCCCAAGACTGCCACAAGTCTATACATTCTCACTTGCGAGGAGATGCCCCGAGGAGGCTTGCCCAAGACTGCAACAAGTACATACATTCTCACTTGGGAGAAGATGCCCCGAGGAGACTTGCCCAAGACTGCCAAAAGTCCATACATTCTCACTTGGGAGGAGATGCCCCGGAGAGACTTGCCCAAGACTGCCACAAGTACATACATTTTCACTTGGGAGGAGATGCCCTGGGGAGACTTGCCCAAGACTGCCAGAAGTCAATACATTCTTAGTTGGGAGAAGATGCCCCGGAGAGACCTGCTCAAGGCTGCCACAAGTCCATACATTATCACTTAGGAGGAGATGCCCCGGGGAGACTTGCCCAAGACTGATACAAGTACATACATTTTCACTTAGGAGGATATGCTTTGGGGAGACTTGCCCAAGACTGCCACAAGTCCATACATTATCACTTAGGAGGAGATGCCCTGGTGAGTCTTGCCCAAGACTGCTACAAGTCCATACATTATAACTTGGGAGGAGATCCCCCGGGGAGACTTGCCCAAGACTGCCACAAGTTTATACATTATCACTTGAGAGGAGATGCCCCTGGCAGGCTTGACCAAGACTGACAGAAGTCAATACATTTTAAGTTGGGAGAAGATGCCCCGGGGAGACCTGCCCAAGACTGCCACAATTCCATACATTATCACTTGGGAGGAGATGCCCTGGGGAGACTTGCCCAAGACTGCTACATGCCCATACATTATCACTTGGGAGGAGATGCCCCGAGGAGACTTGCCCAAGACTGCCACAAGTCCATACATTCTCACTTGAGAGGAGATTCCCCGGGGAGTCTTGCCCAAGACTGCCACAAATCCATACATTCTCTCATGGGAGGAGATGACCCGGGGAGACTGGCCCAAGACTGATACAAGTACATACACTTTCACTTAGGAGGAGATGCCCCGGGGAGACTTGCCCAAGACTGATACAAGTACATACATTTTCACTTAGGAGGATATGCTTTGGGGAGACTTGCCCAAGACTGCCACAAGTCCATACATTATCACTTAGGAGGAGATGCCCTGGTGAGTCTTGCCCAAGACTGCTACAAGTCCATACATTATAACTTGGGAGGAGATCCCCCGGGAAACTTGCCCAAGACTGCCACAAGTTTATACATTATCACTTGAGAGGAGATGCCCCGGGCAGGCTTGACCAAGACTGACAGAAGTCAATATATTTTAAGTTGGGAGAAGATGCCCCGGGGAGACCTGCTCAAGGCTGCCACAAGTCCATACATTATCACTTAGGAGGAGATGCCCCGGGGAGACTTGCCCAAGATTGATACAAGTACATACATTTTCACTTAGGAGGATATGCTTTGGGGAGACTTGCCCAAGACTGCCACAAGTCCATACATTATCACTTAGGAGGAGATGCCCTGGTGAGTCTTGCCCAAGACTGCTACAAGTCCATACATTATAACTTGGGAGGAGATCCCCCGGGGAGACTTGCCCAAGACTGCCACAAGTTTATACATTATCACTTGAGAGGAGATGCCCCGGGCAGGGTTGACCAAGACTGACAGAAGTCAATACATTTTAAGTTGGGAGAAGATGCCCCGGGGAGACCTGCCTAAGACTGCCACAATTCCATACATTATCACTTGGGAGGAGATGCCCTGGGGAGACTTGCCCAAGACTGCTACATGCCCATACATTATCACTTGGGAGGAGATGCCCCGAGGAGACTTGCCCAAGACTGCCACAAGTACAAACATTCTGACTTGGGAGGAGATGCCCTGGGGAGACTTGCCCAAGACTGCCAGAAGCCAATACATTCTTAGTTGGAAGGAGATGCCCCGGGGAGACTTGCCCAAGACTGCCACAAGTACATACATTCTCACTTGGGAGGAGATGCCCTAGGGAGACTTGCCTAAGACTGCCAGAAGTCAATACATTCTTAGTTGGGAAGAGATGCCTAGGGGAGACTTGCCCAAGACTGATACAAGTACATACATTTTCACTTAGGAGGAGATGCCCCGGGGAGACTTGCCCAAGACTGCCACAAGTCTATACATTCTCACTTGGGAGGAGATGCCCCGAGGAGGCTTGCCCAAGATTGCCACAAGTCCATACATTCTCACTTGGGAGGAGATGCCCCGTGGAGACTGGCCCAAGACTGATACAAGTACATACATTTTCACTTAGGAGGAGATGCCCCGGGGAGACTTGCCCAAGACTGCCACAAGTCTATACATTCTCACTTGCGAGGAGATGCCCCGAGGAGGCTTGCCCAAGATTGCCACAAGTCCATACATTCTCACTTGGGAGGAGATGCCCCGTGGAGACTGGCCCAAGACTGATACAAGTACATACATTTTCACTTAGGAGGAGATGCCCCGGGGAGACTTGCCCAAGACTGCCACAAGTCCATACATTCTCTCTTGGTAGGAGATGACCCGGGGAGACTTGCCCAAGACTGCCACAAGTACATACATTCTCACTTGAGAGGAGATGCCCCGTGGAGACTTGCCCAAGACTTCCACAAGTACATACATTCTCAGTTGGGAGGAGATGCCCTAGGGAGACTTGCCTAAGGTTGCCATGATGAAGGTTGAAGGTTGGGTGGGCGTGGCCTTAACTTTAACGGCGTTTGGGAGGAGATGCCACGGTCAGACATGCCCAAGACTGCCACAAGTACATACATTCTCACTTGGGAGGAGATGCCCCGGGGAGACTTGCCCAAAACTGCCACAAGTCCATACATTCTCTCTTGGGAGGATATGCCCCGGGGAGACTTGCCCAAGACTGCCACAAGTACACACATTCTCACTTGGGAGGAGATGCCCCGGGGAGACTTGCCCAGAACTGCCACAAGTCCATACATTCTTTCTTGGGAGGAGATGCCCCGTGGAGACTTGCCCAAGACTTCAACAAATACATACTTTCTCACTTGGGAGGAGATGCCCCGGGGAGACTTACCCAAGACTGCCACAAGTCCATACATTCTCATTTGGGAGGAGATGCCCCGGGGAGACTTGCCCAAGACTTCAACAAGTACATACTTTCTCACTTGGGAGGAGATGCCCCAGGGAGACTTACCCAAGACTGCCACAAGTCCATACATTCTCACTTGGGAGGAGATGCCCCGGGGAGACTTGCCCAAGACTGCCAAAAATCCATACATACTCTCATGGGAGGAGATGACCCGGGGAGACTTGCCTAAGACTGACACAAGTACATACATTCTCATTTGGGGGGAGATTTCCCGGGGAGACTTGCCCAAGACTGCCACAAGTCCATACATTCTCACTTGGGAGGAGATGCCCCGTGGAGACTTGCCCAAAACTTCCACAAGTACATACTTTCTCACTTGGGAGGAGATGCCCCGGGGAGACTTACCCAAGACTGCCACAAGTCCATACATTCTCACTTGAGAGGAGATTCCCCGGGGAGTCTTACACAAGACTGCCACAAGTACATACATTCTCACTTGGGGGGAGATTTTCCGGGGATACTTGCCCAAGACTGCCACAAGTACACACATTTTTACTTGGGAGGAGCAGCCCCGTGGAGACTTGCCCAAGACTGCTACAAGTACATACTTTCTCACTTGGGAGGAGATGCCCCGGGGAGACTTACCCAAGACTGCCACATGTCCATACATTCTCACTTGAGAGGAGATGCCCCGGGGAGACTTGCCCAAGACTGCCACAAGTGCATACATTCTCACTTGGGAGGAGATGCCCAGGGGAGACTTGCCCAAAACTGCCACAAGTCCATACATTCTCTCTTGGTAGGAGATGACCCGTGGAGACTTGCCCAAAACTGCCACAAGTCCATACATTCTTTTTTGGGAGGAGATGCCCCGTGGAGACTTGCCCAAGACTGCCACAATTTCATACATTCTCACTTGGGAGGAGATGCCCCGGGGAGACTTGCCCAAGACTGCCACAAGTACATACATTCTCACTTGGGAGGAGATGCCCCGTGGAGACTTGCCCAAGACTTCCACAAGTACATACATTCTCAGTTGGGAGGAGATGCCCTAGGGAGACTTGCCCAAGGTTGCCATGATGAAGGTTGAAGGTTGGGTGGGCGTGGCCTTAACTTTAACGGCGTTTGGGAGGAGATGCCACGGTCAGACACGCCCAAGACTGCCACAAGTACATACATTCTCACTTGGGAGGAGATGCCCCGGGGAGACTTGCCCAAAACTGCCACAAGTCCATACATTCTCTCTTGGGAGGAGATGCCCCGGGGAGACTTGCCCAAGACTGCCACAAGTACATACATTCTCACTTGGGAGGAGATGCCCCGGGGAGACTTGCCCAGAACTGCCACAAATCCATACATTCTCTCATGGGAGGAGATGACCCGGAAAGACTTCCCTAAGACTGACACAAGTCCATACATTTTCTCTTGGTAGGAGATGACCCGGGGAGACTTGCCCAAGACTGCCACAAGTACATACATTCTCACTTGGGAGGAGATGCCCCGTGGAGACTTGCCCAAGACTTCCACAAGTACATACATTCTCAGTTGGGAGGAGATGCCCTAGGGAGACTTGCCCAAGGTTGCCATGATGAAGGTTGAAGGTTGGGTGGGCGTGGCCTTAACTTTAACGGCGTTTGGGAGGAGATGCCACGGTCAGACATGCCCAAGACTGCCATAAGTACATACATTCTCACTTGGGAGGAGATGCCCCGGGGAGACTTGCCCAAAACTGCCACAAGTCCATACATTCTCTCTTGGTAGGAGATGCCCCGGGGAGACTTGCCCAAGACTGCCACGAGTCCATACATTCTCACTTGGGAGGAGATGCCCCGGGGAGACTTGCCAAAGACTTCAACAAGTACATACTTTCTTACTTGGGAGGAGATGCCCCAGGGAGACTTACCCAAGACTGCCACAAGTCCATACATTCTCACTTGGGAGGAGATGCCCCGGGGAGACTTGCCTAAGACTGCCACAAATCCATACATTCTCTCATGGGACGAGATGACCCGGGGAGACTTGCCTAAGACTGCCACAAGTACATACATTCTTACTTAGGGGGAGATTTCCCGGGGAGACTTGCCCAAGACTGCCACAAGTCCATACATTCTCACTTGGGAGGAGATGCCCCGTGGAGTCTTGCCCAAGAGTTCCAGAAGTACATACTTTCTCACTTGGGAGGAGATGCCCCGGGGAGACTTACCCAAGACTGCCACAAGTCCATACATTCTCACTTGAGAGGAGATTCCCCGGGGAGACTTGCCCAAGACTGCCACAAGTCCATACATTCTCTCTTGGGAGGAGATGTCCCGGGAAGACTTGCCCAAAACTGCCACAAGTCCATACATTCTTTCTTGGGAGGAGATGCCCCGTGGAGACTTGCCAAAGACTTCAACAAGTACATACTTTCTTACTTGGGAGGAGATGCCCCAGGGAGACTTGCCAAAGACTTCAACAAGTACATACTTTCTTACTTGGGAGGAGATGCCCCAGGGAGACTTACCCAAGACTGCCACAAGTTAATACATTCTCACTTGGGAGGAGATGCCCCGGGGAGACTTACCCAAGACTGCCACAAGTCCATACATTCTCACTTGAGAGGAGATTCCCCGGGGAGACTTGCCCAAGACTGCCACAAGTCCATACATTCTCTCTTGGTAGGAGATGACCCGGGGAGACTTGCCCAAGACTGCCACAAGTACATACATTCTCACTTGAGAGGAGATGCCCCGTGGAGACTTGCCCAAGACTTCCACAAGTACATACATTCTCAGTTGGGAGGAGATGCCCTAGGGAGACTTGCCTAAGGTTGCCATGATGAAGGTTGAAGGTTGGGTGGGCGTGGCCTTAACTTTAACGGCGTTTGGGAGGAGATGCCACGGTCAGACATGCCCAAGACTGCCACAAGTACATACATTCTCACTTGGGAGGAGATGCCCCGGGGAGACTTGCCCAAAACTGCCACAAGTCCATACATTCTCTCTTGGGAGGAGATGCCCCGGGGAGACTTGCCCAAGACTGCCACAAGTACACACATTCTCACTTGGGAGGAGATGCCCCGGGGAGACTTGCCCAGAACTGCCACAAGTCCATACATTCTTTCTTGGGAGGAGATGCCCCGTGGAGACTTGCCCAAGACTTCAACAAATACATACTTTCTCACTTGGGAGGAGATGCCCCGGGGAGACTTACCCAAGACTGCCACAAGTCCATACATTCTCATTTGGGAGGAGATGCCCCGGGGAGACTTGCCCAAGACTTCAACAAGTACATACTTTCTCACTTGGGAGGAGATGCCCCAGGGAGACTTACCCAAGACTGCCACAAGTCCATACATTCTCACTTGGGAGGAGATGCCCCGGGGAGACTTGCCCAAGACTGCCACAAATCCATACATACTCTCATGGAAGGAGATGACCCGGGGAGACTTGCCTAAGACTGACACAAGTACATACATTCTCACTTGGGGGGAGATTTCCCGGGGAGACATGCCCAAAACTTCCACAAGTACATACTTTCTCACTTGGGAGGAGATGCCCCGGGGAGACTTACCCAAGACTGCCACAAGTCCATACATTCTCACTTGAGAGGAGATTCCCCGGGGAGTCTTACACAAGACTGCCACAAGTACATACATTCTCACTTGGGGGGAGATTTTCCGGGGATACTTGCCCAAGACTGCCACAAGTACACACATTTTTACTTGGGAGGAGCAGCCCCGTGGAGACTTGCCCAAGACTGCTACAAGTACATACTTTCTCACTTGGGAGGAGATGCCCCGGGGAGACTTACCCAAGACTGCCACATGTCCATACATTCTCACTTGAGAGGAGATGCCCCGGGGAGACTTGCCCAAGACTGCCACAAGTACATACATTCTCACTTGGGAGGAGATGCCCAGGGGAGACTTGCCCAAAACTGCCACAAGTCCATACATTCTCTCTTGGTAGGAGATGACCCGTGGAGACTTGCCCAAAACTGCCACAAGTCCATACATTCTTTTTTGGGAGGAGATGCCCCGTGGAGACTTGCCCAAGACTGCCACAATTTCATACATTCTCACTTGGGAGGAGATGCCCCGGGGAGACTTGCCCAAGACTGCCACAAGTACATACATTCTCACTTGGGAGGAGATGCCCCGTGGAGACTTGCCCAAGACTTCCACAAGTACATACATTCTCAGTTGGGAGTAGATGCCCTAGGGAGACTTGCCCAAGGTTGCCATGATGAAGGTTGAAGGTTGGGTGGGCGTGGCCTTAACTTTAACGGCGTTTGGGAGGAGATGCCACGGTCAGACATGCCCAAGACTGCCACAAGTACATACATTCTCACTTGGGAGGAGATGCCCCGGGGAGACTTGCCCAAAACTGCCACAAGTCCATACATTCTCTCTTGGGAGGAGATGCCCAGGGGAGACTTGCCCAAGACTGCCACAAGTACACACATTCTCACTTGGGAGGAGATGCCCCGGGGAGACTTGCCCAGAACTGCCACAAATCCATACATTCTCTCATGGGAGGAGATGACCCGGAGAGACTTCCCTAAGACTGACACAAGTCCATACATTTTCTCTTGGTAGGAGATGACCCGGGGAGACTTGCCCAAGACTGCCACAAGTACATACATTCTCACTTGGGAGGAGATGCCCCGGGGAGACTTGCCCAAGACTGCCACAAGTCCATACATTCTCTCTTGGGAGGAGATGTCCCGGGGAGACTTGCCCAAAACTGCCACAAGTCCATACATTCTTTCTTGGGAGGAGATTCCCCGTAGAGACTTGCCAAAGACTTCAACAAGTACATACTTTCTTACTTGGGAGGAGATGCCCCAGGGAGACTTACCTAAGACTGCCACAAGTCCATACATTCTCACTTGGAAGGAGATGCCCCGGGGAGACTTGCCTAAGACTGCCACAAATCCATACATTCTCTCATGGAAGGAGATGACCCGGGGAGACTTGCCTAAGACTGCCACAAGTACATACATTCTTACTTGGGGGGAGATTTCCCGGGGAGACTTGCCCAAGACTGCCACAAGTCCATACATTCTCACTTGGGAGGAGATGACCCGTGGAGACTTGCCCAAGACTTCCACAAGTACATACTTTCTCACTAGGGAGGAGATGACCCGGAGAGACTTCCCTAAGACTGACACAAGTCCATACATTTTCTCTTGGTAGGAGATGACCCGGGGAGACTTGCCCAAGACTGCCACAAGTACATACATTCTCACTTGGGAGGAGATGCCCCGTGGAGACTTGCCCAAGACTTCCACAAGTACATACATTCTCAGTTGGGAGGAGATGCCCTAGGGAGACTTGCCCAAGGTTGCCATGATGAAGGTTGAAGGTTGGGTGGGCGTGGCCTTAACTTTAACGGCGTTTGGGAGGAGATGCCACGGTCAGACATGCCCAAGACTGCCATAAGTACATACATTCTCACTTGGGAGGAGATGCCCCGGGGAGACTTGCCCAAAACTGCCACAAGTCCATACATTCTCTCTTGGTAGGAGATGCCCCGGGGAGACTTGCCCAAGACTGCCACGAGTCCATACATTCTCACTTGGGAGGAGATGCCCCGGGGAGACTTGCCAAAGACTTCAACAAGTACATACTTTCTTACTTGGGAGGAGATGCCCCAGGGAGACTTACCCAAGACTGCCACAAGTCCATACATTCTCACTTGGGAGGAGATGCCCCGGGGAGACTTGCCTAAGACTGCCACAAATCCATACATTCTCTCATGGGACGAGATGACCCGGGGAGACTTGCCTAAGACTGCCACAAGTACATACATTCTTACTTAGGGGGAGATTTCCCGGGGAGACTTGCCCAAGACTGCCACAAGTCCATACATTCTCACTTGGGAGGAGATGCCCCGTGGAGTCTTGCCCAAGAGTTCCACAAGTACATACTTTCTCACTTGGGAGGAGATGCCCCGGGGAGACTTACCCAAGACTGCCACAAGTCCATACATTCTCACTTGAGAGGAGATTCCCCGGGGAGACTTGCCCAAGACTGCCACAAGTCCATACATTCTCTCTTGGGAGGAGATGTCCCGGGAAGACTTGCCCAAAACTGCCACAAGTCCATACATTCTTTCTTGGGAGGAGATGCCCCGTGGAGACTTGCCAAAGACTTCAACAAGTACATACTTTCTTACTTGGGAGGAGATGCCCCAGGGAGACTTGCCAAAGACTTCAACAAGTACATACTTTCTTACTTGGGAGGAGATGCCCCAGGGAGACTTACCCAAGACTGCCACAAGTTAATACATTCTCACTTGGGAGGAGATGCCCCGGGGAGACTTACCCAAGACTGCCACAAGTCCATACATTCTCACTTGAGAGGAGATTCCCCGGGGAGACTTGCCCAAGACTGCCACAAGTCCATACATTCTCTCTTGGTAGGAGATGACCCGGGGAGACTTGCCCAAGACTGCCACAAGTACATACATTCTCACTTGAGAGGAGATGCCCCGTGGAGACTTGCCCAAGACTTCCACAAGTACATACATTCTCAGTTGGGAGGAGATGCCCTAGGGAGACTTGCCTAAGGTTGCCATGATGAAGGTTGAAGGTTGGGTGGGCGTGGCCTTAACTTTAACGGCGTTTGGGAGGAGATGCCACGGTCAGACATGCCCAAGACTGCCACAAGTACATACATTCTCACTTGGGAGGAGATGCCCCGGGGAGACTTGCCCAAAACTGCCACAAGTCCATACATTCTCTCTTGGGAGGAGATGCCCCGGGGAGACTTGCCCAAGACTGCCACAAGTACACACATTCTCACTTGGGAGGAGATGCCCCGGGGAGACTTGCCCAGAACTGCCACAAGTCCATACATTCTTTCTTGGGAGGAGATGCCCCGTGGAGACTTGCCCAAGACTTCAACAAATACATACTTTCTCACTTGGGAGGAGATGCCCCGGGGAGACTTACCCAAGACTGCCACAAGTCCATACATTCTCATTTGGGAGGAGATGCCCCGGGGAGACTTGCCCAAGACTTCAACAAGTACATACTTTCTCACTTGGGAGGAGATGCCCCAGGGAGACTTACCCAAGACTGCCACAAGTCCATACATTCTCACTTGGGAGGAGATGCCCCGGGGAGACTTGCCCAAGACTGCCACAAATCCATACATACTCTCATGGAAGGAGATGACCCGGGGAGACTTGCCTAAGACTGACACAAGTACATACATTCTCACTTGGGGGGAGATTTCCCGGGGAGACATGCCCAAAACTTCCACAAGTACATACTTTCTCACTTGGGAGGAGATGCCCCGGGGAGACTTACCCAAGACTGCCACAAGTCCATACATTCTCACTTGAGAGGAGATTCCCCGGGGAGTCTTACACAAGACTGCCACAAGTACATACATTCTCACTTGGGGGGAGATTTTCCGGGGATACTTGCCCAAGACTGCCACAAGTACACACATTTTTACTTGGGAGGAGCAGCCCCGTGGAGACTTGCCCAAGACTGCTACAAGTACATACTTTCTCACTTGGGAGGAGATGCCCCGGGGAGACTTACCCAAGACTGCCACATGTCCATACATTCTCACTTGAGAGGAGATGCCCCGGGGAGACTTGCCCAAGACTGCCACAAGTACATACATTCTCACTTGGGAGGAGATGCCCAGGGGAGACTTGCCCAAAACTGCCACAAGTCCATACATTCTCTCTTGGTAGGAGATGACCCGTGGAGACTTGCCCAAAACTGCCACAAGTCCATACATTCTTTTTTGGGAGGAGATGCCCCGTGGAGACTTGCCCAAGACTGCCACAATTTCATACATTCTCACTTGGGAGGAGATGCCCCGGGGAGACTTGCCCAAGACTGCCACAAGTACATACATTCTCACTTGGGAGGAGATGCCCCGTGGAGACTTGCCCAAGACTTCCACAAGTACATACATTCTCAGTTGGGAGTAGATGCCCTAGGGAGACTTGCCCAAGGTTGCCATGATGAAGGTTGAAGGTTGGGTGGGCGTGGCCTTAACTTTAACGGCGTTTGGGAGGAGATGCCACGGTCAGACATGCCCAAGACTGCCACAAGTACATACATTCTCACTTGGGAGGAGATGCCCCGGGGAGACTTGCCCAAAACTGCCACAAGTCCATACATTCTCTCTTGGGAGGAGATGCCCAGGGGAGACTTGCCCAAGACTGCCACAAGTACACACATTCTCACTTGGGAGGAGATGCCCCGGGGAGACTTGCCCAGAACTGCCACAAATCCATACATTCTCTCATGGGAGGAGATGACCCGGAGAGACTTCCCTAAGACTGACACAAGTCCATACATTTTCTCTTGGTAGGAGATGACCCGGGGAGACTTGCCCAAGACTGCCACAAGTACATACATTCTCACTTGGGAGGAGATGCCCCGGGGAGACTTGCCCAAGACTGCCACAAGTCCATACATTCTCTCTTGGGAGGAGATGTCCCGGGGAGACTTGCCCAAAACTGCCACAAGTCCATACATTCTTTCTTGGGAGGAGATTCCCCGTAGAGACTTGCCAAAGACTTCAACAAGTACATACTTACTTACTTGGGAGGAGATGCCCCAGGGAGACTTACCTAAGACTGCCACAAGTCCATACATTCTCACTTGGAAGGAGATGCCCCGGGGAGACTTGCCTAAGACTGCCACAAATCCATACATTCTCTCATGGAAGGAGATGACCCGGGGAGACTTGCCTAAGACTGCCACAAGTACATACATTCTTACTTGGGGGGAGATTTCCCGGGGAGACTTGCCCAAGACTGCCACAAGTCCATACATTCTCACTTGGGAGGAGATGACCCGTGGAGACTTGCCCAAGACTTCCACAAGTACATACTTTCTCACTAGGGAGGAGATGCCCTGGGGAGACTTACCCAAGACTGCCACAAGTCCATACATTCTCACTTGAGAGGAGATTCCCCGGGGAGTCTTACCCAAGACTGCCACAAGTACATATATTCTCACTTGGGGGGAGATTTTCCGGGGAGACTTGCCCAAGACTGCCACAAGTACACACATTCTTACTTGGGAGGAGCAGCCCCGTGGAGACTTGCCCAAGACTGCTACAAGTACATACTTTCTCACTTGGGAGGAGATGCCCCGGGGAGACTTACCCAAGACTGCCACAAGTACATACATTCTCACTTGGGAGGAGATGCCCCGGGGAGACTTGCCCAGAACTTCCACAAGTCCATACATTCTCTCTTGGTAGGAGATGACTCGGGGAGACTTGCCCAAGACTGCCACAAGTACATACATTCTCACTTGGGAGGAGATGCCCCGTGGAGACTTGCCCAAGACTTCCACAAGTACATACATTCTCACTTGGGAGGAGATGCCCAGGGGAGACTTGCCCAAAACTGCCACAAGTCCATACATTCTCTCTTGGTAGGAGATGACCCGTGGAGACTTGCCCAAAACTGCCACAAGTCCATACATTCTTTTTTGGGAGGAGATGCCCCGTGGAGACTTGCCCAAGACTGCCACAATTTCATACATTCTCACTTGGGAGGAGATGCCCCGGGGAGACTTGCCCAAGACTGCCACAAGTACATACATTCTCACTTGGGAGGAGATGCCCCGTGGAGACTTGCCCAAGACTTCCACAAGTACATACATTCTCAGTTGGGAGGAGATGCCCTAGGGAGACTTGCCCAAGGTTGCCATGATGAAGGTTGAAGGTTGGGTGGGCGTGGCCTTAACTTTAACGGCGTTTGGGAGGAGATGCCACGGTCAGACATGCCCAAGACTGCCACAAGTACATACATTCTCACTTGGGAGGAGATGCCCCGGGGAGACTTGCCCAGAACTTCCACAAGTCCATACATTCTCTCTTGGTAGGAGATGACTCGGGGAGACTTGCCCAAGACTGCCACAAGTACATACATTCTCACTTGGGAGGAGATGCCCCGTGGAGACTTGCCCAAGACTTCCACAAGTACATACATTCTCACTTGGGAGGAGATGCCCAGGGGAGACTTGCCCAAAACTGCCACAAGTCCATACATTCTCTCTTGGTAGGAGATGACCCGTGGAGACTTGCCCAAAACTGCCACAAGTCCATACATTCTTTTTTGGGAGGAGATGCCCCGTGGAGACTTGCCCAAGACTGCCACAATTTCATACATTCTCACTTGGGAGGAGATGCCCCAGGGAGACTTGCCAAAGACTTCAACAAGTACATACTTTCTTACTTGGGAGGAGATGCCCCAGGGAGACTTACCCAAGACTGCCACAAGTACATACATTCTCACTTGGGAGGAGATGCCCCGGGGAGACTTACCCAAGACTGCCACAAGTCCATACATTCTCACTTGAGAGGAGATTCCCCGGGGAGACTTGCCCAAGACTGCCACAAGTCCATACATTCTCTCTTGGTAGGAGATGACCCGGGGAGACTTGCCCAAGACTGCCACAAGTACATACATTCTCACTTGGGAGAAGATGCCCCGGGGAGACTTGCCCAAGACTGCCACAAGTCTATACATTCTCACTTGGGAGGAGATGCCCCGGGGAGACTTGCCCAAGACTGCCACAAGTCCATACATTCTCACTTGGGAGGAGATGCCCCGGGGAGACTTGCCCAAGACTGCCACAAGTCCATACATTCTCTCTTGGGAGGAGATGTCTCGGGGAGACTTGCCCAAGACTGCCACAAGTCCATACATTATCACTTAGGAGGAGATGCCCTGGTGAGTCTTGCCCAAGACTGCTACAAGTCCATACATTATAACTTGGGAGGAGATCCCCCGGGGAGACTTGCCCAAGACTGCCACAAGTTTATACATTATCACTTGAGAGGAGATGCCCCGGGCAGGCTTGACCAAGACTGACAGAAGTCAATACATTTTAAGTTGGGAGCAGATGCCCCGGGGAGACCTGCCCAAGACTGCCACAATTCCATAAATTATCACTTGGGAGGAGATGCCCTGGGGAGACTTGCCCAAGACTGCATGCCCATACATTATCACTTGGGAGGAGATGCTCCGGGGAGACTTGCCTAAGACTGCCACAAATCCATACATTCTCTCATGGGACGAGATGACCCGGGGAGACTTGCCTAAGACTGCCACAAGTACATACATTCTTACTTAGGGGGAGATTTCCCGGGGAGACTTGCCCAAGACTGCCACAAGTCCATACATTCTCACTTGGGAGGAGATGCCCCGTGGAGACTTGCCCAAGACTGCCACAAGTACATACATTCTCACTTGGGAGGAGATGCCCCGGGGAGACTTGCCCAAGACTGCCACAAGTCCATACATTCTCACTTGGGAGGAGATGCCCCGGGGAGACTTGCCCAAGACTGCCACAAGTCCATACATTCTCTCTTGGGAGGAGATGTCCCGGGGAGACTTGCCCAAAACTGCCACAAGTCCATACATTCTTTCTTGGGAGGAGATGCCCCGTGGAGACTTGCCAAAGACTTCAACAAGTACATACTTTCTTACTTGGGAGGAGATGCCCCAGGGAGACTTACCCAAGACTGCCACAAGTCCATACATTCTCACTTGGGAGGAGATGCCCCGGGGAGACTTGCCTAAGACTGCCACAAATCCATACATTCTCTCATGGGACGAGATGACCCAGGGAGACTTACCCAAGACTGCCACAAGTCCATACATTCTCACTTGGGAGGAGATGACCCGGGGAGACTTGCCTAAGACTGCCACAAATCCATACATTCTCTCATGGGACGAGATGACCCGGGGAGACTTGCCTAAGACTGCCACAAGTACATACATTCTTACTTAGGGGGAGATTCCCCGGGGAGACTTGCCCAAGACTGCCACAAGTCCATACATTCTCTCTTGGGAGGAGATGTCCCGGGAAGACTTGCCCAAAACTGCCACAAGTCCATAAATTCTTTCTTGGGAGGAGATGCCCCGTGGAGACTTGCCAAAGACTTCAACAAGTACATACTTTCTTACTAGGGAGGAGATGCCCCAGGGAGACTTACCCAAGACTGACACAAGTACATACAATTTCACTTGGGAGGAGATGCCCCGGGGAGACTTACCCAAGACTGCCACAAGTCCATACATTCTCACTTGAGAGGAGATTCCCCGGGGAGACTTGCCCAAGACTGCCACAAGTCCATACATTCTCACTTGGGAGGAGATGCCCCGGGGAGACTTGCCCAAGACTGCCACAAGTCCATACATTCTCACTTGGGAGGAGATGCCCCGGGGAGACTTGCCCAAAACTGCCACAAGTCCATACATTCTTTCTTGGGAGGAGATGCCCCGTGGAGACTTGCCAAAGACTTCAACAAGTACATACTTTCTTACTTGGGAGGAGATGCCCCAGGGAGACTTACCCAAGACTGCCACAAGTCCATACATTCTCACTTGGGAGGAGATGCCCCGGGGAGACTTGCCTAAGACTGCCACAAGTCCATACATTCTCTCTTGGGAGGAGATGTCCCGGGGAGACTTGCCCAAGACTGCCACAAGTCCATACATTCTCTCTTGGGAGGAGATGTCCCGGGGAGACTTGCCCAAAACTGCCACAAGTCCATACATTCTTTCTTGGGAGGAGATGCCCCGTGGAGACTTGCCAAAGACTTCAACAAGTACATACTTTCTTACTTGGGAGGAGATGCCCCAGGGAGACTTACCCAAGACTGCCACAAGTCCATACATTCTCACTTGGGAGGAGATGCCCCGGGGAGACTTGCCTAAGACTGCCACAAATCCATACATTCTCTCATGGGACGAGATGACCCGGGGAGACTTGCCTAAGACTGCCACAAGTACATACATTCTTACTTAGGGGGAGATTTCCCGGGGAGACTTGCCCAAGACTGCCACAAGTCCATACATTCTCACTTGGGAGGAGATGCCCCGTGGAGACTTGCCCAAGACTGCCACAAGTACATACATTCTCACTTGGGAGGAGATGCCCCGGGGAGACTTGCCCAAGACTGCCACAAGTCCATACATTCTCACTTGGGAGGAGATGCCCCGGGGAGACTTGCCCAAGACTGCCACAAGTCCATACATTCTCTCTTGGGAGGAGGTGTCCCGGGGAGACTTGCCCAAAACTGCCACAAGTCCATACATTCTTTCTTGGGAGGAGATGCCCCGTGGAGACTTGCCAAAGACTTCAACAAGTACATACTTTCTTACTTGGGAGGAGATGCCCCAGGGAGACTTACCCAAGACTGCCACAAGTCCATACATTCTCACTTGGGAGGAGATGCCCCGGGGAGACTTGCCTAAGACTGCCACAAATCCATACATTCTCTCATGGGACGAGATGACCCGGGGAGACTTGCCTAAGACTGCCACAAGTACATACATTCTTACTTAGGGGGAGATTTCCCGGGGAGACTTGCCCAAGACTGCCACAAGTCCATACATTCTCACTTGGGAGGAGATGCCCCGTGGAGACTTGCCCAAGACTTCCACAAGTACATACTTTCTCACTTGGGAGGAGATGCCCCGGGGAGACTTACCCAAGACTGCCACAAGTCCATACATTCTCACTTGAGAGGAGATTCCCCGGGGAGTCTTACCCAAGACTGCCACAAGTACATACATTCTCACTTGGGGGGAGATTTCCCGGGGAGACTTGCCCAAGACTGCCACAAGTACATACATTCTCACTTGGGAGGAGCTGCCCCGTGGAGACTTGCCCAAGACTGCTACAAGTACATACTTTCTCACTTGGGAGGAGATGCCCCGGGGAGACTTGCCCAAGACTGCCACAAGTACATACATTCTCACTTGGGAGGAGATGCCCCGGGGAGACTTGCCCAGAACTGCCACAAGTCCATACATTCTCTCTTAGTAGGAGATGACCCGGGGAGACTTGCCCAAAACTGCCACAAGTCCATACATTGTTTCTTGGGAGGAGATGCCCCGTGGAGACTTGCCCAAGACTGCCACAAGTCCATACATTCTCACTTGGGAGGAGATGCCCCGGGGAGACTTGCCCAAGACTGCCACAAGTCCATACATTCTCTCTTGGGAGGAGGTGTCCCGGGGAGACTTGCCCAAAACTGCCACAAGTCCATACATTCTTTCTTGGGAGGAGATGCCCCGTGGAGACTTGCCAAAGACTGCCACAAGTCCATACATTCTCACTTGGGAGGAGATGCCCCGTGGAGACTTGCCCAAGACTGCCACAAGTACATACATTCTCACTTGGGAGGAGATGCCCCGGGGAGACTTGCCCAAGACTGCCACAAGTCCATACATTCTCACTTGGGAGGAGATGCCCCGGGGAGACTTGCCCAAGACTGCCACAAGTCCATACATTCTCTCTTGGGAGGAGATGTCCCGGGGAGACTTGCCCAAAACTGCCACAAGTCCATACATTCTTTCTTGGGAGGAGATGCCCCGTGGAGACTTGCCAAAGACTTCAACAAGTACATACTTTCTTACTTGGGAGGAGATGCCCCAGGGGGACTTACCCAAGACTGCCACAAGTCCATACATTCTCACTTGGGAGGAGATGCCCCGGGGAGACTTGCCTAAGACTGCCACAAATCCATACATTCTCTCATGGGACGAGATGACCCAGGGAGACTTACCCAAGACTGCCACAAGTCCATACATTCTCACTTGGGAGGAGATGACCCGGGGAGACTTGCCTAAGACTGCCACAAATCCATACATTCTCTCATGGGACGAGATGACCCGGGGAGACTTGCCTAAGACTGCCACAAGTACATACATTCTTACTTAGGGGGAGATTCCCCGGGGAGACTTGCCCAAGACTGCCACAAGTCCATACATTCTCTCTTGGGAGGAGATGTCCCGGGAAGACTTGCCCAAAACTGCCACAAGTCCATAAATTCTTTCTTGGGAGGAGATGCCCCGTGGAGACTTGCCAAAGACTTCAACAAGTACATACTTTCTTACTAGGGAGGAGATGCCCCAGGGAGACTTACCCAAGACTGACACAAGTACATACAATTTCACTTGGGAGGAGATGCCCCGGGGAGACTTACCCAAGACTGCCACAAGTCCATACATTCTCACTTGAGAGGAGATTCCCCGGGGAGACTTGCCCAAGACTGCCACAAGTCCATACATTCTCACTTGGGAGGAGATGCCCCGGGGAGACTTGCCCAAGACTGCCACAAGTCCATACATTCTCACTTGGGAGGAGATGCCCCGGGGAGACTTGCCCAAAACTGCCACAAGTCCATACATTCTTTCTTGGGAGGAGATGCCCCGTGGAGACTTGCCAAAGACTTCAACAAGTACATACTTTCTTACTTGGGAGGAGATGCCCCAGGGAGACTTACCCAAGACTGCCACAAGTCCATACATTCTCACTTGGGAGGAGATGCCCCGGGGAGACTTGCCTAAGACTGCCACAAGTCCATACATTCTCTCTTGGGAGGAGATGTCCCGGGGAGACTTGCCCAAGACTGCCACAAGTCCATACATTCTCTCTTGGGAGGAGATGTCCCGGGGAGACTTGCCCAAAACTGCCACAAGTCCATACATTCTTTCTTGGGAGGAGATGCCCCGTGGAGACTTGCCAAAGACTTCAACAAGTACATACTTTCTTACTTGGGAGGAGATGCCCCAGGGAGACTTACCCAAGACTGCCACAAGTCCATACATTCTCACTTGGGAGGAGATGCCCCGGGGAGACTTGCCTAAGACTGCCACAAATCCATACATTCTCTCATGGGACGAGATGACCCGGGGAGACTTGCCTAAGACTGCCACAAGTACATACATTCTTACTTAGGGGGAGATTTCCCGGGGAGACTTGCCCAAGACTGCCACAAGTCCATACATTCTCACTTGGGAGGAGATGCCCCGGGGAGACTTGCCCAAGACTGCCACAAGTCCATACATTCTCACTTGGGAGGAGATGCCCCGGGGAGACTTGCCCAAGACTGCCACAAGTCCATACATTCTCTCTTGGGAGGAGATGTCCCGGGGAGACTTGCCCAAAACTGCCACAAGTCCATACATTCTTTCTTGGGAGGAGATGCCCCGTGGAGACTTGCCAAAGACTTCAACAAGTACATACTTTCTTACTTGGGAGGAGATGCCCCAGGGAGACTTACCCAAGACTGCCACAAGTCCATACATTCTCACTTGGGAGGAGATGCCCCGGGGAGACTTGCCTAAGACTGCCACAAATCCATACATTCTCTCATGGGACGAGATGACCCAGGGAGACTTACCCAAGACTGCCACAAGTCCATACATTCTCACTTGGGAGGAGATGACCCGGGGAGACTTGCCTAAGACTGCCACAAATCCATACATTCTCTCATGGGACGAGATGACCCGGGGAGACTTGCCTAAGACTGCCACAAGTACATACATTCTTACTTAGGGGGAGATTCCCCGGGGAGACTTGCCCAAGACTGCCACAAGTCCATACATTCTCTCTTGGGAGGAGATGTCCCGGGAAGACTTGCCCAAAACTGCCACAAGTCCATAAATTCTTTCTTGGGAGGAGATGCCCCGTGGAGACTTGCCAAAGACTTCAACAAGTACATACTTTCTTACTAGGGAGGAGATGCCCCAGGGAGACTTACCCAAGACTGACACAAGTACATACAATTTCACTTGGGAGGAGATGCCCCGGGGAGACTTACCCAAGACTGCCACAAGTCCATACATTCTCACTTGAGAGGAGATTCCCCGGGGAGACTTGCCCAAGACTGCCACAAGTCCATACATTCTCACTTGGGAGGAGATGCCCCGGGGAGACTTGCCCAAGACTGCCACAAGTCCATACATTCTCACTTGGGAGGAGATGCCCCGGGGAGACTTGCCCAAAACTGCCACAAGTCCATACATTCTTTCTTGGGAGGAGATGCCCCGTGGAGACTTGCCAAAGACTTCAACAAGTACATACTTTCTTACTTGGGAGGAGATGCCCCAGGGAGACTTACCCAAGACTGCCACAAGTCCATACATTCTCACTTGGGAGGAGATGCCCCGGGGAGACTTGCCTAAGACTGCCACAAGTCCATACATTCTCTCTTGGGAGGAGATGTCCCGGGGAGACTTGCCCAAGACTGCCACAAGTCCATACATTCTCTCTTGGGAGGAGATGTCCCGGGGAGACTTGCCCAAAACTGCCACAAGTCCATACATTCTTTCTTGGGAGGAGATGCCCCGTGGAGACTTGCCAAAGACTTCAACAAGTACATACTTTCTTACTTGGGAGGAGATGCCCCAGGGAGACTTACCCAAGACTGCCACAAGTCCATACATTCTCACTTGGGAGGAGATGCCCCGGGGAGACTTGCCTAAGACTGCCACAAATCCATACATTCTCTCATGGGACGAGATGACCCGGGGAGACTTGCCTAAGACTGCCACAAGTACATACATTCTTACTTAGGGGGAGATTTCCCGGGGAGACTTGCCCAAGACTGCCACAAGTCCATACATTCTCACTTGGGAGGAGATGCCCCGTGGAGACTTGCCCAAGACTGCCACAAGTACATACATTCTCACTTGGGAGGAGATGCCCCGGGGAGACTTGCCCAAGACTGCCACAAGTCCATACATTCTCACTTGGGAGGAGATGCCCCGGGGAGACTTGCCCAAGACTGCCACAAGTCCATACATTCTCTCTTGGGAGGAGGTGTCCCGGGGAGACTTGCCCAAAACTGCCACAAGTCCATACATTCTTTCTTGGGAGGAGATGCCCCGTGGAGACTTGCCAAAGACTTCAACAAGTACATACTTTCTTACTTGGGAGGAGATGCCCCAGGGAGACTTACCCAAGACTGCCACAAGTCCATACATTCTCACTTGGGAGGAGATGCCCCGGGGAGACTTGCCTAAGACTGCCACAAATCCATACATTCTCTCATGGGACGAGATGACCCGGGGAGACTTGCCTAAGACTGCCACAAGTACATACATTCTTACTTAGGGGGAGATTTCCCGGGGAGACTTGCCCAAGACTGCCACAAGTCCATACATTCTCACTTGGGAGGAGATGCCCCGTGGAGACTTGCCCAAGACTGCTACAAGTACATACTTTCTCACTTGGGAGGAGATGCCCCGGGGAGACTTGCCCAAGACTGCCACAAGTACATACATTCTCACTTGGGAGGAGATGCCCCGGGGAGACTTGCCCAGAACTGCCACAAGTCCATACATTCTCTCTTAGTAGGAGATGACCCGGGGAGACTTGCCCAAAACTGCCACAAGTCCATACATTGTTTCTTGGGAGGAGATGCCCCGTGGAGACTTGCCCAAGACTGCCACAAGTCCATACATTCTCACTTGGGAGGAGATGCCCCGGGGAGACTTGCCCAAGACTGCCACAAGTCCATACATTCTCTCTTGGGAGGAGGTGTCCCGGGGAGACTTGCCCAAAACTGCCACAAGTCCATACATTCTTTCTTGGGAGGAGATGCCCCGTGGAGACTTGCCAAAGACTGCCACAAGTCCATACATTCTCACTTGGGAGGAGATGCCCCGTGGAGACTTGCCCAAGACTGCCACAAGTACATACATTCTCACTTGGGAGGAGATGCCCCGGGGAGACTTGCCCAAGACTGCCACAAGTCCATACATTCTCACTTGGGAGGAGATGCCCCGGGGAGACTTGCCCAAGACTGCCACAAGTCCATACATTCTCTCTTGGGAGGAGATGTCCCGGGGAGACTTGCCCAAAACTGCCACAAGTCCATACATTCTTTCTTGGGAGGAGATGCCCCGTGGAGACTTGCCAAAGACTTCAACAAGTACATACTTTCTTACTTGGGAGGAGATGCCCCAGGGAGACTTACCCAAGACTGCCACAAGTCCATACATTCTCACTTGGGAGGAGATGCCCCGGGGAGACTTGCCTAAGACTGCCACAAATCCATACATTCTCTCATGGGACGAGATGACCCAGGGAGACTTACCCAAGACTGCCACAAGTCCATACATTCTCACTTGGGAGGAGATGACCCGGGGAGACTTGCCTAAGACTGCCACAAATCCATACATTCTCTCATGGGACGAGATGACCCGGGGAGACTTGCCTAAGACTGCCACAAGTACATACATTCTTACTTAGGGGGAGATTCCCCGGGGAGACTTGCCCAAGACTGCCACAAGTCCATACATTCTCTCTTGGGAGGAGATGTCCCGGGAAGACTTGCCCAAAACTGCCACAAGTCCATAAATTCTTTCTTGGGAGGAGATGCCCCGTGGAGACTTGCCAAAGACTTCAACAAGTACATACTTTCTTACTAGGGAGGAGATGCCCCAGGGAGACTTACCCAAGACTGACACAAGTACATACAATTTCACTTGGGAGGAGATGCCCCGGGGAGACTTACCCAAGACTGCCACAAGTCCATACATTCTCACTTGAGAGGAGATTCCCCGGGGAGACTTGCCCAAGACTGCCACAAGTCCGTACATTCTCACTTGGGAGGAGATGCCCCGGGGAGACTTGCCCAAGACTGCCACAAGTCCATACATTCTCACTTGGGAGGAGATGCCCCGGGGAGACTTGCCCAAAACTGCCACAAGTCCATACATTCTTTCTTGGGAGGAGATGCCCCGTGGAGACTTGCCAAAGACTTCAACAAGTACATACTTTCTTACTTGGGAGGAGATGCCCCAGGGAGACTTACCCAAGACTGCCACAAGTCCATACATTCTCACTTGGGAGGAGATGCCCCGGGGAGACTTGCCTAAGACTGCCACAAGTCCATACATTCTCTCTTGGGAGGAGATGTCCCGGGGAGACTTGCCCAAGACTGCCACAAGTCCATACATTCTCTCTTGGGAGGAGATGTCCCGGGGAGACTTGCCCAAAACTGCCACAAGTCCATACATTCTTTCTTGGGAGGAGATGCCCCGTGGAGACTTGCCAAAGACTTCAACAAGTACATACTTTCTTACTTGGGAGGAGATGCCCCAGGGAGACTTACCCAAGACTGCCACAAGTCCATACATTCTCACTTGGGAGGAGATGCCCCGGGGAGACTTGCCTAAGACTGCCACAAATCCATACATTCTCTCATGGGACGAGATGACCCGGGGAGACTTGCCTAAGACTGCCACAAGTACATACATTCTTACTTAGGGGGAGATTTCCCGGGGAGACTTGCCCAAGACTGCCACAAGTCCATACATTCTCACTTGGGAGGAGATGCCCCGTGGAGACTTGCCCAAGACTGCCACAAGTACATACATTCTCACTTGGGAGGAGATGCCCCGGGGAGACTTGCCCAAGACTGCCACAAGTCCATACATTCTCACTTGGGAGGAGATGCCCCGGGGAGACTTGCCCAAGACTGCCACAAGTCCATACATTCTCTCTTGGGAGGAGGTGTCCCGGGGAGACTTGCCCAAAACTGCCACAAGTCCATACATTCTTTCTTGGGAGGAGATGCCCCGTGGAGACTTGCCAAAGACTTCAACAAGTACATACTTTCTTACTTGGGAGGAGATGCCCCAGGGAGACTTACCCAAGACTGCCACAAGTCCATACATTCTCACTTGGGAGGAGATGCCCCGGGGAGACTTGCCTAAGACTGCCACAAATCCATACATTCTCTCATGGGACGAGATGACCCGGGGAGACTTGCCTAAGACTGCCACAAGTACATACATTCTTACTTAGGGGGAGATTTCCCGGGGAGACTTGCCCAAGACTGCCACAAGTCCATACATTCTCACTTGGGAGGAGATGCCCCGTGGAGACTTGCCCAAGACTTCCACAAGTACATACTTTCTCACTTGGGAGGAGATGCCCCGGGGAGACTTACCCAAGACTGCCACAAGTCCATACATTCTCACTTGAGAGGAGATTCCCCGGGGAGTCTTACCCAAGACTGCCACAAGTACATACATTCTCACTTGGGGGGAGATTTCCCGGGGAGACTTGCCCAAGACTGCCACAAGTACATACATTCTCACTTGGGAGGAGCTGCCCCGTGGAGACTTGCCCAAGACTGCTACAAGTACATACTTTCTCACTTGGGAGGAGATGCCCCGGGGAGACTTGCCCAAGACTGCCACAAGTACATACATTCTCACTTGGGAGGAGATGCCCCGGGGAGACTTGCCCAGAACTGCCACAAGTCCATACATTCTCTCTTAGTAGGAGATGACCCGGGGAGACTTGCCCAAAACTGCCACAAGTCCATACATTGTTTCTTGGGAGGAGATGCCCCGTGGAGACTTGCCCAAGACTGCCACAATTTCATACATTCTCACTTGGGAGGAGATGCCCCGGGGAGACTTACCCAAGACTGCCACAAGTCCATACATTCTCAGTTGGGAGGAGATGCCCTAGGGAGACTTGCCCAAGGTTGCCATGATGAAGGTTGAAGGTTGGGTGGGCGTGGCCTTAACTTTAACGGCGTTTGGGAGGAGATGCCACGGTCAGACATGCCCAAGACTGCCACAAGTACATACATTCTCACTTGGGAGGAGATGCCCCGGGGAGACTTGCCCAAAACTGCCACAAGTCCATACATTCTCTCTTGGGAGGAGATGCCCCGGGGAGACTTGCCCAAGACTGCCACAAGTACACACATTCTCACTTGGGAGGAGATGCCCCGGGGAGACTTGCCCAGAACTGCCACAAATCCATACATTCTCTCTTGGTAGGAGATGACCCGGGGAGACTTGCCCAAGACTGCCACAAGTACATACATTCTCACTTGGGAGGAGATGCCCCGTGGAGACTTGCCCAAGACTTCCACAAGTACATACATTCTCAGTTGGGAGGAAATGCCCTAGGGAGACTTGCCCAAGGTTGCCATGATGAAGGCTGAAGGTTGGGTGGGCGTGGCCTTAACTTTAACGGCGTTTGGGAGGAGATGCCACGGTCAGACATGCCCAAGACTGCCACAAGTACATACATTCTCACTTGGGAGGAGATGCCCCGGGGAGACTTGCCCAAAACTGCCACAAGTCCATACATTCTCTCTTGGTAGGAGATGCCCCGGGGAGACTTGCCCAAGACTGCCACAAGTCCATACATTCTCACTTGGGAGGAGATGCCCCAGGGAGACTTGCCCAAGACTGCCACAAGTCCATACATTCTCTCTTGGGAGGAGATGTCCCGGGGAGACTTGCCCAAAACTGCCACAAGTCCATACATTCTTTCTTGGGAGGAGATGCCCCGTGGAGACTTGCCAAAGACTTCAACAAGTACATACTTTCTTACTTGGGAGGAGATGCCCCAGGGAGACTTACCCAAGACTGCCACAAGTCCATACATTCTCACTTGGGAGGAGATGCCCCGTGGAGACTTGCCCAAGACTTCCACAAGTACATACTTTCTCACTTGGGAGGAGATGCCCCGGGGAGACTTACCCAAGACTGCCACAAGTCCATACATTCTCACTTGAGAGGAGATTCCCCGTGGAGACTCGCCCAAGACTGCCACAAGTCCATACATTCTCTCTTGGGAGGAGATGTCCCGGGGAGACTTGCCCAAGACTGCCACAAGTACATACATTCTCACTTGGGAGGAGATGCCCCGGGGAGACTTACCCAAGACTGCCACAAGTCCATACATTCTCACTTGGGAGGAGATGCCCCGGGGAGACTTGCCTAAGACTGCCACAAATCCATACATTCTCTCATGGGACGAGATGACCCGGGGAGACTTGCCTAAGACTGCCACAAGTACATACATTCTTACTTAGGGGAAGATTTCCCGGGGAGACTTGCCCAAGACTGCCACAAGTACATACATTCTCACTTGGGAGGAGCTGCCCCGTGGAGACTTGCCCAAGACTGCTACAAGTACATACTTTCTCACTTGGGAGGAGATGCCCCGGGGAGACTTGCCCAAGACTGCCACAAGTACATACATTCTCACTTGGGAGGAGATGCCCCGGGGAGACTTGCCCAGAACTGCCACAAGTCCATACATTCTCTCTTAGTAGGAGATGACCCGGGGAGACTTGCCCAAAACTGCCACAAGTCCATACATTGTTTCTTGGGAGGAGATGCCCCGTGGAGACTTGCCCAAGACTGCCACAATTTCATACATTCTCACTTGGGAGGAGATGCCCCGGGGAGACTTACCCAAGACTGCCACAAGTCCATACATTCTCACTTGGGAGGAGATGCCCCGGGGAGACTTGCCCAAGACTGCCACAAGTCCATACATTCTCTCTTGGGAGAATATGCCCCAAGGAGACTTGCCCAAGACTTCCACAAGTACATACTTTCTCACTTGGGAGGAGATTCCCAGGGGAGACTTGCCCAAGTCTGCCAGAATTCCATACATTATCACTCAGGAGGAGATGCCCCGGGGAGACTTGCCGAAGACTGCCACAAGAACTTACATTCTCACTTAGGGGGAGATTTCCCGGGGAGACTTGCCCAAAACTCCCACAAGTCCATACATTCTTTCTTGGGAGAAGATGCCCCGTGGAGACTTGCCCAAGACTTCCACAAGTACATACTTTCTCACTTGGGAGGAGATGCCCCGGGGAGACTTACCCAAGACTGCCACAAGTCCATACATTCTCACTTGGGAGGAGATGCCCCGGGGAGACTTGCCCAAGACTGCCACAAGAACTTACATTCTCACTTAGGGGGAGATTTCCCGGGGAGACTTGCCCAAAACACCCACAAGTCTATACATTCTTTTTTGGGAGGAGATGCCCCGTGGAGACTTGCCCAATACTTCCACAAGTACATACTTTCTCACTTGGGCGGAGATGCCCCGGGGAGACTTACCCAAGACTGCCACAAGTCCATACATTCTCACTTGGGAGGAGATGCCTCGGGGAGACTTGCCCAAGACTGCCACAAGTCCATACATTCTCTCTTGGGAGGAGATGACTAGGGGAGACTTGCCCAAAACTGCCACAAGACCATACATTCTTTCTTGGGAGGAGATGCCCTGTGGAGACTTGCCCAAGTCTGCCAGAATTCCATACATTATCACTTAGGAGAAGATGCCCCGTGGAGACTTGCCCAAGACTGCCACAAGTACATACATTCTTACTTAGGAGGAGATGCCCTGGGGAGTCTTGCCCAAGACTGCCACAAGTACATACATTCTCAATTGGAAGGAGATGCCCTGGGGAGACTTACCCAAGTCTGCCAGAATTCCATACATTATCACTTAGGAGGAGATGCCCCGGGGAGACTTGCCCAAGACTGCCACAAGTCCATACATTCTCACTTGGGAGGAGATGCCCCGTGGAGACTTGCCCAAGACTGCCACAAGTACATACTTTCTCACTTGGGAGGAGATGCCCCGGGGAGACTTACTTAAGACTGCCACAAGTCCATACATTCTCACTTGAGAGGAGATTCCCCGGGGAGTCTTACCCAAGACTGCCACAAATCCATACATTCTCTCATGGGAGGAGATGACCCGGGGAGACTTGCCTAAGACTGCCACAAGTACATACATTCTTACTTGGGGGGAGATTTCCCGGGGAGACTTGCCCAAGACTGCCACAAGTCCATACATTCTCACTTGGGAGGAAATGCCCCGTGGAGACTTGCCCAAGACTGCCACAAGTACATACTTTCTCACTTGGGAGGAGATGCCCCGGGGAGACTTACCCAAGACTGCCACAAGTCCATACATTCTCACTTGAGAGGAGATTCCCCGGGGAGTCTTACCCAAGACTGCCACAAGTACATACATTCTCACTTGGGGGGAGATTTTCCGGGGAGACTTGCCCAAGACTGCCACAAGTACACACACTCTTACTTGGGAGGAGCAGCCCCGTGGAGACTTGCCCAAGACTGCTACAAGTACATACTTTCTCACTTGGGAGGAGATGCCCCGGGGAGACTTACCCAAGACTGCCACAAGTACATACATTCTCACTTGGGAGGAGATGCCCCGGGGAGACTTGCCCAGAACTGCCACAAGTCCATACATTCTCTCTTGGTAGGAGATGACCCGGGGAAACTTGCCCAAGACTGCCACAAGTACATACATTCTCACTTGGGAGGAGATGCCCCGTGGAGACTTGCCCAAGACTTCCACAAGTACATACATTCTCAGTTGGGAGGAGATACCCTAGGGAGACTTGCCCAAGGTTGCCATGATGAAGGTTGAAGGTTGGGTGGGCGTGGCCTTAACTTTAACGGCGTTTGGGAGGAGATGCCACGGTCAGACATGCCCAAGACTGCCACAAGTACATACATTCTCACTTGGGAGGAGATGCCCCGGGGAGACTTGCCCAAAACTGCCACAAGTCCATACATTCTCTCTTGGTAGGAGATGCCCCGGGGAGACTTGCCCAAGACTGCCACAAGTCCATACATTCTCACTTGGGAGGAGATGCCCCGGGGAGACTTGCCCAAGACTGCCACAAGTCCATACATTCTCTCTTGGGAGGAGATGTCCCGGGGAGACTTGCCCAAAACTGCCACAAGTCCATACATTCTTTCTTGGGAGGAGATGCCCCGTGGAGACTTGCCAAAGACTTCAACAAGTACATACTTTCTTACTTGGGAGGAGATGCCCCAGGGAGACTTACCCAAAACTGCCACAAGTCCATACATTCTCACTTGGGAGGAGATGCCCCGGGGAGACTTGCCTAAGACTGCCACAAATCCATACATTCTCTCATGGGACGAGATGACCCGGGGAGACTTGCCTAAGACTGCCACAAGTACATACGTTCTTACTTAGGGGGAGATTTCCCGGGGAGACTTGCCCAAGACTGCCACAAGTCCATACATTCTCACTTGGGAGGAGATGCCCCGTGGAGACTTGCCCAAGACTTCCACAAGTACATACTTTCTCACTTGGGAGGAGATGCCCCGGGGAGACTTGCCCAAGACTGCCACAAGTCCATACATTCTCTCTTAGTAGGAGATGACCCGGGGAGACTTGCCCAAGACTGCCACAAGTACATACATTCTCACTTGGGAGGAGATGCCCCGGGGAGACTTGCCCAAGACTGCCACAAGTCCATACATTCTTTCTTGGGAGGAGATGCCCCGTGGAGACTTGCCAAAGACTTCAACAAGTACATACTTTCTTACTTGGGAGGAGATGCCCCAGGGAGACTTACCCAAGACTGCCACAAGTACATACATTCTCACTTGGGAGGAGATGCCCCGGGGAGACTTACCCAAGACTGCCACAAGTCCATACATTCTCACTTGAGAGGAGATTCCCCGGGGAGACTTGCCCAAGACTGCCACAAGTCCATACATTCTCTCTTAGTAGGAGATGACCCGGGGAGACTTGCCCAAGACTGCCACAAGTACATACATTCTCACTTGGGAGGAGATGCCCCGGGGAGACTTGCCCAAGACTGCCACAAGTCCATACATTCTTACTTGGGAGGAAATGCTCCGGGGAGACTTGCCCAAGACTGCCACAAGTCCATACATTCTCACTTAGGAGAAGATGCCCCGTGGAGACTTGCCCAAGACTGCCACAAGTACATACATTCTCACTTGGGAGGAGATGCCCCGGGGAGACTTGCCCAAGACTGCCACAAGTCCATACATTCTCACTTGGGAGGAGATGCCCCGGGGAGACTTGCCCAAGACTGCCACAAGTCCATACATTCTCTCTTGGGAGGAGATGTCCCGGGGAGACTTGTTCAAAACTGCCACAAGTCCATACATTTTTTCTTGGGAGGAGATGCCCCGTGGAGACTTGCCAAAGACTTCAACAAGTACATACTTTCTTACTTGGGAGGAGATGCCCCAGGGAGACTTACCCAAGACTGCCACAAGTCCATACATTCTCACTTGGGAGGAGATGCCCCGGGGAGACTTGCCTAAGACTGCCACAAATCCATACATTCTCTCATGGGACGAGATGACCCGGGGAGACTTGCCTAAGACTGCCACAAGTACATACATTCTTACTTGGGGGGAGATTTCCCGGGGAGACTTGCCCAAGACTGCCACAAGTCCATACATTCTCACTTGGGAGGAAATGCCCCGTGGAGACTTGCCCAAGACTGCCACAAGTACATACTTTCTCACTTGGGAGGAGATGCCCCGGGGAGACTTACTCAAGACTGCCACAAGTCCATACATTCTCACTTGAGAGGAGATTCCCCGGGGAGTCTTACCCAAGACTGCCACAAGTACATACATTCTCACTTGGGGGGAGATTTTCCGGGGAGACTTGCCCAAGACTGCCACAAGTACACACATTCTTACTTGGGAGGAGCAGCCCCGTGGAGACTTGCCCAAGACTGCTACAAGTACATACTTTCTCACTTGGGAGGAGATGCCCCGGGGAGACTTACCCAAGACTGCCACAAGTACATACATTCTCACTTAAGAGGAGATGCCCCGGGGAGACTTGCCCAGAACTGCCACAAGTCCATACATTCTCTCTTGGTAGGAGATGACCCGGGGAAACTTGCCCAAGACTGCCACAAGTACATACATTCTCACTTGGGAGGAGATGCCCCGTGGAGACTTGCCCAAGACTTCCACAAGTACATACATTCTCAGTTGGGAGGAGATACCCTAGGGAGACTTGCCCAAGGTTGCCATGATGAAGGTTGAAGGTTGGGTGGGCGTGGCCTTAACTTTAACGGCGTTTGGGAGGAGATGCCACGGTCAGACATGCCCAAGACTGCCACAAGTACATACATTCTCACTTGGGAGGAGATGCCCCGGGGAGACTTGCCCAAAACTGCCACAAGTCCATACATTCTCTCTTGGTAGGAGATGCCCCGGGGAGACTTGCCCAAGACTGCCACAAGTCCATACATTCTCACTTGGGAGGAGATGCCCCGGGGAGACTTGCCCAAGACTGCCACAAGTCCATACATTCTCTCTTGGGAGGAGATGTCCCGGGGAGACTTGCCCAAAACTGCCACAAGTCCATACATTCTTTCTTGGGAGGAGATGCCCCGTGGAGACTTGCCAAAGACTTCAACAAGTACATACTTTCTTACTTGGGAGGAGATGCCCCAGGGAGACTTACCCAAAACTGCCACAAGTCCATACATTCTCACTTGGGAGGAGATGCCCCGGGGAGACTTGCCTAAGACTGCCACAAATCCATACATTCTCTCATGGGACGAGATGACCCGGGGAGACTTGCCTAAGACTGCCACAAGTACATACGTTCTTACTTAGGGGGAGATTTCCCGGGGAGACTTGCCCAAGACTGCCACAAGTCCATACATTCTCACTTGGGAGGAGATGCCCCGTGGAGACTTGCCCAAGACTTCCACAAGTACATACTTTCTCACTTGGGAGGAGATGCCCCGGGGAGACTTACCCAAGACTGCCACAAGTCCATACATTCTCACTTGAGAGGAGATTCCCCGGGGAGACTTGCCCAAGACTGCCACAAGTCCATACATTCTCTCTTGGGAGGAGATGTCCCGGGGAGACTTGCCCAAAACTGCCACAAGTCCATACATTCTTTCTTGGGAGGAGATGCCCCGTGGAGACTTGCCAAAGACTTCAACAAGTACATACTTTCTTACTTGGGAGGAGATGCCCCAGGGAGACTTACCCAAGACTGCCACAATTACATACATTCTCACTTGGGAGGAGATGCCCCGGGGAGACTTACCCAAGACTGCCACAAGTCCATACATTCTCACTTGAGAGGAGATTCCCCGGGGAGACTTGCCCAAGACTGCCACAAGTCCATACATTCTCTCTTAGTAGGAGATGACCCGGGGAGACTTGCCCAAGACTGCCACAAGTACATACATTCTCACTTGGGAGTAGATGCCCCGGGGAGACTTGCCCAAGACTGCCACAAGTCCATACATTCTTACTTGGGAGGAAATGCCCCGGGGAGACTTGCCCAAGACTGCCACAAGTCCATACATTCTCACTTAGGAGAAGATGCCCCGTGGAGACTTGCCCAAGACTGCCACAAGTACATACATTCTCACTTGGGAGGAGATGCCCCGGGGAGACTTGCCCAAGACTGCCACAAGTCCATACATTCTCACTTGGGAGGAGATGCCCCGGGGAGACTTGCCCAAGACTGCCACAAGTCCATACATTCTCTCTTGGGAGGAGATGTCCCGGGGAGACTTGTTCAAAACTGCCACAAGTCCATACATTTTTTCTTGGGAGGAGATGCCCCGTGGAGACTTGCCAAAGACTTCAACAAGTACATACTTTCTTACTTGGGAGGAGATGCCCCAGGGAGACTTACCCAAGACTGCCACAAGTCCATACATTCTCACTTGGGAGGAGATGCCCCGGGGAGACTTGCCTAAGACTGCCACAAATCCATACATTCTCTCATGGGACGAGATGACCCGGGGAGACTTGCCTAAGACTGCCACAAGTACATACATTCTTACTTAGGGGGAGATTTCCCGGGGAGACTTGCCCAAGACTGCCACAAGTCCATACATTCTCACTTGGGAGGAGATGCCCCGTGGAGACTTGCGCAAGACTTCCACAAGTACATACTTTCTCACTTGGGAGGAGATGCCCCGGGGAGACTTACCCAAGACTGCCACAAGTCCATACATTCTCACTTGAGAGGAGATTCCCCGGGGAGTCTTACCCAAGACTGCCACAAGTACATACATTCTCACTTGGGGGGAGATTTCCCGGGGAGACTTGCCCAAGACTGCCACAAGTACATACATTCTCACTTGGGAGGAGCTGCCCCGTGGAGACTTGCCCAAGACTGCTACAAGTACATACTTTCTCACTTGGGAGGAGATGCCCCGGGGAGACTTGCCCAAGACTGCCACAAGTACATACATTCTCACTTGGGAGGAGATGCCCCGGGGAGACTTGCCCAGAACTGCCACAAGTCCATACATTCTCTCTTAGTAGGAGATGACCCGGGGAGACTTGCCCAAAACTGCCACAAGTCCATACATTGTTTCTTGGGAGGAGATGCCCCGTGGAGACTTGCCCAAGACTGCCACAATTTCATACATTCTCACTTGGGAGGAGATGCCCCGGGGAGACTTACCCAAGACTGCCACAAGTCCATACATTCTCACTTGGGAGGAGATGCCCCGGGGAGACTTGCCCAAGACTGCCACAAGTCCATACATTCTCTCTTGGGAGAATATGCCCCAAGGAGACTTGCCCAAGACTTCCACAAGTACATACTTTCTCACTTGGGAGGAGATTCCCAGGGGAGACTTGCCCAAGTCTGCCAGAATTCCATACATTATCACTCAGGAGGAGATGCCCCGGGGAGACTTGCCGAAGACTGCCACAAGAACTTACATTCTCACTTAGGGGGAGATTTCCCGGGGAGACTTGCCCAAAACTCCCACAAGTCCATACATTCTTTCTTGGAAGAAGATGCCCCGTGGAGACTTGCCCAAGACTTCCACAAGTACATACTTTCTCACTTGGGAGGAGATGCCCCAAGGAGACTTACCCAAGACTGCCACAAGTCCATACATTCTCACTTGGGAGGAGATGCCCCGGGGAGACTTGCCCAAGACTGCCACAAGAACTTACATTCTCACTTAGGGGGAGATTTCCCGGGGAGACTTGCCCAAAACACCCACAAGTCCATACATTCTTTCTTGGGAGAAGATGCCCCGTGGAGACTTGCCCAAGACTTCCACAAGTACATACTTTCTCACTTGGGAGGAGATGCCCCTGGGAGACTTACCCAAGACTGTTACAAGTCCATACATTCTCACTTGGGAGGAGATGCCTCGGGGAGACTTGCCCAAGACTGCCACAAGTCCATACATTCTCTCTTGGGAGGAGATGACTAGGGGAGACTTGTATAAAACTGCCACAAGACCATACATTCTTTCTTGGGAGGAGATGCCCTGTGGAGACTTGCCCAAGTCTGCCAGAATTCCATACATTATCACTTAGGAGAAGATGCCCCGTGGAGACTTGCCCAAGACTGCCACAAGTACATACATTCTTACTTAGGAGGAGATGCCCTGGGGAGTCTTGCCCAAGACTGCCACAAGTACATACATTCTCAATTGGAAGGAGATGCCCTGGGGAGACTTGCCCAAGTCTGCCAGAATTCTATACATTATCACTTAGGAGGAGATGCCCCGGGGAGACTTGCCCAAGACTGCCACAAGTCCATACATTCTCAGTTGGGAGGAGATGCCCTGGGGAGACTTGCCCAAGGTTGCAATGATGAAGGTTGAAGGTTGGGTGGGCGTGGCCGTAACTTTAACGGTGTTTGGGAGGAGATGCCCCGGTGAGTCTTGCCCAAGACTGCTACAAGTACATACTTTCTCACTTGGGAGGAGATGCCCCGGGGAGACTTGCCCAAGACTGCCACAAGTCCATACATTCTCAGTTGGGAGGAGATGCCCTGGGGAGACTTGCCCAAGGTTGCAATGATGAAGGTTGAAGGTTGGGTGGGCGTGGCCGTAACTTTAACGGTGTTTGGGAGGAGATGCCCCGGTGAGTCTTGCCCAAGACTGCTACAAGTACATACTTTCTCACTTGGGAGGAGATGCCCCGGGGAGACTTGCCCAAGACTGCCACAAGTCCATACATTCTCACTTGGGAGGAAATGCCCCGTGGAGACTTGCCCAAGACTGCCACAAGTACATACTTTCTCACTTGGGACGAGATGCCCCGGGGAGACTTACCCAAGACTGCCACAAGTCCATACATTCTCACTTGAGAGGAGATTCCCCGTGGAGACTTGCCTAAGACTGCCACAAGTACATACATTCTTACTTAGGGGGAGATTTCCCGGGGAGACTTGCCCAAGACTGCCACAAGTCCATACATTCTCACTTGGGAGGAGATGCCCCGTGGAGACTTGCCCAAGACTGCCACAAGTACATACTTTCTCACTTGGGAGGAGATGCCCCGGGGAGACTTGCCCAAGACTGCCACAAGTCCATACATTCTCACTTGGGAGGAAATGCCCCGTGGAGACTTGCCTAAGACTGCCACAAGTACATACATTCTTACTTAGGGGGAGATTTCCCGGGGAGACTTGCCCAAGACTGCCACAAGTCCATACATTCTCACTTGGGAGGAGATGCCCCGTGGAGACTTGCCCAAGACTGCCACAAGTACATACATTCTCACTTGGGAGGAGATGCCCCGGGGAGACTTGCCCAAGACTGCCACAAGTCCATACATTCTCACTTGGGAGGAGATGCCCCGGGGAGACTTGCCCAAGACTGCCACAAGTCCATACATTCTCTCTTGGGAGGAGGTGTCCCGGGGAGACTTGCCCAAAACTGCCACAAGTCCATACATTCTTTCTTGGGAGGAGATGCCCCGTGGAGACTTGCCAAAGACTTCAACAAGTACATACTTTCTTACTTGGGAGTAGATGCCCCAGGGAGACTTACCCAAGACTGCCACAAGTCCATACATTCTCACTTGGGAGGAGATGCCCCGGGGAGACTTGCCTAAGACTGCCACAAATCCATACATTCTCTCATGGGACGAGATGACCCGGGGAGACTTGCCTAAGACTGCCACAAGTACATACATTCTTACTTAGGGGGAGATTTCCCGGGGAGACTTGCCCAAGACTGCCACAAGTCCATACATTCTCACTTGGGAGGAGATGCCCCGTGGAGACTTGCCCAAGACTTCCACAAGTACATACTTTCTCACTTGGGAGGAGATGCCCCGGGGAGACTTACCCAAGACTGCCACAAGTCCATACATTCTCACTTGAGAGGAGATTCCCCGGGGAGTCTTACCCAAGACTGCCACAAGTACATACATTCTCACTTGGGGGGAGATTTCCCGGGGAGACTTGCCCAAGACTGCCACAAGTACATACATTCTCACTTGGGAGGAGCTGCCCCGTGGAGACTTGCCCAAGACTGCTACAAGTACATACTTTCTCACTTGGGAGGAGATGCCCCGGGGAGACTTGCCCAAGACTGCCACAAGTACATACATTCTCACTTGGGAGGAGATGCCCCGGGGAGACTTGCCCAGAACTGCCACAAGTCCATACATTCTCTCTTAGTAGGAGATGACCCGGGGAGACTTGCCCAAAACTGCCACAAGTCCATACATTGTTTCTTGGGAGGAGATGCCCCGTGGAGACTTGCCCAAGACTGCCACAATTTCATACATTCTCACTTGGGAGGAGATGCCCCGGGGAGACTTACCCAAGACTGCCACAAGTCCATACATTCTCAGTTGGGAGGAGATGCCCTAGGGAGACTTGCCCAAGGTTGCCATGATGAAGGTTGAAGGTTGGGTGGGCGTGGCCTTAACTTTAACGGCGTTTGGGAGGAGATGCCACGGTCAGACATGCCCAAGACTGCCACAAGTACATACATTCTCACTTGGGAGGAGATGCCCCGGGGAGACTTGCCCAAAACTGCCACAAGTCCATACATTCTCTCTTGGGAGGAGATGCCCCGGGGAGACTTGCCCAAGACTGCCACAAGTACACACATTCTCACTTGGGAGGAGATGCCCCGGGGAGACTTGCCCAGAACTGCCACAAATCCATACATTCTCTCTTGGTAGGAGATGACCCGGGGAGACTTGCCCAAGACTGCCACAAGTACATACATTCTCACTTGGGAGGAGATGCCCCGTGGAGACTTGCCCAAGACTTCCACAAGTACATACATTCTCAGTTGGGAGGAAATGCCCTAGGGAGACTTGCCCAAGGTTGCCATGATGAAGGCTGAAGGTTGGGTGGGCGTGGCCTTAACTTTAACGGCGTTTGGGAGGAGATGCCACGGTCAGACATGCCCAAGACTGCCACAAGTACATACATTCTCACTTGGGAGGAGATGCCCCGGGGAGACTTGCCCAAAACTGCCACAAGTCCATACATTCTCTCTTGGTAGGAGATGCCCCGGGGAGACTTGCCCAAGACTGCCACAAGTCCATACATTCTCACTTGGGAGGAGATGCCCCAGGGAGACTTGCCCAAGACTGCCACAAGTCCATACATTCTCTCTTGGGAGGAGATGTCCCGGAGAGACTTGCCCAAAACTGCCACAAGTCCATACATTCTTTCTTGGGAGGAGATGCCCCGTGGAGACTTGCCAAAGACTTCAACAAGTACATACTTTCTTACTTGGGAGGAGATGCCCCAGGGAGACTTACCCAAGACTGCCACAAGTCCATACATTCTCACTTGGGAGGAGATGCCCCGTGGAGACTTGCCCAAGACTTCCACAAGTACATACTTTCTCACTTGGGAGGAGATGCCCCGGGGAGACTTACCCAAGACTGCCACAAGTCCATACATTCTCACTTGAGAGGAGATTCCCCGTGGAGACTCGCCCAAGACTGCCACAAGTCCATACATTCTCTCTTGGGAGGAGATGTCCCGGGGAGACTTGCCCAAGACTGCCACAAGTACATACATTCTCACTTGGGAGGAGATGCCCCGGGGAGACTTACCCAAGACTGCCACAAGTCCATACATTCTCACTTGGGAGGAGATGCCCCGGGGAGACTTGCCTAAGACTGCCACAAATCCATACATTCTCTCATGGGACGAGATGACCCGGGGAGACTTGCCTAAGACTGCCACAAGTACATACATTCTTACTTAGGGGAAGATTTCCCGGGGAGACTTGCCCAAGACTGCCACAAGTACATACATTCTCACTTGGGAGGAGCTGCCCCGTGGAGACTTGCCCAAGACTGCTACAAGTACATACTTTCTCACTTGGGAGGAGATGCCCCGGGGAGACTTGCCCAAGACTGCCACAAGTACATACATTCTCACTTGGGAGGAGATGCCCCGGGGAGACTTGCCCAGAACTGCCACAAGTCCATACATTCTCTCTTAGTAGGAGATGACCCGGGGAGACTTGCCCAAAACTGCCACAAGTCCATACATTGTTTCTTGGGAGGAGATGCCCCGTGGAGACTTGCCCAAGACTGCCACAATTTCATACATTCTCACTTGGGAGGAGATGCCCCGGGGAGACTTACCCAAGACTGCCACAAGTCCATACATTCTCACTTGGGAGGAGATGCCCCGGGGAGACTTGCCCAAGACTGCCACAAGTCCATACATTCTCTCTTGGGAGAATATGCCCCAAGGAGACTTGCCCAAGACTTCCACAAGTACATACTTTCTCACTTGGGAGGAGATTCCCAGGGGAGACTTGCCCAAGTCTGCCAGAATTCCATACATTATCACTCAGGAGGAGATGCCCCGGGGAGACTTGCCGAAGACTGCCACAAGAACTTACATTCTCACTTAGGGGGAGATTTCCCGGGGAGACTTGCCCAAAACTCCCACAAGTCCATACATTCTTTCTTGGGAGAAGATGCCCCGTGGAGACTTGCCCAAGACTTCCACAAGTACATACTTTCTCACTTGGGAGGAGATGCCCCGGGGAGACTTACCCAAGACTGCCACAAGTCCATACATTCTCACTTGGGAGGAGATGCCCCGGGGAGACTTGCCCAAGACTGCCACAAGAACTTACATTCTCACTTAGGGGGAGATTTCCCGGGGAGACTTGCCCAAAACACCCACAAGTCTATACATTCTTTTTTGGGAGGAGATGCCCCGTGGAGACTTGCCCAATACTTCCACAAGTACATACTTTCTCACTTGGGCGGAGATGCCCCGGGGAGACTTACCCAAGACTGCCACAAGTCCATACATTCTCACTTGGGAGGAGATGCCCCGTGGAGACTTGCCCAAGACTGCCACAAGTACATACTTTCTCACTTGGGAGGAGATGCCCCGGGGAGACTTACTTAAGACTGCCACAAGTCCATACATTCTCACTTGAGAGGAGATTCCCCGGGGAGTCTTACCCAAGACTGCCACAAGTACATACATTCTCACTTGGGGGGAGATTTCCCGGGGAGACTTGCCCAAGACTGCCACAAGTACATACATTCTTAGTTGGGAGGAGATGCCCCGGGGAGACTTGCCCAAGACTTCCACAAGTACATACTTTCTCACTTGGGAGGAGATGCCCCGGGGAGACTTACCCAAGACTGCCACAAGTCCATACATTCTCTCTTGGAAGGAGATGCCCCGGGGAGACTTGCCCAAGACTGCCACAAGTCCATACATTCTCACTTGGGAGGAGATGCCCCGTGGAGACTTGCCCAAGACTGCCACAAGTACATACTTTCTCACTTGGGAGGAGATGCCCCGGGGAGACTTACTTAAGACTGCCACAAGTCCATACATTCTCACTTGAGAGGAGATTCCCCGGGGAGTCTTACCCAAGACTGCCACAAGTACATACATTCTCACTTGGGGGGAGATTTCCCGGGGAGACTTACCCAAGTCTGCCAGAATTCCATACATTATCACTTAGGAGGAGATGCCCCGGGGAGACTTGCCCAAGACTGCCACAAGTCCATACATTCTCACTTGGGAGGAGATGCCCCGTGGAGACTTGCCCAAGACTGCCACAAGTACATACTTTCTCACTTGGGAGGAGATGCCCCGGGGAGACTTACTTAAGACTGCCACAAGTCCATACATTCTCACTTGAGAGGAGATTCCCCGGGGAGTCTTACCCAAGACTGCCACAAGTACATACATTCTCACTTGGGGGGAGATTTCCCGGGGAGACTTGCCCAAGACTGCCACAAGTACATACATTCTTAGTTGGGAGGAGATGCCCCGGGGAGACTTGCCCAAGACTTCCACAAGTACATACTTTCTCACTTGGGAGGAGATGCCCCGGGGAGACTTACCCAAGACTGCCACAAGTCCATACATTCTCTCTTGGAAGGAGATGCCCCGGGGAGACTTGCCCAAGACTGCCACAAGTACATACATTCTCAATTGGAAGGAGATTCCCTGGGGAGACTTGCCAAAGTCTGCCAGAATTCTATACATTATCACTTAGGAGGAGATGCCCCGGGGAGACTTGCCCAAGACTGCCACAAGTCCATACATTCTCAGTTGGGAGGAGATGCCCTGGGGAGACTTGCCCAAGGTTGCCATGATGAAGGTTGAAGGTTGGGTGGGCGTGGCCGTAACTTTAACGGTGTTTGGGAGGAGATGCCCCGGTGAGTCTTGCCCGAGACTGCTACAAGTACATACTTTCTCACTTGGGAGGAGATGCCCCGGGGAGACTTGCCCAAGACTGCCACAAGTACATACATTCTCACTTGTAAGGAGATGCCCCGGGGAGACTTGCCTAAGACTGCCACAAATCCATACATTCTCTCATGGGAGGAGATGACCCGGGGAGACTTGCCTAAGACTGCCACAAGTACATACATTCTTACTTGGGGGGAGATTTCCCGGGGAGACTTGCCCAAGACTGCCACAAGTCCATACATTCTCACTTGGGAGGAAATGCCCCGTGGAGACTTGCCCAAGACTGCCACAAGTACATACTTTCTCACTTGGGAGGAGATGCCCCGGGGAGACTTACCCAAGACTGCCACAAGTCCATACATTCTCACTTGAGAGGAGATTCCCCGGGGAGTCTTACCCAAGACTGCCACAAGTACATACATTCTCACTTGGGGGGAGATTTTCCGGGGAGACTTGCCCAAGACTGCCACAAGTACACACATTCTTACTTGGGAGGAGCAGCCCCGTGGAGACTTGCCCAAGACTGCTACAAGTACATACTTTCTCACTTGGGAGGAGATGCCCCGGGGAGACTTACCCAAGACTGCCACAAGTACATACATTCGCACTTGGGAGGAGATGCCCCGGGGAGACTTGCCCAGAACTGCCACAAGTCCATACATTCTCTCTTGGTAGGAGATGACCCGGGGAAACTTGCCCAAGACTGCCACAAGTACATACATTCTCACTTGGGAGGAGATGCCCCGTGGAGACTTGCCCAAGACTTCCACAAGTACATACATTCTCAGTTGGGAGGAGATACCCTAGGGAGACTTGCCCAAGGTTGCCATGATGAAGGTTGAAGGTTGGGTGGGCGTGGCCTTAACTTTAACGGCGTTTGGGAGGAGATGCCACGGTCAGACATGCCCAAGACTGCCACAAGTACATACATTCTCACTTGGGAGGAGATGCCCCGGGGAGACTTGCCCAAAACTGCCACAAGTCCATACATTCTCTCTTGGTAGGAGATGCCCCGGGGAGACTTGCCCAAGACTGCCACAAGTCCATACATTCTCACTTGGGAGGAGATGCCCCGGGGAGACTTGCCCAAGACTGCCACAAGTCCATACATTCTCTCTTGGGAGGAGATGTCCCGGGGAGACTTGCCCAAAACTGCCACAAGTCCATACATTCTTTCTTGGGAGGAGATGCCCCGTGGAGACTTGCCAAAGACTTCAACAAGTACATACTTTCTTACTTGGGAGGAGATGCCCCAGGGAGACTTACCCAAAACTGCCACAAGTCCATACATTCTCACTTGGGAGGAGATGCCCCGGGGAGACTTGCCTAAGACTGCCACAAATCCATACATTCTCATGGGACGAGATGACCCGGGGAGACTTGCCTAAGACTGCCACAAGTACTACGTTCTTACTTAGGGGGAGATTTCCCGGGGAGACTTGCCCAAGACTGCCACAAGTCCATACATTCTCACTTGGTGAGGAGATGCCCCGTGGAGACTTGCCCAAGACTTCCACAAGTACATACTTTCTCACTTGGGAGGAGATGCCCGGGGAGACTTACCCAAGACTGCCACAAGTCCATACATTCTCACTTGAGAGGAGATTCCCCGGGGAGACTTGCCCAAGACTGCCACAAGTCCATACATTCTCTCTTGGGAGGAGATGTCCCGGGGAGACTTGCCCAAAACTGCCACAAGTCCATACATTCTTTCTTGGGAGGAGATGCCCCGTGGAGACTTGCCAAAGACTTCAACAAGTACATACTTTCTTACTTGGGAGGAGATTGCCCCAGGGAGACTTACCCAAGACTGCCACAAGTACATACATTCTCACTTGGGAGGAGATGCCCCGGGGAGACTTACCCAAGACTGCCACAAGTCCATACATTCTCACTTGAGAGGAGATTCCCCGGGGAGACTTGCCCAAGACTGCCACAAGTCCATACATTCTCTCTTAGTAGGAGATGACCCGGGGAGACTTGCCCAAGACTGCCACAAGTACATACATTCTCACTTGGGAGGAGATGCCCCGGGGAGACTTGCCCAAGACTGCCACAAGTCCATACATTCTTACTTGGGAGGAAATGCTCCGGGGAGACTTGCCCAAGACTGCCACAAGTCCATACATTCTCACTTAGGAGAAGATGCCCCGTGGAGACTTGCCCAAGACTGCCACAAGTACATACATTCTCACTTGGGAGGAGATGCCCCGGGGAGACTTGCCCAAGACTGCCACAAGTCCATACATTCTCACTTGGGAGGAGATGCCCCGGGGAGACTTGCCCAAGACTGCCACAAGTCCATACATTCTCTCTTGGGAGGAGATGTCCCGGGGAGACTTGTTCAAAACTGCCACAAGTCCATACATTTTTTCTTGGGAGGAGATGCCCCGTGGAGACTTGCCAAAGACTTCAACAAGTACATACTTTCTTACTTGGGAGGAGATGCCCCAGGAGACTTACCCAAGACTGCCACAAGTCCATACATTCTCACTTGGAGGAGATGCCCCGGGGAGACTTGCCTAAGACTGCCACAAATCCATACATTCTCTCATGGGACGAGATGACCCGGGGAGACTTGCCTAAGACTGCCACAAGTACATACATTCTTACTTGGGGGGAGATTTCCCGGGGAGACTTGCCCAAGACTGCCACAAGTCCATACTTCTCACTTGGGAGGAAATGCCCCGTGGAGACTTGCCCAAGACTGCCACAAGTACATACTTTCTCACTTGGGAGGAGATGCCCCGGGGAGACTTACCCAAGACTGCCACAAGTCCATACATTCTCACTTGAGAGGAGATTCCCCGGGGAGTCTTACCCAAGACTGCCACAAGTACATACATTCTCACTTGGGGGGAGATTTTCCGGGGAGACTTGCCCAAGACTGCCACAAGTACACACATTCTTACTTGGGAGGAGCAGCCCCGTGGAGACTTGCCCAAGACTGCTACAAGTACATACTTTCTCACTTGGGAGGAGATGCCCCGGGGAGACTTACCCAAGACTGCCACAAGTACATACATTTCTCACTTGGGAGGAGATGCCCCGGGGAGACTTGCCCAGAACTGCCACAAGTCCATACATTCTCTCTTGGTAGGAGATGACCCGGGGAAACTTGCCCAAGACTGCCACAAGTACATACATTCTCACTTGGGAGGAGATGCCCCGTGGAGACTTGCCCAAGACTTCCACAAGTACATACATTCTCAGTTGGGAGGAGATACCCTAGGGAGACTTGCCCAAGGTTGCCATGATGAAGGTTGAAGGTTGGGTGGGCGTGGCCTTAACTTTAACGGCGTTTGGGAGGAGATGCCACGGTCAGACATGCCAAGACTGCCACAAGTACATACATTCTCACTTGGGAGGAGATGCCCCGGGGAGACTTGCCCAAAACTGCCACAAGTCCATACATTCTCTCTTGGTAGGAGATGCCCCGGGGAGACTTGCCCAAGACTGCCACAAGTCCATACATTCTCACTTGGGAGGAGATGCCCCGGGGAGACTTGCCCAAGACTGCCACAAGTCCATACATTCTCTCTTGGGAGGAGATGTCCCGGGAGACTTGCCCAAAACTGCCACAAGTCCATACATTCTTTCTTGGGAGGAGATGCCCCGTGGAGACTTGCCAAAGACTTCAACAAGTACATACTTTCTTACTTGGGAGGAGATGCCCCAGGGAGACTTACCCAAAACTGCCACAAGTCCATACATTCTCACTTGGGAGGAGATGCCCCGGGGAGACTTGCCTAAGACTGCCACAAATCCATACATTCTCTCATGGGACGAGATGACCCGGGGAGACTTGCCTAAGACTGCCACAAGTACATACGTTCTTACTTAGGGGGAGATTTCCCGGGGAGACTTGCCCAAGACTGCCACAAGTCCATACATTCTCACTTGGGAGGAGATGCCCCGTGGAGACTTGCCCAAGACTTCCACAAGTACATACTTTCTCACTTGGGAGGAGATGCCCCGGGGAGACTTACCCAAGACTGCCACAAGTCCATACATTCTCACTTGAGAGGAGATTCCCCGGGGAGACTTGCCCAAGACTGCCACAAGTCCATACATTCTCTCTTGGGAGGAGATGTCCCGGGGAGACTTGCCCAAAACTGCCACAAGTCCATACATTCTTTCTTGGGAGGAGATGCCCCGTGGAGACTTGCCAAAGACTTCAACAAGTACATACTTTCTTACTTGGGAGGAGATGCCCCAGGGAGACTTACCCAAGACTGCCACAAGTACATACATTCTCACTTGGGAGGAGATGCCCGGGGAGACTTACCCAAGACTGCCACAAGTCCATACATTCTCACTTGAGAGGAGATTCCCCGGGGAGACTTGCCCAAGACTGCCACAAGTCCATACATTCTCTCTTAGTAGGAGATGACCCGGGGAGACTTGCCCAAGACTGCCACAAGTACATACATTCTCACTTGGGAGGAGATGCACCGGGGAGACTTGCCCAAGACTGCCACAAGTCCATACATTCTTACTTGGGAGGAAATGCCCCGGGGAGACTTGCCCAAGACTGCCACAAGTCCAACATTCTCACTTAGGAGAAGATGCCCCGTGGAGACTTGCCCAAGACTGCCACAAGTACATACATTCTCACTTGGGAGGAGATGCCCCGGGGAGACTTGCCCAAGACTGCCACAAGTCCATACATTCTCACTTGGGAGGAGATGCCCCGGGGAGACTTGCCCAAGACTGCCACAAGTCCATACATTCTCTCTTGGGAGGAGATGTCCCGGGGAGACTTGTTCAAAACTGCCACAAGTCCATACATTTTTTCTTGGGAGGAGATGCCCCGTGGAGACTTGCCAAAGACTTCAACAAGTACATACTTTCTTACTTGGGAGGAGATGCCCCAGGGAGACTTACCCAAGACTGCCACAAGTCCATACATTCTCACTTGGGAGGAGATGCCCCGGGGAGACTTGCCTAAGACTGCCACAAATCCATACATTCTCTCATGGGACGAGATGACCCGGGGAGACTTGCCTAAGACTGCCACAAGTACATACATTCTTACTTAGGGGGAGATTTCCCGGGGAGACTTGCCAAGACTGCCACAAGTCCATACATTCTCACTTGGGAGGAGATGCCCCGTGGAGACTTGCCCAAGACTTCCACAAGTACATACTTTCTCACTTGGGAGGAGATGCCCCGGGGAGACTTACCCAAGACTGCCACAAGTCCATACATTCTCACTTGAGAGGAGATTCCCGGGGAGTCTTACCCAAGACTGCCACAAGTACATACATTCTCACTTGGGGGGAGATTTCCCGGGGAGACTTGCCAAGACTGCCACAAGTACATACATTCTCACTTGGGAGGAGCTGCCCCGTGGAGACTTGCCCAAGACTGCTACAAGTACATACTTTCTCACTTGGGAGGAGATGCCCCGGGGAGACTTGCCCAAGACTGCCACAAGTACATACATTCTCACATTTGGGAGGAGATGCCCCGGGGAGACTTGCCCAGAACTGCCACAAGTCCATACATTCTCTCTTAGTAGGAGATGACCCGGGGAGACTTGCCCAAAACTGCCACAAGTCCATACATTGTTTCTTGGGAGGAGATGCCCCGTGGAGACTTGCCCAAGACTGCCACAATTTCATACATTCTCACTTGGGAGGAGATGCCCCGGGGAGACTTACCCAAGACTGCCACAAGTCCATACATTCTCACTTGGGAGGAGATGCCCCGGGGAGACTTGCCCAAGACTGCCACAAGTCCATACATTCTCTCTTGGGAGAATATGCCCCAAGGAGACTT